>BSBN01000306.1:9475000-10922500 GCA_027924645.1 Cunninghamia lanceolata | reverse complement strand
ATGTACTAGATAAAAGAATCTATATCAAGATGGTATAATTTTTTTTCTATTTTAGATAAATAGTTAATATGAAAGTTGATGTCGAATGGAAACAACTATGTTTTAATAAACACACATTTTAATATTTATTTAAAAATATATATTTATGCAAATTGGAAAAAAAAATATCCATGCACTAAAGCTTCAATTTATAAATACAGACAAAAAAATTGAATAAAAAAAATTACTATATAGAGATTGACGTCTCATGTAACTTCATTTTTCAGCATTTTATCAGCAACTAAATTATAGTGTCAATTTATTAAAAACTATATTCAAATAATTTTTTTATTTTTTCAAAAAAATACAAATATTAAATATACTAAAAAATAAATATTTTATTAGTTTACATTATTTCAAAATTTAAAACATACATATCATTTTTTAGTGATTCAAGTTTAGAAGTTGGATCAGTGTTGGCCGTTTCCTTTATACAAGTGTGACACAACTTTGTATAAAGTTTGATTTTGATGATAGGAGCATCTGAGCCCAAAAATATTTGCCAAGAAGGTTGTATAGCCTCCTTGCGCAAGCATACAAACATCTTTTAAAATTTTCAAAAAAAATAATTAAAAAAATTAAGGCTCACGACCCCCTTTGGAATAGGGACCATGATCTATTTGGGGTAGAGCAGCCCTGTTAGGTCACCCACAAACCATTCTTGCCTAGTTAGTAGTTGTTGGACCTAAGTTGACCTAGTTGGATAAGAACTAGGCCACCTCCAACATAGAACACCTCCACCACCTTGACTTCACCTACACAACACTTAGAATCTTCTCCTCAACTGCCACCAATGCACCCTCTACTAGTCCATTGCCTCTATGGTGCTTAGCCAACTTGTAGCTCATTTGTCACCCATTGGCCACCTGATAACAGCTAGAACACTACCCACACACGACCACCACCAATAATGCCATTGGTGCATGACCTATGCACTATTCTCTAACCACTAGCACAATGCACCCTTTCTTAATGTAATTTTAGTAATATAGTGTAACTTTAGGAGGCCATAACTTGCTCATATAGAGGTAGTTTTTGATGCAATTATTTTGAAATGTGATAGAATTTTATGTACTTCATAGTGGTGGGCTGCCCCACAATATTGTGTCCCACTTATGGGACATCCTGATTTTGCCTAAAATCACATATTTTTAGAAATCAGCTTCACTACCATTTACATTTTTTTAATTTTCTAAGCCTTATCTATAAATCTTGTGCAATCAAATTTAAGTTGTGCTATGATACAAAGGCCCTATTTTCAATTCTATCGCATCTTAAAGATGCACAGAATGATTTGCCATTAGATGGAAAGTAGGTGATTAATGATATGCTCACATTCATCTCACTTCCTTGTACAATTCAATTGCATAGTAAATAAACAAAATATGTCTTATATTAATTCACAATTAAAATTACATCTAGAGATTTGTCACAAGTGCTTACAATGTGAGGCCACAACATTTGATGAAAAATAAATGTGCAAATTTTAGCTTTCTAAGTAGATAGGAAATATATTGCACTTATTTTTTCCACAAAACACTATAAGCCTAAGCTAGAATTGTGATCTCTAAATCTGATTCTCCTTTTTGAACACCCTTCCATTGATCATTGATGATCTTTATACAGAGTGTATAATCAAGTCGGGTGAAGTGTGACACAGGTGGTATAAAGATCTATATAGATCACATATATTTAAAGACTAGATATTGTAAGCCAAGGTTAAATCGAGGGTCCATTATATTCACTTTAATCAGTGTTCTTGAATATATAAAGGCAAATCTTTGCCTAATGGAGATGTTTGAAAGACTTTCATACTTAATCCATTAGAATTAATAGTATAATATAATAAATTAACTATTTGGGTGTGGTGAAGTCTTTTATTCATCTAGACCTATTATTGTGAAAGTGTGCATACACGAGTTTGCATTATCTTAGTAATAGTCAAATCAATATCAATAGAGAATTATGATAGTATAGGTCTTAATGAAGAACTTTAACATGTTGATTATGTTAGATAAATTGATGCTTTTCCATAATTGAGATTATTTTCCAAACTATATTAATTAGTGAGACTAGATTATGATTCTTAAATATTTAATTAGACTTGCTTGCTCTTCACTTCTTTCCTAGACACTTATATAAGTGGATGGTTCAAAATAGTAACTCAAGGATAATGTTAAACTCATTATTTGTAATTTAATATTGCCTTATGGATTATTAATATGTTTTTGGTAAACATGTTAAGGTCTTTTTGACTAAATAGTTAGTTATTTGGATTATAGTGATCATGGATATTAGTGTTAAATGATTGTTTGTCATACGATGATAAATTCAATTAGCTAAATAAAAGAGATAGTCATCCACATATAATGCAATTTGAGAATATGAAGTAGAATGTGAAGAAGAATGGTTAGATTGTTTAGTCAAGTTGTTAGTCTATAATTATTAAAGTAACCTCTTGTTTGTACTTTATAAGAGTTTCATTGCATTTTGATCTTTATGATGTCAATCTGCATGCACTCTAAATTGATATAATAATTCTTTAGGTTAGTACTTGTTTGACACAATAATTTCTTTATATTTTCAACCACAAGAACTAAGGTCTTTGGTTATTAGTCAGCTAGTTGCCTATAGAATAATTATTATGTGATGACCTAGTTACAGATCAACTTGAAACCTTATCCTTCTGATGTTGTATCCTTCTTATGGCTTGGATAAGAGAGCCTAGATTCTTGTTTTGGATCTAGTTTGGAACTAATTATTTTTCCAATATGAACAATTGCATTTAAGATAACCTAGTCAGGATGAATGTGTAATAGGAAAACTATAGAGCCTCTGATTGTGTTACGTAGGTAAGACCATATTATATGAGCCCTCGAGGCCTAGATCTGACCCTTAGGTCCTATTTTTTTTTATCATGTTTCTAAAATTTAATCATGATTGTTTTATTTATCTAGAGAGACTAGTTCTTTCATCTAGTTTTGTAGAATCATGACTTTATAAGGGCACATGATATCAAAGATAAGCGAGCTATGTTGGATGGTGTAAGGTAAAATGAAAGGTCTAAGGTATTAGAATCCTATACTTCATAGTTTGAAATTCATTGTAATATTTTTGAGGTCTAAGGTATTAGAATCCTATTCAATACTTTTTATGACAGTTATCTATTTAATAGTGCCTTTAAAATACTACGAAATACTTTAGTATAAGTAAATTATATAAAAACCAAATATATATATCATCATATGGGTAGGGCCTAGTTTGATTGGCTAAGTATTCCTCACATTAAAAAGTTTATTAGGCGCTTAAATATATAAATTTTGACAGTTTGTCTAAAATCTCTCCTATGATACAGTCTTTTAGAATTTTTCAATTGTATTTTATAGCTAAAATGCCTAAATACAGCTATACAACTGTCAAATTTAAGCCCTGATGAGAATGGTCATTTCTAAGGAAGTGATAGTGGAAACCATTGGGCTTATGATCAAAAGAAGGACAATTTTCAAAGATAGAAATATGGGAAGAGGCCAAATGGATTTTCCTTTATAAAAGTGAGTCCCAAAAATGTTAACATTCTAGTTATGCTAAGACAAAATGACATCGAGAATACTTTGATAGAAAAACAACATATTGTTGCTAATAATAGTAGTAGAATCAAAATAGAAGTCAACTATGATGTGGCACAAATGCTAGAGGCATTACAAGATGCCTTAATAAGGAGAAACCTAATTACATTGTACAAAACTCTATTCAAGATTCCCTCAACATTATGGAAAACCTTAATCGGACTAAAATTAAACATAGCTTTAGGGAGGCAAATAGGCAAGGAGAAATCATATGGGATTTTACAAATATTTTACACGATTAGTAGGATGTTATGTTACATGGTCAAATGTTTCACGGCCTACTTATACATCTAACTTCACAATAGGATGAGAGTTGTGAGGTCCTATTCACATGGTATTGTTAGCATTGAGTGCATGGAATGAATGTTGGGGTTTATTCACTAACATTCACGTAGACATCTCAATGCTTAACAAGTGTCACGTAGTGGCCAGTACCTGCCTTGTAGTGTTATTATAGTATTTGTTTAGTTGTAATTTTTTTGTTAATTAGCTATTGATTGTATATAGTATTTGTTTAGTTGTATTTTTTTGTTCATTAGGTATTGGTTGTATAGACAAATTACATTCCAATAATTGAAAAAATAATTTTTGAAGAATGTTGAAATGTCTTAGGTAAATAAAATTGAAATCTCAAAAATAATCTAATTTGGTAAAAATAAAATAGGACTAAAATGTTTCCTAACTATAAAACTAAATTTTACAAAGTCTATTAAATAACACAAATATTTCCTTAAAATGTAATAATACTAATGCTTTTATAATTTAAATGCATTAAAATATTGTAAGTTTGAAGAATAAAATAAAAAATGTAATAACATGGTGAAATATTTTTTGTGATTCTGTAGATTTTTAACTTTTGACTAAATAAAATTGAAATCCCCAAAAAATCTAATTTCATAAAATAAAATGTTTAACTTTTAACTAAATAAAATTGAAATCCTAGACTAAATAAAATTGAAATCCCAAGAATAATCTAATTTCATAAAATAAACATGTGTAGAAACCTAACCCTAGTTGGGTGTGGATAGATTTGAAATGTCTGCCTAAGCTATTAAAATGTAATAATATTGAATACTATTACAATTTAAAGAATAATTACATAATATAATAACAATAACATATTCATATTTACATCACTATAGTATTTTATCTTAGTCACTTAATTTTTTGTTTAAGTAATAATAGTAAGTATTTTAGAGAACATGATTTTAATTATTTTAATTAATATAATATTGTGGTTTAGTAATAATTTTGGGTGCATTCATTTGATAAAAATATGTCCATTCAGCTCCATTTAATTAGACATCAATGGTTAAGATCAAATGAATAGTTAAGAAATATTTTAGTGAAATTAGGTTATTTATGTGTAGAACCCTAAAGTATAGTTATAAAAAAAATTAAACCCTAATAAATTTTTTATAAAATAGTTCTGAAAAGAAATCAATAAATAAAAATATGCATGCTTTGTAAAGAAAAATTTTAGTGTTATTTTATTTTACGAAATTACGTTTTAATTTTTTTTTACTCAAGAGTTAAAAATCTAGAGTGTCATGAAAAATACTTTTATTTTGGGGATTTCAATTTTATTTACTCAAGAGTTAAAAATCTAGTGTGATGGAAAATATTTAAATGAAGTGATGCCATGTTCCTGAAATATAGTTAGTAAAATCTTAAAAATATAACGCACTTGCTTATTGTATACTTTTCCCATTTTTATTTGATTTGATAAAACCCTAATAAAATATAGTTATAAAATATTATTAGTATAGCTATATTTAAAAAATATATCTAAAGTACACCGAGAAGGATCTTATGGAGGGACCTACTCTACCTATGTATGGTAAATTGATTAAATAAAATTAAAGATATTTGTGGAATAATATATATAAAATATGCACCCATATTACACTTTTTATTAGAGAAATTGATTAAAAGGTGTGTATATATATATATATATATATATATATATAATTTTGTAATAATTTTTTATTTATATTTATTGTTAACCTAATAAAATATTATAACCCTAGCCCTAATTTAAATTTTAAGATAAATTCTAGATTCGTAAACACAGTTTGAATTTCAAATCTAATTCTTAGCCTAATACTAACCCTAACTGTATCCCTAATTCTTGTCCTAACCCTAATACTAACTTTCAAATCTAAATCTTACCCTAATACTAACCTTAACTCTATCCGTAATTCTTATCCTAACCCTAATACTAACCTTAACCATAAGGCAAATTATAACCATAACTGCAACCCTAGTTGTAACCCTAACCCTAATTCTAACCCTAGCCCTAACCCTATTTCTAACCCTAACCCTATTATTGCTTCTAACGCTAACCCTCACCCTAACAATAACTTTATCTAAAATCCTCTACCTTATATCAATATTGATCCATCTCCAACTCTTTTTTATCTTTGGTTTATATTATATTTGTGGTCATGTCTTTTAAACAAAACTGTGCAATGGTTTAATCTTCTGATTTTAAATAACTTTTTATTACAGATAAAAAGTTAATCACAACAATCAACATTGATAATTTGGTAAGATCTCTCCCTCTCCCTCTCTCCCTCCCTCTACCCCCTCTCTCCCTCTTTCCTTCACATTATCCAGTTTACATTACTCAATGTTAACTCCTTGAAAATAATCTAATGTTTAATTTCAATTAGCATTTTATCCAAAAAAATTATAAGGTGTGTTTATATGCTTACAAAACTACATCAATTAAATATTATATTTATATATAATTACTATTTTATCACTACTAACATTGACATTATAAAAAATGAAATCATTTAACATCCTAAACAATCTTGTAAGCGCTTACACCATGGATCTACAAAATGGTATGAGATTCACTCCTACATTAACTCTTGTAGGTGGATACATTACAAATGATTCCAACCTTACTAATAAAACAAGTTCAATAGTCTCACATTTACATTCTCATTTTATTGCTTTAGTGAGTAGAAATTACATTCAAGTGGATAATTTAGCTTTACATAGTTATTTATTTACTTTTATATTGAAAATGATTGTAAAAAATGAGATGGTCGAACTCCATAATCAACCTTGCAAGCACCTACACTATATTTCTACAATATAGCAAGATATTAATTCCTAATAAAATCTAGAAATGAGATAAAATTGCTAAAAATTGAAACAATCAATTTCCTAATCAACCTTGTAAGCACTTACACCAAAGTTATACAAAATGAACTCTCTAATGAATTTTGTAAAAAAATGCAAAATGATAAGATATGGAGGAATTTTATGATGTCAACAAGGGGACCCTCTAATATCTTTATCTTTGACCCCCCCAAAAAAAAGTTTGCGTCACAAATTTTCATTACCATAGAATTAATTGAAATATGACCTAATAGACTAATCTATATAGATGTGACCCAAAGTTTTATGTGTATCCATTGTTTTTTAAAATAAACTATTATTATTTTTTATAAAATAATTATATATTCTATTTCATTAAAATATTAATTTCCCTTAAAAATATTGTTACAGTATTTTCAAGAAAATGTAATCTTTAACAATTTTATTAAGTTAATTAACCGGAAACATTTTCACTTTTTCCTATTCTCTTAGAACTCAAGTGATTTGTATAACATCCTCCAATAAATCATTCTATAAGAACCTAATCAACCAATTTTTAGAAAATTTAAATTACTTTATGTATTTTAAGATATATTTGTAATTCTATTTACAACCTATCTCATAGGTAAGTATATGGACCATTGATAAGTGTGGTTTTGCTTTCTTTGATTTTTTTTTTATGAATATCCTATTTAACTTTATATTAAAAAAAGTAATAGTATAATATTCAAAAAAAAGGGAGGGTGGTAAAGAGGCACACCCACATAATTTAGGAGGACATAATTTAAAACAGAGACACAATTAAATAGGGCTTAGTCTGTACATAACTAAACTACTAAAACAATTGAATGGGAGAAATTGAATGTTTTTTCAAAGTGTAACATTTAATAATCTAATTAATTATCAAATAAGTAATTTTTAACAGTATGTAGAGGTATGGATAATTATATAATGTTTTATCAGAAATTAATTGTTTAATATTTGAGTTCTTCAAATGCTATTAAAATTAGCTAAGAAAATAAGAACTTCAAAAAAATATTAGAGCAGCTGCCATGAATACATAACTAACAAATAGACCTAACCAATATAGTTGGTATTCAAATGCTATTAAAATTAGCTAAAAAATTGAGTACTTAAAAAAATGAGGGCAGCTGCCCTGAATACATAAATGGCCAATGGGCCTAACCATTGCACCATAAGGTGCTGTTACATTTTAAATTTTATTTTTGATGAAGAGTATTAAACAATAAATAATTATGCTATTCTATAGTGGAGGTCATTAGAACTGTGTTGTTGAAGCACTGCATTCAACAGGCATCTGGGCAAAATGTTTAGTGTCAAGACAATAGTCATAGACAAGAAAATTCCTTCTTGCCCAAGTATAATCCAAATTTTGTTCATCTGTTAAGGTCTAGGCTTGTGGTTGATCCGACCAATTCTGTGTTGTTGTGGAGACAAGCTGGGTAGGGATCCTCCCACATGCACCCATCTACTTAGAATTTCCTGTAGAAGGAGATGAAGGGAGCCTTTCTCCAGTTGGTCTTCACCAATCCTCCCTATGTAGCCCAATCATCTGCATTCCAAATACTTGAAAATATATACATTGGCTGGTCATTGGGGAAGTTGTTACTACCAGTGTTTGTGTATACTCTCAGTGGAACTAAATCTGCAAAAAAAACTGTACAACATACACTGTAAATACACAAATGAAATGGAATATAGCAGAACTTTTAATGGCTAGTATTAGGGAATGGACTCCTTGTGTCAGATTTTTCAAAAGTAGTCTTTATGGTATGGATTTTTGAGATTTCTACATTAACATATTCATTTTGATTACTCTGTAAACAATCATCCTACAACTCTATATATGTACTTACACAATGTGATGATTGTTCCAGAGTATAGAATATGTATGGTAATACATAGTGGGATTGAACCAGAGCACGTGTCTCTGCTCTCTGTTTCCACTGCCATTGACATATATATTGGTTTGCAGAATATATGGTTGCCCACTTGTGTTCCCCAAGAATTCGAAATCCAGCTCATCTCTTGTGAGAAAGTGCTTGGAAACCATCTGCAGGTCATAGGCAATGCAAGCAACACATTCTGTCAGCCCTTAACAATCACCTACACTACTGGCACACATAACCTATTTGTAATTAAAGGTTTGAAGATTCCACAAAAGTTCTTAGATTGTGTGCTTCTTAGAGTTCTTAAAACTGAATTTGTTGCCCTATTTATCAGCATTTCAGGCCGACTTCTGAACCATCATCAATTGTTGAAGTTTGGAGACCTACCTTTGAACCATCTTCAGGGGAGTTCTTTTTTTCTTAGATTTCTAATTGGTTTGGGATTTTTTGTAAAGATCAATTCTATTATATTTAAAACTTTGATTTGTTTATTGGATGATCCATCTTCCCACAGACAAATAGAGCTAGCATCTCTGCTTTTGCATCAATTGTGCTTCAATATCATACCAAGGTTGTGAAGGAATTAAGAATGAGGAGTCTCTAAGAATCTTTTGCATAATCCAATTTGAGGATACTTGTCTTGATTTTGTTATAGCGAATAAAAGCGATACATTCCAATGAATAAGGAAATAATATATTTTTTCTACAGTGCCAATATTTTTTCTGTAACCAAATATCACTTTTAGAAAAATGAAATGATTTCCTATCTGAAGTTCTTATTGTTGTAGTTGAATGTATTTATTGCCATTCAGATGTTTGAAACAGACATAGTACACAACAAGTTTCAACAGTTTTTATTTCAGAGTTGTGTGTAGTGGCCCAATTTTCCTGCCAGATGTATTATATGGGGCAATGTATTTGCAGTTGGTTATGGCTTGAATTCAACTCCTCATTAATAGCGCCTAAATTGACTTGGTTAACTTCTCCATATGTATAATCAGATCATATATGTTCTAACTACTGTCTTGTGCATTGACACGAAATGTCTGCAAGCTTGGAAATTGTGTCCAGTCTACAGATGTAAATGTGGAAGTATTACCAGTCATACCATATATTTCAGAAATCCATGGCAAAACATCTCCCTGTCGATGCAGGGATATATTAAGAAATTTGTTTTAAAAAAAGAAATATTTCCCGTTGTCGTGCTTGAAAAGTGTTTATTATTGGTCAGGAGATCAAATTCCCAAACATGTAGGGTGCAGATTCATTCCAGAGAGCTTTGAGTGCAATCCATAGAGCCTGGAGTGCATGTACACTGTCCTATGCAAAATAACTGACGAAATTTGAGCCACTTGATGCAATTCTTAATATCCGAAGATAATTGTCTATGTACACAGCCTTCACTAATTAAATTTAAAATTTAATATGTTGGCAACTGGTGGTCAATGGTGCTGGTAAAAATTATATACATGTTAATGTATACTTATCTTATACATTTGTAGATCTCAGTGAAGGATTGCACAAACAAGGAGACTCCTAGTGATTCATTTCCCCCCAAAAAGATTAGTGTATTCATAGAGTGTTATTCAGAGACCTCATAATGCCATGTATTTAGTGATTCATTTCCTCCCAAAAAGATTAGTGTATTCATAGAATGTTATTCAGAGAAAGGATTACTTTGTTCCTATAATGTTACTTTGTATGAGAAAGTTTTTAGATCCAAAGATATCAACCCTGTCCACCTCATAATGCCATGTATTTAGTGATTCATTTCCCCCTAAAAAGATTAGTGTATTTATAGAGTTTTACTCAGAGAAAAGATTACCTATTCCTATAATAATACTTTGTATGAAAAAGTTTTTAGATCCAAAGATATATATATAATGTTACAAATTTCCTACAGTGAAAGAAAATGGTATCAATCAAAGCTCAAATAAATATATATTTGTAATATATATATAGTACAAATAAATATATATTTGTAATATATATAGTAATCAAGTCACAGCGTACATTAAACATTTTCATTAATAAATTTTCATATTATTTAAAGAGTAGAAGGTTGTTACTTACTCGCCCACTTATATTGGCCAGCCCACCATTTTTGTCCCTGTCCATCAATTAGTCTTAGTTCAGCAAATTGCAACCACATATGTGCATTCTTCCAGCTTGCTGGATTTGGGTATGCAGCTATTATCCCATCTACCTGCAAATGCAATAAATTATGTATTTCATAAACTAAGATGAAATAAAATCAATTACTGAAAATATAATAAACATTTCTCTTTTAAATTATGAACCTTAAAAGTAAAGCCAGGCTGACATGGCCCCTTGAAAACCAAATTGTTTACAACAAATATCTTGTTGGCTAGCACAACCAAGACGGCTGATGACTTTTTACATGCTGCATACCATGCTCTTGCAAATGCCTACCATGTTTGAAATCAATTTTTACCATAACATAAATCAACTATAAATCAACAAATTTTTAGTTTACACTGTTTATAATTTAAAATAAAACATATTAATATTTATAAAAAAATTATATAAGATCCTAAATTATAATAAAAAATAATAGAGTTAAAAAAAGGTTTTTATGCAGCCAAAGCTTAACATATTATAGGTGTTTGCAAACAGTAAAGTAGAAAAACTTAAATAAAGAGTTGTAAAATTGGTGAGAGTGATGAAATGTTCTTTCAATTAGATCATTCATCAAGATTCAAATCTCTCTCAAATAGAATAATAAGGGAGAAAGTTAAGATTGTGTCTCAGACAACTTTTGACAGGATTAGATACCTTCCAATTGAAGAGGTATCAACTTAGATTCATGCTCTCGTATCAAATTATAAAAACAAAAACAATTTAAATTTAACATAAAAAATATTAGAAAAATAAATTAGAATAAAAATATTTTATAAATAAAACGAAGCAACTCTACAACAACAGAGTAAAATAATTATTTTAAAGGTGCCCTACACAGTTCTTTATGATTGGAACAGGTGCCATCTCCGCCTAACAAATAAGCCTGTGAAAACCTGATGTAATGAACGATGGGATTCTCTTAACCATTAATCTCTAAAAGGAGAAAAATAAAATAAAATAAAAACAAATATGATGAGTGAAGACGCTCATAGCAGCATGACGAGAATCAACAACTGTTTCTAAACTCCGATTCGCTCTAAGATATTGGTCGATATCACTGTCTAAAATAGTTTGGGCAGATTAAGCCTATGCTGCTGATATTATAATCAACTGGAAAGGCCAAAATGGCCATCAGAGCCATGAACTTCATGCCCATTTTAATAAAAGAAAATTCGTTCTACAGTTGTCTCGAACTCAACTATGGAGAAGCAAAACATGTTTGTGAGTGACAAATCATTATGCATTTTATAGATCCTGCGTGTGTGTATTTCCACTTCGGCGAAAAGGCAATCAAGAAAAAATGGTATGTACAGGATCTTCAATTCATACCTGTCAATTGTCTGTGTTGAACAACAATTCAGATGACATTCCATCATTTTAGGCATGAGTCATCTCTATTTGGAGCTTTCATTCAATAAATCAAACAAACCCATTCCTACCTGCAGATTTTTTGACAGAGAGGTCCAAAAGAGAAGGAAGTTTTGCATTCCCCTTGTCAATATCTCCTAACAAACAATCTAAAAGAATTAGAATGAAAGAAGCATAAAGATTCAGGAAACCTATTCAGTACTCACCACAACACTCCACCCTCACCCAAACCCCAACTCAAAACAGACAAAATTTCTTAGACTAATGAAATTTAAAGCTAAATTTAAAATCTAAACTTTTGGATCTTACGGGTATTCAGAATCTTCATTTCTAAATCCATTTCAGTCCTATGTTTCCATTTATATTTACAACATTACTTTCTGTATTGAAGCTCTAATTCTAACCCTTACCTTAATCCCAATCCTAACTATGATTTTAACCCTAACCCTAACCCAAATTCTAACTCTATCCCTAACCTTAACAATAACTATAACTGTAACTTTAATGCTTACCATAACTCTAATTCTTACCCTAATTCTAATAGTTACCCACCCTAATTCTAATAGGAACCCTAATCTTAACTCTAACCCTAACCTAACCGTAATTCTAATCATAACCCTGATTCTATCGTAACTATGACCCTAATTTTAAATCTAACAATAACCTTAATTCTAACCCTTACCCTAATCTTAATTTTAACTACAATTTAACCCTAACACTAACTTGAATTCTAACCCTAACTCTAGCCCTAACCCTAACCCTAATCCTAATTGTAACTCTAATGCTTACCTTAATTTAGTAACCCTAATTCTAACTCTAACCCTAACCTCAATTCAAATCCTAACCCTAATTATAACCCTAGCATGATTCTAACATTAACCCTAATTGTAACCCTAACCCTAACCACATTGATAATTGTAATCCTAACTCTAATTCTAAACCTAACCCTAATCTTAAATTTAACCCTAACCCTAAGCCTGACTATAATTCAAACCCTAATTGAATTCTATCCCTAACTTTAATTCTTAACCTAATTCTAATAGTAACCTACCTTAATTTTAACCCTAATTTTAATAGGAATCCTACTCCTAACTCTTACCATAACCCTAATTTTAATCATAACCTTGATTGTACTCTGACTATAACCTTAATTTTAAGTCTAACAATATTCCTAATTCTAACCCTTATCTTAATCCTAATTCTAACTATGATTTTAACCCTAACCCTAACCCTAGTTGTAACTCTACTGCTTATCCTAACTGTAATTCTTACTCTAATTCTAATAGTAACCTAATTAAAAGAATTTTTGAACATTTTGAAATCCATATTTTTTTTTATGTTTTCTTTTAACTCATGCTTTTAATTTAAAAATAAATTCCAACTATGATTTAACCTTAACATTATGTTTTCTAGACATTACACAGTCACAACACGATTGCAAGTTTTATTTTGCTGTTTTAAATTGGGGCTGTCAAATGGATTAACGTTAATATTTAAAATAATTTCATCACCGCCCATATTCCAGGGGAGAATATGGGCACGACAGGAGAGAATAGTGGCATGTGGGGTAGTTAGAAACCGGATCCAATTGGAAGGAGCCCAAGCACATTTCCAAGTGAAAATCCAAACCTGCGTCTTCACGAGGGTTTGAAATTGTCGATACAAACAGGTCAGGAAGGTTCCTCCTCCGATTCCAAAACCTGTGGGTCTTCTAATGCCAGTGGGTGGGACGCTGCCAGTAGCTCTGCGCCTTCGCCCCACAGGACAAGCCAGATAAATAGACAATGCAGAGAGCATAGCAATCTATGGACAGGTAAGGTTAGTAGTGGGATTTGAACCGACGATCTAATTTTGATTTATTAATCTTGATTTCTTATTGCCTTAGGTACTCTATTTTCTAATTGGCATTGAATTATGCATTGATTGATTTTACTGAGGTGGAAGGGGTCTGCGCATGGTTGAAGTTTGTATTCGGTTTATTACCAGAAACCCAGAAAAAATTCCCTGTTTTTTGTGCCGTGTGTGGAGGGTGTTCGCTTCTATATTAGGAAGCTAGAGGGTGCTGAGGAAAATATTTGTGCCCTATATGTTAGGGGTTAGGGTTTGATCAAAGTGGATTCGAATGTTTTCTGACGGAATTATACTGAGCACAGAGGTGAGATAATATGGTACTCGAATTTTGTTAAGGTACTTAAATAATATTGACAGAATTCGATAAGTCAATGTATAGTTGTGTTCTTTTTTGTTAGTCTATATTATGACTAAAAATTCTAATGATATTGCCCTGTTTTAGGATATTTTATCATTTGTTTTAGGATATTTATCATTTAGTTTATTACGTGTGCCTATATAGGCTGGAAAGTTGTATTCCCTTCCCTTTTTTCATAGCTCTCAGCTAGATGTTTGTTGCTATTTTATTGAACAAAAAAATGCAGAAAAAGGGTCTATTTCCCCTGCTAGCCTATTAAGGATATTTAAATAAAAGTTTCCCCAGTTAAAATATGACCAGAGATTAAAAAAAAAATGTGTAATAAGTAGCAGGATCAAGCTGAAAAATTTCTTCATTTACTTGTTTTGATTGTGTAATAGCGTAATTAGTTGTCCATGTCAGTGTATCTTCTAAATTCTAATGTGTTTATTTCTATTTGAATGGGGAAGTGTCATACACGTATAACTATTGTGATGTATGTAGTCTATAGGAACACTGAAGACATGAATTATCATTCAGTTTACCTGCATGTGCTCTCTGATTCCATCCGCAGGTAGTGGTTCCAAATTGCATGTTGAGATACTAAATTTTTCCTTTGGCATGTTATCAATACAACATATTAGTCTTGCCCTCGAATGAACCTATGCTTATGAGCTGTTTTCCATGACATGAATTGAACTTGTAGATTGATGAGTTAAGTTTTTCTTGGTATTCAGTGCAGGATTGATCCTAGCTTCATGGCTTTTAACTTTAGGATAATGTCATTTTCTCCCAAATCGACTGTTGAATCTCAATAATCAAACATATAATAAATTGGCAAGCATATATTCTCAACCAAACATTTTTATTCATGATGAATTGTTGTATGTTGAATTACTGTGCAGGATAAAAAATGCAGAAATGTTATGTTTAGGTCTGGTTTCCATTGCCATCTTTGTTGTAGTAATGCCACTATTTAAAGCAACAGGGGGCATTTTACTGCAAATGGCTCCTTCTAGTATATCTTCGTCAGCCTTTAATAAATGCCTTAGATAGGTTTGTTGCCTTAGATAGGTTTGTTCTTCTCTTCTTTTGTGGTCTCAATTTCTATTTTGATGACAGTGACAAGAAGAAAAAAACTTTCTTGAATGTATCTAGAGTGTAAATTACCAGAAAATAAAGACGTGGAACAAATCTATGGAATATGAGGAATAAACATCATTCTTAGCACTTGTTTATTGTATACTTTTCCTTTTTTTATTTGATTTGATAAAGTCCTAATAAAATATCGTTATAAAATATTATTAAACATAAATAAAATAATATGCAATATTACCGCCATTATTGTAATGGATGCCCCTGCTTATAGTTTCCTTGGCACAAGCTATAATGTTCACATACAAAAGACTACCAGCTTAGGATTTGTTATTTGAAGCATTCAAAAACCCTAAAGATTTAAATGTCAAAATTAAAAACAAAAACCAAGGCCATCAAATATTAAAGTTTGATATTTTAAAATAAACAACACAAAGTAACAACCCATGGATTGAAGATTTAATGATCAAAAAACTGTTGAGCCAAATAACAACCACTGCACCAATTAAAAAAAACAATTTAAAAAAAAATTAAAATTTTCCATTTAGGCATTACTTAACTAGTGGGAAACAAAATTTGTAGAACCCTAAAAACTAAATTAAAATTAAATTACTTTTAACTAATGAAGCTTAACTAGTGGGAGACAAAATTTGTGTTAATAATTTGTTTACTTGCCACGTGCTCCCCTCAAACCACAATTCTCTCCACATAGAAGAGGTCATTTTTTTTTAACCAATGACAATACAGATAAATTATTTTTCAATAATTTTTTGTTAAAAATTTATCATGTTGACAGACAAAAAAAAAAATCCCTTCTTTTAATTGATTTACAATCAATGTGAACTCATTGCAATAATACCTTGCCGACGGCAAAGGGGTTTCTTGCCAAACTTAAGGTACAATAATAAAAAAATAGAAGTTTGAAAATTAATTATAAGTATTCCAAATTAATTAAATGTGAGCATGCTCGTAGATAACGATTTCATTGGATGTTAAATTGATACATTGTTACCATTACACTTACGTAAACTTAAACCAGAGAAAACCCATACCTAGCAAATGAGAATAAGACTACAATACATTTTTTTTTTTTAAAAGGGTCTAGATTTTAGGGTGATTACATTATTAAGGAAGCTATTACGCTCTCATGTTGCAGATCGGTAGTCTTCTTAAGTTGTTTCTTAACATTATCCAATTCTACTTATAATAAACATCAATTGAAAAAGAATTATACAACCAAGACTAAATTGTGTCCGGAAGACTTGTAAGTATACGCAGTTTTATATAAAAGTAGTGCTGAACTTAACATATGAAGGTTGTGCAAAATACAACTTCACAATATTTGTTGCATTTTATTTAAATATTAATTTTTAATGGTTAAAGAGTCAATAGCAATTTTTCACATCATCTCCTTCAAATAGTGATAAAAAGTTGTCCTACTTTTATTGACCAAAATTTTTTTTTGATCATTGAACTGGATGATATTTAAGAATAGTGGTTGTCCACAAATTATAAACTTTTCACTTATAAATTCTAATTGTTTCATGTTGCGATCTTTTGATATATAAATTTTAATTGCTTC
The DNA here is from genome assembly GCA_027924645.1 of Cunninghamia lanceolata. Taxonomy (NCBI): domain Eukaryota; kingdom Viridiplantae; phylum Streptophyta; class Pinopsida; order Cupressales; family Cupressaceae; genus Cunninghamia; species Cunninghamia lanceolata. The sequence goes on along the minus strand of BSBN01000306.1, from coordinate 10,905,436 downwards.
CATATTGAACATTTAGCCACTTATAATAGTGTTAATTAATGCAATTGGATAGCACTGTCATAAGCAACATATTTTAACGAACTGTTCTAAAATCCATGACTCTCCTCCACCTCCATCGGCCCATTTGAAACTTTGGGGGTGTGATCTTATATCCACCCAAACTCTTTTTTGTGTAATAATATTTTTAATTAATTTCTTAATAGATACTGACACCTTTACATCCAAAAAGAAAAAAGAAAAAAAAAGAGTTAAAGAGGAATGGTACAGTGGAATTTCATATTATTCTGACAGAAGGAAAAAGTGAAGGAAAGATAAAAGCCTACACAGAGGTGGAAGTGGGCATTTCCTTCTGAAATACAAAGGGAATTACTAACCACTGTATGATCATCTACTGTCAGACAGGAATCAAAGACATAACTGTCCATATAGAACTTTTCTACTCGTGCCAGTTTTTACATTGAAGGAAACCCTAAATAAACAGTCGACATGTTTAACTATATACATACAATAACCATAGAAATCTAATATGCTAAGCAAGAAGATGTGGGCGTTTCTACTTTGACTCTGCAATAATCGAGAGAGGGGATATGTCAAGTTTAACAGTACAAAGTGGGATTGGCCAGGAGATAGGCCTCAGTTTTCTTGAACATGGCGCCGCTGCCATCTCTCATCTCCTGTATTTTTAAATCTGTGGGGGAAATACCAGGAAGAGTGTCATACTGGTAAGTGGCCGTCCAGAGGCATCCACCCTCTGCTTTGGGGGTATATTTCGTTTCGTGTTTCACAGAAGCCAATTTCTTTCCCACTAGTCCTCCCTCCACATAACTGTAAATGAAAACAAGCTTCTCTTCATCAATTTCATCCACCCGCACCTTCACATAGCTAGAATCCTTGTTCGCTGTGCCACCAATTGAAACACATATACTTTAAATTATTTTAAAATTTGTAATGATAAAAAAGCAATGAGTAAGAAGTATCATAGGGTAGTATACATACCAGAAGTGAGGTTAAGTTGCTTTATGGTGCCCGCTCCTCCGTCTCCTTGAAGAATGGTTACACTTGAGAATATGTGTGGAGCTTGTTTTAGGAGTAGATTATCTCCGTCCATTACCAGCGCATTCCATAGTCTTTTAGCCTCCACTGGAGACTCTATCTCCACAGAAAGACTTCCTGCAACCATCTTCTTTTATCCGGATAATTCTGCTCCTCTTTTCGTAATCTGATGCCGTCGTGTGGATAGATGGTTTTTATAATAACAGTCATAGGTTAATTTTAGTCTAAGTAATGTGACCAGTCAGTGTGGATGGATTCATCATTATAATAATTGCGTTGATTTCTTCAAGTCTACAGTTTTGTTTGACAATCTCAGAGATGCTTACGCATCATTGCATTTATAATTCAAAATGCAGGTTAATTTCTTCACTGGGCCCTCTCCAACAGCAACAAGTCAAGTCGCCACTCATACAAAAACAAAATATAAGTTTATTCAATTCAATGGATCCTTCTCATATACGTGCTCATGAAGCAACCTGTCGTCACTTCCAAGACTTCCGTTTAGTCTTACTATTTTTTTAATTGGTAACTTATGTTATAAGGTTACATAGTATTCACGAAAGCAATGTAATCACCTGTCTCCCTTTTTCTCGAAAGCAATGGAATACGTACTAGCACTTGCACCCATAGGAGGTTCAAGGGATATGCCGATAGGAAATTGAAGGTAATACTTACATATATTTTTTAAGTCAATATTTAAATATGTTTCTAAAGTTAGTTTATAAATATTAAGAGTAATTAATGTTTTAATATTACATAATTAATTATCTAGCAATTAATCAATACATATTTTGATTACAAATTTGTATTTTGATAAAGTAATGGGATCTATTTATTCAACCCTCCCAAGACTTGTGTGTCAAGTAAGGCGATCTATTTTCCCACATCCTTAGACAGTCCCAAAATATTTTCACAAGGCAATTCCATTATAGAGGCAATTCATCCATGTTAACATGTGCTCAAATTTAAGAAGATTTATGGAGATGGCAAATAAAGAATTACAAATGTACCATTTCACTTTACTTCCAATTGTGTACAATTTGGATAGCTTAAGGGTCTAACATCTAATTTAAATAAAAAAGTGGTTTAGAATGCATAGGTTTAAGAGATGTAAATTAAAATGTTTATGATTTCAATTAGATCAAATTACAATGAACAAATTACCTTCAAACATTCTCCTTCCCAATCATATAACAATGCCAACAACAGTGACCATGTCTAGAATATTTATATGTTGAATGAAAGACATGTATTAGCTTAAACACTAAAATTCATCCCAAAACTCTATTGGGAACACGCCTATTTTTACAATCTCCTAAAAAGCATGTTAACTCTCCTCCCCTTGAATATGACTAGAGAGTATGAGTATTTTGCTCCTTACCCTAAATCTAGTTTCTAAAAGTAACTTATGGTCTCTTCTAGCAGCCAGATACTTAAAATAAAGCCTGGCATGTTTTTCTTATTAATTGAAACCATATATAAGTTTTACGGCTCTTTGGCTCCAAGGCTACCACCTAAACATTTGTTTGATGAAAATCTATGAGTTGCATAAATAAAGTAAGCTTCTTCTTCCATTTAAACTTTAGATAACCCACAGACCTAAAAGGAAAGACCATCCCTCCCTAAAAACACCCCAACTACCACAATGCTCTCCAACTCTAAACAAATGTTGAAACAAGAAACAATCATTTGTAGATAGAACTTTGAAAAGCTTGAGAGATAAGTCACTAAAAATTCTCCTTCAAAAACTTAGTAAAGCTTTCCAAGACAACCCAGAATCTTGCATTCTTTCGCTTCACCAAAACAAACCACAAATACAAAAAATCTGCACTTGAAAAAAAAGCCTTCATTCATGTATTTACTGCTAATGTTCTTCAAATGAAAACTTAAAATAAAGTATTTCCAACCTCATTCAAAACCCACAATCATTTGCCTTCACAGTGCAAAGCTACAAAATACAAATATATGAACCATAGCCTCAAATCCAAAAATCAAACGCTCTACTCGCATATTCTTGTCTCTGTCTTTCTTAAAACTTCCAGGAATGATTAGAGCATCTCAAGGCTATAAGGTAATGAAAAGATTTTTATAACACTCTGGAGTTGTTTAATGATCTCAAAATTAAATATTGCCTTAACTTAGGGAGCTTTAAAAAATGAATATGCTTACTATTTGAATGCATATTTAAACAAGAGTAAACTGAAAGTTACAAAATCGCTTACAATAGCTCAATATATTTTATAGAGATCATTCACCTTTAAAAAAAATGCAAGAAATGCACAAACAACACATATCAATGTATGTAAGGTATTTTAGTGCCAATAACATTCTTTAACTGAAAGACAACAGTTTCCACAAGGCTAGCAATTTAGCAGAAAATGACCATAATGACCGAAACAGAAGGCCAACTCAATTTTATGAGCTCTCTAAAGTGAATGTGTGGATGGCCTTGCTTATGGCAGTTATCAAATATTTTGGGCGTGAGGAAATAGCTGTAGAAAGTGACTGTTATAGTGGTGGAGAGGGAAAAGAGCCCCAACACCCATCCCCTACCATGGAAGGTGTAAGGTACCATCAAAATAGTTGATCCAACTATTGCAATCATCAAATGAAATGCTCAGAAATACAACTGCACTTTCAAGTCTAAGCTTTACTGCTGCCTAGATTCTTTGGGATTCCTACATTGATTTGTATTTAAAGACAAAATGTGTAGGGGGAAATTTGGGCGATGGAAGTGCATTGTTATCCACCTCTGCAAATCTAATAAGATTTGATCTAGATCTGCATTTATGATCAATAAGATTTTCCTGAGGTAATAAATACAACCACTGAAATCCTGTCACCTAAAAATCTTTTGTAATCCATAAATCCCGTCAGTTACAAATAGTTTACGTTGAACTAAGAATTGTTTTTCAGAGCACTTGTGAGGAAAAAAAAACTGTGTGAGACAATTATCTGCTACTAGTGTGAAGAATTTTATGGCATGAGACAATTCCAAGAACTATGATGCTCACAACTAAAAGCCTATTGGATAATTATGTTTTGAATAAATTTAATTAAAAATTATAAACTTGTCAAAGTTATAACTTATTTTAATGTAAAAATTATTAAAAACAAAATAAATATAATTATATTTTCAACAGTTTTGGAATATATATTAAACAATTTTTTGGTAACTTATATTGTAAGGTTACATACTTTTCAAGAAAGCAATGTAATCATGTCTCCCTTTTTCTCCAAAGCAATGGAATACATATTATGTTTTGAATAAATTTAATTAAAAATTATAAACTTGTCAAAGTTATAACTTATTTTAATGTAAACATTATTCAAAACAACATAAATATAAATATAATTAATTTTCAACATTTTTTTTAAAGTAATAGAATATATATTAAACAAATTTTTGAGTAAAATTTAATTATAAAATATAAAATTGTCAATATTATTTTTATAAGTGAGGTGTAAGAAATCATACATTTTGTTTGATATATAAAAATTATTTAAAATAAAATAAACTTTTGTTTAACTATCATTTACAACAAAATCAATATGTACATTTCAAAGTTCCTTTAAAATTTTCTAATAGCATTATGTAAGGTATTATGGGTTGCATCATCTTGAAGATGAAAACTCAACAAAGAGAAAACAAGACCATACTTTTCCACATTATTCCAACTTTTGAAATATTTAGCCTTTGTGCATTATTCCAACTTTTGATATACTTAGCCTCATCCTTGGTAGACCATGGATAAAACAATATCAATCGATCCCTTCCATCTTACTCTAATAGTTAAAGTTTATTTATGAAGGAAAATAATTGATCATAGTACCAAGGGACCTAAATATCAATCTTTTTTGGAGCTTGCCAAAATTTTACTATAGATACACTTATGCCTAAGGTTAAAGAGGCACCATAGATAGAAGCATAATAGTGTGTCCCTCTCTTTGGCCACACACAAACATGTAAATTGAAATTCATTTTCAAACATGGTGGGTTTGCACCAAGGGTATATTCATGTGAACACCACTTGTGTAAACCCATAGGGCAATGATGTGGTAGGGGGGGAGGTTCATGTAAAATGTGTTTACATGAAGAGAGTTCATATGGAAGTTGTTCTCACCAAGGGAGTTCACAAAATAAAAATTCACCCTCTATATACTTCAGTGATTTTTATAGTGGCTAATATTTGCCAATTGGCTAATAGTTGAAATTGTGGATTCAAAATTTGGCTAATAGTACAAGATATAAGGCAACCTAAATTGCCACATTTTTACAAAATTTTATTTTAGTCCTGGTTAAATCACTAGAACATTTATTTTATTAAACTTTTAAATGCAAAAATTTGTCACAATATTCGATACCTAATTAGATCAGATTCACCTAAATTTTGTAAGTTATAGTAGAAAATGAAATTAATTCACCAATAATATTATATAATTATTGGTTACTTTAGGGCCCATATCATCAATTGTTAATCACCACTATTGACTTTATTTATAATCTAACAGCTGGGGTTGTATTCCATGGGTTAAAATGTACCCAGGGAGCTCCAATTCCCATTGAGCCTGAAATTGTATTTGTGTTGTTCATCTTAATTTATAATCTAATGGCTAGATTTAAATTGCATTAGCCAAAATGTACCCACGGAGCTCCAATGCCCATGGGACTCAAAATCTCATTTGGACCATTGATCTCAATTGAGATCAATGACCCAAATGCAATTTCGGGCCTCATGGACATTAGAGCTCCACAGGTACATTTTGGCCCATGGAATAGAACCCAAACCATTAGATTATAGATAAAATCAATGGTGGTAAAAAAGAATTTAGGGCCAATTTAAACTATTCAAGGTTTGATTTAAAATATTAAAGAATTAAGGAATTACAGGCACGAGTACTACACCTTAAACTAATCAATCACTACCACCCTCAGGCCCTTACATTTCCATAGGAACTTAATTTTTTAAAAAAGGAAGGATTCACCGTGGTAATTAATGCATTTACCTATTTTTCATCAAGATTCACCAGGATTTTCTACAAGTTTCTAGTGATTTAAAAAAATTCACCAATAAAATTAATATTTTTTTCTAAAAAAGGAATGATTCACCAATATAAATTAATATTTTTTTCCAAAAAATGAAAGATTTGCCAAGATTTTATATCTTTTTTTAGTGGGGGTTTCTTAAAGTTACCACTGATATACTTGGGGATGTTGCTTATCTGGGAGCATCTTATTTCACATGAATGTAGAGCAATAGTGGTTATTGGTATTAGCAGATGAGATAAGAGATTTTTTTGTTTATTTATTTTTATTTTATGTTGTGTGCTAGTTGTGTGTGTGTGTGTGAATTATGTACATATAATATATTATATACATAATTTAGGAAGGATTCTTTAAATTTGATTAAAAGTATTATAATAGGATCATATTACTAGATGAGCCTAATTTAGGAAGGATTCTTTAAAGTTGATTAAAAGTATTATAATAGGATCATATTACTAGACGAGCCTCTCTTTAGTGCACTAAACACAACATTTGGGAAGATTACCCTCTTGTGCATCCTAGGAAGTGATTTCCAATAGGTATATTTGAGTGTTTTAGAAGCTGGAGAAAATAAGAATCGCATTTATCTTCCATCTATATTATTCTCTCTTTATTCTCTCAATGATTTACTTTAGGTCATAAATCCAACATAGGAGGAAACACAATGTTAGAGAAGTGACTAAACCTTCTAGTTCTCGCATACCCTTTAGATATATATAGCCTTTAAACTACCTGATGTGAGCAACTGTATCATTAGAGAAACTTGAGACCTTTCATGCACTAGTTAGCTTCCACACACCACTTGGAGTCCCCTTATCACACTCTCCCATGTACCTCTAAGTGGTCAAATTTGAATGGGAATATATTTCAAAGTCTAATGATGATCAAGTGGCCTAGTGGATGACCCTACATGGTATGGATTAGTAAACTCTCTTATACAATTTTTTAACATAATGGAAGTGTCTAATCAGCCTCTAAGAGACCCTCTCTTCTCCTTGATGCAAGTACTTGGTCATTTGCTAGGCTACAATTCCCCTTAGTCTTTGCAGGATTTATTTTTTTCCCTTATATGTTGCATGCACCCCTTTCTCCATTATTTCAACCCTTGATGTTTAGGGACATGCTCTAAAAATGCCTATTTATCATAGCAAATGAATTGTTGGCAAAAGTGGTGAATGCACTATTTTTGAAATTGACATCTTTTGATTTCATGGCTTCCTTTCTCTAGCTTTTTTGCATTTTTCTTTAATGGTAAGGAGTGCCCAACATGGAAAGGATTGACTATTTTCATCTTTTTAAAAATCCTCCTCTATATATACCCTACCAAAAGCTTTTAAAAAGGTTCCAAAATAATTAAATATTCATATCTTCCTCTTAAAGTTTGGGTTACTCTAGATAGTTTCTTGTAGGTTCTCTTATGGTATTGGGATCAAATTTAAATTTTGTATAGCCACTAGGATCCTTCAAAAGCATCCAAAATTAATACTAGGTAAACATATACAACCCTTAGTCTCATTAAAACCTCTAAAATCAACACTTTTATATGCAAACAAGTTTTAGAACCTCAATTGAAGTATCCACAACATCTAGATATTTTATCCTTAGTGGTTCTTTCATCTCTAGTCTATCCACTATCTTGTATTAACCAAAGAAGGTTCCACAAAAAAAGAGAAAGAGAAGAGACAAGAACTAGGTCCCTATGAACTACACTACAACATCATCAACCTTATATGTATTGGGTTCTCAATATCTAGGTGTGATGGTATTAAAATCATTTGCAATTTATTTAGAATAGTTAACTATTGGGTAGAGTAGATGATTGGATTAGTTCAGTCATCAATTTTCTCTAGGATTTAACACTTTGTTGCAACTTTTTGGACTTAGGATAGATGTTGCAAGACCATCCCTAGGTGTCATGGCAATCTTGCATCACCAAAAAATCTAGTTGTATCTTGTTTTGTTTTAGTTATCATACAATTGTAGGAGAAATCACCACATTTCATCATACTGTGATATCTAGTTTCATAGATTTGGAATTATGTTTTATATTGATAAATGAATAATGTGTCTACATTTGAGGTTAATTAGTTATATAGAAGAGTAATATTAGATTGGTGAGTGTGTAATAGGTTGATAGTTTTTACATAGTTGTGTTTGCGCCAAATTATTTGGAGTCTTCCCTAGAACACAAGTATGTGAGGAGGTTTATTGGATCACTATAGACATACATGGAGCAGTGCATGAGGAGTTTCCACCATTGTCACTATTTGGCTCTATAAATTTGTTAACACTAGTCAATGACACATTCCATAAGGTATAGAACTTTGTGCCACTTTATAGTTGATCTAGATCATCATAGAGGTTTGGGAATGCTATTTAAACATAATTTATGAATGTATTAAAGAATGTGAAGAAAAAGGAAAAGATCAAAAATGAAGGTGAGGAGGAAAGGAGTTAGAGATCGAAGATGGGGAGTATGAATAGAAGAAAAGCAGTATGATCTATGGAGTGCAATCTTAAGGAAGCTAATGGTGTAGAATGTGAAATGGGTAAGAGTTTTCGTAGTAGTTTCATTTTGTAATCATGCATCTTTAAATTCTGCATTATGCATTGTAGGCCCAATCATTCTCTATTGTCTTTTACCAAGTTGATCATGTTGACAAGAATGGATTTCCTTGCCATGGTCAAGAGGTTGAAGCTTTCAAAGGAAGTAGATCTTTTTTTGCACTTCACATAAACAAAGAATTACAAGATTGGGTGAAAAATATGTTATTGTTAGGTTTATCTCCTAATCCAGTTCATATGAAACCTAGGGAAATGGTCATGGTTGGTAGTTTTCATCTTTTTAAAATCCCTCCTCTATATATACCCTACCAAAAGATTTTAAAAAGGTTCCAAATTCATTAAATAGTAATAACTTCTTCTTCAAGTTTAGGTTTATCTCCATAGTTTCCAAGTAGGTTCTCTTATGCTATTGGGATCAAATTTCAATTTTGTATAGCCCTTAGGCTCGTTCAAAAGCATCCACAATTAATACTAGGCAAACATATGCATCCCTTAGTCTGATTCAAACCTCTATAGTCAACCCTGTTATATGCAAAAATGTTGTAGAACCTCAATTGAAGTATTCACAAATCTAGATATTTTATCCTTAGTGGTTCTTTCATAACTAGTCCATCGACTATCTTGTATTAACCAAAGAAGGTTCCACAAAAAAAGAGAAAGAGAAGAGACAAGAACCCTACAAACTGTTGGGATAGGAAAATTTTAAAATTTTCCTATACTTTTATCTGTCCCCTGTCCAACCAAATTAGAACATTATACCCCCAAAATCATAATGACAGTCGATAAATTCTACAAACATAGCATGATTTGTATAATAAGATCCCTACCATAACTTTTAGTTTCACCTCCCAAACCATAATCTGTAAAAACCTTAAGATCTTTGATTTCGGCAAGACCTCAGTTTTTTCATACTGACCCATGTTCCATTTGAAGAAGATTAGATGTGTATCGGCATTAGGAATGAAGTCAAGATAAGAATTTCAATACGCCCTGATATAGGAAGTTATGTCGATGACCCCTTATCAGAAAGAGAATCTCTAGTCACACCGAATTGGTCAAATACAAGGACCATCGGGATGAGAAAGCATTGTCAGAAAATACTCTAAACATTCCCCCGACAGTGTAGATCACACCGATGGGGAAATTTGACAAGAGTCCTACCGAACAACTCAAGGAACAGATTGAACTATCGACTCATCTGAAAGAAATACACATCGGAACAAAAAATTAAGGTTTCTCTGACATTATGATGTCTCAGTGACCATAAGGCAATTTCAAACAAAGTCATACCAATATATGTGAAGGATACAACTCATCAACAAAAGGAAGCAGATTGGAGCAGGATTTATAGGTCCTATAGAGTCTATAGTCACAACGACAGAGGATTTCGATGAGATATAATTGTGGTCATTCTGATGAAGAAAGAATAGAAAGGATGGCGTCAGGGAAACAATAAGGATCAGATAAATCAAATAAGGTCATCCTGATAGCATATGTTGTTCTGATGAAAACAATAACCACACACATCGATGAGACTCTTTTCGATAGGTCACATGTGTCGGAAAGACAAATGATATTGGTATCAATTTCTTGGGTCTTATCGATTTCACCAATCAGCCCTATAAGGAGAAATTGATAAACATTTCAGGAAGACTCATACTGATATAAATAATTAGTATCAGAGAGATTTGAAATATTAGAGTAGGAGGCTATTTTCATAATGATGGTGTAAGTCAGGCCGATAACATCTTCTATGCTCATTCTTATATCGGATAAGTATTGAAACGTCTTGCCAATATAAACATACATATGCTTTCATGAAAAGTGACATCAAGGAAATAAAACAAAGGGTTCCAATGATTGAATTATCTACAAATATTGGTGCCATAAGAAGCATTTAGATCGCACTGACATTACAAAAATCTTGTCGATGAAGGAAGTTATGATGATGTGACATTTCAAAATGATTATGGACATTAATGCACTGGAAATATTAATTACAACAGAGAAGAAATCCCCTTAGAAGTCATTCTAAATTATTGCGATTATGTTCGAAAGGATTGTCTGAGAAGAGCACGCAAGCGAGAATTTGGAGGAGAAAACAAAGGAATTCAGTGATTGTCTCAGGCAACAGGTAGACACATAAAACCTCTGTGTGATGACTTACAATTTGTATGTGCTATTCAGAATTATAACTAATGGAGACACTAGTAAAGGGCAAGGGTAGAAAACAACAGGGTGAAACCAATAAACCTAAGAAACAAAAAATTGATAAAGGTCCTGATGAAAAGGGGAAAGAGAGAAAACTAAATCAGGATTTGATAGATCAATTGCCTGGGTCTACCCCTAAAGCCTAAAGGTCTGCAGAACTCAGGGTGGAGGTGGAGAAATTAGAAGACAAATACAAATACATGGGAAATGTATGGACACCAATCAGAGGCTATGAATTGTTTAAATTCCATTATGATAGGAGATTTAGAAATGTCCCAGTGTCTATTCTGTGGCATTTGAATTTGGGTAAATTGGATGTCCCGAATGTGTTTGTGAATGTGGAACTCCTAAAACTTTTGGCTAAATATTACAATCCTAGCCTCAAAGCCATATGCAATCCACAAGGAGAGCCTGTTATACACTTATCCAAAAATGCCATTTGTGAAGTATTTGATTTGGATGACTTATGTACACATCCCATAGTATATGAGGTTTTAGACAAAGAGTACTGGAGGATGGAAACCACATACAATGGATGGAGATTACTTCTTCATAGGCCTAGGGTAGAGGGAAAAATAGTATCTTTTGATGACAATGATGGACCTCCATTCCATGTGTCCATGTTTGAACCATATATGAAATACACATATTATTCCATGGCCAAGTCCTAGGGTTAGAAGTTCCTGATTTCATGACAATTCCATTAATGGTGATAGCAAGATATATCCAATGTCATAATGCTAGGCAATTTGACTATGCTACTTATATTTTCAGGAAGATTGATTCTAGCTTAGTTGCAATTAAGAACAACACCCCAACAGTTTCTTTTGAGCATTATTCACTCCTCATGTACATGGTATTATACTATGGCCAAGAAATGGGAATATGGCTGAATGAACTCAGAATTTCTCAAATAGACAAAAGGGGACAGAAGTTACCTATGCATATGTGGAGAAGGGTATGGGATAGTAGGTTTGTCCACTCCAGTTACATTTATTTTGAAGAATATTTTGTAAAAGTGTTGTATAGATACTTTAATCATCCATGTGAATATTCATTGTCAGATGAAATAAAAAAGTTTCTCAGACCAAAAGACTTTGGTGGCCCCCCAACTGTCACACATAATTGGGGATATTGGTATTGCTTTGAGGACTCAACTATGGTCAGAATTTATGGTTTTGAAGATACCCCATTTATACTGCCCAAGACAGTTCTTGATAGGATTGCTTACTTGGAGATAGTTAGGCAGATGAACTATTCCAATGTAATGAACTTAAGTGCCTATGACAAACAATCCTTCATGCCTAGTACTCTGTGCTTTGGGGATTTTACCATGGTGTCCAAGGAAGGTTATGGTCTCATCAGAGATAAATTAATGCATTACAACATGAGCTATGCTGAGACAAGAAAAGGATTTGATCATGAGGGCTTCATTGATTTTGCTAGAAGAAAACAAACCCTCAGTGAATACACACACATTCCATATCTACATGATGATATTATCAGGAACATGAAAGAAGCCGAAGTCAAATTGGTAATTGAAAAATATAATAGAGAATTAGATGAGAAAATAAAACAATTTCTAGAAATAGAATTATTGTCTTCTGGTGATGAAGAATCTGTAGGTGAAGAGGAGCTTCATGAACAGACAAGTAGAATGTCTAGACAAAAAATGGAAGGTTATCAACTTCCTAGTAGAGAGCAGGATGAAGAGGGGCCTGGTGATGAGGATCCTAGATAGTTGGCATATGATTCCTTCATTGCAGATGATCAATTCATTCATTCTCAGGAATTTAAATTATTTTTGTATAAATATAAAGGAAAGGAACTTAGAGAATTAGTTGAAGATGTCACAGCTGATAATGAAAGACAATTGATGGATGTGTTAAAGACAACAATAGATAATGAGTTGAGGGCTATGACTCCTAACAGAGGCAAACAGTTGCTTATAGCAGTGGGTGTCATGATATTTCTTTGACTTGACATAAATTCTGCCTTGGTATTTGATAGTTTTTTGTATAATATTGATGATAAATACAAATTCACTCCTAAAGGTGTAACCGAGATATACATGGGTACCAAGTATAACAATGATGAAAACTCACTCATGATATGGGCCCTATATCCTCCTCATAAGAAGACTGCCACTATAGATACTAAAAAGACCTTTGGGCATGTTATGACTTTGAAAGCAGGAGAAACTGATCCTCTTATTACTACATATATTGGTATAAATGTTGCAATGCTGAATAAAGCACAAGCTCAACTGCTAATCAAGGAGCGAGATACATATAAACTGAATTGTGAAAGATTAACAAAGGAAAATGATTTCCTAAAAGACATTGTCAAGAATGCCTTTGGAGGATCAATTAAAAGATTAACTCAAGGAGAAAGCTCACAAAGTACTTAGTCACCATCTATTGATCAATAGCTCAGGTTCAAATTGACACACTTGCAACAGTACTACAAAATAGGCATATCCATATTATGCATTGGATGAATAAATTTTGGGATGTCTACTCTGAGAATCATAAGGTTATCCAAGAACATGAGAGGTTAAGTAATAGGCTCCAAGAGAAACTCCATGAGATACAGAGTAAGGATACCCCTGATAGTACAGGCATCTCCAGTGCCCAAGATTTGATCTAACAACATAAGAAATATCATGACCAACTTCAAAATAATGTTGAGGAATATGTTGAGGCTTCAAAGACAGGTGTACCCATGTTGTTCAGAAATGATAAGGAGTTGAAGAGCAAAGATGAATGGACTAAAGAATACTAGGTAATATTACAAGAGGCTCTAGAAGCTTTCAAAGATAAAGACTTGGCAACTGGGGAGGTCTGTAAGAATTTGGAAAAGATGGTAATGATAGATGTGGTTACAAGGAATGCTATAGAATTTGCTGATACACATCAAATCCAAAATTACTTGGATCATATTGCTCAAATCTACCTATGGCTTAGCAAAGATTAGTATCATTACCTTTGTTTATTGTTATGTTAATCATGTTAATTCCCAAAAGACATTTTGAAGAGTTATGTCTCTTCATAAATATTTCTATATAAGTTGGACATATGATGGTCAAGGGATCATCAAGTAGTAGTAGATAATAGAAGAAGTTCATAGTATTTTAGAAGACCATGTTGCAGGTATTATATTAAAGAAGTTAATAGAAGATCTTTGATTCTGTGGCTTTATACTGGCATCAATTGTTTGTTGAAATTATTCAGTGATTTGGTTGTCTCCAGTTCAGTATTTCTTTATTATTCAAATTGATATATCAAGTATATACTCAGTTAGTCAATGCATATTTTCTATACTTGTGTGATCTGATTAATTGGTTTCCTTAAAGAGGAATTAAAATCCTTTTGGTCAGTCACAGTAATCTGGAAGTATTGATTTTGATCGCTATGAAGAACCACATAATTAGGATTGGCATTTTGTCTCCAAGTCGATATTATCTATTGTTCTTGCATAGTTCATTGAATTGGTTCCTTCAAGTAAGGATTAAAATTCCTTTTGGTGAATAACAAGAAACCTGACTGTGTCAGATGGATATTAAGAAGAGTCTATCAATCATTCCCTTGCATGTTTATACAAGTTATAAACTAAAGCGTTGTGCCAAATAGTTAGAGTTATTGCCAAGTATACACCAATGATCTTAGGTTCTCACTTAACTCTATTTACCCAACAAGTCATTGGTCTTACTCATTTCAATAGTTAAATTCATTTATTAGTTCTTACCTTGATATTTCTTATACAATTTATACCAAATCATCTTTCAAATATTAGAAATAGAACTAGTTAGCAAGGTTTCATCTATTCCACACCATTTGCCACTATGAGTAGATCCATTAACTTAGTTACACAACTTACACTCATTTAATCTGCCTTAACTTTCAAGGTCTACCTGCCTAGGTATAGCAGTGCCTAAAGTGTAGGGAGTCATTAACCCTATAGGTTAACTCCGTTGCGTTAGTTCAAAAATTTTGCCAATCTAATCATAGAGTCTGGCATCCTCTTAGGATTTGTAACCTGCATTTTTGAGACCTAACCAATTGGTGACTCTACTGGGGACCCAAATACAAAGAACCTTGGTAAGAAACCATTCTTTTATAGAGTCAAAAATTTCAAGAATACAAATTGGTAACTCTACTGGCAAGAAGAATCTGGAAAGATAAACTACAACCTCTTCCTATTTACAAAAAAATAGGTGGCGACTCTAAATCCTGTTATAACAGAAAGTTAGTACCAAATGGATGGTAGAAGATCCAAGATGGAAGGGAAGAAGTTACAATCATCCCCACCACTTAGAGCCCTTTCCAAGAAAAATGGAGCATCAAGTTATTTTTGTTAGAGTAATAATCAGGAGGCCCAAGAGGATAATATAGAACAAACTATCATAACTCACAATAGTTTTACCCCTCTGCATGAATCAAATGAGAATTTATCTCAAATCAATGGAGTAACTGATGATATATTTTCAAAATATAGACCTAATCCTCAAAAACAACTTGAGTTTGAAGCACAGGCCATGAAGGAAACTGATCAAAGGAAGGCTGAGTATGATTATAAAATATCACTACAGCAGGGAGAAGGGGTAAAATATGGATTCATGAATCAAGAAGTGAATAAAAGTCCAAAGGATACAAGGAACATGAATGAAATGCAACAGAATGTGCTTAAGCTCCAAGAAGAACTTGAAATGATCAAGATAGAAGAAACTGAAATGCTACTAAAATAGGAGATTCAACAAATAAAGAATAGGACTAAAATAGCTACCCCAAAATATATACCTCCACATAGAGGAAATGCTTTGAGGAACACACAGCAAAACTTGCACCAAAATATAGGTGGTGCTTCGAATTCGCAAGCATCTAGAAGTCATATTCATGAAAATACCCTCCCGAATAATCCTATACCGCCCCTCATACATAACACCTCTCAACATATGGCTAATCCATACCCACCCCCTAGCCGATAGTATTGTAGACCACAATATCATTATATGAACCCCCACATGAACCCACAATAGCAACATGCTTATCATCAGCCTCCATGCGAGTATCATTACTACCCTAACCCACCACCCATGAACGTTCCACCACAAAACCTCACAAACATATGCAGGCAATTTGATCTGACTGGATATCAATTGTATCCATACCCCATTGATAGTAGTTGGAGGAATATAGTTCCCAAGTTTACTGGAAACAATTTAGTATCTGTTGAGGATCATATCAGAAGCTTCAATGCCTTTGTACAAGATATTAGTATGGAATATGAAGATGTTAAAATGAGATTATTCATGATGTCTCTAACTAAGGATGCAAGAGACTGGTTCAACAGCTTACCAGATGCCTCAATCAGTTCCGTAACAGATTTACATTAGTCAATTTAAGGAACAGTATGGCAATCAGTATGCCCCTAAGTTTGCCTTGCATGAATTGATAAGTATCCAAAAATACCAAAATGAGTCAATATATGACTTTAATCTAAGATTCTCCAAATTGCATAACAAAATACCACATGTATCTAAATTGACCAACCTAGTGGCATTAAGTATTTATCTGAAAGCATTTGATCCTAAGACAGGGTATGAACTTAGAAACTGATGCCCTAGGAGCTTAGCTGAAGCACAAAAAGTAGAATTGACTATTAAAAACAATAGAAAAGCTGCAGGCATGGTCAGCAAAAGAGATAATCTCATAATTTCTCAAAGTCCAAATATTCAACAGAATAAATAAGAAAGTCAGCATAGAAATGAAAGACCTAGGTTGCATGATATGCCATATAATACAAATTGGAAGGATGGGAGACCTATTGAAAATAGTAGAAAGCAACATTGTGGGAAAGACACTCTTGATCCTCTAAAGAGGAATGGGGCACATATGGTAGAAGATAATCGCTTGTGTTTGGTGTGCAATTTACCACACTCCCCTGAATATTGTGTAGTGGCTAAAACAGTACAATAGGAAGAAGCATCCTATGACTATAACAGAGACAACCACACAATAAACATGATGCAAAATACACCATACTTGCTAAATGAAAACTATTCTTCTACAGAAGAAGAGGGATATGAGTATGATGTGGGGAATCAAAAACATCATATCAACATGGGAAAACAAGAAGTATTCTCAGATCAGGAGGACAGCTACAAGGGACCTACTTGTTATCATAACAAATCATCATATGATAAATAGAGAAAGCCCACTGAAAAGGAAAGAGAAGTTCTTACAATAGCTGCAGTAGCCCAAGCTAAAAATGCCTATAATCTAAGGAACAAGACAATAAGTACAGAACAAGGAACATCTGGGAGTATCTTTATAAAAGATCAAAATTACAAAAGGAATAACGCAAAGTCCTCACCTAAAGAACCAGAAAAAATTAAGCAAAATAAAATAAAAGACAAATCACCAATTCAAGAAAAAGAGCATTTAAGAACAGAAAGGAATGATCAGACTATAGCCCATTCATTTGACATTGCTCATGTGATATCCTAGGCGAAGATATTAGTACCACTTTTGGAAATGATGAAGATAGATAAATACAGAAGTATAATGGTTAAACTGATTTCAAATATACCAAATCAAAAATATAAGGAATCAGGTAATAACACAAACAATGTTCATATAAGGAAACGAAAGCATCTCAGAACATTTTCTAAGAACAGTGGTATCTTTGACAGAATTAAATTCTTTTCAATCGCTTCAAAAAACACGCACAACTATGCCACAAAGTGGAAACAGACATAGAACATTTCCAACATTGACCCTTAGAGAAAAGTACAAGCAACATTAACCAGTTTCAACAACAGACTTATTAAACATGAAAGACAGAACAAAGAACACAGATTTACATGGGGAAAACCCTTACAGGTAAAAAACCCCACACTCCAAAAGCCCAGATCGTCATTGTATTATTCAGCAATAGAAAATATAGTTACAATACAATTCAGGCACTAAGCCTTTCATGGAGATTAACATCTTATTCCATCTAGAAGAATAACTGACAGCATAACCCTACACAAAGTTCTTTAGCACTCAGGTTAGTCCTTCATACTATCATCATGCCACAAATAGCATACAATACAAGACATCACCCTACACATGAACTCTATTCTTTCTCCTCTCTATCACTCCTCTATTACAATATATTTAACATGTCACATTACAGAGGAGAACAATCGGTTCAACTACCTTAGACCGTTATAACTCCAAAAGTTGACAGTTCATTTTTAACCATTTTAAACCATTCATATTCATGAGGACTAAATAGTCCCACATGCATCAGTTGACAAACACAACAACAACATATGTGCACGAACACATGGTAAGTCTATCATCATCACTTTTGCCGCCGATGACCCCAGCCAGTCAAACATCAATGAACCATCAGAGAGACCAAGACCTTCAGTGTGACATCATCCTTCTTTGCTGACAATATTCCTCCTGTCGATGCCAAACTCCATCAGACAGACCAATCTCATCGGAGACCACTCCACCATCCACACTGATGGTTCCTTGTCCCACCAACACCTAAGCCTTCATCCTCTGTCGGAGTGACCAATGCACATCAAAGAAGAAACTCAAGACCATGCCGATAGTGAACGTCAGCCTGATAGAGTAAACCACTAGCCCTTCATCGGTAAGACCTCACACATCGGAAGTAGTCTCCTAAACTGCTCTGATAATAATAAGTCCCACTGATCTGATAAAACCTTTCTACCATTGGTGTAACACAAGTGATTAGAGTAAGAACTTCAGCCAAGCCCGATAGCGATTATCATACCGATGACCTTTCTCTGTCAGAATAACTCTCACCGACACCAACCACCATTGGAGTAACACACACCATCGATGATGGTCTCACAGATCACACTGATAGATCACATCATGCTCATACAAAGGATAACCCACTACTTTCATATGATCGCTGAGAACTTTGCCAATGCCTGTAAATCTGAGATACATGTACTCAACATTCTCCCACTTGATGAAGGATTTACAGGAAACCATTAATGCTCCAAGTCGCAGAACCAAAGTTAATACTGCCTCCACTCTACTATACTCACAAGCTATATAGAAGCACAATATTATCAACTTCAAAGCTTCATCCTTAACACAACCATGAAGTCATCCTCCAGAAACAAGATAGAACATTAGCTAGAACAACAATCAGAAAACTGACTACACCCATCCAACTGAACAAAACCCACGTGACTAAAAATAGCACACACAGCAAGTGCTAATCCATCCAATCATCCATACCTTGAAGGTATTCATATCAATAGACTCATGCCACCTACATATACACCCATCAACTGCAAATACAAGCTCCATGTGTCAACCAGTCAAAAAAGACCAACCACATCCAAGAACTCCCACTACATGGGTAATGCAGATCATAAAAAGATCATGGCATACAAGTCTACCAATGGCATCACATAGAAAGTGTAAACATCATGTAGTAACAAGGAAACATTCACCATGATATGAAAAATCTATAAAGTAATAACCTGTACATCTCACCACCAGTCCAAAAATCTCTCAAGTTCTTCACACCCAACAATGAAAGAGATAACAGAACCTTCATGCTATCACCCAAGAACATAAGTGAAAGCACATGACCACAAACTAGTGATCACTTTAGCTCCGAACAAAACCTCAAACCAATGTAATGTGAAACACACCATTAGAAAAATAACTGAGACCAAGAGAAACACTGTACATCATAAACCTATAGAAAATCCTCCAACAAACACCGCTAAGTGCCAACTGTGTCAAGTATGATCTCCTTCGCAACACCCCAAAGAGAACAGCATAACACCCACCCATTCAATCTCCAAGATCAAATACAACATATGTAATCATGCAATTAACATGGATGTAAGCCTCTCAAACCAAAGAAGACCAAACTAATCCATTTCCCATAAAACCATCTCCTAACAATCCTTATCAATGAATGATATCTTAAACTCAAATGCACAAGGAGATTAAACATGCTATCCATCTCTCACAATGAATCCTCCATAACCATATATCAGCAGTTCAAGATCCATGTCTATGAAAGAAAGCATAAAACACCTGAGAGAAACAATGGGCAATACCTCTCAAGTAATAAACTGCCGAGTATACCATAAGCGGGGATAAGAATGCTCCTACAAGATATACAAGACATCATGACTCCTCCAAGAGCAATCTCCTCATAGGTCTCTATTGAACTCATATCCAACTAAGGTGTAGGCTTCTCGAACTTTCTACTGAAATCTTCCTCAATAGTAGCCATCAACAACACTTCTCTCATCTCAAGAGAATTACAGCCTCACCTTATTCTCCATGTACCCATGGGCATTTGCAAATAATCATATCATGCTAAACTCCAAATGCTTCACTGCACCAACATGAAGTAATCAAGCAAAAGATCAATGCACCCAACACATAGAGAATCACTTGACCACTGTCAAAGCTCCAATCATCTGAATCAGAAACTTATCATGACATCATGATCTTACTATCTCCCTTAGGAGATTCCATGCTCTAGGTGAACATAACCATGATCTCAAGAGCAATGTATCATGCCAAAACTTAAAAGTAGAATTCAAGAAAATACCATGACATGAAACAAACCAAACTCTAAACCAACATCACCTATCAAGCACCACCAACACCTTAGCCAAGGATTTCATGAATCCTCCATGAATCCAAGATGTTACACATCCTCAAATAGTGCCCCTGCAAATACGAAAGAACCCTTCTGTAGCAACAGGATCAAAGAGCTCCTCCTAGTAATATCTGCAACACTAAAGAAGATCATTCACCACTAAGTGATGAGCACACAGTCATTGCTAAAGCTCCATCTAAAATGTAACAACTAAGCTTTTCAAGCATCATGACCAAACATCTCCTAATCTGAAAATCCTCCAAGTCCACACATCAACATGTCCATGTGACAATAAAGCCATGTGGCACCAAGATCTCAAACCAAGGAAATATAATACACATGCTATAGGTCTCCATAAATGACTATTTAGGTACTCTACAACATCCATCCTCTCATCCCGAAGTAGTCACACCATTGCACAAGTGAACATAGACTAGGCCAGCTAACAAATCTGCATTAACACTGAAAGAATCTGGTGGATAAAGACAATCCACATTTGAGTCATCTCACTATAGCTTAATAGGTGATAAGCCCACAAAACTACATAACTCATAGATCCAACCAATGTACCATGCAAACTCACTATCACACTGGAAACTAAAAAACTAAGATCTCAAGGAATAGATAACAATGTAGACAACATGACTCAAACATCGGATTACTTACAAATCTAATTTGCCAAACATGTCCACAACCTGAGCACCATAGTATAGAAAACCAACAAGCATTTCCACAGAAATAATGAGTGACACATAACATACTAGCATTCCTATGCAGAGAAAGTATTTCACCTCCTCACACCATGCAAGAAGCATGCTTTACAAAACTGCAACTATTTCATCCGGCAACACCCCAAAAGCCAGGGTCTAGAAAAATAGATTGACTGCAGCTTCACAAAATCACAAGTTTTTCTTGACCATGTAAAACCTACAAAACCACTATGTTTGATAACACCCATGCACATCCATACACACTTCACATCTGGAAGACCAAGAATATGAATCAAGAAAGCTGCTCCGATAATAATAAGTCCCACCGATCTAATAAAACCTTTATACCATTGGTGTAACACAAGTGATCAGAGTAAGAACTTCAGCCAAGCTCGATAGTGATTATCATACTGATGACCTTTCTCTGTCAGAATAAATCTCACCGACACCAACCACCATTAGAGTAACACACACCATCGATGATGGTCTCACAGATCACACCGACAGATCATGTCTTGCTAATACAAAGCATAACCCACTACTTTCATATGATCGCTGAGAACTTTGCTGATGCCTATAAATCTGAGATACATGTACTCAGCATTCTCCCACTTGACGAAGGATTTACAGGAAACCATCAACGCTCCAAGTCACAGAACCAAAGTTAATACTGCCTCCACTCTACTATACTCACAAGCTATATAGAAGCACAATATTATCAACTTCAAAGCTTCATCATTAACACAACCATGCAGTCATCCTCTAGAAACAAGATAGAACATTAGCTAGAATAACAATCAAAAAATTGACTACACCCATCCAACTGAACAAAACCCACGTGACTAAAAATAGCACACACAGCAAGTGCTAATCCATCCAATCATCCATACCTTGAAGGTATTCATATCAATAGACTCATGCCACCTCCATATACACCCATCAACTGCAAATACAAGCTCCATGTGTCAACCAGTCGAAAAAGACCAACCACATCCAAGAACTCCCACTACATGGGTAATGCAGATCTGAAAAAGATCATGGCATACAGTCTACCAATGGCATCACATAGAAAGTGTAAACATCATGTAGTAACAAGGAAACATCCACCATGATATGCAAAATATGTAAAGTAATAACCTATACAACTACCACTAGTCCATAAATCTCTCAAGTTCTTCACACCCAACAATGAAAGAGATAACAGAACCTTCATGCTATCACCCAAGAACATAAGTGAAAGCACATGACCACAAACTAGTGATCACTTCAGCTCTGAACAAAACCTCAAACCAATGTAATGTGAAACACACCATCAGAAAAATAACTGAGACCAAGAGAAACATTGTACATCATAAACCTGTAGAAAATCCTCCTACAAACACCACTAAGTGCCAACTGTGTCAAGTATGATCTCCTTCACAACACCCCAAAGAGAACAGCATAACACCCACCCATTCAATCTCCAAGATCAAATACAACATATGTAATCATGCAACTAACATGGATGTAAGCCTCTCAAACCAAAGAAGACCAAACTAATCCATTTCCCATAAAACCATCTCCTAACAATCCTTATCAATGAATGATATCTTAAACTCAAATGCACAAGGAGATTAAACATGCTATCCATCTCTCACAATGAATCCTCCAGAACCATATATCAGCAATTCAAGATCCATGTCTATGAAAGAAAGCATAAAACACCTAAGAGAAACAATGGGCAATACCTCTCAAGTAATAAACTACCGAGTATACCATGAGCGGGGATAAGAATGCTCCTCCAAGATATACAAGACATCATGACTCCTCCAAGAGCAATCTCCTCATAGGTCTCTGTTGAACTCATGTCCAACTAAGGTGTAGGCTTCTCAGACTTTCTGTTGAAGTCTTCATCAAGAGTAGCCATCAACAACACTTCTCTCATCTCAAGAGAATTACAGCCTCACCTTATTCTCCATGTACCCATGGGCATCTGCAAATAATCATATCATGCTAAACTCTAAATGCATCACTACACCAACATGAAGTAATCAAGCAAAAGATCAATGCACCCAACACATAGAGAATCACTTGACCACTGTCAAAGCTCCAATCATCTAAATCAGAAACTTATCATGACATCATGATCTTACTATCTCCCTTAGGAGATTCTATGCTCTAGGTGAACATAACCATGATCTCAAGAGCAATGTATCATGCCAAAACTTAAAAGTAGAATTCAAGAAAATACCATGACATGAAACAAACCAAACTCTAAACCAACATCACCTATCAAGCACCACTAACACCTCAGCCAAGGATTTCATGAATCCTCCATGAATCCAAGATGTTACACATCCTCAAATAGTACCCCTGCAAATACGAAAGAACCCTTCTGCAGCAACAAGATCAAAGAGCTCCTCCTAGTAATATCTACAACACTAAAGAAGATCATTCACCACTAAGTGATGAACACACAGTCAATGCTAAAGCTCCATCTAAACTATAATAGCTAAGCTTTTCAAGCATCATGACCAAACATCTCCTAATCTAAAAATCCTCCAAGTCCACACATTAACATGTCCATGTGACAATAAAGCCATGTGGCACCAAGATCTCAAACCAAAGAAATATAATACACATGCTACAGGTCTCCATAACCAACTATTCAGGTACTCTACAACATCCATCCTCTCATCCTGAAGCAGTCACACCAATGCACAAGTGACCACAAACCAGGCCAGCTAACAAATCTGCATTAACACTGAAACAATCTGGTGGATAAAGACAATCCACATCTGAGTCATCTCACTATAGCTTAATAGGTGATAAGCCCACAAAACTACATAACTCATAGATCCAACCAATGTACCATGCAAACTCACTATCACACTGGAAACTACAAAACTGATATCTCAAGGAATAGATAACAATGTAGAAAACATGACTCAAACATCAGATTACTTACAAATCTGATTCGCCAAACATGTGCATAACCTGAGCACCATAGTATAGAAAACCAACAAGCATTTCCATAGAAATAATGACTGACACATAACATACTAGCATTCCTATGCAGAGAAAGTATTTCACCTCCTCACACCATGCATGAAGCATGCTTTATAAAACTGCAACTATTTCATCCAGCAACACCCCAAAAGCCAGGGTCTAGAAAAATAGATTGACTGCAACTTCACAGAATCACAAGTTTTTCTTGACCATGTAAAACCTACAAAACCACTGTGTTTGATAACACCCATGCACATCCATACCCACTTCACATCTGGAAGACCAAGAATATGAATCAAGAAACACTATAACGGTTAAACCTGAAAATGGATTAACATAGATGAGCATCATAGATTTTAAGGAAAATCTATTAAACCCTTCCAATGCAAGTACAAAACAACTACAAGGATTAAGAAAATCCAGGAACTGTAGGCCTAATTTAGACCAATTCCAAGACCACCACCATGTACAAGCATCCGAGAGAGAAAGTCAAGTTATATCAGAAGATTCCAGATGTTATAGATCAACTCCATAACCAAAATGCAATCGGGGCATCACATAAACAGTACCTTCCAATACCAGGAACAAATCTCAGCATAAGCACAATACTCCATGGCTGAGCAGCAACTCAAACTTCTTCATATCATTAGAGAGCCTCTCACACAGACACCCAATATGAAAGTTACTACAGAGACACAACCACAAAGCATAATCCACCCCATGCAATAGGATTATACACTGTCAACTAAGAGCCTCAGGTCACATCATGACAAGCTCCAGTCTTTTCATCTTCACCATCCTTCAAGCGCCTGCCGTAACGTGAAGACAAGATCAACTGCTAGACTTCACTCAAAACAAGGATTAAGCATCAGATGATTCCTTCAAATTTCCTCAAGCCTGTCACACTAAGAAATCATCACAGAAGGAATACCCAGACCTTATACACGATGAACTCTTACATGCAAACACATGCAGCACCCAAACGTACATATGTGAGAAACAAAGCAGATCCTAGAACCTAGCTCTGATACCACTTGTAAGGAAATGAGAGCATCTTAGAACATTTTTCTAAGAATAGTGGTGTCTTTGATAGATTTAAATTCTTTTCAATCGCTTCAAAAAACACGCACAACTATGCCACAAAGCGGAAATAGACATAGAACATTTCCAACATTGACCCTTAGAGGAAAGTACAAGCAACATTAACCAGTTTCAATTGCAGAATTATTAAACATGAAAGACAGAACAAAAAACATAGATTTACGTGGGGAAAACCCTTACGAGTAAAAAACCCCACACTCCAAAAGCCCAGATCGCCATTGTATTATTCAGCAACAGAAAATACAGTTACAATACAATTCAGGCACTAAGCCTTTCATGGAGATTAACATCCTATTCCATCTGGAAGAATAACTGACAGCATAACCCTGCACAAAGTTCTTCAACACTCGAGTTAGTCCTTCATACTATCATCATGCCACAAATAACATATAGTACAAGACATCACCCCACACATGAACTCTGTTCTTTCTCCTCTCTATCACTCCTCTGTTACAATACGTTTAACATGTCACATTACAGAGGAGAACAATCGGTTCAACTACCTCAGATAGTTACAACTCCAAAAGTTGATAGTTCATTTTTAACCATTTTAAACCATTCGTATTCATGAGGACTAAATAGTCCCACATGCATCAGTTGACAAACATAGCAACAACATATGTGCATGAACACACAGTAAGTCTATCATTGACACTTTTTCCGCCGACGACCCCAGCTAGTCAAACATCAATGAACCATCGAAGAGACCAAGACCTTCGGTGTGACTTCATCCTTCTTTGTCAACAATGTTCCTCATGCCGATGCCAAACTCCATCGGACAGACCAAGCTCATCGGAGACCACTCCACCATCCACACCGATGGTTCCTTGTCCCACTGATACCCAAGCCTTCATCCTTCGTCAGAGTGACCAATGCACATCAGAGAAGAAACTCAAGACCATGCCGATAGTGAACGTCAACCTAATAGAGTAAACAACTAGCTCATCATCGGTAAGACCCCACACATCAGAAGTAGTCTCATAAGCTACTCTGATAATAATAAGTCCCACCAATCTAATAAAACCTTGCTACCATCGGTGTAACACAAGTCATTGGAGTAAGAACTTCAGCCAAGCCCAATAGCGATTATCATACCGATGACCTTTCTCTATCGAAATAACTCTCACTGACACCAAGCACCATCGGAGTAACACACACCATCGATGATGGTCTCACAGATCACACCAAAAAATCACATCTTGCCGATACAAAGGATAACCCACTACTTTCATATGATCGCTGAGACTCTTGCCGATGCCTATAAATCTGAGACACGTGTACTCAACAATTCAGTAAGAAACAGTCCAAGTTCCTGAAGTATATCTGGGTGATACCCTAACAAAGAACCCCTCACAAGTGGACCCTTTCTACACCACATTATTAATCAGAAACAGGCTAGTGAGGAACTGCATGATTGATTCAGGCGCAGCCATGAATATCATGCCAATAGTAGTCATGAAAGAACTGGGAATGTGGGTTGACACTACATTTGGTAAGTGTTATGCAATGGAAAATAGGTCTATCCCAGTTGTGGGCATCATGAAGGACGTGGAAATAAAACTAGCTTCCTACCCTAAAGCAACTTATAATATTGATATCATTGTGGTTGATATTCCACCATATTATGCAATGCTCTTATCAAGACAACGGGCTGCAATGGCAGGAGGGAATGTCCAATTAGATTTATCATATGCCACAATACCAGTGGAAGGCAAAGAGATCAAGATGTGTAGAGAGCCAAGATATGAGAACATCATAGAACGCCTAGATCAAAATCAAATAAATCTATTCTGTGATATAGATTTGGGGACCTTCAAAATTGAAACAAATTAGCCAGAGTTGCAAAATACTGATCCAATGTATCTAGAATCTAAGAAAGAGGAAAATGATGTGTGGAAAATGTATTTTGATGGTGCATGTAGAAAAATGGGAAATGGGGCAGGAGTACTATTTATTTCACCAATAGGTAAAACTTTCAAATACTCATTCTTATTGGCATTTGAATGCACAAACAATGTAGCAGAATATGAGGCTCTACTCATTGGTTTAAATATTTCCATCAAGCATAAGATAAGAAATCTGGCTGTATATAGGGATTCAAAATTAGTTACCTCTCAAGTAAAAGGGAAATATTTATCCAAAAATAAGAGGTTGAAGAAATATAGAAACACTATCTAGGATGATATTGAGTTGTTTGATGCCTTCTCAATCAACTAGATTGATAGATCAAAAAATATTATGGCAGATTTTCTAGTGAACATTGTATTGAAAAGGGATGATATCACATTGGTGGGTATTACAGAAATTGAATTCAAAAATAGACCCACTATTCTAGATAATATCCATAACTGGCAAGTGTTTAATAATGACACTGATATAATCAAATTGTTACATTGTATCAATCACTATGAAGACCAAGAGATTGATTTCAATGCATTTGTGGAGAAACACGAATGAAAAGAAACTCTCTTTGGTCAAGAGATAGTTCAGCTAAAAACAAACAAAATACCTAAGGGATTCATAGTATTGGAGAAAGTGTTTGATGGATGTGATAGATTTAAAATGAAAGACACACCCACAATTCAGAATGATCTTGAAGAAATTAATCTGGGGACGCAGGCGGCCCTAAAGAATGTATACATTGGAAAGAAGCTAAATCCCAAAATCAAGAGCATGCTCATCAACTTGCTCAGAAAGTATAGACATGTGTTTGCATGGTCATATGATGAATTGAAAGCATATAGGGAGGATCTTTTTCAGCATGAAATACCATTAAAGCTGGATGCTAAACCATTCAGACAAAAGTAGAGGCCTATTAATCCCACACTAGCCCCTAAAATGTTTGAAGAACTCACAAAGCTAAGGGATGGAGCTATTATCAAACCCATTAGACACTCTTCTTGGTTTTCTAATTTGGTGCCTGTTAGAAAGAAAAATGGTGATATTAGATTATGTGTGGACTTTGGGAATCTAAATAAATCCTCTCTTAAGGATAACTATCCCCTTCCTAACATGGAAGTCGTACTGTAAAAAGTCACAGGGTGTGAACTATTGTCCATGATGGATGGTTTCTTAGGATATAATCAGGTGAAAGTCAAAGAATCAGAATAATATAAGACTGCATTCACCACACCATGGGGAATGTATGTGTATTTAAGAATGTCATTTGGACTCACGACCGCTAGAGCAACATTCCAAAGGGTGATGGATGTGGCCTTTGCAGAACTGATTAACAAAATCATGGTAGTATATCAGGATGACATGAAAGCATATTCCAAAAGGGCTAAAGATCATTGTACACACTTAGAGCAAATTTTTATTAAAGCCTTAGAATATGGAATTTTGTTGAATCCTAAGAAGTGTCATTTCGCAGTAACAGAGGGCAAGCTGCTTGGTCACATAGTCTCAAAAGATGGAGTAAGAATAGATCCTGAAAGAGTAAGAGCCATTGACTAAGTTCCCATTCCCAAGAATGTGAAAGTTATACAATCATTCTTTGGCTAAATCAACTTTGTTAGGAGATTCATATCAAATTTTGCAGAGATTGTTAATCCCATATAAAAAATGTTAAAGAAGAATACAGAAGTGAACTAGACAGCAGAAACATTAGAGGCATTTGCTACCATTAATAAGACAATCAAGGAAGCCCCAGTTCTGATATCTCTTGACTTCAGTAAACCATTTTAGTTGTTCTCATTTGCCTCATACCATACAGTTGCAGCAATAATGTTGCAGAAAAATAATGAGGGACATGAACAACCCATTTCATTTTTTAGCAAGTCTCTTAAAAATGTAGAGTTAAAATATGACATAGTTGAGAAACAAGTGTATGCATTGGTGAAAGCAGTCAAAGCTTTTAGGCCATACTTGGTGGGAGCTGAAATAATAGCATATGTGCCTAATGTTGCAGTGAAAGATGTATTAGTTCAAACTAAGGTCACGGACAGAAGGTGCAGATGGATTAATAAAATTTAGGAGTTTAATATTGAAATCCAAATCACCAAACTAGTAAGAGGACAGGGTCTTGCTAGACTAATGGCTGAAAACAATCCTGAGGCTTGTCAGATATGTAATACTAATGATGTTAATAACATGATTTATAGCATTGAGTATACTCCATGGTATACTGATATCATATATTATCTAAAACATATGAAGTTTCCTGAAGGATATGATGACAACAAGAAAAGGACACTTAAATTACAGGCTTCAAAGTATGTGTTTATTAATGGGGATCTTTATTGGAAGAATAGGGATGGTATTCTACTATTATGCCTAGATGAACATCAGTCAAAACATGTCTTGAAAGAGTTACATGAAGGAGTGTGTGGAGGACACTTCTCAACAAAAACTATAGCTCACAAGATCTAGAGGGCTGGATACTATTGGCCTAGAGTTTTCAATGATTCATATCATTATACAAGAAAATGTGAGGCATGCCAGAAATTTTTAGGAAAATTAAAATATCAGGGAGCATTACCCTTGAAACCTTTGCAGGTGGAAGTCCCATTCCATCAATGGGGAATTGACTTCATAGGAGAGATTGCAGAAAAGTCAAACAAAGGACACAAATGGATTTTAGTGGCAACGGATTACTTCACAAAATGGGTCGAAGCAATCCCAACTAAACAAGAAACAAGTAAAGTAGTGATCAATTTTTTAATGGAAAACATTATATTTAGATTTGGCACACCAGTGAGGTTGATTACAGACAACAGAATGTGTTTTAGGTCTAATGAGTTCAAAATTTTCTGTAATATGTATGGCATCACTGTGTCTTATGTTGCCCCTTATCACCCACAAGCAAATGGTCAGACAAAATCTAGTAATAAAAATCTTTTGAAAATTATAAAAATAATGTTGGAAGGAAACAAAAAGGCATGGGATTCAAAGTTGAGAATGGTTGTGTGGGCTGATAGGATTACTGTGAAGACAACAACTGGAAGATCCCCTTTTGAATTGGTGTATGGAATACAAGCAAGGATGCCATTAGAAAATCTTCTACCAGTTTACAAATTTGTTCTTCAAGAGGATTTAGACATTCCTGGACCAATGGAGGAAATAATAGAACATCTTACAAAACTTGATGAAACAAGGAGAATGGCTCAAAAGCATAACATCAAGTTGCAATCACAAGTAAAATACCTTTTTGACAAGAAACCCAAGGATAGAAAATTTGAGATAGATGACTTGGTATTGATGTGGAATACTAGATGCAAAGAGAAAGGAAAGAATGGAATGTTTGAAGCCTTGTGGTTGGGTCCTTTTGTTGTCATTGGGAAAGGAGGAGAAGATTCCTACTATCTGCAAAATATATCTGGAGAAGAGCAGGAACTGCCAATGCATGGACAGTTTCTGAAACCTTTCTTTTCATGAAAGCATCAAAATCATGCACAAAGAGAGATAAGTGTTGCCTATGCATGGACAACTCTTAAATAATTCTCAAAATACTCCTATTCCATGCACAGTAGTTTAGGGAAATCAAGAGAGATTAGGATCTGCCAATACATGGACAGTCCTAGGAATCCCTCAACAATAAAAAAAATCTTTTCCATGTATAGTAGTATAGGATCATCCCCATTTTACATCATTTTCACTTTCAACGCCCATTTACATTTCATCCATATATATTCCTAAATCCTGTAATTGTCATCCCCAACAAATAAAATACCTGGTCTACTCTCCCAGAGATCTGAATTCTTGTTATACCCGCAAGGGGTATACATCCCAGATAGAGCCACAGTTGGGATAGGAAAACTTCAAAATTTTCCTATACTTTTATCCATCCCCTGTCCAACCAAATTAGAACATTATACCCCCAAAATCATAATGAGAGTCGATAAATTCCACAAACATAGAATGATTTGTATAATAAGATCCCTACCATAACTATTAGTTTCACCTCCCAAACCATAATCTGTAAAAACCTTAAGATCTCTGATTTTGGCAAGACATCAGTTTTTTCATACTGACCCATGTTCCATTTAAAGCAGATTAGATGTGTATTGGCATTAGGAATGAAGTTGGCATAAGAATTTCAAGATGCCCTGATATAGGAGGTTATGCCGATGACCACTTATCAGAAAGAGAATCTCTAGTCACACTGAATTGATCAAATACAAGGACCATCGAGATGAGAAAGCATTGTCAAAAAATACTCCGAACATTCCCCCAATAGCGTAGATCACACCGATGGGGAAATTCGACAAGAGTCCTGCCGAACAACTTAGGGAACAGATTGAACTATCCACTCATCGGGAAGAAATACACATCAGAAAAAAAAATTAAGGTTTCTCTAACCTTATGATGTCTCAGTGACCATAAAGCAATTTCAGCCAAAGTCGTACCGATATATGTGAAGGATATAACTCATCAGAAAAAGGAAGTAGATTGGAGCAGGATTTATAGGTCATGTCGAGTCTATAGTCACAATGATAGAGGATTTTGGTGAGATATAATTGTGGTCATTTCGATGAAGAAAGAATATAAATGATGGCATCGGGGAAACAATAAGGATCAGATAAATCAAATAAGGTCATCCCGATAGCATATGTTGTTCCAATGAAAACAATAACTACACACATCAATGAGATTCTTTCCAATAGGTCACATGTGTAGGAAAGACAAATGATATCGGTATCGATTTCTTGGGTCTTACCGATTTCACTAATCAGCCCTGTAAGGAGAAATCGATAAACATTTTAGGAAGACTCATACCGATATAAATAATTAGTTTCAAGAAGAAATCCCCTGAGAAGTCATTCTAAATCATTGCAATTGTGTTCGAAAGGATTGTCTTAGAAGAGCATGCAAGCGAGAATTTGGAGGAGAAAACAAAGGAATTCGATGATTGTCTTAGGCAACAAGTAGACACATAAAACCTTTGTGTGATGACTTACAATTTGTATGTGCTATTCAGAATTATAACTAATGGAGACACCAGTAAAGGGCAAGGGTAGAAAACAACAGAGTGAAACCAGTAAACCTAAGAAACAAAAAACTGATAAAGGTCCTAATGAAAAGGTGAAAGAGAGAAAACTAAATATGGATTTGATAGATCAATTACCTGGGTCTACCCCTAAAGCCTGAAGGTCTGTACAGCTCAGGGTGGAGGTGGAGAAATTAGAAGACAAATACAAATACATGGGAAATGTATGGACACCAATCAGAGGCTATGAATTGTTTAAATTCCATTATGATAGGAGATTTAGAAATGTCCCGGTGTCTAATCTGTGGCATTTGAATTTGGGCAAATTGGTTGCCTCGGATGTGTTTGTGAATGTGGAACTCCTAAAACTTTTGGCTAAATATTAAAATCCCATCCTCAAAGCCATATGCAATCCACAAGCAGAGCCTGTTATACACTTATCCAAAAATGCCATTTGTGAAGTATTTGATTTGGATGACTTATGTACACATCCCATAGTATATGAGGATTTAGACAAAGAGTACTGGAGGATGGACACCACATACAATGGATAGAGATTACTTCTTCACAGGCCTAGAGAAGAGGGAAAAATAGTGCCTTTTGATGACAATGATGGACCTCCATTCCATGTGTCCTTGTTTGAACATTATATGAAAT
Source organism: Cunninghamia lanceolata (assembly GCA_027924645.1). Taxonomy (NCBI): domain Eukaryota; kingdom Viridiplantae; phylum Streptophyta; class Pinopsida; order Cupressales; family Cupressaceae; genus Cunninghamia; species Cunninghamia lanceolata. The sequence goes on along the minus strand of BSBN01000306.1, from coordinate 10,872,507 downwards.
AAACATATTATTCCATTGGCCAAGTCCTAGGGTCAGAAGTTCCTGATTTCATGACAATTCCATTAATTTTATAGCAACAGATATCCTGTGTCATAATGCTAGGAAATTTGACTATGCTGCTTATATTTTCAAGAAGATTGATTCTAGATTAGTTGCAATTAAGAACAATACCCCAATAGTTTCTTTTGAGCATTATTCACTCCTCATGCACATGGTATTATACTATGGCCGGGAAATGGGAATATGGTTGAATGAACTTAGAATTTCTCAAATAGACAAAAGGGGACAAAAGTTGCCTATGCAGATGTGGACAAGGGTATGGGATAGTAGGTTTGCCCACTCTAGTTACATTTATTTTGAAGAATAGTTTGTAAAAGTGTTGTATAGATACTTTAATCATCCATGTGAATATTCATTGTTAAATGAAATAAAAAGGTTTCTTAGACCAAAAGACTTTGGTGGCCCCCCAACTATCACACACAATTGGGGAGATTGGCATTGCTTTGAGAACTCAACTATGGTCAGAATTTATGGTTTTGAACATACCCCATTTATACTGCCCAAGACAATTCTTGATAGGATTTCTTACTTGGAGATAGTCAGGCAGATGAATTGTTCCAATGTGATGAACTTAAGTGCCTATGACAAACAATCCTTCATGCCTAGTACTTTGTGCTTTGGGGATTTTACCATGGTGTCCAAAGAAGGTTATAGTCTCATAAGAGATAAATTAATGCATTACAACATGAGCTGTGGCAAGACAAGAAAAGGATTTGATCCTAAGGGCTTCATTGATTTTGCTAGAAGAAAAGAAAACCTCAGTGGATACACACACATTCCATATCTACATGATGATATTATTAAGAACATGGAAGAAGCCAAAGTCGAATTGGTAATTGAAAAATATAATAGAGAATTAGATGAGAAAAGAAAATAATTTCCAAAAATAGAGTTTTTATCTTCTAGTGATGAAGAATTTGCAGGTGAAGAGAAGCTTCATGAACAGACAAGTAGAATCTCTAGATGAAAAATGGAAGGTTATCAACTTCCTAGCAGAGAACAGGATGAAGACGGGCCTGGTGATGAGGATCCTAGATAGTTGGCATATGATTCTTTCATTGTAGATGATCAATTCATTCATTCTCAGGAATTTAAATCATTTTTGTATAAATATAAAGGAAAGGAACTCAGAGAATCAGTTGAAGATGTCATAGCTGATAATGAAAGATAATTGATGGATGTGTTAAAGACAACAGTAGATCCTCCTCATAAGAAGACTGCCACTATAGATACTAAAAAGATCTTTGGGCATGTTATGACTTTGAAAGAAGGAGGAACTGATCCTCTGATTACTACATATATTGGTATAAATGTTGCAATGCTGAATAAAGCACAAGCTCAACTGCTAATCAAGGAGCGAGATACATATAAACTGGATTGTGAAAGATTAACAAAGGAAAATGATTTCCTAAAAGACATTGTCAAGAATGCCTTTGGAGGATCAATTAAAAGATTAACTCAAGGAGAAAGCTCACAAAGTACTTAGTCACCATCTATTGATCAATAGCTCAGGTTCAAATTGACACACTTGCAACAGTACTACAAAATAGGCATATCCATATTATGCATTGGATGAATAAATTTTGGGATGTCTACTCTGAGAATCATAAGGTTATCCAAGAACATGAGAGGTTAAGTAATAGGCTCCAAGAGAAACTCCATGAGATACAGAGTAAGGATACCCCTGATAGTACAGGCATCTCCAGTGCCCAAGATTTGATCTAACAACATAAGAAATATCATGACCAACTTCAAAATAATGTTGAGGAATATGTTGAGGCTTCAAAGATAGGTGTACCCATGTTGTTCAGAAATGATAAGGAGTTGAAGAGCAAAGATGAATGGACTAAAGAATACTAGGTAATATTACAAGAGGCTCTAGAAGCTTTCAAAGATAAAGACTTGGCATCTGGGGATGTCTGCAACCATTTGGAAAAGATGGTAATGATAGATGTGGTTACAAGGAATGCTATAGAATTTGCTGATACACATCAAATCCAAAATTACTTGGATCATATTGCTCAAATCTACCTATGGCTTAGCAAAGATTAGTATCATTATCTTTGTTTATTGTTATGTTAATCATGTTAATTCCCAAAAGACATTTTGAAGAGTTATGTCTCTTCATAAATATTTCTATATAAGTTGGACATATGATGGTCAAGGGATCATCAAGTAGTAGTAGATAATAGAAGAAGTTCATAATATTTTAGAAGACCATGTTGCAAGTATTAAATTAAAGAAGTTAATAGAAGATCTTTGATTCTGTGGCTTTATATTGGCATCAATTGTTTGTTGAAATTATTTAGCTATTTGGTTGTCTCCAGTTTAGTATTTTTTTATTATTCAAATTGATATATCAAGTATATACTTAGTTTGTCAATGCATATTTGTTGTACTTGTGTGATCTGATTAATTGGTTTCCTTAAAGAGGAATTAAATTCCTTCTGGTCAGTCACAGTAATCTGGAAGTATTGATTTGGATCACTAAGAAGAACCACATAATTAGGATTGGCATTTTGTCTCCAAGTTGATATTATATGTTGTTCTTGCATAGTTCATTGAATTGGTTCCTTCAAGTAAGGATTAAAATTCCTTCTAGTGAATAACAAGAAACCTGATTGTGTCAGTTGGATATTAAGAAGAGTCTGTTAATCATTTACTTGCACCTTTATACAAGTTTTAAACTAAAGCGTTGTGCCAAACAGTTAGAGTTATTGCCATGTATACACCAGTGATCTTAGGTTCTCACTTAACTCTATTTACCAAACAAGGCACCGGTCTTACTCATTTCAATAGTCAAATTCATTTATTAGTTCTTACCTTGATATTTCTTATACAATTTATACCAAATCATCTTTCAAATATTAGAAATAGAACTAGTTAGCAAGCTTTCATCTGTTCCACACCATTTGCCACTGTGAGTAGATCCATTAACTTAGTCACAAAACTTACACTCTTTTAATCTACCATATCTTTCAAGGTCTACACACCTAGGTATAGCAATGCCTTAAGTGCAAGGAGTCACTAACCCTATAGATTAACTCAGTCATGTTAGTTCAAAAATGTTGTCAATCTAATCATAGAGTCTGGCATCCTTTTGGGATTTGTAACCTATATTTTTGAGACCTAACACAAACTACACTACAACATTATCAACCTTATATGCATTGGGTTCTTAATATCTATGTGTGATGGTATCAAAATCATTTGCAATTTATCTAGAATAGAAAACAAGTAGGTAGAGTAGATAATTGGATTAGTTTAGTCATCATTTTTCTCTAGGATTTAACACTTTCTTGTACCTCTTTGGACTTAGGATAGATGTTGCAAGACCATCCCTAGGTGTCATGGTAATCTTGTATCACCAATAAATCTAGTTGTATCTTGGTTTGTTTTGCTTCATTTGTTCATTTGTTGGTTTTGTCTATCAGACAGTTGTATGAGAAACAACCACATTTCATCATAGTGTGATATCTAATTTCATAGTTTTGGAATTATGTTTTATAGTGATTAATGAATAGTGTGTCTACATTTGAGGATCTAATAAGATATATAGAAGAGTAATATTGGATTGGTGAGTGCTTAATAGGTTGATAGTTTTTGCACAATTGTAGTTGCACCAAATTATTTGGAGTTATCCCTAGAAGATGAGTATGTGAGGAAGTTTATTGGATCATTATAGACATAGATTGAGTACTACAAGAGGAGTTTCCACCATTGTCACTATTTTTCCTTGTAGGTTTTGTAACACTAGTCGATGACACATTCCATAAGGCATAGAATTTTTTTCCACTTCATAGCTAGTCTAGATCATCATAGAGGTTTGGGAATGCTATTTAAACATAATTTATGAATGGATTAAAGAAAGTGAAGAAAAAGGAAAAGATCAAAAATGAAGGTGAGGAGGAAAGGAGTTAGAGATCTAAGATGGAGAGTATGAAAGGAAGAAAAGGAGTATGATGTGGAGTGCAATCTTGAGGAAGCTAATGATGTAGAATGTGGAATGGGTAAGAGTGTTCATAGTAGTTTCATTTTGTAACAACCAAATGACTATGGCTTGGTATGTATAAATCCTATTATGACCATAATTCATTTGTTAAGATTGGTTAGCAATCAATGTATTGTATCCTAGCATGTAGGTATCCCACTGTGGTGAGTTTGGAATCACAATTGTAATCATGTGAGTATGAAAATTAATAAGTTGTTTTTCTTATGAAACTTTCTATTGTTTGTGTTGTTAGATGTATTGCTTGCATGGTTGAACAATCCTTAACTAGATGCTACATCCATGAATACATCACGTGGTATCAGAGCAAGGTAGATTGTTTGAAGAGCTCGTTGAGGAATTGATATTGATGTGAATGAACTTGATTGATGTGGTTTTTCAAGAATGAGTTGACAAAAGAGAGGAAAGGTCCACTTAGGTTAATTAAGGTGTAAGTAGATGGAGAACACCACATTTTTTGTTGTACCTTATGGAAAATAAATAAGGTATATTCTAGTAAGAGAGTGTTGGGTAGAAGATCTTTGTGAGATTATTGATTGTAAGTAGATCATGAACTATGGTAGTCCAAAAGAAGCTCGTAAATAGAGAATCAAGACTATGTGGTGGTTTTTGGGGGTGATTGTAGGGAGATCACTAACCTATGGTAGTTTTCATCAAATTAGAATATGACCAAAGAGAGGACATGGTATTATTAATGTTGTAGGGAGTATTTATGAGATGTTGAAAGCTATACAGAACTAGATGAATGCATTTGAGAAAGATCACTAAAGAAACCCTGACCCTAGGGCTGAGGAGAGTGATGAAGAATAGGAAGTAGATCTTTTGGAACTAAGTAGAAGTGAAGAATTTAAAGAAGAGAGAATGTTAAGAGACATAACCAACATTGATAAGTGGACTAGAGAAGACATTCCTAATTACTCTAAAAATTTGAATCATAAGACTTTGATAGAATCGATAACTGATTTAGATGATAATTTTGAGTATGAGTATATTACTAATCTAGGTAGACTGAAATTTGAAAGTTGTAAGGCCAAGCTACAATATGGTATAAGGAAGTCCAACTAGAGAGGAACTAGAAAAGGAAAACCTAGCATTCAGAGGTCAACTCAGATGGTGGAGATGCTGAAATCTAAGTTAATTGTGATGAATTACTAGTTAGAACTATTGAAGGAGAAACATAATTTGTGGTAGAGGAACACAACCATGAAGGAATACGTTGAAGCTCATAATACTAGTTGATAATTCAATCTAGACATCATGAGGAATAATTTGAGAAAGTGGAAAAATAAATCAATGGTTTGATGGAATCTATCAAAGAGGAGTTAGGTATGTGGAATATCCAAACACTAGAAGAAGCCTAGTACTAATTGGCACTCATCATAGAGAGAAAAAAGAATCAAAGACTAGAAGAGGAGGAGAGATGAAGTGATAAAAGAGAGATGTAGTGACAAAGGAGCATACTCAAGGGGTCAAGGGAGAAGAATCCCTTACCATAGTGGAGGAAGATGAAATTACAACTATGGAGAGAAAGAATATGATAATTCCTACCATAATTAGTGAAGATCTGATAGTAATACCCACCGTAGAGGTAGAGATGCTGGTAAGAGTTACTACAAGGATGAAAAGGGGAGAAAACACACCATAGACACTATTAGTAGGGAAGAGTATATGATAGGGAAAGGTAGAAATATAATAGAGGAACCTATTTCTAGTGTGGAGAAGAGGGCCATAGAGCATTTGAGTGTATAGGAAGGAGAGTAGAAGATAATTTAAGGACCACATTTATGGATGAGAGGTCACCTATATTGGAGAGAGGCCTAGAACATGGAGAATCACTAGTTTTTTGGAGAACCTCGGGATGGGAGAGAATGGATGGACCAAAAAAAGAAAAGAGTTTTCTTAGGACCATATCTAACATAGGGGCAAGTGTTGTAATGTTTTTTGTGCATGGTAGAAGTACAAAACATATAGTGTCTAAGGAAATGGTTGACAAGTTGGGGTTGAGGAGATTGAAACTTCAATGCCTATATAAGATTGGGTGGTTGTAGTAGGGAGACAAATTACTAGTGGAAGAATAATGTTGGTGAGATTCAACATAGGAGCATATTATGATGAGGTGATGTGTGCTATTTGTTGTTATGTGTACTTTGGAAATTTGATAGAAGTGTTGTGTATGATGGAAGAGCTAACACTTACATAGTATGGAAGGGTGTGTTCAATGCACAAGACAACTCAGAAGGGGGGGTGAATTAGTTGTATCAAAAACTTTAAACCCTCATAAATATAATCACATCCACATCAATTCACTTAAACCCTAATTCTATTATGAAGATTAAACATGAAAAATAGATAACAAAAACTTAATCACATCAACACCATACATAAGAGAACACCATATTTTTATGTGGAACACCCTAAAAGGGAAAAGCCATGGTTAGGTCATAATATATAGTAGTATCAATACCAAATTACAAAGAGGCTCACTGCCAAAGGACTCACTACCCAAGGACTCATTGTCCAAAGAAATGCTCATGGCAATAGACTCACTGCCAATAGGGCTCACTACCATGAACTGATATAATAGCATCTACCACATGCCCGAGTTGAGTTCCAATGGAACACAATACATATCATCTTTGTAGCCTCACAACACAAACATCCTCATCTTCACATCTTCACACTTACACTCGAATCATTTGAACTTATTTATATCAATCATAAACCTTGAAACATTTATCAAGCTCAACAACACACTCGACAATCATTTAAACAATCTCCAAGGTCAGCAAACATACATAATTCAAATTAGGTCTAGACCTAAATATTCTCATGGAGTAAAGTAATGAAGATGGAACATTTCACAACTTAACTCAAACCTAAATACATCTTCACATGCTTCAACACACTTCCTCAATCCATGAAGCACATCCACAATTAGTGTTAGCACCCAACTTGGCTAAACTTGTGCAAACACCAAGAACACTTAGGTACACACTTCCAAGAACAAGCCTTTAACACAATCTGGAAACATCCACAAAAAACATTCACATATGAGCCAACAAATACAGCTACAATAAATCTCACTTGAAGACAATTCACAAACTATTCACAGCAAACACTACCAAGCTCTGCTACTCATGAAAACCACATTATGGAGCACCAAATCATAATTCCTTTGGATGGAACATAGATATAAATCTTGGGAACAGTCATCTAGAACCACAAGACCAAAAACTAATTTGCCGAGGAATGTGGAGTAAAATACTCTGTCTTAGTCATACGGCAAGTGTTTCCAGGAATAGACTTCAAACTAGTGAACATAACTTTCAATCCATAACATTCTGGACCACCAAATTCTAGATTTAACATCTTCAACCACTTCTCTAAAACATATCAAAACTCCACACTCCGGTCTTTAACATAGAAGAAATGTGGAGAAAGAACTCAGATAGTATCCTATATGCCAGAATACTTCTTCACAACATTGTCTTCAATAAATTTATCAAATTTTCTCAAAAGCACTTGGAAACCCAGCTTGATAAGAACACTATACTAACATCATTAGCACTAATACAAGCCATTTAGATCACATTACCACAACAACTTAATCAATCAATAACTACAACATCAGAAGATAAATTTGATACTAATGACAACACAAACATGTTAACATCAATGACAACATCGATTAGCACATACTTGAAATAGGGTGGTTAGAGATACAAGTTAATGCCATTGAAGGCAAGCAAGGGATGATTTTACAATAGTGCTGGAGTTTGTGTTGAGGAGGAGGATTATGTATCATTATTTGAGTGCCAAACAACACTGCAACTACAAGGGAGATATTTTTGAAGAGGGAATATGGGAGAAGAGTTCCCCAAAGAGATGTCATCCAGAGGATATGACAAATGAGTGAGAGCATGAGGAATTGTACCAAGGAACATGTGATAGGAAAGGACATAATAGAAGGGCATGTGGCAACCAAGATGGTGGATGATAGATGTGAGAGACTATTGAGCAAGATAAGATGGACAAAAATGATAGTACTTAATTATAGGCCAAAGGAAAGTGATGCAAAATATGTTTGATGGAACCAAGTACCACAAGTAAAAAATAAGATGTATGAGACAACTAGCAATGCAAGAGAAATAAATACACAATGTGGATCACTTGAGGCATACATAAAGAGGTGGAAAGAATGAGGTGATAAAACAATAAGTTTGAATTCTTTGGCAAGGGAAATCTATTGTATAAAATGGGGGACTCATTTTTATCAACCCTAGGTGTTTGATGTAGGAGATGTATGCATAAAATCACATCAAGAAAACTTGGAAATCATATGCTGAGATGGTGGTCATAGCTTATGACTCTCAAAGGCATGATTTTACCTCTTCCTAGTATTTTCATGCCTTGATGACTTCCTTTTTCACCTTGTTGTTTTTTCCCCCTCTTTCTTTGCATTTTTTTTTTTTTACCTTTGACCACTTTTGTGTTGCCTAGCTAACCCTACCTAATTTTCCTATTTGCAGTCACTCATGGTCTCTTTAGTGTTGCCCCTAGTGATCATGGGTCACCCTTATAGTCACTCCTAGTGATCTAGGATCTTTTGGGTGACCCTATTGTTGGAGTACTTGACAACACTAAGAGGGGGGGATGAATCAGTGTTGTAGAAAACAAAACACTTTATTCACTATTATTTTCAAACTTTGAAAATAGAAGCAAATGCTGATTTAGGCTTTATCAATGCAAGAGATTGTGCATTAAAGAACTAAACAAATAAGTATAATGGACAAATGAATTATGCAACAAATGAGACCATAAGACACATATTTAAGGAGTGGAAAACCCTCTTGGGGTAGAAAAACCACTCAGTAAATGCCTCACTGGCTATAGAAAAATGTCTCATTGACTTTTATCACTACATCACTGGCAACATAAGCCTCACTGGCAACACAAGCCTCACTGGTAACATAAGCCTCACTGGAAATGATCATATTGTCTCACTGACATGATTACTTACAACTTCTCAAAAATTAGATGAAAATATACAATAGAGAGGGTTTCTCTATTTCTCTACAATCCAGATCTTGACAGTCTCATTTATTTGAGACTCAAGAATACATAACCAAAATTGTGCACATTAATTCAGAAATGTTTTTGCATTACAACACATTGTTATTGTCTCAATGATAGTGTAAAATACAATATCATCAAAATCATATTGAATTTTTTTACATCTTATGCCTTTTTATACTTTCTCACTTCATTTTGTGTCTTTCATCAAACAACTTGTAAGAGTAGGTAAACTGTTTGAAGTAGTTTCTAACTAAATCTATAACTGTCAAGAGAGTGTGGTCAAATAGACCCATATGGGTTATGGGAAACCTTTCACAAATTCCTTTACAAATAACCAAAGTTTAATCCAAGTATTTCATATAGTTTTCAAATAGTTTAATGTAACCACAGAGATAAAACGTATTTCCAAAGCTATAGTTAACAACACTTAACTACATTAGATGCAAGGTAAACAAATGCCATCATAATTATTTTTGAACACATTTCATAAAACCCTAACAACATTTATGCAAGTGGGTAAAAACTTTCTCAGTAGAGTAAGCCTCCATTTGTTGTAGTTACAAACCCTAACCACAACCAAAGAATGAGTTTATCAACTGCTTATCATTCTTTAACTCATAACTGTTCCTCAATAAAAGGTAATTGAGGTAAATGACACAACAAATCCCATCTAGAGGTCAAAGATCTCATAACTGAAACCAAAGGTCACAGTCAAAACAATACTCTACAGATTTAGACAGCCACAGCCACAGTGAATAAACCCTTTAAACAAAAACTCAACTAAAGAACTGCATGCTACAAAACACAATACATTCCCTTTTACTTCACATTGTTGAAACACATGAATATCTGTAATACAATCTTGAACAACTTCTTTCACTAATTTTAATAGCTTAGAAATCCTTTAAGACAAATAATCAAAATGAACCTTCAAATGAAAGCACAAAAGAACAATATCACATGAGTGAATGAATGTTGTTCCTGTCACATTTTGAGCTCAAAAAATAATTGTCTCACTTCCTTAGTTAGTATTGTCACCTCATAGACCAAGAGATTCCATAGATTTCACCTTGTTTTTTTATGATTTCACATCATTATCACAGAGTCAAACCCTAGCTTGAAGAGAGAGTTATTTCTCTAAGTTAACCATTGCAAATGAAATAATAAGCCTTACTTTTTGCTTATTTATATTTTTGTGACCTATGATCCCGGTGTGCCCTATGTGGCCTGGTGACATCATAATGAAAAATAAACCTTGTTAACTGTTATTAAAACTGAAACCTGCTGGGGTTAAATCCCTTAAGTGGCCTGTATGTGACATTTATAACATTGAAATTAAAATCAAATGTCACATTTTAAACAAATTAAATGACAAGGTAATGCCTTTAGTGACTCTTAGTCACGTTATCTCATTTAATGTATCAAATTATGACCTTATAAAAATGAGTATGTCAAATTGATCAACTGAACCAATGCAACTCAGATTATAGGAAGACGGAGTAGGATCTCAACTGTCATTTCAACACTATACCAACTTACCAAACCAACTGAACTTATGCCTTAGTAATATTGAGTTACAAATAACATTTGAATTTCCTCTAATCAAATGAAGATCACCCAGAATGAAATCCCTTCTAACAAAAATCATGTTCAATGATGCCATTCAAAATGAAACAAATAGTTTTGTGTCCCTTTGAAAGTGGTCAAGGCTTTGTAAGAACAACTCCACAGAATCAAAAAATTGATCAAACTAAAACAAGCAACCTTTCATATCAATAATAACCTTGATGTCTAATGTTTGCATATTGGATCAAATGCCTTTTTCAACATTGAACTTTATTTGAAATGAGACCATAATCTTGCATCGTCTAGCATTATGAAACATTGTGCAGATGAAAGAGATCTCAAACATGCCATGCTGCATGTGTAGGTTTGACATCCTGATATCATGTCAATGATAAGACCACCTATGAAGCAAAGACTATAGTATCCTTTCATAATGATAAATATTCTTGGCAATAAAATGAATCATGGAAAAGTATGAAGCAATACGTACTTTGATCAACATACATGATTCTTTGTCAACTCATCAAACACATCAAGAATGAAGATACTATGTCATGTAACCAAGTCATCCAAAAGTTTCCAAGCTCACTGTAGCACAAATAACAATAACCAATACAATCCTCTTCCAACTGTCACGATAGCCAACTGTCATTATGCTACAAACCTGAGAGTTTTTGTATTTGTCATCAAGGACAACAACCTAAGAGGGCAACAAACTCCCCCTTTCTCCTTGATGTCAAAACACAACTCTCTCTTCCCCTTTTTGCATCAAATACAAAGGGAGAAAGAAGTGTGCCATTGCCTCAAAGATAGATCAGGAACCATAATCCAGCATGCTATAGAAAGAAATGATAAACATGAAATATAAAGCATACCATCACTGGCCAATATTGCACAAGCTAACTAGAATGTCCTAAAACATCACTACACTATCAGTACCAAAGAAGGAACATATAAATGAACATGTATTATAGTAGGAGAGATAAAGTACTATTAATGACAACAACTAAATATGCCAATCATGTGAAACAACAGACCATCAAAGAGCAAAAAAATAGATGTTATCAACATAAGGATACACCACTAAAGTCTGAAAAAACAACATTGTATAAAGCACAGTACCATTGAAGATATCACATCTCTGTTGAAGGCACTAGAATCAATGTATCACAACACTGAACTAATAGCAAAGATAAACCTGTGTATATACCAAGCTATCAAAGTAAAAGCATCAAATTGATAATCATATCCATCAAAATGCCAACTGCCACTGTAAAGCCATAATACAATAACATGAACAGAGATCACAAGATGATGAAGTAGATGTTAATCACTTATCACAATAATGCATCAACTAACAACATCTGGGATGAAATATAAGTATTAAAGTCAAATACTAACAAACAACATTGTTACTATTTCCAAGTCAAGCCAACCTTAACTGTCATTTCTATCACAGTATGAGATTAGACTTCACCTACATTGTCTATTGTCAGAATCAAATACCAGAGTCTCTAAGGACAATCATGTTTTGACAATCTTGATAGTCCTAAAACATGAAAAACACCACTATCACACTTGTCACACTACAGTACTGATATACAAACAACCTTTTGATCTTGCATCCATCATAGTTATTGATACAACGATAATTACAATCTGATGCATTCACATGATCTTTGAAGAATGACACAAGCTTCATACAAACCACAAATGTCTAGAACTACAAATATTTTCATCAAAGAAAGTAATCGTGCAAAACAATATGAATAGCATGAGCCAAGAGTTCTAAAGAAAGACTTTGAGCATTCAACCAACCAATATAAAACACATAAACACCTCTTGCACTTTAATCCATTATTTTGAGTGATGCAATGTCTTTGAAATACCTTGAACTACTCAAAAACTATCCCAACACACATCAACACTTGACCTTAAACTATCATATACAACTAAGTTTTGAACATTGCAGGGATCTTTTAACACTCCCCCTGTTTTGAATGCATCTATATAGAAACAGAAACAAACATTTTCACACATTTTCAATGGCATCATGAAGCAATGTAAAGCATAACACTATCACTTCATACGGCCCCTGAGACTGATGAAAACACTAACATCAATAACACTGTCCAAGAAGGTGTCACAAGTACTGCACATTACTATCATAAGTGCATAAACTTCTTGGTTTGCATACTAGTCCAATAGAGCATTAGATATTGATGTAAAAAATGCACTAAACTAACATAAAGCTCCTAACAAAACAAGTAGTACTGTATTATAAAATACACTAACACAAAGAAGTACAAATGGATCTTTCATAACTTCCAAATGCTGTCAATAGAAAGTCAAACATCATCTCAGACTAAATACTATCTCAGTCCACAAACTACACCCACAATGAAACCACTACAAAACAATGAAGGCTTACTTTACAAATTTTCATCACCATAAATAACTAACAAGACTACAGACCTGTCTATGTCAAAAAGCATATCAACCCTTGCAAAAAATTGTCCTAGTTGCTTGTTCTGTCCCAATCATATGAAGCATTATCTAAACAATTTGCAAGTCATTAGATCACACTTTGTCACCAATGAAAACATATAACTACATCAATGTCATACTAGAAGAATCATCATTATGGAAAGGTAATCAACACTAGAGACCAATAATCACCAAACTCAAAATGTACCAAACATGCCTCGATAATGTTTCTCAGATTGCTCTTTATCCTAACTTTCACCTTGGGGATAAGAGATAGGTCATTGAACAAGTCCCCTTAGCTTTATGATGTATGTTATGCAATTAATGATATCTCTTGTGTAGTATGCACAAGACTAGGTTTCTCTTCTTCTTGACCTCATTTTCTCCTCCAAACTAGTATAGTGTCTAATTTCTTGTGATGACTGAATGATTCCATTGAATTACTTCTACAATATAATGCTTTATGTCCAACATTATGACATCTATAGCACATGATCTTGTGACTAACAGGATGAACAAAAGAGCTAATTTTTTTTTAAGAACCAAAAACATCACTTCTTGTTTGTGTACTACATAACCTTGCAGTATGACCTAGACAGTTGCATTTATAACATAGAATGTTGTTTCTTCTATTTGACCATTCATAAAGATTCTTATTCCATCCAAAACCATTTCTAGAATGAGTTCTACAGTCTCTAGATCTATGACCATAAACATGACAAGATTAGAAATAACCATGAAATTGAGAGTAGTTGTAACTTATTGGATGGTATTGCCTAATAGGTGGAGGTCTTGAGATTTTGTTTGTTCTTCCTCTTCCAACATCAACAACTTTGTCTTTTGCTTTCTTCATGTCTTCATTAGGAGCAGCAGAATGATAATTCAAGTCTATCTTCTTTCTCAGATTATTTCTTGTCTTGGAACATTCTCCTTTCTCATAACACAAGCTAGTAGTATTCCTATAATACCTTTGCTTGCTCAACATGTCATTCAGGTAGTCAATACTCTTTTCGAATTGAATATTCTTTTGCAATTTTGAATAAACTTTTTCCAAATCCTTTCTCAAAGAGACCATTTCTTTCTCTAGCTTTAAGCATTCACTAGTCTTAACTTCAAGATCAGTGTTTGTAAAGTCAACCACTCTTTTGGCTTCTTCTACTTCTATTTTTAGACTAATAGTTAACTTGTTTGTATTTTCAATTTGACCTCTTAAATCTGCAATCAACTTCCTTGCTTCTTTAAGTTCTGAAGAAACTTTTGCAAGATCAGAGAGTACCTTAGTCTTGGAGTCCTTCTCTTGTTGAAGTTAAACCTTTAATCTCTAGTTCTCTTTTTTAAGATGCTTGATATCATCTAGAGCACATAAAAGTTCTCCTTCAATATCAACTTCACAGTCATTTTCATCAAACTCATGTCCATCTTCATCCACAAAGAGGTCTCCTTCTGCATCATTAATCTCAACAATAAAGTCATTTTCTTTATCACACTTTGTGTCAACTTTCAAAGGTGACTTAGGCAACAACTCATCACAGGGCTTGACTCTAGAGTTTGTTGTACAACCTTTTGCTTAACAACTTTCCTTCCTTTATTTCTTCTACACTTACCCATAGTGCTCCACTATTAGGACGTACCCAAGCCAATTAGACTTCTATAGGGAGCCTATGCTCTGATACCACTTGTTGGAGTACTTGACAACACTGAGAGGGGAGGTGAATCAGTGTTGTAGAAAATAAAACACTTTATTCACTTTTATTTTCAAACTTTAAAAATAGAAGTAGATGTTGATTTAGGCTTTATCAATGCAAGCGATCGTGCATTAAAGAACTGAACAAACAAGTATAATGGACAAATGAATCATGCAACAAATGAGACCATAAGACACAAATTTCAGGAGTGGAAAACCCTCTTGGGGTAGAAAAAACACTCAGTAAATGTAATGAAGGGGGGGTAAATCACAAAACACACAACAACAAAAATGGCACACAAAAAATAGAGTATTTCTTTACTGGTTTGGACAACTCATTACATTACAGAAGGCCAATTACAATCAGAGAAATCAAATCCTCCATTGGTTGCAACACACTACATCTACACATCACCAGGCTCTAGAATCTTCTACCTTTTGTAACCCCAAATCAGCTAGGGTTTCTATTTTCCCACCTATTCTTGACTCTACACTTTCCCCCTTAACTCTACTATTGTCCAGGGTTCTTGAAATAGTCATAAATAACACTTTTTGGTGGCCTCCAACTAAATTTTGAAATTTGCAACTCCCTCCAAAAGTAGGTCAACTTTCGGGAAGCATAACTTTTGATCCGAGTGTCCAATTGACGAACTATTTTAAGTGTTGGAAAGCTTGTGATGTGAACTATCACATAGGAAATGTATAAATAGATTTATGTCAACTTTTTGAGATGTTATTAGATGTTTTAGTGCCTCATATCTCATTTCAAAAAAATTTAGGGGCTTTTCAGAAAACAAAAACTCTAATATCTTTCAGCTCACAAAGGATCTTTGCCTGATTCCTTTGCCAAAGGTCTTATATTTTAGTTATGAAACTTTCTGTAAGTTTTTGCTTCAATCCATGACCAAATGCAAAATTTCCTAAAATGGCAGTTAAACTTTCCAAAATTGAAAGTCCTGCATCATTATTCAAGAGATTATGGAACCAGAAACACTAATTATGGAAAGAAATGAAAACAACTAAAATGATTTTGAATCAAGTTCTTTTTGGGTGATGCAAGATTGCCCTTACACCACTAGATGCTCTTGCATCAAACACCCATGGTAATTTCAGAAGTGACCATGTCATGTCTCACGTGTTTATTTGAGGAAAACCCAAACGGTCAACCTCTATGTTAGATAGCCAAGAAGAATCTTCAATAGACCTTCCTTTCCATTTCACCAGATATTCTTCATATTACCTATTTTGAGTACTTCCCACACAGCTATCCAAGATCTCTTCTATCTCCTCTATTGAAGTAGATGCCGGAATACTCCATTGTTATTCTGTTGGTCCATCCTCTGTGCCACCTTCATGATATTCTATTAAATCAGCAATGTTCAACATAGGGGAAATATTGATCCCACTCAGTAGCTCTACCTCATATGCATTTCCTGAATTCTTCTTCTTCAAGATTCTATACAGTCCAAATTTCTTCATTTTCAACTTATTGTATGTTCCAATTGGGAACCTTTCTTTTCTCAAGTGAACCATGACTTCATATCCTACCTGGAACTCCTTATATCTCCTCTTCTGATCTGCCTTAGCCTTGTAGTAAATATTCATCTTATTAATGTGCTTTCTCACCTCTTCATGCAAATTCCTCAGATGTTCTGCAAAGTCTTTAGCTTTAGCACTTGTCTTTTCTCCTTTGTCCAGCTTCCTTAAAGCATAAGCATTTCTTGGGCTATTGCCATATACAATCTGGAATGGTGATTTACCAGTACTCCTATTGACAAAATTGTTGTAAGAAAATTCTGCCTGTGATAAAATCAAATCCCATCCCTTGGGCTTATCTCCTACTAAGCATTGTAGCAGGTTACCCAAACTCCTATTCATCACTTCCGTCTGTCCATCAGTCTGTGGATGGTGTGTAGAACTAAACTTCAAATCTATCTTCAACTTCTTCCACAATGTCCTCTAGAAATAACCAACAAACTTGGTATCTCGATCTGAAACTATGCTCTTTGGTAGACCGTGTAATCTCATCACCTCTCTGAAAAATAATTTAGTAAT
This sequence comes from Cunninghamia lanceolata, assembly GCA_027924645.1. NCBI lineage: Eukaryota > Viridiplantae > Streptophyta > Pinopsida > Cupressales > Cupressaceae > Cunninghamia > Cunninghamia lanceolata. The sequence continues at coordinate 10,855,570 of BSBN01000306.1, read as the reverse complement.
ATGAACAACATCATTAGTCTTCTTGCAAGGAATGAATTGTGCCATCTTCAAGAATCTATCCACCCTGTGTCCTTGGTAAACCAAGAACAAAATCTATACTAATATCATCCCATGGCTTCTCTAGTACAGATAGTGGTTGATATAGACATGTATTCTGACTTGCTCCTTTCACCATCTGACATACTCTGCAACTCTGCACAAATTTCCTCACATCCTAATGCAACTATGGCTAATAATAATTTTCACCAACAATAGAAATGGTCTTATCTTGACCAAAGTGTCTGGCCAATCCTTCACTATGCTTCTACTTAATCAGGTTCTCTCTCATGGAACTCCTTGAAATGCACAACTAGCTTCCTTTAAACAACATGCCATCTTGGATTATGAAATCCAACCATTTTGTCATGTCCAAAGTAATAGGTTCTAGAGAAGCTTTCCAAGCCTTTGCAAAATCTGGATCTTTAGGATACAAACTTTTGAGCTCATCAAACCCAACAACCTCTATCTTCATTTCTATCAACAAATTTTGCCTTCTGCTCAAGGCATCTGCAACTCTGTTAGACTTCCCACTCCTGTGCTTCAAAACAAAAGTATAACTCTACAAAAACTCAACCTATTCTAAGTGCCTCTGGTTTAACTTTCCCTGACTATTAAGATACTGCAAAGCTTGATGATTAGTATATAAAGAAAACTCTTTTGGTAACAAATAATGTCTCCATTTCTTCAAATCTTGAACTATTGCATAAAATTCCTGATTATAAATAGAATACTTTTTCTTGGCATCAATAATCTTCTCACTAAAATAGGCAATGGGCTTACTTTCTTGACTCAAAACAGCTCCTTTAGCACTGCCACTAGCAACACAATCTACCTGAAACACTTTATTGAAATCTGGAAGTGCCAAAATAGGTTGCTTTGTGACTTTCTACTTCAATGTATCAAATCTTTTGTCTGCTTCTTTAGTCCATCTAAACTCTTTTATATCCCCTCTCATTGTCTCAGTTAGGGGTACACAAATGCTACTAAAATTCCCAATAAACTTTTTGTAAAAACTTGCCAAACCATGAAAAGATCTTACCTCTGTAGCACTCCTTGGTGTAGGCCATTCAATGATAGCCCTTACTTTTTTGAGGTCCATCTTAAGACCTTCCTCTGAGACAACAAATCCTAGGTATACCAACTCCTTTGCAAAACTACATTTCTTCAAATTAATCAACAACTTCTCCTCCCTCAGCTTCTCTAGAACTCTTCTGATATACATCAGATGCTCATCCCAAGTCTTACTAAAAATCAAAATATCATCTAAATAAACAATAACAAAACTTCCCAAAAATTCTTTTAGTACCTCATTCATGAATCGCATGAATGTGCTCGGTGCGTTGGTTAGCCCAAATGGCATGACTAACCACTCATACAAACCCTCTTTTGTCTTGAAGGCTATCTTCTATTCATCTCCTTCTTTGATTTGGATCTGGTGATACCCACTCTTCAGGTCAATCTTTTTGAAGTACTTGGCTCCACTCAAACAATCCATTATGTCATCTATTCTTAGCAATGGAAATATGTACTTGATGGTGATTTTATTTATGTCTCGAGAATCTGTACACATTCTCCACTCTCCATCTTTCTTTAGTGCTAGTACTGTAGGTACCACACATGAACTTAGGCTCTCTTATCAGTCCCTTCCTTAACAACTCATGAACTTGTCTATTCAACTCTTCATTCTCTGTTGGAATAATTCTGTGGGCTGCCTTATTTGGCAAACTAGCTCTTGGTATCAAATCAATTTGATGACTTATCTTCCTCACTGGTGGTAAACCTTCTGGTACATTATCAAAGATAATGTCTTGAAATTCTTCCAACATATATGAAACTTCTGCTGGTACATCTTCACATTACTCTTGACTAATCTTAGGAATCAATGCAAAGCAATGATGCTCATGCTTCATACCCTCCAAAAATTTCCTACCATCTACCAAACAAATTCTGGCATTACTACATGCCTTTTCTTCCACTTCCTTCAAGGGATTCAACTTGTGATGAACTCCATCCTTTGTTAGGGAATATGTGTTTGCATGGCCATCATGGACAGCGCTCCTATCATACTGCCACGGCCTCCCCAACAACATATCACATGCAACCATCGGTATGATATCGCATATCACCTCATCATGGTAGTCCCGAATCTTGAACTTCACTAAACACTGCTCATTGACTAAAGCTTTGTGGTCCTTCTGCAACCATGCAATCCAATATGGATGTGGATGTTTTCTTCTTATCAACTTCAACTTCTCAACCATCTCCTCTGAAACAAGATTGTCAGTGTTTCCACTATCAATAATAATATCACAATACTTACCTTCACATTTTCACCTTGTACAGAATAAAATGTTCCTCTAATTAGGTTCTTTCTCCTTATTCAACAAAGTTCTTCTGACAACTAGGGTTTCTCCCCTTTCAGCATCTTCAGAATGCTCAAACTGCTCATCTTCATCTACATATGCAACTCATGCATTACTTCAGGTCTTCTATTTGTCCTTCCTTGATGTTGCAGACACTCGTATGCTCGATGCCCTTCTTCTCCACATTGGAAATAGGTTCCTCTAAAACCTCCTCTTCCAGATCCTTGCCCAGGTCAACCTCTTCCTCTTCCTTTTTTCTCACCATTGTTCTAGTCATGAGGGTAGTAGGCATTGTCTCCTCTCTAATTCCAACTGGTGCCAGCTTCTTCACCACTTTTCTTTTGTTCTTCATTATGGCCTCCATAGGGTCTTCCACTAGTCCTCCCACCATGACCTCTTCCCCTTTGCTTTCTATCAAATCTTTTATTCAGATTCTCTTCCACCATTAGGGAAAACTGGGATGCATCTTCTATGGTGGTCATTCTGACTAGGTTCAAATCCTCTTGAATACTTGGCCTCAACCCATTAATGTAATAGACTACCTTCTCCTTGTTGGCCTGTGCATGGCATGTCCTAATAGTAATCTTATAAAACTCTTCTGTATACTCCTTAATAGACTTGTTACCTTGCTTCAGCCCTTGTAGCTTCTTCAGTAACTCCATCTCATAGTCCACAGGAATGAACTACTTCTTTAGTTTCTCCACCTTTCGATCACATCTAGTGATCTTTCCTTTTCCTCTTCTGTTCCTCTCTAATTGGACCTCCTTCCACCAAATACTAGCGTTGTCCTTCAACTTTGTTTCTGCAAACTTGACCTGATTTGGGTCCTCCACATCTTCATACTTGAAATACTCCTCCATGTCATTGATCCAATCAATAAGCTGTTCTGGATTCAAATCTCCAGAATATGTAGAAACTTTGATCCTAGGCCTCTTTCCAAACTTTGAAATGACCCTCAACAACCTGACTTCTACAGGATCTCCTGCAACTTCTTGTTCTTCTTCAGATAGCTCTTCTTCAGCTTCATCTTCGCTTTCTTCTCTTGTTCTCGGATCAAACCCTCTTCATAGCTCCTCTTGCAATGCATCGATTTGCCTTTCCAATGCTCTAAAACCCTCTTCCGTCAAAGCATTCCTCCCAATACAATTTCTTCATGGAGGCATCTTGATCTCTATAGTAAACCCACAACCTCAGGTCCTGGCGCAAACTACCTCATGGTCAGTGATCTGTCTACACACTCAAGAACCCTTGCTCTGATACCACTTGATAAAGGGGGTAAATCATTAAACACACAACAACAAAAATGGCACACAGAAAATAAAGTATTTATTTTTTGATTTGGACAACTCATTATATTATAGAATCTCAATTACAATCAGATAAATCAATCCTCCATCGGCTACAACACACTACATCTACATATCGCCAGGCTCTAGAATCTTCTACCATCTGTAACCCTAAATCAGTTAGGGTTTCTATTTTTCCACCTATTCTTGACTCTACACTTTCCCCCTTAACTCTACTACTACTTAGGGTTCCCAAAATAGTCATAAATAGCACTTTTTGGTGGCCTCTAGCTAAATTTCAAAATTTGCAACTCCTTCCAAAAGTAGGTCAACTTTCAGGAAGCATAACTTTTGATCCAATTGTATGATTGACAAACTGTTTTAAAAGCCGGAAAGCTCACAATGTGAACTATCATGCCAGAAATGCGTAAATGAATTTTTATCAAATTTTCAGGATGTTATGGGATGTTTTAGTGCCTCATATCTCGTTTCAGAAATTTTTAGGGGCTTTTTGGAAAACAAAAACGTTAATATCTTTCAGCTCACAAATGATCTTTACCTGATTCCTTCGCCAAAGGTCTTATATTTTAGTTATGAATCTTTCTGTAAGTTTTTGCTTCAATCCATGCCCAAATGTAAACTTTCTTGAAATGACAGTTAAACTTTCCAAAACTGGCAGTTTGCTATTTTTAGTAGTTTGGAAAAATTGAAAGTCCTACATCATTATTCAAGAGATTATGGAACCAGAAACACTAATTATGGAAAGAAATGAAAAAAACTACAATGATTTTGAATTAACTTCTTTTTAGGTGATGCAAGATTGCCCTTACACCACTGGATGCTCCTGCATCAAAATGCCTCACTGGCTTATTCAAAACTCATGTCTCACTAGCTACAGAGAAATGTCTCACTAACTTTTATCACTGCCTCACTGGTAACATAAGCCTCACTGGCAACACAAGACTCACTGGCAGCATAAGACTCACTAGTAACATAAGCCTCACTGGCAATGATCATATTATCTCACTGACATGATCACTTACAACTTCTCAAAAATTAGATGAAAATATACAATACATAGGGTTTCTCTATTTCTCTACAATCCAAATCTTGACAGTCTCATTTGTTTGAGACTCAAGAATACATAACCAAAACTATGCACAACAATTTAGAAATGTTTTTGCATTACAACACACTGGTATTGTTTCAATTATAGTGTAAAATACAATATCATCAAAATCATATCAAGTGTTTACATCTTATGCCTTTTTATACTTTCTCACTGCCTTTTGTGTCATTCATCAAATGACTTGTAAGAGTAGGTAAACTATTTGAAGTAGTTTCTAACTAAATCTATAACTATCAAGAGAGTGTGGTCGAACAAACCCATATGGGTTATGGGAAACCTTTCACAAAGTCCTTTATAAATAACCAAAGTTTAATCCAAGTGTTTCATATAGTTTTCAAATAGTTTAATGTAACCACAGAGATAAAACATCTTTCCAAAGCTACAGTTAACAGCACTTAATTACATCAAATGCAAGGTAAAAAAATGCCATCATAACTGTTTCTAAACACATTTCATAATACCCTAACAACATTTATGCAAGTGGGTAGAAACTTTCTCATCTGGGTAAGCCTCCATTTGTTGTAGTTACAAACCGTAACCACAACTGCTTGTCATTCTTTAACTCAGAAATGTTCCTCAATAAAAGGTAAGTGAGGTAAATGACACAACAAATCCCATCTTGAGGTCAAAGATCTCATAACCAAAACCAAATCTCAAGGTCAAAACAATACTCTACAGATTTAGACTACCACGGCCATAGTGAATAAACCCTTTAAACAAAAAATCAATTGAAGAGATGCATGCTACAAAACACAATACATTCCCTTTTGCTTCACAGAGTTGAAACACATAAATATCTGTAAGACAGGCTTGAGAAACAACTTCTTTCACTCATTTTAATATCTTAGAAATCCTTGAAGACAAACCATCAAAATGAATCTTCAAATGAAAGCACCAAATAACAATATCACCTAAGTGAATGAATGTTGTTCCTGTCACGTTTTGAGCTCAAAAAAATAATTGTCTTGCTTCCTCAGTCAGCATTTTCACCTCATAGACCAAGAGATTCCATAGATTTCACCTTGTTTTTTAAATGATTTCACGTCATTATCACAGAGTCAAACCCTAGCTCAAAGAGAGTTATTCCTCTAAGTTAACCATTGCAAATGAAATAATAAGTCTTACTTTTTTTCTTTTTTATATTTTTGTGACATGTGATCCCGGTGTGCCCTATGTGGCTCAATGACATCATAATGAAAAATAAACCTTGTTACCTGTTATTAAAACCAAAACCTATTGATCGGGTTGAATCCCTTAAGTGGCTTGTATGTGACATATTTATAACATTGAAATTAAAATCAAATGTCACCTTTTAAACAAATCAAATGGCAAGGTAATGCCTTTAGTGACTCTTAGTCACCTTATCTCATTTAATGTATCAAATGATGAACTTATAAAAATGAGTATGTCAAATTGATCAACTGAACCAATGCAACTTAGATTATAGGAAGACGAAGTAGGATCTCAACTGTCATTTCAACATTGTACCAACTTACCAAACCAATTGAACTCATCCCTTAGTAATATTGAGTTGCAAATAACATTTGACTTTCCTCTAATCAAATGAATATCACCAAGAATGAAATTGGTGTAGGAGCACCAAGAGGATCATAAAGATCCATGGTTGTTTTGTTTTGTTTCATGGTTGATCATGTTGTAATAAGGTTTTGAAAAACCATTTTCCATGTTTGTAATAAGAACTATGTCCAAAAGATGTCATGTTTATGTCATGTTTGCAAGAGGCAGTCATAAGAATCATGCATTGTAATGGGGCAGTCATACATTGTAAGCCTTTTTGGCATGTGTCAAGGAGTGTCATGCCTTGTCAAAGGCTCATTTATCTATAAGGATGTTTAAGAGCCTTGTTTGTCATGTAAGACCACGATGCATATGATAGAACATTGTAATTAGTTGCAGAAGTTAACAAAATAGGGACAATTCAGTGGTTGTGGATAGTTTACCAGTCCCCCACAGATTCAAACTACCCCTCCAATTGCTCCAAACCATCTATGTAGGCTTCATAAATTCTTGCAGACATCCATTGTAGAGAGAGAAATGAATTGGTGAAGAAATCAACAAGTAACAATAGTTTTCTGCCTTTGTATTCTATATTTTTCACTGTTCCTACGTGCTCTTCTTTTGTGTAGAGGAGTCATAGAAGACTATGATGGTGTCTTGAAAGTAGGGTGAGTCTAGAATATTGTGTAGTTTATTTGGGCTTTTGAAACATTTGTAGATGGTAGATATCTGTAATTTCCTGAATTTGGTTTGATAAACCCTCATCTAGGATTTCTAATAGAAAATTATGGTTTCCTCACCATTCCACTGATTCCAAACCTTCTAGATTAGTGTAATGGCTTTAATGTTGTTTGTTCTTTCATGTTATGCAAGAATTTTGGGAAATGAACTAGAATTTGTGAAGTTTGATTGAGAAACCTAGCAAAACCATGTGCTAGGAGCATGTAGAAAGGAACAATATAAGTCAAATCTATTGCAGTCGATGATGGGGCCTCAAAACCTAAAAAAGCCTTGGTTTGGGAATGAGATTGAAGTGTCTAACTAGTGCAAGAAGTTCTATGAGGCAAGAAAAGGGTACATGCTTTACAAAACAAGCCTAATTAACCAAGGGCTGTTAGAGGAGAGTTATAGGTTAGGGTATATTGTCCAAAGCAAAGTACCCCAAGTTTGTGATATGTGAAAGGGCATCAAAAATGGTATCTTAGGATTGTCTAAGATTTAAGTTTACAAGCCATTAGTGGAAGTTATTGCTATCTATTCCCATTTGGAGGGCTACAAGGAGTCTGGTGGCTTAATGAAGGAAGTACCAAGCCCATGCATGCTAGTCTATAATCAATGGTTAGAGATGGTTTTATTGAGTGTCATGAACCCCCTCAATGTCTTCCATACATAGGATGGATAGTTTGTGTCATAAGTCTTGTGAGCCTTGGATGTGGGCTTATGAACAATGAAAGCTTGTTTGGTAAAACAGTGAGTCCATCCTCCCTTTGAATACTTTGTCAAACAACTTGAAATTATCTTGTTTTCCCCTCTAACCTCTGTATCATAGTGGTATCAGAGCCATAAAAGGTTCTGTCAGTTGGTTGTGTGTAAGACCTGGTATATGTCAGCAGAGGAGAGTGAAGGAGAGGCTAGCAACATGCCTCCAAAAGGGATGACCACTGAGGTGGTTAAGAAGTTCAAAGAGATGGAAGAGAAGATTAAGAGTGGAGTCAAGGAAGAACTCCAAGTTGAGTTGAAGGCACTGTGGATAGGGAAGAGGATAGATGGAGGTTCTGATGGAGAGGAAGAAAAAGAGGAGGAAGAAGAAGAAAATCAAGAAGAGGCAGAGATACCTGCAGATCAGAAACATTTCCTTGAAGCCATCAAGGCAATTTGCAAAGATTCTTTAGAGGCTCGGATGGAGATTCCAATGTTTAGTGGCAAGCTGAATGCTGATGAAGTTATAGAGTGGATTGAGTATCTAAATAACTACTTTGAATACAAAGAAGTTCCTGAGAACAAGAGAGTGAAGTTTGTAAATTCAAAACTCAAAGGTGCTACCCTCACATGGTGGAATTACACCCAAGGTGAGAGGGTGAAGAATGGGGAGAGTATGATCTCTTCATGGAGAAGAATGTTGGAGAGGATCAAGTCCCAATTCCTTTTGTCAAACTATGAGGTGCAGATCTACAAGAAGATGCAAAATCTCAAACAAAGAGATTTGGATGTGGCCACTTACACTGAGAAGTTTCACAAGTTATCTCTTCGTTGTGGACATATGGAGGATGAAAAAGGTAAAGTGGCAAGGTATCTAAATGGTTTGAAGTTTAGTATACAAGATACAATTAGTATACTAACCCCTAAAGTAGTGGAAAAATGTTTTCAAATGGCATTGAGGGCTAAAGAGAAATTGCAAAAGAAAGGTGAGGAGCAAAACAGAGGTAGAGGAGGCAGAAATTTTAGAGGTAGGGGTAGTTTTGGAGGTAGAAATCAATTTCAAAAAAGTCAAGGGGAATCTAGTTCCCAAGAACAAAGTGGAGAATCAGGTTCAAGAGGAGGCTTTAGAGGAAGGAGAACCAATGGAAGGTGTAGATTTGGTGGACTACGGAGAGGTCCTAATGTCTTCACAGGGAGGTGCTACATTTGCAACCAAGTGGGACATCCAGCCTTCAAATGCCCTGAGAAACAAGCTTGAAGCTCTCATGGTGGAGAGAGAAGGAACCAATTGATCCAAGAGGAAGATTGCCAAAGTGTTAACTCTCTAATTGGAAGTGTAGCCCCAGTCCATGATGGAGAAAACTTGATGATGAGGAGAACCATGTTGAAGGTACCTCAAACAAAAGAACCCCCTTAGAGGAAGACATTGTTCAGGACAACATGCAAGGCCTATGGTAAGATTTGCAAGGTAATTGTTGATTCAGGTTCAACTGAAAATTTAGTTTCTATTGAGATCGTCGACAAGTTGAAATTGAAAAGACTTCCTCATGTTAGTCCATATAAAGTGTCATGGTTGAATATGAGGCAAAAAGTCTTGGTAGATGAACAAACTTGGGTAGAGTTTGAGATATGGGAATATAATGACAAGATTTTGTGTGATATAATCCCCATGGATGCTTGTCATTTACTATTAGGGTGTCCATGGAAATATGATGTTCATGTTACAAGTATGGGCCTAACCAATGTTATCATTGATGTCAACATACTCTTGTTACATTGATGATAAGGATTGGATGAGCTGTGTGCTAAGGATATTTAGAAAATTAGTCCTAATCAGAAAAAGAGAAGAATAGTGAAGATAGTGAGGTAAAGATCCCAGATAAGATGAGATCAGAGGATGCACTTTAAAGGGTTTGTAGATATGTGTATTAATATGATCTAGTAAAGATTTTAGAGGTCCGCATGAAGATCTAAAGAAGTTATGATCACTTAAGTAAAACTGGTTCTAGCAGGTGTTCAAAGGTGACAAAGTGACACAGATAGGTCCGGTGAGATCTGGAAATGCAATATCTTGTTCTACGAATTTGGTGGAGTGTTTAGGAAGTCAATGTGAATTGACAACCCAATTGGTTCATGGTTTGGAGGTCCGCAAGCATCTATTCCAATATGACAGTGATGACAAACTATGTTCTTGAGGTTCCGGATGAAGGAAAGAATGATTTCAGTGAACAGAAGTAGTGTGGATATTCTTGGTGATTCAAGCAAGCTAGTGGAGGTCTTTGGATTGTGTCTAGTTCATGTTGGTGGTCCGCATTGAAGATTGAACTTGTAATTGAAGAATTACTTCCAGATGATGGTGTTCTTCCTAAGTCTGGCCGACCGGATGAGTTACACATCCTGCGGATGATCTTGAAGATGTTCTATGAAGAATGGCGTGTTCCTAAAGAAATATTGAAGTCTCAGATCTGTGTGGCTGACAATGTGTTGATCCACGTGAAGTCTTTTTGTAATTAGTCATATTATATTTATGCATTTGCTCTATAATATATGCCGACTTGGATGACTATTCCTAAGTCAATGTCTTGTATAAATAAGGAGTTGTAAAGTCATTTCAAAGTGATGGGATGGAGATGAGAGTGTAGTAGAGAGGAGCAAAGTGAAAAGGTAGAGCAAAAGTATTGAGCTTAAATGGAACTGACTCAAGCATGGTGAAGATGCTATTCTTTAGTTCAAGTATGTAATACTTATTATTCTATAGACAATGTGTCTCTTGTAGGCAATGTGCCTCTTGTGAGCAGTGTGCTCGGGCAGTGAGCCCTGATTGGCATGTGCCTTTTTGTTCTTCCTATTCTTCTAACATAGAATACATTCTTGGGTTAGTCACCCCATGGTTTTTCCCTTAACCAGGTTTTCCACGTCAAAATCTTGGTGTCTTATGTGTTAATGTGTTTTTGCTCTTGAATTATTGCATTTTGTTTCAATGACTGATTTATCATTATGCTGCTAAATTAAGTAAGGGATTTAAGTGATTAATTGGAAGAAAGTTTTGGACAACTGATTCACCCCCCCTCTCAATTGTCTATCCTAAATCCAACAATTGGTATCAGAGCCAAGTTCCTCTAAAAGGAGCTTAACCGCTTGAGGAGATCTAGGATGTCATCCTACAAGAAAGATAGTCTGAGGTTTGACATAACCAATTTCACTCTTTAGAAAAGTCGCATGGAATGCCACTTACAATGTATGGGAATGTAGTATTGGATCATGGCTTCAAAGAAATATGATCCTCCACAGAATGGTCCGCGTACCATATATGAAATTAGAGATACTGAAAACAATCTATGGACCAAAGAAGATCTTCTAAGTGCCTTATCTGATTCAGAGCTAATAAATGTTATTGATCTAAAAACTGCATATGAGATTTGACAAAAACTAGAACTTCTGCATGAAGGAGACAAGTATGTTAAATGTGCCAAGCTACAGAGTCTGAAAGGAAAATTTGAAAACCTAAAGATGAGAGAAGATGAAAATATCACTTCATTTATGCCAAGAGTAAATGAGCTTGTTTGTGGCATTAGATGTGCTGGTGGAATCTTGGAGGAAGATGAGATTGTTGGCAAAGTTCTCAGATCTCTTCCTAATTCTTAAAAATTTAAGGTTTCTACTATTGAAGAATGTAGATCCTTCTCAGGTATCACCAGAGATCAATTGGTTGGTAAATTGGCTACATTTGAACTAACCGAGCTTGGAGATGCACCCCCTAAGACTGAATCTGCATTCAAAGCTAGTGCCTTTGTAAAAGGAAAAGAAAAGTTTGATCCGGGAGAGAACTCTTCAAGGAAACTATCATGGTATGAAAAAGCAAGAAAAGACCTAGAAGAAGATGAAGCAGAAGCTACTCAACTTGAAGCCCTTATTGCAGAAAGACTGCCAAGAGGATCTGGTAAGTATGAGGGGAAATTGCCTTTTAAGTGTTTTAACTGCAATAAGATTGGTCATTTTGCCTCAAGGTGTCTAGAATGATTTTCAAGGACAAATTCTAACAGATCAAGGTTCCAAAAGAATTGTTACTATGTTCATGAAGATGGTGATAATGAAAGAGTAACAGATGATGAATCAAAGACAGGACACAAATCTAGAAATGACTGGGTGTTTATTGCCATTAAGGAAGAAGATCCAATGCCCTCTGAATCTGTCAATCATAAATTTGTAGAAAGAGCTTTGGCTACCCAAGTTGAAGAAAAGGATGATTGGGTCATTGACAGGATGCTCTCACCATATGACAAGTGACAAAAATAAGTTCATAGATTTGGAAAGGTATGAAGGAGGAGTGGTAAAGTTTGGTGATAATTTTGCTGGCAGAATCAGAGGTAGAGGAACCATTTCTTTTGATGGAAAGAACAAAACCAGTAATGTATTGTATGTTGAAGGTATGAAGCACAATCTTCTCAGTGTTGGATAGTTGGTGGACAAAGGTTATGATCTCTGATTCAAGAATGGAAAATGTAAGATCTTTGAAAGTTTTAGAATAGAGATTGCATCCAGTACTCAAACAAAAGATAATATCTTCCACTTAGTTGGTACTGGTAAAAGTTGCCTATTTGTTCAAATTGATCAGAGTTGGTTGTGGCATAGAAGAATGTGTCAAGTGAACTTTGATAATATCATCAAGATAAGAAACACTCAGGCTGTAAGAGATCTTCCAAGATTGGTAAAACCTACAAATAGTTTGTACAAAGAATGTTAGTTGGGTAAATAAAGCAGAGTCTCATTCAAAAGCAAGGAACAATCTTCTACCAGATTATTGGACTTAGTTCATACTAACCTATGTGGTCCGACAAGAATTAGGAGTGTGGAAGGTGATAGATACTTCATGTTATTAATTGATGACCATTCTGGAATGATGTGGGTGACTTTTCTGAAAGAGAAATCAGAAGCTCTTGAGAAATTCAAAATATTCAAGGCAATGGTAGAGAATGAAACTAGATTAAAATTAAAATGTCTAAGGTCTGATAGAGGTGGAGAATTCACATCCGGTGAGTTCATAGAATTCTGTGAGAAACATGGAATAAAAAGACAATTGTTTGCTCCTAGGACTCCACAGTAGAATGGAGTAGTGGAGAGAAAGAACTGGACCATCCAAGAAGAATCTAGAACCATGATGATGGAAGAAAATGTGCCTTAGATCTATTGGAGAGAAGTTGTAAGCACTGCAGTCTATACTCTCAATCGAGTACAAGTCAGAAGCAATACCGGTAAGACTCCTTATGAACTTTGGTTTGGCATCACTCCCACCGTGAGGTATTTTAGAGTATTTGGTAGCAAATGTTACATTAAAAGAGATGAAGATCTAGGAAAATTTGATGCTAGAAGTGATGAAGGAATATTCTTGGGTTATTCTACTCAAAGAAAAGCATATCGGTGCTATAACAAGAGATTAAGGAAGATTGTAGAAAGTACAAATGTGAAGGTTGATGAAGGTATTGAAAAACCTTCAAGATTTTATGAATATGATGAAGATGATCAAAATAATATTTTTGTTCAAGAAGTCCAAGCTCCCTCTGAAATTCATATTCAGACTGATCCAGTAAATCAGGAAGAAGAGATAAGTTTGAATGAACCTATTCAAGAATCAAAAGTACAAGAAACTCCCAAAGTTCCCACGTATGTAAGACTGAATCACTCTAAAGATCAAATCATAGGTGATAAAAGCAAAGGTGTACAAACAAGAAGAAGGATTGCTCAAGATTTAGAAGAGTATTGTCTGATTTCAAAGATTGAACCTAAGACAATGAATGAAGCCTGAAATGATGAAAACTGGACTAAAGCAATGGAGGAAGAGCTGATGTAAATTCAGAAGAATCACACTTGGGATCTTGTTCCCAGACCTAAAAACAAGAATGTGATTGGAACCAAATGGGTCTTCCAGAATAAACTCAATGAAGATGGTGAAGTAGTCAGAAACAAAGCCAGATTGGTCTACAAGGGTTACTCCCAAGTAGAAGGAGTTGATCTTGAAGAAACTTTTGCTCCAGTGGCAAGAATTGAAGCAGTCAAATTATTTCTTGCCTTTGCTGCCTTCAAGGATTTCAAAGTATATTAGATGGATGTCAAGTCTGCCTTCCTAAATAGTGACTTGGAAGAAGAAGTTTACATTGAGCAACCGGATGGATTTCAATTGTCTGATCATAGTGATATGGTCTGCAAGTTGAAGAAAGCACTGTATGGACTCAAACAAGCCCCAAGAGCTTGGTATGAAAGATTGGATAAGCATCTTTTGAAGATTGGTTTCAGCAAAGGTACTACTGACAGTAATTTGTATTTCAAAATTGATCATGAAAATATCTTGATTGTCAAAGTGTTTGTTAATGATATCATTTTTTGAGGAAGAGATAGTATGTGCAAAACCTTTGCAAATCAAATGAAAAGTGAATTTGAGATGTCCATGTTTGGGGAAATGAATTTCTTCTTGGGTTTGCAAATCACTCAAAAAAAGAAAGGAATCTTCATTTCTGAGACCAAATATGTGAAAGAATTGTTGAAAAAATTTGGGATGGAAGACTCAAAACCAATGACTACTCCCATGGAAACCGGATGTAAATTGAGCAAAGATGATGACTCTCCTAACGTTGATCAGAAAAAGTACAGGTCAATGATTGGAGGACTATTGTATCTCACTCAAACTAGACCTAACATTATGAATGTTGTTGGTCTTGTTGCTAGATTCCAAGCTGATCCTAGAGAATCTCATGTCATGGAAATCAAAAGGATTTTTAGATATCTAAAAGGGATAGTTGAGTATGGTTTGTGGTATCCTAGAGATCATGATTTCTCTCTTTGTGCATACACAAATACAGATTGGACAGGAGATATGGATGACCGGTAGAGTACCAGTGGTGGAGCATTCTTTTTGGGGAAGAGATTGGTTTCTTGGCTGAGCAAGAAACAAGAGGCAATATCTCTGTCCACTGTAGAAGAAGAATATATTGCAGCAGCGGGTAGTTGCACTCAAGTATTGTGGATGAAGCAAATGCTAAGAGACATTAGAGTGGAGTATGAGGAACCTATCACAATCTTTTATGATAATTCAAGTGCAATAAACATATCAAAGAATCTGGTGTTGCATTCAAAGACTAAACATATATCCATTAAGTTTCACTTTTTGAGAGAGCAAGTGCATAAGAATGAAGTTAGATTGGAGTTTGTGCCTTCTAAGGATCAGATTGCAGATATTTTTACTAAACCTCTACCTAAGGACTCTTTTGAGTATCTTAGGGAGAAGTTAGGGGTTATTACCCCTCTGGTTCTGAATTAAGGTGCAGTGATGTGCATCAATTCAGTGGATCTCACAGTCATATTTTGTGGTCTGGATTGATGATGGGAAGCTACTACTCAGGGGGAGTAGCTGATATGTTTCTGAAGTAATGCAAGTATGTGCCCTTTTCCATTGATGTCAAAGGGGGAGCAGTAAAGGAAGAGAAGACATGTGAGTGGTTGTTGTTGATAGGGGGAGTTATGTTAGTAAGGAGAAGTTCTTGTCTTGATGGTTAAAATAGTTTTTCAAATCATATGTTGCAATCAATGACAAAGGGGGAGATTGTTGCAAGTATGGGCCTAACCGGTGTTGTCATTGATGTCAACATACTCCTATTGCATTGATGATAAGGATTGGATGAGATGTGTGCTGAGGATATTGAGAAAATTAGTCCTAATCAGAAACAGAGAAGAATAGTGAAGACAGTGAGGTAAAGATCCCAGATAAGATGAAGATTAGAGGATACGCTTTAAATGGTTTATAGATATGTGCCCTAATATGATCCAGTAAGATTTTAGAGGTCCGTATGAAGATTTGAAGAAGTTATGGCCACTTAAGTAAAACCAGTTCTGCCAGGTGTTTAGAGGTGACAGAGTGACACAGATAGGTCCAGTGAGATCTAGAAATGCAATATCTTGTTCTACAGATTTGGTGGAGTGTTTAGGAAGTCAATGTGAATTAACAACCCAATTGGTTCATGGTCTGGAGGTCCACAAGCATCTATTCCAATATGACAGTGATGACAGACTATGTTCTTGAGGTTTCAGATGAAGGAAAGAATGATTTCAGTGAACAGAAGTAGTGTGGATGTTCTTGGTGATTCAGGCAAGCTTGTGGAGGTCTTTGGATTGTGTCTAGTTTGTGTTGGTGGTCTGCATTGAAGATTGAACTTGTAATTGAAGAATTACTTTTAGATGATGGTGTTCTTCCTATGTCTGGCTGACCGGATGAGTTACACATCCTGTGGATGATCTTGAAGATGTTTTGTGAAGAATGACATGTTCCTAAAGAAATATTGAAGTCTCAGATTTGTGTGGCCGATAGTGTGTTGATCCGTGTGAGGTCTTTTTGTAATTAGTCATATTGTATTTATGCATTTGCTCTGTAATGTATGCTGACTTGGATGATTATTCCTAAGTCGATGTCTTGTATAAATAAGGAGTTGTAAAGTCATTTCAAAGTGATGGGATGGAGATGAGAGTGTGGTAGAGAGGAGCAGAGCGAAAAGGCTGAGCAAAAGTATTGAGCTTAAATGGAACTGACTCAAGCATGGTGAAGATGCTATTCTTCAGTTCAAGTATGTAATACTTATTATTCTGTAGATAGTGTGTCTCTTGTAGGTAGTGTGCCTCTTGTGAGTAGTGTACTCGGGCAGTGAGCCCTGATTGGCATGTACCATTTTGTTCTTCCTATTCTTCTAACAGAGAATACATTCTTGGGTTAGTCACCCCATGGTTTTTCCCTTAACCAGGTTTTCCATGTCAAAATCTTGGTGTCTTATGTGTTAATGTGTTTCTGCTCTTGAATTATTGCATTTTGTTTCAATGATTGATTTAACATTATGCTGCTAAATTAAGTAAGGGATTTAAGTGATTAATTGGAAGAAAGTTTTGGACAACTGATTCACCCCCCCTCTCAATTGTTTGTCCTAAATCTAATAGTTCAATCCCAACATGATGTGAAATCTAACTCCATCATAACCAAGAATGGTAGGAAGTATAGAATGGATCGTTTACCGGATGAGAATGTAGAGAAGAGTGTTGGGTCAAGTGTCATGTTGGTGAGTGGTAAAGAGTTTCTTAACACCCTTAAGGAGGAAGGAACCCAAGGGTATGCTCTGATTTTGAAGCCTAAAATCAGTCCTAATTTACATGGTCCTAGTGAGGAAGAGATTCCTAAGGAGGTGCAACAATTGTTAGAGAAGTATAACAGTATCATGGTAGAGGATATGCCTAATGTATTATCACCTATGAGGGACATAAGCCATCAAATTGATTGTATTCCTGGGTCAACATTGCCAAATAAAGCAGCCTACAAGATGACACCATCACAAAATGAAGAGATTGCTCAGCAAGTAAAAGAGTTGTTGGATAAGCATTTAGTGAGAAAGAGCCTTAGCCCACATGCTGTCCCAATAGTCTTAGCCCCTAAGAAGGATGGTAAATGGAGACTATGTACGGATTCTAGGGCTATTAACAAGATCACCATAAGATATAGGTTCCCTATGCCAAGGATTGAGGATTTAATGGACTGTTTGGGAGGGGCTAGATACTTTTCCAAGATTGATCTTAAGAGTGGGTATCATCAAATTTGGATAAAGCAAGGGGATGAATGGAAGACAACCTTCAAAAGAAATGAGGGTCTTTATGAGTGGTTGGTGATGGCATTTGGCTATCCAATGCCCCAAGTACTTTCTTGCGTCTCATGAATGAAGTGTTGAAGGATTTCATTGGCAAATTTGTTTTGGTGTACCTTGATGACATTCTTGTTTTGAGAAGGACCAAGGAAGAACATTTGTAACATTTGGATCAGGTTTTGAAGAAGTTGCATGATGAGAAATTGATGATTAACATCGAGAAGAGTGTCTTCATGAAGGAAGAACTCACCTATCTTGGTTTTGTCATCTCCCAAGGCAATTTGAAGATGGATCCAACAAAGGTAGAGGTTATTTTGTCATGGCCAACTCCTAAAATAGCAGGTGATGTAAGAAGTTTTCATGGTTTGGCAACATTCTATAGGAAGTTTGTAAGGGGTTTTAGTCATATTTGTGCACCTATTTTAGATACCATTAAAGGCGGGCAAAAATGTAAATTTTCTTGGACAAAGGCAGCCAATGATTCTTTTGAAATTCTGAAACAAAAGGTAGCACAATAGCCCATTCTTGTTTTGCCAAATTTTAATAAGTTGTTTGTGGTGGAATGTGATGCTAGTAACCTTGCTATAGGGGTTGTCTTGAGTCAAGAGGGCAGACCAATTGAAAAACTAAATGATGCTAGGAGAAAGTATTCTACTTGTGACTTGGAGTTGTATGCAATGGTGCAAGCTTTAAAAAAATGGAGGCACGATCTTTTGCCTAAGGAGTTTCTTGTTTATATTGACAACCATGCACTTAGTTTTCTGAATTCACAGGAGAAACTCAGTCACAGACATATGAAATGGGTTGAACAACTTCAAGCATACACCTTTTCCATCACACACAAGAAGGGGTAGGCCAATAAAGTGGCAGATGCATTGAATAGAAGGGTGTGCATGGTTCAAGAAATTCAATTACAAAGTGTGGGAATTGATTCCCTCAAACATATGTACAAGGATGATGAGGATTTCAAGGAGGTATATGAAGTTTGTTCATAGTTTTTAGACTCTTATCATTCTAATTTTTTTGAGATTTTGTTGCAGCAAGGATTGTTGTTCAAAGGTAGCCAATTATGTGTTCCTAGGTATTCTATGAGGGAGAACATCATAAAGGAAAAGCATTGTGGTGGTCTAGGAGGTCACTTTGGGCTAGACAAAACATTGGATTAGGTGAAAAGATTTTATTTTTGGCCAAAAATACAATCAGACATCAGAAAATTTGTTGAGGGTTGTAGTATTTGTCAAAGAGCAAAGGGAACATCATCTAATGCTGGTCTATATCAGCCACTTCCTATTCCTCATAGGCCATGGGAGAGCATCAATATGGATTTTGTCTTGGGTCTTCCTAGGACTCAAAGAGGTTTTGATAGCGTATTTGTTGTGGTGGATAGATTCAGTAAGATGGCTCATTTCTTGCCATGTAAATGCACTAATGATGCTTGACACATTGCTGGTTTATTCGTCAAAGAAATTGTTAGAATCCATGGTTTGCATCTTAACATTGTGACTGACAGGGATCCTAAGTTTGTGGGCCACTTTTGGCATACTTTGTGGAAGAAGTTGGGCACTCAATTGTCATTCACTTCAGCCTATCACCCTCAGACTGATGGCCAAACTGAGGTAGTGAATAGGTCCTTGGGAAATCTTCTTAGATGTCTTACAAAGTTGTATGGAGAGGCATGGGATATGATCATTCCTCAACTTGAATTTGCTTACAATGACTCCACAAATAGAAGCATAGGAAGGAGTCCATTTGAGGTTGTCTATGGTATTCACCCAAGAGGCATTCTTGAATTGAAGGACCTACATGGATTGGAGAGAAAGAGTGCTCAAGGTGAAGACTTTGCATTAGCTATGAAAGACATCTTGTTGATAACTGAGAGGGGGGTGAATCAGTTATCTAAATTATTTCTACTTTTTGAACTTTCTTAATAATTAGTGCAGCATCAATTCAAACAAGAAAACATAACCATGAAATAGAAATACACATGACACAATATTTTTGACATGGAAAACCTATTAAGGGAGAAAACCACGGGGTGATTAACCCAAGATTGTATTCTCTGTTAGAAGAATGGAAGTACAAAATGGCAATTGCCAATTAGGGCTCACTGCCCAAGCACACTGCTCACAAGAGGCACACTACCTATAAGAGACACACTGTCTACAGTTTATAAAGAGTGTAATACAATACTTGAACTGATAAGGAGCATCAACATATGCTGGAGTTCAATTCCGGTTAGGCTCTGTATACTGATCTGCTGCACTTCATCTTTCTTCTTCTCTTGTGTTGCTCTTCTTTCACATACTGGATCTTCCTTTCTACTCTTATTCGGCTCTACTACTTTTCTTCGCACATCACTTACAACCACAACAACATTCATAACTAAATCCATCTTGTATATATATCCGCACAAGTGATTTCATCACCTTTCTAGTCGGCACCCGGAATAGTCATTCTTTTCACAAACTCTGATCTGTCGGCTGAATTATTGCACATCAAGTAATGTGGATCAAGCATATACTTGTAGAAGTCATCAATCATGTCGGCCAATCATAACTTATGCATTAAGCATCTTTTCCATCATTAGCAATACATCCAGAATAATGTCTGATGTTCTACCAGTCAGTTCTTCCTCTATTCACACTGTCACTTGGGAACCTGACACTCAAACATTCATATCTCTTTATCCTTTCCACACCGGAGGCTCAAACCTTGGAATCTATCAGTCAAGATACTCCTCTTGACTTCCCCAAATCCATACTTCACTAAGATACTTCTACTGAGAGATCTGGACCTGTCTGTCAGACCTTACTGACTGCTCTGTTCTTGCTTACCAGACCTCAACACTTCTTCAATCTGACTTCCGATGAGGACTTATCATGCATTGCAGATGTGTGGGATGGCCTCAATGACAACATTCATGAATCCATATAGTGTCTCTTGCCAACAATCTCTCCCTTTGGCATTGATGGCAACACTTAGTGAAAAATGACTAAGTGTTTACACTATGCTCCCCCTTGGCTGATGCTCTGTTTTTATATACTTTTTTCGGAGCTCCCCCTTAGTTGGATTCCTCATTTTTTGCTGCTCTTCACTCCCCCTTTGACATCAATGGCAAAAGATAGGGTCCGCATATCAAAACTTTCAAAAATTTAACTATACTTGGCTGCATAAGTATATACATATGGCATACTTACATATACTAAAGTATGTCTGCAAAAGTTGTTTTCAATTGAATGAATTCTGTAGCCCAACTTTGCTTCATTCTATCCAAAATTGATATATGACCACTCAACAAGAATGCAAACACATCTACCCTTTTTAGATCTATTGGATCATTGGTCTGGGCTATGATTTGAGCTTGACTTATGGTCTCAAACTTAGGGATAATGATCCTTCTAAGTTCACCCATCCGGCTAATTATGTTCTTCCTTTCCTTCTCAAAATTCTTTATTGCATTTGTGATTACAATAGACTAACACTCTTGATTTACTATGGAGGATGAGAGAGGATCAAAACTTTGAGATAGACTTAATAGTTTATCCTCTTGTTCTTTTACTTTCCTCTCAATATCTTTGGTCACTGTGGGCCAAGATAAGCAAAATTTGTACATATTTCTGCCATCTTTAAGAGCATTTTCCAAGCTCTTTATCCCAATATCCATAACTTTCCTATCATTTGTTATCAGACCCTATACTTTGGAGAATCTCTTATCCAAAAACTCCTTCTGGACCTTTTCTTCAGCTAACTTTTCTAGAGAATCAAAATGTGTGCTAACACTGTTGACTAGAGTTTTGAGATTACCAGAAGTGGAGGCTGTGGGATCCTTCTGAAATGATGGCATAATCTTTTCAAGCACTCCGGAAGCAGCTTCTATCAACTCACAGTCTTCCATGTGAGACTTCAGGAGTTTTTCTTTAATCTTTGCATTAGCAAATGAAGCTATCTTCATTGTCTGTACCAGAGAAAGAGAATCAAAATTAAATGGTCCTTGTAAAAGCTCCGGTTCATCAATCTCCATTGTTTCTTTGTTCAGGAATTCTTGGACAGTTTTTGCAGTGTCTCTTGTCAGAGACAGATGTTTCTTTTCTTTTGTATTCTTAGAGCTGTCTCTTGAAGCTTTCTCTCCTTCTACATTCTTACCACTAGTAGTTGTGGTCTTTTCTGTTGAAGTCTTCTCTCCTTCTGCAGCCTTGGTACTATCATCTTCTTTTTCCTTCACTTCTACTTCTTTCTCCTATAGATCCAGAGACTGTAGGGGAAACCAGAGGAGAAATGTTAGTCTGTTCAAGGCCCACCTCTTCTATCATTTCTCAGTAGATTCTTCTGCAACACTTGTAGTCAAGGGATCAGTACCCAAGTCCTCTATAATAGGAAGATTAAATCTTTTGAAGGCCTTTCGGAGGATCTCTTCTGTGTCCTTGGCTACCTTGTCAATCTCAACAAGCATAAGTTGATTCATCCTTGCTTTGCTTTTGAACTCATCCTTACAATCTTTAAATACCATATTCATTGTCTTGGGGTCGATTGAAGGATATAGCTGAATTGCTATCTGTTCCCAGATTTCTAGGTCTTTGGCTTGGGCATTGTTCTTTCTTATTTCTAGTTCCTTCTCCAAGCTTTTGGCGATCAGAGATATAATTTCAATGAATGCTTTGTTGTAGATATTTAGGATCCTAACTCTGGCATCTTGTAATATCTTCTGATCTGCTTCACCATAATCATCACAGAACTCAACCATTGGCTAAAGATTTCCGTCCACTATGACTGATTTGATTATGTCATCAATGTGAAGAGTGGGTTTTTCAACATATTCCTCTGTCTTTTCTTCTTCCTTCTATCCGGTAGAGGGTTGGCCGGATGTTTTCTTCTTTTTCTTTATTTTCCTGATTTCTTCATCAGATTCAGTCTCCTCTTCATCCCTTTGACTGGCATAAGCTCTTGTAGCTTTTGTCTTTGTTCTTTTCTCTCCTTTGCTGGATGATCATGCTTCCAGTTCTGATGTCCTTGAGCCTTTGGTAGTGGTAGGTGCAAATCTCTTTGCTGATCTGGTTCGGGTGGAAGGTTTTGCCGGAGCACTTTCCTCATTTTTCTTTTCTGCCTTCTTCTCTTCCTCAGCCCTTTCCATATTTTTCTTGTGGGCATCAAGTGCCTCCTTTGAGATGCCAAGGCCTTTGGCAACATTTTCTACTTCTTTTCTCACCTTCCTCTTGATCTCTAGTTCTCTAAGTTCCACATGAATCTTTACACTGAGCTCCTCAAAGGTTCCAAACCTTTCTACCTTTGGATCCTTTGGCTGACTTAGCATGTGTTGAACATTCAGCTCTACAATTTGTTCATCAAATTCATACCCCATGGGCATGATCCATATAGTTCTTGGTTCTACTGCCTCCGTTAGGCACTGATTAGTCTCTACCATAAAACATACTGTGTCTTTGTATTTCTCAACAAGAGACTAGGGAATCGTTTCTCTTGCTTGCATCATGTTCTAAAAATTCTTGAAATATCCCCACAGGGTTGTATTTCTTGCTTTAGCATCCCCAAGTTCATGCAAGTAATCTCTGATCTAAATTGCTACCAGTTTGTCATTTTGCCATACCCATCCATTTGATCCAGGCAGCTCATTCATGAAGTAGAAAAATAGGCATATTATTAGTCCACCATATTTAAAGGAGTTCTTCTTGTCCTTTTTGATCCTCTGTATGTTTTCCATTAATTGGCTCAAAAGAAGTTCACAGAGATCATATTTTGCATTCTTTCTCAGCATCTCATAGGCAGTGTAAACTACAGTTTCGGATACTAAATTCTCCCTACTGCAGTGATATATCTTGTATCCTATTATCATAGATGCATACTTGATATCCGGGTTAGTAATATCTTCAATGGTCATTGCCCTCTTATCAAATTTTGATCCGGTGGCCTCAGTTACAATATTGTTTTTGACAGATTTGAGGACAGGAATTCCTCTGGAGGAGTGTAAACTAGTTACTACCCTAATTGCTTCCTTGGTGATTTTGCAAGGTCTGTTAAGCCATAGAAAGTTGTCATGTACCCTACTCAACACATACCGGACCCATTCATCTTCTTCAAAGTAGGGGAAATGAATGAACTGATCAAAATGTTTCTCCTGGATGCCTTTATATTCTGGTTTAAGCTCAAAAGCATCGTCTATCAATTGTTTGTGATAGATATCTCTTAGTTTGTGTAGACACCTAAAATTGGACTACTCTGCAGACCGATTTTCTCTACCTTGCACTAATCCATTCCTCCAATCTGTATATCCCTTATGATCAATTAATTCACCCTAATTGAGTCATTTTACCTTACAACCCTATCCTATTAATTGAATGAATATTCCTAATATTCATTTAATTGATTTATTCATTTTCCCTAATCCATGTTAATTAGATTAATCATGCTTAAGTTAATTAAGAAAACACTTAATTTACCTTGTCTCCCACTCACTCCCAATCACTAAATATAATATTCAGATGTCTCCCACTCACTCCAAATCACTGAATATAATATTCAGATCTCTCCCACTCACTCCCAATCACTAAATATAATATTCAGATGTCTCCCACTCACCTCCACTCACTAAATTTAATATTCATATGTCTCCCACTATCTAAATATTATATTTAGATGTCTCCCACTCACTAAATATTATATTCAGATGTCTCCCACTCAATGAATTTAATATTTAGATGTCTCCCACTATCCCCCACTCTTCCCAAAATGGGAATTTTTAATTCCTCCACTAGGAATAAAAGATTCACTTTTATTCCTAGCCCTTGATCTTATCAGATGAATCCTAACCCTCCATCCTCACCTCCAAAATCCTATAAATTGACCCCTCTCTAAGCCATTTTTAGAGACCATCTAATGTATCAAACCTCTGTCAGAATCATTCCTCAATCTCCTCATCCTACCAAACCTCTGCCAAAATCTTATCTCAATCTCTCAATCCCATCTAAATCCATCACCTAATCCCTAAACATTCATCTACATTGTGTTGAAAAGCCTTGAGCAATCCACATTCTACAATGAAGTCATTTTGATCAAGGGAAACATCTGAGGAGCTACATGGCGCATCTCCTTCCCACATGGATTTGTGAGGTCACAATGAAGGTATAATTGTTTTGTTTATGCATTGGATTAGTTAGAATCTTCATTAGATTTCACTTATCACATTGGCACGCCCAGTCTCAAATTTACTCCTCATTTTGTGAAGGTTTCCTGTTACAATCTTCATTTTTTCTAACAATTTTTGCAAGTTTTGGTGATAAACTATTACAGGTTGCGTCCTGGGTGAAAAATAACCTCACGGTTGCGATCAGAATGCTATTTCTAAGTTTTTTGACTATAAAGTTGCCTATGTTTGCTCACTGGAATTTTTGAAAATTTTTTTAGGGCCACAGGCCGTACCATACAGATCCGTACCGTGCGGATCCGTACAGTACGGAACTTGCAGCCCCCTGGTGCTTTGACCCTTCATCTACTGTGTTGCAGGAATTTTTTGCTTGTTTGCAAGTTTCATGAGGTTTTGGTTGTAGGTTATAAGGTCAATTTTTTGATGGATTAAGGTTGCTGCCACCCGCCGCTTCAACCACCGCCATTTCCTCCCCACCGCTGAACCGCCTTATACCTCTTGGTTGACACCATCCCACTCCTCTCCAGTCGCTGCCTGTGGTGGCGACCTACACTGTCGCCACTCCCTGCAAACCCTGGTTGAAACCCTTACCACCATCCTCCCACCGCCTAGCCAGTCCACCACTTCCATCCACCAGTCACCGCTTCCCCTCCAACCGTGGCCTCCTCCTCCCTACATCTCCTGACCACACCAACCACTAGCTCCCCTCCACCCATCACCCATCACCACCGCCTCCCGCACAGCCACTGCGACCCTTCCCCACCTGCCGACCACTTCACCTCCAAGCCACACCTTACCTCCTCTCAACTACCGCAGACCCTAACCCTAAACTGATTAGTACCAAGGCCTAAAAAAACAAACAAAACACTTCATTGCCTTTAGTCACATGTCCATAGGGGTGGGGGCTTACGCTCAGCCCCCTCAAGTTCATTTTTTTTTAATCTCTGGGTCCACCCCTAGTCATATGGATGACCAGGGGGCTTAGACCATTGACTGCCAAACAAACCATCAGTACAAACCGCCAGCATGTGACCGGATCTTGCGAAACCGCCAATAGTTAACACATCTAAATGCCATAAGAGGGCTATTTTTTTCTTTTTCTCATAACTTTTGCATATGATGTCAAAATCGTGCAAATGAGGACTTTCCGGAAAGTTGACTCCAAGCACTTCACAATTGTGAGGTTTTCATCAGGTGATGGTACCTTCCTTTGGTCTTTTTTCATAGTCAAATTGAAACTTGCAATCAAATTTCCAATCGTCATATCTTTTGCGTTTTTATCAAATTTTTGCAAATTTTTTTTTGAAATCACATGGAATCTCTTGAGGAATCTGTTTATGTAATCTATTTTCCTATATCAGTTAAAGGTAGCATCATAAGTTTAATTAACGTCATTTTTCTGTAAGTCAGGTTGTTCTGCCCGCAGTGGTGTTTTCACATACCTTCTTTAATCATCCGTTTGGAAGACACTAACATCTTTTTTGCAGGGATTTCTTAGCTTACATAACAATTACCTTTGGTGCATCTAAAACAAATTTTTCTTCCAAACAATCTACAATCAAACATTTCATTTTGGTGCACCTAAAAACAATCCTTGTGTGCCTTATTGTCAAGAACATTTGATTTTGGTGCAACTAAAATTAATCATTGCTTGCAAAAAACAACTTTAGGCACATTTTCAATTTGGGCTTAAAACGAACATTAGCTCTTGTTTGTCATGTCTTGTGCACTTGCATGTTGGTGTTATCCCATAGGGTAGAATCAAAGTATCTTCTCCCCTTGCCTTCACAAGGATCTTGGGTGAAGAGAAATGGTTCTATTCTATATTTTTTAGGACATAGCCCTGCCCTTGAGACACATCCATTTGGAGAACTCATTGGCGACCCCAAGCGGTACTTTCATTCGGTCCGCTATATGTAAATTAAGGATAAGGTGAAAGCCAAGTCTAATCGGTATGAGCGCTTACCATTCGGTGCTAGCTTGAAAGGAAGTAGTACCCTCGAGGTATATTAAACTCCTAGTAGAGCTAGTCAAAACCTTAAGTGGTTTATCGGATGCTCATAAGGTGCCGATCCCCCAGATGTTCCCCCACTACGAACCTTTGTTTTAGTGGCCCAAATCCTTAAGGTTGTACATGCTTGATTGTCACATCTTTCATAAATCAAACCTTTAACCATTGTGTCTTCGTGCTTGATTGTTTGTCTACTTGCCAAGAACAAATCAACTTCATCCAAACAATCCACATCATCATCGAATCCTAACCAAGCACTTGCCAAAAAGGACAAAAGATTTAACCACATGTGTGACATCATGTCAACATTCAAGGACTTCCAAAAGCTCCTTCATATGCTTCACCAAATGCATGCAAGCCAATCCCCTCTAGAGCACCGAACCTTTCAAAGCATTAAAGAATTGATTCAAAAAGGTTGAACAAGCCAATCCTCACACATACAATACCTCTTGGCAGAAATACAACACCTTGTGGCCACTTGCAAAGTCCAACCACCCTCATCTCTCACACCTATCCCATCATATCCATCTACACATCAAACCAATTCTGCATCAACTTATCCCACTTCATATCAACCAAATTCATCCACATGTCCTATAAACCCGTTATCAACTCATCACAACCCTTATCTATATCAATCCATATCACAACAATCATTATCCTATGCAACCCCTCCATCATCATCCCATCAACACATCCACCAACATCAACAACAAATCACATCACAACATGAATTCCAACCACCATCCCCACCTCAACACATTCCACAACAACCTTACATGTCATCCTCTTCAACATCATATCAACTCCCATCATCCTCATATCAACCTTCAACCTCATATCAACTTCCATCATATCAACCTCCCTCATCCTCATATCAACCTTCATCATCCTCATATCAACCCTTAACTTCATACCAACCTAATCCATCCACCTATCATGTCAATGCCACATCCACAAATCAACCTTCACCCCAACATTATCCAATTTCTTATTCTCACATTCCAACATACAACCAAGCCCATATATGCGACAACCAAGTGTCACCCCAACCCACACTAGTGAGCCCAAATCCACTTTTGCAACATGATGCACCTGCAAGTCCAAGTGGTCCCTTGTACATAAATCAACTGAGTCCAAGTCATCCTAGGCAAGATCTAATCACCTTTGATAAGGGAAATACCATTCTAGAGTGCCCTCCAACACCATCATCCAATCCCACACTTATCCTTGAACCCATCCATGAACCATCACAACCTAATCCCATCACCCCCCTATCCAATCCCAATCCTATTTCTACACCATCCGCCATCATTATCCATCCATTATATTGCTCTTCCACCCATACACTCATGAAGGATGCCATCCATTGGCTACTAGCAAGGAATCAAACACCCTCATGCAATCCAACACCTACCAAATCTCTTGAACAACCCTCTATCATAAGTCAATAATCTTCATATAGCCATGTTCAAGCTCACATAGGTCAAGCACCTATCACACCCATCCAAGCACCTATCACATCCATCCAAGCACCCCCCACATATATCCAAGTCAATCCCACTTCTACCCAACCACATGAGCTATGCCAAGAATCCAATCCAAAACATGTTGAAACATCAACCCCTTCTCCTAATCAAGATCTAACCATCCCATCCATTCCCATCCCCCATCCCCTCCCATCTATGGATCACCTTGTTCAGCCCTCATCAACCTCTACCACCCCTTTACCATCCCCCATGAATCCTTTACCTCCATCTACCAATCCCATCCCAAATCCATCCTCCTATTCACTTGGCACAAGCACTGTCATCCGTGGTGACTTCCTTGTAGGAGGCGAACAACTTCCTTCCACCACCTATCTATCTCCAACAAATAATGGATTCGCGTCTTGTTTCCACAGCACCAAACATCCCATTGCATGTTGTATGCTCCAACACATGAACTATCAAGCCAAAGGCTTAGGCCTTCATGAACAAGGCATTTTGGAGCCCATTCACACCACATTCCATCCATCCTCGCATGGCCTTGGCTATACATCTCAAGGCAAACAACCTACACATGTCGATACCACTCACCCACCTTGCAAAATCCATTCATCCAATCCCAAACATGGTGCATCTCATCGCACTCCCAAATCATATGTCACCATCCCTCGTCCATCATCCTACCATTTGCAAAAGCATGTGACCATCCATCTCCCTCCATCAAATTTACCTCCACTCCTTCCAACCCCAAATCACCCTATCAAATCCACTCTACCTCCTATCCTACCAACTCCCAACATCCTTATCCACAAATCCACTTTACCTCCTATCCTCCCAACTCCCAACATCCCTATCCACAAATCCACTTTACCTCCTATCCTCCCAACTCCTAATATCCCCATCCTCAAATCTCCTCATCCGTACATCCATAAATCCACTAAAATCCCCAATCAAGACCAACAAAAGCACACATCTTTCAAACATGAAGCTTCCCCCAAATCCATGGGATTCAAAAATTTGAATGCCTCAACTCATAAAGTACAAAAGCCTAGGGATATTATCCCTTCCAATCAACCTGAAAAATCAAACAGGCTATCCAATCCCACACCATCACAAGAAAAAGCAAAAACAAAAATGGTGTGGGTCCCTAAACAAAGATCACTCAACTCTAATGAGGCATCCACATCCCAATCTACTACAAAATCCCCAACATCCCGCTCCCCATCTAAAAATCCCATAAGCCCTCAGTCTATTTGGGTCCCTAAAACCCCAAATCAACCATCTAACAATCCCCCATCCCGATCCCCATTACTCCCAACTCCACATCCACAGTACAAGCTGCCCAATACATCACGATGTGTGCAACCATTGGTCTTGGTTCCCCTCCACCACTTGCAATTCCCACATACCCCCATCTCTCCATCTTTTGTTCACTGTCCTACATATCTTCCCCATCACATTCCTATGGTCCATGCTTTTGCATAATCCACATTATACACCCCATAATCCATTATCCATAATCCATTCCATCTTCTCCTTGCTATGGAAACAGAAGCTAGAGTCCCCCTTCCATCAAAAAAGTCAAAAAAGCAAAAAAACAAATCAAAAAATCAAGAAAATAGTAAAGAGAAAAAATCCGTCCAATGGTGAAAACCACTCCTTGTGGCGCCTTGGGCAAGTACCTTGATGAAAACCCCTTGTGGGTGTCATGCGTAATCCCTTCTCCATCCATTTTGTATCCCTACACTTGGGGCCAAAACCATATCCCTCATCCACATCCATAACACCCTGTTGCATATCATATCCACGTATCCTTATCCTATCATATTCCCATCCACTACCCCATATTTATCCTATCATTTCCCATCCATCCTATCCATTATCTCTTGTTTTAACCATCTCTGACCCTAGATCTTGATAAAGACAAGGGGCAACATATCAACAACATGCTTTGGAAACCTCTTGGCATACTCACTTTCAAAATATATCCTCCATCCATCTACTCCCAAGTCCATCCATTTCGAGAGCACAACCGTGTTCTCACAACTTGCCTATCCTCTCGAGGGGGCATCATTGGGGCATATGATTCCTTGCAACCTAGCCCTTGGAGAAAATCCTCATCCCTATCTTCCATCTATCTCACATACATCCCTATCACTTGTCCATTCATCTATCACGAATCATTTATCCATCATCCTTTCATCGCCAATCCCACTATCCAATCCCATCACTTTCACCTCTAGACTTGGTGTTCCCTTGTCATTGGTATTTAGCATAAAGGCTATCCACATGAAATCCAAGACACCATCTCATAATAAACCATTTCTTTTCCAAAAATTAGAAAATACAAAAACATCACAAAATAAAAAAAATACAAAAATAATCCATCACACAAATAAAACTTGCTCCATCACACTCTCATCATCATCACATCTATCATCAATAAACTTACACTAGATCCAAGCATCGCATCACCTATCAAAGCATTGTCCTTAATCAAAATTATCAACTATCAAATCAGCATCAATCACAACTTGTCACCATCACATCTTGAGCCAATTTTACATCATCAAATCATCCATCAATCCCTACCTTAGGATATATCTTTCCTACGATAGGCAGAATCTATCAAATCATCATCTATCTTGGCAAAAGATACAATGGTTCCTTGTTTGGTTCATTGGTCTTTTAGTTTTTGATTTTGATCTTTTGTCCTATTCGAAGATCACATCAAAGCTACCTTGATCTTACTATATCATGGTATGTGGCGAAAACATCTAGAATGGGGCATAGTCTTGCTTTTGTCTGTTGTGCTTGTGGGTTGGTTTCATTACTCCAAGCTAGTATTCATATCTTGATTGATCATAGGGTCGGTTCTAGCATATTGATCTCCTTATGCATCTAAGGTTCATCATACCTTTTTTTGTACTAAGGGATTATGGTATGAGTCCCCTTCCCTCATCTAGACAAGGTTGTACTATCTTGGGCATGCATGCGATCATCCCTTTGTCTGTGTGTCTAGTCCATGCAAATGTCAGATAAACATCATCACCCTGGTCTTCTATACCTTGGTGAACATATCCACTTTGCTATATCAAACCTAGGATTGCTCAAATTTAGTTTGAGCACAATGATCATCCACCAATCATCTCCCAACATCATCATCCTTGCATCCCACCAATTATCCTCTAACCACGTCTACCAATCTATCCCATCCATTTTGAGAGCACAACCGTGTTCTCGCAACCCGCGTATCCTCTCGAGGGGGCATCACCCTTACCAATTATCCCCAAACCTAACCTTATTCTTCCAAACCAAAATATTTTTTTTATCCAATCTATCTCTATGTTTTAACTTCTTTGAAATGCTATTGCTTAGCCGCAAAACCATCTCAAAGAGGAGCAAATGTAGACACCTAAAATTGGACTGCTCTGCAGACTGATTTTCTCTACCTTGCACTAATCCATTCCTCCAATCTGCATATCCCTTATGATCAATTAATTCACCCTAATTGAGTCATTTTACCTTACAACCCTATCCTATTAATTGAATGAATATTCCTAATATTCATTTAATTGATTTATTCATTTTCCCTAATCCATGTTAATTAGATTAATCATGCTTAAGTTAACTAAGAAAACAATTAATTAACCTTGTCTCCCACTCACTCCCAATCACTGAATATAATATTTAGATGTCTCCCACTCACTCCCAATCAATGAATATAATATTCAGATGTCTCCCACTCACTCCCAATCACTGAATATAATATTTAGATGTCTCCCACTCACCTCCACTCACTGAATTTAATATTCAGATGTCTCCCACTATCTGAATATTATATTCAGATGTCTCCCACTATCCCCCACTCCTCCCAAAATGGGAATTTTTAATTCCTCCACTAGGAATAAAAGATTCACTTTTATTCCTAGCCCTTGATCTTGTTAGATGAATCCTGACCCTCCATCCTCACCTCCAAAATCCTATAAATTGACCCCTCTCTAAGCCATTTTTAGAGACCATCTAATGCATCAAACCTCTGTCAGAATCATTCCTCAATCTCCTCATCCTACCAAACCTCTGCCAAAATCTTATCTCAATCTCTCAATCCCATCTAAATCCATCACCTAATCCCTAAACATTCATCTACATTGTGTTGAAAAGCCTTGAGCAATCCACATTCTACAATGAAGTCATTCTGATCAAGGAAAACATCTGAGGAGCTACATGGCGCATCTCCTTCCCGCATGGATTCGTGAGGTCGCAATGAAGGTATAATCATTTTGTTTATGCATTGGATTAGTTATAATCTTTATTAGATTTCACTTATCACAGTTTGAATTCCCCAAACTCTTCAACATTTGCGTGTATGTAAACCCTAATATCTTCTGTGTGCAAAACACCATGCGGAACACTAGAGAAGGCTCCTAGGGAATCTACCTCCAAAGATTTGTATGGATGCTTCTTAAATATGGGGCGAGGTCTATTAGAAATCTTAACTATATTCAAAGTAGCCATCATCAAGGAATCTTACTAAGAGATATCAAGAACGAAGAATACCTTTTACGTTGTTTAGGGCACACACGATGAAATCTGGATTGAGTTGTATGAAGAATCGTCTTGATCTTTGGGAAAAGTAGTTGCAGAGCTCCTTTTCTCTTTTCTTCGAATGTGAGTGTACAAATGATGAGCGAATGAACTCTTTTATTTTTGAGAAGCCCTAATTTTCATTCTACAATAAATGCACAACCTAATTTATTCTAGTTTGCCTTGTTTGTTTTATTCAGAGACAAAACCTTTCCAGATCACTGAGATAGATTTTGAAGTTATTTTAGGAGAGTAGTGATAATCTATCTTCCTTTCATTAGTCATTTGATCTATTTACAAATCAAGACACCATAGTTTGAATCATACCAAACCAAACTTGTAAGGAATCTATTTTTAACCGGAAGACTATTTTATCAAATTAATTCTAGTAGGATTAGATTCTTCAAGTCTTCTTGCGGATCTCTCAAATCTTTACCATATCCCTTTTAGATGTTTCTTGTATGACCCCTTTTAATCCGTAGCTCTCCTTGTGCCATTTCCGGCACCAATTGACTGGCTGGGGGAATAAGGTTTTCTTTGTGTCTCCCCTTGAGCCAGAGCTCACTTTTTAATTTCTGGAAGGAATATCAACACCAGAGTCTGGTGTAGATCCATCCCCTATATTCTCTATACTTTTCTTCACCCAAATATTGTTCATCTCACTTTGAACTTCATCCGCATTTACTTTTTGTTTTCCCTTATCTTGATTCTGATTATAATATACCGAACCTCTTTTATCCTAATTCTTGCTTCTACAGAATTTTGCTATATGACTGGATCTATTGCAAATTTGGCAAACAACATTTCTTTGCATATTTGATTGATATACTCTTGATTTGCATTGATTAGCCATATGACCCATTCTATTGCATGCAAAGCATCTACCATTGAATGAATTGTTCATTTGCATATTTCTGCATTCATGAGATTTGTGACCATACCTTTTGCAGTTGAAGCACTATCCAGAGAAGGATGTATTAGTTTGATTTATTCTCCTTCTACACTGATTAGCTTTATGACCAAAGTTATTACAGTTGTGGCAGTATCCATTGAAGGATGGATATCTTTGAGCATTAGGCTACCTTACTGGAGGACTTCTAGGCCTATTCCTTGGATTTTCTAATCTAAATTCTTCTGATTGGATCCGGAGCTTTCTCCTTTCTCATATCCCAAACCACACTTGTCATCTACCCTCTTTTGGCTTTGAAGAAGAATTTCAAGTTGGGCAGAACTTATCTTGAATTTCTCTTTATATTCATTTGCTATTTGAAGATCCCTTTTGAGAGAGACAATTTGATCCTCAAGTTTTTCTTCATTATCTTTTGCATCGTCAAGATCAAATTCAAGATGTCTGATAATTCTATCCATCTTGTGGCAATCTTCTGATTTCTCCTTGAGAGATTGTCTTAGATTATCTTCAGTTTTTCTTTTCTCTTCAATCTCTTGGGTAAACTTTATAACTCCTGATTCCATTTCATGTCTTACCATAATGATTTCTTTTGATAACTTTTCACATAACTTGGTTTTCTCCTTCAGATCTTCATTTGCATTATTTGCTTCACCTTGACTTGCCAATTGCTGAAGTAGCTCCTTTCTCTTTTTCATAGAGAGACTTAATTTGTCTTTTAGTTCTCTCATGAAATCATCAGCCTGTTTGAGTCTTTCCTTTAATTCATTGACTTCAGAGTTTGACTGCTCAAGATCATCAAGGGCAGTCTTGAGTTGCTCCCTTAAACCATATGCATCTATTTGGATTCCCAGATCATCCTCAAGCTGTTAGACTCTATTTTAGGAGGAACCTGGCTCTGATACCAATTGTTGATAACTGAGAGGGGGGGTGAATCAGCTATCTAAATTATTTCTACTTTCTGAACTTTCTTAATAATTAGTGCAGCATCAATTCAAACAAGCAAACATAACCATGAAATAGAAATACACATGACACAATATTTTGACGTGGAAACCCTGTTAAGGGAGAAAACCATGGGGTGATTAACCCAAGATTGTATTCTCTGTTAGAAGAATGGAAGTACAAAATGGCACTTGCCAATTAGGGCTCACTGCCTGAGCACACTACTCATAAGAGGCACACTGCCTACAAGAGACACACTGTCTACAATTTATAAAGAGTGTAATACAATACTTGAACTGATAAGGAGCATCAACATATGCTGGAGTTCAGTTCTGGTTAGGCTCTATATACTGATCTATTGCACTTCATCTTTCTTCTTCTCTTATGCTGCTCTTCTTTCACATATTGGATCTTCCTTTCTGCTCTTATTCGGCTCTACTTCTTTTCTTCATTCATAACTAAATCCATCTTGTATATATATCTGCACAAGTGATTTCATCACCTTTCTAGTTGGCACTCAGAATAGTCATTCTTTTCACAAACTCTGATCTGTCAGTTGAATTATTGCACATCAAGTAATGCGGATCAAGCATATACTTGTAGAAGTCATCAATCATGTCAACCAATCATAACTTATGCCTTAAGAACCTTTTCCATCATTAGTAATACATCCAGAATAATGTCTGATGTTCTGCCAGTCAGTTCTTCCTCTATTCACACTGTCACTTGGGAACTCGACACTCAAACATTCATATCTCTTTATCCTTTCCACACCAGAGGCTCAAACCTTGGAATCTATCAGTCAAGATACTCCTCTTGACTTCTCCAAATCCTCACTTCACTGAGATACTTCTATTGAGAGATTTGGACCTGTCTATCAGACCTTACTAACTGCTCTGTTCTTGCTTACTGGACCATAACACTTCTTCAATCTGACTTTTGGTGAGGACTTATCATGCATTGCGGATGTGTGGGATAACCTTTGTTGCCATCAATGACAACATTCATGAATCCATATAGTTTCTCTTGCCAACACATCCATGATCATGTAAGAGAAACTCTTCAAAAGAACAATGAGAAGTACAAGGAGAAAGCTAATGAGAGAAGGAGAGATGTGCAATACAAGGTTGGGAATTTGGTCATGACACATTTGAAGAAGGAAAGACTTCCAAAAGGGCAGCCAACCAAACTCCTCATGAAGAAGATAGGCCCATTCTAGATTGTGCACAAGTTTGGGTCCAATGCCTATGAGATTGAGCTTCCTCAAGGCTTGGCCATATCTCCTATCTTTAATGTCTTAGATTTGTTTCCTTTCAGAGGTGGTAATGCTATAGATTTAGAGACAGACATGACAATAGTAGGAGATGAGGAATGTGTTAAAGGTCTTCCACCCAATCAACCATTGCAATTAGAATGCATCTTAGACACCAAAGTCTTGAAGAAGACTAGGAAGAAGACCTACAAGTAGCACCTTGTCAAATGGAGTGGCCTACCTACTGAGGATGCCACTTGGATGACTGAAGAAGACATTTTGAAACATGGAACCACTATTGCTGATCTAGTTCCTCAAGGGACTTGAGTCTTCTTCCACCCAGGGGAGTATGGTGTAGGAGCACTAAGAGGATCATGAAGATCCATGGTTGTTTTGTTTTGTTTCATGGTTGATCATGTTGTAATAAGGTTTTGAAAAACCATTTTCGATGTTTGTACTAAGGACTATGTCCAAAAGATGTCATGTTTGCAAGAGGCAGTCACAAGAATCATGCATTGTAATGGGGTAGTCATACATTGTAAGCCTTTTTGTCATGTGTCAAGGAGTGTCATGCCTTTTCAAAGGCTCATTTATTTGTAAGGATGTTTAAGAGCCTTGTTTGTCATGTAAGACCATGATGCATATGACAAAACATTGTAATTAGTTGTAGAAGTTAAAAAAATAGGGGTAGTTCGGTGGTTGTGGATAGTTTACCAGTTCCCCACCAATTCAAACTACCCCTCCAACTACTCCAAACCATCGATGCAGGCTTCATAAAGTCTTGCAGACGTCCATTGTAGAGAGAGAAGTGAATTGGTGAAGAAATCAACAAGTAACAACAATTTTCTGCCTTTGTATTATGTATTTTTCGTTGTTCCTGTACATGCTCTACTTTTGTGGGGAGGAGTCATAGAAGACTATGATAGTGGCTTGAAATTAGGGTGAGTCTAGAATATTGTGTAGTTTATTTGGGCTTTTGAAACATCTGTAGAGTGTAGATATATACAATTTCCTGAATTTGGTTTGATAAACCCTCATCTAGGGTTTCTGATAGAAAATTATGGTTTCCTCACCATTCCACTGATTCCAAACCTTCTAGATCAATGGAATAGCTTCAATGCTATTTGTTCTTTCATGTTATGCAAGAATTTTGGGAAATGAACTAGATTTTGTGAAGTTTGATTGAGAAACCTAGCAAAACCATGTGCTAGGAGTATGTAGAAAAGAACATTATAAGTCAAATCTATTGCAGTCGATGATGGGGCCTCAAAACTTAAAACATCCTTGGTTGGGAATGATATTGAAGTGTCTAACTAGTGCAAGAAGTTCTGTGAGGCAAGAAAAGGGTACTTGCTTTACAAAATAGGCCTAATTAACCAAGGGCTGTTAGAGGAGAGTTATAGGTTAGGGTATATTGTCCAAAACAATGTACCCCAAGTTTGTGATATGTGAAAGGGCATCAAAAAGGGTATCTTAGGATTGTCTAAGATTTAAGTTTGCAGGCCATTAGTGGAATTTATTGCTGACTATTCCCATTTGGAGGGCTACAAGGAGTCTAGTGGCTTAATGAAGGAAGTACCAAGCCCATGCATGCTCGTCCTTAATCAATGGTCAGAGATGGTTTTGTTGAGTGTCATGAACCCCCTCAATGTCTGCCATGCATAGGATGGATAGTTTGTGTCATAAGTCTTGTGAGCCTTGGATATGGGCTTGTGAACAATGAAAGCTTGTTTGGTAAAACAGTGAGTTCATCCTCCCTTTGAATACTTTGTCAAACAACTTGAAATTGTCTTGTTTTCCCCTCTGACCTCTGCATCATAAATCCCTTCTAACAAAAATCATCTTCAATGATTCCATTCAAAATGAAACAAATGGTTTTATGTCCCTTTGAAAGTAGTCAAGGCTTTGTAAGAGCAACTCCACAGAATCTGAATATTGATCAAACTAAAACAAGCAACCTTTCATATCAATAATAACCTTGATGACTAATGTTTGCATATTGGATCAAATGCCTTTTTCAACATTGAACTTTAGTTGAAATGAGACCATAATCTTGCATCATCTAGCATTATGAAACACTGTGCATATGAAAGAGATCTCAAACATGCTATACTACCTATGTAGGTTTGACATCTTGATATCATGTAAATGATAAGACCACCTATGAAGCAAAGGCTGCAGTATCCTTTGATAATGATAAACCTTCTTGGAAATAAAATGAATCATACAAAAGTATGAAGCAATAAGTGTGTTGACCAACATACATGATTCTTTGTCAACTCATCAAACACATCAAACATGAAAATACTATGTCATGTAACCAAGTCATCC
Source organism: Cunninghamia lanceolata (assembly GCA_027924645.1). Taxonomy (NCBI): domain Eukaryota; kingdom Viridiplantae; phylum Streptophyta; class Pinopsida; order Cupressales; family Cupressaceae; genus Cunninghamia; species Cunninghamia lanceolata. The sequence continues at coordinate 10,817,475 of BSBN01000306.1, read as the reverse complement.
AAAAGCTGCCAAGCTCACTGTAGCACAAATAACAATAACTAATATAATCCTCTACCAACTATTATGATACAACTGTCATTGTACCACAAACCTGAGAGTTTGTGTATTTTTCATCAAGGACAACAACCTAAGAGGGAAACACCTATCTAGTAAAAGGGGTTACCCTATGTCTTTTTGCACATGCAAAACAACTTGTATTTTTGGCTTTTCTTCTTTATATTTGACCCATTTTAACTCCTATTTTTTGTGCTAACTCGTGCTTTTCCTATCTTTCTTTCTATTATGAACTCATGATCACTTTTTATCCCTTTTAAATTATTTCTAAGTTTTCTTTGAGTTCACTTGAGTTTTCCTGAGTTTTATTAAGTTCTCTTCTAGTTTTACTCTTATCTCTTCGACTATTCATGGGTTTGTTTCTATTTCTTCTTGAGTTGTGCTTTATTTTGATCTTATCTCTTTTCTTCTCTTCCCTTTCATTTTTACCTATAAATATAACCATTCTCTCCATTATCTATCATCATCTTTTCCTCATCACTTCTCATTCTCACAAGTTTCTTCACATGGTTCTTAGCTTCTTTTTCTTTAATCTTCTTGTAAGCTTCTACACAAGCTTCAAGACTTTTATTTATTGTTCTTAGTTTATATATCTTCTAGCACAGATATCTCTAGAATATTTAGCCTAATTGAGCTTCTCATACAGGCCTCGACCCTTTTCCTTCTTTTTAGCCTCACAATCTTAGAGCTTCCTTCATTTGATTTTCCCACAAGCCATAGAGCTTCTTGATACTTTGATTTCTTCACATCTTTTTCTTCTTCCTATCATCAAGTAGAGAACCCCACTATTGTGGAAGAGGAAATTTGTTAGGAAAGGTGTCTTAACCTCATAATTACAAAAAAAGAGCAACCAATCTTATTTTTCACTAAATTTTTTTACCCAAATAAATAACTTCAATATCAAGTGCATGGAAAAGAATTAATTTTCGATGAATATTTTTCTTGTAATAACGTTTTAAAGTTATACTTCATCAAATTTAACAGTTTTCATTTGACATCAACTTTTGTCAATTTTTTTATCATTTTCAAAAATCAAATTATACCCTTTTGCAAATGACACTTTCCTCTAGTGCACCATATAATTTTCAAAAAAATTCAATGTGTTTTAATATATTTTTTTTAAATCAACTCTGATTATAACAATGTACTTGCAATATTCTAAAAAATAAACATATTAATACTAATCAAATTATCAAAAAAATTATATATTTGGATTGTAGACTCTGAGCTCTACAAAAGGGTATTTTTAGTATTTTGAAATAATCCATTCTAACTGAAGAAATATTTAATTCCTTTGGAAATTTTCAGAAAATTCTGAAAAAGGAGGAGGTGGCTACTAACTAGGATGCCACATCGATAGTTTTCGTCAAAAAAAATTTGGCTGAAACATTGTAGGACGAAACCTTTTCACATGAAACATTATCATACGAAACAATGATGGTGTGAATCTTGTCAGCTGGAATTGATCTAGATGAAAACTAAAAAAGCTCATTCATATAAATATATTTAAAAAAAAAATCAATTCAAGCATTTGAAGAAAACACACAAAAGGAGTATTTTCAACAAAAGAGACTACATTTTTTTAGGTACAACAATTTTGAACTTTTCATTGAATAATTTTAAAGGTTTATGAGATTGTGAGATTCTTATTTAGTTATTTTAGTGTTTGTGAGTGTTTTTATTGAATATATATGACTGCAATTTGTCTTCTTAGTAAGGCATAATCAATTTTATGGCCAAAATTGACCTTTCAACATGATTTCATCACACTACACATAATGATGACACAATTAACCTTTCAACATGATTTCATCATGCTACCTCTACCTACATGTCATCACCAATGTTGTTGGTTTATACATGTCTTCTAGATAGTTCAATTGTTATTGGCTAATGTAGGATCTTACCCCACTTCTAGGTGGCTATACATGTACATCCATGTGGGATAAATTCCTTCACATTCAAGTGCTACTATATAATGTTGGACTCATAAATTGATAGAAACTTTTGATTAGAAGTGTGTCATCATTGTGTGCCACTATACTCGAATTAGCCACCACCTTGATTAAATGGTGTGTCTACCCTTTCATGAATGAATGGATTCTACTCAAGACTCATTCCATTTAACTAAATTGTAATCCTTTCATACACTTGTTTTGAAAACTAAAGTTGCATACATTCCTTCTCTAAGTGTATTGATATATAGAGCCTAGTTTCATTTCAAGTTATCTTTTTGTTTTTTAAAAAACCACCATCACATGGAAATTTTATAAGGAATTATGTTTTTATCGTATTAAATTACCTAGATATTTTGATTTTTATAGGAAACTTTACATCACATGATTCATACTTTATGGCCAAAATTGACCTTTCAACATGATTTCATCATGCTACTTCTACTTACATGTCATCACCAATGTTGTTGCTTTATGCATGTCTTCTAGATAGTTTAAATGTTATTGGCTAATGTAGGATCTTACCCCTCTTCTAGGTGGCTATACATGTACATCCATGTGGGATAAATTCCTTCACATTCAAGTGCTACTAGAAAATGTTGGATTCATAAATTGATTGAAACTTTTGATTACAAGTGTGTCATCATTGTGTGCCACTATACTCAAATTAGCCACTACCTTGATTAAATGGTGTGTCTACCCTTTCATGAATGAATGGATTCTACTCAAGACTCATTCCATTTAACTAAATTGTAATCCTTTCATACACTTGTTTTGAAAATGAAAGTTGCATACATTCCTTCTCCAAGTGTATTGATATATAGAGCCTAGTTTCATTTCAAGTTATCTTTTTGTTTTTTTAAAAAACCACCATCACATTAAAATTAAATTATAAGGAATTATGTTTTCATCGTAATAAATTACCTAGATATTTTGATTTTTTAAGGAAACTTTACATCACATTACTTATCTTTGTCTTATTAACTTTCCTTCTCTTCCTCTTTTCCTTTTCCAGTGAATCTCAAATATTCTATTCAACAAGTATCCTTTGCCGTAAATACAAATTGACCTATTCTTTAACTCAATTATTTTTCTTGATCTCACCATATACTCAATTCTTCTTAAATATTTCCTTTTTGTGCTTATATTTAGTTTGAACTCTTCCTTTTTCTCATGTTATACTTCAAGTGTCTTGTGATGACATGGACAATGATGATTCATACTTTAGTCATAATCTTGCACTATTAGGACTTACTCCATCAACATAGGCTAGTGAAATTGATCATGTTTGTTTAATTGTTTCACTCTTCATTAAATTTTCTAAGTTAGATCTTTTTATGATTTGTTGATATTTAACCTTTCTCAATAGTTGGACATCATTTTTATTCTTACCTCTTAGGGGCATTCATTTATCATTAAATCAATTCGAGCATTTTCTATGGATCTCATATTCCACATGTTTAAAATTGTTCTTTTTGGACATTATACCCTACTTACCTCTTTGATCTGCCTCCTAAACCATTCCACTATAATATTGAATTTAAAAATTTCTAGTATTAAATCGCTTGGGTGCATCTGCACACTTTCTCCCCCTTGTGACTTTTATTCCTCATGTGATGGTACATGGCCTTGGTAAATGTTCACCCCTATATTAAATGGCTTCTCTCTTATCGTGCATGAGATATCTCTTTTCTCATTGGGAGCATTAATTTATAGTTCACTTCTCAAGTGTTGGCATTTTTTTTTTACTTTTTAATTATCTCTTATAGTTCACTTCTCATGTGTAAATGTTCACTTATCAAGTGCTTTTCATGTTTTTATATGAAATAAATTTTCTCATCTGCTAATATTCTAACTTAATTCTATAGAATATACACATGTGAATCTAGAATTTACTAGCTAATTGTTTTCAAAGTTTGAAGTCTAATAGTAATTGTGCACCTGCTAAGGGTGAAGTCAAAAGTGTAGAATGTATTCCTAGGAACACACTCAATGAAGGAGAATGTTTTCAAAATTCAAATTTAGAATTGCATACACAAGGGAAAATCTAAATGTGTGAGTTCTAGTATGCAGGTGCATGCATGAGACTATTAATGCAAGGGTATGTCTGAGAAAAAGACCAAAGCAATGTGTGCTTGATAAAGATTTTTTCAAACCAAATACTAAAGGCTTTATAGAGGTGGATGCCTCCATATAGAAGTCAAGAGAAACAAAATTCAAAAGTAGTCACCTTTACAAGGTTTGTGTTTCTATAGGCCAACTTCAAAGTGCAAAAATCAAACAAGAATTATTTTAGACAAGTGTGCATGTCATTGAAGAAGTGTAAGTGTGAATTTCTAAAGTTTGAAACCCCTTATCAAATATGGATTCTTGACTTGCCTTCACTCAATTGTATACTTGATAACTTGCTATACATGTGAAATAATATTAAGAAACATACTAAATCTTATTTGAGTCCTATTTAGGGTTTGTTAAATAACATTAATAGAGGATATTTATGACCTATAGAGGTTTGTATTGTTCATTGTAGAACTGCTATCTTTTAAACCACGGTTCTATAAGTAGGAACCTAGGAGCTTTTCACTTATTCTCAAACTCATATCCATACCCATCATATGTTCATTATGATATTGGAATTTTTTGGTGTTTAACTATGTAAATACCTATATAAATCCATGATATGTGCATTGTAGTATAGAGATGGATGATGAAGTGCTTAGATTACAACCAAAATGCTCTCAAACGATATATACACATACACAATCAATAATAAGCATAAACAAGTACATTCAAACATCATAAATGAATTGGATATATATATGTGCAAGTACAATATAAGTTTAGTCCCTTATAGGAAGTCATCAGCCAATGGACAAAACATTAAATCCTTGTACTATTGTACTATTACAAACTACAAGCCATAAAGGCATATCATCAAAATGTATACAAAACTGCTATAGCCCTATTACAAACTAATAGCATGAATACAAGACATCATAATCGTTTATCATATGTACTATATAACATCAGAAAATAAGTCCAATAAAGACCATTAGCATGTGCTTACAAGGATAGGAGACTACAAAAAAAAGAAACAATATTGTAAAACATATTAACTCAACCACCATCATAGACTGATTAACAAAACTCAAGAGCCCCACCCCTTTTGAACACATCATAAATCAATAATGAACTTTGTACAACATATACATGTGTAACATATAATGTGCATTTAAAACATGAACTCATAATAAGAACACACACACACACACACACACACACATATATGTATGTATATGTGTATATATGGATGTATATGTGTATATATGTATGTATATGTATATGTATGTATATATATGTATGTATATATATGTGTATATATATGTACATATATATGTATATATATATGTATATATATATATATGTATATATATATATGTATATATATATATATATATATATATATATATATATATATATATAATGAACTCATAAAACATATATAAGTGTATATAGTTCACATGTGCATAAAATGACTCCTAAATTTAGTATATATTTGTAGATGGATTGAGCCTCACTCTATGCTGAGCCCTATCATGATCTCTATGTTGATTCCTATTCCGAGCCCTGACTGGAGTGGTGTGTCAAGCCCTGCACATGAAAGTACATATGTATCTAAGTTCATTAAATTGAAAATATATATTTTTTAAATTGAATTTAGATATAGGAAATGTACATGTGTACATGCATATATATATATATATATATTAAAATTAAATTTAAGTTGTGTGTATATATATATATACTTGGCCTAAATTACCTGACATTCATGGTGTGCATCATGTATAGGATGTGTAGGAGTCTAAATAGAAGCATGACCTAATCTTGGAACCTATATATATGACATGTACATATGCATGTAAAGTTAGAAAACTTGTACTTTCAATGTACACATACATATGTAAAACTACATGTGTACTTAAATGTTAGGCGATCTTTAAAAATACCTCCTGATGATGTATAGGATCATGAGCACACTCCAAATCTCCAAGGCCTAGAAAAATGTCAACATGCTCCTAATACATGATTCATATGTGATTTCAATCAAGAGTCAGAGCTCAAGAACATACATGATAATTTAAAATCAAGTAAAATAATATGAATTTTGAGCTTAATATAAATTTCTTGAGTACCTCAACTGCAGCCTCGAGGACCCTCCCAATTGCACTGATGTGAGAATAATTCAAGGATACATTGGCAACACTTATATATGGTACAATGTTGGTACCAAAAAGAAGCCCACTATATTCACCTCATGTAAAATTAGGTACAGTAACATCAACTTAATCTGGAACATGTTGAGGGGGGGTTGTACGATTAACTGGAACATCCTAATGTCCCCGTGAACCTTGTGAAGCTACCTCACCATGGCTCCTAGATCTACCAAACTATCACTTAATATGTGCCAATATAGAATCAAGTAGGATCCCATAGTCATCGTTAATGTTCTAGTATGCATATAGTAAATCACTGGTGGCGCATGCACTCAAATTACACAATTCATCAACTCCACTCATCAGTGCCACATCATGTGGCAATCGTATATCAACAGGAATATACGGATCATAGTTGCTTTATGTAGCCTTAGTGGGATGAAGGCTAATCTGTGAACATAACAAATATCTACTAACATGATCAGATGGCATCTGATCAACCTCACTAGCAATAGTGGTAACTATCTAAAAAATGCCACATCTAGAATTGGTGGTTTCTGGCTCTACAACTTCTTCTAGTTTGAAATATTTTAGAAGAATCAAAAGTTTTGGACCAACTAATACCCTCTTGTTCATAGGCGGAGGCAACTCTAATCATCTATACTCAGGTTTGTCAGCAAACCTTCCCTTCCCCTACCCAACATGTGTAGGAAAAGATGTATAATCAACATCTAACTTTAAATGAAATTCTGCATATATATTTTACAAAAATATAGTGGCAACTTATCATTATGAGGCCATATATGATGTGCTACCAAGCATCTAGAATAAATAAATGGAGCCACAAGTGGATCCGTGCATCCAGTGATGGTACAGCCTCTCACTCTATCTTGTCCTACATAAAATGGGAACATGCTGAGAACAATATCTAATGAAACCTTCTTAGAAATGGATTACCATTTCTCATGGCCACTAACAATCCTAGAAAGTGAAACATAAAACTGCTCAATGTTGATCTTATCATAGGAATTGTATGATCGAATGACATCGATCATACATGTAATCTCATCGCTAATAATGACCAACTTGTCTCTATTAGACAAGTTTGGGCTATTATGTATGGTTTGGTCAAGACAACACAAAACATTGTCTAATCTCTCAATAGTCTCAACATAGAAATCGGATCTAGAATGAGTATGTTCATCATTGGGCTAATTAGACTAGTGAGAAGTATGATCAGCCATGTCTAAATATCTGCATAATTGAAACAAAAAATTTACATTTAATTTTAAAACTAAAATAATTTTAATATATATTTAAATTCAAACTAATATAAATAAATCTCTTTAAGCCTTGAAAATCCATTTCACTTATTACAACCTATTGAGTTTATGAGAAAATAAATGATGCAGTGATCCTATAAAACAAAAATCTAAAAAGACTAAATGTATTTTACATTCTGTAATATTTTTCCTTTTATTTTTTCTTATATAGTGTTCAACACTAGATATATCAAAATGCCACCACCTTTAGCTTCCTATCAGGAAAAGACCAACTAGCTCTAGTAGGACATGACATTTCAATAGTTGAGTAGGACTCAGATAGTGATCCCACAATACTGAGTCCCAGACTTGGGACATCCTAATTTTTGTCTGAAATCACATATTTTTAGAAAAATTAATGGTTCAAGCCTTCAGGGGTTCCATCTAAAGGGGTCAAATTGAATGGGGTTAGATAAAACCCCCATTAGATTAGACCCACATGGAAATAACCCCCTAGTCTTAAATCAAAACCTCGATGGAGTCTCCTCTGCACCTATCAAAATGCTGATCTAAAAAACCAATTTTGCTTCACCTTTTGGGGGATCAAATGAAGTCATTTAGAAATTCTATTTTGTAAGCATGCAGACCTTAATATAAGCTTTCCAAAAAGTATGATTTTGAATATATTTATTTGATTATTATATTTATTTTCTATTTTCTAGTGAACATATGTTTTTCACCAAACATCAAGGTCTCTATTCCACACACGCGAAAAAATAAAAAAATAGAGAAATAAATTTTGAAAAATATTTGTACACTAGGTATTGATGTCCTTATTTCAAAAAAAATTAATAATTTAATTTGGATACATACAAAAAAGGTTATGTTGTATGGTATAAACCTATGTCTGAATTATAATTAATCTCACTTAAATTTTTTTTTTTTAAAATGCAACAAAAAATTATGAAAACATATCTACACACTAGATATTGGTGTTGCAAATCTATGTTTAAAATTTTATAATTTGATCCTTTCTATATAAAAAAATTTATGATGTATGGTATAAACATCACTTTTAAAAAATAATGTTAACTATAAAAAATAAGTTATTAAAAGTTACATAAAAAAATTTAGAACTTATTTCTTAAAATTAAAAAAAAATACATTTAGAATCTACACAAAAAATCTCAAAAATCACTAGTTCATATCATCTTCAAATTCTTAATGGTTTAGTTTCTATATGTGTCAGAAAGTGAAAATTTGGTTAAAAATACTAATTTCAATGTCCTACTTTGGCGAAAAAGTGGGACACAGTATTGTGGGATCACCCTACTAGGAGGTGATAGGAATCATATAATTTTTGTTTTCAAAAGCACAATATACTCTATTTTTACTCTGTTGAAGAATACTCTATTTTTGAAGATCTTAGATTAAAGAAAGGCAGTTTCCTATTTGTTTGTTCTGAAGCTTTTCTTTAGTCTTAAATTCTGGAGGTATGGAGAAAGGGCCCACTCCCACCAAAGGAGAGAAGGCTAGTATTACTATTTGGATTTATTACTCTTAAATTACTACAAGTTCTTTAGTTTAGTTTTATTTCTTTGATTGATATAGATCGGATTACTATTTATTCTATTTTTTGTCTTTTTTAGTTTTCTAATCAGCTAGTTCATTTCAACACTATACTATTCAAATTCCTAGATTAAAATGCCTTTCATCACAAGTAGCTAAAGGTATGAATTTGACTAGATAAGTAGGTTTCAATTTAGTAGATAGTTTTAGGACTATTGATTGCTAGTTTCAATTGCAGACTGCCATGGGCACTATCCTGGATTTGACAAATAATTATGATTAAATGCAAGTTACATCAACCCTTGTCATTTTTGGCACCATTTCCAGGGACATTTGTGTTAACAAAAACTCTAGTTAGTAGTCCTAGTTAGGGTTAGAACATTTTTAAATGGTTAGATTGAGAGACCCAAGAGGTGGATATATTAAACAAACACCCCAACCACAACCTATAGGTGAAAGCAATGGGGTAGATAAAAACACTATTGAAGAGGAAAATCATTTAACACCCACCTTGGAAGTAACACAACAAAAATATATTCCCACATGCCCTAAACACCCTACACTCTCAAAATATATTCAAGAGTTGTAGGAGAGGCACCAACAAATCCAAACTGATCTGGTAGAAGGACCTAGCTTCCAAGAGACTCAGACTAAATTTTGGGAAGAAGTAGTACCTCAAGGAAATCCATTGACCATGGGGGACAACAATGAGTAGCCAAATCCTTTACAAGAAAATGTAGGAATTTTCTCATACCCCATAGTCCTCAATGCCAAGGAGAGTGCACCTATGAAAAATATCTCCCCCTCAAATCTTCCAACCTTCAGGGGAATCCCTTTTGAGGATCTAGATCAGTTCCTCTTTGAGTTCAAGGATTTATGTCAAATCTATGACTATGGATTAGACAACCAAAAATTAAACTCTTCCCATCTACACTCAAGGATTCTATCATGAGATGGTTCATGGGCTTGACCCCTAATTCTATACACTCATGGAGACAAATGTAAATAGAGTTCTTGGATAATATCAAGACAACTACAGGATGAGTGATGGGAAGGAAGAACTACTCAAAACCAAGTAGAAAGAGGAGGAGAGCTTAGAAGACTACTTGTCTAGGTTTAATTTTTCCCTTCAAAGTTATCGCAACCCTGTAGCACATAATTTGGCCAAAACCTTATTTATAAGAGGGTTAGATAAGGAGTCAAAACAAGCATTAGATTTGATGGGGAAGGGGAATATAAACATGTTGGATATGCCCTTAATTGAGGAAATCTCTAAAAACTATTCAAGAACATAGGATAGAGTAAGAGCACCAAGCTCTCTCAAGGGAAAGGATGATATAGGGAAATTGATGGAAGAATTTGTAAACCTAAAAATAGACATTCTAGTTCATCTGAATACCACTTTAGATGGGATCCAGGCCAAGAACATAACCATTGAACCATTGTCCATATATTGTCCTTGGTGCAGAAATAAACATCTTTTGAGAGAATGTCCCTTACATAAGTCTAATATTTGCTAGATCTGTGACAAGGGTCATCCTACTAGCCACTGTGATCAACTTCTAGCTTTGAAGAAACTGATTAAAAAGATTGTTCAACTAGAAGAGGATTTGAACTATGTAGGATAGAAGAAAACTGTTAATTTTACCTATAACCATTTTACAAATCAAGCTTCTTATAGAGGCCCTTCAAATTGGACAAATAACCGATGGAATCCTTCATGGAATGGACCTCAAAATTCTCTTCAATGGGGACCATAAGACTAGCCAAACCAACAGTGACCAAATCAACCATCGCTTAACCAACAATGGCCATAATAGTTTCCACCTCAATTTGGACCAAAACATATGTAGTCATAGTGGGGTCCTCAATAGAACTATAACCAAAAATTCCAAGGCCAACCAAGATGCTTTCCAAACCAAGAACAAGGGCTTCTAACTAGGCCAACAAACACACAAAATCAGTCTCAAAGTGAACCAGTTAGTCAGCCACCCCTACCATCTCAACCTATAGAAAACCCATGTGATAAACAAGGAGCAGCTATATGTATGATTGAGCAAGACAATATGGTTGGTATAAATGATATTCATTTGAATAACCTCCATCTATGTTTTGGGAAAGCTCTCCCAAGACCATCTCCCCCTCTCATTGTTGAAATCTCAAATGAATTGGAACCTAAAAATCCATCCAAACAACAATCCCAGGAGGAGGATACAATTGAAAAAGTGTCCCAAGAACAACCCTTAGACTACTTTGGAGTTCCTCCTAAAAGAAAAACTCTAGAGATCACTTCCAGAGATGCTTCAAAAATGCACTCGAGAGCTACTCTAGAGACTGAAAAAAGGCACCGTCCCTTGAATGGCTCAGATAGAATGCTTCCCAAAAACAAATTCCACATAAACAAGTTCAGCCTACAATTGAATCTAAATTTCTCCAAGAGATCAAACAACTAAACATTGAGATTCCACTCCTTCAGGCAATTAGAGATGTTCCCAAACTAAACCAGTTTATCAAATAGAATTGTGTCAAAACCAAGGTAGGAGGAAAAATGTTCCCACCACTATTCAGGTAGAAGGGAAACTAGTTGATCTACTGGTTGGAGAAATACTCTTTCAAAAGTATGGAGATCCTAGAAATCTTGTCATTATAGTCCACGGTTCAGGAGTAGAAATATCAAATGTTCTAATTGACATAGGAGCAACAATAAATGTTCTAAAAGTTCACACTTTGGATAAGTTGGCTTTCACAAGCATTCAGGCCACTTCCACAATTTTATAATTGGTTGATCAATTAGTAGAAATCTGAGAGGGGGTCTTAAATAATGTCCTAGTCATTGTGGAATCATGGGAATTCCTAGTTGATTTTTTGATTTTAGAGCCAAGAAACCAAATAAATGCTTACCCTTTGATTTTAGGTAGACGATGGCTGACTACTACAGAAACATCCATTGATTGTAGTACCATGAATATGGTCATATCCAATGGCATAGATATGAATAAAATCTCCTTGTACCCCCAACTAAGCCATCCATGCATTATTCAAGAAAAGTCTAGGTAGATGAGCTGAATAACATAGAAAATGGTGCTTCCTTGGCTATGGTTACCATCACTAAGCATTTAGGAGACTTAGGGGAAGAAATTGACTTTGACACCTTTGAGGACATATCTCATATCATCATAGACAACAATGTGATGACCATTACTAAGGATTAAAGAAGAGAGTTTTTCGAAGCAACACACTATTCTTTGGCAAACATTATACCTTGTGGTGAAACTTATTTTCAAGACATTGCAACTTTCCACATGTTATTACCACACTCTTGTCCTCTCAACACAAATAGGATTGAGCATAAAACAATCCAATTCATTGATCAAGATACCAAGTAGGTAATGGTTTTACCAAGAAAAACATTAAACATTAAGACCAACCTATCAAGAGAGTAAGAGGCAAAACTGATTGATCTTCTGATATCCCATACCACAACTTTTGCTTGGGAGTATGGAGATATGAGGGGCATTTATCCAAAAATATGCACCCATCATATCTATACATAATATGTCAAACCTGTTAGATAGCCTCATAGAAGATTAAACTCAGCATTAAAGAAAATAGTGAAAATAGAAATAGAAAAGTTGTTGCAAGTAGGTTTTATCTAACTTATTTCTGATAGACTTCAATGGGTATCTCCTTTAGTGATTGTGCCTAAAAATAATGGGAAATAGAGAGGTGTGTAGAATACATAGAGATGAACATTGCTACAAATAAAGACTATTAAATCCTTTGCCATTCATTGACCAAGTCTTAGACAACCTAGAAAGGAAGAAATATTTCTCATTTATAGATGGGTTTAGTGGATATAATCAGATCCAAGTTGCACCAAGGACAAATAGAAGACAACTTTAACCTTCTCATGGGGTGCCTTTGCATATAGAGTCCTCCCAATTGGCCTGTGTAATGCACTAGCTACCTTTGAGAGGGTTGTTTTAGCCATTTTTGTAGAACTAGTTAATGAGTGTATGGAGGTGTACATGGATGACTTTACTATTTACGGGAATACCTTTGAAGAATCCCTCAAAATTTTGGAGAAAGTATTGCAATGCTATGAAAACAATAAATTATATTTAAGCCATGAAAAGTGTTTCATGATGGTAAAACAAAGTATTGTCCTTGGGCATCATATATTAGCAGAAGGAATCAAGGCAGATACCAACAAGGTAGAAGTGATTAGACAATTAGATGCTCCTAAAAATTAGACTAATGTTAGGAGTTTCTTGGGACATTCTATTTACTATAGGAGGTTCATTGAGAATTTTAGTAAAATAGCCACTCATATGTTCTCCCTTTTGACAAAAGACATTGATTTTCTTTGGATAGAAGAATGTCAAACTATCTTTGAAAATATCAAGGTAAAACTGACTAACACCCATGTTCTAAGAGCACCCAACTAGAATCTCCCTTTCCACTTTCAAACAGATGAATCTAATGAGTCTATTGATTCCCAAATCAACATCTTTGCAAAACCCTAAAAGGATGTCAATCTCTATAATTAGGTCTTACAAGTGAATTGGCCAACGAACGGAATCAATCAAGATGATTGTGATTCCCTGCACTTCAGGCTCTGCATGGCCTAGGTGGGTATTAGCTTATATTCACCACTAAATGTTAACCTCTCAAAGTTGGTTGGTGGATTATGAGTAGATTATAGATTTTATGAAATTTTATTAATTAAATCATCTAATTAAATCTACTCCAAACTAGCATATGATTTGAATGTAGATTTTTTCAATTTTCAATTAGCAACTACTCCTACTCCTACAAAAAAAATTAAATTAGATTTTGAACATTATATAAGGAAATGATTTTGGAAAAGGATTTATTGGTGTCTTTTCTCAACTGGGCAATAGATTCTAATCACTGATAGATTTGTGCTTTCCTTCTAGTTATAACTCGAATTACTTGACATAATATTGGCTATGATTGGCATAAACATGCAAGATTATTTTTATCTGGTTCTACTTAGCTATTCAACTTGGATCCTCCAAAATATAGTGACTTATTTAATGGAACTTAATTCCTACTTGAGGAAACCCTATCAGACAAATCACGCAAAACATTAAGTATGCTTTGAAAAACTAGACATATACTTCATATGCTAATTTAAATATTAGGGACAAGACAAAATGGAGACAGCCAGATAGAATATATCAATAACATTCAACAAGTAATTGAGAACTAGATTTCAAGCACCAGAGAAATGCAGTTTGTTTTTATTGATATGCATCAAAAAATAGGCCTTTACAATGTCTCTTTCCAAAATCAACTTCCCAGAGAGAGCGCCCCAATGTCTTGGTTTTCTTCTTATAGGGGTGAAGGAAGCGACAAGCTTCAGACCTTTCACATTTAAAAAATGACTTTTCATATTCCCACCCCTTGGTGTGACCTATTACAATATTTACTTTTAGCAAGTCTCAAAAAGACCGCCAAATATATTTTGAAAAGCATGAAAAACAAGAAAGAGACAAAATGGAAGACATCCAAATTTTGTTGATGAAGACTTCTACCTGAAGACATCGGCTTGATGTTTAGTTAGCTCCACTACTTGCATTAACCTATTCAATCTTTAGTTGAAAGATATTTTTTCTCCCATTGATACATGGTGTAGTCAATGGGCCATTTGTATTCTTGATTTCAAGTATATTGGTCTGATGATCCTTCCATCTTTTGTTGAGGAGCCCCTTGTTGTCTGAAAGAAACTTGGCATAACCTTTATCCAGTGCAGTTATCCTATCCAAGATCAAATTGAAAGTATGGACATTCAAGTTTTCATCCTTTTGCAAGTGCTCAACAATGAGAGAAAATATTTATTCACATTCATTCTTCCATTTTTCAAATCCCTTGAGCTATTTATCTTCACCAAGTATGCTTGGGATGAACTGATACTTGAAAGTTCCAAAAGATTCCAACTTTGACTTTAATTTTTGGCTCTCACCAGATGCATAATAGAATTCTTCAATGATCAATTTGACCATTTTCTCTATAGTCCTTAAGGTAGCAAGGGCATCTGAACTTCTTTGTGATACTTTACACAAAGTGATCAAAGTGTGGTGAATTGGTTCATTTCTTTAACAAAGGATCAAGTATTGGAACATTGGCATTCATCTCCTTTAATGCTTGAGACAAAGAAGAATAAGAATTGTGCACTTCCTCAATTTTATCCAGCACTATCTTGACTCTGTACTCTAAAATATTTTTAATTATGCCAAAATCTTTGACTTGGTCCCCTGCTTTGTGGCCTCATTTGTTTGTTTAAGCTTCTCAATCTCCTTCTTAAAACTCTTTTTCATATCATTCAATTGCTCAGCAGAAACAATATTGTCATTAGCTTCTTATGGCACAGGGGGCTGATAAGGCACAATTGTCTTGCTCTTAGAAGAATTGATGCCCTTCAACTATTGTTTTAGTTTCACATTTTTCAAATACAATTTATTAATTTCATCATTCATTTCAATTTGATTCTTCTCATACTCATTCATTTTGAATTGCATATTTTCATTGCAGCTTGTGTGAACATGGCAGAGTGCATAGTTAGTGTGGCTGCTTCAAGTGTTGAGGTGTCCTTTAGTGTCTTGACCATTGTTGTTCCTCTCAACTCATGGCTCACATCTAACAATCTTGTCTTGTTTGTGCTCTTCTATGTGGCCCAATATGCTAGAGTCTCAGTTTTTGGGTTATACCCAACTCCACTCACACCATCTTCAAAATCAAATTCAACAACCATCATGGGATCATCCTAACTTCTTACTTGATCCAGCAAAAAGATTTTCTTCAATTCCATGCCAGGGATGATTAACATGTTGCTTTTAGAAACCATTTGTCGAGCCTCTTGAGGGGTGACATTTATTTCATCAATCTTCAATTCTTTGAATGTTTGGGTTACAATCTGGTCATGTTGAGACTCATCTGCACCCATTTTATTTATTTCAACCTTTTCCTCAAATTATTTCATCTTCATTTTTAGCTTAAAGTCCTTGAATTTAGGAGTGTTGATGAAATTATCATCATCCATAAATCTCATTGAGGCCACAATTCTTTCATCTTCTTGAATCTTAGGATCGCCTTGTGCCTGTTTATCCATTCTTGCCTCTGGTTTATGTTCCTTTGTCTCATGGCCAACAAGGGGCTAGTCAACCTCTTCACCTTCTCCCATGTGCCTTAAAATACTAGCCACTTCATCAGTGTCACCCACTCTTGTTATCCCATATGGCACCAATGGAGTCACATCATCAACCTTTTGTTTCTTTGATAGTGGTTGATCAGGAAGTGAGGGGTTTTTTACAAACATGGCATTAGGGTCAATTTCTTCAATTATGACTCCACCTGACCTTTTCACTAGGAGCTTAACATCCTTTACATGATGGCTCTTTGCTTTGCCATGGGCGAGTGCAAAAAGTTGGGGGGCCAAAAAGTGGCCAATTTTTTTTTTTTAACTTCTAAGACATAATGTGAGCGTGTTATGGTTTAGTATTTTAAAAAATTATGTTTGTACTCATTTGCTCATTTCATTTTCTTTGCACATGTGGCCTACAAACCCTAAAGAGCATGCTCACATTATTGGAGACCAGTTTCAACACCAAATTCTCACTAATTCATTGCCAAAATGCCACCACGACTTCAGGAAGGCCAAAACAGTGAGTTGTATTTTTTTTTGTGTGAATTTGTTTCTAAATAGGTAGGTTTAAGTTGATTTTTGATGTAAATTTCCTTAATTGATAGGAATTGATAATGCACCTCCTCCTCCTAAAAGTACACAAAATCCTGAACCACCTGAACAACAAATACATGCTGAAGAGCAACCCCAACAATAAACACCTCCATTCACTCCTCAATATGCCCCTAGAACACAAGAAAATATAATGGGGCAAATTAAAAACAATAAAAAAAATTGAGGACATAATTGGAAGGTTGAAAGATTCTACAACTTCAACCTCACATAGATTCACGCTTGCTCAATCTCTTGAATCTATTTTATCAAATGTAGATTCAATTAGCAAGCAAATCTCTAGTTGGTTAGAAAAGAGGAGAGAATTTAGAGAGTTCTATGCAGACAAGTTGTCCTATGAACAAGTAAAAAATGAACAAATTACAAAATTGGACTTGTGTTTCATTTTCATAGACCCACGAACAAATCAACCTATACCCCTTATATGCAAGAGGTTACCTATCCATTGGTACAACAACCAAGCGATAAGGGACAATTTTGGGAAGAGGTGGTGGATGGTTTTTGACCATCCTCCAGGCAAAAATAATGAGGTCCCACAATACTTTTTGAAGAAAGTCTATAGTGAGTTTGTCAAAAATAAAGTGCCAAACTATTTTTTATATGTGGGACTTCCAGGGTAGAGGTTGGGGGTTAGCACAAGATAGACTAGGGGCACGTGTTAACCCACAATGGCTAGCGAGACAAGCACTCACTAGACTAGCCCATGAGCACATGTCTATCCCTTCCATTGTGAAGGAGAGTGCTGAGGTTGAGACACTTCAGTCCATTAGTGTCTTGACCCAGACCATCATAGAGCATGCTAGTCCTGTAGCACAACATGGGTCAGGGGAGAGTTCGAGGAGTAGGGTTCCACCCTATACTTGTCAGGCTTGCGGGTCAGCCTCTGGTTATGACCCGACTGATAGTTGGGATGCAGGTGCGCAGGCTACATCTACAACTGAGCAGATGGTGATGACATATGCCCTCCTGAATGAGACTTTCAAACTTGATACTCAGGTAAATGTTAGCAAGTTCATTGAATTTAATTTTAAAAATTTTATTTTTGAAAATATACAAAATTAACTAATTTAGTTTGATGATTTTAATGAAATTTCAGGGTCATAGCGTTGATGTAGTTTTCAGCGGTTCTCCACCTGCATATTACACTTTGACATCTACTGTCAGGGTATGTAACTAGAAAACAATTATAAATATTACATGTGAATAGCAATTTTATATGAATGGTATTCTAATATCTGATTTTGGATGTTGAATAGGTTTATATTGGAGATTTCACAGCAAAACCTACTAGTGGTGGTGGAGTTTAAAGCTTCACTTAGGTAATAAAATAAATAGTTTAACTAATGAATTGTACTTACTAGATTTTTTTTATTTTATATTCATACCGTTTGTTGACTTTTCTTCTGAATCAGCATTAGGGTTTGCCAGTTCTAATGCACAGGCAGATTCAGCCAACTGAATACAGGAGGTTGCGTGAGCTCCTCCCCTTCACTTCTGGTTCTGCCGCACCAAGGGGGGTATCCCTATAACTCAAGATGTAACCTTGACTGGCTCAAAGATAGAAAGATCTAACTTGACAACAACAGGCAGAATACTCTCATGTATGGACCAAGATCTGTATGATAGATCACAAGGCTGGCAACATTCTTGGACATGATGTCTGGTTGGGTATGAGAGCATGCAGGGGGGTCCTAATCCTATTCCTACAACTAACAGGTGGAAAGGTGAAGTGATTTGAAATGGTGTTTGGATGCAAACCTGGACCTGGTGTATAACCTCAACACAGAGCTAGATTGGTGCCTATCCAGGGCTTGGAGTCGGTAGACATACACCTGTGAATGATCAGCATGAATAGCTAAAACTGGATTTCAGGGGGATACACATGATATCTGCCTTACAGATATCTCCCAATAAAGAGTGTTAAGCTGTCTCTACTTATGGCATCCCTATTGCAGTAAGAAAAATACATGCAAAACTGGAGACAGAATCAGCATAACACATGCAAACACAGCATTATTCATATGAGATTAACCATGAAATCAGTGGATTCATGCCAAATCGTACAACAGGAGATACATAAACTCACAAGTTTAACTGTACAGAGCAACCAGATCAGCTTGTATCTTATTACAGAGCCAAAATGTCCAGTTTTCAACAACCTTCAAATGAGCAACACAACCTGCTTATAACAGCCAGGTAGGTGCTCAGCAATTAATTACATGGTTGACCAAAAATCCTGCCAGATACACAGTATCAGAAAAATGGCGCTCAAACATTAATGCAGCAGGTAGGGGAGGAGACAGGAAGATTTTTCGAGCCCTGCGCCGCCACCTAGGGATCCAGATCTTCAATCGGGTACTAAATCCGTCCACGCCATTGTCCATACCTCTGCAACAATCACCATTAATGGCGCACCAACCCGCGGCCTTGGGAAGTGTAGACACCCAAATTTGTCCATGTCTAGCGACACCTTGTTACATCCCTAATCCATTATCCAATTAATTAAATAAATTTTATTTATTTAATTAAAATCCCATTCTCATTCACTTAGCCAATTAATTAAATAAATTGTATTTATTTAATTAATTCCACATCATGTCTTATCTCATTTTATGCATTTATCATATTAATTAAATAAATTTTATTTATTTAATTAATTTCCAACTCATATCCCACTAATTCAAATACTTTATTTGAATTAAGCCTTTATCATTTATCACATTTCAACACTTGTCCATTTCCCATTAATCATGTGTTGTAAGACAACTTTCATTTAAAATCCTTCACATGTACAACCAATTGGACCTAAATTTAGTAACTTTCAATCTTAGCCATTCACATAGCCTTTGAATCTCCACCGTTGATTGATCTTGGTTGAGTCCTATATAAACAGCCTCTCATTCCATATGAGACATCCAGAAATCCAGAAATCCAGAAATCCAGCAATCTAGAAATCCAGAAATCCAGCAATCCAGAAATCCAGAAATCCAGAAATCCAGAAATCTAGCAATCCAGCAACCATATAGCAACTCCATTATCATCTTGAGCATTCGAGCATTTGAGCTTTTATCATCCATCAATGGCAGCTTTCAGCTTTGTGATTGCTCATTGTTGAAGAAGCAGTCCACATTTCCCTCTCAAACAAGGAATCGCACGGTCTAGGTGATGTTATGCTTGCATTGCATTGTTCTTTTGGCTTCATTTAGATTAGATTCCTTGATGATGGTAGGGTTAGGGTTTCATGACTATGTCTGATCTTCCACACCTGACTTTCACCTATCACATTTTGGCACGCCCGGTGGGACTCACGTCCCTGATTAACTTCATTTTTTGGAGTTGTTTCCTTGAAGATCAGATTTTGCAGGTGCTCGCAGAAAATTCCAGCCGCTTTTAAAGGAAAATCCGCCGCTTCGGGATTTCTGCGTCGCTTCTGAGCTGGATCAGGCCGCATATTCCTCTCTGGATCGCCTTTGACCTAACAGTCGTCGCCTTAGGTAAAACGCATCGCTTTTATCATTAAAATGATCGCCTGGGACTGTATTTGCCGCTTTTGATCTAACAGCCGCCGCTTTTGCGCATAATCAGATCGCTTTTAATCTAATAGGGGTCACCTTTGCACAAATCCGCATCGCTTTTGACCTAATGGCGCACGCTTTTATTCTGATATGATACGCTTATGAGCTAATAATATTCGCTTGTGCAGGTTAGGGTTTTGATTTTGTTTTGCAGAGACAGGTCGCTTTCGACTTCCAACAGGTCGCTTCCGGTATAGTGCGATCGCATATGAGACGACAGACGCCGCTTTTTGAATATATTTGTGTCGCTTATGGACTAATATTATTCGCCTGTTAGGCTAGGGTTTTTGTTTATCGGCTGTGTTTTTGCAGAAATAGGTCGCATCCAGCCCTCAACCGATCGCTTATGGAAAATATGCATCGCTTATGAGCTAACAGGCGTCGCATACTGTGTTTTTGCGCGTCGCATACGATCTGCAGTCTTTCGCCTATGACATAACAGATGTCGCTTTTGATCAACAGTGGGTCGCATCTGGTAAAGCTCTGTTGTTTTCAAGCCTGTTTCAGTTCCAGTTTGATTTTTGGCTATTAACTGGGTATTTGTGCAGCATCTTATCGATCTGTCCAAGAAAGGAGGTTATCAAACTACTGACATATCTGTTGCAGGTTCGATCGGTCCAAGATTTGTGGTTTTTTTCACTAAATTAGGCATATTTGGGCTTGGTGCTTAAAATGAATTACTGTTCGCTCCGTGCTTGATTTATCTTTTTGATTGCTTGCATGTGCCTGATTGTAACCCAAATTTAATGACAAAAGTATCCTCTCCCCTTGCCTATCAAATGGATCTTGGGTGCATGAGAACTTGTCATTATCTTTAGAGGGCCTGCCTTCCCGGTGTGAGAAGGGATACGACCCAAGCGGTAACGGGCTAAAGCCAAGTCCTTCCAAACCGCTATATAAGAAAAGTGTTTGTGTCGAAAGCCACAAACAACGGGTGCAGTTGTGTTATACCGACAGCCAACCTCCCCCAAAACCCTCCAAGGCGCAACCCTTGGAGGCTGGGAGACTCCATAACGGAGAGTAGCGCTGCCGCATGTATAGCCACCCGAACGGATGCCCTTATTAGCAACTTTGTGTAGTAGCCAAAAACCTTCTATCTGTTGACGCAGAGGGCAAAACCCTTGAAGCGGCCCCGATTCATGCGGTTCTTAGCCGAGGTAGCAGGGACAATCTAAAGGTTTGGAGAGGGTCAAGCCTTATAAGAATCCCGGATCTTGGTATGCGTGAGAAGTGTGTGCAAATGTAAGGAGGAGCCGGTGCTATCAAGATCCTGGAGCTACCCGCTTTGAATAGGCGCAGCTAGGGGATTCAACAGATACTGTCCTATCCTAGCCTAGGTTGTATCAGTTTGTGCTTGTTGTGAGTGTTAGTGACTGTTATCATTGTTTTCTTGCTGAAAAAAAAAACTGCAAAAATCAGACCACCGGTACACAAACACAGTCGCTTTTGAACCTAAACTGCTCGCACAGACCATCAACATCGCTTCTGAACTGTAGTGACTCGCATTCTGCTTGAACTGCATCGCTTTTAAACAACAACTGCCCGCATACTGCTTAAACAGAGTCGCTTTTAAACCGTAGTTGATCGCCTTTTTCTTGAACAGAATCGCTTCTGAACCACAGCTGATCGCCCACTGTCTGAACCAAATCGCATCTGATTCATTACCAGTCGCATGTTGTTTGAGCCAAGTCACTTTTAATCCACAGTTATTCGCCTGATTCCAGAACAAGCTCGCCTATGAACAACAGATTGTCGCCTTTAGGGATATCTGTGTCACCTCTGAACCAACAGTAATCGCCTTTGAACCAACAGTCATCGCCTCTGGCATAGCATTCGCTTCTGGTTAGCCCTGTCATTTTTCGGTCGAAACTAAACCAGGTCGCATTTGAGCTATCATTAATCGCCTTTAGCATCCTTTGAGTCGCCTTTGAGCTATCATCAGTCGCCTGTAGCTAAAATTCTTGCAAATCTCAGTGCATCAGCTAAATTAGCCTCAGGACCAGCTTGCTTGAACCTCAAACATCAGCTTTCAGACTTACCTTTGATCAACAGCAAACACCTGGACTTTGTCTCCTATGTTGAGCTTATCAATCAATCACAACTCATGAGCTTTTCCATCTTTTTGAGATCCCAACCAGCAAATCAGACATCAATCCAATCATTTCGAGCAACAAACAACCTTCAGTTTTAGCTTCAGCCAACAAACAACCTCCAGCTTTAGCTTCAGCAAACCATCTCTTTTTAGCTTTAGCTCCAACAAACATCAACAGCAAACAATCTTTCCCTTGAGTGATTAAGCTACCTCTAGGGACAACCAACAACAACTCAGCCAAACCAAATCAACCAAGCAACTTAGCCAAACTAGCAAAACCAAAACAACAACCAATCAGCCAACTATCATCTTTTGGGTCTTAAAACTTTGACAAGCTCAACTTCATCATCAACATCATGCCTCAAACTAGGAGTCAATATCGAGCTGAAGTAGAAGCCAAATTGAAAGCTGAAATGGATGCCAAATTGCAAGCTGAGATGAAACAATTCACAACACCTCTTAAGGACGCAACTCAATTCACAACTGGTATGCCTTCTCATATGTTTATACCTCAAGGGTACACTAGGGGCGAATCATCTTCACAACAAATGCATCCTCCACCATCCTTGGACACTTTCGAAGAACAATCTCAAGACGACTCATCAGAATTTCAAGATACCTATCTATGGGACCAAGTTGAGAAACTCATGATATCTGAGCCTGATCGCTGTTTTCTCCAACTTGCTCGCATGGGTGCTAAACTACCTAAAGACTTTGATATATCCACTATTAGAGAGCACGATCCCAACACTACTGCTGTTGTTGCGAATAAACCATCTACTATAGTCACATCATCTCCTATTACCTCGCAAACACCATCCTCATTGCCTCTTGTTGCTTCATTTGAGTTACCACGATCAGAGCATACCTTAGAACCATTGATAGTGCCCACCAATGTGCTTCCTCTCATGTCACAAAATCTCAACATCCCACCTTTTCATGTCCCTCAACATATCTCTCCTTCTACCATGACTGTTTCCATGCCTCACGTCACACAAGCTGTCCATGTAACGCAAGCACAAACACTTCGAGCATCACAAGCAATTCCCATATCTTATGGTGTGCATACCTCTCAAACCATTCCAACAACACATGTCCTCCATGCTTCACAACCATTGCGATCTACCACATCTCATACACCAACTGCTAATTCCTTCATGTTATCCCATAATCCCAATGTTAGCCTTATTGACATGAGTGATCCCCTCATTTCTCAAGCCAATCCAAACAATCAGATCGCTTATGTTGATCAACTTACAACCATGCTGTCCTCTTCTTCCAATCCTTCACACACTATCAATCCATCTTATGCTACCCAAGGCTTCTCTAATATCACCCAACACATGACATATACCAATCCTCATATTGTCCAAAATACCAATCCCAATGTTCACCCTTCTGTTTTATCTACCAATCCCTCCGTCACTTATCATGTCATGAATTCAATTCCAACTTCCCAACCATCTGCTACTATCAATCCCACATCCACTTCTCATGTAATGCACACCCACTTACCACTTGTGTCTCAAGGACAGCAATCCTCTAACACATACATGTCACATACCACTCCTTCGACATACATTGTGGGCACACAACCCCAACAAACCGTTACAGCTTTGTACATCCCACAACCACAACAAACTGTCACAACTCCACATATACCACAACCGCAACCACAATATGTTTCATATCACACTCCACCCCCTTTGCAACAACAGCAGTTATCCTCAGCCGATATCCAACAGATGATCGATGAAAGGGTAGGACAAGGCAAGAAATCCTTCTCTCTCGAAAACATATGCGCTTATCCATTTGACAAGTCTCTTAATATGATACCTTTTCCACCACACTTTGAAATCCCACAATTTGATAAGTACAAAGGGAAAGGAAATCCGGATGACCATCTTCGAGCCTTTTTCGTGGCATGTCTCGATGTTGCCTATGATGATACATATCTTTTGAGACTATTTCCTCGAAGCTTAGCAGGACAAGCTCTCGAATGGTTTTCCCATTTACCTCCAGGAATTAAGACTTTTTCCGAATTGGCAACCAAGTTTCGATCACATTTTGCCTTCAATATTGAACATGAGGTAAACATGAATGACATTGTCAACAACAAACAACGCAATGGTGAAACCTTTTCCTCATTTACCCAACGATGGCGTAATATGGCTAGCAAATTATCATGGGAAATCCCTGAGAAACAACAGCTTGACATCTTTGTTCAAAATCTTCATCCTGAGCTGTCATTCCAATTACAATTGCAAAGTGCTAGCACCTTTGACGAACTAGTTTCCAAAGGAGTTATTATTGAACGAGCCTTAATTGCCAAAGGAACTATCAAGATCTTTCGTGATAACAAAGATTCTCCCCAAAATTCCAATGATAAGTCTCGCTTTTGGAACAAGAACAAGAATGTTGTCAATGACGGTATTGTTGATACAAAGAATATCCAAACTATGAGAGCTCCTATCAACATTCAAGCAGCCTCTCCACCAAGACAGTCTTTTCCACAACGAAGAAACCAACGCCAAACTTCTAATCCACGCCGACAATTTACACCATTAGTGGAACCCATGGAAGTTATTCTTCGAAAGCTGCTTCAAGCTGGAGATGTTATTCTACCCGATGCACCACCAAATGGCGAACCACTCTTTCGAGCTCCTTGGTACAAAGAGAATGAGTATTGTGATTACCATCGAGTTAAAGGACACAAAACAAATGGTTGTATGCGCTTAAAACATGTTATCCAAGACTGCATTGATCAAGGTCTAATCAACGTCACACCTTCAACACCTCAACCTGCTCAACAATCCACATCAAACTATGATCTAGAGACTTTCAAGAATCCACTGCCATCTCATGATCAGACAAATAACCTTCAAGCTGGAAATGCTATTCCCTATAGCTATGCATCATCTACCATTGGCCGCATTGACCATGCTCGCATTTCTACCATTACCATCCAAGGAGCACCTGATTGTGCCGTAACCACGCGAAGAGGTCGAGTTACCGTTCAAGGAGCACCTCCTCATCCTCCTCGACCTCTCTCTGACTATAACCTTTTGGATCACCTTGGCAAAACCCCCGCACACATATCTATCCTTGAGCTGCTCCGCCTATCCCCCGCACATAAAGCTATCCTTGATAAGGCCTTACAAGAATCTTCGGTGCCTAATAATATTAATATCACACAATTTCAATCCATGGTCGCTAGCATTACAGCCCCTTGTCATTTAACCTTTTCTGACAAAGATCTTCAACCCTCCATGCCTCCGTCACACAATGAGGCCCTCCATATTGAAGTATTTGTTAACCAACACCGTATCAAACGAGTCTTGATAGATGGGGGAGCTGGTCTAAATATATGTTCTTTGAAACTTATCAAACAATTGGGATATTCTGAGAAAAATGTTGACACCTCCAAGGTTATAACTATCAGAGCATATGATGACGCTGAAAGAGATACTGAAGGGATCATCTTATTGCCTATTCAAGTTGGACCGGTCATTACAGAAACTCGCTGTCAAGTCCTTGATATTGATCTGCCTTACAACATCATCCTCGGTCGCCCTTGGATCCATACCCTTAAAGCAGTTCCCTCTACATATCACCAATGCCTTAAATTTCCGCATAAGGGTGTTGAAGTTACCATTCAAGCTGATCCTAATCCATTTGAGTTTTGCCGTGCTTTTCAAGCTAAATATCAGAGTCCAAACCGTATCCCTCTCAACACCGAGGCATATCCATCATCCTCCTATGTCGACCCATCTGATCTCCTCAAGCCCTCATCTAGCAAAGCCGCTTCCAACCTCCATATCAAATATACCGAACATGGCCCTGGTGAGTACAAATTGCAGGAATCCTGTTGCGTTGGCACCCTTCCGTTATCTCCTAAATCCCACGGTAAGCTTTCTATATCTAAGCCCACTTCATCCTCCGCTGTTATCAAAGCTCCCCCCACCGTATTCATTAAAGGTGGTTTCTTGGATGACGAAGACATTGAGGACATAGACTCTTGGATATTCTTTGATGAAAATGACCAAGTCCAACTTGAAGTAGAGCGATACAACAACGGGTTTCGTATCATCAAGAACATGGGCTATAAAGGACATGGCGGCTTGGGATCACAGGAACAAGGACCTATTGAGCCCCTTATTGTGTCTAAGAAGTTTAATAAGCAAGGCCTTGGTTACCAACCGGAGGTCCCGCGATCCAAAGACATTAAGTGTATTTCCGATATTGACGTTGGATCTTCTTCGGTAGGAGAGACTTCTAACTCGGATACCATCGACGACTCCTCCCTTCATATCACCGACCTCTTTCAAGAACATTCTATCTTCATGTTTTCCGCAATCTCTTCTAGCCATCACGATCCCTCCATTAGCCTCTCACTCGTATATCCTGACCTCATCGATTGGGACCAACAGGGGGCACCGATATTAGATACATTTGAAAATGACGAAGCCATTGCAGAATTCATGGGTTTGAGACAAGGTATCCCAGCGGGTGATCACAAAGCAGGTTTCATGATGGAATTACCTAAACTAGCATATTTTGGCGGAAGTATCAAATCCTTCAGTCGCAAAAGTGAAATAAACAAAATTCAACAAAATAGGTCACTAGGTGAAAACCGCAAGGCGCCTCTTGACCGTGAAAAAGTAAAAATAAAGGACGTATCCGAAGGTGAAAACCTCTCTGAGGCACCTGAGGATGAGGGATTTGATCTTCCTGTCACCGCTGATTACCATGAGAAATCAACGGTGCTAGTTGAAAAATCACAAGACATGAACTTGGGAACAGAACAAAATCCGAAGATCACCTTTTTGGCAGCATCACTATCAGAGCAAGAACGAAAGAACTTCACAGCATTTTTCCTGAGACGAGCTATAAATTTTGCATGGACTTATGCTGACATGCCAGGACTAGATCCTTCACTTGTGGTACATCATTTAGCAGTATTCCCTGATGCAAAGCCTGTCAAACAAAAATTGCGCAAAATGCATCCACAAGTTGCCTTATTGGTTAAAGCAGAAATTCAGAAACTATTAGAAGCAAAGTTCATAAAGCCTATTGATTATCCAGAATGGGTTTCAAACTTGGTACCTGTAGCAAAACCGGATGGACGAGTTCGCTGCTGCACGGACTTTAGAGATCTTAACAAAGCATGTCCTAAAGACGATTTTCCATTACCAAGCATAGACAACATTGTTGATCTTACAGCAGGACATGAAATGCTATCTTTGATGGATGGATTTTCTGGTTATAATCAAATCAGAATAGCAGAGGAAGACCAAGATAAGACGTCTTTTATTTGTCCATGGGGCACATATTGCTGGGTTGTAATGCCTTTTGGTCTCAAAAACGCTGGAGCTACCTATCAACGAGCCATGACAGTTATTTTTCATGACCTTTTTCATACTATCATGGAAGACTATGTTGATGACATCCTGGGAAAATCTAAGACAAGGGAAGGACATCTACCAGTATTGGCACAAATTTTTGATCGATTAGAGAAATACCAAGTCAGACTAAATCCAAAGAAGTGTGTATTTGGTGTAACATCAGGAAAACTATTGGGATATATTGTGTCTCGACGAGGCATAGAAGTGGACCCAGCTAAGGTAAAAGCTATCATAGAAATGCCTCCACCAACGAATCTCAAACAGCTCCGCAGTTTACAGGGTAGGCTACAATCTATCCGCAGGTTTATCTCACAACTCGCAGATAAATGTCATCCTTTTCAGCATCTTCTTCGCAAGGGTGAACCTTTTAAGTGGGATGAAAAGTGTCAACAGGCTTTTGATAAGATAAAGGAATACTTGGCAACACCTCCTGTGTTAATACCTCCTGTACTTGATCGTCCATTACTGCTTTATATATCATCAACAACTGCAGCATTAGGTGCACTTCTAGCTCAACATGATGATTCAGGAAAAGAACAAGCCATCTATTACATTAGCAGAACTCTTGTGGGATATGAACTTAATTACTCATTCATGGAAAAAGCTTGTTTAGCATTAGTGTTTGCTTCCCAAAAGTTGCGACATTATATGTTGAACCAAACAACAAAGCTCATCTCTAATGTGGATCCCCTCAAGTATCTCCTTTCAAAAGCACTTCTCACAGGGAGATTAGCAAAATGGGTTATGATCTTGAGTGAATTTGACATACAATATGTGAACCGTAAAGCTATCAAAGGACAAGTCATTGCTGATCAATTAGCTGCAGCACCTATCACAGACATTCAGCCAATATATCCCGAATTCCCTGATGAAGGATTGTTTACTTTCAGCTCCCCAGCACGATGGCAGCTATACTTTGATGGATCATACACTCAACACGGATCTGGAGCAGGTATCTTGTTTGTCACTCCCCAAGGAGACTGCATACCTAAATCATACAGAATAGCATTCCCCTGTACCAATAACATAGCAGAGTATGAAGCTTTAATCACAGGTTTGCGCATGGCAGTACAATGGGCTATCAAACAGTTACGAGTCTTTGGTGATTCTCAGCTAGTTATCAAACAGGTCTTAGATGAATATCAAACAAAAGATGAGAAGCTTCTTCCATACAAACTAATGGTGGATGATTTCAAGCAATATTTCGAGGACATTACCTTTGAGCAAATTCCAAGACTACAAAACAGAGCAGCTGATGCCATGGCTATGATTGGGTCTCTTTTAGATATGCCATCTAACACCCATAAATGTGAATTCTTGGTCGAACAGCTTTTGATCCCCGCATTTGAAGTTCCACAGTCTAAGCTTATATGTGAGATTGTTGGTCCCAACTCGTTGTGGTACAAAGATATATACGAGTATCTCCGTAATCACACCTTGCCTCTTCAACTATCCAACACCCAACGTAAAACTTTTATCCGTCGAGCCTCTCGTTACACTATCTTAGGAGACACCCTTTATCGCCGAAGTCTTGATGGTATCCTTCTTAGATGTCTTGATTCTGAGGAAGCAAAAACGGCCTTACGTGAAGTACATGAAGGTGTCTGCGGTTCGCATTCCGCTGGCCCTGGCCTTGTTAAGAAACTTCTGCGAGCAGGATACTATTGGCCAACTATGGAAAAAGATGCCCAACAATTTGCAAAGCGATGTCTACAATGTCAGAAACATGGAGATCTAATACATGCACCAGCACATGAGCTTCAGCCTATTGTCACTCCATGGCCTTTTTCGCAATGGGGACTTGATCTTGTGGGTAAAATCCATCCTACTTCATCAAATGGTCATAAGTTTATTATCACTGCCACTGAGTATTTCACAAAGTGGGTAGAAGCCATACCAATGACCTACATCACAGGTAAACAAATAGCTAAATTCATCCTACATTACATCATCTGCCGTTATGGAGTTCCTCAAGCTATTGTCACCGATAATGGCCGGCCTTTCAAGAACCAAGAGGTTAGAGATCTTTGCAATAAGTTTCATATTCAACATAGGTTCTCTACGCCTTATTATCCTCAGAGCAATGGTCAAGCTGAAGCCTCTAATAAGACAATCATCAAGATCCTTAAAAAGACTGTTAACGAAACTGGTCGAGATTGGCATCTACAACTGCATCCTGCTTTATGGGCATATCGAACAAGTGTCAGAACTCCTACTGGCGCCACACCCTATGCTCTAGTCTATGGCACTGAAGCTATTTTGCCTATCGAGGTTGAGATCCCGTCTTTGCGCATATCCTTGCAACATACTATTTCAGATGAAGAATATCGAGTCTCCCGACTCCATGATCTTGAGCTCTTAGATGAACGCCGCCTTACAGCATTGAACCATCTTCAAGTCTATCAAAACCGGCTACGTCGCAGCTATAATAAAAAGATCAGAGAACGCAGATTTCAGGTTGGCGACCTTGTCCTTAAAGAAAACCAAAGGAATCAACAACATCGAGAGAAACAGGGCAAGTTTGAACCAAATTGGCTTGGTCCTTTCATTATCACAGCAGTTTATGGATCTGGTGCATACACTTTGTCAACACCTGAAGGCATTCCCTTGGATGAACCCGTCAACAGCGTTCATCTCAAGAAGTTTTATCCATGAATCTCAGCTATCCCACAAAAAAAAAAAAAAAAATCAAAATATGTCAAAAAAAAAAAAAAACAAAACAAAAAAACAAAAACAAAAAAACACAAACAAACATAAGATAAATAATCCGTCCTCTGGTGAAAACCTGGTAAACAGGCGCCTTGGATAAGTACCATAGTGAAAACCTGGCAAACAGGCGCTATGTGTAGTGACCAGCTTCCCTCATTTGTCTGGTTCGTTTGATCGTTTTCCCCACTGCATCTTGTATAAGCTATTTTCATAAGCCCTATCGCAATCTCACACATAGCCTTTCCTCTTCATCCTTTGCCAATGCTAGCTATCATATGTGAGACATTGTCGTGATATCTATATCTTTTGGCACCTTAGCATCTTGGCCACATCTTTTCTGCATTGTCGCTTCTGCATAATAAACCTCATCCCACACTGGGGGCATTTGTTGAGTCTTATTTGGAAGTGGATCCTGTTATCTCTAGCTCATAACACATCAACCAACTCAGCTTTCAACACAGCACACCTTATCAACTTCAGCCATGGCACATGTCCACCGACAACTATGACCTAACGACTTGCAACCAGGACTCATACCTTCACAATTCATCCACCCTCATCCAACAATCGCAACAAATATCGCTTGATCAAACATCCTATCGATTAGCAACATCAATAAGAACTACATCCAGCTCTATCGTTGACGCCTTGATCCCGTGGATACAGGGTATGTAGGCAATCTGAGATGCGAAGGAAGCACTCTGATTCAGGCTAAGACGATAGCCCCTTTCATCATTCATCTTTCATCTTTCTTCTAAACATCCGTCACTCTTTCAGCTCATATTCTTCTATCTTTCATCACTTACATCATCAATAAAACCCAGAACTACATATTCATCATGTCTCATCTTCATCGTAAATGTGCTTTGATCCCGTGGATACAGGGTATGTAGGCAGTCTGGAATACGAAGGAAGTTTCCAGTACTCAAGCACCAATGATCCCCCCATCTTCTTCATCTTCATTCATCATCCATCTTCTCCTCTTTGATCAACTCAAACAGGAAGCAAACCATGTGTCTATTGCAAGCTCCAGCACTATAACCAATCACAGGTAAGCCAGAAGCTATTTGTCTGAATGCCTTAAGCCAACATTTGCTATAGCCATTTATCAACAACTTTAGCCTTCAACAGGATGTAGCTTTCCTTTTAACAAGGCGCCAGCTTAATCTATCCACGAGCACCCAAATTTGGCAAGAGAACGTGATGACAGTATCTTTTGTTTTATCTTTTGATTTATCTTTTGTCCCTTTTCTGTACCTAGTCAAGACTGCCTTGATCTATTTATATCTTGGTATGTTGCGATGAAGTAAGGACTGGGGCATGGTCATATAGCTTTCGTATGCCGTGTTTGCGGGATGATCTTATTCTCTTCCTATGCGTCTTGGTATCTTGTACGTGTTGGGATTAGCATCTTACATATCAATATCTCTAGCATCTGAGAAGCTAAACAGTCTCTTATGCATTAGAGACTATTCTATGTTAAGACTAACTCCATACATATAACCAGCAAGCTATCATTATGTGTAGTGGAGATAAGCTCAAACCATTGTTTGTAGCGTCAAAGTCCAACACTAGCTGTTATTCATATCTTGTGTATGTTGGCTCACCATCTTGACCACATGCGTTCAGACAAGATTGTAACACGTTAGTTACGCATTGGATACCTCGACACCTTGGTCTCTTATACCCTGGTGCATAACATCCATATGCTATATCAAACATAAGGACTGCATTTCTTTTCATTTTGAGCAATTACTTGAAAGCTGCCCATCATCATCTTATCCATTTTTATCTATCCTTTCGTTCCGTCATCCTCAGCCAAGATCAATCATCTCCATCATCCTTTGTCCATATTCCCGCTCCTGCAAAACAAGTGTTAGCCATACATAAGTCCATTACATATCTTTTTCTTTACCATCTACCTATATGCATACATCTATTCATGTCATTACCCTTTACATATTCATACATTTTCTATCCATTACCATTTGCATAAATATCCATCCATAATCCATATATAATCCATACACATAACACACATAACCATCATAATATCAACATCACAACCATTATAACATCATATAGATCGCCAAAACTGCTATATATATATATATACATGTGTGTCAAAATCCAAGTGTCTACAATACAAGCTGAGCCCTGCAAAGAATGAATGTACAACAATGGCTCTAGGCCTCATCATGATACAATGTCAACAAGGTATGCCCTAGCGACTACTGCCAGCTCCCTCACCCTGACCACCACCACCAACAGGTCCTGTACCTGGTCCTCCATCTCTCGGTGGCCCCATCACTGAAGCTACTGACCGAGATCCACCTGACCTCCGTGAGCTCGAAGCCCCTGACCTGCTCCTGAAGCTAGGCTGTCTCTGCTCTGCCGGCACAGCTCCATAATATAAGCCCCTATAATACTCAGCCTCACCCTGCACTCTCCGAAGCTCAGCCTGTACCGCTGTCAACTGTGTGGCTAAGTACATAGTAGCTCCATCCGTCCCCAAGGCAGTCACTGCTCTATCCCGCTCACTAGTCATAACCTGTAGCTGCTGTACTGCCCTATCTCTCTCAGCTCGCAGACTATCTCTCTCAGCTCGCAGACCATCTCTCTCTGCTCTCATAGCCTGCTCCTGCTGTACTGCAGTATCTCGCTCAAGCCTCATCATCTGCTCATGCTGCCTAGCTGTATCCCTCTCTCCTGTAACTCTCGCGAGCGCACCATCCTCCTGTCCATCTCCTCTCTGTGCTCCCAACTGTAGCTGCGTCTGATAAGCCTGGGCCTGTGCTCTAGCATGCCTCAAACTGATCACGGCCTGATGCCTATCCATCTCCACCCTCCTCAGCCTCATCTGTGCTCGCTGCCTCCATCTCCTCTCCTCTCTGATCCGTCTCCGCAGCTGCTGAATGCCCACATCATCCCCTGCTCTGATCTGTGCCTGTGGCTGTGCTAATATAGCTGGCTGACCTGGCACCTGCCCTGGCATCTGTATCCCTGGTGCAGCTGGCACTACTGCCTGTGCTGGTGGAGCCCGTCGTCGTCGCCTCCGAACTGGTCTCTCCATCCCAATCTCCCCAATCTCTCCATCTCGTGTCAACCGAGTCGGCCTAGCTGTCGCCCAGTATGCATCATACTCTGGCAATGTACCTGGCTCTGCCGGACCCTGTCTCCACTGCCATGCTACTGGCTGCAATCCATCTCTCTCTGCCAAGGCTGTGTCCACCACAACCTCTGGACCCCAATCGAACACCTCCTACCTCGTCCTCCCAAAAATGGCATCCCCTACAGGTACTGCCTGTGCCTCTCCAAACTGTCTCAGGGCTCTCTCTGGCAAATAGCGCTCTATAATGTACAAGCCGCATCCAAAAATTTACCTCGCCTGTCTCGCATAAGCAAGCTCGGCATCCTCCTCCTCCCACTGCTCACATCCTAGCCATGGCCTCCATACAAACCTGTCTATCTCATCCAACCTCCGTCGCCAGTATACCACCCCTCGGCGCTGTCGATACGTCAAGGCTCCTCTATACATCCATGCAAATGGCTCTCCTGCTGCTCTAGCCACCCATCCCTCTGGTCTCGTCACTGGAATGTGCTCATAAGCCCATACGTGCAATACTGTCACTCCTGCTGACATACTGGCTCCGAACATATATGCACAATCATGTAGGTAATGATAGAGCTGTCCCAACACGCACTCTGCCCATGCATATCTCGTGCCATAGGAGAACATGCCCTCCATCACTGTCCCCCATCCTACAGGAAACCCTCTCGCTCTCCTATCACCCACTAGCCATCTAATGATAGCCACTACCACTCGCTGCAACCTGTCACAGAGCTCCTCCATCCTCCCCATCGGTATCTCTGAACCCTCTGCTCCAATGTCTGGTGTCCCAAACAATCTCCTGAATGCAGCTGGGCCCATCTCCGGATCATAATCTACCCGATCCCCATCTATCGGAATCCTCAAAATCTGGAACACATCCTCTAAGGTGATGGTCGCCTCTCCTGTCGGTAACAAGAATGAACTGTGCTCGCTCATCCATCGCTCCACCATCGCAGTCATCAGTCCTCGATGTGCCTGCACTGGCTCTAATCGTGACACATGCTCTAAGCCCAGGATCTCTAACACCAGTAGCTCCTCTGCATCCAACTGTCTCACTAGCCGCAAATCTCTCGGATGGGGCTCCCGTGATAGTAATGGCGGTAGTACATCCTGCATCATCCATTTACTTTTGTCAGTCCATTCCGTTAATCATTCATATCCAAATCTGCCTATCTATCTGCTATTTTCTCCTACACCTATCATATGCGGTTCACTTTACCACAAGCGACCTCTTTCTGCTCATTAGCGACCCCTTTCCCCATATGCGCCTCTGTTTTGCCTACATGCGAGCTCTTTTGCACATGCGCTCACTGTTTTCCTATACGCGACCACTATTACCATATGCGTTCATCCTTACTTTATCTGCGAGCTATACCCCACATGTGAGTCCTTTTAATCCAAAAGCGAGCCGTTTTCCTATATGCGCCTATTTTCTCCTCATAAGCGAGCTAACTCACACTAAGCGACCATTTTCGCCCTATATGCGCGCTATCTACCATATGCGATCTATTTCTAGTCCTAAGCGAGCTCAACTACCCTATGCGACTACTATCTGCTCATAAGCGACTAGTTTTTATCTACACGCGCATTTCCGCTGCTCTTTCCCGCCGACAGGATGCGACCACTTTTTTCCTAAGCGACCTACCCGCGCCTATAAGCGACCTATATTACTCTAAGCGACCTCTACTCCTACATAAGCGACCTATATGTGCCAGGTCCTAAACTAGTCGCTTTTGGTGACGTGTGTGAATTAATTACGCTTCTAGGCTATTAAATGCACGCTTTTGGGAAAAGTTTTGAGACATACCGGTGCGCCTGCTCCCTCTGGTCGTCCATGTGTCCTCACTCGCTCCGCACGATGATCTCTGCATGGAATCACCATCCTGCTAGCTCTGCCACTCTCACTCTCAGGATCTCTGGATTTCTCTAGGTTTCTAAGCACAAATGAGCACAAATGAGCCTATTTGCCCTTGCAGCCCCTACTTATAGCCCTTCTCCAAACCCTAATTCTTCTATACCACAGCCTATTTTCTTCGCATTTGCCCTCTTTTCTGCCTTTTCTTCTATCGAGCGCCAACCCAGTCTTTCCTGGTTCGCCTGGCTTACCTCTCGAGGGGGCATCACCTGCCCGTTACACTGGGGCATAACTTGTTTATCGAACATATCTCACATCTTCTTTGACACAACGTTCTATCGAACATTGTATCAAAGAGGGGCAAAATGTAGACACCCAAATTTGTCCATGTCTAGCGACACCTTGTTACATCCCTAATCCATTATCCAATTAATTAAATAAATTTTATTTATTTAATTAAAATCCCATTCTCATTCACTTAGCCAATTAATTAAATAAATTGTATTTATTTAATTAATTCCACATCATGTCTTATCTCATTTTATGCATTTATCATATTAATTAAATAAATTTTATTTATTTAATTAATTTCCAACTCATATCCCACTAATTCAAATACTTTATTTGAATTAAGCCTTTATCATTTATCACATTTCAACACTTGTCCATTTCCCATTAATCATGTGTTGTAAGACAACTTTCATTTAAAATCCTTCACATGTACAACCAATTGGACCTAAATTTAGTAACTTTCAATCTTAGCCATTCACATAGCCTTTGAATCTCCACCGTTGATTGATCTTGGTTGAGTCCTATATAAACAGCCTCTCATTCCATATGAGACATCCAGAAATCCAGAAATCCAGAAATCCAGCAATCTAGAAATCCAGAAATCCAGCAATCCAGAAATCCAGAAATCCAGAAATCTAGAAATCCAGAAATCTAGCAATCCAGCAACCATATAGCAACTCCATTATCATCTTGAGCATTCGAGCATTTGAGCTTTTATCATCCATCAATGGCAGCTTTCAGCTTTGTGATTGCTCATTGTTGAAGAAGCAGTCCACATTTCCCTCTCAAACAAGGAATCGCACGGTCTAGGTGATGTTATGCTTGCATTGCATTGTTCTTTTGGCTTCATTTAGATTAGATTCCTTGATGATGGTAGGGTTAGGGTTTCATGACTATGTCTGATCTTCCACACCTGACTTTCACCTATCACAGGAAGAACATCAATTCTGCATTGAAAGCATTTCCCGCCGAGATTCATCATCACGATATTTGAAAATGCAGGATATCAATTATCCCACATGCACCCCGCAGCAACCTTTTTAACACTTTATATACTAGGTCATGAGCATATATGATGTCGGTGCTTTTGCTCCTGACGACACTAGTATAAGACTTCATCATCATCATCCTCCAGCAGCATGATATCCTGTTGCTTGAAATATCACCCTGACGTCATCATCATATCGCAATATAGCCTGCATGATAATCACCTTCATCGACACAACCTGATCCATCGGAGGAACATCCTCCTGCTGAGCCTATACCAAAAGTCTGACCGATGAACATCCTGATGACGTCACTGTCATATCCTGTTGACGTCATCATCATGTTTGCAAATATCAGGGGATCTCCATAAGATGATCAGTGTTAGAAATATGACCCCCCCGGACCTTGATGACATCATCATCATATCGACATCAGGATGATATTCGGAAGATAACCGGATATTTGGAAATATCATCCTGATGTACAAATATCATGTTGCACTATAGCTCCTCTATAAGATCGGGGCGATAGATGAATATGATGATGCTTGAAAAGATCACCCCCCACTAGATAATGCACGAAGCCGGCAGGCGGATATCTCCCCTCAAAAATATCATGATGCAGACAAGCAGAAAACCGGATATCACCCTGACGTAAGAATGACGTCAGCATCATCAGGGTGATAAAACAACGAACACGAAGTGATACAACATCATCAGGATGATATTGACTAAGATCATCCTGACGTTCAAAATATGATGACCCCGGTGAACATCGGTTCACACTTAGAACTCTTCAACAACATCATCAGGATGATCATAACCAAGATCACCCGATGATAAAAATATCACCCCGGCGAAATATCATGAAGGCAGAAAATATGATGACCCCCGCAAGCAACACGGTGATAACTGGAAATATGATGATGATGATGACGACCCTTAGAAGAAATAGGTCAGGTCGAACTACTTAGAAAATGACCCCTTCGAGAGATTGGGGTGACATCATCATCATAAAAGGGCAGGGTGATAATTGGAAGATCACCGGATACTTGAAAGATCACCCTCCGCAAGAAAACTAAGGCACACTGTAGCTCGTCAGCAGGATCAGGATGATAACCAAACATCACCCGATATCGAAATATGATGATCCTGATGAGAAACCGGTCAACAGAGAACATGATGATGCCGACCACCATCGAAGAAAACATGATGATGATGACCTCCTCCTCAGGAAAATATGATGCTGCAGCTGAAAAATGCTGAGGAGGTCCAACACTTGGAGTATTTTTTGGATTTATAGGGAAAGTGCCTACATGAGAATTGCTCAAAAACTGCCAGTCAATTTAGGCACTAACACTAGCTCTGTCTGGGGACGTGCAGGTGCAAGACTGCAGCGAGAACCCCAAATCTCTGGGATGCAAACCAGTCCCTTATCCATTGGGCATAGAGTCAAATACTACACTGACCTGCATCACCAAACACACTTGATGGCCTAAGGCCACCAAGAAAAGAAAAACATGTATCTCCCTTTGTCAAATATCTTGTTTTCATCTGCATGCACTGGGTCAAGCCTGGAGATACTACAGAGATCCACCCACAAACAAATCTTGTCATCTGCATATTCAACCCTCCGATTTAGTTTGTCATTATCACCCCTATGCAGACAACCTTCGGCATCATGTGACATGTGGGTGCAGAATATATCAGGCAATGCATACTCAAATGGTATAGAACACAGGTTATCATTTGTATCATCATCATGCATTGCAACATGATCTCCTAGTTGGACTGAAAATAGGAAACATTCAAAGTCTACCACACAGCTAGGAAGATCAGAGCTCATTGTATATGCTGGCACATCAAAAGAAAAGCTTTCAAAATCATAATTGTGTACATCATGTACACAACAATCAGCAGCATCAGGCTGGAAAAGATCAGGCTCTGGCACCTCTTTACAATCAGGCACATTTTTACAATCACTCACCTGATGTATGTTGTTTCCTCTTTCATCAAGATGAGAAACAGAATCCAAGTCAAAAATAGTGTCTAGATCTTCACCATACTCAGATAGATCCTCATCACCATATGTGTCATAAATGGGTGACCCAGGTGCATCAGTTTCATCACAGTATGCCATTTGTTCATGGGCAGCAGAGCACACATCTTCATCACCAATGGATTCACTTTGTGGAGGAGTATCAGCTTGTGTGTCATAAGCAAAACAGCCATCAAATGAAAAACAATCATGCTCTGAACTAGCACTTATTTCAATTTCTGACTGCTCTTCATGATCTCCATGTGTTTGAAAGGTAGGTAATGGGTCACACATAGGACTGCTTCTCTGTTTGCTTATATCTTCTCTGTCTTGAGTACAATACTCACAATTGTCTCCACAGGTCCATTCCAAAAATTGCTCATTGTTGTCCACAACCTCGTTATTGTTTTCATGGTCAGCTGCCTCATCATTGCAATGGGAATCCTCACTAGTCCTTTCACTGGCATCCTCAACTGGTGAACAATCCAGTTGAGCAGTATTGTTAGCATTATGTTCAAACATAGCAGTCTCAACCTCTATGCTTTTATTTTCATTTTTATCTGCACATGATGCCATAATCATTTGGTCATTTGCAGCTTCATAACCATTTCTCACACCAAACCCTGGGGACAGGGGTTTCAGCAGGTGCACATTTCTCATTTCTTCTACATTTTCTAAAAATTTGTATGCCATCTGCATACTTGTCACCTTGAAATCCCTCAGTAATGCACTAGAGCCCTCCTCAAAAGCTTCAAAGAATATGGCAACACAGGCTGAAATATCAGGTCTGAAACTTTCAGGGACATGAGAAAGGGCTACTGCAAACCTATGACTGAAATCAACACATGGCTCTTCATCTTGTTTTCTGATTCTCATCAATTCTGCAACAAGATCAGCCGGTTCTTTTGCAAATTCTTCCTTGAAACAGTCAGCAAGCTCATCCCAATAGGCAAAGGATCCTTTTGAAAAGCTCAAATACCAGTCTTTTGCTTTTGCATCAAATGACCTAACAAAAAACCTCATCCACATATCCTCATCTCTGAATGAATATTTTCCCATAAAACTGTGAAAATTTTGGATATGTACATTCCCATCACATACATTGTGACCACTAAATCTAGGCATCTGACAGTATATCCTAGCAGGCATAGTTTCTACTTTATAATCCACCCATGACAAATCCAGTTGGTCATACAAAGGATCAAAAGGGTTGACAGGAGGTTTAGCTTTCTGACTGGCAGACACAACAGGGTTACTGCTTTTTAACTGGGCCTGCTCAGCCTCTAAGAATATCAACCTATTTCTTATCTCTTCTATTCCTTTATCCAACATTTCACCACTGAGTATGGGATAATTCATACTTGGATTCATAAAAATCTTACTCTTAGACATCGTTTGTCTGTCTAAGACCTAAGGCTTCCCCTGGCATCTAACTTATGCAGCAAAACAGCAAATATAAAGGGGAAGGAACAAGGTACCTTTTCTCATACAGATGCAGAAAAATGAAAAACACATTTTTGTCACATCACACACATCCATCTTTCATGTGCATTGGGATCTTTTTTGCAGAGTCGCCACCTCTCCAGAGAGGACAAAATTTTTAATAGCTGAAAGCTACTTTTCCAGGTTCATTCCACCAGCAGAGCATCATTTTGTTGGTGACTCAGATGGGTCACAAGATATAACACTTTTTCATCAATTTTCTCCCCAGCGGAGTCGCCATTTTGTTGACTTTTCTTCTGAATCAGCATTAGGGTTTGCCAGTTCTAATGCACAGGTAGATTCAGCCAACTGAATACAGGAGCTTGCGTGAGCTCCTCCCCTTCACTTCTGGTTCTGCCGCACCAAGGGGGTATCCCTATAACTCAAGATGTAACCTTGACTGGCTCAAAGATAGAAAGATCTAACTTGACAACAACAGGCAGAATACTCTCATGTATGGACCAAGATCTGTATGATAGATCACAAGGCTGGCAACATTCTTGGACATGATGTCTGGTTGGGTATGAGAGCATGCAGGGGGGTCCTAATCCTATTCCTACAACTAACAGGTGGAAAGGTGAAGTGATTTGAAATGGTGTTTGGATGCAAACCTGGACCTGGTGTATAACCTCAACACAGAGCTAGATTGGTGCCTATCCAGGGCTTGGAGTCGGTAGACATACACCTGTGAATGATCAGCATGAATAGCTAAAACTGGATTTCAGGGGGATACACATGATATCTGCCTTACAGATATCTCCCAATAAAGAGTGTTAAGCTGTCTCTACTTATGGCATCCCTATTGCAGTAAGAAAAATACATGCAAAACTGGAGACAGAATCAGCATAACACATGCAAACACAGCATTATTCATATGAGATTAACCATGAAATCAGTGGATTCATGCCAAATCGTACAACAGGAGATACATAAACTCACAAGTTTAACTGTACAGAGCAACCAGATTAGCTTGTATCTTATTACAGAGCCAAAATGTCCAGTTTTCAACAACCTTCAAATGAGCAACACAACCTGCTTATAACAGCCAGGTAGGTGCTCAGCAATTAATTACATGGTTGACCAAAAATCCTGCCAGATACACAGTATCAGAAAAATGGCGCTCAAACATTAATGCAGCAGGTAGGGGAGGAGACAGGAAGATTTTTCGAGCCCTGCGCTGCCACCTAGGGATCCAGATCTTCAATCGGGTACTAAATCCGTCCACGCCATCGCCCATACCTCTGCAACAATCGCCATTAATGGCGCACCAACCTGCGGCCTTGGGAAGAACATCAATTCTGCATCGAAAGCATTTCCTGCCGAGATTCATCATCACGATATTTGAAAATGCAGGATATCAATTATCCCACATGCACCCCGCAGCAACCTTTTTAACACTTTATATACTAGGTCATGAGCATATATGATGTCGGTGCTTTTGCTCCTGACGACACTAGTATAAGACTTCATCATCATCATCCTCCAGCAGCATGATATCCTGTTGCTTGAAATATCACCCTAACGTCATCATCATATCGCAATATAGCCTGCATGATAATCGCCTTCATCGGCACAACCTGATCCATCGGAGGAACATCCTCCTGCTGAGCCTATACCAAAAGTCTGACCGATGAACATCCTGATGACGTCACCGTCATATCCTGCTGACGTCATCATCATGTTTGCAAATATCAGGGGATCTCCATAAGATGATCAGTGTTAGAAATATGACCCCCCCGGACCTTGATGATGTCATCATCATATCGACATCAGGATGATATTCGGAAGATAACCGGATATTTGGAAATATCATCCTGATGTACAAATATCATGTTGCACTGTAGCTCCTCTATAAGATTGGGGCGATAGATGAATATGATGATGCTTGAAAAGATCACCCCCCACTAGATAATGCACGAAGCCGGCAGGTGGATATCTCCCTTCGGAAATATCATGATGCAGACAAGCAGAAAACCGGATATCACCCTGACGTAAGAATGACGTCAGCATCATCAGGGTGATAAAACAACGAACATGAAGTGATACAACATCATCAGGATGATATTGACTAAGATCATCCTGACGTTCAAAAAATGATGACCTCGGTGAACATCGGGTCACACTTAGAACTCTTCAACAACATCATCAGGATGATCATAACCAAGATCACCCGATGATAAAAATATCACCCCGGCGAAATATCATGAAGGCAGAAAATATGATGACCCCCGCAAGCAACACGGTGATAACTGGAAATATGATGATGATGATGACGACCCTTAGAAGAAATAGGTCAGGTCGAACTACTTAGAAAATGACCCCTTCGGGAGATTGGGGTGACATCATCATCATAAAAGGGTAGGGTGATAATT
Organism: Cunninghamia lanceolata; assembly: GCA_027924645.1. Classification (NCBI taxonomy): domain Eukaryota; kingdom Viridiplantae; phylum Streptophyta; class Pinopsida; order Cupressales; family Cupressaceae; genus Cunninghamia; species Cunninghamia lanceolata. The sequence continues at coordinate 10,774,724 of BSBN01000306.1, read as the reverse complement.
GGAAGATCACCGGATACTTGAAAGATCACCCTCCACAAGAAAACTAAGGCACACTGTAGCTCGTCAGCAGGATCAGGATGATAACCAAACATCACCCGATATCAAAATATGATGATCCTGATGAGAAACCGGTCAACAGAGAACATGATGATGCTGACCACCATCGAAGAAAACATGATGATGATGACCTCCTCCTCAGGAAAATATGATGCTGCAGCTGAAAAATGCTGAGGAGGTCCAACACTTGGAGTATTTTTTGGATTTTTAGGGAAAGTGCCTGCATGAGAATTGCTCAAAAACTGCCAGTCAATTCAGGCACTAACACCGTTGATTACAAATTGCATTGTGCATCTTTCAAACTCAAAGCATTACTAGACATTGCATAACTAATAACTAGATGTTGATAGATGACAAAATTTCAATTACAATATAGTTATTTGAAAAAATGCCTCAAAGAAATGTGGTCTCATGGAATTCCATGACAAGAAGATGCATAGACAAGGATATCACCATGAGACCACATTTCTTTGAGGCATCTTTTCAAACATCTCATTGCCTTGTCTATGCTACCACATTTCCATACATGTCTACCAAAGCTTGTTGATTCTCTCCACACTATTCTTCTACAAATTCTCTCTAATAAACTCATCCAATTACCACCAATTAGACCCCAGGATATGACACCAGAGAGGGGCATGAGCCTATGACATCTTATATAGCATACGATTGATTCCAACATCATTTGGGTTTTAGGTATTAATTATGGGGGCAACAAGTCACCCCTAACCAAAATCTTCAAATCTACACTAACCCATTCCCCTACAAACTATGTCAATCCTATTGGCTCAATTTCTTCCATCCCTACTTCGGATCCTACATCTAACCCACCTAAGTCTAATGAGGACCCTTCAATTAATACAACTATATTCTTTGAGATGAAAGAGAGCACAAAATCCTCCAAGAACTCACATAAACATGTACCAAAAGAGAACAACAATGGAGACTTCAGGAAGCATAAGAAAGAGCTATAGTATATCACTAAGAGAGCCAAATCTTCACAAGAGTTCACAAGTAGTTGAAGAGACAAGAGAGTTCACCAAAGAATGCAAGAGAATAAAAAGTGCAATTTGAAAATCCACCACATGAGATGGAAAACCTAGAGATAGAGTCAAAATAGAGACATTTTGATTTGTAAAGAGGTGTTACTAGAATCTTGAATCATGAGCCTAATATATTCTAACAATGGACCATGACCATTTCCATTCCTACAACCTGATAATGTTTCATTAGTTTGATATGTTTATAAATGAAACTTGACTATTTTGACACAAATATCTTCACCAATGAACCACCATTGTTTTGAGCCTATAATTTAATAATTGCTTAATAGGTTGATAACTTCATCACTGAACCATGATTATTACAAACTTGTACTCTAATAAAGGTTGATGTAATTTATGTCTAAACATCAATAAACCATGACTATATCAACACCTAAACTAAACAATTTTTCATGAACTAATATATTTTCCAATAAAATAGCACCATTTCAACGTCTACAAGGTCTAGTATTTTCTTTTGCTAATTCCTAACTTCTTAAGGGAACCATGAACTTTTCTTAAAATTATCAAACTCCTCACTTCAAAATTTTAAAAAAATTTAACCCACTAAAGCTTAAAATTTAATATTTTTTTTATCAATAACACTATGTTTAAACCAATCAACCTAACCAACATTAATATCTACAACTTAATAATCAATATCGATAGACCAAAAAGCACAAGACACTATAAAACCTTAGGGTTAAAGTAGCACAACCCCTTACCCTAACTAAACATACCACCATCTTTCCAAGGTGTTGATATCATACAAATGCTCATGGCTCCTTTATTCTTCTTAAAGGCAAAGTAAAACACCTCTTTAAATACACAACCACCTTTTCTACAGACCCCTTAACCTTTGAAATGATCAAAGTTGCCTCATATCATATACTTTACATACTTGGAGCCTAGTAGGGTTCTAATTTCTATCCATAAGGGAGTCGATGCTATCTTCCCTATCCAAAATAAGAAAGAACTTATTTACAATTTCAATGATTGTTACCTCCAACATTCATAGTTCTCAACCCAAGAAGCTGGATCAATAGACTAAACTCTTGGTTGTGATGTTTTTGATGCCCATACCCAAGACTTTACTATGGGAATTGATGGTCAAGAATGTGTATTATGTGTCTAGTTGTATCATAGTGATGCATTGGTGACAATGAATATATTTTTTTCGTACATTACAAAGCTTCATTACAATATATAGATAAAGTACATTCTGCATAGTTCTATACCTTTAACATGTTATTTGTAGACTTAGATCATGTTATGTATTTAGATAGAGCCCTTTTACATTTATTTGGTTGGTTAGAGTCCTTTCCGCATAGTCAAAGTTTTTATCACTTTTAGTATAATTTAGGTGAACATGAATTGTGTGTTTTATTGTGAACATGACTTGTGTGCTTTATTGTGTGTACTGCCATGTTTAGGTGAACATGTGTGTATGTTAGGAGCCATGACTTGCATCACTATCCTAGTTTTCGTAATTGAATAATGTTGTTTTATTTTTAGATGATGTAGGCTGTGGAGACACCTCCTAAAGTTCATAGGGCAATGGAGCATGGTGTGTCCTCTATGATTCATAGCTCCATGTCTTTGACAGGGGTATGAGGCAGATTAGTAAATTTCAAATTACATTTGTTGTTATAGTTGTTTACTTTTGAAAAATCAAATGATTATTGATTTGAAGATTAATTTCTATCTGGATGGTTTCTATAGGACATGACATCACCACAACCTAATCCTGGTACTGAGGCAAATGAGGAGACATATTTTCTGGTAGTGGTAAGTGATTATTTTGTTAAATGTTTCATTTTTATAATGTAATTTCTATATATTAATGTCTATACTTTTTATTGTAACAACTATAAATCCATAAACAACTAAATAGGAGGAGCAGCCCTCAGGTTCGTAGTAGACCACCCTCATACACATCTCCATCCCCTCAAAGATAAAAGGTTGCCCATGATCTATTCTCTTCACCGGATAGAGGGGAATGACTATTTATTGGGTTCCTTTGTTGTGTGCCTATATGGCATTTCTGGACATATATTTTGTATTGCATATATAGTTGACATTGTATGCCTATATGGCATTCTTGTAAGACTATATGGCTATTTTGTATATATGTGTTGTGTGGTTACACAACACGCCCCATTTTGACTTGGCAAAACAGGGACCCAACTTGTTGGCTTGGCTTGTGTTGTCTGCTTTCTGGTGGTTTGGTAAAAGTAAGTCATGTGCATCATCATGTAGAATCAAGATGAGGTAAGTCATCATTATGAGGTCAGTTTGTCAAAATTTGTATTTCATTTCTGTGACCTCATATTTAGAAAGAGCATTAAATTCCATGCAGGTTTGCCTTTTACATCACCCTGATATTCATCAGGATGTGAGAATTGTGAACAGTCAAAGTTTTGGTCAAAATTGATATTCGCAGGAGGAGGATCATATTTTATAACCTCAGTCATGTTATCGAAGATCATCTTGATCTTGGTATATAACCCAATAAGTCATGCAGTCCAAATATCTAGACGTCAACTTTAAGTGATGATGACCCTTACCCGTCAAACAGCCTTACATGTCGCGAGTGTCATATTTCCAAATGTAACCCGATATTTCTTAATATCCTCCTACTGTGAAGTATCACCCTAAGCCAATATCCTGATGACATCATCCAAGTCTGACAAATGAAGAAATAAACATGATGATGACATCATCATCATATTTACCTCTCGGCAGGATATTTTCTAAACATGATCATGTTCGCATAACATGACGATGATGTCATGATGCCTTTCCGATATAATGAACGAATATCTAGATGACGTCACCCCAATATCCTGAGAGTTAGGAAAAGAATGACTTCAGTCATCATCATCATCCAAAAACACAGCCTGATATTTTTGAATATCCTCCTAACATTTAAAACATAGCCTAAAGGTGTGAACATCACCCAATATCTAAACATAACCCGACATTTTCAAATATCATCCTACTGTTTAGATATCACCCCGCTCCCATTGCCGCCATTAGCATTAAATGCACACAGACATGGTTGGTGGTTCCCGCCGATCATTAAAACCAATGGAACACCTACCGAATTCCTGACTTGCTGTGTAGAAATTCAATGAATAAAATCTAATCTGTCAAGATTTGCCCTAAATTTACCCTAATTGCAAGGTTAAAAGGTAAATCTAATGCCATTTTCACATTTACCTTGTGAAGAAATTACTTTTTAAAGAGCACAGCTTCCATATCCTCCTACAGGTGATATTACGACAAGCGAAGTTTGTAAGCAGTAGAAAGCGCGTGATCATCAGCAAGAATTAAGAGCACTTTCAGAATTCCATTGGTATAAAAAGAAATCAGCATAACCAGATAAGTAAATGAAACCCTCATCATGTTGTTTCTGTAATAGTTAGGTATGATGTTGTAAGTCTGGTTTACGCATCCCCATGATGGACTTATGCTGAATGAATGTAATATGCACGATGAATATTAAAGATAAATTGTTATAGGCATGCATGTATATACCCATTGTAAGACAAGATTTCATTAATTGTAGGTACCCATGGATGACAAGAGGTTCGTTAAGTGTTATGCAGAATTTAGTAAGTCCATGTTCTCGTCTCAGAGGGGCGTCATGTTCAAGTATGGTGCAATTATAGATACCCATTAGGGGAGTACCAATTTGGAAGCCTGGTCAGCTAGGCTGAATGGTGAGAATAGCAAGAGTCCTGTACTGGATCCAGTTTTCGTATTCAGAATGTGGAATGCTACCGGTTTTCCATACTCTATGGAATCTCCTGAGCTGGTCATCGATTGTGCCTGGAACTATAACCCAGAGACAAGGCAGGTGATGAAACATGGGAGGATATATGCTGACCTATCCATCAAGGGTCTTTCCAAGACTTTGGGATTGCCATTGGGCAGCAAGGTCAAAAGTGTAGACCTAAAGAAGTTAGAGAAAGAATATGAAAACAATAAGAAATCAGCCAGGAAGAATATGTATCAATGGAGGGCTGAAAATAGTACATAACCTGTGGCAGCTAAACTTCCTGTGCATCTATTCAAATATGATTTTACTGATGAATATCAGTATATGATTGCACTACTAAACAAAGTAACAGGCCAGCATGATGCTGGTAGTTTTAGAGACTAGATGTATGGTATAATAATGATGTGTTTATATTCAGATATCAAGCCACTGTGGGGCCAGCTAATAAGTGATGCTTTGCATGAGTAGCTGATGAACCTAGGAGGTTCAAATTGTGCTTTCTATATGACCTCATACATTGTCTACTCCTGTGCTTATAAAGGCACATTTAATGCACTGGTCACAGATGGGAAAGTCACAGAAACAGTTAATGCTGTGCATATCTGGGATCATCATCCCCAACTGCAAAGAGCCAATTACCTCCAAGACTACAAACTGGTCAATGATGCATTCTCCATGCATCTGGTGAGGACAATGGAGGAGGACAGAACGAAGAGATTGAGCATGGAAGCTCAAGAAATTATCTACAGGCATGGAGCTCGGTACATACAGTTTGCCACCTTTTCTTACATAAGGATTGAAGGTTTTGAGGGGCATCCTCTCATGCTACCAAGGTATCCCACTGATGTAGTGATACTGATGGAGTTCATCAGGCAGGGCTCTACAATGATAAAAGCATACAAAGATGCTAAGAAACTACCACCAATTTTGTTTCCAGTCCCCATTGGCTGGTATATGTGGCCAGATTCAGAGCACATAAAGAAGGTGATGGTCACCTTGAATAAGATGAATTTGCAGCCTTTTCCACTGACCAGACCATATGATCCTTACGGTAGGATGCAGAAAATAGTAGGAAAGCCTATTCATCAGAGGCACTTAGAAGATTTCTGGGCTGACTGTGAGGATGAAGCAGAAGCAAGGAGAAGAAGGTATCAAAGGTTAACATTGAATCAAATCAGAACCTTTGATTGCATCCCCATCCCTCAACAATTAAAGAAGGATGATGGCAGGATAATTGCAGATGAGTATGAGTAGAAGAAAATATATAACGATACCATCTCTGCACCTGACCTCACTATACAAGAGGATATATCCTTGGACCCCTTCATTGCCAAGACCATGCAACTAACCCAAGCTTGGGTTGATGAACAGATAGAGGCATTGAACAAGAAGGGTGTTGCCATTACGGTGGACAACAAGAAGAAGGGGCGGGATATTCTCAGGGATGAATATGATGACTTCCTGAATGAAAAGAGGAAGACTAAGGGAGATAGACTCCCTCCACCACAACAATAGAGCAAAAGACCCCCAAGGCGCAAGAACGTAGATAAAGAACCCAAAGGGGTTATTATTTAAAAGGCAGTATTTGTAGCTGAGGAGGCAACAGCATCAGGATCTGGATTAGAATCAGCATCCCCTCCAAGGACAAGGAAAAGAAAAACCAAGAAGAGTGAGACAGCAGAGCCTGGAATCACTGAGACCCTAGAAAAGGGTCAATCCTCGAGAAAACATGATGAAGAGGATATCCTGATGGAAGAAGAGCCTGAAGAAGAAGATGCTCCTTTGATAATAAAAAGGAAAAGAAGAGCTCCACAGGTGGTGTTGTCTACCCCACCCAAGAAACAAAGAACCTCTATGAGAGGTGAAATAAGACAACCCCCTACATTGTTACAGGGGGCAGGTAGGGAAGTGCCCAAGGAACTTCAACACAATGTTCCACTTCCTACCATCGTCAAGTTCAAAACTAAACTTGCAGAGGAACAGATGAAAGAAGCTTCTCAGGCACAAGCAGGGCACATCTCATTAGACGAAACAATAAATTTGTCTGATGATGAAGTTGTACAGGAAGTGACTGCACAAAAGATGGAAACACTTGCTGCTGGTACAAGCATGACCCCTCACAAGCCTCCACCAGTTCAAACTATACTGGAGGAGATGAAGCAAGCGGAGGTAGAACAAGAAAAGAGCCCAGAGCAGATAGCTCAGGAAATGGGGCTAGAAACATTAATTACCTAGGTGACAAGTCCTGCAGTGGTGGACCTAACAGAGAAACAAGATGTGAATCCTGAAAATCCAGCAGGATCACCTGATAGGGGACACCCTGCAGAAGAAATAAAGGTGGCAGAACCAGAGAGCCATACTTTAGAAGTAAGCCCACCAATCGCACAAGGTGCATCCACAAAGCCTGCCATAATAGAAGTTCAAGAGAAGGCGGCTGATGAGGACAAAATAATAGAAGATCCTGCCGCCAAAACTCAGGAGGTTGACAGTACAGGTGTGGACCAAATAATGGCTTCAGAACAAATGCCAGCACCTCAGGCAGACTCCACAATATCCAGTACGGTGGATATGCAACAAGAAAAAGAAAAGCCAAAGGAGGATGCCACAATGTCCGTTAGTGAAAATGAACCTCAACAAGGGGAAGAGTTGAAAATAGATGAAGTAATGACGGAAAAGGATCATGATCATCATGATCAACATATAGGTACAACACAAGATCCCCCACCCCAAGAGGATGCTCCTCCAGAGAAAGAAGTCCCTCAACAAGAGGGTGTGCCCCAAGATCAACAACAAAGTGAGCATCAGGAAGAAGAAATGAGGAAATCATCATCTCCACCACATCTATTGATAGAAACAGGAGACATAGGTGAACATGATGGTGATGCAGAAAAACATGATCAGGTGTCTCTGTGGTTGGAGAAAGAGGTAAATATAGAAGTAGATTTTGAAATTCAGGAATTTGACGTGTCTACTTTGTTTACCAAAAATATAATAAAACCTAAGAGGAAGGCCAAAATGACTTTGGCCATTAAAAGAGATCGAACAACTAGGAGAAGGACTGCATAGATTACAGTACCTACTGTGGAGAAGGAAAAAGGTAAAATTACCTTAGATGAGTTTCAAATTAGCACAGTGGATCTAGGTTTTGCCAATGAAGACCAAGAGGGTCAGGAGGGCAAAGACATTATTGATTCTTTGATTCAAAAGGTGAAAAGAGAGAAAGAGAAAAATAAGCAACACAAAGAGCACATTGCTCAGTTGCATGCTTACATAAGAAGGCTAACTAATACTGAAGAAGCTTCAACTGAACATGCAGTCCCATTGACTACTATTTCTCAAGAGGAGCTGAATAAATTAGACCTCATGAAACACGAGGCATCTGTACTAAAGAAATGGATGTCATCCACATTGGATGATGTAGAGGAAGTAGTAAAGGCCTCTTTGAAGAGGTGGAGCACTCTCAATGACTCCAGGACCAAAGTAGACAAATTGCAAATGCAGACAGGAAAAAGGTCTTACAAATTGGAAAAAGTACTAAGCATCCTGGGAGAAATAAAGAGGATAAATCCTTAGCTACTTATCAATAAACAGGTATTGGACAGTAATACCACCTTGTTGATTGACATCTGGTATAAGGACATTCAATTTGAATGTGGAGTACTCAGAAGATGCATTAATAAACTGAGAGATATCAGCATGAAGTTACATGATTTAATTGTTGTTGAGGCAGAAATATTGGAAACATTGGAAGGAAAAGTGGAAGGGAAAATAGAAAATCAAGATGAGGAATGTGCCATCAAAGCTTTACATGACAACTTCCAATCAGTAGCAGATGATCCACTTGTCCACTTGACAGAAGAAGTCATAGATAAAATAATGAGAATCAAAGTCAAGATGGAAAAATACAATGAGACACTACAGGACAGGAAAGACAAACTAGATAGCAGTAGAAACAAATATGAGGCACACAAACACGCCATCATCAAAGCAAAGACTCAGGATGGCAGAGGAATAGATCAAATTGTGCAGTCATATGAATAAATCCGGGGCATCATGCAGCCTCATATGCGGCATCATCATCATCAGGATAATGAAAGTTCAGGAAGTGATGCACATGATGATGATCCACATGAATCAAATAAGGAGCATGATGAGGAAACATCATAAAGGGAGATATAAGCGTAAATAATCCAAACAGTCACCAGCTGGCAACTTGTGCCACTTTTGATAAGGTTGACGTAGTCAAAGGGAATGGTGACCGTAGATATGTATTGATAAATCAAGATCATGGATCTTTTTGTAATGGATTCCTCACCTTATTTTATAAAAGGTGATGGAATGCCTTATTGTAAATATTTAGAAACTTAATTGAAATTTGTTTGCTAAAATATTCAGAGCTCATTTCAAAGTTTTTGTAAACATCTATATTTTTGCATGCTTAATAAATGAGAAGACTATGTCGATTACAATTCATAGTAAATCTTGAGTAATCGGTGTATGAATTCTGGACATATGTGGTGATTTGCTACGTCCCTTGGAGTGCATGTCCACTTACATGTGTTGTCTTTGTACAAATTCCCTTTGAAGTTAGCATCAACGATATCTAGCTGTGGAATGTCCTGGTGAAAATATGGTTTGGTTTTCTTCTCTTCATGACAGTATCTAATATACATGTGGCTCAAAAGCTAAAGGTTCAATTTTAATTTGAAGCATTTCTTCCAATTTCTTTTAAATTTCAAAGCATTTCATCCTCATAATTGCAAACAATTGATGATCTTAAGCAAATAACACAAATATGTGGACATCTCGTAGATAATTGCAAATATTTAGTATATTTGAATACAGAGCATGCATAATTAAGAATATCATGCAAAGATTGAAGTATTTCTACATCATTTCATCAAATAACTATATAATATGACTTCTCTGTAAAGAATTTCTGCAGGAGTATCATGATGATGTTGAACTTTCACGTAAGGCCCCAAAATGGAAACAGCAACTCACATTAACCTCTGAGTAACATTAGACAATTAAGATCTAATCACCGGTGACTTGGGATTATGAATTCTCTGAATTCATTAGATCTTTCAAGATGAATAAAGGTTAATGTGTACTTTTATTCTATGCTTGTTTATGACTAACATCATGAACAACATAAATTGGCGCTAGAAGGAGGGCCGATCTGAAAGACTACGCTCATCATCATTATTTTCAGGTTTGATGATGCAAAGAGTAAGGTAACCTCGAACTATATGAGAATTTCAAATATTACACGAATATTTACTATAGCAAGCTCGTAGATGCTCATTCTGTGTAAGGATTTCCATATTTAACATAAATATTGTAAGCTTTATAGTAAATCTTTATGAATTCACAAATATTAGCCAAAACTACATAAATTTGTTCAAGCTTTGAAGAATTTTGGCCTTAGAAACTAACATCTCATGCTAAGGGTCATTATACCGCAAATATCCTCTAATATTTGCACCATCTTTGCAGATATTTCATAAATATCTAGTCTGATCAGTCATGCAACCACAAATATCACCTCATCTAGTGAAATCTGGCCAATATTTGCAAAGTTTCAGCCACTTTGCCTCAAAATTGAGAAATCCTGGCTCATAGGATAAATACCAGGTCTAGACCTAGTGGAATTTTTGAAGAATTACCTGTTAGAGGTTTCAGACCTAGAACTGTGGACATCCATCATACTCCCGAGTCTGGTGCACCAGGAGCTTCACCAGAACCTCCTCCTGTAACTCCTGTTGGTTTGCGAATACCTTCTGGGATTTCTGTGACACCTCCTGTTCAACCTCAGGGTGTACCTTTAGTTCAAACTCAACCAGCTGCACCACCAGCTCAACCCCCTCCGGTTGCAATGTCTTTCTTTGCAGTAGAGTCACCTTTGACCTTTACTGTATATTAGTTACCAAAGAATCTGGACAAACTTTGTCCAAAATATCATCCTTACCAAGATGCTGAAGATCATATCAGGACCTTTAAAAAAGCTTGCTGTAGAGCCAAAATAGAGCATCAAGATGTGGTGTGCAGATTATTTCCTTTTTCCTTAGGGGAAGAAGCCTATAATTGGTTCATTAGTCTTGGTCAGGGTTCTGTTGATTCATGGGCCTTACTAGAGAAAGCTTTTCTTGATAGATTTAAGGTTCCAATCAATCCCTCAATAAACTATTATTTATTTGCCACTATCAAGAGATTTGAGAATGAGCCTATTGCAAATTTCAATGCTAGGTTTCAAAAAATGTTGTCTAGGGTGGTCACTCCTTATACTATGTCTGACGAAGCTGCAAGGAGCATTTATTATTCAGCCTTAGATCCTTTGACCTCCATGTTCATAAGGAGAACACACCCCCAAATCACAACTTTAGCCTTAGCCTTTCAAGAAGCCATACAGGTAAATCAACAGTTGATACCTGCTCCTACTCCAAATATGGTATTCCCTACCTTACCTGGCATGCATTCACAATATCCTGCATCATATTCTGCACAATATCCTACACAATATCCTAATGGAGCAGTGATACCCCCAGTAGTCATGCCTGTACCTTTGCAAGTACCTCCACTGAGCATTATGCCTCCTCCTAATGGAAATGGCCAATTACCACAATATCTTGCACAAGCTCAAGCACCTCAGGGTGCTGATCTGTCCAACAATAACCATGGACCCTCTTTCTTAAAGCCTCAAACTGAAAATGTGGTGGCTAAAGCTCAAGAAGAAAAGGAAGAAATTAAAGAAATTTCTGCTCAACTGAGAAAACTCACCACAGAAGTGACACATTTGAGAAATCAAGGTTTCTATTCCTAGTCAAATTAGAATAGAAATTATTCCAATGATGGACCAAATTATCCTGACAGAGGATATAACACCAATAATTTCAATAATAGTGGTGGAAATAACAATAATCCTCAGAGACAGCCCAGAGTATGGAACTCTAGGCCAAATAATGGCTCATTACCATCACCCCTGGACAATCAGCCTCCAGGTGAAGCCAAACAGACTACTAGAGTCAATCTTGCTGAAGCAACCCTTACTAATTGGTGTAGGATCCACAATACAAATGCACATGCAGAATTAGACTGTCCACAATTTAGAATTGCTACTAGCATCTTTCAAACTGAAGTGTCTAACACTTCTGGAAATCCACCTCAGGCAAAAGGAAATGAGATTGTTCCATGTGGATATGACTCAGCCTTTGTGCTGGAAACTTATACAAATCAACCTCATCAGAGTTATAACCAAGCATGTAAAGAATCTGCCTTAACCTTTGAAACAAACTATGTATTCCCCTTTGAGGATGAAAATGAACCTGCAAGAGAACATGAGGAAGTGCATGCATACTAGCAACAATATCCTGGTAAGCATAATTATAACTTGAGGAGTAATGCCAACAGACCTGCTGGTCCATTGACATCATCTCTACCTCCAAATAACTTCAATACACCTCCTGATCCTAAAGCTAGTAATAACCCTGGGTTCCCCAAGGTAAATGCTCAGTACTTGTCGCCTCAAAACACAGGATCAAAGATTGTAAATACACCTCATGAATCTGACAAGTTGATCAGCTATCTGGCTAATGAAATGAAGAAAATTAAGATCAGCCTGTCCTTGTCTGAGTTACTGAAAGCCCCTGCCATCAAAAAGGCATTTATGAAGTCACTAGATGATCCTACTCCTAAGGAGGATGGCCATTTTTCAAGTCAATCTAGTGGCAAAGATCATGCTGCTAGGGATAATACTATCAAGCCTAAAGTGTCAGCTACGGTCCAAGCTGCAGAAACCTCCCACATGACCTTGTATAAGGACAAAACTGAATCACCTCCATTCCTCCTCACCATAAGAATGTTCAGCAAGAATCTACACAACTATTTGGTGGATTCAAGGGCCTCCATGAATGTTATGCCCTTGTCAATATGTAATGCTTTAGGACTGCATCCTGCTAAATCCCTAAAAAAGGTCACTCAACTGGACAAAACAAAAGTAAGTGTAGTAGGGGAGTTGACTCATATCCACATGCAACTAGCATCTGATCCTAGGATCCAGTATTACATTGACATTCAGGTAGTCGACATACCTGATACTTATGGGATGTTGCTTAGCTGAGACTGGTCCAAAATGCTTAATGGATATATGTCCACAGATTTTAGTCACATATGGTTACCATGGAAGGGGATACCAAACTAGATCAGGATTGATGTTGAGCCTAGAATGAAGCATATGATCACTAAGTACAACCGAACAAATGAGATCATGTACGTAGACGTAGAGTCTAGAGTTTATTACATCAGGCCACAGACTGTCAAAATAGAAGAGATCCTGATGCTTGACTTCCGTCTTCATTATGATGATGATCATTAGGAGGATGTACCAGTTGTAGAACCTGATAATAATCTTGATAATGAGAATGAAATAGATCACTTCAAAGACTTTGAGGTGCATTTGTCCAACCAGGTAAGGCGTTGTCAATTGTTGAATATACCTGCTAATGATATTTTGATTGATGGATGGTGCAGATTACATGATGAAGCACATTTAGAAAGGACTTGTGAAACATGTTTAGATATGATGATGCTAGAGTAGACATGCAGTGAGGCATCATCATCATATTCTGAGGTAAATGCTACATCTGATGATGATGATGATGATGATACTAATTCTTATTTGTCTTCTGCAGGAACAGAAGAGCTGATAGATCATGATGAGGATCATATCCTGAGAATAGAAGAAATTCTAGTTTATGACCAGATAAATGATGAGAAGAAAGAAAAGATCACCCCTGGGAGTGATTGTTTTATGGAGCCAGATTATGATTTGTCTAATGAAGACAAAGGTAGTGGCCTGACTAAGTTTGAAGAATTCCTAATGAAAGAAATAGAGAAGATGACACAACAAAATAGATCTCCCCATGAGGTCTTAATTAAAGGTTGGTGTAGGTTGCATGAGGCACCTCATTCAGAAACAACCTGTTCGCTATGTTTACACATTTTTGAAAAGGCATACAGCTGCAGATCCAGAGGATCATCCTCCTATTGATGTGAAAGAGAAAATAGAAAAGCCATCAGGCTTACAAAAGAAAGAAAAGAAGAAACTTGAGAATGATGACATCCCTAAGTTAAAGTGGATATCAGGCGGAGCAGCAACCAGAGCTACAAAGAAAAAAGAAGGTTCAGCTAAGCATCCTCTTGCTGAAGATAAACCCTAGATCCTAAGGTTTGATGGATCCAAATCCAAGCAAGGTGTTGGGGTAGGAATTGATCTCATTAATCCATCAGGAAAATCCTATCTACCAGCCTACAGATTACAGTTCCCCTGCACTAAGAATGTAACAGAGTATGAGGCTCTGATTCACGGGATACTATTTGCTCATAAGAAAAAAGTAAGGATTCTACATGTCTTCAGAGATTCAGAACTAGTTGTGAGGCAAGTAAGAGGAATCTACTCATGTAACTACAGAAAGCTATCTAACTACAGGCATCAAGTGTGGGACCTGATTGAGGACTTTGATGCCTTTAATATCACTCACGTACCAAGAGAACAAAACCATAGGGCAGATGCACTTGCCCAGGCTGCCAGTACATTGGAGCCACTAGCTATATCTAGTCTAAAGAGATTTTCAGTAGAACTGGTGTCAGTACCTTCAGTACCTGATAATGTGACCAACCTCCAGGTGTTTGATGATGACCAGCACATTTTGGATTTCATCTCAAACAGAGATGTATTTTATGCCCAAATCATAGATGAGAATGGTATGGAAGATCATGTCTAGGAAGAAGATGAAATATTAGAATTGCCTAGCAACAGGATTCCCAAAGGTATGATTGAATTAGAAAGAGCCTTTGATTTGGACAATATGCTTAAATAGAAGGATCTACCCAAGGCAGATGGAGATCAATATTCACAAGTGAATATTGGACAAAATGAAGACAAGAGAAATGTACTGATTGGTAAGGTTTGCACACCAGAAGAGTTAGAAGGAATAACTCAGGCCCTCAAAGATTACATCCATGTAATTGCATGGACTTATGATGAGCTAAAGACGTATGACACATCAGTCATAACTCACACTATACCTCTTAAGCCAGATGCTAAACCTTTCAGACAGAAGCAGAGGCTAGTCAATGCTTTGCTTGTACCAATAATTCTTGAAGAAGCTAAGAAGTTGTTAAGTGCCCGAATAATTTTTCCTGTGAGGCACTCCACCTGGGTTGCTAATTTAGTTCCGCTCAGAAAGAAGAATGGAGATATCAGGTTATGCGTAGATTTCAGGAACCTGAACCGAGCTTCAGAAAAGGACAATTATCCCTTGCCATCATTAGATGAAGTTCTGCAGATTATAAATGGAGTCAAAATGATGTCCTTCCTGGATGGCTTTTCAGGATACAATTAGGTCATGGTTGACAAGATTGATAGATTAAAGACTGCCTTCACCACAAAGTGGGGGATATTCGCATATAGACGTATGCCATTTGGACTTATAAATGATGGAGCTACATTCCAGCGGGCAATGGACATAGCCTTCAGAGGCTTAATAGGAAAGTGTATAGTCATCTATATGGATGACTTAACAGTGTTCTCCAAAGAGAGGAGTGACCATGTAACTAATCTCAGAAATGTATTAAGAAAATGTGAAGAGTATGGAATATCGCTGAACCCCAAGAAGTGCATATTTGGGGTGACAACAGGAAAGTTACTAGGCCACTTGATCATAGAAGATGGAATTATCATTGACCCTAACAGGGTGGAATCTATTATGAAGTTACAACTTCCAGGAAGCAAGAAAGAACTTAAATCTTACTTTGGTAAGATAAACTTTGTGAGGAAGTTCATCACAGGCTTTGCTGAGATTGTCAGACCACTAAATGCCATGTTGAAAAAAGATGCACAAATTGAGTGGACACTGGAGGCCAAAGCTGCATTTGAAGATATAAAGAAAACCATTTCTGATGCTCCTATCCTTATCAGTCTAGACTACACAAAGGATTTCTACATCTATTCATTTGCTTCAGAATATACCTCTGTAGTAGTGCTTACTCAGAGAAATGAAGAGAAAGAAGAGAAACCAATTGCTTTCATGAACTGTCCTTTCAGGGATGCTGAATTGAGATATGTAGATGTGGAGAGACAGGCACTTGCATTGGTCAGAGCAGTAAAGAAATTTAGACACTACATACTGAGAAGCAAGGTGATTGCAGTAGTGCCTGATGCAGTAGTGAAGATGCTATTGATGCAAAGTGAGCCTGGTGAAAAAAGAGCCAAATGGATTATCGTATTACAAGAGTATGACATGGAAATTACACCAATGAAACTGGTAAGAGGACAAGCTCTAAGTCAAATGATATCTAAGATTGACCCTAACATCACTAGTCAGTAGTATGTTATTAATGAGAAAGACAATAGAGAGTGGTATTCGGATATCAGACATATCCTAATCATCGGAAGGTGTCCATCTAGAATGCAAGCTTCACAAAGAAGAGCCTTGAAAATAAGATCCCAAAAATACATGATGAAGGGAGGAACCTTATTCAAGAAGAATTATGAAGGAATATACCTGAGATGCTTAGAAAAGCCAGAAGCAAATAAGGTCCTGTTAGAGTTACATGACAAGTTTGGAACGACACATGGATCAACCTTGGCCACAACACATGCCATCCTCAGAGCAGGATATTACTAGCCTACAATTTTCAAAGATACAGCTGATCATGTTAAATGTTGTCATGTATGTCAGATTGCCACCAACAGAGAGAAGTATGTTGCATAGCCCTTGCAGCCAGTGATGGAAGAACGCCCATTTGCACAATGGGGCATGGACTTTATAGGACCAATCAACCCCCCATCCTCCTCAGGCCATAGGTATGTCCTAACTTTTACTGACTATTATACCAGATGGACTGAGGCTGTCAGTAGCAAGACTTATACTGCTGATGACGTCATTAAATTTCTGGAGAGTAACATTGTTACCAAGTATGGAATTCCTTATGCTTTGGTAAGTGATAATGGTTCTGCCTTCACATCAACTAAATTGTCAAGTTGGGCTTTTGATCATGGGATCATACTTAAGTTTTCATCCAACTACTATCCCCAAGGGAATGGATTAGCAGAATCCACCAACAAGAATTTACTAAATATCATAAGAAAATTAATAGAGAAGAACCCTAGGGAATGGAACTCATTTTTGAAATATGCCTTATGGGTAGACAGAACTAGAATGAAAATTGCATTAGGAAACTCGCCTTTCCAATTGGTATATGGGGTGGATCCTATCCTCCCTGTAAACTTGAAAATTCCTACTCTACAGCTTGCCCAAGAATACCTAGGTATAGACAATAAGCAAGAAGTTAGGTTGCTTCAGTTGATGCACCTGGAAGAAAAGAGGAGTCAAGCAATTGACCAATTTGCAAAACATCAGGCTGTTGTCAAACGCTGGTTTGACAAGAGAGACAGAGTTAAAGCTTTCAGGATATCTGATTTAGTCCTGATGTGGGATAAAGCCCATGAAAGGAAAGGTGACCATGGCAAATTTGATAGATTATGGATAGGTCCCTTTCAAATTTCTGAGATACTAGGAGATAACACTTATAGGCTTAAGAACCTGACAGGTGAGGATGTCCTATTGCCAATCAATGGGCAATTCCTCAAGCATTATTTCTAGGCCTGAGTGACTCCATGACAGTCATGTGTATCATATTGTACATTTGTATAGTTATTTGTACAATGTTCTTTTGTCTTGTTTTGTTTGTGTGTTGAGTTTTGTTTTGGTAAGTCAAGATGATGTACTTCATCACCCCAGAAAATAACTAAATTGTTAGGATTCAAGTGATGAGATCAAATTTAGATATAGGTTATGATTCATCCTAAGAAGTAATCATGATCAGGTTTGCGATATCCTTTCATCAGGGTGCCTTTTCTTGGTCAAAGTGAATCAATCACAATGAAGCATCTAACAACCTTGGGTTTGTTGAACACACAAGTATAGGTGTTAAGTGAAAAATCTAAAGGGACTCCCTTGCTACCAATACAATCTCCAACCTAAAGCTATAAGTGACTATACCTTATACAAATGAGCTGACATGATGATATCAGATATACATATATATATATATAAACAATAATATTAGGCCATCTAAGTAACTCTACCGGGGCTATAGACACCTACTGGCAGTGGGGCTCTACTTAGGAAGATTGTATAGATAACCTTGCTAGGGCTATGAACACCTGCTGGTAGCTTGGCTCTATACAGGTCAGCTATGAGGAATGATCTCCAACTATGTAGTTTAACACCAGTTACTCATGTTTTCAACTTGCTTTCAAGACAAGGATAATTAATCATATGCACACACATGATCCTTTGATTAGCATTGTTACCATGATGAAATTTTATCATTCAGAAGATCATGATGCTTATGTTTAGAAGGAATTAGAATACTATAGATGAATGTGATCACATTACTTGAATCATTAGAATTTGTTTGTTTTCTTTGGTGGCAAGTTGTTGTGTGGTTACACAACACACCCCATTTTGACTTGGCAAAACAGGGACCCAACTTGTTGGCTTGGCTTGTGTTGTCTGCTTTCTGGCGGTTTGGTAAAAGTAAGTCATGTGCATCATCATGTAGAATCAAGATGAGATAAGTCATCATTATGAGGTCAATTTGTCAAAATTTGTATTTCATTTCTGTGACCTCATATTTAGAAATAGCATTGAATTCCATGTAGGTTTGCCTTTTACATCACCCTGATATTCATCAGGATGTGAAAATTGTGAACAGTCAAAGTTTTGGTCAAACCTGATATTCGCAGGAGGAGGATCATATTTTATTACCTCAGTCATGTTATCAAAGATCATCTTGATCTTGGTATATCACCTGATAAGTCATGCAGTCCAAATATCTAGACGTCAACTTTAAGTGATGATGACCCTTACCTGTCAAACAGCCTTACATGTCGCAAGCGTCATATTTCCAAATGTAACCTGATATTTCTTAATATCCTCCTGCCATGAAGTATCACCCTAAGCCAATATCCTGATGACGTCATCCAAGTCTGATAAATGAAGAAATAAACATGACGATGACATCATCATCATATTTACCTCTCGGCAGGATATTTTCTAAACATGATCATGTTCGCATAACATGACGATGATGTCATGGTGCCTTTCCAATATAATGAACGAATATCTGGATGACGTCACCCTAATATCTTGAGAGTTAGGAAAAGAACGACTTCGGTCATCATCATCATCCAAAAACACAGCCCGATATTTTTGAATATCCTCCTGTCGCTTAAAACACAGCCTAATGGCGCGAACATCACCCGATATCTAAACATAACCTGACGTTTTCAAATATCATCCTACCGTTTAGATATCACCCCACTCCTGTTGCCGCCATTAGCATTAAATGTGCGCAGACATGGTAGGTGGTTCTCGCCGATCATTAAAACCGATGGAACACCTGGCGAAATCCTGACTTGCCGTGCAGAAAATTAATGAATAAAATCTAATCTGTCAGGATTTGCCCTAAATTTACCCTAATTGTAAGGTTAAAAGGTAAATTTAATGCCATTTTCACATTTACCTTGCGAAGAAATTACTTTTTACAGAGCACAGCTTCCATATCCTCCTGCAAGTGATATTACGATGAGCGAAGTTTGTAAGCAGTAGAAAGCATGTGATCATCAGCAAGAATTAAGAGCACTTTCATAATTCCATTAGTATAAAAAGAAATCAGCATAACCAGATAAGTAAATGAAACCCTCATCATGTTGTTTCTGTAACAATCAGCTATGATGTTGTAAGTATGGTTTACGCATCCCCATGATGGACTTATGCTGAATGAATGTAATATGCATGATGAATATTAAAGATAAATTGTTATAGGCATGCATGTATATACCCATTGTAAGATGGGATTTCATTAATTGCAGGTACCCATGGCTGACAAGAGTTTCGTTAAGTGTCAAGTAGAATTCAGTAAGCCCATGTTCTCATCTCAGAGGGCCGTCCTGTTGAAGTACGGTGCAATTATAGATACCCATCAGGGGAGTACAAATTTGGAAACCTGGTCAGCTAGGCTAAATGGTGAGAATAACAAGAGTCCTGTGCTGGATGTAGTTTTCGTACCCAAAATGTGGAATCTCTGGAGCTGGTCATCGAGTGTGCCCGGAACTATAACCTAGAGATAAGGCAGGTGATGAAACATGGGAGGATATATGCTGACCTATCCATCAAGGGTCTTTCCAAGACTTTGGGATTGCCATTGGGCAACAAGGTCAAAAGTGTAGACCTGAAGAAGTTAGAGAAAGAATATGAAAACAATAAGAAATCAGCCAGGAAGAATATGTATCAATGGAGGGCTGAAAATAGTACATATCCTGCGGCAGCTAAACTTATTGTGCATCTATTCAAATATGATTTTACTGATGAATATCAGTATATGATTGCACTACTGAACAGAGTAATAGGCCAGCCTGATGCTGGTAGTTTCAGAGACTGGATGTATGGTATAATAATGATGTGTTTATATTCAGATATCAAGCCACTGTGGGGCCAGCTAATAAGTGATGCTCTGCATGAGCAGCTGATGAACCTGGGAGGTTCAAATTGTGCTTTCTATATGACCTCATACATTGTCTACTCCTGTGCTTATAAAGGCATATTTGATGCACTGGTCACAGATGGGAAAGTCACAGGAACAGTTAATGCTATGCATATCTGGGATCATCATCCCCAACTGCAAAGAGCCAATTACCTCCAAGACTACAAACTAGTCAATGATGCATTCTCCATGCATCTGGTGAGGACAATGGAGGAGGACAGAACAAAGAGATTGAGCATGGAAGCTCAAGAAATTATCTACAAGCATGGAGCCTGGTACATACTGTTTGCCACCTTTTCTTACATAAGGATTGAAGGTTTTGAGGGGCATCCTCTCATGCTGCCAAGGTATCCCACTGATGCAGTGATACTGATGGAGTTCATCAGGCAGGGCTCTACAATGATAAAAGCATACAAAGATGCTAAGAAACTGCCACCGATTTTGTTTCCAGTCACCATTGGCTGGTATATGTGCCCAGATTTAGAGCACATAAAGAAGGTGATGGTCACCTTGAATAAGATGAATATGCAGCCTTTTCGACTGACCAAACCATATGATCCTTACGGCAGGAAGCAGAAAATAGTAGGAAAGCCTATTCATAAGAGGCACTTAGAAGATTTCTGGGCTAACTGCGAGGATGAAGCAGAAGCAAAGAGAAGAAGGTATCAAAGGTTAACATTGAATCAAATTAGAACCTTTGATTGCATCCCCATCCCTCAACAATTAAAGAAGGATGATGGCACGATAATTGCAGATGAGTATGAGCAGAAGAAAATATATAATGATACCATCTCTGCACCTGACCTCACTATACAGGAGGATATATCTTTGGAACCCTTCATTTCCAGGACCATGCAACTAACCCAAGCTTGGGTTGATGAACAGATAGAGGCGTTGAAGAAGAAGGGTATTGCCATTATGGTGGACAACAAGAAGAAGGGGCAGGATATTCCTAGGGATGAATAGGATGACTTCTGAATGAAAAGAGGAAGACTAAGGGAGATAGACTCCCTCCACCACAACAACATAGCAAAAGAACCCCAAGGGGCAAGAAGGTAGATAAAGAACCCAAAGGGGTTATTATTGAAAAGGTAGTATTTGTAGCTGAGGAGGCAGCAGCATCAGGATCTAGAGCAGAATCAACATCCCCTCCAAGGACAAGGAAAAGAAAATCCAAGAAGAGTGAGACAGCAAAACCTGGAATCACTGAGACCCTAGAAGAGGGTCAATCCTCGAGAAAACATGATGAAGAGGATATCCTAATGGAAGAAGAGCCTGAAGAAGAAGATGCTCCTTTGATAATAAAATGGAAAAGAAGAGCTCCACAGGTGGTGGTGTCTACCCCACCCAAGAAACAAAGAACCTCTATGAGAGGTGAAATAAGACAACCCCCTACATTGTTACAAGGCGCAGGTAGTGAAGTGCCCAAAGAACTTCAACACAATGTTCCACTTCCTACCATCATCAAGTTCAAAACTGAACTTGTAGAGGAACAGATGAAAGAAACTTCTCAGGCACAAGCAGGGCACATCTCGTTAGACGAAACAATAAATTTGTTTGATGATGAAGTTGTACAGGAAGTGATAGCACAAAAGATGGAAACACTTGCTACTGGTACAAGCATGACCCCTCACAAGCCTCCACCAGTTCAAACTATATTGGAGGAGATGAAGCAAGTTGAGGCAGAACAAGAAAAGAGCCCAGAGCAGATAGCTCAGGAAATGGGGCTAGAAACATTAATTACCTAGGTGACAAGTCCTGCAGTGGTGGACCTAACAGAGAAATAGGATGTGAATCCTGAACATCTAGCAGGATCACCTGATAGGGGACACCCTGCAGAAGAAATAAAGGTGGCAGAACCAGAGAGCCATACTTCAGAAGTAAGCCCACCAATCGCACAAGGTGCATCCACGGAGCTTGCCATAATAGAAGTTCAAGAGAAGGCAGCTGATGAGGAGAAAATAATAGAAGATCCTGCCACCAAAACTCAGGAGGTTGACAGTACAGGTGTGGAACAAATAATGGCTTCAGAACAAATGCCAGCACCTCAGGCAGACTCCACAATATCTAGTACGGTGGATATGCAACAAGAAAAAGAAAAGCCAAAGGAGGATGCCACAATGTCTGTTAGTGAAAATGAACCTCAACAAGGGGAAGACTTGAAAATAGATGAAGTAATGACGGAAAAGGATCATGATCATCATGATCAACATATAGGTACAACACAAGATCCCCCACCGCAAGAGGATGCTCCTCCAAAGAAAGAAGTCCCTCAACAAGAGGATGTGCCCCAGGATCAACAACAAAGTGAGCATCAGGAAGAAGAAATGAGGAAATCATCATCTCCACCACATCTACTGACAGAAACAGGAGACATAGGTGAACATGATGGTGATGCAGAAAAACATGATCAGGTGCCTCTGTGGTTGGAGAAAGAGGTAAATACAGAAGTAGATTTTGAAATTTAGGAATTTGACGTATCTACTTTGTTTACTAAAAATATAATAAAACCTAAGAGGAAGGCTAGAATGACTTTGACCATTAAAAGAGATCCAACAACTAGGAGAAGGATTGCATAGATTGCAGTACCTACTGTGGAGAAGGAAAAAGGTAAAATTACCTTAGATGAGTTTCAAATTAGCACAGTGGATCTAGGTTTTGCCAATGAAGACCAAGAGGGTTAGGAGGGCAAAGACATTATTGATTCTTTGATTCAAAAGGTGAAAAGAGAGAAAGAGAAAAATAAGCAACACAAAGAGCACATTGCTCAGTTGCATGCTTACATAAGAAGGCTAACTAATACTGAAGAAGCTTCAACTAAACATGCAGTCCCATTGACTGCTATTTCTCAAGAGGAGCTGAATAAATTAGACCTCATGAAACATGAGGCATCTGTACTAAGGAAATGGATGTCATCCACATTGGATGATGTAGAGGAAGTAGTAAAGGCCTCTTTGAAGAGGTGGAGCACTCTCAATGACTCCAGGACCAAAGTAGACAAATTGCAAATGCAGACAGGAAAAAGGTCTTACAAATTAGAAAAAGTACTAAGCATCCTGGGAGAAATAAAGAGGATAAATCCTTAGCTGCTTATCAATAAACAGGTATTGAACAGTAATACCACCTTGTTGATTGACATCTGGTATAAGAACATTCAATTTGAATGTGGAGTACTCAGAAGATGCAATAATAAACTGAGAGATATCAGCATGAAGTTACATGATTTAATGGCTGTTGAGGCAGAAATATTGGAAACATTGGAAGGAAAAGTGGAAGGGAAAATAGAAAATCAAGATGAGGAATGTGCCATCAAAGCTTTACATGACAACTTCCAATCAGTAGCAGATGATCCACTTGTCCACTTGACAGAAGAAGTCATAGATAAAATAATGAGAATCAAAGTCAAGATGGAAAAATACAATGAGACACTACAGGATAGGAAAGACAAACTAGATAGCAGTAGAAACAAATATGAGGCACACAAACACGCCATCATCAAAGCAAAGACTCAGGATGGCGGAGGAATAGATCAAATTGTGCAATCATATGAATAAATCCAGGGCATCATGCAGCCTCATATGTGGCATCATCATCATCAGGATAATGAAAGTTCAGGAAGTGATGCACATGATGATGATCCACATGAATCAGATAAGAAGCATGATGAGGATACATCATAAAGGGAGATATATGTGTAAATAATCTAGACAGTCACCAGCTGGCAACTTGTGCCACTTTTGATAAGGTTGACGTAGTCAAAGGGAATGGTGACCATAGATATGTATTGATAAATCAAGATCGTGGATCTTTTTGTAATAGATTCCTCACCTTGTTTTATAAAAGGTGATGGAATGCCTTATTGTAAATATTCAGAAACTTAATTGAAATTTGTCTGCTAAAACATTCAGAGCTCATTTCAAAGTTTTTGTAAACATCTATATTTTTGCATGCTTAATGAATGAGAAGACTGTGTCGATTACAATTCATAGTAAATCTTGAGTAATCGGTGTATGAATTCTGGACATATGTGGTGATTTGCTGCGTCCCTTGGAGTGCATGTCCACTTACATGTGTTGTCTTTGTACAAATTCCCTTTGAAGTTAGCATCAACTATATCTAGTTGTGGAATGTCCTGGTGAAAATATGGTTTGGTTTTCTTCTCTTCATGATAGTATCTAATATACATGTGGCTCAAAAGCTAAAGGTTCAATTTTAATTTGAAGCATTTCTTCCAATTTCTTTTAAATTTCAAAGCATTTCATCCTCATAATTGCAAACAATTGATGATCTTAAGCAAATAACACAAATATGTGGACATCTCATAGATAATTGCAAATATTTAGCATATTTGAATACAGAGCATGCATAATTAAGAATATCATGCAAAGATTGAAGTATTTCTGCATCATTTCATCAAATAACTATATAATATGACTTCTCTGTAAAGAATTTCTGCAGGAGTATCATGATGATGTTGAACTTTCACGTAAGGCCCCAAAATGGAAATAGCAACTCACATTAACCTCTGAGTAACATCAGACGATTAAGACCTAATCACCGGAGACTTGGGATTATGAATTCTCTAAATTTATCAGATCTTTCAAGATGAATAAAGGTTAATGTGTACTTTTATTCTATGCTTGTTTATGACTAACATCATGACCAACAATATGTTATACTTATATCGAAAGATATTGATGTATGCATATATGAATATTTGGTTAATACAAATCATTTTTGTTGATGGTGTCCATATTTGCATTATAAATCCATGCTTCAATGGATATTTGTAGATGGTTTACTTCAAATATTTAAAGTGCAATTGTATTACATATTAGGATTTTTTAAAATTGAATCCTCTCTATGGCTTTCATAATCCACTTAGCACACAAAGGTAATCCTTTGAAGACACCCAACAAAAGAGTCCTTTAAAATAAAAATGAATCATCATGTTGAATATCAACATGAGATTGTATATTAAAGTCATCAAAACTTGGGTTGTGTGTGGTGAATTTAATATAGTTGAAGTGGCATCAAACAAGTGTGGTGATTTCTCCACATGTAATAGACAACTAGTGAGATGGAAGCTTAGTCCTATATGCACAATAGATTGGGTCTTTGTCATTTCAATATTGTATGATATCACAATCACTCTCCATAGTATATGTGGAATAATCTCTACTTAAAATATGTAAGAGTTTTCAAAGGGCTTGAATGACCATTTATGACATGTTTACTAGAATTTGGAGCCACATCCTTATCATTAAACTAGCTAGATTGAATGGTGAAATAATACTATCAAGAATACATGCCACTTTATTCACTTTTATGGGTGCTAGTTGGTGCATATTCACTATTGTTCATACAAGGTCACCAACATAAATCTCTATCATGTTACTTCTGAGTTTAAATAACAACTATTGAAATAGCAACAAATGAAATAATGCTTTCTTGATAGGTTGAAAGAGCTTGACCCTTAAGAGGGCTAATGTCTTTTACTAGTATGTGAAGTGATACATGAATGGTTTATTCATTGATGTTGAAAGTAATCCAATTTATTGGGGTGAGAAATAAAAAGGATCATAATGCATGGAGAACATTTGCAGAAAGTGTTGTCTTGATGTTCTCACGAATACTAATGACATTTCAAAGGTGAAAAGTTGTGACCCTTCAAATAGGAAAGACGATGACCCTTTTATAATGAAGGGTAGTGACCATGCATAGCATATATGTGCCCAACTAGACATTTTTCTGCTAACAGTTTGGCCCCATGAAGAATAAAACAAAAAGTAGCCTACCTTGCAACTTTACACTACATGCTTTTGACAATTTTTGGAGCAGCAAAACATATTTCACCATGGGAAGATTCCTCAGATATATCAAAAACTGAGAGAGGTTATTGTAGAGGGGTTCTATATGATTGTGTAGCCTTAGACGGAATGTTTCTAAGTGACACAGTTTTTGAGTAACAGCTCATCAAATATTTGTTCCTTTTTACACTTTGGTCTCTTAAGGGATATCACCGGTACAATGTAGCTTGGACTACTCAAGCATGTTTGGGTGTGAAATAGGACCATACGTAGCCTAAACGTACCCATCCAGATGCATTGGAACTATCAGTTTGGCCACATGAGGAGAAAAACAAAAGTTACACCCCTTTGTAACTTTACACTGCATGCATCTGACCATTTTTGGAGCAGCAGAAAAAATTTCACCACAGGCAAACACCTCAGAGATATAAGAAATCAAGAGTATTTTGTAGAGGGACCCTACATGATCTTGTAGACTAAGATGAAATGTTTCTAAGTGACATGGTTTTTGAGTAACAACTCGTCAAAGATTGTTTCCTTTTGCACTTTGGTCTCTTAAGGTATATCGTCGGTACAATGTAGCTCAGACTGATTTGACATGTTTGGGTGTGAAACAACACCATGCCTAGCCTAAACGTACCCATCTGGATGTGTTGGAACTGTTCATTTGGTCGTACGAGGAGTAGACCGAAAGTTACACCCATTTGTAACTTTACACTACATGCATCTGAACATTTTTGGAGCAACAGAAAAACTTTCACCATGGGTAAATGCCTCAAGGATATAAAAAATGAGAAAGGTTATTGTAGAGGGACCCTACATGATCCCATAGCCTTAGATGGAACATTTCTAAGTGACATAATTTCTGAGAAACAACTTGTCAAAGATTGTTTCCTTTTTGCACTTTGGTCTGTTAAAGGATATTACCAGTACAATCTAGCTCAGACTATTTCGGCATGTTTGGGTGTGAAACAAGACCATGCCTAGCCTAAACGTACCCATCCGGATGCATTGGAACTATCCATTTGGTTTCACAAGGAGAAAAACTAAATTTACATCCATTTGCAACTTTACACTACATGCATCTGATCATTTTTGGAGCAGCAGTAAAACTTTCACCATGGGCATATGCCTTAGAGATATAAAAAATTGAGAGAGCTTATTGTAGAGGGACCCTACTATTGGACTACACCAGACAACTGAGAGGGGGGATGAATCAATTGTCCTAAAACTTTTAACCAATTATGATCATTAACTTATCAATTACTTATATTCAGATATAACCATGAAAGCATAAAATGAGAAGCTCAACACAAAAGCATAATCAACACAAGTGACATTAGATTTTTATGTGGAAAAACCAAAAAGGGAAAAACCATGGTGGGTGTTAGCCCACATAAATATATAAGTTATATCAATACCATAAAATAGAGGTTCACTACCCAAATTACTCACTGTAAAGAAAGGCTCACTGCCTATGGGTGGCTCACTGCCAAAGGGAGGCTCACTGCCAAGAGGAGGCTCACTGCCAAAAGGTTGAACTAAGATAGCAACATCTACTCCATGCCAAGGTTTAGTTCCATTGATGCACAAACACATCTTCTATGCTCTGCTACCTTCCTTTACTTTATCTTTGCACTTGAATACATTTTCACGACTCAATTACAAATATTTATACACTTCACAACCTTGGAATGATCATCAAGGTTGGCATTAAAATCATCAACTGTTGGAACAATCTCCAAGGTCAGAAAACATATGTTACATCATAATAGGTCTGGACCTAAATAGATTTACAAAGAAAAGAAATGAATGTGGATCATGTCGCGCCTGAGCAGGGACTCAAACACAATCTTTCATGCTACAACACACTATCACAATCTTTGATGCATCTCCATAGATAATGAATTCAACCAGGTCGGCCAAGACTGATGTTAACACAAGTATTTTCAAGAAGACGCTTCATGTACGATCTAAATTACACCTTGTGGACCAATCTGAATGTAGGATCATGATCAGGAGACATCCATAAGCACATTGTAATCACCAAGAACAACTGCACGATTTCTAATCACTCTAACAATTAGATTCTTCAAATAAGAGTACAAGAACAACATTGTCAGCCACTGTCATGAGTAAAAGATAGCTTGCAGACCACTAATCATGAACCATTACATTTGAAGGCACTTAACATCATCACTGATTTAATTCCAGAATAGACCAAAATACTTTAATGCAGAGGAATGCGGAGCAAAACACTTTCTCCCTGACACCACCAAACATACAGAAAAAGTTATTTTCACTCTGGTGAACATACCTCACTCAATTCTTCATACCAAAGGCTCAAACTTAGAATATAAAATCTTCAGACAGGCTTCTAAATAACTTCCAATCTACAGGAAAATATATTTATGTTAGATTTCAGGCAAACAACTAATAGGGGGGGTGAATCAGTTGTCCAAAACTTTCTTCCAATTAAACACTTAAATCCACTTTGTAATTCAGCAGCATAATAATAAATCATTCATGGAAACATAATGCATTAAATCTAGAGCTGAAACACATTAATACACAAGACACCAAGATTTTGATGTGGAAAACTTGGTTAAGGGAAAAACCATGGGGTGATTAACCCAAGATTGTATTCTCTATTAGAAGAATAAAAAAAACAAAATGGCACATGCCAATTAGGGCTCACTACCCGAGCACACTGGTCAGAAGAGGTTCACTACCTACAGGAGACACACTATCTACAAAATATAAGAATTACATACTCGAACTAAAGAATAGCATCTTCACCATGCTTGAGTCAGTTCCATTTAAGCCCAATACTTCTACTCTACCTTTCACTCTCCTCCTCGCTACCACACTCTCATCTCCACAAGACTACTTTGAAATGACTTTACAATTCCTTATTTATACAAGACATTAACTTAGCAATGATCATCTAAGTCAACAAACATTATAGAGCAAATACATAAATACACCATGACTAATTACAAAAGACTTCACGCGGATCAACACACTGTTGGCCACATAGATCTGAGACTTCAATCTTCTTCTAGGAACATGCCAATCTTCACATAATATCTTCAAGATCATCCATGGGATGTGTAACTCATCTGGTCGGCCAGAGTTAAGAACATCATCATCTAGAAGTTATTCTTCAATTGCGAGCTCAAACTCTAATGCGGACCACCAACACGAACTGGACAAGATCCAAAGACCTCCACAGGCTTGCCTGAATCACCAAGAACATCCACACTACATCTGCTTACTGAAATCCTTATCTCCTTCATCCAAAACCTCAAGAACACAGTCTGTCATCACTGTCACAATGGAATAGATGCTTGCGGACCTCCAGACCATGAACCAATTGAGTTGTCACTTCACATGGACTTCCTAAACACTCCACCAAATCTGTAGAATAGTATATTGTATTTTCAGATCTCACCGGACCTATCTATATCACTCTGTCACCTCTGAACATCTGCCAGAACTAGTTTTACTTGAGCTGCCACAACTTCTTTAGATCTTCATGCAGACCTCTAAAATCTTTACTAGATCATCTTAAGACACATATCTACAAACCCTTTGATGCGCATCCTCTAATCTTCATTTTAGGTAGGATATTTAGCTCACTGTCTTCACTATTCTTCTCTGCTCCTGATTAGGACTAATTTTCTGAATATCCTCAGCACATAGCTCATCCAATCCTTATCATCAATGTAACAGGAGTATGTTGACATCAATGACAACACTGGTTAGGCCCATACTTGTAACAATTTATTCTACAAGAAATGTGGAGCATTCTTCTTGACTGTTCTTCTGCATGTAATGTACTATTTCTACTGCAACACATTATTTTCAATAGAGGGGCTAATTTTCTCAATATCCTCAATAAAGTAAGAGCAAAGTTGACACCAATGACAACAAGGATATGTTGACATCAATGACAACATAGATTAGGCACATACTTGCAACAATCTCCCCCTTTATCATTCATGGCAACATATGATTTAAAAAACTAAAAAGACCACCAAGACAAGATTCTCCCCCTTTCTCTTTACACATCTACATTCTTTCTCCCCCTAAGTTTTGTTGTCAATTCAAGTATGCACCCTTGTTAAGCTTTGTGAAAACTTAACTACATGTTGAAAAATGGAATCATTCTCGGATGTGGGTCTCCTTTCATGAGAACGAATCTCCATAGTGAGTTGATTCTCTTGTAATTTCTAAACTACTGACTTGAAGGGAAAAGGGATAGAAGGATGTAACTGAACTATAAACTAACTCTAAAATCTAAACTAGATGAAATTCTATCACTCACAAACAGATCGTCTAACCTGAATCCTCACAATTTCACCAATAGTTATTCCTTAAGTAATTTGCAACAAGGTTTGGAGTCAAACACAAACTGCAACCAGGAAGAACTAAATTTTTAACAGTGTTGAGACATAATAAAGGACAAATAAATTCACAATATAACATTAGATCAAGACAACAAAAAGTATGTGAAACAGGATGATTTGCTATTAGAACTGAAAGGAGTACAATGCATGAAAAAAATAAAATGTGTGATCCAACTACCGATATACAACTCTGCCTATGAACAAGAGAGAAGAAACTAATACTAACTGACTGAAAAAAACTATGTTTTTCTCCTATAAATGTCTCCAAATGATCTGCTCCGAAGAAAGCTAAAAAACTCTTAAAAATAGACCCTAAGTCAATTTTTGAGCTACTCATGAAAGCAAAAAATAAAGCACTGAATCTGCCAACAATATGTGGAATAAAGCTGTAAAGTTGCCCTCCCATGTGGTCCCACCATAAAACTGCTTTTCTCTACTCATGAAAGCTCCAAAATTCATCCTAAATGACTCTAAATAAAATAAATCAAAATGGGACATTTGATCTATTTTATTAGCCTATAAATTTCCTAAAAATAGTTAAACTTTAAAAGCAATTCAGAATTTCATTGCTTTAAAGTTAACTTTACAATGATATGGCAATTTTAATCAATATCCTATTTGATATGATTTTTGCAAAATAGAATGATATCTGGCTTATAATTTCACCAAGATATTTACAAGATATCACTAATGAATTTCTATAAAAATCATAAAAAAAAATGAAATATTAGACATATTTGCAAAAATAAATAAAAGCCTTGAAAGACTTGACACCATGGCCTTCATATGTCAATATCCTGTCACCTCATCTCTATCAATATGCCTCGAAAAATGCCAATGCATTGTCCATGTAGTGCCACCATGTCGTATTGACCCCTTTGACCATGTCTTCATCTTGCAAACTCTTCACATTTCCAAGGTTCTTGTTTGGTTTTATGCATAAACTAAAAATGTGAAGGAAAAAGAAAAAATGCATAAGTGGGAGGTCAAAGACACTCAACCACATGCATAGTCAAATGAAACTTAGACTCCAATGTGAGTTGACCACATATGAGATCAAGGTCTTGCAAATATTCTAAAGGCACAACTCATGATAATGTCTACCTTTGACTTTATAAATCAAGCCATATTCTTTGTGTTGTCGGCCACCTCTCCTTATGATTACTAGGCATCATCGAACACAAGGTGTTGACCCCGATCTCATTTGGATAAAATGATTATAGTAGACACCTAAAAATGTCTCGACCACCAAACTGACTCCCGATATCCCTAATCATGTCAATTTCCCTCCTAAACCAATTAATTAAATTTTATTTAATTAATTATCCCTTCATTACCCTATTTTTCATCAGTTTATCCTAGACTATTGAATTAATTTCATTAATTCAATAGTTTCAAACTTAGCCAAATGAATTTAGTAAATATGCAATATTTACTAAATCATTTTCATCCTTTTCCCACTAAATTCAATTAATAGTTAAAATCATGTTAACTAATTAATTTAACCCATTTCTTCTAGCCTTAGGGTTAATTAAATAAAACCAATGTTTAATTAACCCTAAACCCTTCATTTGGATGGTCAAACCTAGTTTAACCCACTTCCCCACATTCTCCAAATAAAGAAATTGGAATAAATCCACTTAAAATCCCACATCACAATAAATAATCATTTTTCCCATGCCTATACCTCTACTTGCCCCCAAATGAATTAATTCATTTGCATTTCCCCCCATGGAACTTTTATTTGGGAATAATCTTCCCCCCATAACTTATTTAATAATTTCCTCTTCCCCAAAATGAATAAAAGATTCACTTTTATTCATAGCCATCCATTCCCCTAGATTAGATCTAGGCCCTCCATATCATCTTCATCCTCCACCATTGATCTTTCCAATCAATCTCCACCCTTGGATCAAAATCCCCTCCAAAAGTCTATAAATAAGAGCCTCTCCCAAGCCATTTTCATAAGCCAAGTCTATGCAAAGACATAATGCCAAAATCACTCTCGAGCTAGGATAGTGAGTTGCATAATTTGGATAAGCATTTCACATTGGAATCCATTGTCTAGGGTAATCTTTGTCAAGGAGTTTGTTTTGGGTGCAAAGGCTCCTTCCTCCCTTGATGGGATTGGATTTGCTTATAAGGTATAACTTTGTGTTTATTGCACTTTGTTTGGTATTTTCACCCTATTTGCATTTCTAATCTACATAGGCATGCCTGGTGGGACCCACAAGGTCCAAAGTCTAACTTGTTTTTGTGAGTTTTCGCTTGTAAGATGCGTGTGTTTACAGGTGCAGTGCCATTATACTCTCGCAACATCGCCATCTTTGGCTAGGTTCAGCGCTATTTCCCGTATGGGTGCTATTATTATGTAGCACATTCCACTTCTTTCATTTACTCACATTTTGTGGTTTTAAGATCTTCCTGCTATTTGCGGTGTTCATTCACTCTCGGTTTACACAGAGATATTGAAGTTACAAGGGGGGGTATGTTGAAATTTTTACAAGGGGTCTAAAAAGGCACTTTAGCTTTGTTATCATCTTGTTTTTCATTCACTCTGACTAACAAGGCTAACAAGACCTTGATTTTACTATCTGACCCCTTGCATGGTGAAGAAAAAAATTACTTTTTGTAGGACGGAAGTGTTCAGTGTCGTATCAGCGCTATCACCCAGATCGGCGCCATCCACAGGATAAGCAGGCTCTCTGGAAAGTCGCACAGTGGCGCTCTCTTATATCTATATTGGCACTATCATCTGTTTTGTCACTTTCCACTTGGTTTATTAGCGCTAAAATATGTATTAGCACTTTTGTTATAACATAGTAGTGCCAATGGGTATTTTGTTGCTTTCATAGTCTTCAATTAGCACCATAATTTTAATTAGTGCCTTTGGTGTATGTCAGGTTGTTCTGCCCGCAGTGGCGCCTATGCATATCTGTTTTAGTGCTATTTTGAAAAACTTGCTTTTCTGTCTGTGCAGGTACTGCGGGTACTAACAAAACTTTTGCAAGGTGGTTTGATGTTTAAGTTAGCAAACACTTTGATTTGGGAAGTTAAAATGAACCCTTTTGTATGTTAGATCTTAGACAACATTTCAAATTAGTGTTTTAAAATCGATCAAACAAACAAACAACTCTTTGTGTGAAGTGTGTGTGCCAACAAAACATTTACTTTGGTGCTCTAAAATTTACTCTTTTGTGTGCCAACAAACAACAATCAAACACTTTGATTTTGGGCTCTAAAAAGAACCACAACTTGCATAAAGCATTTGGTTAAAAAGAACAACAACTTGCATCTCCCACGCATGTAACCAAGAAAATCATCTTAATTGTTGAAGTGTCTTGTGCTCTTTCTATTTATAGCATGAAGGAGCGTATGCTCTTCCCTCACACCATTTTGGTGACCTTGGGAATCAAAAGCTCATCACAAAACTTGCAAAAATCACACCCTATTTTAATCCAAAGATCTAAAATTGAACCATGTTTAGTGTGATACAATCATTTAGAATACATATGCTCTCCCCTCGCACCTTTGAGTGAAATTGGGGATCAAAAGTATTTTTATGATTGTATTCCTTTTGGTAATCCTTAGAGGGCTTGCCACCCCGCTTCGAAAGGTGGGAATGACCCAAGCGGCATCAAGCTAAAGCCAAGCTCTTACAAGACGCTATATAAAATAAGGTGTTTGGGATGAAAGTCTCAAGTGACAGGTGTTGTTGTGTTATACCAACAACCAACCTCCTCCAAAACCCCCCAAGGCGTAACCCTTGGAGGCTGGGAGACTCCATAATGGAGAGTAGCGCTGCCGCACGTATAACCACCTGAACGAATGCCCTTACTACGAACCATTGTTTAGCAAGCCAAAATCCTTCTATTTGTTGGTGCAGAAGGGAAACCTTTGAAGCGGCCCCGATTCATGCGGTTCTTAGCTGAGGTAGTAGGGATAATCTAAAGCTTTGGTGAAGGACAAGCCTTATAAGAAACCTGGATCTTGGTATGCATGAGAAGTGTGTGCAATTGTAAGGAGGAGCCGGTGCTACCAAGATCCTGGAGCTACCTGCTTTGAATAGGCACGGCTAGAGGATTCAACAAATACTGTCACATTCTCGCCTTAGGTTGTGAAAAGTGCTTGTTCAAACAAAATCATACGTCATTTCACAAAACAAAAAATCTTGGTTGTTGTACATTCATGTGCTTAATTGTGTGTTAAAATGTGCTTTAATTTTTCACAAACAACTTGCCAAGAGACATTGAAAACAATTTGATCAAATTCCCATCAAAGAAAATCCAAATTTATCTTCAAAATCTGGCTGCCCTATTTCAGCGCCATATCTGTCTGATTGTGGTGCCATTTCACCCATGGATTGGTGCTATTCACAGATTGACTGGCCTAAAATAGAGACCTAGTTAGTTGTGATCCACACCATCTGCACTGCCGTAATCCATAGTCACATCCCAAGAATTTGACAAACAGTCCATCCATTTTCTTCCAAATTTTTCTAAAATCACACCTTCTCTTTTGACCTTAGAGGATTAATCACCACCATTGTTGGACCCCTTTGCTATATCAAGCCCATTTAAATTTCCTATCTACTTGTCTTCAGTGATTTTTACATACCTTTTGGACCAAATCAAAATCCTTGTCATAAGAAAATCATTCCAAAAATCTCCAAAATCTCCCAAATCAAAACATCATCAAAATTTGTCATCCTTTTGAGCTAAAAATTGACCTAGATTTTCTCCTACACACATCATACCTTTCTTGGAAAGTCAATAGTCTACCTTCCAAGTGAAATCATTATCCCTCTTTGTGTAAGGTCATTAGTCAACCCCAAACAAAGAAAGACATCCCTTTTGTGCAAACCACAAATCTAGGTCCTATCTAAGCTCAATTTGTTGACTACCAAAATCATCCATATCACACATCAAAAAATCAAACATCAAACAAAATCTCCTCCAAAACAAACGTCATCTTTGGTCCAACATTTATGCAAAATCAATATTAGCCATCCACATCACCTTTCAATTGAAACCTCTAGCAATACATCCACCGCATCGCCTCTTCTACTCCACCTCACTACCACATCCATTTTTGGGTCCAACATAATCAATCAAATCCTCTAAGGTTTCCATCCCTACTTCATTTTTCACATTGTAAATTAAACATATCCACTTGCATGCCCAACACGAGATCACAACACAAGAAAATCTAAGAAATGGCAGAGCAATATCTAGGCATAGGAATGCCTAATACCAATAGTCACAACATACCCATCAACCAAACATTCAACCAATCTACGTACCCTCACATCCCCTCATATGGTCCCAACAAAAATCCCTCCCATTACTTACAACAACTACGACCATCACCACCACCACCACAACACATCCCCCTCGTATCCCCAGATGATTCCAATGTCTTAACCTTCACACAAGACACCGATAACATGGACATGCTTGACAAAGTCCTATGGTCAGATCCAAACAGATTTCTAGATCATCTTCTCAAATTTGATGTCAACTACCCCCCATCACGACATCATCACAACCATCCACCTCTATAACCGCCCCTACCCCATCAAATAAACAAGCATCCACATCCAACACCCAACCCACTATCTCTCAAACAACAACACCCATTATCTCTCAAACGTTCACACCTG
Organism: Cunninghamia lanceolata; assembly: GCA_027924645.1. Classification (NCBI taxonomy): domain Eukaryota; kingdom Viridiplantae; phylum Streptophyta; class Pinopsida; order Cupressales; family Cupressaceae; genus Cunninghamia; species Cunninghamia lanceolata. The sequence continues at coordinate 10,738,344 of BSBN01000306.1, read as the reverse complement.
TCGTATCTACCACTACCATGTCTACCATTACTACCAATATCCCTAACCCCACCACTTCACAACCCATCACCACATCCACTACTACAACAACGGTAAACCCTTCCATGCCACAAATTACCATGGGCATAAAAGCCAACATCACGCAAGCAAGTACATCCACAAGTGTGCCTCCACCCAATCCTAACACCATTGCCTATCTGCAATAGTTGTTCTCACAACCACAGTACAATACATCCAACCCATCCCACACCCATCAATCCAACATCAATCCGTCCACTGTCACATATCCACATAACTTCGTAACATCATCTACACAATATCAAACCAACCCCTCACTAATCCAACAAGCATACATACAACAACCACAGCAACCATAGGATATCAACACTGTTGTACAAGACTTAATCCAACAGGTAGCAGACCTACAAAATGGGGGCAAACGCAAACATTATTCCTTTAAGGATATTTGCCCCTACTCATTTGATCGCACATTGTACATGCCCCCTTTCCCTAAAAACTTTGAGACACCCAAATTTGACAAATACAAGGGAAAGGGAGACCCTAGGGACCACCTTAGGGAGTTCTACATTGCTTGCCTAGAAGTCTCTAATAATGACACATATCTTATGAGACTCTTCCCAAGAAGTCTTGGCAGTCAAGCCACTGAATGGTTTGCCCATCTTCCACCTGGGATCCAAAAATTCCCTGAGCTTGCAGAGAAGTTTGTAAACCATTTCTCTTATAACTTCAAACACGAGGTGTCTATGACTGACCTCTACAATGCCAAACAAAAGAATGAAGAAGCTTTCACTTCTTCCTTACAAAGGTGGAGGAGCTTGGCAAGCAAACTCCCATGGCCTATTCCTGAAAAACAACTTGTCACTATGTTTGTGGCCAATCTCAATCAGGAATTAGGATTTCACTTACAAATTTTGTGTGCGTCTACCTTTGAAGAGGTCATCGACAAAGGTACAACCATTGAACGGGCTCTCATTGCCAAGGGCTCCATCAAACTATATGACCATAAGTCCAACTACAACAACAACAACAACTATAAATCCAATAACAACACCCCCAACACAAACAACACTACTAACATGCAATCTAATGACAAATCACACTATTGGCGGAAGAACAAGAACAACCTGAATGATGGTGTCATAGATGTGAAAGCCGTCCAACATATCCAAAACCAAACACCTGCACATACGTATGCAACAAATGTAAATAACCCAAGAGGGCCAAATAAAACACGCAAACCTCACCGATCATTCACACCATTAGTAGAACCCATCGAGGACATCCTCGATAGATGTCTCAAACAAGGTGTTGTCACACTCCCGCCTATTCGCCCACATCAAGACAATGAACTAAAAGCCACGTGGTACAATGAGAATGACTACTGCAACTACCACCACGTTGCGGGACATAAAATAGCTAACTACATGAAACTGAAACATTGTATCCAAGACCTTATCGAACAAAACTTAGTCAACCTTGATCATGGCACCCACCCATCACCAAACGCCAATCTAGGAGCTTACAAGGATCCCCTACCTAACCATAACAAAGCTTCATCATCTAACCAAACCTACAATATCACCCTACCACCCACATCCTACGACTCTATCATAGGACGTATAGAAGCATCATCCCATCATGTCAACACAATTACTATTCGGGCATAAGCACCTGATTGCGCTGTTACAACTCGCCATGGCCGTGTATCCATCCGCACAACCCCTCCCATGAAACAAATGCCTGCATCCACATCAACTCCCTTACCTCCTTGTCCAACCGCACGTCCATCACCTACCCACTAGTATAACCTCCTAGAACACCTAGGCAAGACACTCGTACAAATCTCCATCCTTGAGTAGCTTCGCACATCTCCCCTTCATAAGGATGTCCTCGACAAAGTGCTCTTGCAAACACAAGTCCCTGCTAACTTGAATGTAACTCAATTCCAAGCCATGGTAGGACACATCGCCTCACCCCATCATCTCACCTTCTCAGAAAAGGACCTACCTGCTTTCGATCACATACACAACGACGCCCTACACATAGAAGTCTGCATCCACAAGCACACCATTAAAAGAGTCTTAATAGATGGTGGCTCCGGCCTCAACATATGCACTCTAAAAATGCTAAAACACTTGGGGTACTCTGATGTGATTGTTGACACTAGCGAGTGCATTATGATCAAAGGCTGCGATGATACTGAACGGCTCTCTGAAGGTACTATCAAGCTTCCCATATAGGTGGGACAAAAAATCCTTGGAACAAAATGTCAGGTTCTAGATCTTGATCTCCCCTACAATATCCTTCTTGGCAGACCCTGGATTCATGCTATGCAAGCTGTCCCATCTACCTTCCATCAATGCATCAAATTCCCCCACAATGGCATAGAAGTCACAGTCTATGCCAACCCTTGCCCCTTCCAATACTGCAGTTTTTTGGAAGGCCACAACCAAACATTCTGCCCATATAATAAAGCCACCGCCGAAGCCAAACTAACAACATCCAAGTCATATATCAACCCTGCAAACATCGCTTCCACTTCATCCCAAGCAACTTTGCCACCCAAGGTCCAGATCAAGCTATCTGACATGGGATGTGGGGAATATGACCACACGGCACTTTTTGTGTGGGCACATTACCTAATCCTAAGACATTTGGCATCCCAACAACAGAGACAACCAATACAGTCATTATCAAGTGCAAACCCTCGCCCACCTTCGAGAAGAAGCATCTCCTGGATTAGGATGTACTTGAAGATATCTCATCTTGGCTTTACAAGGATGAAGAACCTGAGCAAGAGGCCTCCACAATCCCTACAAAAATCTACAGCAAAGGTTCTAAAATTGTCAAGAGCATGGGCTATAAAGGACAAGGCGGTATAGGCTTTCATGAACAAGGAATCATGGAACCACTACAAGCAACAAAGAATCCCTATACTCAAGGGTTAGGGTATGGTCAACCACAACGCATCCTCACTATAGGTGAGTGTATCTTATTTGAGGTTGCTACGGCCCCCTTAGACATCGACAATGTTAATGAAATGGGCCTTCAAGACTCCTTTAGCCATTTTGCCGATTTCTTCGACTCATCCATTTGTACCATTTACTATGTCACCACTCTCCCTTCACCCTCCAATGACTTGCCACTAGTCTACCTCGACCTCATCGATTGGGACCAATGGGGACCTCCTGTCTTCAACATCGCACCTAACGACGAGGCCATCGCTGAAATGATGGGGGTAAGAGATCACTTCCCTTTGGGAGATCATCGAGCAGGGTACATAATGGAACTCCATCCAGATGCCTATTTCGGGGAGACAACCCCTGCTTCCAGTCATAAAAATGCAAAAAGAAAAAATGGATCTGATGGTGAAAACTGTTCCACGGCAGTATCAGATCCCAAAATAGTAAAAATAAAAGATGTATCTCCTAGTGAAAACCTCCACGGGGCACCAAGAGATGGAAGCATGGGCCTCCCTGAGATAGATAAAATCTATCCAGACAAATCACCCATCTTGGTCGAACCAGCTCAGGAAATGAACCTTGGAACATAAGAAGATCCAAAAATCACATACATAGCAGAATCTCTCAGCATATAGGAACAGGAGAATTTCTTGTCCTTCTTCACACGTAGAAATTGCAACTTTGTGTGGACCTACGTAGACATGCCAGGGCTAGATCCCACGTTGGTGGTGCATCACCTTGTAGTACGCCCTGATGCAAAACCAACCAAACAGAAGCTCTGAAAAATGAATCCTCAGGTCACTCTCCTCGTTAAAGTAGAGCTCAAGAAATTAATGGATGTTGGGTTCATTCGCCCAATTGATTAACCTGAATGGGTTTCAAATCTTGTGCCAGTTGCTAAACCAGATGGCCAAATCCGTTGTACCGATTTCAAGGATCTCAACAAGGCCTGCCCCAAAGATGACTTCCCACTACCAAACATCGACATGATAGTGGATCTCACAGTAGGATATGAAATTTTATCTCTCATGGATGGTTTCTCAGGATACAATCAGATAAAACTTGCCAAAGAGGATCAACACAAAACGGCCTTCATATGCCCATGGGGAACATATTGTTGGGTGGTAATGCCATTCAGCCTAAAAAATGCAGGAGCCACATATCAAAGGGCCATGACCGTCATCTTCCATGACCTCTTCCACCATGTCATGGAAGACTATGTGGATGATTTTCTAGGCAAATCAAAGACTAGAGAAGAACACTTAGATGTGCTGGCCAAAATCTTCGATAGGTTGGAGCAATACAATGTCCATTTAAATCCAAAGAAATGCATCTTCGGTGTCACCTCAGGAAAACTTCTGGGATACATAGTCTTGAGAAGAGGAATCAAAGTTGATCTTACAAAGGTCAAGGCCATCACTGAGATGCCGCCTCCAAAAACACTGAAACAACTATGAAGCCTACAGGAAAAACTTCAGTCCATTCATCGGTTCATTGTCCAACTCACTGATAAGTGTCAACCATTCCAACATCTCCTCAGGAAAGATACAGCCTTTGCCTAGACAGATCAGTGTTAGAGTGCCTTTGATCAGCTAAAAGAATATCTGGCTAATCCCCCTATTCTAACTCCACCAAGACAAGGAGAGCCCCTCCTCTTGTATATCTCTGCAATAGAAATAGCCATCGGAGCCTTGCTAGCACAACTCGATGAGCAGGGGAAAGAAAGAGCCATTTACTATATCAGCTGCACCTTGATCTCATATGAGCTCAATTATACATAGATTGAATGAGCATGTTTAGCCCTTGTCTTTACATCACAAAAGTTGAGACACTACATGATCAATCACAAGACCAAGCTCATTGCTAAGATTGACCCACTAAAGTACCTCCTAAACAAAGCTACTCTTACTGGCAGAATGGCTAAATGGGTCATGATCCTCATGGAGTTTGATATAGAATACACTGAGAGAAAGGCCATCAAAGGGCAAGTTATAGCAGATCAACTGGCTGAAGCACCTATCCCCACAGAACATCCTACAATTGTAAATTTTCCAGATGAGGCCATCCTGACAATCACACCAGCCCCAGACACATGGAAGATGTATTTTGATGGATCATACACTCATAGAGGCTCAGGGGCAGGTGTCCTGTTTGTTACCCCCCAAGGCGACACAATCCCTAAATCCTTCAAGATCACATTTCCATCTACCAACAACGTAGCAGAGTATGAGGCCCTCATCACAGGTCTCTACATGGCCATCCAATGGAAAATAGAAAAGCTACTGGTGTACGGCGACTCTCAACTGGTCATCAGGCAGGTCAATAATGAATACAAAACCAGGGATGACAAGCTCCTTCCCTATAAAAAGATGTTTGATGATTTCAAAGATTACTTTGATGACATCCACTTTGAGCAAATCCCATGACTCAATAACAAAGTAGCAGATGCTATGGCAACTATCAGATCTCTGGTAGACATGCAGAAGGACAGCAAGAAATGCGAGTTCCTAATCAAAGAACTCCCTATCCTAGCATATGATGTTCCTCAATCAGAACTAGTGTGCGAAGTCATTGACCCCTTGTCCCCATGGTACCAAGAAACATACCTTTACCTTCATGACAATATCCTTCCCCCTAACTTATCCACTTCCCAACGAAAATCATTCATCCGTCGAGCCTCCCGTTTCATTCTTGTCGGTGACACACTATACAAAAGGAGTCTTGATGGCACGTTTCTACAATGTTTAGACTCTAGGGAAGCTAAGGTAGCCTTGGAAGAGGTACATGCAGGTATCTGTGGGGCGCATTCCAGTGGACCTACCCTATCTAAAAAGATCCTCCGGACTGGATACTACTGGCCAACCATGGATCGTGACGCCCACAGGTTTATTAAGACATGCCTCCCATGTCAACAACATGGCGATCTCATCCACACACCAGCACAGGAGTTACAACCAATTGCAATGCCATGGCCTTTCTCACAGTGGGGACTTGACCTCGTAGGAAAAATACATCCATCATCAAATGGCCATAAGTTCATAATCACCGCTACTGAATACTTCACAAAGTGGGTGGAAGCAATACCACTCACCTTCACCACAGGTATCCAAATCTCCAAATTCATCCTCCACTATATCATCTACCGATATGGTATCCCCCATTCCATCATCACCAACAATGGAAAGCCCTTCAAAAACCAAGAAGTTCACACTTTGTGCGAAAAGTTCGACATCAAACACCACTTTTCCACACCGTATTACCCTCAAAGAAATGGTCAAGCAGAGGCATCTAACAAAACCATCCTCCGCATCTTAAAAAAGACAGTCAATGAAGCTGGCCGCGATTGGCACCTCCAACTCAACCCTGCCCTATGGGCCTACCGTACAAGCATCCACACTCCTATAGGAGCCACCCCATTCTCACTAGTATTCAGATCTAAAGCCATTTTGCCTATAGAGGTCGAGCTTCCATCCCTCCGAGTGTCCCTGCAAAACATTATCTCTAATGAGGATTACCGCATCGCAAGGTTGCATTAACTAGAACCACTGGATGAGAAACACCTGAATGCATTGAATCACTTACAGGCATACCAAAACGGCCTCAGACAAAGCTACAACAAAAAGATCAGAACCAAAAAATTTGAGGTAGGTGACCTTGTCCTAATGGAAAATTAGAAGAACCTGCAAGAGCATCCAAAGCAAGGAAAGTTTGAACCCAATTGGCTAGGACCTTATGTCATCACGGCTGATTATGGGTGAGGAGCCTATCAGCTTGCAACATCTGAGGGGCAGCCTCTAGATGAGCCGATGAATATCCTGCATCTCAAGAAATTCTATGCGTAACCCATCTGTTACCCCAAGTCAAAAAATAAAAAAAATCAAGAAAAAAATTAGAGTGCAATAAAAACTTCCAATGGTGAAAATCACTTCGGTGACGCCTTGGATAAGTACCATGGTGAAAACCTGTTTTAGGTACCATGTGTAGTGGCTGGTTCTACCATCTAATAAATCCTCTGTTTGTCACATCACTCCATATCTCACACATCCCATGGCTTGGAATTCCAAAACATCAAGTCCTATCACCTAACCCATCCTATCCCATCCAAAGGCCAACTCCTGGAATGAGGATCCTTGTAAGTTCCCTTTGTACATCGCAAAATCAAAAAATCCAAAAACATCACAAAATCAAAAAATCTAAAAACATCACAAAATCAGAAAATCCAAAAACATCGCAAAATCAAAAAATCCAAACAAAAAAAAAACATCGCAAAATCACAAAATACAAAAACAATACAAAATATAGAAAATCCAAACAAACACATCTCATCATCAAACACACATCAATCTTCATCACATCAAGCCCATCGCAAACCATTCCCACATCATCAAGTCTTGCCAGAACTACATATTTATTTCACCCGCATCTTAAAAGTACCTTGATCCTGTGGACATAGGAAATGTAGGCAGTCTGGAATATGAAGGATGTTTCCAGTACTCAGGTATCTAAGATGCACCCATCCACCCCGTTGGATGGTCCCCCATTTACTGAGCTTTCTCGATCTCATAAATGACACACAAGCTATGCATACACATGGCCAGACCATTCTTTTGTTCATCTTCCAACAAATTCTCTAATCCACACCAACGGATCTATGTCCTAGGATATATCTTTCCTATAATGAACAAAAATCTATCATTCTATCATCACGTCTCTTGGCAAGAGCACACAAAGGCTATTTGTATCTTTTCATTGGTCTTTTTGCTTATTGATTTTTATCTTTTTGTCTCGCTCTAAGTCATTTCTAAAGCTACCTTGATCTCATTATATCCTGGTATGTAGCAGATAACACCTAGAGTAGACATCGTCATTGATTCTGCATGCTGTGCTTGTGGGTTGGTTTCATTACTCCAAGAATAGTGTTCATATCTTGAAGTCCAGGTCGGTTCTAGCATGATGTGTCCTATTTGCATATACAGGCATTAAAACCTTTTATGCATTATTCACACTCATCGCTATGAGTCCCCTTCCTCGACTAGACAAGATTATACTACCTTGGGCATGCATGAAATCAACCTATTGTTTGTGGGTCTAGTCCATGCAATTGTAGGGTATGCATCATCGCCTAGGTCATTTCATACCTTTGTGAACTGTATCCTACATTGCTACATTAAACTAAGAAATGCTCTCAAGTAATCTTGTGCAACTACTGTTACTAGCTCAAAATTATCATCCTAATCACTCAGTCAACTATCCCATCTCAGCCTAGATTTAATAATCATTTTCCCCCATCCCCCACCAACCAACCCCTCACTAATCCCATTCCCCCACCGCCTTTCCACTCAACACATTCTGAACCGAAATAAATCTCCCCTCAACTGACGTGGTGTCTTACAACCTAACAACCCTTTGGTCTCCTCCCCCCTAGTCTCTAGACACTCCCAAATCCTACCCATACCCATCCATACACCCCTATCTTCTCCCCACCTAGTCCCCTTTCCCATAGCCTCACCACTCAGGGTCAACACAAAGAATATCATGTGTATTAGGACTGGACCACCTCACCTATCACCTAGTTTGCATACCACCTATCATCTAAAATACATTTAACCATATCATTTAGCTACACGTAATAACCATTTAATTACATATTATTGTAGGTACATTTTAATCCATCCAATTTGCATGTCATTCTAGATTCATTTTAATCCATTTAGATGCATTTTAATCCATCCAATTTGCATGTCATTCTAGATTCATTTTACTCCATTTTACATATCATTTAGGTGCATTTTAATCCATCCAATTTGCATGTCATTCTAGATTCATTTTAATCCATCCAATTTGCATGTCATTCTAGATTCATTTTAATCCATGTAGGTGCATTTTTGGCCTGTCATTCTAGATTCAGTTTAATCCATTTAGGTGCATTTTAATCCATCCAATTTGAATGTCATTCTAGATTCATTTTAATCCATTTAGGTGTATTTTAATCCATCCAATTTGCATGTCATTCTAGATTCATTTTAATCCATGTAGGTGCATTTTTAATCCATCCAATTTGCATGTCATTCTAGATTCATTTTAATCCATTTAGGTGCATTTTAATCCATCCAATTTGCATGTCATTCTAGATTCATTTTAATCCATGTAGGTGCATTTTTGGCCTGTCATTCTAGATTCAATTTAATCCATTTAGGTGCATTTTAATCCATCCAATTTACATGACATTTTAGATTCATTTTAATCCATTTTACATATCATTTAGGTGCATTTTAAACCATCCAAAATCACATGTCATTTAGATTTATTTATGCATTTAATTTACATACCATTTAGATTCATTTAAACCATTTCAAAATTACATGTCATTTAGATTCATTTTCATCCATATAAATTTGCATAATAATTAGGTTCATTCTCAGATCATTTAGTTGCACAACATACATCACATTTCATAAACCACTTAGTCACATAAACCTCTAGCTACATATGCACATCATCATCATATAAACATGACATATCCATAACATACAAAACCCATAAAGAAATAACATATCCATAAGCATCATAAACCACCAGAAAGCATCATATCATATCAAAACACTGCAAAAAGTGTACATTGCTCATATATACATCAAAAAATAAAGTGTCCTGATACAAAATGCCTCCAAGGGCTATGATGATATAAATATCACATAGATCCCCTCTCGGATGGAGTGGGAGACTCTGATCCTGGTCGAGCCTGTGACCCTGTCTGCGGCGGTGGCTGTACCTACACCTAAGGGACCTGCTGGGGCACGAATGAGGGAGGAGGCATCATCTGCTGAATAGACTGAATAGATCTCGATCTATGAGATCTTGATGCCTCTGATCTGCTGACCTAACTATAGCTCGGGGCACACTGCGCTGCTGGCATGGCTGCGTAGTATAGGCCCCGATAATACTCCACCCGTGCTCTAGCCTCTGTCAAATCCCCCTATACCTACATCACTTGCCCCTGTGCCTGACTCAACTGTGCCTATAGCTGATAAGTCTGTGTCTGCGCCTGGGCCAGCTGAGCCTGCATCCCTGCCAAAATTGGGGTTAGTCCCCCACCCGAAGCCTGTAAACTACTCAATGCAGTCTCTGCCTACTATGCTCTCAAGAGCGCTACATCTCACTCTCTCATCAACCCCTCCATGTCTCCTCAGGCCTGGGCCAACTGTGCCTCTAAGCCTACCTGCCCATCTATGCCCATAGCTATACTAACTCGGCCTCTTAGCGCTCTAATGCCTCCTACAAGCTGGCCACCTGTGCACATAAGGTCTCCATCTCCTCCTTACTCTGAGAGCGTCGACGAGGTATCACCCTCTCAACCTCTGCCACCACAGCTATCCTTGAGGTCCCTGCCTCTGCATCGTGTCCACCGCCCCACCGAGATCCTCTCGATTGCCACCCTACTCCAACCTGTACCTGCTGTACAGGAACCTGCTATGTAGGAACCTACTACGCCTGTACCTGCTATATAGGAACTTGTTGCGCCTGTACCAGTTGTGCAGGAACTTGCTGCACCTGTCCCTATCCTGCTGCCACTGCCACTAGCACATCTATCAGCTGGCCATCCCTCCCAATCACTCTCTCCTCTCCATCATCCCCAACCTCCACAAGGAAATCCTCAATGATCACCTTCCCCTCCATGTGATCCTCCCCATCAGGGTCATCTCTGCATCTGAATCATCACCCCCTGAACCTGCTGCCTTCTCTCCTGGATCCATCAACTGAGTAGGCCAATGCATATGCCACCATATATCATAAGCAGTTGTGGTCCCTGCATCCCTCACCGTGCTCCTCCAATCCCACTGTACTGGTCGAAGCGCTGCAAAATCTACTAGGGTGACCTATGGTTGTATGGCTATGGGCCAATAGGCCGCATCCTGAGGAGTCCGCGCATATATCACCATCTACTGAGGGGTGTCCTGCACCAAACCAAACTACCACATAACCTGCAAGGGTAGGTACATCTCTATGCAACGGTCTCCTTGACCCATAAGGTATCTCTGCTGAAAGGTAAATGGAAGATGAATAACATCATCTGGCCACTCCTCTACACCGATGTATGGTCACTGCGTCACGCTAATCACGTCATCTAGCATCCTCCACCAATATCGCACCTGGCCAGTATATGTATACTCTGCATCTTGATATAAAAACACAAAGGCCTCAAACTGCCGTCGATAATACCCACATGTTGGCCGAGTGACAGGGATGTGCTCCCAAATCCATACATGTAGGAGAGTAACTCCAGCTGATAAGGCTCTATCATGCAGATAGGTGACTGTGTGCATCTCATGATACAACTGCGCTAGCATCATTGGCCCCTAGGCGTAGACAATCCCATGCATCACCATCCCCTCTATCACCCCTCCCCAACCAACTAGAAAACCCCTGCCTCACCTATCAGGCATCACCACACCTCCAATCAATGTACAAAGGAACAAGGCAAATGGATCTGCACCCGTAGCCAATGTCCTCTCATAGTCCATCTCCCTCTCATCTGGAGAGAGAACAAGATGATCTGCACCAAACACTCTGACCAGTGCCCTCCGCCCACTCTTCATGTCATATCTGACACGTTGACCTCGGATAGGTAGCTTGAGGATGCGATATACATCCTCAAGTGTGATGGTAATCTCTCTTATCAGCAACAAAAAACTGAAAGTCTCAGTACGGTATCGCTCCACCATGGCCGTCATTAGAGCTCTATGACCTCACAAAACTGGCATCGACGCCACCGTTAGAAGTCCCAAGTTCACCAACCACGCATTCGTGGCATCATCAAAACCATCGAATAAGGGTATCATAGCGGGTACTCGTCGCTCTCACGACTGCAATATGAATTGCTCTGTATCTTGCATACACAACATTATGGTTAGATGTCAACCTATCTAAGTGTCTAAGCCAACCTTCCTCTCCTAGGTATCTACCAAGCCAACATCAGGTGGCATGCAAATAGACAACCCTTGTGCCATTTTTAAAATGGCGCTAAAATTTCTTCTAAATAGCGCTAATACAGAATATCGCGCCACTGTGCACACCTCTTTGCACTAATCCAAAAAATAGCGCTACTACGCGCTATTCATTGCGCCATTTAACCATATAGTGTCACTATTAATTTTGGTGTTTATTCGCTCAATGGCGCCAATTCTCCCAATAGCGCTAGAATAAATCATTGCACTAGAACACACAATAGCGCTAGAACACACAATAGCGCTAGAATACGTCATGGCGCTACTTCCCGGGATGGCGCTATTGCAGATAATAGTGCCACTATGACCACCATTTGGCGTTAAAACACTAGAAATCTATTCTTCCCTCAATGGCGCTAATCCAGAAGATAGTGCTAATACTCCCACCGAATGGCAACAAAACCACCTTAACCCTATCCAGGTGGATAGCACCAATCCAAAGGATGGTGCCAATCCACCTTGCCATTGGCACTGTACGCTCCAATCCTGACCCCTAAAACCCTAAAAAAATGCACGTAAAATGAGAAAATTACAAAGTCAGGGTTAGGCCCTACCGGGAGTCCAGCGCCGGGTGCCTGACCAAACTCTCAGAACCACTCGGAGATGTGTCGAAGTCGCGGGAACTGGGGGTTATTATCAGCCATCTCTCCTTCGCTCTTTCTTCTCTAGGGTCAAAGTGTGCAAATGTGGCACTCTTAGGGCCCACTTTGCCTAATATAGTGAGCCATGTCATCCTTCCACCCTTTCTTTTTCCTCCAGGGTGCAGATCTCTGCCTTTTTTCTCCATTTTTCTTTTCGTCGCCTTCAATTTCCACCACCTATCCAACTTTCATGTCTGTCACATCCTTTGGAGAGCTCACCTGGAAAAAACTTTATTTTTCCCACCAACCTCTCGAGAGGGCATCACCCATCCATCTTATCCCTTCCCGGCAGCTGGGGCATATTTTTCTTCGACCTAATGCCACTTCCCTCCTAGGTCCTGACGCCACGTCGAAGAGGGGCAAATGTAGACACCTAAAAATGTCTCGATCACCAAACTGACTCCCGATATCCCTAATCATGTCAATTTCCCTCCTAAACCAATTAATTAAATTTTATTTAATTAATTATCCCTTCATTACCCCATTTTTCATCAGTTTATCCCAGACTATTGAATTAATTTCATTAATTCAATAGTTTCAAACTTAGCCAAATGAATTTAGTAAATATGCAATATTTACTAAATCATTTTCTCCCTTTTCCCACTAAATTCAATTAATTAGTTAAAATCATGTTAACTAATTAATTTAACCCATTTATTCTAGCCTTAGGGTTAATTAAATAAAACCAATGTTTAATTAACCCTAGACCCTTCATTTGGATGGTCAAACCTAGTTTAACCCACTTCCCCACATTCTCCAAATAAAGAAATTGGAATAAATCCACCTAAAATCTCACATCACAATAAATAATCATTTTTCCCATGCCTATACCTCTACTTCCCCCCAAATGAATTTTTAATTCATTTGCATTTCCCCCATGAATCTTTTATTTGGGAATAATCTTCCCCCCATAACTTATTTAATAATTTCCTCTTCCCCAAAATGAATAAAAGATTCACTTTTATTCATAGCCATCCATTCCCCTAGATTAGATCTAGGCCCTCCATATCATCTTCATCCTCCACCATTGATCTTTCCAATCAATCTCCACCCTTGGATCTAAATCCCCTCCAAAAGTCTATAAATAAGAGCCTCTCCCAAGCCATTTTCATAAACCAAGTCAATGCAAAGACATAATGCCAAAATCACTCTTGAGCTAGGATAGTGAGTTGCATAATTTGGATAAGCATTTCACATTGGAATCCATTGTCTAGGGTAATCTTTGTCAAGGAGTTTGTTTTGGGTGCAAAGGCTCCTTCCTCCCTTGATGGGATTGGATTTGCTTGTAAGGTATAACTTTGTGTTTATTGCACTTTGTTTGGTATTTTCACCCTATTTGTATTTCTAATCTACAATTATGTTTCTTTGCATGGTCAAAATGTGGAAAGGATGTTGAAACAAAAGCAAATGTGAAACCCTAAAACTTTGGTCATTTTCATTTGGTTGACATTGAGTTTGGGTCTACAACTGTGGCCGCGGACTTGGAGTTTCATGCTCTGTATTTTCCTTGCTCCATTCGATGGCTTTTGAGGTTGAAAACACTGCACTTCTTTGGCCAAAATGATAGGCCACACCTGGTAAGTTAGAATTTGAAGCTTTCAATGGCATTTTCCTATGTTTTCATGGCTTATGTCTCTTAAATAGCCGCGGCCATATAGCTATTTCTTCAGTTTCTCAGCTTTGATATGCATTTGTTTGGCTTTCCTGTGTTGAACTTTGTGAAAAATGATGAAAAATGACAAAAGTTCTCAGTTCATGCTGGCTGCGACCATAGTCTTCTCTTCTGCTACATCATATGGTGAGTCCTCAACATCATTGTTTCCACTGTGGTTTCTTTTATGTCTATCTATATGAAGCTTCGATGAGGGTTTCATTTCTATTTGCTGAGTAGGTAAAATATCTTCACACATGGCATGACCGTGGAATGTAACACATTCTGTAGATGGCTCTTTATCTTTTGATGTACAAATATGGATTTTCTTTGACTGTGAGATGGGGTTTCATTCTATACTTCACAAAACTTCTTTTCTCTTTCCGTCCATGTCAACAATACCTTACTTTCACCCTGCTCAACTATATATTGTGAGAAGAAAGGAAACCTTTTTAAACCCGACAAGGGTTTCATGTTTCTACTATGTAAACAATATAATCAACTACGGCCTTGTCTGGACAGTTTAATTACCATTTTTCCTTTCTCCCCAACACTATAAAATGCATTAGGTTCTGAAACTCGATATGGGTATTTCAAAAAATGAATGTAAATGGCATTTTATGCTATAGCCTGGTTATGATATATCTCTGCATTTTCATTGTGAGAACCCAAATTTGAAATTGAAACAATGATTTGTCTTTTGAGCACAATCTCTTCTTTCTGCGAACAATGGCATATGATATCTGTTTCTTCCTTATGTTGTCACTATTTAGTTATAATCACTGTCACTCTTTTAAGAAAATTGAAGATTGCATACACTGTTTCTCTACTTATGTAGCTTCACTTGTTCCTTCAATGGACTTTGCATATGAAGGATATACTGTTGGTTTTCAACTTATAACTCTTCTTCTTTCTGTAGCAGCATACATGTCTTCATTTCTGTAACTTTACTTGTCCATTCAGTGGACTGTAGCAATTAGATACTTTAAACATGATGATGACCATGGCTATGTGTTGATCATGATGTTAGTCATAAACAAACATAGAATAAAAGTTACACATCAACCTTTACTCATCTTGAAAGATACGATAAATTCAAAGAATTCATGATCCCAAGTCTTTGTGGATTAGTTCTTAATCAACTAACGTTACTCAGTGGTTGATGTGTGTTGTTGTTTTCCATTCAGGGGCCTTACATTTGTTCATCAGCAGGATTCTATTTCTGTAAAGATGCTACACAGAAGGTTATTTACACAGGATATTTCCACAAATAGTGTGTCTATATTCAAATCTTTGCATGCTATTTGTCAATTGTACATGCTTTAACTTCAAATATGCTATAAATCTACAAGTATCTATGAGATGTCTGCATATTTCATACATTTTGCTCTTGATTATCTATTATTTGCAATTGTGATGGTGAATTGTTATGAAATTAAAAGAAATGTAAAAGAATACTTCAAATTACGATGAATCTTCAGTTATTGAGTCACATACACACTTGATACAGTCATGAGAAAGAAGAAACCAAACCAAATTTTCACCAGGATGTTCCATAGCTAGATACAGAGGATGCAAACTTCAAAGGATGATGACTGAAAACAATATATGTAGACTTATAAGCACTCCAAGGGACGCAGCAAATCAAATCATATATCAAGAATTCAGACACAGATTACTTAGAATTTACGATGATATGTAATCAAACAGGTCTTCTCTTTCATTAAGTATGCGAAAATATGTATGCTTACAATAACTTTGAAATAGGCCCTGAATATTTCAGCAAACAAATTTCAATTAAGCTTCAAATGAATAAAACAAAGCCATCCCTGCACCTTTTATAGAATAAGGTGAGGTAGCGGTTACACATGACCTATGATCAAGATTTATCAATTAAGATCTACGGTACATATTCTCCTTTGACTTAGTCAAATGTATCTTATGGCACAGGTTGCCAACTTGCAACCATCTAGGTAACTTATCTTCTCCTAAGTACCTGATGCATGTATTTCCCTTTGTGGTGCATCTTCATCTACTCTTCAGGTTCCTCCTCTTCATCTTCATGATCATCATGATCATCACTTTCCATGTCTTCATCATCCTAATGAATGTCTCCTTGTATATGGACATGCATGGTTGTCCTGATATTTTCATATATCTCCACTATTCTTTCAATTTCTCCGCCATCCTAAGTTTTGGCTTTGCTAATGGCATGCTTATGGGTTTGGAACTTATCCCTGAGGGTTTCCAATTTATTTTTCCTACTGCTCAATGTTTCATTGTAGTTCTCCACCTTGACCTTGATCCTCATGATCTTGTTCATTACTTCTTCTGTCAAGTGGTTAAGAGGGTCATCAGCCATCGGCTTGAAATTATTATGTAGGGCTTTGATGGCAAAGTCCACATCTTGATTTTCAATTTTACCTTCCACTTTCCCCTCTAAGGCCTCCAGGACTTCTGCCTCATAAGACATCATGTCGTGCAGCTTCATACTGATATCTCTCAATTTATTATTGCACCTCTTTAGTACATCACATTCAAATCTGATATCTTTATACCAGATAACTACCAGCATGGTTGTGTTATTATTTAGCACCTGGTTGCTTATTAGGTCCTGAGGATTAATCCTTGTTATTTCACTCAAAGCACTCTGTTAGCACTTATTTTGACCTGGGGTTGATTAGTCATGATCAGGAGGTTTCTTCATCTGAAGCCTTCATCTTCTTGCCCAATTTTTCTAAGTGTTGGACCTCCTCAGCATTTTTCAGCTGCAGCATCATATTTTTCTGAGGAGGAGGTCGTCATCATCATCTTGTCTTCGATGATGATCTTCATCAGCATGTTCTTCGTCGACTTGTTTTTCTCATCGTCATCATCATATTTCAACTGTCGGGTGATGTTTGGATATCATCCTGATGATACTGGTGAGCTACAGTGCGCCCTCAGTTGCTTGCGGGGGTGATTTTTCAAGTATATGGTGATCTTTCATTTATCACCTTGCTCAAACATGATGATGATGTTGCCCCGTTATCTTGAAGGGGTTATTCTCTAAGTTGTCGACCTGACTTGTTTTTTCCTAAGGGTCGTCATCATCATGATATTTCCAGTTATCATCCTGCTGCTTGCGGAGGTCATCATATTTTCTGCCTTCATGATATTTCGCCGGGGTGATATTTTATCATCGGGTGATCTTGGTTAATATCATCCTGATGATGTTGTCGAAGAGTTCTAAGTGCGACCCGATATTCACTAGGGTCATCATATTTTGAACGTCAGGATGATCTTAGTCAATATCATCCTGATGATGTTGTATCACTTCTTGTTCGTTGTTTTGACATCCTGATGATGCTGACATCATCCTTATATCAGGGTGATATCTTTTTATCTGCCTATCTGCATCATGATATTCCGAAGGAAGGGGTGATATTTTCATATCAGCCGGATATATGTTTGCTCGACCATCATGATGATGCTGATATCAAGGAGATATCCGCCTGCTGGCTTCGCGCATTATCTCCGGGGGGTGATCTTTTCAAGCATCATCATCATATTCAGTTATCGCCCCGATCTTATAGAGGAGCTACAGTGCAACCTGATCTTTGAGCATCAGGAGGATATTTCCAAATATTCGGTTGTCTTCCGAATATCATGATGATGTTAATATGATGATGACGTCATCAAGATCCGGGGGGTCATATTTCTAATACTGATCATCTTAAAGAGACCTCCTGATATTTGCAAACATGATGATGACGTCATCCGGATATGAGGAGGTGCGCAGTAGGCAGATATGATGATGACATCAGCAGGATATGATGATGATGTCATCAGGATGTTCATCGGCCAGACTTTTGTTATAAGCTCAGCAGGAGGATGTTCCTCCGAAGGATCAGGTTGTGCCGATTATCATGAACGTTATATTTCAAATATCATGATGACGTCAGGGTGATATTTCGAACAACAGGATATCATGCTGCTGGAGGATGATGATGATGAGGTCTATACTAGTGTCATCAGGAGCAAAAGCACCGACATGATATATGCTCATGACCTAGTATATAAAGTGTTATTGAGGTCATCGCGGGGTGCATGTGGGATATTGATATCCTGCATTTTCAAATATCATGATGATGAATCTCGGCGGGAAATGGTTGCGATTGCAGATTTGATGATCTTCCCAAGGCCGCGGGTTGGTGCGCCATTAATGGCGATTGTTGCAGAGGTATGGGCGATGGCGCGGATGGATCCTGTACCCGACTGAAGATGTACATCAGCGGATGGTGGCGCAGGGCTCGAGGAATCTTCCTGTCTCCTCCCCTACCTGCTGCATTCAAGTTTGGGTGCCAATCTGGTTGTGTTTGAGCGCCATTTTCCTGATACTGTGTATCTGGCGAAATTTTGGTCAACCATGTAATTAATTGCTGAGCACCTACCTGGCTGTTATAAGCAGGTGGTCTTGCTCATTTGAAAGGTTGTTGAAAGTTGATGATTTTGGCTCTGTAATGCATAACAAGCTGATCTGGTTGCTCTGTACAGCTTACCTGTGAGTTTATGTATCTCTTGTTGTTTGTTTTTGGCATGAACCCACTGATTTCATGATTAAACTTATATGAGAAATGCTATTTAGCATGTGTTGTGTTAATTCTATCTCCAGTATTGCATGTACTCTTCTTCTGAATCTGGATGTTTGGTAATGTTTAGATTCTAGAGCATAGAATTCCTATGTTGACTGTCTGATCTTCTGACTTCTACTCAAGGGGTAGATTAAACTGTTTTTAGGTTGAACATTGGGAAGGGTATACTGCAGTAGGGATACCATAAGTAGAGATAACCTAACACTCTGTATTGGGAGATACCTGTAAGGCAGGTATCACATATATCCCCTAGAAATCCAGTTTTAGCTGTTCATGCTGATCATTCACAGGTGTATGTCTACTGACTCCAGGCCCTGGATAGGCACCAATCATGCTTTGTTCTTGTGTTATAACCATGTCCAGCTTTGCATCCACACTTAAACTCCAAATCAAAATCTAAAACAACCATTAGGACATTAGAGTTAGTTTAGGATCCTCAGTCCTCTGTCTACAACTGCTAATAGGCCCAAAGCTAGCCCCTTTGCTCTTATTTTTCAGTTTTGGTCTACTTACAAGAGGACTATCTGCTTTCTGTCAGCATCCCAGCCTTGTATGCATATCCTCATGGATGTTGAGTAGGGAATACCCCCCTAGGTCTTGCAGAGCCTGAAGAAGAAGAGGAGATAAAATATAGAGTCTATCTCCTACACTGTTGACCCCCTGGCCCAGAGATCCTGTTGATCACTGATGGCTACCTTGTAGGGATATCTGGGAATAAGCATCCAGTCTGGGAAAAAGTCAACAGAAATTGGCGACTCTGCTGGGGATTGAGAAGTAACAGTACTATCTAATCATCTCCAGTAATATATATGTGACCCATCTGAGTCAGCAACAGAAATTGGCGACTCTGCTGGGGAACCTTGTGAAAGAACCCTGGTTTTCAGAAGAAAACAGTTCCTAGTAATAGGTGGCGACTCCGAAGTAATCTCCCAACCAGTCACAGTAAAATTATATGCAGGGGAGAAGATCCCAACAAAATCCTCTATTTGAAGAGTTACCATTAACAAAAAGAATGATGTATAGAAGAAAGGGAACTGTCTCAGTTAGTCATGAGAGCTCCCCCAGAAAAAGTGATGATGTACAAGATAACCCTAGGCCATCAGGACAGCATGCGCCTTATTTTTCAACTGCAGAAGCTGATATTCAAGGTGCATATGAGAGGCAACAGGGTGGTAGTATGAGAATGAGGTCAGAGGTGTTCCAAGAACGCCCTTTTCTAGACCCAAGTGAAAGGTTTGAAGAGGCAGAGTCTCTGAGGGATGATGAAGATGATGACCAGAATGGTATGAGACCATCTACCTCCAGACCTAAGGATGAACAATTGGCTGAAGAAATCAAAAGCCTAAGAGCAGAACTAGAATACCTACAAGCCATGAAAATCAGAGATGATATACAGCAGAAAGTGCAAGCCTTAAGAACTGCCCAAAATAATTCAGTTCCTACCCTAGAGAATGCAAATGTGCAAAGACATCAGCAAAGATATGAAATGCAACATCAGCATCATGATGAGAGACAAAATGTGAATGATGCTAGGATACCACTGAACAATGCAGGAAACTAGAATGCAAATAGAAATGTTAATGTTAATCAGCCAAACAGACAGCCCATGCAGCTAGATAGATTCAGGTAGCTGGTGTTTGATGGTATTCCTGGGTATCCTAACCCCATTGACAAGCATCTGAGGCTGCAAGTGCCTAAGTTTTCAGGAAACAATACAGTGTCAGGAGAAGATCATCTAAAGGCCTTCCAAAATGTCATGGATAATTTTGAGGTTGAGCATGAGGATGTTTTCATGAAGTCATTCATGCAATCCTTAATAGATGAGGCAAGAGAATGGTACAGGAATCTGCCTGACCGGAGTATTTCATCATGGGATGATTTTAAAAGGATATTCAAGGAGCAATATGGTGATAAAACTGACCCTAGCTTCTTTGTAAATGAATTCACTAGTATCACCAAAGGGTCAAATGAGCAGGTTGCAGACTTTAATGCAAGATTTACTAAAGTGTTGAACAAATTGCCACATCATATGAGGCCAAATGAACCTATGTGCATAATTTTGTATATCAATGCCTTTGATGCAAAGACTGCATATGGACTGAGAGATAAAGGTCCTGCCACTCTCAGGGATGCTTTCAGAATTGCAGTAAATATTGAAAACAATAGGAAAGCATCAGGCAAGACAAATAGAAGGGATGATGTAAAAATTCTGCAGAATCCAAATAAGCCTCAGAACACTCAAGGTAGTACATCTGCTCCTGAAGATAAGATAGACAAACTGGCAAATGTTGTTAAGGACCTGAGCTATAGATTAGCTAGAAGTGAAAAAGGAATGGGTCCTGATAGGCAAGTCTATCAAAGGCAGGAAAAGAGGCCATCATTACATGATATGCCTTATAACACCAATTGGCATGATGGTAAGCCTGTATATCCACGTAACAACACAAATCAGAGGGCTCAACATGCCAAGGAAACTCTTGATCCCCTGAAGAAAACTATAAATATTGCTGATGATGCTCCGTGGTGTATAATTTGTCAGATGCCACATTCACAGTCACAGTGCATGATTGCCCAATCTTTGTATGATAATGCTACATCCTGTAATGAATGCAATGAGCCACATCATGTGCAGGATGATGATGTTAACATGATGTCCATAGGCAATGGATATACTCTCTATGATGCTGATGACAATACAGATCATCAAGTTCAGGCATGCCAACAGTCCCCATATGATGAAGATGATGAAGATAACTATGTGTATGCTCAGAACTCACACAATTTTCTGAGTAGCTTACAACGACCTTCTGATGAGGAAATCAGAGCCTTCACAGCTGCAGCAGTTGCTCAAGTCAAAAGCAACTACAACCTCAGAGGTAAAAATCAAGTAGGCATCCCACATCAGCCAGAAGGCATTTCTGCAGGTCAGCTGGTGCATGGTCATAAAGGAACTGAACCACAAAAAAGGCAGTGGGTAAATAATAAACAGAACTTTAGATACAGAACAGGTCCTGAATTTCAAGGACCAGAAAACAAAACCCCTCAGGCTGAAGATCAAAGTAGAGGTTCCCAAGACAAGAATGATGATCAGGGAACTATGAAAATGAAAACTAAATCAGCTCAGGATAAAAGCAAGATTGTGGAGCAAGCTACAACTGTTGTACAAAACTATGCTCCATTTGATATAGCCCAGATCCTCTCTCAGGTAAAGGTCTCTGTTCCACTTATGGAACTCATGAAAGTGGAAGAGATCAAGAATAGGACAATATCCCTAATCTCAGGGGTACCTTTTCAAGCTAAGCAAAATGATCAGACCCAGGGTGAGAAACATGTCATGTGTAATGAAGAGGATGAGACTCCTGAAGTCTATTTAGGAATGACCATGACAAAGTGTCCTTCACAGGTGGAACCATTTTATGTTTCCCTGGTTATAAATGGTAAAATAATTAGAAATTGTATGCTTGACTCTGGAGCATCTACAAATGTCATGCCTTTGGCTATCATGCAACAAACTGGACTAAAGATTGACAAGGCATGTGGAAAGTGTTATGCTATGGATGCCAGAGAGGTACCAGTTATTGGAATCATGAAGGATGTAGATTTCAAACTGGCAGCATTTCCTGAAAAAAGATACAAAATGAATATAACAGTGGTTGACATCAAGCCACAATATGGTATGTTGCTGTCAAGAAGATGGGCAGCACTAATAGGTGGAAGTATGCAGCTGGACCTGTCATATGCCATGATTCCAATGAATGGCAGGGATGTCAAGCTAAGCAGAGAGCAAAGATCATCAGAGACAGTGGAAGACCAAGAAGCAAATGAACAGATATGCTTTGTAGACACTGACTGTGATAACTTTAAGGTTGTCTCAGATGATACAGAAGATGAAAAGAAAAATGCCTGTATTGAAGAGCTGGATCAGCAAGGCTTATGGACCATGTTTTTTGATGGAGCTTGTGCAAAAGAAGGCTCTGGAGCTGGAGTTGTTTTCCTGTCTCCAACTGGTAAGCTCCTCAAATTCTCCTTCTTGCTGAGGTTTGATTGCACAAACAATATTGCAGAATATGAGGCTTTACTCTTAGGCCTAAATATTGCTCTCAAACATGGAATTAAGATGTTAAGAGTATTTGGAGATTCTGAGCTGATTGTATCCCAAATCAGAAATAAGTATGCTGCAAAAAATAAGAGATTGAAACAGTACAAGCATGCTGTTTGGGATACTATTGAATTATTTGATGCATTTTCAATTGGCTGGGTAGAAAGGTCAAAAAATGTTATGGCTGATTTCTTAGCCAATGTTGCAATAAGGCCAGATGACATCACTCTGTCGGGTGTCACAGATGTAGAAGTTAAAATTAGGCCTGCCATACCAGAAAACATATGCAGTTGGCAAGTTTTTAATGATGATAGGGATTTGCTGAAATTTTTGCACTGCATAGATGAATATGAGAACCAACAGATTGATTTCCAAGCTTTTGTAGAGACTGTAAATGGAAAAGAGACTCTTGTGGGAAAAGAGATCATTCAGCTGAAGACTAACAAGATCCCTAGAGGGTTAGTGGCTTTGGAAAGAGCCTTTGACAGTAGAGACAAAATGGTCACAAGGACATCCCCCACAAATAAGGAGGATTTAGAAGAAATAAATTTGGGGACATCTCAGGCCCCTCAGAAGGTATATATTGGCAAACAGCTCAAACCACACATAAGAAGTATGCTGATTGCATTGCTAAAAAAGTATAAACATGTTTTTGCTTGGTCATATGAGGACCTAAAAGCTTATAGAGAAGACTTATTCCAGCATGAGATCCCATTGAAGCCTGAAGCTAAGCCATTTAGACAAAGGCAGAGACTTATTAATCCTACCTTAGCTCCCAAGATGCAAGAAGAACTCAAAAGGCTCAGGGATGCTGGAATAATTGTGCCAATAAGACATTCAACTTGGGTGTCTAACCTTGTCCCAGTCAGGAAAAAGAATGGTGATATTAGGCTGTGTGTTGATTTCAGGAACTTGAATGTATCCTCTTTGAAGGATAACTATCCATTGCCTAATATGGAAGCTATGTTGCAGAGAGTGACTGGTTGTGAACTCCTATCCATGATGGATGGATTTTTAGGATATAATCAGGTAAAGGTGAAGGAATCAGAATAGTATAAGACTGCCTTTACCACTCCATGGGGAACATATGTGTATGTTAGAATGCCATTTGGACTAACAAACGCAGGTGCTACATTTCAAAGAGCAATGGATGTTGCTTTTGCAGGGCTGATTGATTCAATCTTGGCTGTATATCAGGATGACATGACTGCCTACTCAAAGAAAGAAGAGCAGCATTGTTTGCATCTGGAGCAGATCTTCATAAGAGCACTAGAATATGGTATTTCTTTAAACCCAAAGAAGTGTGCCTTTGGAGTAGTTGAAGGAAAACTTCTGGGACATATTGTTTCCAAGGATGGAGTTAGGATAGATCCAGAGAGAGTGGCAGCTATTGACAAGATTCAAATGCCAAAAACTGTGAAAGGAGTTCAGTCCTTCTTTGGACAGATAAACTTTGTTAGAAGATTTGTTCCCAACTTTACAGAAACTACAAGGAACATCTCCAAGATGATGAAGAAGGATGCAACTGTCAACTGGGAAAGGGAAGCAACAGAATCATTTCAGAACATCAAAGAGGCAATTAAGATGGCCCCTGTTCTTAAATCTCCTGATTTTTCTAGGCCATTCCAAGTGTTTTCATTTGCTTCCTTTCATACTGTAGCTGCATGTTTGTTACAGAAAAATGAAGATGGTTTTGAACAGCCCATTGCTTTCTTCAGTATGTCCCTGCAGGCTTCTGAGTTGAAATATGACATTATGGAAAAACAGGCATATGCACTGATCAGAGCCATCAAAAGTTTCAGACCATACCTGGTAGGGTCATATATCATTGCATATGTACCTCATGCAGCAGTCAAAGACATATTCACTCAGCAGGAGGTGACTGGAAGAAGGTGCAGATGGATAAACAAACTGCAGGAATTCAACATAGACATACAAGTTACTAAGTTGATAAGAGGACAAGGATTAGCCAAGATGATGGCACAGTCAAACTTGGAAGCATGCCAAGTTAATGCAGTCCAAGATGAGAATGTAAATGTATCAGGATATGAATGGTACAAGGATATTGTCTATTATTTGCAAAATCTGAATTGTCCTTCCCATTTCAGTGACAATCAAAAGAGGACTCTGAAGCTACATGCAATCAGGTATGTTATTGTTCAAGGTGAGCTGTACTGGAAAAACCCTGATGGTGTGCTGCTGAGATGTGTGGATGAGGATATGGCTAATAATGTTTTGATTGATATGCATAAAGGATTGTGTGGTGGACATTATACTACCCAAACAACAGCTCATAAAATTCTCAGGGCAGGATATTGGTGGCCCACTCTCTTTTCAGATGCACAGAGGTTAGTAAGAAAATGTGACCCTTGCCAAAGGTTTTCAGGAAAGCTGAAATATGATGGTGCTTTACCCCTCAGAACTGTACCTGTGGATGCTCCATTCCAGCAATGGGGAATTGACTTTATAGGGGAAATTGCAGACAAATCAAGTGGGGGACACAGTTGGATTTTGGTGGCAACTGACTACTTTACCAAATGGATTGAGGCCATTCCAACTAAGAGAGCTACAAGTAAGGTGGTGACAGACTTCATACTAGAGAACATCATCATCAGGTTTGGAGTACCATTTAAGATTATCACTAATAATGCTATGTGCTTCAGATCAGGTGAGTTTGTTGATTTTTGCAACAGGTATGGGATAAACCTGTCATATACATCACCATATCACCCACAAGGAAATGGTCAAGCAGAATCAAGCAATAAGAGCATCATGAAAATTGTCAAGAGGATACTGGACAAGAACAAGAGAGCTTGGGACTCAAAGTTGAACTTAGCAGTATGGGCTGACAGAGTGACAGTGAAAAGGGCTATTGGGAAGTCACCTTTTGAGCTGGTATATGGTACATCAGCTAGACTGCCCATAAACAATCTCCTACCAGTTTACAGATTCATTCAGGAAAATGATGAGGACACTGAAGATCCCATGACAGAAAGAGTGAATCAGCTGGTTGCATTGGATGAAGACAGAAGAAGAGCCCACCAGATCAATCTCAAAAGACAACAGGATATGAAATATCAGTTTGACAGGAGAGCTACAAAAAGGAAGTTTGAAGTCAATGATCTGGTGCTTATTTGGAATGCTAAAGATCAGGAAAAGGGTAAACATGGTAAATTTCAGCCCTTATGGATGGGCCCATATCAGGTTTGCAATACTCATGGGGAGGATTCTTATTTCCTCCAGGCCCTAGATGGTGAAATTCTAGAATTGCCTGTGCATGGCCAATTCCTTAAGTTCTATTTTGCATGAATATCTGGTTGCTGTGCACATTTGTAAAATATGTATGTAGTGTAAATGCCTTGTACAGCTCGCATTTTTTGGCTTTTTGTCTGTGGTCTGCTCGGAGATCTGGTTCTCGCTGCAGGTTTTCACCTGCACGTCCCCATTCGGAGCCACTGTTAGCACTTATTTTGACCTGGGGTTGATTAGTCATGATCAGGAGGTTTCTTCATCTGAAGCCTTCATCTTCTTGCCCAATTTTTCTAAGTGTTGGACCTCCTCAGCGTTTTTCAGCTGCAGCATCATATTTTTCTGAGGAGGAGGTCATCATCATCATCTTGTCTTCGATGATGATCTTCATCAGCATGTTCTTCGTCGACTTGTTTTTCTCATCGTCATCATCATATTTCAACTATCGGGTGATGTTTGGATATCATCCTGATGATACTGGTGAGCTACAGTGCGCCCTCAGTTGCTTGCGGGGGTGATTTTTCAAGTATCTGGTGATCTTTCATTTATCACCTTGCTCAAACATGATGATGATGTTGCCCCGTTATCTTGAAGGGGTTATTCTCTAAGTTGTCGACCTGACTTGTTTTTTCCTAAGGGTCGTCATCATCATGATATTTCCAGTTATCATCCTGCTGCTTGCGGAGGTCATCATATTTTCTGCCTTCATGATATTTCGCCGGGGTGATATTTTATCATCGGGTGATCTTGGTTAATATCATCCTGATGATGTTGTCGAAGAGTTCTAAGTGCGACCCGATATTCACTAGGGTCATCATATTTTGAACGTCAGGATGATCTTAGTCAATATCATCCTGATGATGTTGTATCACTTCTTGTTCGTTGTTTTGACATCCTGATGATGCTGACGTCATCCTTATATCAGGGTGATATCTTTTTATCTGCCTATCTGCATCATGATATTCCGAAGGAAGGGGTGATATTTTCATATCACCCGGATATATGTTTGCTCGAGCATCATGATGATGCTGATATCAAGGAGATATCCGCCTGCTGGCTTCGCGCATTATCTCCGGGGGGTGATCTTTTCAAGCATCATCATCATATTTAGTTATCGCCCCGATCTTATAGAGGAGCTACAGTGCAACCTGATCTTTGAGCATCAGGAGGATATTTCCAAATATCCGGTTGTCTTCCGAATATCATGATGATGTTAATATGATGATGACGTCATCAAGATCCAGGGGGTCATATTTCTAATACTGATCATCTTAAAGAGACCTCCTAATATTTGCAAACATGATGATGACATCATCCGGATATGAGGAGGTGCGCAGTAGGCAGATATGATGATGACGTCAGCAGGATATGATGATGATGTCATCAGGATGTTCATCGGCCAGACTTTTGTTATAAGCTCAGCAGGAGGATGTTCCTCCGAAGGATCAGGTTGTGCCGATTATCATGAAGGTTATATTTCAAATATCATGATGACGTCAGGGTGATATTTCGAACAACAGGATATCATGCTGCTGGAGGATGATGATGATGAGGTCTATACTAGTGTCGTTAGGAGCAAAAGCACCGACATGATATATGCTCATGACCTAGTATATAAAGTGTTATTGAGGTCATCGCGGGGTGCATGTGGGATATTGATATCCTGCATTTTCAAACATCATGATGATGAATCTCGGCGGGAAATGGTTGCGATTGCAGATTTGATGATCTTCCCAAGGCCGCGGGTTGGTGCGCCATTAATGGCGATTGTTGCAGAGGTATGGGCGATGGCGCGGATGGATCCTGTACCTGACTGAAGATGTACATCAGCGGATGGTGGCGCAGGGCTCAAGAAATCTTCCTGTCTCCTCCCCTACCTGCTGCATTCAAGTTTGGGCGCCAATCTGGTTGTGTTTGAGCGCCATTTTCCTGATACTGTGTATCTGGCAAAATTTTGGTCAACCATGTAATTAATTGCTGAGCACCTACCTGGCTGTTATAAGTAGGTGGTCTTGCTCATTTGAAAGGTTGTTGAAAGTTGATGATTTTGGCTCTGTAATGCATAACAAGCTGATCTGGTTGCTCTGTACAGCTTACCTGTGAGTTTATGTATCTCTTGTTGTTTGTTTTTGGCATGAACCCACTGATTTCATGATTAAACTTATATGAGAAATGCTATTTAGCATGTGTTGTGTTAATTCTGTCTCCAGTATTGCATGTACTCTTCTTCTGAATCTGGATGTTTGGTAATGTTTAGATTCTAGAGCATAGAATTCCTATGTTGACTGTCTGATCTTCTGACTTCTACTCAAGGGGTAGATTAAACTGTTTTTAGGTTGAACATTGGGAAGGGTATACTGCAGTAGGGATACCATAAGTAGAGATAACCTAACACTCTGTATTGGGAGATACCTGTAAGGCAGGTATCACATATATCCCCTAGAAATCCAGTTTTAGCTGTTCATGCTGATCATTCACAGGTGTATGTCTACTGACTCCAGGCCCTGGATAGGCACCAATCATGCTTTGTTCTTGTGTTATAACCATGTCCAGCTTTGCATCCACACTTAAACTCCAAATCAAAATCTAAAACAACCATTAGGACATTAGAGTTAGTTTAGGATCCTCAGTCCTCTGTCTACAACTGCTAATAGGCCCAAAGCTAGCCCCTTTGCTCTTATTTTTCAGTTTTGGTCTACTTACAAGAGGACTATCTGCTTTCTGTCAGCATCCCAGCCTTGTATGCATATCCTCATGGATGTTGAGTAGGGAATACCCCCCTAGGTCTTGCAGAGCCTGAAGAAGAAGAGGAGATAAAATATAGAGTCTATCTCCTACACTGTTGACCCCCTGGCCCAGAGATCCTGTTGATCACTGATGGCTACCTTGTAGGGATATCTGGGAATAAGCATCCAGTCTGGGAAAAAGTCAACACACTCAAGGCTTTCTCCAACTGGAATGACCTTCTTCCGGTCTCTGTCTGTAATTTATCAACTTTTCTCCTTGAGATACCCAAAGAATTCAACCTCTGCAAAGAGGCCTTCACTACTTCTTCAGCTCCTGTGGGTGCGGATGACATCCACTTTCTCATAATCACTGACTCATGTTTCATAAGGTCTAATTTATTAGCCTCCTAAGAAATCACAGTCAATGGGACTGCCTGATCTGATGGTGTATGATCAGGGTTAATTAACCCTTTAATGTATGAGGCTACATTTTCTACCACTTCATCATCTGATAAGTCCACAGTCTCCTCTAGTGAGACAGGACCTCTTTGACCTGCTATAGTGGTTTTTTTGGCTTGCTCTTCATCCTTCTCAGTCTTAAACTGAATGATGGTAGGAAGTGGTACCTCATGTTGCAACTCTTTTCTAAACACTTCACTACCTGCTCCCCTTAACATCATAGGGTCATGTCTTATTTCACCCCTCATATGTGTTCTTAGTTTTTTAGGGGTTGAAGTTGTTAAGGATACTGCTTTCCTCTTCCTGGTGACCACCAAGGGGTCATCCTCTGCAGGTTCCTCCTCAATAAGAATATCTTTCTCTGCATATTGTTGTGAAGTTTGGCCTTGATCCTGTATTTTTGCAGTATCCACAGCCGTCCTCAAGATCTTTTTAGTCTTTTGTTTATCCTCTGGAGGTGGAGCTGATGAAGCTGATGCCTATCCAGATGCAGATGCATCCTTAGTTGGTATATCTATTCTCTCAACTATTACTCCCTTAGGTGTATCTTCAGTTTTCTTCTTTTTACTGGGAGGTCCTTTTCCTTGTTTCTGGGCTAGCAGCCTTTCTCCAATAGATTTTCTCTTCTCTCCAAGAAAGTCATCATATTCCTCATCAGGAATTTCCTACCTTTTCCTCTTGTTATCTACTTTGATGGTCATCGCCTTCTTCTTCAATATATTTATTTGTGCATCCACCCATGCTTGGGTCAACTACAGCACCCCACCTGTAAACCTATCCAGTGAAATATCTTCAAGTTGCGTTAGGTCAAGGGCAAAAATGGTGTCATTATACACCTTCTTCTCTTCATATTAATTTGATAATAACCTACCATCATCCTTCTTCAATTGTGCTAGCACTGGAATACAATCAAATGTTCTTAGCTGATTGAGTGTGAGTCTCTGATATTTTCTCCTCCTCACCTCAGCTTCATCCTCACAGTATGTCCAGAAATCCTCCAAGTGCTTCTGATGGATGGGCTTTCCCATAATCTTCTACATTCTTCTATAGAGGTCATAAGATCTAGCCAGTGGGAATGGCTGTAAGTTTATTAGATTTAGACCTGCTATGAGTTTCTTTATATTTTTTGAATTAGGACATATATACCACCCTATATTTACTAGAAACAAAACTAGAGGAATCTTATTATTTTCCTTGTATGCATCCAGTATTGTTGATACTTTTCTTAGAAATTCCATGAGGATTACCCCATCAGTAGGGTACCTGGGTAACATTAAGGGCTGCCCCTCAAAACCTTCTACTCTCATGTATGAAAATGTGGCGAACTAGATAAACCAGGCACCATGTCTGTATATAACCTCCTGAACTTCCATGCGCAGTCTTTTGGTTCTATCCTCCTCCATTATTCTCACTAGATGCATAGAAAATGCATCATTCACTAGTTTGTAATCATGGAGATAGTGTGCTCTTTGCAACTGAGGATAATAATCCCATATATGGGCATCATTCAAACTGCCACCAATCTTTCCAACTGTAGTTAATGCATCAAATGTACCTTTATAGGCACATGAATATACAATATTTGAAGTCATATAAAATGAACAGTCCAGGCCTCCTAGGTTCATCAGTTGTTCATCTAGGGCATCACTGATGATCTTAGCCCATAATGGCTTGTTATCCATGTAGATGCTCATCATGATGATCCCGTACATCTAGTCTTTGAAGCTTCCAGCTGTAGGCTGGCCTGTCACTTTGTTGAGCAGGGCAATCATATATTGATACTCATCATCAAAATCAAACTTGTACATGTGCACCAGTAATTTGGCAGAGGCAGTGTAAGGACTGTTCTTTGCCCTCCATTGATACATCCTCTTTCTTGCAGTCTTCTTGTTGTTAGTATATTCAACCTCCAGTTTCTTCAGATCCATACTAACCACCTTTTTCCCAACTAGAAGGTTGAAAGTAGAAGTAATTCCTTTTATTGATAGGTCTGCATATACCCTTCTGTGTTTTTCTACCCATCTTGTCCTAGGGTTATAGTTTCTGGCACACTCAACTACCAATTCTGGAGTTTCCATGGTGTAGGGAAATCTAGCTGCATACCACATTCCTGATTCAAAGACAGCATCCAGAAGGGTACTTTCTCTATCTTCACCCATCTTGGCTGACCATGCCGCCAAATTTGTGCATCCCTGGTGGGTATCTCTGATGACACAAAATTTGAATTGTACTCCCTTAGGTTGGGCAAACATAGGTTTAAGGAATTCTGTATCAGACTTATTCTTCCTGACATCTGCCATAAGTGCCTGCAATAAACATGACTGGTCTTACAACAATATCCACATGCATGCATATACAGCATTATACGTTTACGGCATCATGCATATTATACCTATTAATCTTTATTTCATCATGGTGTGTCTAATTATAGAGCAAAACCAACAAAGGACTTACTACCTAGATATTACAGAAAATGACAACAGGAGGGTTTCTAATTACTTACCTGATCACATTATCTCCCTAGATTAAGCAAATGATTACCAAAAAGAGATTCAGATACTGGTGATAATCACGTGCTTCATTCTACTATAGGCTGTTTACATCTGTAGGTAGGTCGTACTAGGGTTTGAATGTTCTGCGCTTTGTAAAATCTTGTTTCTTTGCAAGGTAAATGTCAAATGACCCTATAAATTCACTTTTAATCTCATCCTTAGGGTAAATTAGGGCACATCCAGGTTAGATTGATTAAAACCATTGGTCTTCTTCCATGGATCTATGGATGTTGCTAGGTGTTTGCATCGTGTTCACGATCAGCTAGAATCCACCTACTGCATTTATGTGCATTTAATGTCATATGTGCTATGACCCTCCACCTTTGAGTGGGAAAATTGATGTTGAAGTGATCGGGTGATATTCAAATATCGGGTGATAGTCAAATATCAAGTGATATCTGGAATATCATCCCCCAAGAGTAAAGTGACCTCTTTTTCGTAAGATCAGGATGACATCACCATCATGTTATGGAAAAAGGGGAATCGCTGGAAATATACCTCCGTGAGGTAGAAAGGATGATGATGTCACCGTCAGAGTGATTTTCTTTGTTTATCGGGATTGGATGATGTCATCGGCATATTGGCTCTGGGGTGATATTGGAAAAATAGGGTGGTATTCAAAATATCAGGTGATATTAGGAATATGGGGTGATGTTTGAAAAATGACCCCCGCAAAATATATGTTGTTTGATGGGTAAATACCACTATCACATAAAATTGACGTCTAGAGGATCAGACCAAATGATTTATCAGGTGATAAAATTGGATCGGGGTGATCTTTCATAAGATGACAGATATTAAGAAATATGACTCCCTCGGAATATCAGGTTTGACCAGAACTTTGACTTGCAATAACTTTCGTTCCCTAAGGAATATCAGGGTGATCCAAAAGGCAAACCTGCATGAAATTTTGTACTCTTTCCAACCATGAGGTTATTGACATGAAATATTAACTTTGACAAACTGACCTTATCATGATGACTTACCCAGTTCCCTTATGCAAGATCATCTACATGACTTACTTTTACTAGACCGCCGAAAAGTAGGAAAACACAAGCCAAGCCAAGCAAAAAAGTTGGGTCCCTATTTTGTCAAGTCAAAACGGGGCGTGTTGTGTGACCACACAACAACTTGCCACCAAAGAATACATCAAAATTCTAATGATTCAAATGAGGTGATCACATTCATATATAGTATTCTAACTCTTTCTAAGTATAAGCATCATAATCTTTTTGTATAACAAAATTTCATCATGGCAACAATGCTAACAAAGGATCAGGTGTGTGCAGATGATTAATTATCCTCATCTTGAAAGCAAGTTGAAAACATGAGTAACTGATGTTAAGCTACATAGTTTGGGAGCATCCTTTATAGCGAACCTGGATAGAGCCTTGGTACCAGCAGGCGTCTATAGCCCTGACAAGGTTATCTATACAATCTCCCTAAGTAGAGCCCCACTGCCAGCAAACATCTATAGCCCCGGTAGAGTTACTTAGATGGCCTAATTTTATTATATTTTTAGATTTTTTAATATTTTATATACTTTATATATCTGATGTCATCATGTAAGCTTAGTGTACAAGGTATGGTCACTTGCTGATTTTGGTTGGAGATTGTATTGGTAGCAAGGGAGTCCCTTTAGATTTTTCACTTAACACCTATACTTGTGTGTTCAACAAAGCCAAGGCTGTTAGGTGAGTCATTGTGAAAGAATCACTTTGGTCAAGAAAAGGCACCTTAATGAAAAGATATCACAGACCTGATCACAAGTACTTCTCAGAATAAATCATAACCTATATATAAATCTACTCTCATCACTTGAATCCTAACAATTTAATTATTTTCTATGGTGATGAGTTGCATCATCTTGACTAACCAAAAATAGAAACTCAACAAGCAAACAAAACAAAAATCAAAACAAAACTGTACAAACAACTATACAAATATACACACTATGATACACATGACTATCTTAAATCTAACTCAGGCTTGGAATAATGTTTGAGGAACTGTCCATTAACTAGTAATGGAACATCCTCACTTATCAAGTTTTTAAGCCTATAAGTGTTGTCTCCTAATATCTCAGAAATTTGGAAGGGACCTATCCAGAGTTTGTCAAACTTACCATGGTCTCCTTTCCTCTCAAGTGCTTTGTCCCACATCAGGACCAAATCTGAGATCCTAAAGGCTTTAATCCTGGCTCTTTTGTCAAACCAGTGTTTGACAACAACCTGATGTTTAGCAAATTGATCAATTGCTTGACTTCTTTTCTCTTCTAGGTGCATCAACTGAAGCAACCTGACCTCTTGCTTATTGTCTATGCCTAGGTACTCTTGGGCAAACTACAGTGTAGGAATTTTTAGGTTAATAGGGAGGATGGGGTCCACCCCATATACTAAATGATAAGGTGAGTTTCCTAATTGAGCCTTGTTCCTAGTTCTATCTACCTATAAGGCATATTTCAAAAGGGTATTCCACTCCCTGGGGTTCTTTTCTATTAACTTTTTTATGATATTTAGCAAATTTTTGTTGGTGGATTCTACTAATCCGTTCCCTTGGGGATAATAGTTGGAGGAAAACTTCAATATGATCCCGTAATCAAAAGCAGAGCCATTATCACTTACCAAAGCATAGTGAACCCCATACATGGTGACAATATTACTTTCCAGAAATCTGATGACATCTTCAGCATTGCATGTCTTGGTGCTGATAGCTTCAGTCCACCTGGTACAAGAGTTAGTAATCATTAAAACATACATGTGGCTTGATGATGATGGAGGATTAATTGGTCCTATGAAGTCCATGCCCCATTATGCAAATGGGAGCATCTCCATTACTGGTTGCAAGGGTTGAGCAGCATATCTCTCTCTGTTAGCAGCAACCTGACATACATGACAGCATTTAGTATGTTCAGTAGTATCCTTGAAAATGGTAGGCTAGTAGTATCCTACCCTGAGGATAGCATGAGTAGTGGCCAAGGGTGATCCATGTGCTGTTCCAAACTTGTCATGTAGCTCTGATAACACTCTATTTGCTTTTGGTCTCTCTAGGCATCTTAGATATATTCCTTCATAATTTTTCTTGAAAAGGACTCCCCCTTTCATCATATACTTCTGTGGCCTTATTTTTAGGGCTCTCCTTTGTGAGCGTTATAGTCTTGGAGGACATCTTCCAATAATCAGGATGTGCCTGATGTCTGAGTAACACTCTCCATTGTCCTTTGCATTAATTACATACTGCTGACTCATGATATTGGGGTTAATCTCTGATATCATCTGGCTTAAAGCCTATCCTCTCACTAGCTTCATGGGTGTAATATCAATGTCATATTCTTGTAGGACCGTGATCCACTTAGCCCTTTTTTTACCTAGCTCACTTTGCATTAAGAGCATCTTCACGGTTGCATCAGGCACCACAGCAATAACTTTACTTCTTAATATATAGTGCCTAAACTTCTTTACTGTCCTGACCAAAGCAAGTGCTTGCCTTTCAACATCCATGTATCTCAGTTCAGCATCTTTGAAAGGGCATCTCATGAAGGCTATGGGCTTCTCTTCCTTTTCTTCATTTCTCTGTGTCAGTACTGCTATAGAGGTATGCTCTGAAGCAAATGAATCAATATAGAAGTCCCTGGTGTAGTCTGCACTGATCAGGATTGGAGCATTAGATATAGCTTTTTTGATGTCTTCAAAAGCTACTCTAGCCTCTGGTGTCCACTCAATTTTAGCATCCTTCTTGGGCATGGCATTTAAATGTCTGACTATTTCTACAAAACTAGTGATAAACTTCCTAACAAAATTAATCTTACCAAAGTAAGACTTAAGCTCCTTTTTGCTTCCAGGAAGGTGTATTTTCATGATGGATTCCACCCTATCAGGATCAATGATAATCTGATTTTTAGTTATTAGGTGGCCTAGTAATTTTCCTGTTGTCACCCCAAATATGCATTTCTTGGGGTTCAGGGATATCCCATATTGCTCACATTTTTTAAGCACATTTATGAGATCCTCTACATGGTTTCCTCTATCTTTAGAGAACACTATTAAGTCATCCATGTATATGACTATGCATTTTCCTATTAAGCCTCTGAAGGCTATGTCCATTGCTCGCTAGAATATTGCTCTAGCATTGATTAACCCAAACGACATCTTCCTGTAAGTGAATATCCCCCACTTTGTGGTGAAGGCAATTTTTAATCTATCAATTTTATCCACCATTACCTAGTTGTAGCCTGAGCAACCATCCAAAAATGACATCATTTTGGCACCATTCACAATTTGTAGGACCTCATCTAGGGAAGGTAAAGGATAATTATCCTTCTCAGATGCTCTGTTTAAATTCCTGAAATCCACACATTGTCTGATGTCTCCATTTTTCTTCCTCACTGGGACCAGATTTGCTACCTAAGTGGAGTGTCTCACAAGAAATATGATCCTGGCATTTAATAGTTTCTTAACCTCCTCAAAAATAATTGGTTCCAACAAAGCATTGACAGGTCTTTGCTTCTATCTAAAGGGTTTGGCATCTGGCTTGAGGGGTATGGTGTGTGTAATGACTAATGTGTCATACATTTTTAGCTCATCATAAGTCTAGGCAATGACATGGATGTAATCCTTTAGAGCCTGGGTGATTCCTTCTAATTCCTCTTCTGTGCAAACCTTTCCTATCATGACATTCTTCTTTTCATCATTCTGTCCAAAGTTAACCTGGGAATATTGTCCTCCATCAACTTTTGGAAGATCCTTCTATTTTAGCATGTTGTCTAGATCAAATGCTCTCTCTAGCTCAATCATTCCTTTTGGAATCTTATTGCTAGGCAACTCTAAGATTTCTTCCTCTTCCCATACATGATCTTCTACCTTGTTCTCATCTATGATCTGAGCATCAAATATATCTTTGTTGGAGATGAAATCTAAGATATGCTGATCATCATCAAATACCTGGAGGTTGGTTACATTGTCAGGCACAGAAGGTACTGATACCAGCTCTACTGAAAATCTTTTTAGACCAGAAATAGAAAGTGGCTCCAATGTACTGGTAGCCTGGGCTAAAGCATCTGCCCTATGGTTTTGTTCTCTAGGTACATCGATGATATTGAATGCATCAAAGGATTCTATCAGGTCTCACACCCTGTGTCTATAATTAGACAATTTTTTATAATTACAGGAGTAGATTCCTCTTACTTGTCTCATTACTAATTCTGAGTCTCCATAGACATGCAGAATTTTTACTTTCTTCTTAAGGGCAAATAGTAACCCATGAATCAGAGCTTCATACTCTGTTACATTGTTGGTACATGAGAACTGTAGTCTGTATGCTGCCAAGTAGGATTTTCTTGATGGATCAATGAGATCTATCCCTACTCCAACTCCTTGTTTGGACTTGGATCCATCAAATCTAAGGATCCATGGCTTATCTTCAGCCAAAGGCTCACCTAAGCCTTCCTTCTTCTTCTTTGCAGCTCTGGAAACTGCACCACTTGATATCCACTTTAACTTAGGTATCTCAACTTTTTCAGACTTCACCCTTCCTTTCTTTGGTGAAGTTGACGGCTCTTCTTTCTTTTTATCACCAGAAGGCTGACCTTCTGGACTAGGTGATGTTTGTCTTTTCAGAAGATGCAAACACAAAGAGCAAGTAGTCTCTGAGTGAGGTGCTTCATGTAACCTACACCAGCTTTCAATCAAGGCATCTTGTAGAAGCCTCTGCTATTGTGTCATCTTCTGGATCTCTTCATTTAGGAACTCTTCAAATTTAGATAGATTACTACCTCTGTCTTCATCAGATAATTCATAATCGTATTCAACTAGACAATGACTTCCTTTGGTGATTTTCTCTTTTCTCTTAACATTACTCTGGTTGCATACCAGCATCTCTTCTGTCATTTGAACATGATTTTCATCCTGCTATATAGCTTCTCTTGTTCCTGCAGGGAACAAACAGCAATCAGCATCACTATCATTATCACTATCTGATGAACTTACCTTTGATGATGATGATGATGATGATGATGCTGATGCATCACTGTACGCTCATTCTAGCTCCATCATATATATGCATGCTTCACAAGTTTTCTCAGAATGTGACTCATTATGCAACCTGCACCAACCATCCATTAGAATATCATGAAAAGGTATTCCTAACAACTTACATTGCCTTACCTCTCTGGACAAGTGCCTTTCAAAATTCTTGTAATGGTCTACCTCATTTTCATTAGTAGGGTTACTATCAGATTCTACAACTATTTTGTCATCCTGAGGATCATCATGATGATGATGAACATCATACATCAGGATTTCTTCTATCCTGACAGTCTGTGGCCTGATGGAGTAAACTCCAGGTTCTACATCTACATACATGATCTCGTTAGTTTTGTTGTATTCGGTGATCATGTGTTTCATTCTTGGTTCAGCGTCTATTCTTATCTGGTTCGGTATCCCCTTCCAGGGTAACCATATATGGCTGAAATCTGTAGACATATATGCGTTAAGAGTTTTAGACCAGTCTCTACTAAGTAACATCCCATAAGTATCAGGTATGTCAACTACCTGAATGTTAATATAATATTGAATTCTAGGATCAGATGCTAGCTGCATGTGAATGTGTGTTAGCTTCCCTACCATGCTTACTTTTGTTTTGTCCAGTTGAGTCACCTTCTTCAAGGATTTAGCAGGATGCAGCCATAAAGCATTGCATATAGATAGGGGCATCACGTTCGTAGATGCTCTTGAGTCTACTAAACAGTTGTGCAGGTTTTTACTGAACATCCTTATAGCCAGTAAGAATGGAGGTGACTCACTCTTGTCTCTATACAAGGTCATGTGGGAAGTCTCTACATCTTGAATAGTAGCTGGTACTTTATGTTTAACATTAGGATCTCTAGCAGCATGATCCTTGCTACCAAATTGACCTGAGGGGTGACTATCCTCTTTGGGAGCAGGATCATCCAGTGATTTGATAAATGCCTTCTTGATGGCAGGAGTTTTGAGCAACTCTGACAAAGCTAAGCTAACTTTAATCTTCTTCATTTCATCAAAGAGATACGTGACTAACTTATTAGATTCATGAGGTGGATTGGTATCTTTTGGCACATTATTCTAGGGTGTTAAATATTGAACATTCACCTTAGGAAAACCAGGGTTATTACTTGCCTTGGGATCTGGAGGTGTATTGAAATTGTTCAGAGGCAAGGAAGGGGTCAATGGACCAGTAGGTCTGTTGGAATTACTTCTCAGGTTATAGTTATGCTTACCCAAATATTACTGTTGGTAGGCATGTACCTCCTCATGTTCATTTGAAGGCTCATTTTCATCCTCAAAGGGGAAAACATAATTTGACTCAAATGCCATGGCTAATTCCTCAAATGCTAGGGTGTAATCTTGGTGAGCAGGCACTGTCTACTGATAGGGATGATGAGTGTAACTCTCTAGCACTAATGCAAAATCATATCCGCAAGGAACGAGTTCATTTCCCTATACCTGAGGTTGATTTCCTGAAGTATTGGATACTTCAGTCTGAAAAATGCCTAGTAGCAATTCTAAATTGACGACAGTCTAACTCTACATGTGCATTGGTGTTATGAATTCTGCACCAGTTAGTGAGGGCTACCTCTGCAAGGTTGACTCTGGTAGTCTGTTTGGGTTCACCAAGAGGCAAATTGTCTAGGGGTGATGGCAAAGAACCATTGTTTGGCCTGGAGTTCCACACTCTAGGCTGTCTTTGAGGATTGTTATTGCCATTGTTATTGTTATAATTATTATTGTTGTACCCCCTATCAAGATAATTTAGTCTATCATTGTTATAGCCTCTGTTCTGGTTAGGGTGGGAGTAGAAGTTTTGACTCTTCAAGTGAGTGATCTCAGTTGTAAGTTTCCTTAACTGAGCTAATATTTCCTTGATCTCTTATTTCTCTTCCTAAACCTTAGCCACTACATTTTCTATTAAAGGCTTGAAAAAAGAAGATCCATTGTTCTGATTATTGGTAGACTGGTCTACAACCTGAGGTGTTTGTACTTGTCTTGGATACTGCATCATCTGGCCATTTCCATTTGGAGGTGACATAATACTCAATGGAGGTATTTGTAAAGGTGCAGGCATGACAGCTGGAGGCATCATGGCTCCATAATGCTGTGGTTGGACAGGATATCCTAAATAACTAGGAAGTGTAAGGAATGCTATGTTTGGTGTAGGAGTAGGAACTAGCTATTGATTGACTTTGATAGCTTCTTGGAAAGCTCCTATTAAAGTTGTGATTTCAGGATGTGCTCTCCTGATGAACATGGACGTTAAAGGATCTAGGGCTGAATAATAAATGCTCCTAGCAGCTACATCTACTACAACATATGGGGCGACTAACTTAGATAACATTTTCTAGAACCTAGCATTGAAGTTGGAAATAGGTTCTCCTTCAAACCATTTAATTATGGCAAATAGGTGATAGTTCATTGAAGGATCTATTGGTACTTTGAACCTATCAGTGAAAGGTTTCTCCAGGATAACCCATGATCCGATTGAACCCTAACCAAGGCTAATATACCAATTATAGGATTCTTCCCCTAAGGAAAAAGGAAATAATCTGCATACAACATCCTGATGCTCTATTCTGGCTCTACAACAGGCTTCTTTGAAAGTTCTAATATGATCATTCGCATCTTGATATGGATGATACTTTGGACAAATTTTGTCCAGATTCTTTGGCAAAGCATGACATGCCAAGAAGGTTAACAGTGATTCCACTGCAAAGAAAGACATTGCAACTGGAGGAGGTTGAGCCTGAGGTATGACTGGTTGAGGTTGAATCGGAGGTGTAATAGGTGATCCTATAGGTGATTGTAAGCCAATAAGAGTTATAGGAGGATGCTTTGGTGATGCTCCTGAAGCATTAGAACTAAGAGTATGATGGATATATACAGTCCTAGGTCTGAATCCTCTAATAGGCAATTCTTCAAATATTCCACTGGACCTAGACTTGGTATTTGGCCTGTGAGCCAGGATTTCTCAATTTTAAGGAAATTTAGTTGGTTGATTGTAAAGATCAGTTGGAATTTACCAGCAAGGGTTGTATTTATGGTCAGAAAGTGTGACTGATTGGATATTTATTGAATATTTGCACGGACAATGCAAATATGAGGTGATACTAAGGTCTAATGACACTTGCAACCGGATATCAGGTTTTAAGGTGGATTACCTCAAAGCTTTGATGGATTTACCTGAAATAGGACTGATCTTTGCAAATTCATGATGATTTACTATAAAACTTGCAATATTTATGGTTAATCTTGAAAACTTCACAAAAAATTAAAATGTACAAGCTTAAAACAACAAATCCTTACGTATTGATCGAGATCGGGAGCTATTTTAGTGTTACCTCATTGTCTGCATCATCAAAATTCTGATAAAACTTACTAATGATGATTTTCTAGTTTCTAGCCCTCC
Organism: Cunninghamia lanceolata; assembly: GCA_027924645.1. NCBI lineage: Eukaryota > Viridiplantae > Streptophyta > Pinopsida > Cupressales > Cupressaceae > Cunninghamia > Cunninghamia lanceolata. Next base: position 10,696,909 of record BSBN01000306.1, on the reverse strand, counting down.
TTCTAGCACCAATTTATGTTGATCATGATGTTAGTCATAAACAAATATAGAATAAAAGTTACACATCAACCTTTACTCATCTTGAAAGATACGATGAATTCAAAGAATTCATGATCCTAAGTCTTCGTGGATTAGTTCTTAATCAACTGACATTACTCAGTGGTTGATGTGTGTTGTTGTTTTCCATTTAGGGGCCTTACATTTGTTCATCAGCAGGATTCTATTTCTATAAAGATGCTACATAGAAGGTTATTTACACAGGATATTTCTACAAATAGTGTGTCTATATTCAAATCTTTGCATGCTATTTGTCAATTGTACATGCTTTAACTTCAAATATGCTATAAATCTTCAAGTATCTATGAGATGTTTGCATATTTCATACATTTTTCTCTTGATTATCTATTATTTACAATTGTGATGGTGAATTGTTCTGAAATTAAAAGAAATGTAAAAGAATACTTCAAATTACAATGAATCTTCAGTTATTGAGTCACATACACACTTGATACAGTCATTAGAAAGAAGAAAGCAAACCATATTTTCACCAGGATGTTCCATAGTTAGATACAGATGATGCAAACTTCAAAGGATGATGAATGAAAACAATATATGTAGACTGATAAGCACTCCAAGGGACGTAACAAATCAAAGCATATATCAAGAATTCAGACACAGATTACTCAGAATTTACAATGATTTGTAATCAAACATGTCTTCTCTTTCATTAAGTATGCAAAAATATGTATGCTTATAATAACTTTGAAATAGGCCTTGAATATTTCAGCAAACAAATTTCAATTAAGCTTTGAATGAATAAAACAAAGGCATCCCTACACCTTTTATAGAACAAGGTAAGGGAGATGTTACACATGATCTACAATCAAGATTTATCAATTAAGATCTACGGTACATATTCTCCTTTGACTTAGTCAAATGTATCTTATGGCATAGGTTGCTAGCTGGCAACCATCTAGGTAACTTATCTTCTCCTAAGTACCTGATGCATGTATTGCCCTTTGTGGTGCATCTTCATCTACTCATCAAGTTCCTCCTCTTTATCTTCATGATCATCATGATTATCACTTTCCGTGTCTTCATCATCCTGATGAATGTCTCCTTGTATATGGACCTACATGGTTGTCTTGATATTTTCATATATCTCCACTATTCTTTCAATTTCTCCACCATCCTGTGTTTTGGCTTTGCTGATGGCATGCTTATGTGTTTGGAATTTATCCCTAAGGGTTTCCAATTTATTTTTCCTGCTGCTCAATGTTTCATTGTAGTTCTCCACCTTGACCTTGATCCTCATGATCGTGTTCATTGCTTCTTTTGTCAAGTGGTTAAGAGGGTCATCAGCCATCGGATAGAAATTATTATGCAGGGCTTTGATGGCAAAGTCCGCGTCTTGATTTTCAATTTTACCTTCCACTTTCCCCTCTAAGGCCTCCAGGACTTCTGCCTCATAAGACATCATGTCATGTAGCTTCATACTGATATCTCTCAATTTATTACTGCACCTCTTTAGTACATCACATTCAAATATGATATCTTTATACCAGATATCTACTAGCATGGCTGTGTTATTATTTAACACCTAGTTGCTTATTAGGTCCTGAGGATTAATCCTTTTTATTTCGCTCAAAGTACTCAAGGCTTTCTCCAACTGGAATGACCTTCTTCTGGTCTCCATCTGCAATTTATCAACTTTTCTCCTTGAGATACCTAAAGAATTCCACCTCTACAAAGAGGCCTTCACTACTTCTTTAGCTCCTGTGAGTACGGATGACATCCACTTTCTCATAATCACTGACTCATGTTTCATAAGGTCCAATTTATTGACCTCCTCCTGAGAAATCACAGTCAATGGGACTGCCTGATATGATGGTGTATGATCAGGGTTAATTAACCCTTTAATGTATGAATGCAGCTGAGCAATGTGCTCCTTATGCTGCTTATTCTTTTCCTTTTCTTTCTTCACCCTTTGGGTTAAAGAATCTATTATGTCCTTCCCTTCTTGACCTTCCTGTTCTTCATTAACAAACTCTAAATCCACTGTTGTGATCTGGAATTCTTCCAGGGTGATCTTGCCTTTTTCTTTTTCAACAATGGGAAGGGCTACCTAGGCGGTCCTTCTGCCCATAGCAGGATCTCTTCTGATGGCCAAGGTTAACCTGGCCTTCCTCTTTGGCTTCATGATGGTTTCTGAAAATAATGTTAAAACATCAAACTCTTGAATCTTCAAACCAAATTCTGTACCTATCTCTTTCTCAAGTCATTGAGGTATTTGGTCTCTGGATCCATGTTGTCTATCATCATCATCATGTCCACCCTAATCTCCTTTATCAATCTCTATTCTTGATGGAGAGGGTGACTTCCTTATTTTTTCCTCATGATGACCTTTATGAGGGTGATTTTGTTCTACTTCCTCCTTCTGAAGAATCTCCACTTGTGGTGGAAGATCTTGTGGTGCATCTACATGACGATCTTGTAGCTGATCATGTACTTCATCTTCTTTTGTTTCATCCACCTTGGTAATCTCCTCATCCTGAGGCACATTTGCATCTGCAAATACCATTGTATCTAACTTAGGTGCATCTCCTTGATCTTGGATCACTTTAAGACCTGCACCTACTGTGTCTACCTCTTGAGTCTTCAGATCATCATGACCTGATGTAGCCTTATTACCTGAGGTTTCTTGAGTCCGGGGGACATCTTTACTTGATGTGGTCTTGTCATTCCCTCCCTTTTCTTGGACTTCTACAATCTTGGGCTCATCAAATATATCTTGTTGTTGTTGGCCCATACCTAGAGCGTTGCTTTCTATTTCTACTAGCCTGGCTACTTTGATATTATCTGTTTTCTCAAGTGCACCCGCTTAATGTTCAGGACTTACATCCTCTTTGTAGGTTAGGTTTATTATCGCAGAGCTGGTCACTTGATCAACTAATTTATCAAGCCCTATTTGTTGGGCTGCCCTCTCTAGAGTATCTTCTTTCTGTTGCTCTGCCTACTTCAACTCTTCTAATATCACCCTCTGTGAAGATGGTGTTCCTTGTGGAGTCATGCGAGTATTTGAAGTGAGGGTCTCCATTTGTTGAGAGGCTACATTTTCTACCACTTCATCATCTGATAAGTCCACAGTCTCCTCTAGTGAGACCGGACCTCTTTGACCTGCTATAGTGGTTTCTTTGGCTTGCTCTTCTGCCTTCTCAGTCTTAAACTGAATGATGGTAGGAAGTGGTACCTCATGTTGCAACTCTTTTCTAAACACTTCACTACCTACTCCCCTTAACATCATAGGGTCATGTCTTATTTCACCCCTCATATATGTTCTTGGTTTTTTAGGGGTTGAAGTTGCTAAGGATACTGCTTTCTTCTTCTTGGTGACCACCAAGGGGTCATCCTCTGTAGGCTCCTCCTCAATAAGAATATCTTTCTCTACATATTACTATGAAGTTTGGCCTTCATCCTGTATTTCTACAGTATCCACAGCCATCCTCAGGATCTTTTTAGTCTTTTGTTTATCCTCTTGAGGTGGAGCTGACGAACCTGATACCTGTCTGGATGCAAATACATCCTCAGCTGGTATATCTATTCTCTCAACTATTACTCACTTAGGTGTATCTTCAGTTTTCTTTGTTTTACTGGGAGGTCCTCTTCCTTGTTTTTGGGGTGGCAGCCTTTCTCCATTAGATTTTCTCTTCTCTCCAAGAAAGTCATCATATTCCTCATCAGGAATTTCCTGCCTTTTCCTCTTGTTATCTACTATGATGGCCATCCCCTTCTTTAGTATATTTATTTGTGCATCCACCCATGCTTGGGTCAACTACAGCATCCCACCTGTAAACCTATCCAGTGAAATATCTTCAAGCTGCATTAGGTCAGGGGCAAAAATGGTGTCATTATACACCTTCTTCTCTTCATATTCATTTGATAATAACCTGCCATCAACCTTCTTCAATTGTGTCGGCACTGGAATACAATCAAATGTTCTTATCTGATTGAGTGTGAGTATCTAATATTTTCTCCTCCTCACCTCAACTTCATCCTCACAGTCTATCCAGAAATCCTCCAAGTGCTTCTGATGGATGGGCTTCCCCATAATCTTCTGCATTCTTCCATAGGGGTCATAAGATCTAGCCAATGGGAATGGCTGTAAGTTCATTAGATTCAGACCCACTATGACTTTCTTTATATTTTCTGAATTAGGGCATGTATACCACCCTATATTTACTAGAAACAAAACTAGAGGAATCTTATTATTTGCCTTGTATGCATCCAATATTGTTGATACTTGTCTTAGAAATTCCATCAGGATTACCCCATCAGTAGGGTACCTGGGTAACATTAAGGGCATGGCCAAGACTGATATAGATCACACTCAGATTATAGAATACAATAGATAAGTTCAAATTAAAGATTTGAACTAGCTGCTGATTATAGTTTCAGAACAATAGCCTCGTTGTTCTACTGTATGATATAACTCTGTCATAAATTCTCAAGGCTGCTATCAGGGTATCCACGTGATAGAAAATGTGGTGTCTCTCAAGGCAAATAAGGAGTCAACTATTCTAATTCCCAGCTGCTATCAACATACATATTTCTTAAACAGTATTTAGTGATAGACTGCGAATGCTTCAAAACTTGATTCTTCCTTTTCCTAAGACTTTCCAACACCACGATTCAAGAATGGTCAGCTATGATTTTTGAGTCAATTCATATATCTGGTTTATATCCAACCAAATATATATATAAATATTATCCTTATTTCTTTCTATTCTCTATACTAGACACAAATATGATTTGTTCGATTGATTGAGGGATATATATTCCTTGTTTCTTGGATGATCAATCTCTTTTATATCTTTATGTGCCCAAGGGGAGCGACTATTCCCAATGGGTGTGGCAGTCTTTATGGTCTTTGTTATTCCAACTTAATCACCTTAATATTGCATTGACTTGTCAAGTCCTTCCCTGTTTCTTTGATCTCTTATCACCCAACCCTTATTTCATATGTATCGCTGCCATGATACATTGTATGCCCTTCATGATTGCTGACCTTAATATCACATATTAAATGTCTTTCCAAATGTCCGTTGCTCATATACTAAATAATAGTTTATAAGATTCACTACACTTATACTAAATATGATTTGTCTTGTTTATAACTTCTGATCGCTCACTTTAATAATTAATAACAATCTTTGTATGCCGACCATTTAATATTAATGAGGATCATTTGTAATATGTTTAAATGTAATCATTGCCTTTGTAATGTGGTCAGTTTATATAATGTATACTATATATTTCTTTATATATAGAATTATATATATTATTCATAATTATAATATATTTATAGTGTTAATATTATATTATAATTGCAATAACATTTAAATTGTTAACATTAATATTTATTGCATATTTTATATATTGACACTCTATATATATATATAATTACTTCTATAATATATTTATACATATCTGTATATTATAATAATAACATATATATTATCACATATATGTGTATAATGTATTATATTATAATTAACAATACTCAGATTGATAATACAATAAACATTGTATTTTAATTATATATAATATTATTTAATATTATTATATATTAATAATACTAAATATGTTTATTAAATGTTTTATCCTATACATGATTATCATCCAAATCGACGATGACAAACATCACATTGGACAGAAGTGGTTCAAATCTTAATTTAAACAATGCCTAGTATGGGGACATGACATGGCTCCCCTCTCGAGATTGCTTGCCCTCAAGCAATCACAATGATTTTTTGCACCTTTTAATGTCTATTTTCTGATGCGTTGAGACGAAAATGGGGATTTTCATCTAGAATGAATATTGCTTTAGTGAAAAGAAATTTATTGTGATTCCATGAAAGAGAATTTGTGATCAAAGAGCATTTGTTTGATGTTTTGAATAATAACGATGGGATGCAAGTATCATAGATTAAGAAAATTTGAGAGTATTGAGATTCCAAGATGCATCTTGATCTTTGGTTACGAGATTCGGTCTTATATGTTATTGATCTCAAAATCAAGAAGAGTTTTGAGGAGTAATTGATTATATGATGTCATGATCAAAGAAGATTCGATTTGATTTTGAAGCAATATGATTGAGGAAATGTAGTTAATCAAATGAATGCAGGAAGGAGGAATTTTTCAATGTTTAAAGAAAACTTTGTGAGTATGGATAATTCGAGATTGGAGATACTATTGATGAAAATCCCAAAAGATGAATATAATGATGTTGTAAGTAAGACTCTAATTGCTTAAGCAAGTTGATGATAGTGTTGTTGTCCTTATGTGGCACATGCCATTCATATAAGGTACTTTCGATCTAATATGGCACATGCCATTCCTAATAGATCACCTCGGCCTCATTTGGCGCATGCCATTCATATGAGGTCGCCCTTCTCCTTATGTGGTGCATGCCATTCATATAAGGAGCCATCGATCTAATGTGGCACATGCCATTCATAATAGATCACCTCAGCCTCATGTGGCATATGCATTCATATGAGGTTGCCCTTCTCCTTATGTGGCGCATGCCATTCATATAAGGAGCCATCGATCTAATGTGGCACATGCCATTCATAATAGATCGCCTCAGCCTCATGTGGCACATGCCATTCATATGAAGTCCACCATTTGTTCTTACCTTATGTGGCGCATGCCATTCATACAAGGTACCTTCGATATAACGTGGCGCATGCCATTTATGATAGATCGCCTTGGACTCATGTGGTGCATGCCATTCATATGAAGTCCGTTATTCTAATGATTGCCTTTTCTACATATGCCATGCTAGGAGAGTGAGATTACTAAGGTGTCCTGGTAGCCACTCCCTAAGCCCAAAGGCAGTACCCTTCATACTGAAGGCAGAACCCCTCTGGCCCATGTGGGCTCATTACATCCCCCCCTGAGTGGTGTACCTAGAAGAGGGCCCTCACGCTGTTTCCTTTGTTTCTTCTTCTCCATCATAGAAAAGGTATATGTAGAATAGTGTAATCAAAATCACATCATTACTAAATATGGGTAACATATTATACTTCCATATGAGTATCCTGTTTCTTATTTGCTATTATGCTTCCCTTGATATTTTCTTTTGGGTGCTTGGTCCTTGAATCAATTTTCCTTCCTTCTTTTACTCACACTTATTTCATTCTCCTCTTGTATGTGCTTGCTTACAATTGCCTCACAGGATGGCAGGACGATAGCTCTGATACCAATTGTAATGTCCCCTTATCACAAATCAAAATTCTTTTTACCTCGTTCACAAATTTCAACTTGCAACAAAAGAACATTAGTACATTTTTCATTTAAAGCCACATATAATAACGTTGCCTTTATTCTTTCTATGATCAAATATCAACTCATAACTTAGTTGATCATGGATTACTATCAATACTCATTGCTGTAAGGTCCCTGTCAGGATTCTTCCTTCAAACTATCAAATTCTGAGTTTTAAAGCAAACTGTCTATGATGTTTGAAATTTTTGTCTCATAGCAAACAGACATTATAACAAACATATTTCATGTATTTGCAAATGAGAAGCATGGCCAAGACTGATATAGATCACACTCAGATTATAGAATACAATAGATAAGTTCAAATTAAAGATTTGAACTAGTTGCTAATTATAGTTTCAGAACAATAGCCTCACTATTCTACTGTATGATATAACTCTGTCATAAATTCTCAAGGCTGCTATTAGGGTATCCACGTGATAGAAAGTGTGGTGTCTCTCAAGGCAAATAAGGAGTCAACTATTCTAATTCCCAGCTGCTATCAACATACATATTTCTTAAACATTATTTAGTGATAGACTGCCAATGCTTCAAAACTTGATTCTTCCTTTTCCTTAGACTTTCCAACACCATGATTCAAGAATGGTCAGCTATGATTTCTGAGTCAATTCATATATCTGGTTTATATCCAACCAAATATATTTATATTATCCTTAGTTCTTTCTATTCTCTATACTAGACGCAAATATGATTTGTTCGATTGATTGAGGGATATATATTCCTCGATTCTTGGATGATCCATCTCTTTTATAGCTTTATGTGCCCAAGGGGAGGACTATTCCCAATGGGCGTGGCAGTCTTTATGGTCTTTGTTATTCCAACTTAATCACCTTAATATTGCATTGACTTGTCAAGTCCTTCCTTGTTTCTTTGATCTCTTATCACCCGACCCTTATTTCATATGTATCGCTACCATGATACGTTGTATGCCCTTCATGATTGCTGACCTTAATATCACATATTAAATGTCTTTCCAAATGTCCGTTGCTCATATACTAAATAACAGTTTATAAGATTTTCTACACTTATACTAAATATGATTTGTCTTGTTTATAACTTCTGATCGCTCACTTTAATAATTAATAACAATCTTTGTATGCCGACCATTTAATATTAATGAGGATCATTTGTAATATGTTTAAAGGTAATCACTGCCTTTGTAATGTGGTCAGTTTATATAATGTATACTATATATTTCTTTATATATAGAATTATATATATTATTCATAATTATAATATATTTATATATATTTATAGTGTTAATATTATATTATAATTGCAATAACATTTAAATTGTTAACATTAATATTTATTGCATATTTTATATATTAACACTCTCTCTCTCTCTATATATATATATATAATTACTTCTATAATATATTTATACATATCTGTATATTATAATAATAACATATATATTATCACATATATGTGTATAATGTATTATATATTATAATTAACAATACTCAGATTGATAATACAATAAACATTGTATTTTAATTATATATAATATTTTTTAATATTATTATATATTAATAATACTAAATATGTTTATTAAATGTTTTATCCTATACATGATTATCATCCAAATCGACGATGACAAACATCACATTTGACAGAAGTGGTTCAAATCTTAATTTAAACAATGCCTAGTATGGGGACATGACAATCCCGTACATCCAGTCTTTGAAGCTTCCAGCTGTAGGCTGGCATATCACTCTGTTGAGAAAGGATGTACCAATGGAGGGAAAAGAACAGTCCTTACACTACCTCTGCCAAATTACCAGTGCACATGTACAAGTTTCTTTAGATCCATACTAACCACCTTTTTCCCAACTTGAAGGTTGAAAGTAGAAGTATTTCCTTTTATTGATAGGTCTGCATATACCCTTCTATGTTTTTCTACCCGTCTTGTCCTACGGTTATAGTTTTTGGCACACTCAACTACCAATTCCAGAGTTTCCATGGTGTAGGGAAATCCAGCTACATACCACATTCCTGATACAAAGACAGCATCTAGTAGGGTACTTTCTCTATCTTTGCCCATCTTGGCTGACCATGCCACCAAATCTGTGCATCCCTAGTGAGTATCTCTGATGACACCAAATTTTAATTGTACTCCCTTAGGTTGGGCAAACATAGGTTTAAGGAATTCTATATCGGACTTATTCTTCCTGACGTCTGCCATAAGTGCCTACAATAAACATGACTAGTCTTACAACAATATCCACATGCATGCATATACAACATTATACCTTTACGGTATCATGCATATTATACCTATTAATCTTTATTTCATCATGGTGTGTCTAATTACAGAGAAAAACCAACAAAGGACTTACTACCTCGATATTGCAGAAAATGACAACAAGAGGGTTTCTAATTACTTACCTGATCACGTTTTTTTCCTGGATTAAGTAGATGATTACCGAAAAGAGGTTCAGATACCAGTGATAATCACATGCTTCATTCTGTTGTAGGTTGTTTGCGTCTGCACGAAGGTTGTACTAGGGTTTGAATGTTCTGCACTCTGTAAAATCTTGTTTCTTCATAAGGTAAATGTCAAATGACCCTGTAAATTCACTTTTAATCTCATCCTTAGGGTAAATTAGGTCAAATCCAGGTTATATTGATTAAAACCACTGATCTTCTACCATGGATCTACGAATGTTGCCAGGTGTTTGCATCATGTTCACGATCGGCTGGAATCCACCTACTACATTTATGTGCATTTAATGCCATGGGGCAAGATGAGGGGGTGATCTTCAAAATATTGGGTGATATTCTAAATATCGGGTGATATTGGTAATATGACCCTCCATGTGTAATATGACCCTCTGCCTTTGAGCAGGAAAACTGATGTTGAAGAGATCGGGTGATATTCGAATATCGGGTGATATTCAAATATTGGGTGATAGCTGGAATATCACCCCCCAAGAGTAAAGTGACCCCTTTTTCGTAAGATTAGGATGATGTCACTGTCATGTTATGGAAAAAGGGGAATCGCTGGAAATATACCTCCGCAAGGTAGAAAGGATGATGATGTCACCGTCAGAGTGATTTTCTTTGTTTATCAGGATTGGATGATGTCATCGGCATATTGGCTCTAGGGTGATATTTTGTGATAGGGTGATATTTGAAAAATAGGGTGATATTCAAAATATCAGGTGATATTAGGAATATTGAGTGATGTTTGAAAAATGACCCCACAAAATATATGAAGCTGTTTGACGGGTAAATACCACTATCACGTAAAATTGACATCCGGAGGATTGGACCAAATGATTTATCGAGTGATAAAATTGGATCGGGCTGATCTTTTATAAGATGACTGATATTAAGAAATATGACTCCCCCGAAATATCAGGTTTGACCAGAACTTTGACTTGCAATAACTTTCGTTCCCTAAGGAATATCAGGGTGATCCAAAAGGCAAACCTACATGAAATTTTGTACTCTTTCCAACCATGAGGTTATTGACATGAAATATTAACTTTAACAAACTAACCTTATCATGATGACTTACCCAGCTCCCTTATGCAGGATCATCTGCATGACTTACTTTTACCAGATCGCCGAAAAGCAGGAAAACACAAGCCAAGCCAAGCAAAAAAGTTGGGTCCCTGTTTTGTCAAGTCAAAATGGGGCATGTTGTGTAACCACACAACACTATGTCTTGACATTGTGGCATTGTAATAAATGAAGAAGTCACTTGTTTCCTATACACTATAACACATGATGACTCTCTGTTGTTCCTCTTTACTATACATCATATCAAATACATTATATGAGATGTCCTGTAGGACATCAATCAGGTCCACTGTATCTCATGTCATTAGTTTTGGTAGATCACTTCTTATAATGAAAACTTTATTTAAACTCACTCATGACTAGATGCAACCATGCACTTATACATTTCATTTTGACACAAAATGATATCCTGTAACATAAAGGATGATGATCATACCAATTTACTACTCCTTTGTCACATGATAATGATGCTCTATTACACATATGTAATGAAATGTTTCTTTTGATCCTTTGAAGTTTGTTAAAGACAAAAATAAGCCATCTAACCTTGTTGCCTTGTATTCTTCTGCTACAGATCTGCAATATTGTCTTGTCTTTCATAGATATGCTTTGAATGTAATATGTGACACACACTATTCTGATGCTCAACTTATCAGTAGCAAAAATGTGAGGCATAATTAGATATATTTCATCATTTAAAAGGTAGCTTATGTAATTGAATTTTAAATTTGATTTTGCCACTCCACTTAAATGAGAATTTATGAATCTTAGTACTCACTTGTCTTTTCAACTTGCTTACTGGTTTATAATCGATACTCCAATTGGATTATTGGTTATGGATGAGTAAGCAATCTTTAGATAGTCAACACTTGTCAATACTTATTTTAATCAGTCTGATGATTATAAATGCATTGTGTATTCCTAATTATTATAATGCCTGAGAATGATATTTCATAACAGTTGGAGTAGTACATAAGTTGTTATATGCATTGAATTTTGTCCTCCATCAGTTCGGGTCATGTTCTTAGTTACATTTCATACTTTGAAGTGAAATCATGGTCATGTCTTGAAATGGGACTGATGCATATGATTGTCTTGCTATTCCATCAGCTTGTCATATGAATGTCATCAATGATTTTCCTTCTTCTATTCCTCCCTTCTGAGACTAAGGGGCAGTAGCATGCTGGGCTCCACCCTTGTGGGAGCCCATTTGATACCACATGCTGAAAGTCTTCAATCAGCTTCATGATTTGTCCTTTACCTGCACATGAAACAAATAGATTAGAATAAAATGATGATGTTCTTATATTTGCTTCTCTTTAGTTCCTTCTACATATGGATGTTCTTAGTTGATCAATGCGTTACAACTAAAGTATTATGTCTCTCTTGATTGATGAAGGATTTTCATAACTAGAGCTTCTAACGGGACCTTCCCACATTTTTTTAGGTACATGTCGAGATCAGGAGCAGGACTGGAGGCTACTATGAAGATCAACCAAATCAAGGCAATGATGGCTATGCCTTTCCCTCTTCTTCATTAGATGCATAGTATCTTATTTGTATTTGCATGAGTTTAGCTATAACCCACGTCTTTGTTGGAGTAAACAAACAATCTCTAATCCAATTATTAATCATCAAATCACCAAGATATGATACCAATTGGTGAGATACAAGGCTTTGACTACTACAATATAGAAATCTAAAAAATATATGCAAATCTGAAAATAAGTTTTCTTAATCCTTGAAATACCATGAAACAATTCAACTTCTTTATGATGCTAAAATCAGCCACTCTAACATGCTTGACAAAACCACCTTAGATGAACTTATAATAGAAATAACATCACCATAAGATAGTAGCAACAAAGAGGCACAAATCAGCAACATAAGAATAAACATCTCACAACACAAAGTAGCAATGGAACAAAAGAATAAACACATAACACAATGTTTACGTGGAGAAACCCTTGCGGGAAAAAACTCCACCAAGAAGAGGGGCCCAAGTTGTATTATCTTCAAAACAAGATTACAATACATCCACTTCCAATCTCCTCTTCATTCTTCAATCCAGTAGCACCTGTGTATAGAAAATCTCTCACTTAACCTATTACATGCAAGCAAGTTTTCCTCTCACTATTACTCTTCCAAACTTCACTCTCAAGTCTCATATTTATGTAAAATGAGTACCCACTGAGGAAATTCATGGGAGATAGACAAAATCCAATATTTCTATCTTGGGATACTCTAAAATCATCTTCTTACAGATTCCCTTACACCTATCATAGGCATCTTCCCAATATAGGTGCCTAGAACCAAAAATAGGAACTTACAAGACAATGATTGTTGTCATATGTTGTCATATAATCTCTTACACCTTATGACAATTGTAAGTTGTCATAGATGCTCTTAAAAACTTATGACATGCGTCATAATAGTCCAAAAATAAATTTCCCTACGATAGGCACCAAGATTCTCCACCTCACCTCATTTACTATTTACCAAGATTCCTTGAGCAGTAAAAGTAACTCTGTAACAAACTACCAGTGAAACTTATACATCCCTTATGGGTAATTAAAAATTATAAATAATAAATGGAATAAATTGGGATTTACAAGGTTAATGGCACTTTATCCCAACATTCTCCCACTTGACATTATACATTGTAAATCAACCCATAGGAAATCAACAAGGGAATAAACATCCCTTAGCCAACCATGTATCATTGATTATTTAACATGATTTTCTGCTCCAACAAGATACCTGCAAAAGCAACCGTGATAACCACCATCTCAAGAAAGAAATCCTCACATCATGTCACCCATGATAGGACAAGGAACATGCCAAGGTGAAACATATCAACTATCACTAAACCCTGCACCAATCTATACATGAACACAAGCATCAAATCTAAATGATAACAAATGACTTTGAGTGACTACCACACTCATACCAAATTGGAATAGCAACCACAACAAGTTGCTAGCTCATCTAAACTATCCATACCTCAAACTAGGGTAAGCAAACTATCATAGGTAGAACTTCATGTTGTCAACATAATAACCCAAATCTGCAAACTATTCCTTCTATATCCACCATCCTGCAAAAGAAGACTCCAAGGTAACAACACACATAGACATGCAATAAAAAAAGATCTGAAGTAACTCACTGCAGTAAAGTGTAACCAGTCCAAAAGAAGTGCACCTCTCATACATAACACATATACCTTCTGGAACTCCCACTACATAGGTAATGTCAAATCTAAAATCAAGACCACAGCATTAACAAGTCCCCCTATAGCACTTCACATAGAGGATGTGGCTAATTCCTCTATCATAGTGTCAAAGAAACATACAATGATATGCAAAATACATCTCTCATTACCAATCCAAATAACTCTCACAAGTCCTCCAAACCAATGAAGAAAGTGATCAAGGAGCTACCAAACTATTGCTAAAAGATAATGAAGTACAAACAACAGCACATGACTCCATTCATAACCTCAACTCCATAAACATAAGAACCTTCAGGAAGAAGATAATATACCCAGAAAGAGAGAACCTTCAAATCAAACCATGTCCTTATACCACACTAACATGTGCCAAACTGTGTAAAGTAAGATCTCCTTCAACACTCCCAAACTAAAAGGATATCGACATCTAACCATTCAAATTATAATGAAACATGGAAGAAATAGATGTAAACCTCTCACAAAAAGTAGAGTAAACTAGCCAAACATTCTCACAACATAAGGGAATATGCCCAAAGCCACTAACCATTTCCTGTACCTCTCCTACCAAATCCTCAGAACTAACCCAAGTTCAAGATTATAAGGAGAACAACGGAAATACATAAAATCATGCATCCACTTCTCAACAAGCCCTCACAACTCAACTTTCAAGACTAATGCACAAGAGAAGACAATATACACATAAAGAATGCATCTAATAATCAGGCAGGCAATACCTCTTAGATCATTCACCTGCCGAGTAGACCAAGAGTGGGATACAAGATTGTTATGTGCATACAACACCAAGCAATATAAGCTTTCAATAAAGACAACCTTCTCATTAGGTCTATGATGGACTCACATCCATTTCTAGGTGTAGGCTACTTGGTCTTTCTTGTTGAAAAACTTTCATAACAAGTAACCATTCCAACACATATCTCTTAAGTACAAGAGATTTCCAGTCTAACCAAAGTCTCTCTAGTATCCATGAGCACCCACCAACCATTCCATGCCAACTTCAAATGCAACTTGCAAAATCATGAAGCTCCAAGCAATTGATAAATACTCAAAACCAGAGAGAACTACATCCTCTCCAAAGGAAGAACAATAACACCTTTACCAAAGACTCTAAGAGTCCTCCATGAAACAAGATGTTAAAACCTCTTCAAATCACATGAAGATAACCATATCTTTCCAAAGCTCCCACTGAACTGTGATACCGAGCTATACATGGCAACAAGATATCAAACCACCACTGTCAAAAGCTCCCATTGAAACATGTAACAAAGCTATCCATGACATCGTGATAACCATCTCCTAAATGAAGATCATCCATGGCCTCAACACAATCAAAGAAAACCACTGTAACGATAACAACTCCCAAAAGGTCAAGTAAACCATAATCTCTAAACTAAGAAGATAGAACACACTATGTAACTATAAAAAACTCCCACTAAAAGTGATACAGAGCTTCTCATGCACCATAACTTATTGCTATAGATTATAATGAACAACTATATCAGGTACTCTAAACTATCCTTCTGTCTCACTACAATAAACATACCAATGTAAATAAGGTGACCAAGAAGAGGCCAACCAAGCATAATCCTCATCAGACAATTTACAAGATCTACACTCATGCAACATCTCAAAGAAGAAAACATGGTCAGTGCTTGAATCTCAAATAACTGAAAAAAAAGATTCAACCCCACATCAGTAACATGTAGAATAAAGATAACCAGTAATAACATGTAGATTTCCAAGACTCAAACACCAAGATCAATGGTAGACCTGATTTGCTAAACAAATCCAAATAAGAGTAACCATAGATCATAAGAACCCATCAAGTAGCCCTGTAAATCTGTAACTGTTTCCATCCAGAATACTCTAAAAGTCTGAATACAATCTTTCCACAGATCTACAAATCACAAATTTTTGTTAACATGTAAAACCTACAAAACCATCTCTCTGTAAATCTGAAATCACTTAAGCATCCAAATATTCACACCATACATGCCATCTGAAATAATGAAATATCACAGATCTATGATTCCATAGCTTTTTGAAACAGGAAAACTGTAAAACCTACATATCCAAAATAACATGAATATGAAAAAGGAGGAACTAGGCTGTCCAGGAATTTCCATATCACTAAAATACCAACTCCACAACCCACATGCAACCGGTGGCAAATCATCCAATGCTTTCACGTAACCAAGGGCTAAACTCGTGAATCCAACATAAGCACTCCATACTATAGTCCAAAAAATAAATGTTCTTCCATGTAACCAAGGCACCAAAATCAACCACCCAACATGAAAACACATTCACTTCACATGACCACAAGCTAAAGGAACATAACCACCATGCAAGAGGATACTCACATATTGCCAAATTAGAGCTCCAGATCACTACCACAAGATCAACTCCATGAAGATCCATAACCCTGAGCCTCAAGAGCCCACCGTAGATTCCATTGACAATATCCATCTAAAAGTTAGATACCATGGCTTCCAATCTCATAGATATGCAAAACAATGCCAACATACAAAACATCCACTATAGCCCAAAAAACCTCCAACTCTACAATTCCTTCCAACAAATTCACAAGCTTTACAAGATAAAATTCAAAAATGGAGGAATACCCATAACCAAATTACCATGAATCCATCACATGCAAGCACATGAAAGCAACATGAAAGCCCATGCAAGTACATGCAACTCACATGCAACCACATGCAAGTACATGCAACTCACATGCAAGAACATACAAGCACATACGAGCACATGCAAGCCATGGAACAAACTTAAACTCTAATACCAAATGTTGGAATAAACGAACAATCTATAATCCAATTATTAATCATCAAATCACCAAAATATGATACCAATTGGTGAGATACAAGGCTTTGACTACTACAATATAGAAATCTAAAAATTGTATGCAAATCTAAAATAAGTTTGCTTAATCCTTGAAATACCATGAAACAATTCAACTTCTTTATGATGCTAAAATCAGCCACTCTAACATGCTTGATAAAACCACCTTAGATGAACTTATAATAGTAATAATATCACCATAAGGTAGCAGAAACAAAGAGGCACAAATTAGCAACATAAGAATGCAAGATCTCACAACACAAGGTAGCAATGGAACAAAAGAATAAACACATAACACAATGTTTACGTGGAGAAACCCTTGTAGGAAAAAATTCCACCAAGAAGAGAGGCCCAAGTTGTATTATCTTCAAAAAAGATTACAATACATCCACTTCCAATCTCCTCTTCATTCTTCAATCCAGTAGCACCTGTGTATAGAAAATATCTCACTTAACCTGTTACATGCAAGCAAGTTTTCCTCTCACTCTTACTCTTCCAAACTTCACTCTCAAGTCTCATATTTATGTAAAATGAGTACCCACCAAGAAAATTCGTGGGAGATGGACAAAATCCAATATTTCTATCTTGGGATGCTCCAAAATCATCTTCTTACAGATTCACTTACACCTATCATAGGCATCTTCCCAATATAGGTGTCTAGAACCAAAAATACGAACTTACAAGACAATAATTGCTGTCATATGTTGTCATAGAATCTCTTACACCTTATGACAATTGTAAGTTGCCATAGATGCTCTTACAAACTTGTGACATGTGTCATAACAGCCCAAAAATAAATTTCCCTAAGATAGGCACCAAGATTCTCCACCTCACCTCATTTACTATTTACTAAGATTCCTTGAGCAATAAAACTAACTCTATAACAAACTGCTAGTGAAACTTATATATCCCTTATGGGTAATTACAAATTACAAATAATAAATAATAAATGGAATAAATTGGGATTTACAAGGTTAATGGCACTTTATCCCAACAAGCTTGTGTGGGACATCTGATATGTCTTAGTTTCCTTCAATACAATGCTTGTTCTCTTATGTATTCAAATTGTAAATGAATAATCACTGTGGTGAATGAATACTTATCTCTTTTACTACTTTGCAATGCAATGAATGATTTAAAACTTTTCTTTTCTGCATCTAAACAACTGAACTACATTTTTCATAATAACTATGCAACTAGCACATAACAGAAATAAATCAAACCTCATTCAAAAATGATAAATGATAAATCTGCTCCACCAATTTTTGAGTTGTGGTAAAAAATGGTAACATTTCTAGTGACTTCTGCTATATGCTTGCTCGCTAAGCATTTGACTAGCCACCTTGACATCCATTGGGCATAGAGTCATAGTTTGTCCTTCTTAGAAACTCAGAAAACACTATACTTCAGCTCTCCAACAGTTCAAAATAGCAATAGAAAATTAAAAACAAACTCTACTGAAAGCAAACTAACAGGCCCTGATGGCTAAAACAAAATGCTGAAACAAATGTGCATGAGCACTTATTCACTGCAAAACTACTCTACTATATACAAAAGAACTCTTTTATCCTCAGAGGCAATGCTTGAGGTGGATCCCATTAACTGGGATAGACAACACCTCTCCACTCAACTTGGACAACTGAAATGCATTGTTTTCTTTGCACTCTGTGATAACATAAGGCCCATCCCAAATGGCATCAAATTTAGAATGCTTACCTAGCCTACTCCTTAGTTCATTCCACTTGAACACCAAATCTCCAACAATAAAATTCTTTGGTCTTTCTCTCTTATCAAATGCATTCTTCATTTGGGTTTGATGCATATCAAGCTTTCTTAAGGCCTCTTTCCTTGTCTCTTCCAGCTCCATGAGCTGAGCTAGTTTGATTGCAAGAGGCTGCTCCTCTAGCAGCTCAAGTTCTTTGATAAAGGCCAATGTAGGCAATTCAACTAAAATAGGTAACCGAGCCTCTTTGCCATAAGTAAGCACATATGGGGAACAACCAGTAGCCCTATTTAGTGTAATTTTGTCAGCCCATAGAGCTAACATTAACTTTTCATGCCAAGTTTTCTGATTATCCTGTATAGTCTTCTTGATGATCCTTATCAGATTTTTGTTGGTAGATTCAGCCTGCCCATTACCCTGTGGATAATAGTTAGATGAAGTATTCAAATTGATATTATTTCTGATAGACCATTCTGAAATTCTTAATCCTAAAAAGGCTAGACCATTATCAGAGATGATTGAATCTAGTGTACCGAATCTTGACACTAGGTCCTGATAAAAACTTAGGACAACAGATTCATTTGCCTCTTTGAAGCCAATACCCTTGGTCCACTTGGTAAAATAATCTATGGTAGTCAAAATCCACTTGTGGCCTACACTTGAAGGTGGATTTATTGGTCCTATTAAATCCAATCCCCACTTTGCAAATGGTTGTTCAACTTTAATAGGATGTAGGGGTAAGGCAGCAAGTCTTTGCTTACCTGCAAATAAGGAACACTTCTCACATCTTCTCACCCAAGTAAAAGCATCTTTAAACAAGTCAGACTAGTAATAACTAGCCTGCATAATCTTCAAGGCAGTTGTTCTAGCTACAAAGTGACCTCCTGAAGGTCCATTATGAAAATCTTCTAACAGTCTATCAACTTGATCAGGTTCAACACACCTCAAAAATACACCATTAAAGTCTCTCCTATATAAAATACCACCAATAATAGCATAAGGAGTAGCTTGCAATCAAAAATACCTTCTTCCTTCCCTATCTAAACCAATTGGGCACTCACTGGTCTGTAAATAATGCATCATCTAATGCACCCAGCTATCTATTTGAGCTGGTGTATTAGCTGGTTCATTATTGTTCAGCACCATTTTGGTGTCTTCTTGATGTTCTTGCTCAAACTCTTCACTTTCAGCAAGCTACTCGCGTAATCCCTTACATCTAATCAGCTTGGTTACTTGGATGTCAACATCAAATTCCATAACTTTGGGTATCCAACCAGCTCTCTTGTCATTTATATCTCTGTTTACTAAAAAACTCTTAATAATTGGATGAGCAACCTTTAAGTGAATTTTATTATTAGACGGCATGTGTCTAAACTTCTTGAGGCTCCTTACAATAGCAAAAACATGTTTTTCCACAAAAGAGTACTTTACCTCATACTCGTACAACACTTGGCTGAAAAATGCAATTGGTTGCTCTAATCCTTCATTGTTTTGCTGACATAACATTGCAGAAATAGTGTCAGCTCCTCCAAATGCATATAAAATGAAATCCTTCTCATAATTAGGGTTGATGAGGGTAGGGGCAGCAGTGAGGGCTTCCTTTATCTACTTGAAGCTTCCTTTCCCCTCCTTAGTCCATCTGAATGGCACATTCTTTTTCAACATGGCAGTAAGAGGTTGTAACAAAGCTACAATATTTGGAATAAACCTCCTAACAAAATTAATTCTTCCAAGAAAACTCTGCAAGCCTTTCTTATGTGCAAGCAGCGATAAATCTAGAATAGTTGAAACTCTCTTAGGGTCAATAGTAATACCTTCTTTTGAAACAATATGACTGAGGAGTCTTCCTTCATGAACTAAGAATATACATTTTTTGGGGTTCAATGAAACTCCAAACTCCCTACACCTCAGAAAAATCTGCTTCAAGTGGTCAAAATGATCATTAGAATCTTTGGAAAAAATAGTTATATCATCTAGATAGACCAGCACTATTTTGTTCATAAGACCATGGAAAGCCATATCCATTGCCCTCTGAAAGGTTGCCCCTGCATTGGACAAACCAAATGGCATTTTCCGATAGGCCATGGTACCCCACTTAGTTGTGAATTTAGTTTTGTATCGGTCCTCTTCTTTGACCAGAATTTGACTATATCCAGAGTATCCATCTAAAGAGTACCTATTAGAACCTGAAATAGATTGCATTATTTGTTCCATGGAAGGAAGAGGGTAGTGATCTTTTAATGAGGCCTCATTCAGATCATGGAAATCGACACAAAGTTAGATTTCACCATTCTTTTTCCTGACTGGGACCAAATTGGAAACCCAAGAGGTATGTTTTATTGAGAAAATGATACTACTCTCAATTAGTTTATTCAGCTCAGCTTTCATTAAGTGCTCAAGTTTGGGATTGAGGGGTCTTTACTTTTGCCTAACAGGCTTGGCATTAGGCTCTAACTCTATGGTGTGTTAGGCCAAACCGGGATCAAAACCTCTCAAGTCCCTATACTCCCATGCAAAGACATCAGAAAAATCTTGACATAACTGAATAAAAGACTGTTGTTCTTCTCTAGTACATACCTTTCCAAGTTTCAGTAGTTTGTCCTTGAAAATTTCTATGGTCTAATAATGTTCTTGCTTCACTGTCATGCTGCACTTATCTTTTCTAAACTGATCATCAGTGTTACACACTAATTCTAATGTGACTAATTGTTGATCATGATGTTAGTCATAAACAAACATAGAATAAAAGTCACATTAACCTTTACTCATCTTGAAAGATATGATGAATTCAAAGAATTCATAATCTCAAGTCTTCGTTGATTAGGTCTTAATCTTCTGACATTACTCAGAGGTTGAAGTGTGTTGCTGTTTCCATTTTGGGGCCTTACATAGATCTCATCAGTAAGATAATGTTTTCTGTAATGATGCTGCATAGAGAGTTATTTCTACACATGATATACTTCAAATATTGTGTCTATCTTTAAATCTTTGCATGATATTTGTCATTTTGACATGCTTTAACTTCAAATATGCTGAATATGTTCATTTATATACGGGATGTCTGCATATTTGTAGTATTTGCTTATGATTGTCAATTATTTGCAATTATGGTGATGAAATGCTCTGAAATTGAAAGAAACTGAAAGAAATACTTCAAATTAATGTTGAACCTTCAGCTATTGAACCACATATACATCAGATATAGTCATGAAGAGGAGAAATCAAACCATATGTTCACCAGGACATTCCACAGCTAGATATAGTCGATGCTAACTTCAAAGGAAAGGTATGAAGACAACACATACAAACTGATATGCACTCCAAGGGATGCAGAAAATCAAAGCATATATCTAGAATTCACACACTGATTACTCAAGATTTATGATGGATTGTAATCAAAATAGTCTTCTCATTCATTAAGTATGCAAGAACATATATGTATACAACAACTTTGAAATGAGCCCTGAATACTTTAGCAAACATATTTCAATTAAGTTTTGAATGTTTTAAAATGAGGTATCCTTGCACCTTTTATAGAACAAGATGAGGGAGTGGTTACAATTGATGTACGATTAAGATTTATCTATTGAAATCTATGGTTTACATTTCATTGACTAAGTCAATCTTTTCCACATGGTACAGGTTGCCAGCTGGCAACCATCTAGACAACTTATACCTTCATAAGTACTTGATGCATATATTCTCTTTATGATACATCCTCATTAGGTTCTTTGTCATCATCATGAATTTCACCACTCTCGCTATCTTCATCATCATGATGATCATCCTTTTGAATATGGACCTGCATAGCTATCCTGATATTCTCATATGCTTGCACTATTTTCTCCAATTCTCCGCCATCCTAAGTTCTCGCTTTGGTGATGGCATGTTTATGTACCTGATACTTGCTCTCGAGAGATTCCAACTTATTCCTCTTGCTACTAACATTTCATTATAATCTTCCACCTTGACCTTTATTCTCATTACTTTATCCAGCACTTCTTCTGTCAGGTGTTTGAGAGGGTCTTCAGCAACTAGCTGGAAATTACTATGTAGAGCTTTGATGACAAACTCTTCATCCTGATTTTCTATCTTTCCTTCTACATCTTCTAATGTTTCCAAAACTTCGGCCTCATGGGACATCATATTATGTACCTTCATGCTGATATTCCTTAGTTTACTGTTGCATCTTTTAAGTACATCACATTCAAATCTGATGTCCTTATTCCAGATATCAATCAATAGGGCTATGTTATTATTCAATACTTGATTCTTTATTAAAATATGTGGATCAATCCTCTTCATTTCATCCAAAATGCTCGTGACCTTTTCTAATTGAAATGACCTCCTGCCGATTTCCATCTGTAGTTTATCTACTTTTCTCTTGGAGGTGCCCAAAGAATTCCACCTCTTTAAAGAGGCCTTTGCCAATTCTTCAGCTCCATCAAGTGCGGACGACATCCATTTCAACATTATTGTTGATTCATGTTTCATGAGGTTCAACTTGTTGACCTCCTCCTGAGAATAACAGTCAATGGGACTGCATGATCACTAGATGTATCGTCAGGGTTAATTAACCCTCTTATAAATGCATGTAGCTGAGTAATGTGCTCTTTATGCTGCTTATTCTTCTCTTTCTCTCTTTTAACTCTTTGAGTTAATGAATCAATAATGTCCTTACCTTCTTGGCCTTCCTTGGCAAATCCCAAATCCACTGTAGTAATCTGGAATTCATCCAGAGTGATCTTGCCCTTTTCTTTATCAACTGTAGGAATAGCTACCTGGGCTATTCTCTTGCCTATATCAGGATGCCTTCTTATTGCAGAAGTTAACCTTGCCTTCCTTTTAGGCTTTATTAATGTTTCTAAAAACAATGTAGACACATCAAATTCTTGTGCCCCTATACCTAGTTCTGCACCAACTTCTTTCTCGAGCCATGAAGGGACTTGATCTTTTAGCTCTTGGTCTGCATCATCATCATGATGATCACTCTAATCTCTGATATCTACCATCATGTTTGATGGTAAGGGTGATCTTCTCTTTTCTTCCTCATGATGCTCCTCTTGAAGGTGATCTTTCGGTATATCCTCTTGCTGAGGAATTTCTTTTTCTAGAGGATGATCCTGTTGATCATCTGCAAGTTTATCATGATCCTGATCTTTTGCTTCCTCCATGGGTATCTCATCTATCTTATTGATTTCCTCATCATGAGGCATATTAATCTCCATAGATATTATTTCATCTGACCTAGGTGTACCAACCTGATCTGTAACTGCAACTTGTTCTGCTGCCATAACAATTACTTCTTGTCCTTTTAGGGCAGGATCATCTAATGTATCCCTTTCTTTACCTCCCTAATCTTGGACTTCAACCATCTTGGGTCCAATAGGTACTTCCTTTTGTTGTTACTCACCCATGTCCAAAGTGTGGCTCTCTATTTCTGCCATCTTTACTTCCTCAATATTTTCTTCTTTATTCTGCATATCTCTTTGATTTTCAGGACTTGCATCCTGTCTATCGGTAAGATCAATTATTGTAGGATTGGTTACTTGTTCAACCAATGTATCAAGCCCCATCTCTTGGGCTACCTTTTCTGGGCTCTTCTCTTTCTCTGAGTCCACTTGCTTCATCTCCTCTAACACTGTTTGTACTGATGGAGTTCCATGAGGAGTTATCCGAGTGCCAGTAGCAAGGGTTTCCATTCTTTGTGAAGTTACATCTTTCACCACCTCATCATCAGATAGGTCGACTGTCTCATCAAATGAGACATGACCACTTTGAAGCATTTTAGAGGTTTCTTTCAATTTTTCCTCTACTTGTTCAGTTTTAAACTTTATAATGGTGGGAAGTGGAACATTATGTTGCAACTCCTTAAATACTTCCCCACCTGCTCCCCTCAACATTATGGGAGTTTGCTTTACTTCACCTCTCATAGCAGTCCTTAGTTTCTTAAGTGTAGTGGCTACCACCTGAGGTGCTTTTCTCTTCCTTGTGAATGATATAGGGCCCTCCTCTTCCTCAGGCTCCTCCTCTAAAGGAATATCTTTCTCTTTATTCTTCTGTGAGGCTTGATCCGCCTCATATGCAATAGTAGTCTGTGTAGTTGGCCTCTGAATTTGTTTGGCCTTTTGTTTATCCTGAGGAGGCTGTGCTAATGATGCTGATGCTTCTCCAGATCCTGATGCATCTTCAACTGGCACTAACACTCTTTCCACTATAACCCCTTTGGGTTTAGTATCAATTTTCTTTCCTCTTGGAGGTCTTTTGCTCTTCTTAGGAGGTGGTACCTTTTCTCCCTTAGTCTTTCTCTTTTCAATTAAGAAGTCATCATACTCATCTTCAGGAATTTCTTGTCTTTTCTTCTTATTGTCCACATGATGACAACACCTTTCTTCTTCAGTACATTTATCTGCTCATCCACCAAACCTTGGGTTAGATGTAATATCCTTCCTGTGAATGGATCTAAGGAGATATCCTCCTATATAGTGAGATCCGGCGCAGAGATGGTATCATTATATATCTTTTTCTCTTCATATTCATCAGCCATTTTCATTCCATCATCTTTCTTTAGCTGTGTTGGGATGGAGATGCAATCAAAGGTCTTGATTTGGTTTAGTGTTAACCTTTGATACCTTCTTCGGGCTTCAGCTTCATCTTCACAATCTGCCCAGAAATCTTCAAGGTTTTTTCGGTCGATGGGTTTCCCCATGATCTTCTACATCCTCCCATATGGATCATATGATCTTACTAACGGGAAAGGTTGGAAATTCATCATATTTAGACCAGCTATGGCTTTCTTTATACTCTCAGAATCTGGGCACATGTACTAGCCCATTGTAACTAGAAACAAAACTAGTGGAAGCTTTTTGTTTTCCTTATATATATTCAATATTGTAGAGATTTGTCTTAGAAATTCCATCAGGACAACTACATCTGTAGGGTACCTTGGGAGCATGAGAGGCTCCTCCTCAAAACCTTCAATCCTAATATAGGAGAAAGTGGCAAATTGGATAAACCAGGCTCCATGCCTATAGATAACTTCCTGAGCTTCCATGCTCAGTCTCTTGGTTCCATCTTCCATTGTTCTCACCAAGTGCATAGAAAATGCATCATTTACCAGCTTGTAATCCTAGAGATAATTCACTCTTTGCAGTTGGGGATAATGATCCCATATGTGTGCATCATTAGTTGTGCCTCCAATTTTTCCATCTGTAATCAATGCATCAAATGTACCCTTGTAGGCACATGAATAAACTATATGTGATGTCATGTAGAAGGAACAATCTGGACCTCCCAGATTCATCAGTTGCTCATCTAGAGCATCACTTATTATCTTGGCCCACATTTGCTTGCTATCTGTGTATAGACACATCAGGATGACTGCATACATCCACTCTTTAAAACTTCTAGCATCAGGCTGGCCTGTCACTCTACTAAGCAGAGCTATCATGTACTGGTACTCATCATCAAAGTCATACTTATATAAATGAACCGGAAGCTTAGCTACTGCAGGATAGGGACTATTCTTTGCCCTCCATTGGTACATTTTCTTCCTAGCAGTCTTCTTGTTATTCTCATACTCTGTTTCCGATTTCTTCAAATCTATGTTGGCAACTTTCTTGCCCAACGGCAAACTAAAAGTGGTAGCAATACCCTTGATTGACAGATCAGCATATATTCTGCCATGCTTCTCTACCCTCCTCAGCTGCGGGTTATAATTTCTTGTACACTCAATGACCAGCTCAGGGGTTTCCTTGGAGTAGGGAAAACTGGCCACATTCCACATCCCAGACACAAAAACTGCATCCAGCAGGACGCTGTTATTCTTCTCATCACTCATTTTAACTGACCAGGCAGCCAGATCCATATTCCCCTGATGTGTATCTGTAATGGCTCCATATTTGAATTGAACACCTTTAGGATGTGCAAACATTGGTTTTAGGAATTCTACTTCTGACTTAGCTAACCGCTTGTCTGCCATGGATGCCTGCAATAGAATAAAGCTTGTCTTACAATTTTATACCACATGCATGCATATACGCAATATTTTAATTAATCATCATGCTTACTATTGTTCCTTCCACCTTTCATTTATCCTGACACGCATAATTTTGAAATTTCATACCAGAAGACCCCATGATACCTGGATTAATTTTGAAATTACTTACCTAATGCGCTTATCCTCTTGATTAATGCTAATGATTGTTTGAAAGTGATCCTGATACTGATGGCCTTCACTTGCTTCGTTATGCTGTAAACTATGGTGTCTAGACGTTATTTGTCAGAGGATTTATAAGGTTAGTTCTCTGTTAAAACTGGTTTATCTCAAGGCAAATATAAAATGACTCGGTAAATTTGTATTAAACCTATGCATCGGGTTACTTAGGGAAAATTAGGGCAGATTAAATGCAACAACTAATTTACTTGTATGAAACTGCTGGATCTTGCCAGGTGTATGTATCGGGTTCGTAATCAACAGGAATCACCTACCACATCTGAGTGTAATTAATGTTATGGCGGTGAGGCGCGAGGTGATCTCTGAAGATCAAGTGATATTTAAAATATGACCCCCTTGGTATAATATGATCATCTGTTTTAGGTGGAAAGACCAATGTCAAAACATCGGGTCAGGTTGAAAATATCGAGTGATATTCAAAATATCAGGGGATGCTCAGAATGTCTGGTGATGTTTATAATATCACCCCCTAGACTAAAATGACCTCCTGTCAAAATATCAAGGTGACATCAATAGGATAAAGACTTGGTTCATCGTTGTTGCATTATGACGTCATCATCATGTTATGTAGGAAGGGTCATATTTGGAAATATACCTCCGCGAGGTAAAAAGGATGGTGATGTCATCAGTATGTTTATTTCTTTGATTATCAAGTTTGGATGACGTCAATAGGACATTGGTTTGGGGTGATATTTTGTGACAGGCGGATATTTCAAATATCAGGGTGATATTTCAATATCGGGTGATGTTCAGGAATATCACCCTCGCAAAATATATGATGTTGTTCTACGGGTAAATATCATTATCACATAAAGTTGATGTCTGGATGTTCGGAGAAAATAATTTTATCAAGTGATAATATGGATTGGGGTGATCTTTCGTAAGATGACTGATATTAAGAAATATGATCCTCCCCCTCGGAATATCAGGTTTGACCAGATCTTTGACTCATCATAACTTTTGTTCCCTAAGGAATATCTGGGTAATCCAAAAGGCAAACTTGCATGAAATTTTGTATTCTATCTACCCATGAGGTTATTGACATGAAATGTTAACTTTGAAAAAATTGACCTCATCATGATGACTTACCTAGTCCCCATTATGCAGGATCATCTGCATTGTCTTACTTTTACCAGACCGCTAGCAAGCAGAAAACACAAGCAAAGCCAAACAAAAGTTGGGTCCTTGTTTTGTCATGTCAAAATGAGGCGTGTTGTGTAACCACACAACAACTTGCCACCAAAGAAAACACTAAAATTCCCATGATTCAAGTGATGTGAACACATTCTAACATAGCATTCTAACTCTTTCTAAGCATAAGCATCATAATCTTTCTAAATGATAAAATATCTTCATGGTAACAATGCTAACAAAGGATCAGTAGTGTGCAAATGATTAATTATACTCATCTTGAAAGCAAGTTGAAAACATGAGTAACTGGTGTTAAGCTACATAGTTGGAGATCATCCCTCATAGCCAACCTGGATAGAGCCTTGCTACTAGAAGGTGTTCATAGCCCTGGCAAGGTTATCTATACAATCCCCCTAAGTAGAGCCCCACTGCCAGCAGGTGTCTATAGCCTCGATAGAGTTACTTAGATGGCCTAATTTTATTATATTTTTTGGATTTTTTAACATTTATACTTCATATATCTGATATCATCATGCAAGCTCAGAATGCAAGGTATGGTCACTTGCTGTTTTAGGTTGGAGATTGCATTGGTAGCAAGGGAGTCCCTTTAGATTTTTCACTTAACACCTATACTTGTATTTTCAACAAACCCAAGGCTGTTAGGTGAGTCATTGTGAAGAAATTACTTTGGTTAGAAAAAGGCACCCTGATGACAGGATATCACAGACCTGATTATGATGACTTTCTCAAAATGGGTCATAACCTATATATAAATGTGTTCTCATCACTTGAATCTTAACAATTTTGTTATTTTCTGGGGTGATGAGCTGCATCATCTTGACTAACCAAAACTGAAACTCAACCAGCAAGCAAGGCAAAAACAAAACAAAAACATTGTACAAACAACTATACAAATATACATTATGATACACATGACTGACATGAAGTTACTTAGGCTTGGAAATAGTGTTTGAGGAACTGTCCATTAACTGGCAATGAAACATCTTCACCTGTCAAGTTCTTAAGCCTGAAAGTACTGTCTCCTAATATCTCAGAAATTTGGAAAGGACTTATCCATAATTTATCAAACTTACCATGGTCTCCCTTCTTCTCATAAGCTTTATCCCACATCAGGACTAAATCTGATATCCTGAAGGCTTCAACTTTAGCTCTTTTGTCAAACCAACATTTGACAATAGCCTGATGTTTGACACATTGGTCAATTGCCTAACTTCTTTTCTCTTCTAGGTGCATCAGCTGAAGTAACCTGACTTCTTGGTTATTGTCTATGCCTAGGTACTCTTGGGCAAACTATAGGGTAGGAATCTTTAGGTTAATAGGGAGGATTGGATCTACCCCATATACTAAATGATAAGGTGAGTTTCCTAATGTAGCCTTGTTTCTAGTTCTTTCTACCCACAAGGCATATTTCAGAAGTGTATTCCATTCCCTAGGGTTCTTGTCTACTAACTTCTTTATGATATTCAGCAAATTTTTGTTAGTGGATTCTACCAATCTATTCCCTTGGGGATAATAATTAGATGAGAACTTCAGTATGATCCCATAATCAAATGCCCAACTTGACAATTTGGTTGAATTAAAAGTAGAGCCGTTATCACTTACCAGAGCATAGGGAACCCCATACCTGGTGACTATGTTACTTTCTAAAAATCTGATGACATCTTCTGCACTACAAGTCTTGTTGCTAGTGGCTTCAGTCCACCTGGTACAATAATCAGTAATTGTTAGCACATACCTATGGCCTAAGAATGATGGAGGATCAATAGGTCCTATGAAGTCCATGCCCCATTGTGCAAATGGGCGTGCTTCCATCACTAGTTGCAAAGGTTGTACATCATACCTTTCTCTGTTGGTAGCAACCTAACATACATGACAACACTTAATGTGTTCAGCTGTGTCCTTGAAAATTGTAGGCCAATAATATCCTACTTTGAGGATAGCATGTGTTGTAGCCAAGGATGAGCCATGTGTTGTTCCAAACTTGTCATGTAGCTCTGATAAAACTTTATCTGCTTCTGGCTTCTCTAAGCATCTCAAATATATTCCTTCATAATTTTTCTTGAAAAGTACTCCTGCTTTCATCATGTACTTCTAGGACTTTATCTTCAAGGCTCTTCTCTGTGAAGCCTGCAGTCTAGGAGGACATCTTCTAGTGATCAGGATGTGCCTGGTATCTGAATACCACTCTTCATTGTCTTTATCATTGACAACATACTGCTAACTTACTATGTTTGGATCAATCTCTGATATCATTTGACTTAGAGCTTGTCCTCTTACCAATTTCATAGGTGTAATCTCCATGTCATATTCTTGTAAAACTGTAATCCATTTAGCCCTTTTTTCACCAGGCTCACTTTGTATTAACAGCATCTTCACTGCTACATCTGGCACCACAGCAATCACTTTGCTTCTCAAGATATAGTGCCTGAATTTCTTCACTACTCTGACCAAAGCAAGTGCCTACCTTTCAACATCTACATATCTCAATTCAACATCTTTGAAAGGGCAACTCATGAAGGCAATTGGTTTCTCTTCATTTTCTTCATTTCTCTAAGTTAGCACTGCTGCAGAGGTATGTTCTGAAGCAAATGAATAAATATAAAAGTCTCTGGTGTAATCTGGACTAACAGGGATAGGAGCATAAGAAATATCTTTCTTTATGTCTTCAAAAGCTGCCTTGGCTTCTGATGTCCACTCAATCTTTGCATCCTTCTTCAGCATAGCATTTAAAGGTCTGACTATTTCTGCAAAGCCAGTGATGAATTTTCTAACAAAATTTATCTTACCAAAGTAAGATTTGAGCTCTTTCTTGCTTCCTGGAAGCTGTAATTTCATAATGGACTCCACCCTATCAAGATCAATAATAATCCCATTTTCAGTTATTAGGTGGCCCAGCAACTTTCCTGTTGTCACCCCAAATATCTATTTCTTGGGGTTCAGGGATATCAAATATTCTTCACATTTTTTCAGTACATTTCTAAGATCTGTTACATGGTTGCCTCTCTCTTTAGAGAACACTGTTAAGTCATCCATGTATATGACTATACATTTTCCTATTAATCCTCTGAAGGCTGTGTCCATTGCTCGCTCAAATGTTGCTCCAACATTTATCAGCCCAAATGGCATGCGTCTATATGCAAAGATCCCCCACTTTGTGGTGAAGGCAGTTTTCAGTCTATCAATCTTGTCAACCATAACTTGATTGTAGCCAGAGAAGCCATCCAGAAAGGACATCATTTTAGCTCCATTTACAATCTGTAGAACTTCATCCAATAAGGGTAAAGGATAATTATCCTTCTATGATGCTCTGTTCAGGTTCCTAAAGTCTACACACAGTCTGATGTCTCCATTCTTCTTTCTCACTAGCACTAGATTAGCCACCCAAGTGGAGTGCCTCATAGGAAATATAATCCTGGCATTCAGCAGCTTCTTGACTTCTTCAAAAATTATTGGTTCAAGCAAAGCATTGACTGGCCTTTGCTTCTGTTTGAAAGGTTTAGCATCTGGCTTGAGAGGTATAGTGTGAGTTATGACTGATGTGTCATATGTCTTCAACTCATCATAGGTCCATGCAATAACATGTATGTAATCTTTGAGGGCCTGAGTTATTCCTTCTAACTCTTCTGGTGTGCAAACTTTACCAATCAAGACATTTCTCTTGTATTCATCTTGTCCAATATTCACTTGTGAATATTGTCCTCCATTAGTTTTTGGAAGATCTTTCTGTTTTAACATGTTATCCAGGTCAAATGCTCTCTCTAGCTCTATCATACCTTTGGGAATCTTATTGCTAGGCAACTCTAATATTTCATCTTCTTCCCAAACATGATCTTCCACATTATTCTCATCTATGATCTGAGCATCAAATATGTCTCTGTTAGAGATGAAATCAAGGATACGCTAATCATCATAAAAAACCTGGAGGTTAGTAACATTATCAGGTACTGAAGGCACTAATACTAGCTCTACTGAAAAGCTCTTTAGGCCTGCTATAGACAAGGGCTCTAATATACTGGCAGCCTATGCTAAGGCATCTGCCCTATGATTCTTTTCTCTAGGTACGTGGGTGATATTAAATGCATCAAAGTCTTCAATCAAATCCCACACTCTGTGTCTATAATTTGACAATTTCTTATAGTTGCAAGAGTAAATTCCTCTTAACTGTCTGACAGCTAATTCTGAGTCTCCAAAGACATGCAGAATTCTTACCTTCTTAAGAGCAAATAGTATCTCGTGAATCAGAGCTTCATACTCTGTCACATTATTAGTGTAGGGGAACTATAATCTATAGGCGGCTAAGTAGGACTTTCCTGATGGATCAATGAGATCAATCCCTACTCCAGCTCTTTGTTTGGACTTGGATCCATCAAATCTAAGGATCTAGGGTTTATCTTCAGTAGGAGGCTTGGCTGAACTTTCTCTTTTCTTTGCAGCTCTAGCAGCTGCTCCACTTGATATCCATTTTAATTTAGGAATTTCAACATTCTTGGACTTCATCTTTCCTTTCTTTTGTGAATCTGATTTCTTTTCTTTCTTTTCAACATCAGGAGGATGATCCTCTAGGTCGGGTATTGTATGTCTTTTTAAAATATGTAAACATAGTGAGCAGGCATTTTCTGAGTGAGGTGCCTCATGCAACCTACACCATCCTTCAGTCAGTGCATCCTGAGGATACTTCTTTTGTTCTATCATCTTCTTAATTTCTCCTAATAAAAACTCTTCGAATCTGGTCAGGTTACTACCTCTATCTTCATCAAATAGTTCATAATTTGACTCCATCAGGCTATCACTCTCACGGGTGATCTTTTCTTTCCTCTTAACATTTATATGGTCATATACTAGAATTTCTTCTGTTCTCAAAACTTCATCTCTGTCATGATCTGTCACCTTCTCTGTGGTTCCTGCAGAAGACAAACAAGAATCAGTATCATCATCATCACCAGATGTAGAACTTACCTTGGAATATGATGATGATGCCTCACTGCATGTCTGCTCTAGCTCCGTCATATCTAAGCATGTTTCACAAGTTTTCTTTGAGTGTGCCTCATCGTGTAATCTGCACCAACCATCAATCAAAATGTCATGAACAGGTATATTTAACAATTGACAACGTTTTACCTGCATGGACAGATGCATCTCAAAGTTTCTGAAGCAATCTATTTCATTCTCATTCTCAAAATTCCTATCAGGTTCTACAACTAGTATGTCCTCCTGATGATCATCATCATCATGATGAAAGTCTAGCATCAGGATCTCTTCTATCCTGATAGTCTGTGGTCTAATGATATACACTCTAGGTTCAACATCCATGTACATGATTTTGTTTGTTTTGTTGTACTCAGTGATCATGTGCTTCATTCTAGGCTCAGCATCTATTCTTATCTGCTTTGGTATACCTTTCCAAGGTAACCACATATGACTGAAGTCAGTAGCCATAGATCCGTTGAGGGTTTTAGACCAGTCTCTACTGAGCAACATCCCATATATATTAAGTATATCTACTACCTGGATATCGATGTACTATTAGATCCTAGGATTAGATGCTAGTTGCATGTGGATATGAGTTAGTTCACCTATCACACTGACTTCTATTTTATCTAGTTGTGTCACCTTCTTTAAGGATTTAGCAGGATGCAGTCCTAAAGCATTGCATATTGACAGGGGCATGACATTTGTAGATGCACTTGAATCTACCAAACAGTTGTGTAAATTCTTGCTAAACATTCTTATGGTAAGGAGGAAAGGTGGTGACTCACTTTTGTCCCTGTACAAGGTCATGTGAGAGGTTTCTGTAGCTTGGACTGTAGCTGGCATTTTATGTTTGGCAGTGTTATCTTTAGCAGCATGATCTCTATTACTAGGCTAACCTAGGGAATGATTATCCTCTCTAGGAGCAGGATCATCTAGTGACTTCATAAATGCTTTCTTAATTACGGGAGTTTTCAACAACTCTGATAGAGATAGGCTGATCTTTACCTTCTTCATCTCGTCTGCCAGATACGTGACTAGTTTGTCAGATTCATGAGGTAGTCCAACAGCTTTTGATACTGTGTTTTGTGGTGACAGATACTATGCATTTACCTTTGGAAATCCTAGATTGCTACTTGCCTTGGATCAGGAGGTGTGTTAAAATTATTCGGAGGCAAGGAACTGGTTAATGGACTAGTAGGTCTGTTGGAGTTATTTCTCAGATTATAATTGTGCTTACCCTAATATTGCTGCTGGTAAGCATGCACCTCCTCATGTTCATTGGATGGCTTGTTCTCATCCTCAAAGGGGAAAACATAATTTGACTCAAAAGCCATGGCAGATTCTTCACATGCCTGGGTATAATGCTAGTGGGATGACACAGTCTATTGATGACGCTGATCAGTATAACTTTCTAATACAAATGCAGAGTCATATCAACAAGGGACAATTTCATTTCCCTCCACCTGAGGTGGATTTCTAGAAGTATTAGATACTTCTGTCTAGAAAATGCTTGCAGCAATTCTAAATTTTGGACAATCTAATTCTGCATGAGCATTTGTATTATGTATTCTGCACCAATTGGTGAGGGTTGCCTCAACAAGATTGACTCTAGTAGTCTGTTTGGCTTCACCAGGTGGCTGATTATCTAAAGGTGATGGTTGTGAGCCATTATTTGGCCTGGAGTTCCATCCTCTAAGCTGTCTAGGAGGATTGTTGTTATTTCCACCACTATTGTTGAAATTATTGTTGTTGTACCCCCTATCAGGATAACTAGGTCTATCATTGTTATAGCCTCTATTTTGGTTAGGCTGAGAATAGAAGTTCTGGTTTCTCAGATGAGTGACCTCTGTAGTTAATTTTCTTAGCTGAGCAGAGATTTCTTTGATTTCTTCTTTCTCCTCCTGAGCTTTAGCCACTACATTTTCAGTTTGAGGCTTGAAGAAAGAAGATCCAGTGTTATTGTTCTGATCTACACCTTGAGGTGTCGATGCTTGTGTAGGATACTGAGGTACTTGACCATTCCCATTAGGAGGAGGAGGCATGATACTCAATGGAGATATCTGCAATGGTGTTGGCATGACTGCTAGAGGTACCATAGCTCAATTATACTGTGGTTGGGGAGGATATTGTGCAGGATATGTTGGATACATGCTAGGTAGTGTAGGGAATGCAATATTCAGAGTAGGAGCAGGGACTAACTACTGATTCACTTTGATAGCTTCTTGAAAAGCTCATGTCAAGGTTGTGATTTCAGGATGTGTTCTCCTGATGAACATGGAAGTTAATGGATCCAGAGCTGAGTAATAGATACTCCTGGCAGCAGCATCTCCTACAGTATACGGGGCAACTAACTTGGATAGCATTTTTTGGAACCTAGCATTGAAATTAGCAACAGGTTCTCCCTCAAACCACTTGATTGTGGCAAATAGGTGATAGTTCATTGAAGGATCAATAGGTACTTTCAACCTATCAGTAAAAACTTTCTCTAGGATAGCCCATGAACCGACAGAACTCTGACCAAGACTAATAAACCAATTATAAGCCTCTTCCACTAAGGAAAAAGGAAATAATCTACATACAACATCCTGATGTGCAATTTTGGCTCGACAACAGGCTTCTTTAAAGGTCCTAATATGATCATCAGCATCTTGATAAGGATGATATTTTGGACAAAGTTTGTCTGGATTCTTTGGCAAATTGTGATATACAGTAAAAGTTAAAGGTGATTCTACTGCAAAGAATGATATTGCAACTGGAGGAGGTTAAGCCTATGGTACAGTCGGTTGAGGTTGGACCTGGGGTTGAGGCTGGACAGGAGGTGTCACAGATAGTCCAGAAGGTATTTGTAAACCAATAGGAGTTATAGGAGGAGGCTCTGGTGAAGCTCCTGATGTACTAGATCCTGGAGTGTGATGGATGTCCACAGTTCTAGGTCTAAACCCTCTAACAGGTAATTCTTCAAAAATTCCACTAGGTCTAGACCTGGTATTTATCCTGTGAGCCAGGATGTCTCAAATTTAAGAAAATAAGCTAGATGATTGTAAAGATCAGTTGGAATATACCAGCAGTGAATATATTTATGGTCAAGATTAGAAATTAACCGAGTATTTACAGAATATTTGCAGCTATACTGCAAATATGAGGTGATTTTTGGTTTGGCAACACATGCAGGTTGATATCAGGTCTCTAAAGCAGGATACCTCAAAGTTTTCACAAATTTACCTGAAATAAGGCTAATCTTTGCAAATACATGATGATCCATTGTAAAGATTGCAATATTTATGATTGATTTCAAAATCTTTACACAGGATTAGCGTATATCAACTCAGAACAACAAATATTTGCATTTATCTTGGAAATTTAGTGGTGGTTAAGTGTTACCTTACAGTCTTTATCATCACCTGAACTACTGATGATGATCATCATCATCTTAAGGCCCTCCTTCTAGCACCAATTTATGTTGATCATGATGTTAGTCATAAACAAACATAGAATAAAAGTACACATTAACCTTTACTCATCTTGAAAGATATGATGAGTTCAGAGAATTCATAATCTCAAGTCTCCGTTGATTAGGTCTTAATCTTCTGACATTACTCAGAGGTTGTTGTGTGTTGTTGGTTCCATTTTGGGGCCTTACGTAGATCTCATCAGTAAGATAATGTTTTCTGTAATGATGCTGCACAGAGAGTTATTTCTACACATGATATACTTCAAATATTGTGTCTATCTTTAAATCTTTGCATGATATTTGTCATTTTGACATGCTTTAACTTCAAATATGCTAAATATGTTCATTTATCTACAGGATGTCTGCATATTTGTAATATTTGCTTATGATTGTCAATTATTTGCAATTACGCTAATGAAGTGCTCTGAAATTGAAAGAAACTGAAAGAAATACTTCAAATTAATGTTGAACCTTCATCTATTGAACCTCATATACATCAGAAACAGTCATGAAGAGGAGAAATCAAACCATATGTTCACCAGGACATTCCACAGCTAGATACAGTCGATGCTAACTTCAAAGGAAAGGTATGAAGACAACACATACAAACTGATATGCACTCCAAGGGACGCAGCAAATCAAAGCATATATCCAGAATTCACACACTGATTACTCAAGATTTATGATGGATTGTAATCAAAACAGTCTTCTCATTCATTAAGTATGCAAGAACATATATGTATACAACAACTTTGAAATGAGCCCTGAATACTTTAGCAAACAGATTTCAATTAAGTTTCAAATGTTTTAAAATGAGGTATCCCTGCACCTTTTATAGAACAAGATGAGGGAGCGGTTACAATTGATCTACGATCAAGATTTATCTATTGAAATCTACGGTTTACATTTCACTAACTAAGTCAATCTTTTCCACATGGCACAGGTTGCCAGCTGGCAACCATCTAGACAACTTATACCTTCATAAGTACCTAATGCATATATTCTCTTTATGATAAATCCTC
Source organism: Cunninghamia lanceolata (assembly GCA_027924645.1). NCBI lineage: Eukaryota > Viridiplantae > Streptophyta > Pinopsida > Cupressales > Cupressaceae > Cunninghamia > Cunninghamia lanceolata. The sequence goes on along the minus strand of BSBN01000306.1, from coordinate 10,659,370 downwards.
ATCAGGTTCTTTGTCATCATCATGAATTTCACCACTCTCATTGTCTTCATCATCATGATGATCGTCCTTTTGAATATGGACCTGCATAGCTGTCCTGATATTCTCATATGCTTGCACTATTTTCTCTAATTCTCCGCCATCCTGAGTTCTCACTTTGGTGATGGCATATTTATGCACCTGATACTTGCTCCAGAGAGATTCCAACTTATTCCTCCTGCTACTGGATGTTTCATTATAATCTTCCACCTTGACCTTTATTCTCATTACTTTATCCAGCACTTCTTCTGTCAAGTGTTTGAGAGGGTCTTCAGCAACTAGTTGGAAATTACTATGTAGAGCTTTGATGACAAACTCTTCATCCTGATTTTCTATCTTTCCTTCTACATCTCCTTCTAATGTTTCCAAAACTTTAGCCTCATGGGACATCATATCATGTAGCTTCATGCTGATATTCCTTAGTTTACTGTTGCATCTTTTAAGTACATCACATTCAAATCTGACGTCCTTATTCTAGATATCAATCAATAGGGCTATGTTATTATTCAATACTTGATTCTTTATTAAAATCTGTGGATCAATCCTCTTCATTTCATCCAAAATGCTCATGACCTTTTCTAATTGAAATGACCTTCTGTCGATCTCCATCCGTAGTTTATCTACTTTTCTCTTGGAGGTGCCCAAAGAATTCCACCTCTTTAAAGAGGCCTTTGCCACTTCTTCAGCTCCATTGAGTGTGGACGACATCCATTTCAACATTATTGTTGATTCATGTTTCATGAGGTTCAACTTGTTGACCTCCTCTTGAGAAATAGCAGTCAATGGGACTGCATGATCACTAGATGTATCGTCAGGGTTAATTAACCCTCTTATATATGCGTGTAGCTAAGCAATGTGCTCTTTATGCTACTTATTCTTCTCTTTCTCTCTTTTAACTCCTTAAGTTAATGAATCAATAATGTCCTTCCCTTCTTGCCCTTCCTAATCCTCATTGGTAAATCCCAAATCCATTGTAGTAATATGGAATTCAGCCAAAGTGATCTTGCCCTTTTCTTTATCAACTGTAGGAATAGCTACCTAGGCTGTTCTCTTGCCTGTATCAGGATCCCTTCTTATTGCAGAAGTTAACCTTGCCTTCCTTTTAGGCTTTATTAATGTTTCTGAAAACAATGTAGACACATTAAAATCTTGTGCCTCTATACTTGGTTTTGCACCAACTTCTTTCTCAAGCCACGAAGGGACTTGATCTTTTAGCTCTTGGTCTCCATCATCATCATGATGATCACTCTGATCTCTGGTATCTACCATCATGTTCGATGGTAAGGGTGATCTTCTCTTTTCTTCCTCATGATGCTCCTCTTGAAGGTGATCTTTGGGTATATCCCCCTACTAAGGAATTTCTTTTTCTAGAGGATGATCTTGTTGATCATCTACAGGTTTATCATGATCCTGATCTTTTGCTTCCTCCATGGGTATCTCATCTATCTTATTGATTTCCTCATCATAAGGCATATTAATCTCTGTAGAAATGATTTCATCTGACCTAGGTGTACCAACCTGATCTGTAACTGCAACTTGTTCTGCTGCCGTAACAATTACTTCTTGTCTTTTTAGGGCAAGATCATCTAATGTATCCCTTTCTTTTCCTCCCTTATCTTGGACTTCAACCATCTTGGGTCCAACATGTACTTCCTTTTGTTGTTGCTCACCCATGTCCAAAGTGTGGCTCTATATTTTTGCCATGTTTACTTCCTCAATATTTTCTTCTTTATTGGTCATATCTCTTTGATTTTGAGGACTTGCATCCTATCTATCGGTAAGATCAATTATTGCAGGATTGGTTACTTGTTCAACCAATGTATCAAACCCCATCTCTTGGGCTACCTTTTCTGGGCTCTTCTCTTTCCCTGATTCCACTTGCTTCATCTCCTCTAACACTGTTTGTACTGATGGAGTTCCATGAGGATTTATCTGAGTGCCAGCAGCAAGGGTTTCCATTCTTTGTGAAGTTACATCTTTCACCACCTCATCATCAGATAGGTCGACTGTCTCATCTAATGAGACTTGACCACTTTGAAGCATTTTAGAGGTTTCTTTCAATTGTTCCTCTACTTGTTTAGTTTTGAACTTTACAATGCTGGGAAGTGGAACATTATGTTGCAACTCCTTCTTAAATACTTCCCCACCTCCTCCCCTCAACATTATGGGAGTTTGCTTTACTTCACCTCTCATAGCAGTCCTTGGTTTCTTAGCTGTAGTGACTACCACCTAAGGTGCTTTTCTCTTCCTTGTGAATGATATAGGGCCCTCCTCTTCCTTAGGCTCCTCCTCTAAAGGAATATCTTTCTCTTTATTCTTCTATGAGGCTTGATCCTCCTCATATGCAATAGTAGTCTGTGTAGTTGGCCTCTAGATTTGTTTGGCCTTTTGTTTATCCTAAGGAGGCTGTGCTGATGATGCTAATACTTCTCCGAATCCTGATGCATCTTCAGCTAGCACTATCACTCTTTCCACTATAACCCCTTTGGGTTCAGTATCAATTTTCTTTCCTCTTGGAGGTCTTTTGCTCTTCTTAGGAGGTGGTACCTTTACTCCCTTAGTCTTTCTCTTCTTAATTAAGAAGTCATCATACTCATCTTCAAGAATTTCCTGTCTTTTCTTCTTATTGTCCACTGTGATGACAACACCTTTCTTCTTCAGTACATTTACCTACTCATCCACCCAAGCTTGGGTTAGATGTAATATCCTACATGTGAATGGATCTAAGGAGATATCCTCCTGTATAGTGAGATCCGACACAGAGATGGTATCATTATATATCTTTTTCTCTTCATATTCATCAGCCATTATCATTCCATCATCTTTCTTCAGTTGTGTTGGGATGGAGATGCGATCAAAGGTCTTGATTTGGTTTAGTGTTAACCTTTGATACATTCTTCTTCGGGCTTCAACTTCATCTTCACAATCTACCCAGAAATCTTCAAGGTTTCTTTGGTGGATGGGTTTCCCCACGATCTTCTACATCCTCCCATATGGATCATATGATCTTACTAATGGGAAAGGCTGGAAATTCATCATATTTAGACCAACTATGGCTTTCTTTATACTCTCTGAATCTGGGCACATGTACCAGCCCATTGTAGTTGGAAACAAAACTAGTGGAAGCTTGTTGTTTGCCTTATATACATTCAGTAATGTAGAGATTTGTCTTAGAAATTCCATCAGGACAACTGCATCTGTAGGGTACCTTGGGAGCATGAGAGGCTCCTCCTCAAAACCTTCAATCCTAATATAGGAGAAAGTGGCAAATTGGATAAACCAGGCTCCATGCCTATAGATAACTTCCTGAGCTTCGATGCTCAGTCTCTTGGTTCTATCTTCTTCCATTGTTCTCACCAAGTGCATAGAAAATGCATCATTTACCAGCTTGTAATCCTAGAGGTAATTCACTCTTTGTAGTTGGGGATGATGATCCCATATATGTGCATCATTGGTTGTGCCTCCAATTTTTCCATATGTAATCAATGCATCAAATGTACCCTTGTAGGCACATGAATAAACTATATATGATGTCATGTAGAAGGAACAATATGGACCTTCCAGATTCATCAGCTGCTCATCTAGAGCATCACTTATTATCTTGGCCCACATTTGCTTGCTATCTATGTATAGACACATTAGGATGACTGCATACATCCACTCTTTAAAACTTCCAGCATCAGGCTGGCCTATCACTCTGCTGAGCAGGGCTATCATGTACTGGTACTCATCATCAAAGTCATACTTATATAAATGAACCGGAAGCTTAGCTGCTACAGGATAGGGACTATTCTTAGCCCTCCATTGGTACATTTTCTTCCTGGCAGTCTTCTTGTTATTCTCATACTCTATTTCTGATTTCTTCAGATCTATGTTGGCAACTTTCTTGCCCAACGGAAAACTAAAAGTGGCAGCAATACCCTTGATTGATAGATCAGCATATATTCTGCCATGCTTCTCTACCCTCCTCATCTGTGGGTTATAATTTCTTGTACACTCAATGACCAGCTTAGGGGTTTCCATGGAGTAGGGAAAACCGGCCGCATTCCACATCCCAGAGACAAAAACTACATCCAGTAGGGTGCTATTTTTCTTCTCATCACTCATTTTAACTGACCAGGTAGCCAGATCCATATTCCCCTGATGTGTATCTATAATGGCTACATATTTGAATTGAACACCTTTAGGATGTGCAAACATTAGTTTTAGGAATTCTGCTTCTGACTTAGCTAACCGCTTGTCCGCCATGGATGCCTGCAATAGAATAAAGCTTGTCGTACAATTTTATACCACATGCATGCATATACACAATATTTTTATTATTCATCATGCTTACTGTTGTTCCTTCCACCTTTCATTTATCTTAACATGAATAATTTTGAAATTTCAAACCAGAAGACCCCATGATACCTGGATATGTGAAAGATGACAACTAGAGGGTTTTAAATTACTTATCTAATGCGCTTATCCTCTTGATTAATGCTAATGATTGTTTGAAAGTGATCCTGATATTGATGGCCTTCACTTGCTTTGTTATGCTGTAAATTATGGTGTCTAGACTTTATTCGTCAGAGGATTCAGAAGGTTAGTTCTCTGTTAAAACTGGTTTATCTCAAGGTAAATATAAAATGACTCAGTAAATTCATTTTAAACCTATGCATCGGGTTACTTACGGCAGATTAAATGCAACAGCTAAGTTACTTGTACGAAACTGCCAGATCTTGCCAGGTGTATGTATCAAGTTCATAATCAGCGGGAATCACCTACCACATCTGAGTGCAATTAATGTTAATGCGGTAAGGCGCGGGGTGATCTTTGAAGATCAGGTGATATTCAGAATATCAGGTGATATTCAGAATATCAGGTGATATTCAAAATATGACCCCCTTGGTATAATATGATCATCTATGTTAGGTGGAAAGACCAATGTCGAAACATCGGGTCGGGTTGAGAATATCAGGTGATATTCAAAATATCAGGGGATGCTCGGAATGTCTAGTGATGTTTATAATATCACCCCCTAGACTAAAATGACCTCCTGTCAAAATATCGGGGTGACGTCAATAGGATAAAGACTTGGTTCATCGTTGTTGCATTATGACGTCATCGTCATGTTATGTAGGAAGGGTCATATTTGGAAATATACCTCCGTGAGGTAAAAAGGATGGTGACATCATCAGTATGTTTATTTCTTTGATTATTGAGTTTGGATGACGTTAACAAGACATTGGTTTGGGGTGATATTTAAATATCAGGTGATGTTCAGGAATATCGCCCTCGCAAAATATATGATGTTGTTCTATAGGTAAATATCGTTATCACATAAAGTTGACGTCCGGATGTTCGGAGCAAATGATTTTATCGAGTGATAATATTGATCGGGGTGATCTTTCATAAGATGACTGATATTGAGAAATATGATCCTCCCCCTCGGAATATCAGGTTTGACCAGATCTTTGACTCATCATAACTTTTGTTCCCTAAGGAATATCTGGGTGATCCAAAAGGCAAACCTGCATGAAATTTTGTATTCTATCTACCCATGAGGTTATTGACATGAAATGTTAACTTTGAAAATACTAACCTCATCATGATGACTTACCTAGTCCCCATTATGCAGGATCATCTACACTGTCTTACTTTTACCAGACTACCAGCAAGCAGAAAACACAAGCAAAGCCAAACAAAAGTTGGGTCCCTGTTTTGTCAAGTCAAAATGGGGTGTGTTGTGTAACCACACAACACTAATCCCTTGGGCAACTTGTTGGTCCTCAACTGAACAATCTGATCTTCAAATTGCTGTTGATATTTATGTGGATTATCTGCTGTAAATTCAGCCTCTGTACTTAAAAAACTCAAGATTTGTTCATCACTGTTAAACACTTGCCATGAAACACTGTTGTTAGGCACATAAGGTTTGACAACTATTTTAACATATGGCTATACCTCAACATTCTGAATCTGATCAGGAATCTCAAATTGAGATCCCAAGGCTACCAACCTATCTACATACTTATTTTGATCCCTGAGAACTGAAATCAGATTAAAAGCATCAAAAAATTCAATTGAATCCAACACTCTATGCTTGTATTTTTTTAGCAGATCATTTTTAGCAACATTCAGATTCCTAACCTAGTTAACAATCAACTCAGAATCCCCATAAACTTGAACAAATTTGATACCTTTTTTCTGAGTCCATTCTAAACCATGGATTAGGGCCTCATACTCAGCCACATTATTTGTGTAGATGAAGGTAAATCTTAAGACAGCATAGTACTTGTCTCCTTGAGGTTAAGTTAACATATTACCTCCACCGGCACCCATCTTGGTCCTTGATCCATCAAAGTATAGCTTCCAAAGCTGATCTTCTTGATGTTCTAACTAATTTTGATCCTTAATCAGATTAGGGATCACTGCATCAAGTTCCTATATCATATAGATGCCTAGTCCTACCTCATCCATGTGATGGAAAGGGTCACTTTCATGATCTTCAGTTGCCCAATCATCTAAATTCATGTCTTCTATAGGTGCATTGAGATCTGGGCTCATGGGTTCATCTTGCTGCTCGTGGGTGATGTAGAGATTAGCATTTATTGGACTGGGAACATAGGGCTCAATATGGTCTTTTACAAGTGGTTCGGGCTGTATTGTTACTTTTGTACCATATCTCATTCTAAAGAACAAGTGAGTCCAGTCAGATGAAAGAAACCCACCTAATGTGGCTGTGAACTCCCTAGAAAGACAGATTGCAAAACTAGGTGGAAGGTCAATGATGTAGATGTCTTGATGGATGGAAAAATTAGGACAAGCATGCAATGTGAGTGGCAATTTTTTTATTATCCCCGTAGTACTAAGTGTAGACCCATCTAACTGTACTACTCCTTTTGCAAGGGGCTCATAAACCAATCCTAATGAGTCAGCTACACTTTTGGGGATAACTGAACTACTTGCACCTCAGTCTACCATATAGTTATGAACCAATTTATCACCAATAATAAGACTTTGATAAAAAGCAGGTGGTTTTACCTCATCTGCTTGCTGTCCACTCTTGATCTCAGAACTGTTGGTGAGTAAAACCTTGGCCTTCTCTTGACTAGAACACTTGGAAAGTGAGAGTTCAGTCAAAGCTTCTTGCAGCAAATTTTTCTAGCCAGGGATGCATAAAAAATCCATAACTGACACACTCATTGTAGCTTTCTTAAGATGATCAACTATATTAAAAGCAACAGGGGTTACCTTATGTTGTCCTCTTGCTGCAACTGCATCAAGTTGACCTTGTGAAGACTGTTGTTGCATTTTGGGTTGTTCTTTCACTGGTACTGTTTGGTCCCTTTGTAGAATTTGTACTTTTTGTTGTGGTAGTTTGTGATGGATAAACTTGGTTTTTATCCCTTACAACCTGTTATTTTATTACAACAGCTTGCTGATTTACATTTGTAGCTCTTAGCTTTGACCTTGTGTTGGCTGAAACAGGTGTACTTTGATGATTCTGACCTTGGAAATAATTTATACCACAAAAATTAGATTCTTCCCAATTCATTAAGACTACATCAGGTTTATTCTGCTCAGTTGAAACTTCACTATTAACCCCCTCTGAGCTTGCATAACTATTCTAAACCATGAGTGCCTGATTTCTCACTCCATTCGTGTAGGTAGCTTGATTATGTTGTTGGTGACATGGATAACACCAGTCACTATCCTAAACTAGATTATTCTGTGTGAGTACAAGCTCTCTTGAGGTACTAGAAATATTTGGATTATAAGCCTCAAAAGGTCGAGGGTTATAGTTCTTTCTTTGCCCCTGAGGACCAGCCTCAAAGGGTTACCTATATTGCTGATTGGGTTGATATTGGGTATTTTGTTGATTAGGCTGATACTAATTTTGGTATGGCAAACATTTCTCCATATTTACCAGCTCATTTACAATTGTCCTTAATGTATTTTCCAACTCTGGAGTACTTTGGGTTTGAACAAGGATAGCAACCTGTTGGGTTGTTTGGTATCCTATTACTGGAATAGCTGGGACAACAGCTAAAGGAGGCACTGCCATAGGCACTGATGGCTAAATTTTGGGGAAAATGGGCAAAGGAGGCCTAGGGGCTATCTTTCCTACCTAAATAAGGTAGTTTTCTGCTCTAACATCAATCTCAAAAGAATCTAGAAGGGTGGTCCCTCCCATGGACTATATCATTATAGAAATTTCACTGTTTATAGCTTTAAGATAGAATAGAAAAGCATGCCTCGGTAAGGGTTTTACCATTGTGGGAATCCTATCCCAGGTTCTCTAAAATTGGTAGTTGAAATTAGTCATGTGTTTGTGGTGTGCCCTTTTGATGGTGCTCAGTTGCTCCAGCCGTGAGAGATGATCGGACTTGTCCTCGAAGTGTTTGTGTAATCCATGTCCCAGTAAGTCCCAGGATGTTATTGAATTTTTAGCAAGTCCTCTGAACCATTGTAAGGCCTTTTCTTTTAATGAAGAAGCTAAGAGTCTGAGTGCCACATTTTCTTGAGTGGCATTGTGCATAGAACACAAGGTTGCTACATCTTGAATATGTTCAGCAGTAGTAGTATGATCTTCTCTAGTGAAATAAGGTAATCCCTTCAGGGCTGCCATTGGAATATCATCTCTTTGGGCAAGTTGTAATGGGTTTCTCGTATTAAAAGAATCAAATGTGTATGGCCTAGGCATTATAGGTATCTGGACTATCAACATTAGACTTATACTTCTTTTAACTAGACTTGTAGATCTAAATCAGGAAGGTGTAGACTTGGATCTTCTTGATGACTCAATTGTTCTACTTGTTGATCTACCTCTCATTCTAGGTGTAGACAGTTGTAAGTATTCAAATGGGTCTGGATTAGACCTAGTTTTCATATGCTACAACCACTGATCTCCATACCAAACTAGAGGGAATGAGTCGCCAGGTATATTGTAAGCCTCCAAAGGTTGGTAAAACTGCTGCATATACTAGAACAACAGCTATGAGGGTACAAATCTCTCTGAAATTGCTTCCAATGTCCCACCGAGCGTTCCAAAAACTATTGTCAATTCAAGTATACACCCTTGTTAAGATTTACAAAAACTTAACTACTTGCTGAAACATGGAATCATTCTTAGATGTGGGTCTCCTTTCATGAGAACAAATCTCTAGAGTGAGTTGGTTCTCTTGTAATTTCTAAACTACTGACTTAAGGGGAAAAGGGATAGAAGGATGTAACTGAAATGTAAACTAACTCTAAAATCTAAACTGGATGAAATTCTATGACTCACAAATAGATCCTTTAACTTGAATCCTCCAAATTTCACCGATAGTTATTCCTTAAGTAATTTGCAACAAGGTTTAGAGTCAAACACAAACTGCAACCAAGAAGAACTAAGTTTTTAATAGTGTTGAGACATAATAAAGGACAAATAAAGTCACAATATAACATCAAATCAAGATTACAAAAAGTATGTGAAACAAGATGATTTTCTATTAGAACTGATAGGAGTACAATTCATGAAAAAAATACAATGTGTGAACCAACTGCCTGTGTACAACTCTGCCTGTGAACAAGAGAGAAGAAACTAATGCTAACTAATTGAGAAAAAACTAAGTTTTTCTCCTATAAATGTCTCCAAATGATCTCCTCTGAAGAAAGCTAAAAAAGCTCCTAAAAATAGACCCTAAGTCTAGTTTTGAGCTACTCATGAAAGCAAAAAATAAAGCACTGAATCTGCCAGCAATCTACGAAATAAAGCTGCAAAGTTGCCCTCCCATGTGGTCCCACCATAAAACTACTCTTCTCTGCTCATGAAAGCTCCAAAATTTGTCCAATATAACTCTAAATAAAACAAATCAAAATGGGATATCTAATCTATTTTATTAGCCTATAAATTGCCTAAAAATAGTTAAACTTTAAAAATAATTTAGAATTTCATTGCTTTAAAGTTAACTTTACAATGATATGGCAATTTTAATTAATATCCTATTTGATATGATTTTTTCAAAATAAAATGATATCTGTCTTATAATTTCACCAAGATATTTACAAGATATCACTAATGATTTTCTATAAAAATCATTAAAAAAATGAAATATAACACATATTTGCAAAAATAAATAAAATCCTTGAAAGGCTTGACACCATGGCCTCCATATGTCAATATCCTGCCACCTCATCTCTATCCATATGCCTCAAAAAACACCAACTCACTATCCATGTAGTGCCACCATGTCACATTGACCCCTTTGACCGTATCCTCATTTTGCAAATTATTTACATCTCCAAGGTTCTTGTTTGGTTTTATGCATAAACTAAAAATGTGAAATGAAAAAGAAAAAATGCTTAAGTGGGAGGTCAAAGACACTCAACCACATGCATAGTCAAATGAAACTTAAACTCCAATGTGAGTTGACGACATATGAGATCAAGGTCTTGCAAATATTCTAAAGGCACAACTCATGATAATGTCCACCTTTGACTTTATAAATCAAGCCATATTCTTTGTGTTGTCGGCCACCTCTCCTTATGATTACTAGGTATCATCGAACACAAGGTGTTGACCCCAATCTCATTTGGATAAAATGATTATGTTGCTTTGCATGGTCAAAATGTGGAAAGGATGTCGAAACAAAAGCAAATGTGAAACCCTAAAACTTCGGTCATTTTCAGTTGGTTGACGTTGAGTTTGGCTCTGCAACTGTGGTCGCGGACTTGGGGTTTCATGCTCTACATTTTCCTTGCTCCATTCAATGGCTTTTGAGGTCAAAAAAATTGCACTTCTTTGGCCAAAATGATAGGTCGCACCTAGTAAGTTAGAATCTGAAGCTTTCAATGGCATTTTACTGTGTTTTCATGGATTGTCTCTCAAATGACCGCGGCCATATAGTTATTTCTTTAGTTTCTCAGCTTTGATATACATTTGTTTGGCTTTCCTATGTTGAACTTTGTGAAAAATGGTGAAAAATGACAAAAGTTCTCAGTTCAAATTGGTCGTGACCATAGTCTTCTCTTCTGCTACATCATATAGTTAGTCCTCAACATCATTGTTTCGACTGTGGTTTCTTTTATCTCTGTCAATATGAAGCTGTGATGAGGGTTTCATTTCTGTTTGGTAGGTAGGTAAAATATCTTCACACATGGCATGGCCATGGCATGTAACACATTCTGTAGATGGCTCTTTGTCTTTTGATGTAAAAATATGAAGTTTCTTTGATTGTGAGATGGGGTTTCATTCTATACTTCACAAAACTTCTTTTCTCTTTGTGGCCATGTCTACAATACCTTACTTTCACCCTGCTCAACTGTATATTGTGAGAAGAAAGGAAACCTTTTTAAACCCAACAAGGGTTTCATGTTTCTACTGTGTAAACAATATAATCAACTATAGCCTTGTCTGGGAAGTTTACTTACCATTTTTGTTTTCTCTCCAACACTACAAAATGCATTAGGTTCTGAAACTCGATATGGGTATTTGAAAAAAAGAATGTAAATGGCATTATATGCCACGTCCTACTTATGATATATCTCTACATTTTCATTGTGAGAACCCAGATTTGAAACTGAAACAATGATTTATCTTTTGAGCACAATCTCTTCTTTCTGCAAACAGTGGCATATGATATATTTTTCTTCCTTATGCTATCACTATTTAGTTATAATCACTGTCACTCTTTTAAGAAAAGTGAAGATTGCATACATTGTTTCTCTACTTCTGTAGCTTCACTTGTTCCTTCAGTGGACTTTGCATATGAAGGATATACTTGTTGATCATGATGTTAGTCATAAACAAACATAGAATAAAAATACACATTAACCTTTACTCATCTTGTAAGATATGATGAATTAAGAGAATTCATAATCTCAAGTCTCCGTTGATTAGGTCTTAATCTTCTGACGTTACTCAGAGGTTGATGTGTATTGTTGTTTCCATTTTTGGGCCTTACGTAGATCTCATCAGTAAGATAATGCTTCCTGTAATGATGCTGCATAGAGAGTTATTTCTACACAAGATATACTTCAAATATTGTGTCTATCTTTAAATCTTTGCTTGATATTTGTCATTTTGACATGCTTTAACTTCAAATATGCTGAATATGTTCATTTATCTACGGGATGTCTGTATATTTGTAATATTTGCATATGATTGTCAATTATTTGCAATTATGATGATGAAATGCTCTGAAATTGAAAGAAACTAAAAGAAATACTTCAAATTAAAGTTGAACCTTTAGTTATTGATCCACATACATACTTGATACTGTCATGAGGAGAAGAAATCAAACCATATGTTCACCAGGATATTCCACAGCTAGATACAGTTGATGCAAACTTCAGAGGATGATGAATGAAAATAATACATGCAAAATGATGAGCACTCCAAGGGACGCAGCAAATCAAAGCACATATCTGGAATTCAGACACAGATTACTCAAGATTTACAAAGATTTGTAATCAAAATACTCTTCTCTTTCATTAAGTATGCAAAAGACATGTACATATACAATAGCTTTGAAATGAGTCCTGAATACTTCAGCAAATAGATTTCAACTAAGTTTCAAATGTTTTAAAATGAAGCATCCATGCACCTTTTATAGAATAAGGTGAGGGATCTGCTACAAAATGATCTACGATCAAGATTTATCAATGAACATCTATGGTGAATATTCTTCTTTGACCTGGTCAACATTATCATATGGCATAGGTTGCCAACTAGCAACCATCTGAAATACTTATTTTCCTTAAGTGTCAGAAGCTGATAACTGCTCTATGTTGCATCCTTATCTATTTGTCTAATTCATGCTCTTCATCATTAGGTGCATCACTTGCTGTATCTTCATTATCCTGATGACTAGGACCTTGTATATGAGCCTGCATAACTATTTTGACATTTTCATACAACTGCACTATTTTATCTATTTCTCCACCATCCTGAGTCTTTTCTTTGATAATGGCATGTTTATGTGTTTGGTATTTACTTCGGATATTATCCAATTTGTTCCTTCTATTGTGTAATGTCTCATTATAATTTTCCACTTTCACCTTGGTCCTCACCAGTCTATCCATGACCTCTTCTGTCAATTGGCCTAGTGGATCATCAACAAGGAATTAGAAGTTATTATGTAGAGCTTGGATTGCAAACTCCTCGTCTTGATTTTCTATCTTTCCTTCCACCTTTCCTTCCAACATTTCTAGAATTTCTACCTCAAAAGACATCATATCATGTAGCCTCATGCTGATTTCTCTCAACTTATTGTTGCATCTTTTGAGTACATCACATTCAAACTGGATGTCTTTATACCATATATCTATCAATAATGCATTGTTATTATTCACCACTTGCTTTTGTATAAGTATCTGAGGATTGATCCTCCTTATTTCTTCCAGGACAACCAATATCTTCTCCAACTGGAAAGACCTTTTACCTGTCTCCATTTGCAATTTATCTACCTTCTTCCTCGAGCTACTAAGGGAATTCCATCTTTTTAAAGAGGCTTTAACCACTTCTTCTGTATCATCAAATGTGGATAACATCCACTTTCTCAATATGGATGACTCATGTTTCATGAGATCCAACTTATTTACCTCCTCTTGGGAAATAGCAGTCAATGGGACTGCATGATCAGTTGAAGTGTCTTCTTTGTGTTGCTTATTCTTATCCTTTTCCTTTTTGATTTTCTAGATCAAAGAATCGATTATGTCTTTTCCCTCTCGACCCTCCTGGTCTTCATTAGCAAACCCCAAATCCACTGTGCTAATCTGGAATTCATCCAAAGTGATTTTACCTTTCTCTTTATCCACAGTAGGGAGTGCTACCTACGCTGTCCTCCTACCTATCATAGGATCCCTTCTAATGGCCAAGGTCAACCTGGCCTTCCTCTTGATCTTTATTAATGTTTTTGAAAATCATGTAGACACATCAAATTCCTAAATTTCCATACCTGTTTCAGTGCCAATTTCTCTTTCCAGCCATTGAGGAACTTGATTTTTTGTACCTTGGTTTTCTGCATCATCATCATGATCATCACCTTGATCTCCCGTAAGTGCATTTGTGTTTGACGGAGAAGGTGATTTTCTTTGTTCTTCCTCATGATGTTCCCCATGAGAGTGATCTTTTGGTACATCCTCCTAATGAGGGACCTCTTTTCCTGGAGGGTGATCCTGTTGATCATCATGACTATCATGACCCTGATCTTTTGCTTCCTCCATTCTAACTTCATCTACTTTATTGATTTCTTCATCTTGAGATATGCCCGTATCAGTGGATATTATTTTATCTATCTTAGGTACTTCTGCCTGATCTTGTGTCATATCTTTCTCTGCACTTGGAGTAGATACCTCCTCCTAAGTTTTCAAATCATCATGATCTGAATTTTCTTTATCTCCTGAGGTCTCTTGAGTCCGGAGGACATCTTTATTTGATATGATCATTTCCTCCTCATCCTTTTCTAGGACTTCCACTATCTCGGGTTCACCAACCATATCCTATTGTGACTAACCCAAATCCTGAGTATGCACTCCTACTTCAACCAACTTTGTTTCTTCAGTTTTACTCACCTCATCAGGTGCATTAGTCTGATGCTGAGGACTCGCATCCTTTATATATGAAAGGTCCACCACTTCAGGGCTGGTGACCTTCTCAACTAATTCATCTAGCCCCATTTGCTGTGTAACTTTCTCGGGGCTTCTTTCCTTTTCTTGTTCAACTTGTTTCTCTCCAATTCCCTGCACTGATGGGGTCCCAAAAGGAGTGATGTAGGTGCCTCTGGCAAGTGTCTCCATTTGTTGAGTAGTCACATCCTTAACCACATCATCATCAGATAAATCTACTATTTCCTCTAACGAGACAAGACCACCTGGAACTGCTCTAGATGTTTCTTTGAACTACTCCTCAGCTTGTTCAGCTTTAAATTTCACAATGGTAGGAAGTGGTACATTGTGTTGTAACTCCTTTCTAAAAACTTCACTACCTACCCCTCTTAGCGTAATGGGGCTTTGCCTTATTTCACCCCTCATGGATGTTCTTTCTTTCTTCGATGTGTGGGCAATCACCTAAGGTGTCTTCCTTTTTCTCTTGAACAATATAGGGCCTTCCTCCTCATCAGGCTCCTCCTCCAGAGAGATATCCTCTTCCATTTGTTTCTGTGAGGCCTGACCTTCTTCATAGGTCTCAGTAACCACTACATTAGCCCTTTGTATTCTCTTTGACTTTTGCTTATCCAATAGAGGAGGCATAGATGATGCCGATGCTTGACCTGAAACTGATGCTTCTCCTGATGTTGCCACTTCCTTAGTTGTGGCTATTATTCTCTCAATAATGACCCCTTTGGGTTCTTCTGTAGTTTTCTTGCCTCTAGGAGGTCTTTTGCTCTATTTTTGCTGGGGTGGCAACCTGTCTCCCTTGGATTTCCTCTTCTCATTCAGGAAATCATCATATTCATCAGCAAAGAGCTCTTGTCCTTTCTTTTTGTTATCAACTATAAGGGCCACACCCTTCTTCTTCAATATATTTACATGCTCATCAACGCAAGCTTGGGTTAGCTGTAATATCCTGCCCGTGAATGGATCCAGGGAGATGTCCTCCTACATTGTAAGATCTGGAGCTGATATGGTATCGTTGTATATCTTCTTCTCTTCATATTCTTCTGCCATTATCCTTCCATCATCCTTCTTCATTTGCATTGGGATGGAAATGCAACCAAAGGTTTTGATTTGGTTAATTGTTAACCTTTGATATCTTCTTCTTCGAGCTTCAGCCTCATCCTTGCAATCTGCCCAAAAATCCTCAAGATGCCTTTGGTGAATGGGCTATCCCATGATCTTCTGCATCCTTCCATAAGGATCATATGGTCTTGTCAATGGAAATGGCTGTAACCCCATCATGGTTAAGCTAGCTATGGCTTTCTTTATATTTTCACTATCTGGGCACATATACCAGCCCATTGTTACTGGAAATAGTACTGGAGGAAGCTTGTTATTAGCTTTGTAGGCATCCAGTATTGTCACAATCTACCTCATGAACTACATTAATACTACAACATCAGTTGGATATATTAGGAGCATGAGGGGGTAGTCTTGAAATCCTTCAACCTTAATGTATGAAAAGGTTGCAAATTGAATGAACCAGGCTCCATGCCTGTATATTACCTCCTGAGCTTCCATGCTCAGTCTTTTAGTTCTATCTTCCTCCATGGTCCTCACTAGATGCATAGAGAATGTATCATTCACCAATTTATAATCCTTGAGGTAGTTAACTCTTTGTAACTGGGGGTAATGGTCCCAGATGTGTGCATCATTGGTGGTGCCACCAATCTTCCCATCTGTAGTCAATCCATTAAATGTACCTTTATAGGCACATGCATAAACAATGTATGAGGTCATATAGAAAGCACATTCTGTACCTCCTAGGTTTTTCAATTGCTCATCCAGAGCATCACTTATCATCTTGGCCCATACTGGGCTATTCTCAGTGTATAAGCACATCAAGATGACTCCATACATCCAATCCTTGAAACCCTCAGCTGTTGACTGTCCTATTACCCAACTGAGTAGGGTGATCATGAACTGATACTCGTCATCAAAGTCAAATTTGAATAGATGAATAGGCAACTTGGTTGTGGCTGTATAAGGATTGTTCTTAGGCCTCCATCCGTACATTCTTTTCCTAGCAACCTTCTTATTAACTTCATATTCTATTTCCAGCTTCTTCAGGTCAATGCTAACAACCTTCTTACCCAGTGGCAAACTGAACACAGTAGAAAGGCTTTTGATAGATAAGTCTACATACACTCTCCCATGTTTCTCCACCCTCCTTATCTAGGGATTATAATTTTTGGTACACTCAATAACCAGTTCAGGAGCTTCCATAGAGTATGGAAAACCAGCTGCATTCCACATCCCGGAGACAAAAACGGCCTCAAGTAGAGCATCCTCATTATTCATGTTGATCTTATTTGTCCATGCAACCAAATCTGTATTACCCTGGTGGGTGTCACCTATAGTTCCGTATTTGAATTGTACACCTTCAAACTGTGCAAACATTGGCTTAACAAATTCTGCCTCAGACTTCATCAATCTTTTGTCCGCCATGATTTCCTGCAATTCCAAGAACTGGTCTCAAGATTGATACTTCATTTCATGCATGCATATATATATTCTACATCTTTATGCCATCATGTATATGTTTATTAAACAATTATTTCATCATGATATACAGAAATACTAGCTTCAAATCAACGAACATCATTTTACCTGGGTATGCACGGAACAACAGCAAGGGGTTTTCAATTACTTACCTGGTTTGCTTATCCTTTTGAATTACAATGATGATTATATGGGATAATCCTGATACTTTTGATAATCACGCCCTTCATTTTGATTCAAACTATACACGTCTACAGGTGGTTCGTAAGAAGGTTTGAAAGCTTGGCTCTGTGTAAAGACTGATCTTATCATGAGTTAAGTGCATAATGACATTATGAATTCATTCTAAACCCATTTATTTGGTTAGTTAGGGCACAATCTAATTAAATCTCTCATAATCATTAAGTTTCCACCTAGAAACCTACAGAGGTTGCCAGGTGTGACCATTGCGCTTAACCATTAGCAGGAAACACCTACCGTATTAATGAGCATTCAATGTAGCACGTCAAGAAAAGGATGATGATCTTTTGAAATATTGGGTGATGTTTTGAATATTAGGTGATGTTCAAAATATGACCATCTCGTAATATGACCATCTGTGTCTTAGCACGAAACTTATGTCGGTATATCAGGTTATTTTCGGACCATAGGGTCATGTTATAAAATATTAGGGGATGTTCAAAATATCAGGTGATATTTCGAAAAGGATGATGACCCTATGCACTGCTTAAGTAGCCTCTCTCAGAATATCATGATGACATCACCATGATATTAGTTTAGTCTATCGTTGAAGCACTATGACGTCATCGTCATGTTTTATGAAAGGGTGATTTTAGGAAATATACCTCCGCGAGGTAAAAATGATAATGATCTCATCATCATGTTGATTCTCTTTGTTATTAGGTTGGATGATGTCAACAGGATAAAAGTTCCAGGGTGATATTTTGCGACAGGATGATATTTGAAAGATAAGGTTATATTCAAAATATCGGGTGATATTTAGGAATATGACCCTCGCAAAATACATGATGTTGTTCTACAGGTAAGTGTCACTATCACATAAATTTGATGTCTGGATGTTTGGAGCAAATGATTTTATCGGGTGATAATATTTGATCGGGGTAATCTTTTATAATATGACTGATATTAAGAAATATGATCCTCCCCCTCGAAAAATTAGGTTTGACCAGACCTTTGACTCATCATAACTTTTTGTTCCCTAATGAATATCTAGGTGATCCAAAAGGCAAACCTGCATGAAATTTTGCGCTCTATCCACCCATGAGGTTATTGACATGAAAATTTAACTTTGAAAAACTGACCTCATCATGATGACTTACCCAGTCCCACTATGCAGGATTATCTGCACTGTCTTACTTTTACCAGACTGCCAGCAAGCAGAAAACACAAGTAAAGCCAAACAAAAAGTTGGGTCCCTATTTTGCCAAGTCAAAATGGGGTGTGTTGTGTAATCACACAACTTGCCACCAAAGAAAACAACCAAATTCCAATGATTCAAGTGATGTGAACACATTATAACATAGCATTCTAACTCTTTCTAAGCATAAGCATCATAATCTTTCTGAATGATAAAATGTCCTCATGGTAACCATGCTAACAAAGGATCAATAGTGTGCAAATGATTAATTATCCTCATCTTGAAAGCAAGTTGAAAATAAGAGTAACTAGTGTTAAACTACATAGTTGGGGATCATCCCTAGCCAACCTGGATAGAGCCTTGCTAGCAGCAGGTGTTCATAGCCCCGACAAGGTTATCTATACAATCCCCCTAAGTAGAGCCCCACTGCCAGCAGGCGTCTATAGCCTCGATAGAGTTACTTAGATGGCCTAATTTTGTTATATTTTTTTTTATATTTACTTCATATATCTAATATCATTATGTAAGCTCAGAATGCAAGGTATGGTCACTTGTTGTTTTAGGTTGGAGATTGCATTGGTAGCAAGGGAGTCCCTTTAGATTTTTCACTTAACACCTATACTTGCATTTTCAACACCCAAGGCTGTTAGGTGAGTCATTGTGAAGAAATCACTTTGGTTAAGAAAAGGTACCCTGATGACAGGATATCACAGACCTGATCATGATGACTTTATCAAAATGAGTCACAACCTATATATAAATGTGTTTTCATCACTTGAATCTTCACAATTTTGTTATTTTCTAAGGTGATGAGCTGCATCATCTTGACTAACCAAAACAAAACTCAACAAGAAAACAAAATAAAAACACTGTACAAACAACTATACAAAATATACATTATGATACACATGACTGACATGAAGCTACTTAAGATTGGAAATAATGTTTGAGGAACTTTCTATTAACTGGTAATGGAAAATCCTCACCTGTCAAGTTCTTAAGCCTGAAAGTATTGTCTCCTACTATCTCAAAAATTTGGAAGGGACCTATCCATAATTTATCAAACTTACCATGGTCTCCTTTCTTGTCATGGGCTTTATCCCACATCAGGACTAAATCAGATATCTTGAAGGCTTTAACTTTGGCTCTTTTGTCAAACTAGCATTTGACAATAGCCTGATGTTTGGCAAATTGATCAATTACCTGGCTTCTTTTCTCTTCCAGGTGCATCAGCTGAAGCAACCTGACTTCTTGGTTATTGTCTATGCCTAGGTACTCTTGGGCAAACTATAGTGTAGGAATCTTTAGGTTAATAGGGAGGATTGGATCTACCCCATAAACTAAATGATAAGGTGAGTTTCCTAATGCAGTCTTGTTTCTGGTTCCGTCTACCCATAAGGCATATTTCAAAAATGTATTCCATTCCCTAGGGTTCTTGTCTACTAACTTCTTTATGATATTCAACAAATTTTTGTTAGTGGATTCTGCCAATCCATTCCCTTGGGGATAATAATTAGATGAAAACTTCAGTATGATTCGATAATCAAAGGCCCAACTTGACAATTTAGTTGAAGTTAAAGCAGATCCGTTATCACTTACCAGAGCATATGGAACCCCATATCTAGTGACTATGTTACTTTCCAGAAATCTGATGACATCTTCTGCACTGCAATTCTTGCTACTAGTGGCTTCAGTCCACCTGGTATAATAATCATTAATTGTTAGAACGTACCTGTGGCATGAGGATGATGGAGGATTAATAGGCCCTATGAAATCCATGCCCCATTGTGCAAACGGGCATGCTTCCATCACTGGTTGCAAAGGTTGTGCAGCATATCTCTCTCTGTTGGCAGCAACCTGACATACATGACAGCAGTTGATGTGCTCAGCTATATCCCTGAAAATTGTAGGCCAATAATATCCTTCTCTGAGGATAGCATGTGTTATAACCAAGGATGAGCCATGTGTTGTTCCAAATTTGTCATGTAACTCTGATAATACTTTGCTTGCTTCTGACTTTTCTAAGCATCTCAAGTATATTCCTTCATACTTTTTTTTGAAAAGTACTCCTACTTTCATCATGTACTTCTGGGATTTTATCTTCAAGGCTCTTCTCTGTGAAGCCTGCAGTCTAGGAGGACATCTTCCAGTAATCAGGATGTGCCTGATATCTACATACCACTCTTCATTGTCCCTAGCATTGATAACATACTGCTAACTTACTATGTTTGGATCAATCTCTGATATCATTTGGCTTAGAGCTTGTTGTTTTACCAGCTTCATGGGTGTAATCTCCATGTCATATTCTTGTAAGACTGTGATCCACTTAGCCCTTTTTTCACTAGGCTCACTTTGCATTAACAGCATCTTCACTGCTGCATCTGGCACCACAACAATCACCTTGCTTCTCAAGATATAATACCTGAACTTCTTTACTACTCTGACCAAAGCAAGTACCTGCCTTTCAACATCTACATATCTTAATTCAGCATCTTTGAAAGGGCAGCTCATGAATGAAATTGGTTTCTCTTCCTTTTCTTCATTTCTCTAAGTTAGCACCGCTGCAGAGGTATGTTCTGAAGCAAATGAATAAATATAAAAGTCTCTGCTATAATCTGGACTAATAAGGACAAGAGCATCAGAAATAGCTTTCTTTATGTCTTCAAAGGCTGCCTTGGCTTCTGATGTCCACTCAATCTCTATATCCTTCTTCAGCATAGCATTCAAAGGTCTAACTATTTCTGCAAAGCCAGTGATGAATTTTCTAACAAAATTTATCTTACCAAAGTAAGATTTGAGCTCTTTTTTGCTTCCTGGAAGCTATAATTTCATAATGGACTCCACCCTGTCAAGATCAATGATAATCCCATTTTCAATTATCAGGTGGCCCAACAACTTCCCTGTTGTCACCCCAAATATGCATTTCTTGGGGTTCAGGGATATCCCATATTCTTCGTACTTTTTCAGTACATTTCTGAGATCTGCTACATGGTTGCCTCTCTCTTTAGAGAACACTGTTAACTCATCCATGTAAATTACTATGCATTTTCCTATTAAGCCTTTGAAGGCTACGTCCATTGCTCACAGGAATGTTGCTCCAGCATTTATCAGCCCAAATGGCATGCATCTATAAGCAAAGATCCCCCACTTTGTGGTGAAGGTAGTTTTTAGTCTGTCAATCTTGTCAACCATGACCTGATTGTAACCTGAGAAACTGTTTGGAAGGACATCATTTTAGCTCCATTGATAATCTACAGAACTTCATCTAATGAGGGTAAAGGATAATTATCCTTCTCTGATGCTCTGTTCAGGTTCCTGAAGTCTACACACAGTCTGATGTCTCCATTCTTCTTTCTTACTGGCACTAGATTGGCCACCCAAGTGGAGTACCTCACATGAAATATAATCCTGGCATTCAGCAGCTTCTTGACTTCTTCAAAAATTATTGGTTCAAGCAAAGCATTGACTGGACTTTGCTTCTGTCTGAAAGGTTTAGCATCTGGCTTGAGAGGTATAGTGTGAGTTATGACTGATGTGTCATATGTCTTAACCTCATCATAAGTCCATGCAATAAAATGTATATAATTCTTAAGGGCCCGAGTTATTCCTTCTAACTCTTCTGGTGTGCAAAATTTACCAATCAAAACATTTCTCTTATCATCATTTTGTCCAATATTCACTTGTGAATACTGTCCTCCATCACCCTTGGGAAGATCCTTCTGCTTCAGCATATTATCCAAGTCAAAAGCTCTTCCTAATTCAATCATACCTTTGGGAATCCTGTTGCTAGGCAACTCTAATATTTGATCTTCTTCCCAAACATGATCTTCCACATTGTTCTCATCTATGATCTAAGCATCAAATATGTCTCTATTAGAGATGAAATCAAGGATATGCTGATCATCATCAAAAACCTAGAGATTAGTAACATTATCAAGTACGGATGGCACTAAAACCAGCTCTACTAAAAATCTCTTTAGGCCTGATATGGACAAGGGCTCTAATGTACTGGTAGCCTGTGCTAAGGCATCTGCCCTATGGTTCTGTTCTCTAGGTACATGGGTGATATTAAATGCATCAAAGTCTTCAACCAAATCCCACACTCTGTGTCTATAATTTGACAATTTCTTATAGTTGCAAGAGTAAATTCCTCTTACCTGTCTGACAACTAATTCTGAGTCTCCAAAGACATGCAAAATTTTTACCTTCTTCTTGAGAGCAAACAGTATCCCATGAATCAGAGCTTCATACTCTGTCACATTGTTAGTGCAGGGGAACTATAATCTGTAGGTAGCTAAGTAGGACTTTCCTGATGGATCAATGAGATCAATCCCTACTCTAGCTCCTTGTTTGGACTTGGATCCATCAAATCTAAGATCCAGGGTTTATCTTCAGTAGGAGGCTTAGCTGAGCTTTCTTTTCTTTACAGCTCTGGCAGCTACTCCCTCTGATATCCACTTTAACATAGGAATTTCAACATTTTTAGACTTCATATTTTCTTTCTTCTGGGAAGCTGATTCTTCTTCTTTCTTTTTAATATCAGGAGGATGATCCTCTGGATCTAGTAATGTATGTCTCTTTAAGATATGTAGGCACAGTGAATAGGTAGTCTCTAAGTGAGGTGCCTCGTGCAACCTACACCATCCTTCAGTCAGTGCATCCTGTGGATGCTTCTTTTGTTCTATCGTCTTTTTAATTTCTCTTGACAGAAATTCCTCAAACCTATTCAGGTTACTACCTCTGTTCTCGTCAGATAGTTCATAATCTGACTCCATCAAACAATCACTCCCAGGGGTGATATTTTCTTTCTTCTTAACATTTATCTAGTCATATACCAGAATTTCTTCTGTTCCCAAAACTTGATCTCTATCATGATCTATCACCGTTTCTGTGGTTCCTGCAGAAGACAAACAAGAATCAGTATCATCATCATAACTAGATGTAGAACTTACCTCAGAATATGATGATGATGCCTCACTGCATGTCTGCTCCAGCTCCATCATATCTAAGCATGTTTCACAAGTTTTCTCTGAATGCGCCTCGTCATGTAATCTGCACCAACCATCAATCAAAATGTCATGAACAGGTATACTTAACAATTGACAACATTTTACCTACTTGGATAGATGCATCTCAAAATTTTTGAAGTGATCTATTTCATTCTTGTTCTCAAAATTCCTATCAGGTTCTACAACCAATATGTCCTCTTGATGATCATCATCATGATGATGATGAAAGTCAAGCATCAAGATCTCTTCTATCCTGATAGTCTGCAGTCTAAAGGCATACACTCTAGGTTCAACATTCACGTACATGATCTCATTTGTTTTGTTGTACTCGATGATCATGTGCTTCATTCTAGGCTCAGCATCTATTCTTATCTAGTTTGGTATACCTTTCCAAGGTAACCACATGTGACTGAAGTCAGTAGCCATATATCCATTGAGAGTTTTAGACCAGTCTCTACTAAGCAACATCCCATATGTATCAGGTATATCTACTACCTGGATGTCATTATAATATTGGACCCTGGGATCAGATGCTAGTTGCATGTGGATATGAGTTAGTTCACCTACCACACTTACTTCTGTTTTATCTAGTTGTGTCACCTTCTTTAGGGATTTAGCAGGATGCAGTCCTAAAGCATTGTATATTGACAGGGGCATGACATTTGTAGATGCACCTGAATCTACCAAACAGTTGTGTAAATTCTTGCTAAAAATCCTTATGGTAAGGAGGAAAGGTGGTGACTCACTTTTATTCTTGTAGAAGGTCATGTGGGAGGTTTTTGTAGCTTGGACAATAGCTGGCACTTTATATTTGACAGTATTATCTTTGACAGCATGATCTCTATTGCTAGGCTGACCTAGGGGATGACTATCCTCTCTAGGAGTAGGATCATCTAGTGACTTCATAAATGCCTTCTTAATTGCAAGAGTTTTCAACAACTCTAATAGAGACAGGCTGATCTTTACCTTCTTCATCTCATCTGCTAGATATGTGACTAGTTTGTCAGATTCATGAGGTAGGCCAAAAGCTCTTGATACTGTGTTTTATGGTGACAGATACTGTGCATTTACCTTTGGAAATCCCAGATTGTTACTTGCCTTGGGATCAGGAGGTGTGTTAAAATTATTCGGAGGCAAGGAACGGGTTAATGGACCAGTAGATTTGTTGGGATTACTTCTTAGATTATAATTGTGCTTACCCTAATATTGCTATTGGTAAGCATGCACCTCTTCATGTTCATTGGATGGCTCGTTCTTATCCTCAAATGGGAAAACATAATTTGACTCAAAAGCCATGGTAGATTCTTCACATGCCTGGGTGTAATGCTAGTGGGATGACACAGTCTACTGATGATGCTGATCAGTATAACTCTCCAATACCAATGCAGAGTCATATCCACAAGGGACAATTTCATTTCCTTCCACCTGAGGTGGATTTCTAGAAGCATTAGACACTTCTGTCTGGAAAATGCTAGCAGCAATTCTAAATTGTGGACAGTCTAATTCTATATGAGCATTTGTATTGTGTATTCTACACCAATCGGTGAGGGCTGCCTCAGTAAGATTGACTCTAGTAGTCTATTTGGCTTCACCAGGTGGCTGATTATCTAAAGGTGATGGTAGTTAGCCATTATTTGGCTTGGAGTTCCATACTCTAGGCTGTCTGGGAGGATTGTTGTTATTTCCACCACTATTGTTGAAATTATTGTTGTTGTACCCCCTATCAGGATAACTAGGTCTATCATTGTTATAGCCTCTATTTTGGTTAGGCTGAGAATAGAAGTTTTGATTTCTCAGATGAGTGACCTCTATAGTTAGTTTTCTTAGTTGAGCAGAGATTTCTTTGATTTCTTCTTTCTCCTCTTAAGCTTTAGCCACTACATTTTCAGTTTGAGGTTTGAAAAAAGAAGATCCAATGTTACTATTCAGATCTACACCCTGAGGTGTTGGTGCTTGTGCAGGATACTGAGGCACTTGGCCATTCCCATTAGGAGGAGGAGGCATGATACTCAATGGAGATATCTGCAATGGTGTTGGCATGACTGCTGGAGGCATCATAGCTCCATTGGGATATTACTGAGCCAGATATACAGGATATTGTGGAGGATATGTTGGATACATGCTAAGCAATGTAGGGAATGCAACATTTGGAGTAGGAGCAGGGACTAACTTCTGATTCACTTTGATAGCCTCTTGAAAAGCTCCTGTCAAGGTAGTGATTTTAGGATGTGTTCTCCTGATGAACATAGAAGTCAATGGATCCAGAGTTGAGTAATAGATACTCCTGGTAGCAGCATCTCCTACAATATATGGGGTAACTAACTTGGATAGCATTTTCTAGAACCTAGCATTGAAATTGGCAATAGGTTCTCCCTCAAACCGTTTGATTGTGGCAAATAGGTGGTAGTTCATTGAAGGATCAATAGGTACTTTGAACCTATCAGTAAAAGCTTTCTCTAGGACATCCCATGAATTGATAGAACTCTGACCAAGACTAATAAACCAATTATAAGCCTCTTCCCTTAAGGAAAAAGGAAATAATCTGCATACAACGTCCTAATGAGCTATTCTGGCCCTACAGTAGGCTTCTTTAAAGGTTCTGATATGATCATCAGCATCTTGATAAGGATGATATTTTGGACAAAGTTTGTCTAGATTATTTGGCAAATTGTGATATACAGTGAAGGTCAATGGTGACTCTACTGCAAAGAATGACATTGCAATTGGAGGAGGCTGAGCCTGTGGTACAGTTGGCTGAGGTTGGACCTGGGGTTGAGGTTGGACAGGAGGTGTCATAGATAGTCCAGAAGGTATTTGCAAACCAACAGGAGTTACAGGAGGAGGCTCTGGTGATGCTCCTGATGCACTAGATCCTAGAGTGTGATGGATGTCCACAGTTCTAGGTCTGAACCCTCTAACAGGTAATTCTTCAAAGATTTCACTAGGTCTAGACCTGGTATTTATCCTGTGAGCCAGGATTTCTCAATTTTGAGGCAAATTGGCTGGATGATTGTAAAGATTGGTTGGAATATACCAACAGTGACTATATTTATGGTCAGGGTTGGAAATTGACCTGGTATTTACAAAATATTTGCAGTGAGGTGATTTTGGTTTGGCAACACTTTGTAGGTTGATATCGGGTTTCTGAAGCAGGATACCTCAAAGCTTGGTTGAATTTATCCAAAATAAGCCCCATCTTTGCAAATACATGATGATCCACTATAAAGATTGCAATATTTATGATTGATTTCAAAAACTTTACACAAGATTAGTGTATATTTGCTCAGAATGACAAATATTCACATCTAGCTTGGAAATTTAGTGGTGGCTGAGTGTTACCTTACAATCTTTATCATCGCCTGAACTACTGATGATGATCATCATCCTATGGCCCTCCTTCTAGTGTCAATTTATGTTGATCATGATGTTAGTCATAAACAAACATAGAATAAAAGTACACATCAACCTCTGAGTAACGTCAGCAAATTAAGACCTAATCAATGGAGACTTGAGATTATGAATTCTCTGAATTCATCATATCTTACAAGATGAGTAAAGGTTAATGTGTACTTTTATTCTATGTTTGTTTATGACTAACATCATGATCAACAATTTTATTGGTTTTCAACTTAGAACTCTTCTTCTTTTTGTAGCATCATACATGTCTTCATTTCTGTAACTTTACTTGTCCATTTAGTGGACTGTAGCAATTAGATACTTCAAACATGATGATGACCATGGTTGTATCATGACATTGTGGCATTGTAATAAATGAAGAAGTCACTTACTTGTTTTGTATACATTGTAACACATGATGACTCTCTGTTGTTCCTCTTTACTGTACTTCATCATATCAAATGCATTATATGAGATGTCTTGTAGGACATCAATTAGGTCCACTGTATCTCATGTCACCAGTTTTGGTAGATCACTTCTTATAATGAAAACTTTATTTGAACTCACTCATGACCAGATGCAGCCATGCATTTATACATTTCATTTTGACACAAAATGATATCCTGTAGCATAAAGGATGATGATCATACCAATTTAACTACTCCTTTGTCACATGATAATGATTCTCTATTACACATATGTAATGAAATGTTCCTTTTGATCCTTTGAAGTTTGTCAAAGACAAAAATAAGCCATCTAACCTGGCTATCTTGTATTCTTCTGCTACATATCTACAATATTGTCCTATGTCTTTCATAGATATGCTTTGAATGTAATATGTGACACATTGTTCTGATGCTCAACTTATGAGTAGCAAAAATGTGAGGCATAATTGGATATATTTCATCATTTAAAAGGTAGCTTATATAATTGAATTCTAAATTTGATTCTGCCACTCCACTTAAATGAGAAAATATGAAGCTTAGTATTCACCTATCTTTGCAACTTGCTTAGTGGTTTATAATAGATACTCCAATTGGATTATTGGTTTTGGATGAGTAAGAAATCTTTAGATAGTTAACACTTGTGAATACTTATTTTAATTAGTCTGATGATTATAAATGCATGTGTACTCCTGATTATTATCATGCCTAAGAATGGCATTTCATAATAGTTGGAGTAGTACATAAGTTGTTATATGCATTGAATTTTGTCCTCCATTAGTTCAGGTCATGTTCTTGGTTTCATTTCATACTTTGAAGTGAAATCATGGTCATGTCTTGAAATGGGACTAATGCATATGATTGTCTTGCTATTCCTTTAGCTTGTCATGTGAATGTCATCAATGATTTTCCTTCTTGTATTCATCCCTTCTGAGACCAAGGGACAGCAGCATGCTAGGCTCAACCTTTGTGGGAGCCCATTTGATACCACATGCTGAAAGTCTTCAATCAGCTTCATGATCTGTCCTATACCTACACATGAAACAAACAGATTAGAATAAAACAATGATGTTCTTATATTTACTTCTCTTCAATTCCTTCTAAATATGGATGTTCTCATTTGATCAATGCATTACAACTAAAGTATTATGTCTCTCCTGATTGATGAAGGATTTCCATAACTAGATCTTCTAACGGGACCTTCCCGCATTTTTTTAGGTACATGCCGAGGTCAAGAGTAGGACTGGAGGCTACTATGAAGATCAACCAAAACAAGGCAATGATGGCTGTCTTTCCCTCTTCTTCATTAGATGCATAGTATCTTATTTGTATTTGCATGAGTTAAGCTATAACCCATGGCTTGTGTGGGACATCTGATATGTCTTAGTTTCCTTCAATGCAATGCTTGTTCTCTTATGTATTCAAAATTGTAAATGAATAATCACTATGGTGAATGAATACTTATCTCTTTTACTGCTCTACAATGCAATGAATGATTTGAAACTTTTCTTTTCTGTATCTGAACAACTGAACTACATTTGTCATAATAACTATGCAATTAGCACATAACAGAAATAAAACAAACCTCATTCAAAAAGGATAAATGATAAATCTGCTCAGCTAATTTTTGAGTTGTAGTAAAAAAATCGTAACAAGTTTTTAACATGATTTCTCTCCCCCTTTGACATCAATGGAAAAGGACACATACTTGCATGTTGCTACTATGATCCACTCACTTTATCAGAAATATTTAGCTACTCCCCCTGAGAGGTAGCCTTCATAACATCAATCTAGATCAAGGAATGACACTTTGAGCTCCACTATATTGATGTATTCATATGCATCTTAGTTTAGGACAGGAGGAATAATGACCCCTAACTTTTCTCTAAGATACTCAAAAGTATCTTTAGGCAGAGGCTTAGTGAAAATGTCTGCAACCTGATCCTTTGTGGACACATATTCCAACTTTACTTCATTCTTTGTCACCTTTTCTCTCAAAAATTTTTACCTTATCTATATGTGTTTTTTTCTTGAGTGCATCACTGGATTCTTTGAAATGTGTATGGCACTTGTATTGTCACAAAAGATTGCTATTGGATCTTCATACACAATTCATATATCCTTCAAAGTCTACTTCATCCATAATACTTGAGTGCAACAACATGCTACTGCAATATACTCTGCTTTTGCAGTTGATAAAGATATTGAATCTTGTTTCTTGCTCAGCCATGAGACCAATCTATTACCTAAGAAGAAGGCACCTCCACTTGTACTCTTTATGTCATCAACATCTCTGGCCCAATCTGCATCTGTATAAGCACTAAGAGTGAAATCATTGTCCTTTGGATACCATAAGCCATAATCTAGAGTACCTTTCAAATACCTCAGGATTCTCTTAACTGCCATCACATATGATTCTCTTGGATCGGCTTGAAACCTTGCAACAAGATAAACTACATGCATAATATCAGATCTGGTTTGAGTTAGATAAAGCAATCTCCAATGATGGATCTATATTTTTACTGATTAGCCTTAGGTGATTCATTAGTTTTGCTCAACTTGCAACTAGTCACCATGGGAGTACATACCGGTTTAGAGTCTTCCATCCCAAACTTCTTCAACAACTCGTTCACATACTTAGACTGAGATATGAATATTCCTTTATCAAATTGATTAATTTGCAGACCCAAAAAGAAATTCATTTCACCAAACATGGATATTTCAAATTCACTTTTCATTTCACTGACAAACCTTATGCACATACCTTCATTTCCTCCAAAGATAATGTCATCAACAAAGACCTCAACAATCAAGATTTAATCATCATTGGTTTTGAAATATAGATTGCTATCTGCAGTACCTTTACTAAATCCCAATTGCAATAAATACCTATCTAACCTTGTATACCAGGCTCTAGGAGCTTGTTTGAGTCCATTCAATGCTTTATTCAACCTATATACCATATCACCTTGATTTGACCATTGGAATCCCTTCGGTTGCTCAATGTATACTTCATCTTCTAACTCACCATTCAAGAAGGCAGATTTCACATCCATCTGATATACCTTAAAATCTTTGTGAGATGCAAATGCCAGAAACATTATGATTGCTTCAAACCGAGCTACTGGGGCAAAGGTTTCTTCAAAATCTATCCCTTCAATTTGAGAATATCCTTTGCATACAAGTCTTGCTTTATTCCTTAAAACTTCTCCATTTACATTTAGCTTGTTCTTGAAGACCCATTTAGTTCCAATAACATTTTTGTTAGTAGGTCTAGGAACTAATTCCCAAGTTTCATTCTTCTCTATCTGCAATAGTTCTTCCTCCATTGCCTTTACCCAATTTTCATCATTGCATTCTTCATTCACAGTCTTTGGTTCAATCTTTGAAAGCAAACAATAATTGACTTGTTCCTATATAGCTCTTCTCCTTGTTAGAATACCTTTGTTTTTGTTACATATAATCTGATCTTCAGAATGATTGATCTTTACATAACTGGGATTTTTGACAACACTTTCCAAAGACTCTTCTTCATTTTGACTATCTTCTTGCTCATCTTTTTCTTCATTCAATATAGTCGCAGGTTCATCTGGTTCATAGTAATTTAGGTCTGATAGTTTTTCCTTGCCTTTATCTACCTTCACATTTACACTTTCAACAATATTTTTGAGCCTTTTGTTGTAGCACCAACAGGCCTTACTCTTGGTAGAGTATCTAAGAAAGATTCCTTCATCACACCTTGCATCAAACTTTCCTAGATCTTCACCTCTCCTAACATAGCATTTTCTTCCAAAGATTTTGAAATACTTTACTAAAGGAATTCTTCCATACCATAATTCATAAGGAGTTTGAGTACCATTACCTTTGACTTGAACTCTATTTTGGATGTAAATAATAGTATGAATAGCCTCTTTCCAAAAAACTTTTGGCAAATCTACTTCCTTCATCATTGTCCTAGCAGCCTCTTGTACACTCCTATTTTTCCTTTCCACAGCACCATTTTGCTGAGGAGTCCTATTTTATCCCATGCTCTTCATAGAAAATGTTGAATTCATTTGATGTGAATTCACCTCCTTTATCTGACCTTAAGCATTTGATTTTCAACTCTATTTCATTCTCAACCATTGCTTTGAAAGATCTGAACTTCTCTAGGGCTTCTAATTTGTCTCTTAGAAAAGTAACCCAAGTCATTCTAGAATAATAATCAATAAACAACATGAAGTACATGTCACCTTGTAGACTTCTTACCCTTATATGACCATAGAGATCTGTATGCACTAGATCTAGTAAACTGGAAGAGAATTACTCTTTATTCTTGAAGCTTGTTCTTGTCTACTTCCCTAACTGATATTCCTTGCAGATTGTATTGGATGGTTTCACAAGTTTTGGTAAATCTCTCACAATCTGACCTAAACTTATCTTTACCAGATTATCAAAGTTTATATAACACATCCTTCTATGCCACAACCAACTTCCATCTGCCCAGGAGCTAACAAACAATAATCATTAGTTCCTCTCAATTGATAGATGTTACCTTTTGTCTTCTTACCAGTAGCAATTACAATTTTAGAGCTTTCCATGATCTTGTACCCATTATCTTTGAATCTTAGATCATATCCTTTGTCACACATCTTACCAACACTTAAAAGATTATGCTTCAAACCCTTTACATATAGAACATTGTCAGTATTATGCTTTCCATAAAATGAAATAGATTCTTTTCCACAAATCTAACTAGCTACATTATCTCTAAACCTGACCAGTCCTCCATCATACTTTTCCAAACTTACAAACTTACTTTTGTCATACCAGTCATGTGATGTGAGCATCTACTATCAATAATCCATTCATCCTTATCCTTCTCAACTTGAACAACTAAAGCACTTTCTTCCACTAGTTCTTCTTCCTTCAAACAACTAGTAGAATTAGTAGACATAGGATCTTTAATAGCAATAAATAGGAATTCATTTGCATTGGTACTAGCATCATCAGATTCATCATTAGTCACTCCATCATCAAAATCTCTACATAGTAGCATTTCTTTGGAACTCTAGGCCTGCTCTCATATTTTTTCTTATTTCTTTCAATTCTTTTAGGACATCTGGAAGCATAATGACCTACTTTACCACAAGAGAATCATTTGAAAGGTAATTTACCTTTGAAATTACCAGAGCCTCTTTGTAGCATATCATCAAAGTTAGCTTCAATTTCATCAAATTCATCATCCACCTTGTATTTCTCAGCTCTGGAAATCTTTTCTGAAGTATTGTCTTTAAAATCTAATTCAACTTTTGGTAGGGCATCACCAAATTCTCTCATCTCAAAGGTTGTAAGCTTCCCAAGTAACTGATCTCTGTCAATAGTTTTCACAGACATAAATTCTTCAATAGAAGCTACCTTGTGATTATAGGACTTTGGTAGTAATCTGAGAATGTTCATCACGTTCTCCTTATCACTGAGAGTTCCTCCCATACCTTTTATTCTGGTGACAAGTGCATCAACTCTTTGCATAAAGGATGTTATGTTTTCATCTTCATTCATTTTCAAACCCTCATATTTCACTTTCAAGCTATGTAGCTTGGCTTCTCTTACAGAATCATCTCCTTAATATAGATTTTTCAACTTCTCCCATACCTCATTTGTAGATTCAAGGTCCACAACTTTTGTCAACACTGAGTCACTTAAGGAACTTAACAAAGCATCCTTTTCTTTGACATCCAACTCATATTCTTCGATATTATCCTTAGTTGTCAAGCCACCTTCAGGCATGACAAATTGTGACTGTGTATCTAGCCATACGTTATAACCAAGACAGAAGAGATGGCTTTTCATTCATACTTTCCAAAGAGCATAATTTGTCCCATCAAAAAGCAAAGATTCCTTCTTATAAGACATCCTGGATCTTCCTCAAGTTGTTAGGATTTCTTCTGAGGAACCCTACTTTGATACCAATTGTTGGACTACACTGGACAACTGAGAGGGGGGGTGAATCAGTTGTCCTAAAACTTTTAACCAATTTTGATCATCAACTTATCAATTACTTATATTTGGATATAAACATGAAAGCATAAAATGAGAAGCTCAACACAAAAGCATAATCAACATAGGTGACACCAAATTTTTATGTGGAAAACCCTAAAAGGGAAAAATAACGGTGGGTGTTAGCCCACAGAAATATATAGGTTATATCAATACTAAAAAATAGAGGCTCACTGCCTATAGGCCTCATTGCCCAAATTGCTCACTGCAAAGAAAGGCTCACTGCCTATGGGTGGCTCACTGCCAAAGGGAGGCTCACTACCAAAAGGTTGAGTTGAGATAACAACATCTACTCCATGCCAAGGTTTAGTTCCATTGAAGCACAAACATGTATGCTCTATTCTGTTACCTTACTTCACTTTATCTTCATATCTTTGCACTTGGATACATTTTCACGACTCAATTACAAGTATTTATACACTTCATTGACCTTGGAATGATCATCAACATCAGCATTACAATCAACAACCATTGGAATAATCTCCAAGGTCGGCAAACATATGTTACATCATAATAGGTCTATAAATAAATAGATTTAAAAAGAAAAGAAATGAATGTGGATCATACCACGCCTCAGAAGGGACTCAAACACAATCTTCCACACTACAACACCCTATCACAATCTTTGATGCATCTCCACAGATGATGAATTCAACCAGGTCGACCAAGACTGATGTTAACACAAGTATTCCAAAGAACACGTTTCATGCATGATCTAAATTACACCTTGCAGACCAATCTGAATGTAGGAGCATGATCAGGAGACATCCACAAGCACATTGTAATCACTAGGAACAACAACACAATCTCTAATCACTCTAACAATAAGATTCTTCAAATCAACTTATAGGAACAACACTATCAGCCACTATCATGAGTAAAAGATAGCTTGTGGACCACCAAATCATGGACCATTACATTTGAAGGCACTTAACATCATCACTAACTTAATTCCAAAATAGACCAAAATACTTCAATGTAGAGGAATGTGGAGCAAAACACTTTCTTCCTGTCACCACCAAACATATAGGAAAAGTTGTTTTCACTCTGGTGAACATAACTCACTCAATTCTTCATACCAGAGGATCAAACTTGGAATATAACATCTTCAGACAAGATTATAAATAAATTCCAATCCACAGGCAAAGATATTTATTCTATATGAAATGCAGAGCATTCTTCTTGACTGTTCTTCTGCATGTAATGCACTATTTCTATTACAACAGATTGTTTTCACTAGAGGGGCTAATTTTCTCAATATCCTCAACAAAGTAAGAGCACAGTTGACACTAATGACAACACAGATATGTTGACATCAATGACAACATTGATTAGGCACATACTTGCAACACCTACATGATTCTGCAGCCTCAAATGGATGTTTCTAAGTGTCACGGTTTCTAAGTAATAGCTCATCAAAGATTGTTGCCTTTTTGCACTTTGGTCTCTTAAGGGATATCACTGATACAATGTGTTGAAAGTTGTTTGTCATTGATGTCAAAAGGTCAGGAGGTGTTGATCATATCCCTATTGGTGTTGTTGTCAAAGGATTAGGATGCTCAATTATGCTGTTCATGTTTCATGGTATGGTCTTCACAATATACCTTCATTCATAGAGCTCACATGCCTTTCATGCTTCAGGATGGTGTGTTCATGTTTCACAAGAACCCTGTAAGACATGTATGCAAAGTGTGGAAGCATATACAATGAATGTGAACTGTTTGACACAATGCCTCAAAGAAATGTTGTCTCATGGAATGCAATGATTACTAGATATGCACGAAATGGATTTTTCAGAAGGCTTTAAGAACTCTCAAGAAAATGCACAAAAGTAAATTTCAACCAAACTCAAATTTTGGCATGTCTAAAACCAAATTGCACAAACTTATCCAATTTCCTCCTTGCCTATGCCAGAATGGGATCTAGGGAACATGGTGTGGACAACCATCAAAGCATAAATGATATAGGAATTTTGTCACATGTATTTTATTTGCAGCTGCCCTTGTAAACATGTATGGAAAGTGTGGAAGCAGAGACAAGGTGCGTGAACTATTTGAAATGATGCCTCAAAGAAATGTATAGTCCCACAGAATGCAATGATTGCAAGATATGCACAAAATGGATTATTTGAAAACAATTTATAAACTTTCAAGTAAATGCAATTGGCACGTGTAAAATCAAATTCTTTTAACGATAATTGATCAACATATTAAATATTTCATATAAATTGTCATATACATAATGTCATGAACATAACATTTAGTTTATATACCAAGTCATATAGGCATGTCCAAACAAAGCCATATAGGCATATATATACAAAAATATACTTCGGTAACATACAAAAGTATGTATACAAAGCCATCTAGGCATATAAAAATGTCCCAAAAACTAGTTTCCTATGGACTTTTATGAAATAATCGGCGGCCCTTGCTTGACCGTGAAGATGGAGAGCCAATCCGTGAATCATCCTCTCTCTATCATTAAGTAGACCTCTTCGTTAGAAGTTCATCCAACTCTACATGTTAATACAATAAAACAATATGCACATTAATATAGAAAACGTATGAAATATATAAAATCACATATGTAATCGATCACTTACCACCACCCGATGATCACTCTCCATCATCTTGTCTCTCTCTTCATCCATAGTTGGATGGACTGGAGTTGTGATCTCCTATGAGAAGCATCAAGAAGCAAAATTGACTAAACATAAATATCCTTTATCTACATCAAATGACATGAGATAAAACAAGAAATACAAAATTATGACATTTTCATGTTATTGGCTCATACCTTGGTCAAAGGATACCTCAACAGAATGGAGTGGTTGAAAGAAAGAATAAGATTGATCAAGAAGCTTCAAGGACAATGGTAAGAGAAGCAAACCTACTAGATGTATACTAGAGGGAAGCAATTTATACTACTATTTATATACAAAACAAAGTACAAGTAACCATCTAGGAAAGTTTTATGCATACATTTAAATTAATTGAATTAACCATCCAGGTCTCCTCTACTCTTTATTGTGTCATGTATTACCTCATGGTCAGACTCACGCACCTTCCACAAGGTCTTGTTCAAAGGTCTACCCAAAAATTGTATCAAATGAACATTAGATGCCACGACAAGGTTCAAGTAATGAAGAATCTTCTGATGCGTGTCAAAGTCCTGAAATAGCCAAACATTAACACTCTTATGTGGATACCTTCTAAGCCATGTTCCAATAACAACCACTAAGCCTGTAGGGTATTTGATGTTTTCTCCATCTGTAACTGGGGCCTCCAATTTCTTTTTTCCTCAACACAACGACACAAGTAATAATCCATTCCCTCTTCATTGTCTTCATCTGCAATAACTACATAAACATACCCTACATTGATATGTACAACAAATTAGATGAAATTAATCAACATTACAAAAACACCACAAAATACGATAACATTAGGAATTTCAAAAACAATGCAAGTAGATATATTACCTGGTTGAACTAGATCTAATATGTGATCAAATTCAACTAATGATTCCATCTGTGTTAGCTCTAGTGCCATTAGGGGCTGATACATGTCAAGTGGGCTAAGATATCTTAACCGCCATTCGTCAACCCACTCCTTTAACTTGCACTCATTCCAGGCTTGTACTGTACATGAAGAACAAAAGCATACCATCTTCCACGTATGGATACTCTATGAACCTACAATTGAGCTTCTGAAAGAGTGTAGCTCACTTGATCCTGTCAGTGTACAACAATCCTCATATGGTGCAATGTTAGTATCATCTATCAACCAAAAAAATCTACAAACTGAAGACTTACCTTCATTACCTAGACCCATCGAAGCATTACACCACTCGACGATTGATTTTACATCTGTCAACTTTGCATTGTCTTTATACTTTAACTCTTCTCATTTTATGGCTCTTTTAATATATGCTCCTACACCATCATGCTCTCCCTTTCCATGCTTGGCCTCACAAAAGTTCCACATATGCTGAACAGGTCTATAATATTATGCCTCCTACTCAGCCAATAGAAATTCTGCAAGTTCTTGAATTGTTATGCACAGTTATCTAACCATACGATATGCTAACTAAATGATATGCCCCTTCTAGCCAAATCATTGTAGAACACCTGAAAGCAACCTTGCACGAACTCCATAGAATGTGTGCAATCATCACTAATATAAAAAAGCTACTCCCTTATGATCTTTCTTTCATCCTCTATACTATCATTCGCATGAATGAATGTGTTGTGCACAAATATAGAAACCTATGTCGAGTTGTAATATTGTGATTGAACCTCATGTTGTGGCTGTAGACTGTAGTTCTCTACAAAGTCAAGAACTGAAACAATTCTACCAAGTGGAAATGTGTCCTTGCATAACTTGAATTGCAAGTCCAACCATTAAGCTCTATGGGTATGCCTTGCATACTCATACACTATACTCTCATGAAATGTAGACATAAACTGATACACTAGAATCTTTTTAATAACCAAATCACACCTCTTTGCTTCTTTACCATGTTTTGTATTATAGGTCACTATTTTATACTTTCCAAACTCTATTAGTTCATTTCCAACTACATGTGTGCTTTCCATATGTTTACATATTGGCATATGTTACAAGCCACCGCAATGTTGACATGTGTCATCCAAGCACAATTTCCTGTAGAATATTTGACCTTCCTCTCTTTCACATAAAATTGTTGATATGAAGTCTCTTGAAGATAGTGGAGGGGCATGTATGCCACTATCCCGCAAAACATTTTTAGTATGCAAATCTAAACATATATACTGATAAACATCAAAATGGTTAGAAAATTCAATTTGTAATCTACAACAACAAGTAGTGTGTGTGTGATTTATTTTGACATAGAAAGGTTTTAGCATTTTAAAATATCTTTGAGAAATTTTAATTTGAGGATACATCTCTAGAAATTTACCAAAAACTATGTTTGAGTCATATCCAAAAAATGCTTTGGATGTGGTTCACAGTTTTGACTACCGATTCTCCTTCTTACCACATCCATTTGATTCAGAGGTACCCTTGTTTAATTCTTCCAAAACTCTTCAATTAGTGATCTCAATGCTTCAACAATTGGTTTATCTTTTTGTCGTAGTCTCCTAGAGAACGCCCATAATTCATTGGCATCGGTGTCCTCAATTCTTTGGCACCTTCCAATGGCTCTTGATAAAAATTTTCTATTAATTCTCAATGCTTGATTCATCTTTCTAATGAGACAATCTTTCCTCGTTTGATTACTTACTATTGTCGATGTAATGACATAGCGTGTGACATTACTATCTTTTGTGCACGAGGTGTTACCCACACTCTCATATGCACTCATTAGATTCTTAAAAATAGATTTTTTACTTGAATCCTCCAATGTTCTCAACCCAAGAATCTTCATGATGGACCTATACTTTATACTTCGCACCATTTCAATGAATAGTTGACATCTTGCAGTCTCATTCAATTTTTCAAAGAACTCTCTCCAAGTCTTATGAGCATATCTTCTACAAGTGTATTTTAGAATCTTACCTTCCATTAGCTGCAAAATATTCTCATCAATATCAATCAAATACTTTGGCTTTCTATACAAAATTCTAGGTGGCGTTAAGAAAGGTAAATTTATCTCAACATTACAAATTTTATCAATATTTAAATGAGATGGGCTAGATGGCATACTTTCAATTAGAGATGGAATAGATGACATACCTTGAGGTTGAGGTGGGAATGATGGCCTACCTCCTTCCTCACATGTGAGTGACGATGTACTCTCAACTTGAGATGCGGTAGATGGTGTCCCTCCATCTTGACTTGTTGTAGAGGATGTGTCTCCAATTACGGTATTCAAATCTCTCATAGAACAAAAATTTTACATTTGTTCCCTTTGTGCCACCAATACCATATCTCTTGTTGATGGTTGAGGTTCCTCTTCAATTGGCATGTCTTTGAAAATCCTGTCTAATTTCCTCTTCTCACAAAGTTCCCTCATAGCTGCTACTTTCTTTGCATTCTTAACTTCTTTCTCTTCACATGTTTGTTTAATCCTTGATCGTTACCTTGGCATGACAGAGAATTTATCTATAGCATGATAAAGAGACAAATATTAGTTCGTAAGAAATGAATATGGTTCCAAATTTTAGGTTTGTTGTCCAACATTTCTAGCACTTCCCAACTTTCCTTGCGGTCAAAGAGGAGTTTTCAATCACATGGTGGAGGATTTTTCAGCCCATTACCATTGTTGAAGTGTTCTCCTCTAGTCAAAGAAGAGTTTTCAGTTAACTTTTAAAAGGCTCTTGCTAAAATTCAAGGTCAAAGCACTTTACATAAGAGGCCCTATAAATTGGTGCTAATTTTATTTCTATAAGATATCAACATTGCAGGTGCATGCTCAACTAAGTAGTAGATTTTATGGTAAAATTTTGGGTGGACAAAGAGACCCATATAGCACCCTACAACCATCAAAATAATTCTTGGGTTGGAATATAGATATTCATTTAAGATATATGCCTCATTAATTTTATGCATCTTTGAAGGCCCTTATAAATTCCCCTTCCAAATTCATGGTCAAATTGTGACCATTTTTTAATCTTTCAAGCCCTATAAATCAATTCCATTATGATGTTTTTGGGGTTCTTAGAGTTGATCATGGTGAGTGTACTAATCTTCCCTATGCCAATTTAACTTCTCATTTCATCTCTAAGTTAGGGTGTGTGATGCAAGTATTGACATTAATTGTAAAGTGTGATATTTTCAAAAAATTAAGGCACTAATTTTTTTTATGGTGGTTTCAAATTGGTTATTTTAGTAGTGGTTATTGGGGGTGGTGCTTGTGGATTATTATTAGGTGGATAGGTGTAATGTATCTTAATTCTAATGAAGGTAGACCTCATGACTCTTTTAGGAAATGTGTAACATCAAACAATAAACTATCTTTAATTTTTCATTCCTCCTCT
This sequence comes from Cunninghamia lanceolata, assembly GCA_027924645.1. Taxonomy (NCBI): domain Eukaryota; kingdom Viridiplantae; phylum Streptophyta; class Pinopsida; order Cupressales; family Cupressaceae; genus Cunninghamia; species Cunninghamia lanceolata. Next base: position 10,618,978 of record BSBN01000306.1, on the reverse strand, counting down.
CTAACTTCCTTAAAGTTTGTCAAAGCTATCTAAGGAAGGGGTGTGGATGATGAGTGTATTGAGACTTAAAGCATATATTAGAAGTGATTTTATGGAAAATATAGCTACTTTCATCACTTTAATGAAATGGTGGTTAAGGCTTCTTAACTTTGTACTCCAAAGCCACTTTGAAGGTATGTGTTCAGCACCACTAGAAAATATCTTCACAAGTAAGAACTTGGTTTTGGTTGCATGGAAATTTTTTAGGTTTTTCTATTTCTTTGGTTAGTAACTATGTTTTGTTAATAGTTGTCAGATCATTATTAGATGTTATATGGTTGTCTTGACTAGTTTATGTTGGAGAGGAGTGTATTGTAATCCTATTTTTTTACTTTTTGAATTTGAATAACAGAACTCAATTTTGAACCTAGGATAATATGTTCCTATTTATCATTTTGATAAATTCATGTTTTGGATTGATGATATCTTTCATGAGTAGCTACAGGTCTACAAGTATAAAGAAGAAATTCAAAGAAATAGAAATTCATAGCTATTTAGGAAGAAATTCAGAGCTCGGGATGCAAATTCCCTATTAGACATGTATACAAAATGTGGAAGCATTGACAAGGCACATAAACTATAAACACAAAATATAAACACAACTAATATATATATATATATATATATATATATATATATATATATATATATATATATATATATACATATATATATATATATATATATATATATATATATAAACCATACAAGTGCTATAAACATGTATTCAATGAGGCATGATCCTCAAACTCTAATCCTTTAACCCTTAACCCTATCCCTAAATCCTCAACCCTTAACACTATACCTCAAACCCTAATCCCTCAACCCTACACCCTAATCCCTCAACCCTAAACCCTATCCCTAAACCCTAAACCCTATCCCTAAAGCCTCAAACCTCAACCCTTAAACCTTAAATCCTAAAACCTATCCCTAAACCCTCAACACTATACCTCAAACCCTAGTCCCTCAACTCTAAACCCTAAAACATATCCCTAAAGAGTCAACCCTCAACACGTAAACCTTAAATCCTAAAACCTATTCCTAAACACTCAATCCTCAACACTATACCTTAGACCCTAATCCCTCAACCCTTAACACTATACCTCAAACTCTAATCCCTTAACCCTAAACACTATAGCTCAAACCCTAATCCCTCAACCCTAAACCCTAATCCCTCAACCCTAGACCCTAAACCCTTATCCATAAACCCTAAACCCTATCCCTAAAGCCTTAACCCTCAACCCTTAAACCTTAAATCCTGAACCCTATCCCTAAACCCTCAACCCTCAACACTATACCTAAAACCCTAATGCCTCAACCGTAAACCCTAATCCATCAACCCTAAACCCTAATCCCTCAACCCTAAACCCTAGCCCTAAAACCTCAACCCTTAACACTTAAACCTTAAATCATAAACTCTATCCCTAAACCCTCAACACTATACCTCACACCCTAATCCCTCAACCCTAAATAGTATCCCTAAACCCTCAACCCTCAACACTTTACCTGAAAATCTATTCTATCAACCCTAAACCCTATCCATAAATCCTCAACCCTCAACACTGTACCTTAAACCCTAATAGCTCAACCCTAAACCCTAATCCCTCAACCCTAAACCCTAATCCCTTATCCCTCAACCCTAAATCCTATCCCTAAAGCCTTAACCCTCAACACTTAAATCTTAAATCCTAAACCTTATCCATAAACCCTCAACACTATACCTCAAACCCTAATCCCTCAACCCTAAACCCTATCTGTAAACCCTCAACCCTCAGCACTACACCTCAAACTCTAATCCCTCAACCCTAAACACTATCCCTAAATCCTTAACCCATAAAACTATACCTTAAACCCTAATCCCTCAACCCTAAACCCTAATCCCTCAAACCTAAACCCTAATCCATTATCCCTAAACCCTAAACCCTATCCCTAAGGCCTCAACGCTTAACCAATAAACCTTAAATCCTAAACCCTATCCCTAAACCCTCAACCATCAAAACTATACCTCAAACTCTAATCCCTAAGCCCTAAGCCCTAAACCCTATCCCTAAAGCCTCAACCCTCAACACTTAAACCTTAAATCCTAAACCCTATACCTAAACCCTCAACCCTCAACACTATACCTCAAACTCTAATCTCTCAACCCTAAACCCTATCTCTAAACCCTCAACACTATACCTCAAACTCTAATTCCTCAACCTTAAACCCTATCCTACCCTAATCCCTCAACCCTAAACCTTAATCCCTCAACCCTCAACCCTAATTCCTTATCCCTAAACCCTAAACCCTTACATCCATCAACCCTAAACCCTAAATGCTATTCCTAGTCCTAAACCCTCAACCCTCAACACTATACCTTAAATCCTAATTCCTTATCCCTAAGACCTCAACCCTAAACCCTAATCCTTCAACCATGAACCTTCAACCCTAAACCCTATCCCTAATCCCTCTAACCTCAACACTCTACCTTAACCCTAATCCCTCGACCCTCAACCCTAATCCCTCAAACCTAAACATTATCCCTAAAGCTTCAACCCTAAACCCTAATCCCTCAACTCTAAACCCTAATCCATTGTCCCTAAACCCTAAACCCTATCCCTAAAGCCTTGACCCTCAACCCTTAAACCTTAAATCATAAACCCTATCCCTAAACCCTCAACCCTCAAAACTATACCTCAAACCCTAATCCCTCAAACCTAAACTCTAAACCCTATCCCTAAAGCCTCAAACCTCAACACTTAACCCTTCAATTCTAAACCCTATCACTAAACCCTCAACCCTCAACACTATACCTCAAACCCTAATCCCTCAATCCTAAACCCTCAACACTATACCTCAAACCCTAATCCCTCAATCCTAAACCCTCAACCCTCAACACTATACCTCAAACTCTAATCCCTCAACCCTAAACCATATCCCTAAATCCTCAACCCTCAACACTATGTACATCAAACCCTAATCCCTCAACCCTAAACCCTAATACCTCAACCCTAAACCCTAATCCCTTATCCCTAAACCCTAAACCCTAATCCCTTGTCCCTAAACCCTAAACCCTATCCTTGAAGCCTCGACCCTCAACACTTAAACCTTAAATCCTAAACCCTATCCCTAAAGCCTCAACCCTCAACACTTAAACATTGAATCCTAAACCGTATCCCTCAACCCTCAACACTATACCTCAAACCCTAATCCCTCAACCCTAAACCCTATCCCTAAACCATTAACCCTCAACACTATACCTCAAACTCTAATCACTCAACCCTAAACCATATCCCTAAATCCTCAACCCACAAAACTATACCTCAAACCCTAATCCCTCAACCCTAAACCCTCAACCCTCAACCCTAAACCCTAATCCCTTATCCCTAAACCCTAATCCATTATCCCTAAACCCTAATCCATTATCCCTAAACCCTAAACCCTATCCCTAAAGCCTCAAGCCTCAACCAGTAAACCTTAAAACCTAAACCCTATCCCTAAAACCTCAACACTATACCTCAAACCCTAATCCCTCAACCCTAAACCCTAAACCCTATTGCTAAAGCCTCAAACCTCAACACTTAAACCTTAAATCCTAAACCCTATAACTAAACCTGCAACCCTCAACACTGTACCTCAAACCCTAATCCCTCAAACCTAAACCCTAATCCCTCAACCCTAAACCCTAAACCCTTATACCTTATCCCTAAACTCTAATCCCTCAACCCTAAACCCTTATACCTTATCCCTAAACCCTAAACCTTATCCCTAAAGTCTCAACCCTCAACACTTAAACCTTAAATCCTAAACCCTATCCCTAAACCCTCACCCCTCAACACTATACCTCAAACCCTAATCCCTCAACCCTAAACCCTCAACCCTCAACACTATACCTCAAACTCTAAACCCTCAACCTTAAACTCTATCCATAAATCCTCAACCCTAAACACTATACCTCAAACCCTAATCTATCAACCCTAAACTCTAATCCATAAACCCTAAAACCTTAAACCTTAACCCGTAAACCCTATACCCTCGACACTACACCTTAAACCTTAATCCCTTAACCTTCAGCCTTAAATCATAAACCCTATCCCTAAACTTTCAACCCTCAACATTATACCTCAAACCCTAATCCCTCAACCCCAAAACCATAATCCCTCAACCCTAAACCCTAAGTCCTATCCCTAAAGCCTCAAACCTCAACACTTAAAACTAAAATACTAAACCCTATCCCTAAACCCTTAACCCTCAACACTATACCACAAACCCTAATCCCTCAAACATAAACCATATCCCTAAACCTGCAACCCTCAAGACTATACCTCAAATTATAATCCCTCAACCCTCAACACTATGTACCTTAAACCCTAATCACTCAACCCTAAACCCTAATCTGTTAACCCTAAACCCTAGTCCCTTATCTCTAAATCCTAAACCCTATCCCTAAAGCCTCAACCCTCAACCCTTAAACCCTAAATCCTAAACCCTGTCCCTAAACCCTCAACCCTCAATATTATACCCCAAACCCTAATCCCTCAACCCTAATCCCTAATCCCTCAAACCTAAACCCTATCCCTAAAGGCTCAACCCTCAACACTTAAACCTTAAATCCTAAACCCTATCCCTAAACCCTCAGCCCTCAACACTAAACCCTGAACCCTAATCCCTCAACCCTAAACCCTATCCTTAAACTCTCAACCATTAACACTATACCTCAAGCTCTAATCCCTTAACCCTAAACCCTATCCCTAAATCTTCAAACCTCAACACTATATCTTAAACCCTAATCCTCTAACCCTAAACCCTAATCCCTTATCTCTATACCCTAAACCCTATCCCTAAAGTCTCAACCCTCAACCCTTAAACCTTAAATCCTAAACCCTCAACCCTCAACAATATACCTCAAACCCTAATCCCTCAACCCTAAACCCTGATCCCTAAACCCTAAACCCTAATCCCTCAACCCTAAACCCTATCCCTAAAGCCTCAGCCCTCAACATTTAAACCTCAAATCTTAAACCCTCAACCCTCAACACTATACCTCAAACCCTAATCTCTCAACCATAAACCCTAATCCCTCAACCCTAAACCCTAATCCCTTATCCCTAAACCCTTAACCCTATCCCTAAAGCCTCAATCCTGAACCCTTAAACCTTAAATCCTAAACCCTCAACCCTCCACATTATAGCTTAAACCCTAATCCCTCAACCCTAAACACTAAACCCTATTCGTAAAGCCTCAACATACAACCCTTAAACCTTAAATCATAACCCCTATGCCTAAACCCTCAACCGTCGATACTATACCTTAAATGCTAACCCCTTATCCCTAAACACTAAACACTATCCTTTAAGCCTTAACCCTCAAGGTCCTTAAACCTTAAATCCTAAACCCTATCCCTAAATCCTCAACCCTCAACACTATACCTCAAACCCTAATCCCTAAACCCTAAAACCTAATCCCTCAACCCTAAACCCTAATACCTTATCCCTAAACCCTAAACCCTATCCCTAAAGCCTCAACCCTCAACCCTTAAACCTTAAATCCTAAACCATATCCATAAACCATCAACCCTCAACACTATACCCTAAACCCTAATCCCTCAACCCTAAACCCTAAACCATGTGCCTAAACCCTCAACCCTCAACACTATACCTTAAACCCTAATCCCTTATCCCTAAACCCTAAACTCTATCCCTAAAGCCTCAACCCTTGACCCTTAGACCTTAAATCTTAAACCCTATTCTTAAACCCTCAACCCTTGACACTATACCTTAAACCATAATCCCTTATCCCTAAACCATAAACCCTTATCCCTAAAGCCTCAACCCTCAACCCTTAAACCTTAAAATCTAAACCCTATCCCTAAATCCTCAACCCTCAACACTATAACTTAAACCGTAATCCCTTATCCCTAAACCATAAACCCTATCCCTAAAGCCTCAACCCTCAACCCTAAGAACTTAAATCTTAAACCCTATTCCTAAAACCTCAACCCTAGACACTATACCTTAAGCCCTAATCCCTTATTGCTAAACCATAAACCCTATCCCTAAAGCCTCAACCCTTAACCCTTAAATCCTAAACCCTCAACCCTCAACACTATACCTTAAACCCCCTCAACCCTAAACCTTAATCCCTTAATCCTAAAGCTTTAAACCATCAACCCTTATCCATCCATCTCCTCCTCTATTTGCTTAACCGCATCTCTCCCCTATCTCTCAACCATTAGTCATCTAGGTCTCTTACTTATCCCTAAAGCCTCAACCCTCAACCCTTAAACCTTAAATCCTAAAACCTATCCCTAAACCCTCAACCCACAACACTATAGCATAAACCCTAATCCCTTCACCATTAACCCTAAACCCTATCCCTAAAGCCTCAACCCTCAACCCTTAAACCTTAAACTCTAAACAGTATCCCTAAACCCTCTACCCTTGACACTATACCTTAAACCCTAATCCCTTAACCCTCAACCTTAAAGCCTCAACCCTCAATCATTAAACCTTCAACCCTAAACCCTATCCCTAATCCCTCTACCCTCGACACTGTGTAGGCAAGTGCAAAAGGATGGGGGGCCAAAAAGGGGTCTTAAGTGGCCACTTTTTTTTTCTAAAATCAGGAAATACTAGCCTTGGATGAGAAATTGAGCATAGTTACACTCAAAATTTGGAGATCCAACCAAAACAATTTTCATAGTGCTTCGAGTCTACTTTCTAAACTATTTTTTTTTTAAATGGTATAGATTAAGGGGTTCAAAAGAGGGAGCCACAGAAATTGGTGTTGTTTCTATCAAAAAAACATAACATAGCATGTTTTGTGGCTCCCTTAAAAGGTCAACTTTTTTTTGGTATTTTTAAAATAGCTTCGATGAGAAATTAGCTAACAACATGTAGTTTATGCTTGATTTTTCTGATAATTGTTTTATGAATATTTGATATTTTACTAATTTTCAAAGTTTGCACATCCTAAAAAATAGAATTTTGGCCGTGCTACCCCTATAAATTTTGAAAACTAATTGAAAATTATTTTTTTTCTTTAATATGTGTAGAATGGAGTCTAGTTTCTAAATATGTATTTTTTTTGAAATTTCAATGAATGGTTAATTTACAATGAAAAAAAGACCAAATAGTGGTTTTTGCCCAAAAACAGACACACAAACAAAAGAAATTAAAGATGAAAGGCTTAACATTGTCAAAATGTGAAAAAAATTACATCGTTAAATAGCTAAGAGAAAGCCTAAAATTACCTAGGTGTTCAAATTTGTTCGACCTTGAAACACATGCAAATATGAGGGTTAGCACAAACGAAATTATGTGAAATCCTGTAGAATATGTAAAAACACGTCTGGACATTGGGAAGGCACTCCAAGCCTTTGGGTTGGAAATCCAAAGCAAATCCCAAGCCTAAGGCTTGGGATTCTCAAAGCAAAACATAACACGAGCACGTTATAATGCGCTCACGTTATGTTATGTTTTGCATTTTTTCCTTTTTCGCAAAAGTTTGCTCAATGTTTGTCATGTTTGACATAACGCACTTGTGTTATGTCCCCCTTAGATTTTTTTATGTTCAAGGTTATTAATCATGTATGTATGTATGTATACTTATATGTATGTATGTATGTATGTATCTATGTATGCCTATATGTATGTATGTATAGTGTTGAGGGTAGACGAGGGTAGAGATGGGGGTGAGGTAGATAGGGGAGGAGAGGGGTGGATAGGGTTAAGGGTTTAAGGTCAAGAGGGATTAGGGTTTAGGGTTAAGGGATTAAGGTTTAAGTTTGAGGGTTGAGGGTTGAGGGTTTAGGGATAGGATTTAGAGTTTAGGGATAAAGGATTAGAGTTTAGGACCTTGAGGGATTAGGGTTTAGAGTTGAGGCTTTAGGGATAGCGTTTAGGGTTGGGGGTCGAGGGATTAGAGTTAAGCTAGAGTGTTGAGGGTAGAGGGATTAGGGATAGGGTTTATGGTTGAAAGTTTAGGGTTGAGGGATTAGGGTTTAAGGTATAGTGTTGAGGGTTGAGGGTTTAGGGATAGGGTTTAGGATTTAAGGTTTAAGTGTTGAGGGTTGAGGATTTAGGAATAGGGTTTATGGTTTAGGGATAAGGGATTAGGGTTTAGGGTTTAGGGATTAGGGTACCATAAATTTTAATTAGGGATTGGGGTTTATGGTTTAGGGATTAGGGATTAGGGTTTAGAGTTTAGGGATGTACAATTAAGGGGTACCATAAATAAACTAGAATTTAGGCACGGTTGGGAAAATTTTGTGAATCATCATGGGCTAGAGATTGGAGATTTTGTTGTGTTCAAGTACATATCCAAGTCATAATTTAAGGTTAAGATATTTCAAAGAACAGGGTGTGTGAAAAATATCAATGCTCTTCGGCTTATGAATACCAACATTGATACAAATAAAAGATGCCCTTCTTCTAACAGAGTATGTAGTTCAAGTCAACTAATGGGTAGCAAGTTATTGAATGAGTTGGTTTAATGGGCATGCCTCCTTCTTCAAAGTTATTCTTGGAGACTTTACACAAAAAATGGTAACTCTATACATTATTTTTCATTCTTTCATTTCTTGTACACTGTTAAGAACTTGTAAAATCTAATTTTGTAATGTGTTTATGGTAGCGCATTCCTCCTGCATTTGTTTCACAGTTTATAGAAAACACAGATGAACATTGGGTGTTGCAAGGCCCAGGTGGGTAGGAGTGGGATGTACAATTAGGGGGTACCATAAATAAACTGTAATTTAGGCAGGGTTGGGAAAATTTTGTGAATCATCATTGGCTGGAGATTAGAGATTTTGTTGTGTTCAAGTGCATATATAAGTCATATTTTAAGGTTAAGATATTTCAAAGAACATGGTGTATGGAAAACATCAATGCTCTTCAGCTTATGAATACCAACCTTGATACAGATAAAAGATGTCCTTCTAACAGAGGATGCAATTCAAGTCAACTCATCATGGGTTGGAGATTGGAGATTTTGTTACATGTTCAAGTACATATCCAAGTCATATTTTAAGGTTAAGATATTTCAAAGAATAGGGTGTGTGAAAAACATCAATGATCTTCAGCTTATGAATACCAACATTGATACAGATAAAAGATGCCCTTCTTCTAATAGAGGATGCAGTTCAAGTCAACTCATCATGGGCTGGAGATTGGAGATTTTGCTACATGTTCAAGTACATATCCAAATTATATTTTAAGGTTAAGATATTTCAAAGAACAGGGTGTGTGAAAAACATCAATGCTCTTCAGCTTATGAATACCAACATTGATACCGATAAAAGATGCCCTTCTTCTAACAACGGATGTAGTTCAAGTCAACCAATGGGTAGCAAGTTGCTGATTGAATTGGTTTAATGGCCATGCCTCCTTTTTCAAAGTTATTCTTGGAGACTTTACACAAAAACTGGTAACTCTATAAATTATTTTTCATTCTTTTATTTCCTTTACACTGTTAAGAACTTGTAAAATCTAATTGTGTAATGTGTTTATGGCAGCACATTCCTCCTGCATTTGTTTCATAGTTTATAGACAACACAAACAAACATACGGTGTTGCAAGGCCCAGGTGGGCAGGAGTGGGATGTACAATTAGGGGGTACCATAAATAAACTGGAATGTAGGCAGGGTTGGGAAAATTTTGTGAATCATCATGGGCTAGAGATTGGAGATTTCACTGTGTTCAAGTACATATCCAAGTCATATTTTAAAGTTAAGATATTTCAAAGAACAGGGTGTGTGAAAAGTATCAATGCTCTTCAGCTTATGAATACCAACATTGATACAAATAAAAAATGCCCTTCTTCTAACAGAGGATGCAGTTCAAGTCAACCAATGGGCAGCAAGTTGTTGATCGAATTGGTTTCTGATGAAGAAAACAATGATGTTGTTGAAGCAATGGAAGAAAATCAAAATTGTAAGTCTAATTTAATTTATTTCAACTTTCAAAGCAGGCATTTGAATTGTAGCTTACCTAGAGGATTGGTATAACAAGAACTTAATTATGTTATAGGCCTTTCTTTGAAGAACCCTAGACATTATGGACCCTATCATCTAGAAAAGCAAATGACAATGAACTTTGCCCTACCTTTCAAATCAGATATTTACCTTTTTATTCAATGAAAATGAAGTCACTGAATGTAAATGACCATGCATACTAGTAAGATCAAATTCTCTGCCTTCTATTCTTATTACTCTTACTTTATTAAGAGAAGAGTGTCAAAAAGAATGGGTAAATAATTGTAAGCTAACATAAGGCAAATTAGTTTTGTTATTACATTTTTCTGAGGGATCTCTAATAGTCTAATATAATGCAGTCTTCTATAATATGAACATCTACATTTGTGCGAATGTTAAGCTTTAATAGTAGAGTATTAAATCAATGCAATCAGCTATTTATTGGGTTAAAACAACTTAGTTTTTGTAATGGTTTGGGAATGAGGGAGTTGCCAAAAATAGGTGAATGTCCTCTACAATTACCAAGAGAAAAAAGTTTACTAGTTCTTGTGGATAGAGCCAGTAAACAATGGGAGATTATTTGCCTATTTCATAACAATATACCTGCCCTGGGGTGGACATATTTTGTACGCCATAATAATATCAAGGAGATGTTTTCATCTTTGAGCAAGTGGACAGCAAGAAACATAGATTTATGTTTAGAGTTCATATAGATTGAAAGATAAAATAAGGATCCTTTTGAAAGAACTTCTAGGAGGGAAAAGACAGGCCAAAGATAAAAGGAGAAAATTATATACAAGAAAAGATCTTCATGAGGATTGTAATATTTTGTCTAAAACAAATAAAAATTAGTTAATTAAAAATAGAAAATCAAGAAAGAAACAGTACTAAAATGTATAGTTACTGATATCTAAAATGTATAGTTACTAATATATCTATTTTTAAAAGACTGATTGATTTTATGGCCAAAGTTGTTTATTTTATCTAGTTGATGGTTTTAATTACAACCAGGTTATACATTGGGAGTAGATGTGTGCACATTTTTATGGCCCCGATTTAAATTCAAGCAAATAGGTGGAGAGAGTATGTTGATCTTTTAAAAAAATCTTAATAAAAAATGTTCACTTAATGTTGACCAGGGGTTCTGATTTCAACCATTCGTTGCCCACTGTGAATGTACCCCAATGCAAAGATTTTCTCATAATGATCATCCTTCTGATTTCAACTATTAATTACTCACTGTGGATGTACCATACGCAAAACTTTTCTCATAGTGTGTACACCTACTGGCATAATGAATCCCAGATGGGCTAGAAAAACATGCCATGTAACATTACTAAGACATTATAGAAAACATAGTGTGTTCAAGTACATATCCAAGTTATATTTTAAGGTTAAGATATTTCAAAGAATAGGGCTTGTGAAAAATATCAATGTGAGCTCTAGCTTATCAATACCAACATTGATACAAATAAAAGATGCCCTTCTTCTAATAGAGTATGCAGTTCAAGTCAACCATTGGGCAACAAGTTGCTGAATGAATTAGTTTCTAATGGGGAAAACAATAATGATGTTGAAGCAATGGAAGAAAATCAAAATTAGGGTTGAGGGATTAGGGTTTAAGGTTTAAGGGTTTAAGTGTATCTAGGGGTTGAGAGTTTAGGTTTTAAGGGTTTAAGGTTTGAGGGATTAAGGGTTTAAGGGTTGAGGGATTAGGGTTTAAGGCATAGTGTCGAGGGTAGAGGGTTTAGGGATAGGGTTTAGGTTTGAAGGTTTAAGGGTTAAGGGTTGAGGATTTAGGGCTGAGGATTAAGGGATTAGGGTTTAAGGTATAGTGTCGAGGGTAGAGGATTTAGGGATAGGGTTTAGGGTTTAAAGTTTAAGGGTTGAGGGTTGAGGCTTTACGGATAGGGTTTAGTGTTTAGGGTTTAGGGTTAAGGGATTAGGGTTTAAGCTATAGTATCGAGGGTAGAGGGTTTAGGGTTTAAGGTTTAAGGGTTGAGGCTTTAGGGATATGGTTTAGGTTTAAGGTTTAAGGGTTGAGGTTTTAGGGATAGGGTTTAGGATTTAAGGTTTAAGGGTTGAGGGTTGAGGCTTTAGGGATAGGGTTTAGGGTTTAGGGTTTAGTGATAGGGTTTAGGGTTTAGGGTTGAGGGGTTAGGTTTTATGTTTTAAAGTATAGTGTCGAGGGTTGAGGGATTAGGGTTCAACCCTCGACACTATACCTTAAACCCTAATCCCTTAACCCTTAAACCTTAAACCCTATCCCTAAACCCTCTCTACCCTTGACACTATACCTTAAACCCTAATCCCTTAACCCTCATCCCTAAAGCCTCAACCCTCATCCCTTAAACCTTCAACCCTAAACCCTATCCCTAAACCCTCTATCCTCGACACTATGCCTTAAAACCTAATCCTTCAACCCTTAAACCCTCAACCCGTAAACCCTTAATCCCTCAAACCTTAAACCCTTAAACCATAAACTCTCAACCCCTAGATATCCTTAAACCCTTAAACCCTATATCCTATACACTTAACCTTGAACATTATCCCTCAACCTTCAAACCTCTAGCCTATACCATATACCCTCAACCCTATAGTTATTCCCTAAACCCTCAACCCTCATCCATATGCCTTATACCCTCAACCTTAAACCCTCTACCCTATACCCTCAACCATATACTTAAGCCCTAATTCATCAATCCTCAACCCTATACTTTAAACCCTAAAACCTACACCCACAAACCCTCATCCCTATACCCTATAACCTCACCCTTATACTCTCAATCCATATCATAAACCCTAAGTTCCCAATATCCTAAACCCTAATCCCCATACCTTACAAACTTAATCCTATACACTCAACAAGATAAATATTATCCCTCAACTATAACCCTCAACCCTCTGCAAAAAAGAAAAAAATGCAAAGAAAACAATAACACGCTCGCGTTATAGTGTGAGCACGTTATGGTTTTCACTATAAGGCATCTTCATGATGCAGGTGTGGTTGTGCTTTTTTTAAAGCTCTTCTGCAGAAGGTGAGGTTGTGTATTCCCTTGAGTGGTTACATATCCTTTTTAAAAACTCTTCTCATGGGAGGCATGGCTAGATCTTGAGTTACTCACCCTTAAGCATGTTTTTGGTGGTCATGGTAGTGTAGCTCGACCATCAGATGTGTTTGGCATGTCTTAGAGCAGAACATAGCGATGAGATCCTCCCCATCACCTGTGTTTGCTATGTATAAGATGTATAATGGGTCGATGACACACTCTACGGTGCTTGTGTATTCCATGTGTTTTTCATGTGCTTTCCTTATGTGTCTTGTGTGTTTTGTGGAGATGTGTAGCAATGAGCTCGCCCCACACTATTTTTTTGAATGTTTTTATGGTGGCACATAGAGATGAGGTCCCCCATTGCCTGGTAGTGTTATATAATTTCTTAATCATGTCTTCTCTCCATGTATACATTGTGTATTGTGTGACTATGTTCATGTCTTCTCAATGTATTCTGTGCTTCTTTATTGTCTTCTTCATGTCTTACATGTTTGTTATGTGTCTTCTTAAGTTTTCCTAATATTGGGGGCTAGAGATAGTCTTCCAAACTTAGGGTGTGTTTATGGCTCTAGTGTTTGACGTGCTTGATATGTTTTCGATTATACTTTAATGCATGTACTGATCATAAGATCATACACACATTAAAGTGGGGGCTAAATGTTATGGAGTAAAAAGTTTCCACATGTCTTTTTACCTCCTTTTTTAGCTCCTAGCTCTCGTTGATTACATTATACATTCAAAATATTTGTCTCGATGCAAAATTGCCCAACACCCGGGTAAAATTGGAATATGGGCCCCATGTTTTAACTTATCCTAGACCTAAATGAGGCTAAAGGACCTAGGTGGTACCATCCAGGTCCCTCATTTTAGGTTGGGTCTAATTTAAATGCATGTCATCTTATCACCTCTCTAGAGGTTTCTCCTGGTCGGTTCTTTTGGTTTGAATTTATGATTATGAACAGGAAAGAATATATAAGTGTGTTTTTGAGTTCATTTGTAACTAGGCTAAAAAATGCATAACTTGAGATCTTGAAGAAAAGCAAGCAAGAGCATTCATTGCGATTCTAGAGAAAATTTGTTTTGTTGTTATTGTGTATTGTTGTAGATATGGAGCTATCATCTATTTTTCCTTAGGAGTTGGAGAATCTTCATCATTTTAAGGGTTCATCACATAGGTGATATCATTGTTTGTTTATCATCATTTGAGTCATCATATTATCATTGTTTTCAACCTCTACCCCCATAAGGGCATACAATCTTTATCAATCAACTGTGTTGGGAAGCTTGAATGCTATCCCAAGATTTGACTAAGGCAAGTCCATAAACACCATAACCCCCAAACCCCTTCTTATCTTCTTGTGTGCAGGTTATAGGAGAGAGATCTAGAAAATACAAAGCTACAGGAAGACTGAGTGCAGATCAGGGTTTTGGGATCTAAAGATAGTTTCAGAGAATTTACTCACTGAGGACTTGGGTGGTACTGTCCATGTACCTCTTCCTTTTCTAAGTCTGGATCTAGCATTAGGACATCATCTATAGAAGCTTTCTTGTTTACACTTCCAACAAATTCATCCACTTAAGACGTGGGTGGTCCCACCTTGGTCCTATGACACCTCTTCTTTTGGGAGACATGTTTTATCATCTCACTAATTATCCCTATGCAATTAGTTTCTAGGGTTCTATTATAATTTATTTGTTATAAGCATATCATTATAGAGCTAGGGTTTCATGCATTGTTAACCTAGGGTTTGAGGAAAAGGCTAAATTAAATCTGATCTATCTATAACTTACATGAGTACAAGGTCAACCGTTGAGTCCACCTTCATTTGGTATTGATTTGGCTCAGCCTTTGTCCTTGAATGTTATATGGAAGAGAGTTTAATCTAGTTTGCATGCTAGTTGTTGTCCTTCTCTTTTTTCATACTTAATAGGAAGTAAACAAATACCCCTTACAGAAGTGTTTAATGCAGACTATGTTGGTTGGAAAGCATACAATGATTATTGATGAAGCAGTTTGGAGTCATTGCTTAAGAAGACTCTTTTCCCCATGCCATCAAAGGATTGAAGAGTTTAACACAACTACAAAAGTGTAGGAGATAGGTCTTATATCCATGCAATAGTAGTTTGAAGAGGAGTAATAGCTAGAAAAGATCCCTTGAGGTAGTTTTGACCAACTTCCTCTCATCTAGGAGAATAAAGGTAGTTGTTGGAGTATTTCTAGAAGCAGTTCCAAACTTCAAGTTGCTCAAGTAAACTAAGCTCCTATTTTCATGCTATGATGGAGCCTTTTAAGGAGATAAGCCAGGCTCATGTACCTCTAATTCCCCAAGTTGAGGTTTGACCAAGTTATTCAGAGAAAAATTTTGTCTTTATTTCTTCAAAACAACATCCTATATTCCCTCCAAGTTGTTGGATATGTATATGGATGCCCTATAACACAAGAATATTATGATCTCTAGAGTTTTAGAACTTTATCTCTAATTTTTTAAGAGAGACTATTATAAAAAAAAGCCTTTTAACAACTATATAATGCCTTTTGATTAGTAAAATTTTGATTTTTTTCCTCCATAACTTCTTTTGCATTGTGTACTAATGAATGATGTATGAAATTATCTTCTGAATAACTATTTTACTTGTGATTTGAACTTTATTCTTAACCTTTACAAGATTTCTATGAATGTTATGCACTTATTTATCAACTGATCAAGATCAAATGTGCATGGAAAACTAATTTACAATTTTCTCAAACAACATGGTGCAGTCACAGATGGAGGGTCCAATGAAAGAATATTCCAACTGTGCATCCTTAGATTTAACACAATGGAGTAAACATATAAAACAAGTAAATGGATTAAAATTTCATTAATTTAATGTAACAAACAAATAAAATATGCCTCACAGGCCTTCCACATGGGCATTACAACCTTACATGAAAAGACATAGCATTGGATCACCTCCTGCCAGCTACTATTCTAACTCTATTATGAATCTAATGAGAAATTCTATCTAACTAACTATCCTTCTAATGCATCTAAGAGATGATTATATAGCAATCCCCAGTTCAAGAGGTGATCTACGTTAGCCACAAGGGTTTCCACATTTCAATACCTTATGAAACGTGTGTCATCCCCAAATCAAATGGTGATGCTCTAAATGTTGCAGAAACATGTTACAGTTCTGAATGAAAGTACCTCTGATCCCATACTACCTTGGATGTTCCAATTGGTGCCGCAAGCCATGGGAAGGTGTTGCAAACTTTGTATGCCAAACTAAATGTTGTTTACTCTGAACTATGCAACCAGATGATGTTTTTGTCAATGATAACTTTCCACATATTAATGTAAAGCTCCTAAAATTTGAATATGATGTGTATGAGCCATTGTAGAGTCTTATTATTATTTCACAAGATGTGAAATGGTCATGCAGTGAAATGTGGTGCAATATACTGAAATAAAAACTAACTGAAATGCAAGAAAAGACATTTTATTGGTTGATGCAAGATTGCCCTTTCAACCTAGAATGCTCCTGCATTAGACACCTGGGGTTGTTTGAAAAGTGAGTCCCTCACTTTCTTGGGGCAAGAGGAAAACCAATGAGGTCTACCTCAACTTGAGAAATCCATGATGAATCTTATTATGTCCTTTCCACTTAACCATCTACTCCTTATACTGCTTGTTTCTGGTGCTACGCCCAAGTCTGCTGTCCAAAATCTGTTCTATCCGATCCAGTTGTTGATGTGGTATCTCATTCTTCAAACAAACTTATATGGGCTGTCACCTAAGTATCCTTCATGATATTGATATAGATCTATAATATTCAATACGGGTGATATGCCAAATGCTTCTAATAACTCCACTTCATATGCATTTCTTGAGTCAAACTTCTTGAGAATCTTACATGGTCAAAACTCCCTCATCTTTAGCTTGTTGTATGTCCCTACTGGAAACCTTTCCTTTCTAAGACATACGATGACTTCATCCCCAACAAAAAATTATGTGTCTCCTCTTCTCATCTGATTGTCCCTTATACTTTCTGTTGATTTCTTCCAAATGCTTCTAGACTTGAGTGTGTACTCTTTCCATGTATCCTACAAATTCTTCTACTTCTACACTCCTTTTTTTCTCCATACTAATGTCTCTAAGTTCTACAACTCCTCTACATTGTATTCTAATCCCAACTTCAAATGGTGTCTTCCCTGTACTTCTTCTCACTAAATTATTGTATGCAAGCTCTTCTTGCGGCAAAATGATATCCTAATTTCCTACCTTATCTCCTACCAAACATCTCAACAAGTTACCCAAACTCCTATTTACCACTTATGTTTGCCCATCTACCTATGGGTGGAATGTTGAAATGAATTTTAGATATGTCTTCATCTTCTTCCTTAATGCCCTCCAGAAATATCCTATGAACTTTGTATCCCTGTTTGAAACTATACTCTTTAATAATCCATGCAATCTCACAATCTCCCTGAATAATAGGTCTGCAACATGTACAACATCATTTGACTTCTTACAAGGAATGAAATGTACTATGTTTGATAATTTGTCCACTACTAAAAATATAGAATCATGTCCCCGTTGTGTTCTCAGTAACTCTAATATGAAATCCATGCTTATACCTTCCCAAAGTCTATTCAGTAATGCTTATACAATCCAATATTCTGACTGCTCCCTTTTACAACTTGACAAATTCTACAACCCTGAAAAAACTTCCTTACGTCCTTATATATTTGTGGCCAAAAATAATGTTCATTCACCAAAGCTACTATTTTATCTATACCAAAATGTCCTACTAATCCACCATTATGTTTCTCCTTGATCAAATTCTCTCTCATTGAGCTTTGTGGAATACACAATTGATTCCCTTTGAACAATATATCATCTTCAATGAAGTAATCTAACCACTTGCTTTTGTCTATCACAACTAGTTCTCTACATGCTTTCCATGCTTCCACAAAACTTAGATCATCCTGATACATGTGCTTGAGTTCTTCAAAACCTAGTACTTCTACCCTCATTTCTATCAACAAGTTCCTTCTTTTGCTTAATGCATCTCCAACTTTGTTTAACTTTCCACTCTGGTGTTTCAACACAAATGTATAATTTTGCATGAACTCTACCCACCTCATGTGTCTTAGATTCAACTTACCTTTACTGTTCAAATACTGCAAAGATTGATGGTCAATGTACAACACTATTTTTTTTGGAAACAAATAATGTCTCCACTTCTTCAAGGCTCGAATTATGGCATAAAACTCCTAATCATATACTCAATATCTCCTCCTTGCATCATTCAACTTCTTACTAAAATATGCTACTGTTGTGTTGGAAATTGTCCACCTGCATGAAATGGTACAATTTCCCCTTGGTTTAGCTCCTCCTCTTTTGTGACCTTTTAACCTAGCTTTTACAGACCTTCCCAAACCCTGACTGACTTAGCCCTAACTAGAAGAATCTCATATTTCTGAATAAATCAAGACTGAACCAGAGAAACAAAGTTGGATTTGGAGTCCCCTAACCTCCCTAAGGTAATCTTGATTGGGAAATTAGGGCTTGGACTTGGGCGCTAGCACCCTTGTCCTCCCTAATTTCCTAGGGTCTTAAATTTTAGAGGGATGTCAGCTCTTGTCATGCATTTTGGGATTCTGCTTTCAAATTTTTATTTTTTGTGTGATGTCGATATCTTATTTTAAAATTTGAAATTCCTAAGGTTGCATATAAAAATACATTTGAAAATCATTTTATCACACAATTCTTATGCAAGCTTGATGCCAAAACTCTACCAAAATTGCCATTAAAGATCAGCGACTTGTGGAAGCTCTAGAATTCATTTTGATTTTGCTATCTTTGAGACAATGGATAGAGATTAGGAATCAATATCTTGAAACTATCTTTCTCTTCCTAGGGTTTTTCACACCTTCTGCATGATCGAGAGAAGGGTTGAAGCCTCCAACATTGAGCTTAGAGATCCCTCGCAAACATTGCTAATTCGCCTTCTTGTTCATGCAAGTCTTCATCGATTTCATCTCCTTGAGGTAAAGTTACATTTGTGAGTTTATGCAAATTATTAATCTTCCCTTGATTGAGACATCTAGGGTTTATTTTTTTCTGCATACACTTTGCTAGGGTTTGCACACACAACTACAAATCTTTTTTCTCTGGCTATTGTTGAGGTGGGAACACCAAAATGAGGCTTGACTGCAGCTAGCTCCTATATAGCCACAAACATTTTTCCCCTCCTTTTGTAGATACAGGTTGTGTGTGTCGAGATCTGGCAAAAAGGAGTTGCAAGAAGATTCATTTTACGGACACAGTCGTGATAGAATTTAGATTTCAGAATTCTAAGACTTTTGGGACAATGATGATGATGCCCTAGTCCAACTGGGCAAAATCTCTGGCATCTGGGAGCCTCTCAAGGTTGTCATTCCCCTAGTGCAGAAGATCCTGACATTTAGAAACTTTTGGGACAATTTTGATGACGCCCTAGTCCAACTGGTCCTCAATTTCTAGGTACATTGTCTCTAATCTATTTTCTCTATATTTGTGTATTTGTTTCATCAATGTCTATGTCAAAAATCAAGTTATTTCAGTTTGATATGCAAATTAGGGTTATAAGATTAGAGAGAATAAACTAGCTTGTAAATCCTGATTTCAAACTATCATACAATCATAATAAATAGGAAAAGGGAATATTGGTGAACAATAGTTTATCCCTAAACATACCCTTTGCTTCCCTGATGTCTTAGTTGGTGAAAGTGTGGGACTCACATCTCTTATCTCATCCCCTTTCATTTCACCACACTAAACATTTTGGTCATCCCCTTTGCATCCTTTAACAACTCAAATCTGATTTAGTTTGATGTCCTAAAACATATTTAGATTGCATGCTCTCTTTCATGAAATTACATGTTTAAAGTTTTGCATAATCCTTCTTTATTTTCATTGAAAGAAGATTGGAAATTAAAACTATGTTGCATAGTGTTATTATCTTTCTTTTTCACAAAGTTCACTTTATAGCATTGTATATCATTCAAGTCTTGAATTAATTTGAACATGTTAAAATGTCAGATTACTTCTTGCAACAATTTCATGCATATGATGATCTGTTTAGTTATGATGACTTTAATATGTTAGATGAAGCCCTTGATGACTTCATCTCCATTGAATAGTCCACTATGGCTCTGAAACCTACACTTTTTCAAAGATTTGTAAATGCAATCTATGTTTATAAAGCTAGAGAAGAGCCTGTGAAACCAATACTAGTGGTCACTGCAAGTTTAGATGTAGTTCAACCTCCTTGTAAACTAGTGTTCACTATTAAAGGTCCATTACCTTGTTCTCATTCTCTAGATCACATTTACAACTATGCCAAGTAAATTTCATGTTCATCTATCCAACAACCTAGTCACACTATGGTTGCTCATACATACAACACTCAGAATAATAAAAAAATCAAACAATAATTGGATATTTCGATATCTTTACTTGCTTCTCAACGGATGCTTCCTCAAGCACCACATCTAACACAAAAGGTTCGTCAAGATTATGATCTTGTTGAGCAGCTTCAGGCTACTCCTACAAAGATATCTATTTGGGAACTTGTTCAAACCTCACCTACATACCATGGAATGCTTGAAGAAGCCTTACAAAATGTCATTGTGCCACCTGCTGTCAAACCCAATGATGTAGCAACTCTCCTAGACTGTATGCATGCAACAAAAATGGACATTTTGTTTCAACAAAATGAGTTGCCATCTCTTGAAGTTTAGAATCAATATGACCCTTTAATTATATTCATTACAATAAACAAGAATTTGATTAAATGGGTTATGATTGATAATGGTTTAGCTCTTAATTTTTGTAGCCTCAATCTATTACACAAGATCAAAGTCGATACATCTTTGATTAAATCAAATAAGATCAGTATTCATGGCTTTGATAATGTTAGATGAATATCTGTAGGCACTATAACTTTACCTGTACAAGTTGGGCCTGTAACAGTACCTACCTTAATTCATGTCATGCCTTATTCTTTATCTTATAACATGATTTTAGGTAGACCATGGATTCATGGACTGAGGGCAGTCCCTTCTACTTTGCATCATTCGATTAAATTTATTCACAGAGATAAATTGCACACTATTCATGTTGATCCTGAACCTGATCTCTATTTACAAATTAAGTCACAAAAACAAATTGTTCAACACAAGATTTTAAGTAATTTGAAAGTTGACCGGTCAAACTCTCTTGCTACAAATAATGTTACTACAGATTCTAAAGAACCAAATGCATTTATTGGTGATGATTGGGGTTCATTAGATTTTACATCTCCCTCTGTGAGTGAATATAAATTTAATGATCCCACTCCTAAAACATCAAAGGTTGCTTCGATACTCTCTTAGAAGTCAAATATGGAACTCAAAGTCTCATTGGTTACCAATTCAAATAATACTTTCAATTATACTATAGATTACAAGACTGATGAAGCCCCACCTTCTTCTAATGAAACTGCTTCTCTCTATGGTCGAGGATTTCAGATCCTTTATAAGAATTGTAACTATATGGATAAATGTTGCGGTATTAATCAATAAGGAATCAGAGTCCCTATAGAATCTAATTCACACCATTATTCAGGCGGTGTTGGATATAATCCTTTCAAAGAATCTAAAGCTCGTCGATTTCCTAATCTTAATGGGAATACCATATTGACATTATATTTGATCTTTCTTGAGATGATTGACACCACTTGTCCACCAAGAGAGATCCCTTTAGATTTCTTCTCCATAGATGAAGCAATAATGGAATTCATGGGTGCTTATGATCATCTCCCCATTACCACCATAAACTTGGATTACCTTACTATTTGAATAATGACACATATTTTGGAAAATCTACTAATATGATGGGTAATGCTTCGACATCTGAAGACCAAACTGAGGGATTACAACAATCACTTGATCCCCTAGACCATAGTACTCTATTAAATGGATAGATTGTTGATGTCTTTACAGAGAAAGATAATGTTGACAGAATTATTCCTATTGGTGATTGTTTAAATTTTGCAAAAAAAAAGAAGGTAAATAACCAAGTTATTACAAGAATATTCTGACTTATTTGCTTGGAATTATTCGGGCATGCCTGGCATTGATCATTAGATTGTGGCACATAACATCGTCTAGAAACCACATGCTAAACCATTTAGCCAAAAGATTCATAAGATGATTCCTAAGGTTGCACTGTTGGTAGAAGCTAAGATAGAAAAATTGTTGCAAGCTGGGTTTATTTGCTTTGTCAACTATTCTCCATGGATTCCAAATATCGATGTTGTCACTAAACTAGATGGCCACCTTCGAATGTGTACCGATTTCACAGATTTGAATCTTGCGTCTTTGAAAGACAATTTTCCACTTCCAAATATTGATATGATTATTGACTCAACAGTCGGCCATGAATTACTTTCCTTCATGGATGGATTCTTGGGATATAATCAAATTTTCATAAACCCTCAAGATCAATATAAAATAGCTTTTATAACACCTTGGGGAAAATTTTGTTTCGTGGTCATGCTGTTTGGACTTTAAAACATAAGACCTACTTATCAATGAGCCATGACCCTTATATTTCATGATTATATACACAAAACTTTAGAGGATTATGTTGATGATATCTTGGTGAAGTCTGTTCATCACCAAGATCACGTCACAACCCTCTGACAAATCTTTGAACATATAAAAAGGTACAATATGTGATTAAATCCCTATAAGTGTGTATTTAGTGTAGACAGTGGAAAACTGTTGGGGTTTATCATTTCACACTATGGTATTGAAGTGGATACGAAAAAAGATTGATGCGATCGTCAATATGCCAGCACCTAGGAATGTATCTCAACTTCGTAGTTTGCAAGGAAAGACACAGGTCATCTGTCAATTTGTGTCCCAACTCACAGATAGGACTCTTCCTTTTACTCAACTACTGAAAAAGGATTTGAAATTTTAATGGAATTTAGATTGTTAGAAGGCTTTTGAAGACTTAAAGAGTTATCTTGCTAAACCTCTTATGTTACAGCCTACTATGTCTGGAAAACCTTTCATTCTTTACATCTTAGCATCAAATCATGCTCTAGCAGTGTTATTAGCCCAACATAATGTTGAAGGTAAAGAATGCACTATTTATTATGTTAGTCAAACTTTGCTTGATTATGAAGTACGATATACTGCTATTGAGAAGCATTGTTTAGCTGTAGTGTTTGCAACATAGAAGCTTAGACACTATCTATTAAATGTTGAAATACATATCATGGTAAAATTTGACCCTTTGAAGCATCTCTTTGCAAAAACTAATTTGTCAGGTCATCTTGCTAAATGGGTTATATTTTTAACTAAATTTGACCTTAAGTTCATCTCCTAGAAGGTGATTAAGGGACAAGTGTTAGCAAACCATTTAGCTGATGCACCTTCTCCATTTACTATACAAAGTCAGGATACATTCCCTGATGACCAAATATTGACTATCACTAAAGAAGATGAATGGGAATTGTACTTTGACATATCAAGATGTCAAACTGGCTCCAGTGCAAGTGTCATACTAATACCTCCTTCAGAAAAGCCAATTCCTATGTCTTATCATCTCAACTTTTCATGCACAAATAACATCGCCGAGTATGAAGCCCTCATTGCATGACTCCATGTTGCTTTAGTATTGGACATCAAGTATCTTGCCATATACGGTGATTCACAACTCGTAATATGACAAATAAATGGATCCTATCAAACTAAACAAGATAAATTGTCTCAATATCAGGATCTTGCTCTCTTTGTTGAAAATGTTAACATCTTTTACAATCGATACCATTCCTAGAAAAGATAATCAACATGTGGATGCAATGGCAAGCACAGCTTCCCTCATATCCCATAACGATTCTTCTGGTGACTTTGTCTTTCATATTCAAAATCTCAAAATACCAACTATGGAGGATGCTATCTTTACACCTTCAGAGCTCTGTGGAAATATAAACAAAATGAATGGTTCTCCCATATATTCAATTACTTGTGTAATAGAACTATTCCTAATTCAACATCTAAGAACACCCACATTCACCTACACAAGATTACACTATGTTACATATTATTATCAAATGTCTTGTATAGACGAAGCTATAATGGTATTTTACTCCGATGCTTAAGTAAATCAGAGATTCCAATAGCTTTAGAAGAGGCTCACTCTGGTGCTTGCGGAGGGGATTTTGGAGGTAAGACACTTGTACAAAAGTTAATATGTATGGGATACTATTAGCAGACCATGGAACAATATTCTTTTTCTTACATCAAGAATGCCCATAGTGTCAGCAACATCAACACTTAATCTGAGCGCCTGCCTAGGAACTTCATGCCCAAGTGTCACCTTGGCCATTTTCTGTTTGGGGCTTGGACTTAATTGGTAAGATATCACCACCTTCTTCACAAGGACGCACTTTTATAATCACTTCTTTGGACTATTTCATGAAGTGGGTTGAGGTTGTTCCTTTGCAATCCATGACCGTGGAAGTAATTGTCAGTTTCTACAAGATAGCATTATATCTCGATTTGGCATACCTTCATCCTTTATTTTTGACAATTGCACACCATTCAAGAACAAGGAAGTGAAAGCATTTTTGGACAAATACCACATTCAACCTCACTTCTCTACACCTTACTACCCCTAGTCAAATGGTCAAGTTGAGGCTTCAAATAAGTTTATCGAGCAAATTTTACAAAAAAATGTTAACAAACATCAAAAAGATTGGCATACTCAATTGACCTATGCATTATGGGCATATAGGACAAGCATTCATACCACTACAGGGACCACCACGTATAATCTTGTCTATGGTGCTGACACAATAATGCCCTTGGAACTTGAAATCCCTTCCTTAAGAGTTTCCCTAAGGGATGTTCTTGATGATGACATGGAACAAGAAAAGTGATTGCAACAACTTGAAATGCTGGATGAAAAATGTATCCATGCTCTTGAGCATCTTAAAGCACATCAGAAAAGCATAAAATGATTGTATAATGAATGTGTTATACACCATTCATTTGACATTGAATACTTGGTGCTATATGAGAATCAATGCAATGTGAATGCACCTCTGGGAGAAAAAGGGAAGTTCAGTCCTAATTGGCTCAGACCGTATGTTGTTAGTGAAGCCTTACTGACTTATCCCTAACTAGAAGAATCTCATATTTCTAAATAAATGAAGACTGGACTAGAGAAATAAAGTTGGATTTGGAGTCCCCTAACCTCCCTAAGGCAGTCCTGTTTGGGAAATTATGGCTTGGACTTGGGCACTAGCGCCCTTGGCGTCCCTGATTTCTCGGGGTCTTGAATTTTGGAGGGATGTCAACTCTTTCTGTGCATTCTGGGATTCCACTTTAAAATTTTTGTTTTTCATGCAATGTCGACATCTTATTTTGAAATTTGAAATTCCTAAGGTTGCATATAAAAAGACATTTAAAAATCATTTTATCACACACAATTCTTATGCAAGCTTGATGCAAAAACTCTGCCAAAATTTCCATTGAAGATTAGCAACTTGTGGAAGCTCTTGAATTCATTTTGATTTTGCTATCTTGGAGACAATGGATGGAGATTAGGAATCAAGATCTTGAGACTATCTTGCTCTTCCAAAGTTTCTCACACCTTTTGCATGATCGGGAGAAGGGTTGAAACCTCCAACATTGAGCTTGGAGATCCCCCGTGGACATTGTTGATTCACCTTCTTGTTAATGTAAGTCTTCATTGATTTCATCTCCTTGAGGTGAAGTTGTATTTGTGAGTTTATGCAAGTTATTGATCTTCCCTTGATTGAGACATCTAGGGTTTATTATTTTCTGCATACACTTTGCTAGGGTTTGCACACACATCTATAAATCTTTTTTCTCTGGCTATTGTTGAGGTGGGAACACAAAAATGGGGCTTGACTGAGGCAAGCTCCTATATAGTTGTAAACATTTTCCCCCTCCTTTTTTAGATACAGGTTGCATTTGTCGAGATCTGGCGAAAAGGAGTTGAAGGAAGATGGCACCCTAGTCCAACTGGGCAAAATCTCTAGGATCTGGGAGCCTCTGAAGGTTGTCATTCTCCTGGTGCAGAAGATCCTGACATTCAAAAACTTGCGGGACAATGTTGATTGTGCCTTAGTCCAACTGGTCCTTAATTTCTGGGTACACTATCTCTAATTTGTTTACTCTGCATTTCTGTATTTGTTTTTTCAATATCTATGTCAGAAATCAAGCTATTTCAATCTGACATGTAAATTAGAGTTATAAGATTAGAGAGAATAAACTAGATTGTAAATCCTGATTTCAAACTGTTATATAGTCATAATAAACAAGAAAAGGGAACATTGGTGAATAGTAGTTTATCCCTAAAATTACCCTTTGCTTCCCTAATGTCTTAGTTTGTGAAATTGTAGGAATCACATCTCTTATCTCATCCCCTTTCATTTCACCACACTAAATAGCTACTGGTCTTCCTTCTTGGTTTAACACTACTCCTATTACATTTCCGCTAGCATCACAATCAACCTAAAATACTATATCAAAATCTGGTAATGCTAACACTAGTTGCTTTGTCACCTTTTGCATCAATAATTGAAACTCCTATGTGCTCTAGAGTTCCACTTAAAATCTTTCTAGTTTCCTCTAATTGTCTCTATAATTGGTGTGCATATGGTACTAAAATTTCTGATGAACTTCCTATAGAAACTTGCCAATCCATGAAAATCTCTTACCTCTCCAATATTCATAGGTGTTGGCCATTCAAAAATTGCTCTTACCTTCTCTAGATCCATCTTCAATCCTTCCAAAAAAATGACAAATCCCAAATATACCAATTTTGTCTTCATGAAACTACATTTCTTGATGTTTATCATCAATTTCTCTTCTCTCAGCCTCTGAAATACATGTCTAATATGCCACGAATGTTCTTCCTTGGTCCTACTAAAAATTAGAATATCATCCAAGTAGATAATAACAAACTTACCTAATAATTTCTTTAATACCTCATTCATCAATCTTAGAAATGTACTTGGTGCATTAGTTAATCCAAAAGGCATGACTAACCACTTATACAATCCTTAATTTGTCTTGAATGTAGTCTTCCATTCATCTCCTTCTCTGATTCTAATCTAATGGTATCCACTCTTTAGGTCAATCTTTGTAAAATATATTGCTTCGCTCAAACAATCTAGAATAATGTCATCCATCCTTGGCAATAGAAATCTATACTTGACTATGATCTTATTGATTTCTCTTGAATCTATACACATCCTCCATTCTCCATCTTTCTTTGGCGCTAACACTATTGATACCACAAATGTGCTTAAACTTTCTCTTATCAATCCTTTCCTCAATAGCTCGTGTTTCTGTCTATTTTGCTCCACATATTTTGTGGGTGTCATCCTATGCACTACTTTGTTTGGTAAACTAGCTCTAGGTATGAGATCCATATGATGAATGATAATTTAGACTGGTGGTAATTCTTCTGGCACATTCTCTGATACAATATCTTAGTATTCTATCAACAATTTTACTACTTACTTCTGTGGTGGTTCTTCTCCTTTTGCGGTGGTATTTCTTGTGCTTTGGGTGCTACACTTCTTTGGAATCATTGCAAAACACATGTTCTCATGTCTCAATCCATCCAAAAATTTCCTTCAATCTACTAAACAGATTCTAGCATTGTTGAATACTTCACTCTTGTTCTATTCTTCCAAAGGTATCAAGATATCTCTTTTCCCATTTGGTGTTATAGTATAAGTATTCTTTCTCCCATCATTAATTTCCTTTCTATCATACTACCATGGTCTTCCCAACAATATATGACATACATCCATTGGCATAATATCACACACTGCTTCATCATAATAAGACCCTATATAAAAATTCACCAAACATTGTTCACTCAACAATATCTTGTATTCACCTTGAATCCATGCTATCTTGTAGGGTTTTGGATGTTCTAACCTATTTAGATTTAGCTTCCTTACCATCTCTTCTGAAGCCAAATTATCAGTACTACCACTGTCAATTATAACTTTGCAACACTTACCTCCTGATTTGCATCTTGTCCTGAACAAACTGTTCCTTTGCGGTGGCTCCTCAGTTGTTTCTACTTGCAGCAAAGCTCTCCCCATAACCAACAATTCACCCTTTTCTAGTTTCCCTACTAAGCTTGGTGATCCAACTAGAATTTTCTCTACATATGCTATCCTTGCATTATTATCTATTCTTTTGTTAGTGAAAGGAAGCTAGGTGTGTGGAAATCACTTCCTACACTAATCTAATGAGGAGAGATGTATGCAAATTCAATTTTAATTCTTATAACTACAACAACATAGAGCATCTAATAGAGATATTGCAGCAATACACATACACACAGAAAATAGACAGAAAAGAGAGAGACAAGATATACATGGGGAAAACCCTTACGGGTGAAAAACCCCCACACTCCAAAACATAGCTCAAATGTATTACAGTAAACAATAATAGATTACAATATAGTTTCAGATCCAATGCTCTTTCAGGAGTCTTTGAATGTCGAATATGGAGATATTCGAGTAGTATAACAGTACCTATACAAAACACTACTTATCTCCCATCCAAGCACCTGTTTTTATAGAGTTTACAAGGAAAAAATGGAACCTTTTAGAGATGGGCGTTCATCTTGGACTCGTGCCCTAAAAACCCATGCCTAAGGACACTTGTCCAACATCCCATCCCAATGTGGGCACCTTGTCCCAAGATAGGCTATGACAGATGCTCTTACGCACCTTACAACTGTCATAGAATCCGTCATAACTAATAGCACTTACAGCTGTAAGAGAATCTGTCATACACTGACTAAAAACATCTTATTCCTCTTACAACATGTCATAACCTCCCTTGACCACCTAAAGATGCCTTTCTCTCATGCAAAGATACTCACCAACACTTGTCATTAAATAAAAGTCATTTGAGATTTTGGGGGCACTGCCCCTGGACCCCGCAAGGGGCTCCGCCCCTTGACCCCATCTTGGGGGCACTGCCCCCAAAGCCCCATTAATTATTCAAGGGGGAAACTGTGACTACTAAAGTCACCAAAATTTATCCTGTTGCATGTACACAAGGTGCTGACTATGCCAACTCAACATGGGATAAATAAATACAACATTAGAAATTTGCAAAGGTTGAGACACCTTAATTTGCAACAGTTAGTACTCCCTTGATGACATTCAAATGCTCAGTTTCCTGCACCTCCACACTTGAAATAGGTTCCTTTGAATGATCTCTTGTCAAATCCACTTTCATCCCTTTGGTATCCTTCATTGTGGTAAGAATTATGACTTCCTCTATTATTGTGGTAGAAATTCATGTCATCTCTCCCTCAATTGTATGAATTGTTATCTCTTTCTTCTTTTTTGTATGGGTTACTTTCCTTATTATGCACTGCATATGACCTTCCTTCACTGCATTTTGTTCTACCTCTCAAGAATCTTCCTCCTCTACCTCTTTGTCTATGCTCAAATCTTAAGTTCAACTTTTGTTCAACCTTCAGTACAAACTGATATGCCTCTTCCACTATTGTTATCCTTACCAAGCTTAGTTCATCTTGAATATTTGTTCTTAGTCCATTAATGTATCATGCCACTTTCTCCTTGCTTGCTTCACTATGTCCAATCCCAATGATCATTATTTGAAATTCTTCAATATACTCCTTTACTATTTTCTGCTTTTGCCTTAGTTTTTGCAATCTCTTCAGTAGTTCCAACTCATAATCAGCAGGTATGAATTGATTCTTCAATTTGGTCACCATCCTATTCCACTTTATGATTCTTTTCCTCTACTATTTCTATCCAACTAAACTTCTTTCCACCAAATAGCAACATGTACCTTCAAATTAGTTTTTGTAAATCTCACTCTTTCTGAATCTTCAATTTCTTCATACTCAAAGTATTCTTCGATGTCATTTATCCAGTCAATCAACTCCTTAGGGTTCAAATTACTTACATAGTTTAAAATCTCAATTCTAGGTCCCTTATCAATCTTAGAAATATCTTTCAACATATTTACCTTATCTGACTCTTCTTCTTCTAGGGTTTCTTCATTTTGATCTATAGCTTGAACTCCTAATTCATCATCATCACTCTCATCCTCATGTCTAGGGTTTATACCACTCTTTATATCCTCTTCTACAACATCCAATCAAACTTTCATTATTTTAATCATTTCTAATATTTCTTCCATCCTTCCAGCAACATTGGTATGAATACCAAGCATCCTCATTGGTGGCATCTTTTCCTTGAATTTGGTACAACTGCCTCAATTAGGCAATTTGGATACAAGGTTACAATTGGCTCACAATTGGCTCTCCATTAACAAACACTTGCAATCTTCCTCAATTTAGTAATATGTTCACCCTAGGATCTATCAAAATGCCTTCTCTTCCAAAGGATTTGAAAACTTACTCTAATACCACTTGGTACATTCACAGATGGAGGGTCTGGCTACAATGTTTCAACTACCTCACAATCAACGCTCTATTGATAAACACTTGTAGTTTGCCTCAATTTAGCAATCTATTCACCCTAGGATCTATCAAAATGCCTTCTCTTCCAAAGGATTCAAAAACTTAGTCTCATACCACTTGGTACATTCAAGGATGGAGGGTCCAATGAACGAATAATCCAACCGTGCAACCTTAGAGTTAACACAATAGAATAAACATATAAAACAAGTAAACAAATTAAAATTTTGTTGATTCAATATCACAAACAAATACAATATGCCTCACAGGCCTGTTGCATGGGCATTACAACCTTACATGCAAAGATATAGCATCAGAGCGCCTCCCGCCTATTAGACTTAGGGCATACAACTGAGAGGGGGGGTTGAATTAGTTGTACGAAACTTTCTCCTTTTAAACACTTGAATCTTCTTTAGTGATTAGCATAATATTAATCATGAAGCATAATGCATTCAAATCAAAAGCAGAAACATATCAACACATATGACACCAAGATTTTGATGTGGAAAACCTGGTTAAGGGAAAAACCATGGGGTGATTAACCCAAGAATGTATTCTCTATTAGAATAATAGAAAGAAAAAAATGGCACATGCCAATTAGGGCTCACTTCCCAAGCACATTGCTCACAAGAGGCTCACTACCTACAAGAGACACACTGTCTACAAAGGAATAAGTATCACCTTTATGAACTAGAGAATAGCATCTTTAGCATGCTTGAATCAGTTCCATTTAAGCCCAATACTTCTACTCTACCTTTCGCACTTCTCTTTGCTACCACATACTCATCACCGCAAGACACACTTCAAAATGAATTCACAATCCCTTATTTATACAAGGCATCGACTTAGGAACAATCATCTAAGTTGGAAAACACCTACAAGAACATCCGCAAGATGTGTAATACATCCAGTCGGCTAGTCTGAAGAAGAACACCAATATCTGTGGTTATTCTTCAAATGCAAACTCTAACTTCAATGCAGACCACCAACATGAACTGGACATGATCCAATGATCATCATAACCTCCCTTGAATCACTAAGAACATTTGCACTTCATCATCCTACTGGAATTCTTCTCTTCTTCATCTAGAGCTTCAAGATCATAGTCTGTCATCACTGTCACAAGTGAATAGGCTCTTCTGGACCTTCAACCCATGAACCAATCTAGTTGATACTTCACAAGAATGTCCTCAACACTCCCTCAAATCCCCAGAATGGGATAATGAAATTTTGGATCTCACCGGACCTATCTGTGGTACTCTATCACCTCTAAACACCTACTAGAACCAGTTCTACTTGAGAGACCATAACTTCTTCAGATCTTCATGCGGACCTCTGAAAACTTGACTGGAGCATCTCAAGACTTATATCTACAAACCCTTTAAACCGCATCCTCTGATCCTCAACCTATTGAGGATTTTTACCTTCTTGTCATCATTGTTCCTGATTGAGACTTTTTTCTCAATATCCTTAGCACACAGCTCATCTAATCCTTCTCATTAATGCAGCATGAGTATGTTGACATCAATGACAACACCGGTTAGGCCCATACTTGCAACACCACCAACTACTATTCTAACTCTATTATGAATCTACTAGAAAATAATGTTTAACTAATTTCCCTTCTAATGCATCTAAGAGATGATTATATAGCAATCCCTAGCTCAAGAGATGATCTGTGTTGGCCACAAGGGTTTCCAAATCTCAATGCCATATGAAACATGTATGTTGGCCCCAAATCAAATGGTGATGCTCCAAATATAGAAGAAACACACGTTGCAATTTTGAATGAAGGTGCCTCTAATCCCATACTTCCTTATATGATGTTCCAATTGGTGTTGCAAGCCATGGAAAGGTGCTACAAACTTTGTATGCCAAACTAAATGTTCTTTATTCTGAAATGTGCAATTGGATGATGTTTCTATCAGTGATTTAACTTTCCATGTATTAATGCAAAGCTCCTAAAATTTGAATATGATGTGCACGAGCCATTGTAGAGTCTTATTCCTCTGATGTTAGTTGTGAAATGGTCATGTGGTGAAATGCGGTGCAATCTACCGAAATAACAACCAACTGAAATGCAAGAAATAAATGTTTTTGGTTGATGCAAGATGGCCCTTTCAACCTAGAATGCTATTGCATCACAACATTTGGTGCATCACCACACTTGTCATTTCAATTATCTTTCTTTTCCCTTTTCCATTGATGAACATAAAGTATGATTAGAGTAGTTTTCAGTTTAAAAGCCTTAGTTTAATCAGGGAATGAGATCTTCATCTGGAGGTTTGGCTTTAATCAGCAAGGTCCCACACCTTGAAGCCATTCCCATTGTGTCACTAAACTCATTGAACCAGGTTCAACAAGGGTACAGTCTCATGTGACAACATGGCCATCGAATGGGAAGCATGATTTGATGTCTATTGGTTTAGAGCATTGTTCTAGTCAATGGTAGTTTATTGATGTTTTTTAACCCTAGTTTTGTCTATAGCTAACCCATCTCTTCTACATGTTGCTTAAGCTATTTGTCATTTCTAGCAATAATGTTGCATAACTCCTTGATCATCTTTAATGAGACCAATATACCATACATAGCTACATCTATGTGGAATCAATATATAACAATTGCTCATATGAAAAGAACACATTGTGAGATCCATTGGTTTTATCTTCAACAGACCCTCCAATGATCCATGCCACCATCTATAGTGTACCACTAATGTGTATCTTAGTAGCCATAAGCTCTATGTGTGCCTAATTTGTGTGCAATTCCAATTGAGTTACACCATGTTGTTGAGTACATGTTTGAGTTGTAGTGGCCCTTGTCTATGTAGACTCTTGTGTATTCATGTTCTCTACTAGCCTAACAGGTGGTATTTGCACTAGAACTTGTCAATGTAGTTGATTTTGATTCAAATTCCTACCACTTGTGGTGCTCCAAAGGTTGGATATAGTGCTAGAAGTGTAAAAGTATCAGGTAAAGCCACCTCTTTCTATTATGATATTTCTCTTATTTGAGACATCTACACCAAATCTAGAATAACTATGGTACAGTCACAGATGGAGGGTCTAGAGAATGGACATTGCAAACCTACAACTAGAGTAGACAAAACAGAAACAAAATACAAATAACACAAGAATGGAAAGCAATGGAATATCTATATGCTCAATATCTTAGACAATTACAAAGCTTATATGTTGACAACATGCAGGCTACAATCTAGCTCATAGGCTTGCTTTCTGGGTTACAACATATATTAATGATATGCCATTGAAGTGTCTCCAGAAAAGAGCTATCCTTCTATCTTATTGCTACATATCAACTTCTAAATTCCTAATGTATCTAATAAATTCTTATATATCATCTTCTAGCTCCAAGAATCCTCTACATCGGCATCAAGAGGTCTCAAACCCCAATGCAAGATGAAACATGTAGGAAACATGTAGGTAGGCCTACAACTCATGGTAATGCTTTGTAAATGATTGAAATGTGTTACAGTTATCAATGAAGGACTATCTAGTCCTTTACTACCTTGTGATATATTTCATTTGGCTCTGCAAGTCAGAGGCATGCTCCGCAAACCTGGTATGTTCCAACTAAATGTTGACTTCTCTGCTCTGTGAAAACTGATGGTCATTTGATAGCAATAACTCTCCACAGATGATTCTAAATCTCATGAAATCTGAATATGATGTAGATGAGATAGTGTAGAATATAAGTCCTACTCCGTGAACTTTGAAATGATGATGTAGTAGAATGTGATAGAAAATGTTGAACTACAAATGACTGAATTGTAACTGAAATGCAAGAAAAGAAAAGAATCAAAATATTTTTGGTTGATGCAAGATTGCTCTTCAACCTAGGATGCTCCTACATCAAACACTTGTGGTTGTTTTAAAAGTGAGTCCCTCAATTTTTTGGGCTAGAGGAAAATCAATACAGTCTACCTCAGCCTAAGAAATCCATGATGAATCTTCTTATGGGCTTCCTTTCCACTTAGCTAGCTACTATTTATATTGCTTACCTCTAGTGTTACATCTAATTCTGCTATCCAAAATTTGTTCTATATGCTCCAGTTGTGTTAGATTCAAGACAGACAACTGAGAGTAGGGGTGAATTAGTTGTCCAATACTTTCATCCAATAAAACACTTAAATCCACTTTGTAATTCAGTAACATAATAATAAATCAATCATGGAAACATAATGCATTAAATCAAGAGCAGAAACACATCAATAAATAAGACACCAAGATTTTGACATGGAAAACCTGGTTAAGGGAAAAACCATGGGGTGATTAACCCAAGATTGTATTCTCTATTAGAAGAATAGAAGGAACAAAATGGCACATGCCAATTAGGGTTCACTACCCGTGCACACTGCTCAAAAGAGGTCCACTACCTACAAGAGACACACTGTCTACAAAATAATAAGTATCACATACTTGAACTAGAAAATAGCATCTTCACCATGCTTGAGTCAGTTCCATTTAAGCCCAATACTTTTGCTCTTCTTTTCGCTATCCTCTTCGCTATCACACTCTCATCTTCTCAAGATCACTCTGAAATGACTTTACAATTCCTTATTTATACAAGACATCGACTTAGGAATAATCATCTAGGTGGGTAAACATTATAGAGAAAATACATAAATATATCATGACTAATTGCAAAAGACTTCAAGCGGAACAACACACTATTGACCACACAGGTTTGAGACTTCAATCTTCTTCTAGGAACATGCCAATCTTCCCATAACATCTTCAAGATCATCCACAGGATGTGTAACTCATCCGGTCAACCAGACTTAGGAAGAACACCATCATCTGGAATTAATTCTTCAATTGTGAGCTCAAACTCCAATGCGGACCACAAACATGAACTAGACACAATCCAAAGACCTCCACAAGCTTGCCTGAATCACCAAGAACATCCACACTACATCTGCTTACTGAAATCCTTATCTCCTTCATCTGGAACCTCAAGAACGCAGTCTGTCATCACTGTCACAATGGAGTAGATGCTTGCAGACCTCTAGACCATGAACCAATTGAGTTGTCAATTCATATTGACTTCCTAAACATTCCCTCAAATCTGTAGAATAGGATATTGCATTTTCGGATCTCACCAGACCTATCTGTGTCACTCTGTCACCTCTAAACACTTGTCGGAATTAGTTTTACTTGAGCAGCCACAACTTCTTTAGATCTTCATGCAGACCTCTGAAATCTTTACTAGATCACCTTAAGACACATATCTACAAACCCTTTGATGCGTACTCTCTAATCTTCATCTTAGCTAGGATCTTTAGCTCATTGTCTTCACTATTCTTCTTTGTTCCTAATTAGGACTAATTTTCTTAATATCCACAGCACATAGCTCATCCAATCCTTATCATCAATGCAACAAGAGTATGTTGACATCACTGACAACACCAGTTAGGCCCATACTTGTAACAATCTCCCCCTTTGTCATTGATGGCAACATATGATGTGAAAAACTATTTTAATCATCAATACAAAGACTTTCTCTTACTGGCACAACTCCCCCTATCAACAACAACCATTCACATGTCTTTTCTTCCTTTACTGCTCCCCCTTTGATCAGCAGCCATTTTTTTTTCACGTCTTCTCTCCCCCTTTGACATCAATGACAAAGGGCAGATACTTGCAACTCCCACACTTCAAAATCATACCAACTACTCCCCCTGAGTAGCAGCTCCCCATCATCAATCCGGACCACAAGATATGACTATGATATCCACTGGACTGATGCACATCAGTGCATCTTAGTTCATCACCGGAGGGGTAATAACCCCTAACTTATCCCTAAGATACTCAAAAGAGTCCTTAGGTAGAGGTTTAGTAAAGACATCTACAATCTGATCCTTGGAAGGCACAAACTCCAATCTGGCCTCATTCTTGTTCACTTGCTCTCTCAAAAAGTGAAACTTGATGGATATATGTTTAGTCTTTGAATGCAACACTAGATTCTTTGAAATATTATTACACTTGAATTATCACATAAAATTGTGATAGGTTCCTCATACTCCACTCTGATGTCTCTTAGCATTTGCTTCATCCACAAAACTTGAGTGCAACTACCTACTGCTACAATATATTTTGCTTCTGTAGTGGACAAAGATATTACCTCTTGTTTCTTGCTCAGCCAAGAAACCAATCTCTTTCCCAAAAGGAATGCTCCACCACAGATACTCTTTCGGTCATCCACATCTCCTGCCCAATCCGCATCTGTATAAGCATGAAGAGAGAAATTATGATCTCTAAGATACCACAAACCATACTCAACTATCCCTTTTAGATACCTAAAAATCCTCTTGATTGCCATGACATGAGATTCTCTAGGATCAGCTTGGAATCTAGCAACAAGACCAACAACATTCATAATATCAACTCTAGTTTGAGTGAGATACAACAATCCTCCAATCATTGACCTGTACTTTTTCTAATTAGTCTTAGGAGAGTCATCATCTTTTCTCAACTTACATCCAGTTGCCATGGGAGTACTCATTGGTTTTGACTCTTCCATCCCAAATTTCTTCAACAATTCTTTCACATATTTGGTCTGAGAAATGAAGATTCCTTTCTTAGTTTGAATGATTTGTAGACCCAAGAAGAAATTCATTTCCCCAAGCATGGACATCTCAAATTCACTTTTCATTTGATTTGCAAAGGTTTTGCACATACTATCTCTTTCCTCCAAAAATGATATCATCAACAAATACTTCAACAATCAAGATATTTTCATGATCAATTTTGAAGTACAAATTACTATCAGTAGTACCTTTGTTAAAACCAATCTTTAAAAGATGCTTATCCAATCTTTCATACTAGGCTCTTGGGGCTTGCTTGAGTCCATACAGTGCTCTCTTCAACTTGTAGACCATATCACCATGATCAGACAATTGAAATCCATCTGGTTGCTCAATGTATACTTCTTCTTCCAAGTCACCATTCCAGAAGGCAGACTTGACATCCATCTAATACACTTTGAAATCCTTGAAGGTAACAAAAGCAAGAAATAATCTAACTACTTCAATTCTTGCCACCAGAGCAAATGTTTCTTCAAAATCAACTCCTTGTATTTGAGAGTAACCCTTGCAGACCAATCTGGGTTTATTTCTGATTACTTCACCAACTTCATTCAGTTTATTTTGGAAGACCCATTTGGTTCCAATCACATTCTTGTTTTTAGGTTTGGGAACAAGATCCCATGTGTGATTCTTCTCAATTTGCATTAGTTCTTCCTCCATTGCCTTAGTCTAGTTTTCATCATTGCAAGCTTCATTCACTGTCCTAGTTTCAACTTTTGAAATCAGACAATACTCTTCTGAATCTTGAGCAATCCTTCTTCTTGTTTGTACACCTTTTCTTTTATCACCTATAATCTGATCTTCTGAGTGATTCAGTCTTATATACCTAAGAACTTTGGGAGTTTCATGCACTTTAGATTCTTGAACAGGTTCATTCAAACTTATCTCTTCTTCCTGATTTATCTGATCAGTTTGAATCTAAATTTCAGAGGGAGGTTGGACTTCTTGAACAAAAACATAATTTTGATCATCTTCATCATATTCATAAAACCTTGAGGGTTTTTCAATTCCTTCATCAACCTTCACATTTGTACTTTCCACAATCTTCCTTAATCTCTTGTTATAACACTGGTATGCTTTGCTTTGAGTAGAATAACCCAAGAATATTCCTTCATCACTTCTAGCATCAAATTTTCCTAGATCTTCATCTCTTTTAATGTAACATTTGCTACCAAAGACTCTGAAATACATCACAATAGAAGTGATGCCAAACCAAAGTTCATAAGGAGTCTTACTGGTATTGCTTCTGATTTGTACTCGATTGAGTATAGACTGCAGTGTTGATAGCTTCTCTCCAATAGATCTAAGGAATATTTGCTTCCATCATCATGGTCCTAGATGCTTCCTGGATTGTCCAGTTCTTTCTCTCCACTACCCCATTCTGTTGTGGAGTTCTAGGAGCAGATAACTGTCTCTTTATTCCATGTTTCTCACATAATTCTATGAACTCACCAGATGTGAATTCTCCACCTCTATCAGACCTCAAACATTTTAATTTTAATCTGGTTTCATTCTCTACCATAGCCTTGAATATTTTGAATTTCTCAAGAGCTTGTAATTTCTCTTTCAGAAAAGTAACCCACATCATCCGGGAATGATCTTCAATTAATAGCATGAAGTATCTATCACCTTGCACACTCCTTCTTTTCAGACCACATAGATCAGTATGAACTAAGTCCAATAATCCGATAGAAGATTGTTCCTTGCTTTTGAATGAGACTTTGCTTTGTTTCCCCAACTGACATTCTTTGCACAAACTATTTGTAGGTTTCACCAGTTTTAGAAGATCTCTTACAGCTTGAGTGTTGCTTATCTTGATGATATTATCAAAATTCACATGACACATCCTCCTATGCCATAGCCAACTCTGATCAAGTTGCACAAATAGACAACTTTTACTAGTACCAACTAAATTCAAGATATTACCTTTTGTTTGAGTACCGGATGCAATATCTGTTCTGAAACTTTCAAAGATCTTACATTTTCCATTCTTGAATCAGAGATCATAGCCTTTGTCCACCAACTGGCTAACACTGAGAAGATTGTGCTTCAGACCTTCAACATATAGTACATTACCAGTTTTGTTCTTTCCATCAAAAGAAATAGTTCCTCTACCTCTAATTCTACCAGCAGAATTATCACCAAACTTTACCACTCCTCCTTCAAACCTTTCCAAATCTATGAACTTATTTTTGTCACCTATCATATGGTGAGAACATCCACTGTCAATGACCTAATCATCCTTTTCTTCAACTTGGGCAGCCAGAGCTCTTTCTACAACTTTATGATTGACAGATTCAGAGGGCATTGGATCTTCTTCCTTGATGGCAATAAACACCCAATCACTTTCGGATTTGTTTCCTATCTCTGATTCATCATCTGGTACTCCTTCATTATAATCCTCTTCATGAACATAGTAACAATTCTTTTGGAACCTTGATCTATTAGGATTTGGTCTTGAAAATCTTTCTAGACACCTTGAGGCAAAATGACCAATCTTATTGCAATTAAAACACTTAAAAGGCAATTTCACTTCATACTTACTGAATCCTCTTGGTAGTCTTTTTGCAATAAGTGCTTCAAGTTGAGTAGTTTCTACTTCTTCTTCCAGGTCTTTTCTTGCTTTTTCATACCATGATAGTTTCCTTGAAGAGTTCTCTCCCAGATCAAACCTTTGTTTACCTTTTACAGAGGCACTGGCTTTGAATGTAGATTTAGTCTTGGGGGGGCATCTCCAAACTCAGTTAATTCAAATGCAGCCAATTTACCAACCAATTGATCTCTTGTGACACCTAAATGGGCTCTAAATTCTTCGATGGAAGCAACCTTGTATTTATAAGAAGAAGGAAGGGATCTGAGAACTTTGCCAACAATCTTATCTTCATCCAAGACTCCACTAGCACATCTAATGCCACAAACAAGCTCATTTACTCTTGGCATAAAAGTAGTGATATTTTCATCTTCTCTCATCTTCAAATTTTCTAATTTTCCATTCAGACTCTATAGCCTTGCACATTTAACATACTTGTCTCCTTCATGCAGAAGTTCCAATTTTTCCCAAATCTCAAAATTAGTTTCTAGGTCAACAACATTTGTCAGCTCTGAATCAGACAAGGTACTTAGAAGAGCTTCTTTAGTCCGTAGATTGTTTTCAACATCTGTGATTTCATTTGTAGTTTTCAGGCCATTCTGTGGAGGAGTATACTTCATTAAAGCCATGGTCCAGTATTGCATTCCCATACATTCTAAGTGACATTGCATGCGACTTTTCCAAAGATTAAAATTGGTTCCATCAGACTTCAGACTATCCTTCTTGTAGAAAGACATCCTAGATCTCCTCAAGCAGTTAAGCTCTTTTAGAGGAACTTAGCTCTGATACCAATTGTTAGATTCAGGACAGACAACTAAGAGGGGGGTGAATCAATTGTCTAAAACTTTCTTCCAATAAAACACTTAAATCCACTTTGTAATTCAGTAGCATAATAATAAATCAATCATGGAAACATAATGCATTAAATCAAAAGCAAAAACACATCAACACATAAGACACCAAGATTTTGACGTGGAAAACCTGGTTAAGGGAAAAACCATGGGGTGATTAACACAAGATTGTATTCTCTATTAGAATAATAGAAGGAACAAAATGGCACATGCCAATTAGGGCTTACTACCACAACACACTTTTCACAAGAGGCCCACTACCTACAAGAGACACACTGTCTACAAAATAATAAGTATCACATACTTGAACTAGAAAATAGCATCTTCACCATGCTTGATTCAGTTCCATTTAAGCCTAATACTTCTGCTCTACTTTTTGCTCTCCTCTTCGCTATCACACTCTCACCTTCTCAAGATCACTCTGAAATGACTTTATAATTCCTTATTTATACAAGACATCGACTTAGGAATAATCATCTAAGTCGGCAAACATTACAGAGCAAATACACAAATATATCATGACTAATTGCAAAAGACTTCACGTGGAACAACACACTGTCATCCACACAGATTTGAGACTTCAATCTTCTTCTAGGAACACACCAATGTTCACATAACATCTTCAAGATCATCTGCAGGATGTGTAACTCATCCGATCAGCTAGACTTAGGAAGAACACCATCATCCAGAAGTAATTCTTCAATTATGAGCTCAAACTCCAATGCACACCACCAAAACAAACTAGACACAATCCAAAGACCTCCACAAGCTTGCGTGAATCACCAGGAACATCCACACTACATCTGCTTACTGAAATCCTTATCTCCTTCATTCAGTAACCTCAAGAACACAGTCTGTCATCACTATCACATTGGAGTAGATGCTTGCGGACCTCCAGACCACGAACCAATTGAGTTGTCAATTCACATTGACTTCCTAAACATTCGCTCAAATCCGTAGAATAGGATATTGCATTTCCAGATCTCACTGGACCTATCTGTGTGACTCTATCACCTCTGAACACCTATCGGAACCAGTTTTACTTGAGCGGCCACAACTTCTTCAGATCTTCATGCAGACCTCTAAAATCTTTACTAGATCACCTTAAGACACATATCTACAAACCCTTTGATGCGCACCCTCTGATCTTCATCTTAGCTAGGATCTTTAGCTCACTGTCTTCACTATTCTTCTCTATTCTTGATTAGGACTAATTTTCTAAATATCCTTAGCACACAACTCATCCAATCCTTATCATCAATGCAACAGGAGTATGTTGACATCACTGACAACACCGGTTAGGCCCATACTTGCAACAATCTCCCCCTTTGTCATTGATGGCAACATATGATGTGAAAAACTATTTTAATCATCAAGACAAGGACTTTCTCTTACTGACACAACTCCCCCTATCAACAACAACCATTTGCATGTCATTTATTCCTTTACTACTCCCCCTTTGATTAGCAACCATTTATTTTTCACATGTCTTCTCTCCCCCTTTGACATCAATGGCAAAGGGCACATACTTGCAACTCCAACACTTTAGAATCATACCAGCTGCTCCCCCTGAGTAGCAGCTCCCCATCATCAATCTGGACCACAACATATGACTGTGATATCCACCAGACTGATGCGCATCAATGCATCTTAGTTCATCACCAGAGGAGTAATAACCCCTAACTTCTCCCTGAGATACTCAAAAGAGTCCTTGGGTAGAGGTTTAGTAAAGATATCTGCAATCTGATCCTTGGAAGGCACAAACTCCAATCTGACCTCATTCTTGTTCACTTGCTCTCTCAAAAAGTAAAACTTTATGGATACATGTTTAGTCTTTGAATGCAACATTGGATTCTTTGAAATATTTATTACACTTGAATTATCACAGAAAATTGTGATAGGTTCCTCATACTCCACTCTGATGTCTCTTAGCATTTGCTTCATCCACAAAACTTGAGTGCAACTACCTACTGCTACAATATATTTTTCTTCTGCAGTGGACAAAGATATTACCTCTTGTTTCTTTCTCAGCCAAGAAACCAATCTCTTTCCCAAAAGGAATGCTCCACCACTGGTACTCTTCTGGTCATCCACATCTCCTACCCAATCCGCATCTGTATAAGCATGAAGAGAGAAATTATGATCTCTAGGATACCACAAACCATACTCAACTATCCCTTTTAGATACCTAAAATTCCTCTTGATTTCCATGACATGAGATACTCTAGGATTACCTTGGAATATAGCAACAAGACCAACAACATTCATAATATCAGGTCTAGTTTGAGTGAGATACAACAATCCTCCAATTATTCACCTGTACTTTTTCTGATCAGTCTTAGCAAAGTCATCATCTTTTCTCAATTTACATCCGGTTGCCATGGGAGTACTCAATGGTTTTGACTCTTCCATCCCAAATTTCTTCAATAATTCTTTCACATATTTGGTCTGAGAAATGAAGATTCCTTTCTTAGTTTGAATGATTTGTAGACCCAAGAAGAAATTCATTTCCCCAAGCATGGACATCTCAAATTCACTTTTCATTTGATTTGCAAAGGTTTTGCACATACTATCTCTTCCTCCAAAACTGATATCATCAACAAATACTTCAATAATCAAGATATTTTCATGATCAATTTTGAAGTACAAATTACTGTCAGCAATACCTTTGTTAAAACCAATCTTCAAAAGATGCTTATCCAATCTTTCATACCAGGCTCTTGGGGCTTGCTTGAGTCTATATAGTGCTTTCTTCAACTTGCAGACCATATCACCATGATCACACAATTGAAATCCATCCAGTTGCTCAATGTATACTTCTTCTTCCAAGTCACCATTCAGGAAGGCAGACTTGACATCCATCTGATACAATTTGAAATCCTTGAAGGTAGCAAAAGCAAGAAATAATCTGATGACTTCAATTCTTGCCACCGAAGCAAAAGTTTTTTCAAAATCAACTCCTTCTATTTGAGAGTAACCCTTGCAAACCAATCTGGATTTATTTATGATTACTTCACCAACTTCATTCAGTTTATTCCAGAAGACCCATTTGGTTCCAATCACATTCCTTTTTTTAGGTATGGGAACAAGATCCCATGTGTGATTCTTCTTAATTTGCATTAGTTCTTCCTCCATTGCCTTAGTCCAATTTTCATCATTGCAAGATTCATTCACTGTCCTAGGTTCAACTTTTGAAATCAGACAATACTCTTCTGAATCTTGAGCAATCCTTCTTCTTGTTTGTACACCTTTTCTTTTATCACCTATAATCTAATCTTCAGAGTGATTCGGTCTTATATACCTGGGAACTTTGGGAGTTTCTTACACTTCAAATTCTTAAACAGGTTCATTCAAACTTATGTCTTCTTCCTTATTTACCAGATAAGTTTGAATCTAAATTTCAGAGAGAGCTTGGACTTCTTGAACATAAACATAATTTTGATCATCTTCATCATATTCATAAAACCTTGAGGATTTTTCAATTCCTTCATCAACCTTCACATTTGTACTTTTAACAATCTTCCTTAATCTCTTGTTATAACACCGGTATGCTTTGCTTTGAGTAGAATAACCCAAGAATATTCCTTCATCACTTCTAGCATCAAATTTTCCTAGATCTTCATCTCTTTTAATGTAACATTTGCTACCAAAGACTCTGAAATACCTCACAATAGGAGTGATGCCAAACCAAAGTTCATAAGG
The DNA here is from genome assembly GCA_027924645.1 of Cunninghamia lanceolata. NCBI lineage: Eukaryota > Viridiplantae > Streptophyta > Pinopsida > Cupressales > Cupressaceae > Cunninghamia > Cunninghamia lanceolata. The sequence goes on along the minus strand of BSBN01000306.1, from coordinate 10,574,637 downwards.
AGTCTTACCGGTATTGCTTATGATTTGTACTCGATTGAGAGTATAGACTGTAGTGCTAAAAACTTCTCTCTAATAGATCTGAGGAACATTTGCTTCTATCATCATGGTCCTAGATGCTTCCTGGATGGTCCAGTTCTTTCTCTCCACTACTCCATTTTGTTGTGAAGTCCTAGGAGCAAACAATTGTCTCTTTATTCCATGTTTCTCACATAATTCTATGAACTCATCGGATGTGAACTCTCCACCTCTATCAGACCTCAGACATTTTAATTATAATCCAATTTCATTCTCTACCATAGCCTTGAATATTTTGAATTTCTCAAGAGCTTCTGATTTCTCTTTCAAAAAAGTAACCCACATCATCTAGGAATGGTCATCAATTAATAGCATGAAGTATCTATCACCTTACAGACTCCTTATTCTTGCCGGACCACATAGATCAGTATGAACTAAGTCCAATAACCCGATAGAAGATTGATCCTTGCTTTTGAATGAGACTCTGCTTTGTTTCCCCAACTGACATTCTTTGCACAAACTATTTGTAGGTTTCACCAGTTTTGGAAGATCTCTTATAGCCTGAGTGTTGCTTATCTTGATGATATTATCAAAATTCACATGACTCATCCTCCTATGCCATAGCCAACTCTGATCAATTTGCACAAATAGACAACTTTTACCAGTACAAACTAAATGCAAGATATTACATTTTTTTTGAGTACTGAATGGAATCTCTATTCCAGAACTTTCAAAGATCTTACATTTTCCATTCTTGAATCGAAGATCATAGCCTTTGTCCACCAACTATCCAACACTGAGAAGATTGTGCTTCAGACCTTCAACATATAGTACATTACCAGTTTTGTTCTTTCCATCAAAAGAAATAGTTCCTCTACCTCTGATTCTACTAGCAGAATTATCACCAAACTTTACCACTCCTCCTTCATACATTTCCAAATCTATGAACTTATTTTTGTCACCTATCATATGGTGAGAACATCCACTGTCAATGACCCAATCATCCTTTTCTTCAACTTGGGCAGCCAGAGCTCTTTCTACAACTTTATGATTAACAGATTCAGAGGGCATTGGATCTTCTTCCTTGATGGAAATAAACACCCAATCACTTCCAGATTTGTTTCCTATCTCTGATTCATCATCTGTTACTCCTTCATGAACATAGTAACAATTCTTTTGGAACCTTGATCTGTTAGGATTTGGCCTTGAAAATCTTTCAAGACACCTTGAGGCAAAATGACCAATCTTATTGTAGTTAAAACGCTTAAAAGGCAATTTCCCTTCATACTTACCAGATCCTCTTGGCAGTCTTTTTGCAATAAGTGCTTCAAGTTGAGCAGTTTCTACTTCTTCTTCTTCCAGATCTTTTCTTTCTTTTTCATACCATGATAGTTTCTTTCAAGAGTTCTCTCCCGGATCAAACCTTTGTTTACCTTTTACAGAGGCACTGGCTTTGAATGCAGATTTAGTCTTGGGGGGGCATCTCCAAACTTAGTTAATTCAAATGTAGCCAAGTTACCAACCAATTGATCTCTTGTGACACCTGAATGGGCTTTGAATTCTTCGATGGCAGCAACCTTGTATTTATAAGAAGCAGGAAGGGATTTGAGAACTTTTCCAACAATCTCATCTTCATCCAAGACTCCACCAGCACATCTAATGCCACAAACAATCTCATTTACTCTTGGCATAAAAGTAGTGATATTTTCATCTTCTCTCATCTTCAGATTTTTGAATTTTCCTTCCAGACTCTATAGCCTTGCACATTTAACATACTTGTCTCCTTCATGCAAAAGTTCCAGTTTTTCCCAAATCTCAAAAGTAGTTTGTAGGTCAACAACATTTGGCAGCTCTAAATCAGACAAGGCACTTAGAAGAGCTTCTTTAGTCCGCAAATTATTTTCAGCATCTATGATTTCATTTGCAGTTTTTGGGCCATTCTATGGAGGAGTATACTTCGTTGAAGCCATGGTCTAGTACTGCATTTCCATACATTGTAAGTGACATTGCATGCAAATTTTCTAAAGATTAAAATTGGTTCTATCAAACTTCAGACTATCCTTCTTGTAGGACGACATCATGGATCCCCTCAAGTGGTTAAGCTCTTTTAGAGGAACTTAGCTCTGATACCAATTGTTAGATTCAGGACAAACAACTAAGAGGGGGGGTGAATCAGTTGTCCAAAACTTTCTTCCAATAAAACACTTAAATTCACTTTGTAATTCAGTAGCATAATAATAAATCAATCATGGAAACATAATGCATTAAATCAAGAGCAGAAACACATCAACACATAAGACACCAAGATTTTGATGTGGAAAACCCGGTTAAGGGAAAAACCACAAGGTGATTAACCCAAGATTGTATTCTCTGTTAGAAGAATAGAAGGAACAAAATGGCACATGCCAATTAGGGCTCACTACTCAAGCACACTGCTCACAAGAGGCCCACTACCTAAAACAGACACATTGTCTACAAATTAAGTATCACATACTTGAATTGGAAAATAGCATCTTCACCATGCTTGAGTCAATTCCATTTAAACCCAATACTTTTGCTCTACTTTTCACTCTCCTCTTCTCTATCACACTCTCATCTTCTCAAGATCACTCTGAAATGACTTTATAATTCCTTATTTATACAAGACATTGACTTAGGAATAATCATCCAGGTCGACAAACATTACAAAGAAAATCCATAAATATATCATGACTAATTGCAAAAGACTTCATGCAGAACAACACACTATCAGCCACACAGATCTGAGACTTCAATCTTCTTTTAAGAACACACCAATCTTCACATAACATCTTCAAGATCATCTGCAGGATGTGTAACTCATCCGGTCAGCCAGACTTAGGAAGAACACCATCATCTGGAAGTAATTCTTCAATTGCGAGCTCAAACTCCAATGCGGACCACCAACACAAACTAGACACAATCCAAAGACCTCCACAAGCTTCCCTGAATCACCAGGAACATCCACACTACATCTAATTACTGAAATCCTTATCTCCTTCATCTAGAACCTCAAGAATGCAGTCTGTCATCACTATCACAATGGACTAGATGCTTGCAGACCTCTAGACCACAAACCAATTGAGTTGTCAATTCACATTGACTTCCTAAACATTCCCTCAAATCTGCAGAACAGGATATTGCATTTTCAGATCTCACTGGACCTATATGTGTCACTCTGTCACCTCTGAACACCTGCCGCAACCAGTTTTACTTGAGTGGCCACAACTTCTTTAGATGTTCATGCGGACCTTTGAAATCTTTACTAGATCTCCTTAAGACACATATCTACAAACCCTTTGATGCACACCCTTTGATCTTCATCTTCGCTAGGATCTTTAGCTCACTGTCTTCACTGTTCTTCTCTATTCCTGATTAGGACTAATTTTCTCAATATCCTCAGTAGACAGCTCATCCAATCCTTATCATCAATGCAACAGGAGTATGTTGACATCAATGACAACACCGATTAGGCCCATATTTGCAACAAGTTGTTCTAATTAATCCTTCAATCTAATTTCCATGCGGTCACTTGATTCCCCTTCATGATACTGATACAAATCTGTAATGTTGAATATAGGTGATATGCCAAATGTCTCTGGTAACTCCACTTCATATGCATTTCATGAATCAAACTTCTTAAGAATCCTACATGGTCCAAACATCCTCATTCTCAACTTGTTGTACCTTCCCACTAGAAATCTCTCCTTTCTTAGATATACCATAGCTTCATCTCCAACAAAAAATTCTTTATGTCTCCTCTTCTCATGTTCTTGTTCTTTATACTTGTTGTTCATCTCCTTCAAATGCTTCATGATCTGAATATGTATTGTCTCCATGTATCCTGCAAATTCTTCTACCTTTGCACTTCTCTTATTCTCCATATTGATGTCTCTCAGCTTTGCAACTCCTGTAGGTTTGACTCTAGTCATAATCTCAAATGATGTCTTCCATGTACTTATGTTCACTAAGTTATTGTATGCAAATTCTACTTGTGGTAGAATTATATCCCAATTTCCTACCTTATCTCCTACTAAGCATCTCAACAAGTTACCCAAACTTCTATTTACCACTTTTGTCTATCCATCTATCTATGGGTGAAATGTTGAACTAAAATTTAGGTCTATCTTCATCTTCTTCCACAATGTCCTCCAAAAATATCTAAAGAATCTTGTATCTCTATCTAAAACTATACTCTTTGGTAATCCATGCAATCTCACAATCTCCTTGAAAAATAGATCAGCAACATGCACTACATCATTTGTCTTCTTACAAGGAATGAAATGAGTCATCTTTGAAAATCTATCCACTACTACAAATATAGAATTATGTGGACTCTCTATGATCTTGGTGTAATGGATGAAAAGAGGGTAATGTGGTTGATGATTGATAGTTTGATTAGATCCTCCTTTCACTACATACAATCAAGGACATTAAACCAAGTTGAATCACAAATTTTGCAAGAGGACTGGTTTGGAGTCACTCAGAATGATAGGTAAATTTGGAATTTGTTGATTAATTTGTAAAACCTTAGTTTGATTAAGCCCAAGACCCTAATTGTGCAAAATCATAAGCAAACAGACAAAAACTGACAAATGCTCGCACAAGAAGACACTAAATGTAGAAGAGATACATACCAGATTTTAGATTTTTGGATGCAGGAACTTTAGGGTCAAAAGAGAGGGTGCCCAAGCCCAAGGTGGTACTTTCTCTAAGGACTTCAAGATGAAATCTGCTACAGGCTGCAACCACTTTAGAGATTCCCAACATTGCAAAACTTGAGGTCAAAAGAGCAGACGCCCTTGACATTTTAGTGATATTTAATATTGTTTTCTTTGGATCCAGAATCCTTATGCTCTACAATGATCCTCTGTAACTCCTCTCTGCAAGATCAAACACTTGTCACCTATAATCACAAGAGAGGGGTTGGGGGTTGTGGTGTTTAGGAGCTTTCCTTGGTCAAGCTCCAAAATGGCATTTAAGCTTTCCAACACCATTGTTAGAGAGAGTGTGTGTCCTTGTAGTACATAGGCAAAAGCAATTGATATGATAAATGATTGAAAACACAAAGTAGATGTCACCTTAGAGGTGAAGCTCTCATGGGGAGATGAAGATCTTCTATGCCATGAGGAGATGGGTTGATGAAGACAAATCTACAACAAACATGAACAAACACAACACAATACTGCTCTGCAACACAATGAAAGCCTTAAGTATCCTTAGCACAAGATCACAAGTTCACAATATCCATCTAGTTTTAGAATGAAGTCCTAAACATGATTATATATGCATTCCCCCTAAAACTTCATAATTCAAACTTAAGATGCCGACAAGGGAAACCTTTAACCATCATATTGCCGACAATTAAATTTTGGGCCTTGAAAAAATAGGGCAGGACAAGGGCGCGGGTACCCTTGTCTAGGCACCTATTTTAGGGCTGAATTAAGCTCACAAAGGTCCCCTTAGTCCCATTTTACATGGGTTTCAGGGGATTTTGCTTCGAGAGTCCTATTTAACATGCACGATTAAATCTAAGGGACCTAGGAGCTAAACTTAGGAGGTAAAAGTCCTTGGGGGACATTTTATGACATATCATTTAGTCCCCACTTTAATGTATGTATGATCTTATGACCCATACGTGCATTAAAGTACAATAAAAAACACATCAAACACACAGCCACATGAAGCTAAGGCATACACAAAGATTGAGGAACTATTTCTAGCCCCTAGTCTTAGGTAAGCACTAGAAGACACTTCGCAAATATGCAAAACATGGAGAAGACAGTATTGAAGACACACAATACACAATGAAGACAAGAGAGAAATCATGCAAAACATGATGAATACATTGATATAACATTTTCATAACATTTTCAAAAAGCTATGAATGAGGTGTGCAAACACATAGTGTTGAAATACACACTGTGTAATTAAGAATATGCCAATTTTCATACAATTTAACGAAATTATGCAAAAATTTTGAATGACCAATGAATTTATCCTTGGATATGAGTGTAAAATCTAAAATGCAAGATATTTAGAATGAATGCAATGAAACAACACCAATTTATGCTTGTTTATGCACCTAAAATGTTCCCCTTTTTCACTTTTTTCAATGCAAATGCACAAAATATGTAATGAAATTAGGAGAATGAGGAGGGAAAGAAAATCAAAACATTTTAATCAGTCCAATAATGCAGCAAAATTTGTCACAACACACCAATCTTGCAATGCTAGAGGAAAGATTAGCCAAAATGTAGTAAAAATGCAAGGACTTTTGAAAGCCTAATAGTGAAATTAAGGTATGAAAGTATGTAAAATGATGAATGGATGGAATATAATCAGATTTAATATGTGAAATAACTAATATGAGATTTTAAAATAATTCCAAAATCCTTCAATGCTCAATGCAAGTGAAATTTTAAGGAAGTATGAATGAATATGCCTCTTTTTGTTGAAATACACAATAGGTAAATGCAAAATTTGGAATGTGGATGAAAAAATGTACAATGATGAAACACTATAGTCCAAAATCAGAGTTGAATGAGTAATAAAATATGAAACAAGATTTTAATTACAAATCCTAGCTTTTGAAATTACTAGGTTATATAAAAAATGCAAAATTTCAAGCAAACCCTAGCAAATGAGAGATGCAAATGCAAGGTAAATGATCATGAAGATATGAAATGTTGTATTTATCTCAAATCTGATACAAATATCAGAAAATTAAATGCTCTCAATAATATGCAATGAAAATAGTGCAAATTATGCCTAAATGCAAGCTATAAATACCTTTTTTTTTAATTTTTAATTTTTTATGCAAGATTTTCAAATATATGATGATAAAAATAATATGTATGATGATGAAAATAATATGTATGAATGAAAATGTGATATATAACACTCAGCAAGGTGCAAAATTCAATAAAAACATAGGTTCACCAAAATGTAATGGATGAAAAAAGGGTAATGTAGTTGATGATTGGTAGTTTGATTAGATCCCCCTTTCACTACATACATTCAAGGACATTAAACCAAGTTGAGTCACAAATTTTGTAAGAGGACTCAATTATCAGGTTTGGAGTCACTTGGAATGATAAGGAAATTTAGAATTTGTTCATTTAATTTGTAAAACCTTAGTTTGATTAAGCCCAAAACCCTAATTATGCAAAATTGTAAGCAAACAAACGAAACCCGACAAATGCCATCACAAGAAGACACTAAATGTAGATTAGATACATAATAGATTTTGGATCTCAGGATGAGAGAACTTTGAGGTCAAAAGAGCGGGTTCCCAAGCCCAAGGTGGTACTTTTTCTAAGGGCTTCAGGATAAAATCTGTTATAGACTGCAACCACTTTAGAGATTCCTGACACTGCAAAATTGAAGATCAAAAGAGTGAGCACCCTTGACTTTTTAGTGATATTTTCTACCTTTTGGTTTAGATCTAGAATCCTTATGCTCTACAATGATCCTCTATAACTCCTCTCTGCAAGATCCAACACCTGTCACCTGCAATCACAAGAGAGGGGTTGGGGGTTGTGGTGTTTAAAAGCTTTCCTCGGTCAAGCCTCGAAATGGCATTCAAGCCTTCCAACACAGTTGTTAGAGAGAGTGTGTGTCCTTCCAAGATAGAGGCAAAAGAAATTGATATGATAAATGATTGAAAGCACAATGTAGATGTCACCTCAGAGGTGAAGCTCTCATGGGGAGATGAAGATCTTCTACGCCATGAGGAGATGGATTGATGAAGACAAATCTACAACAAACATGAACAAACACAACACAATACTTCTCTACAACACAATGAAAGCCTTAAGTATCCTTAGCACAAGATCACAACTTCACAATATCAATCTAGTTGTAAAATGAAGTCCTAAACATGATTATATATGCATTCCCGCTAAACATTTGTAATTCAAACTTATCATGCCAACAAAGGAAACCTTTAACGGTCATATTGTTGACATTTAAATTTTGGGCCCCAACAAAATAGGGAAGGACAAGGGTGCGGGTGCCCTTGTTCAAGCACCTATTTTAGGGCTGGATTAGGCTCACAAATGTCCCCTTAGTCCCATTTGACATGGGTTTCGAGGGATTTTTCTCTGAGAGTGCTTTTTAACATGCACGATTAAATCTAAGGGACCTAGGATCTAAACTTAGGATGTAAAAGTCCTAGGAAACATTTTATGACACAACACTTAGCAATCCTAATATGAAATCCATGCTTATGTCTTCCCAAGGTCTCTCTAGTGCTATCAAAGATTTGTACAAACTAGTATTCTGACTACTTCCTTTTGCAACTTGACATACTCTACAACTCTAAAAAAATTTCCTGACATCCATGTATATCAAAGGCCAAAAATAACATTCATTCACCATACCTACTATTTGTCAATTCCAAAATTTCCTAATAATCCTCAACTATGCTTTTCCTTGATCAAATCATCCCTCATTGAACTCCTAGGTATACACAACTAATTTCCTTTGAACAACATATCCTCCTAAATGAAATAATTCAACCACTTGCTTCTATATGTCACAACAAGTTCCTTACATGTTTTCCATGCTTTTGCAAAATCAATATCTTCTTCATACATAATCTTTGGTTCTTCAAAACCTAATACTTATACCCTCATTTATGTCAACAAACTACTTCTTAATACATCTGGAACTTTTTTTTACTTCCCACTCAAGTGCTTCAACATAAATTTGTAACTCTACATGAACTCTACTCATCTCATGTGTCTTTGATTCAACTTACCCTGACTGTTCAAATACTGCAAAGCTTGATGGTTAGTGTAAAATAAAATTCCTTTGGCAAGTAATGTCTCCACTTCTTCAAGGCTTGAATTATGGCATAGAACTCTTGATCATAAACTGAATATCTTCCCTTGCATCATTCAACTTCTCACTGAAATATGCTACTAGTCTCCCTTCTTGACTTAACACTGCTCTTATTGTATTTCCACTGGCATCACAATCAACTTGAAATACTTCGTCAAAATCCGGTAATGCTAACACTAGTTGCTTTGTCACCTCCTACTTCAACAATTTAAAACTCTTATGTGCTCCAGACATCCACTTAAAGTCCTTCCTCTCACCTCTCATTATTTATGTCATTGGTGTGCATATAGTACTAAAATTTCTAATGAACTTCTGGTAGAAACTTGCTAGTCCATGAAATGATCTTACCTCTTGACTGTTCACAGGTGTTGGCCACTCAACAATTGCTCTAACTTTCTCATGGTCCATCTTCAATCCTTTCGCAAAAATAAAAAATTCCAAATATACCAATTCTTCCTTCATAAAACTACATTTCTTTATGTTAATGAAAAATTTTTCTTCTCTCAGTCTCTGAAGTACTTGTCTAATACACTACAAATGTTCTTCTTTTGTTCTATTGAAAATCAAAATATCATCCAAGTATACAATAACAATCTTACCCAAGAATTTCTTTAAAACTTCATTCATCAATCTCATGAAAGTACTTGGTGCATTAGTTAATCCAAAATGCATGAGTAACCATTCATACAATCCTTCATTTGTCTTACATGTAGCCTTCCACTCATCTCCTTCTCTAATCTTGATCTAATGGTATCCACTTTTTAGGTCTATCTTTGTGAAATATCTTACTCCACTCAAATAATCCATGATGCCATCCATCCTTAGCAATGGAAATCTATACTTAACAGTGATCTTATTGATTTCTCTAGAGTCTGTACGCATCCTCCATTCACCATCTTTCTTTGGTGCTAGTACTATAGGTACCACACATGGGCTTATACTTTCTCTAATCAATCCTTTCCTCAATAGCTCATGTACTTTTCTACTTACTTCTACATTTTTGCTGGTGTCATCCTATGTTACTCTCTGTTAGGAAAATTGGCTCCAGGTATAAGATCCATATGATGACTGATACTCTGGATTGGTGGCAATCTATCAAGCACATTCTCTGATATGATATCTTGGTACTCTATCAACAATTCAGTTATCTCCTCCTGTAGTTGTTCTTCTTTTTTGGTGGCGGCTTCTACACTTAGGGCTCCACACTTCTTTGGAATCAATGCAAACCAAATATTCTCATGTCTCAATCCATCCAAAAATTTCCTTCCATCCACTAAACAAATTATAGCATTTCCACATACTTTTCTTTTAGGTTTTTCTTCCAAAGGTATCAAGATATGTCTCGTCCCATTTGATGTTATATATGACATACATCCATTAGTATAATATCACACCAAACCTCATCAACAAAAGATCCTATATGAAATTTCACCAAACATTATTCACTCACCAGTACTTTGTGCTCATCTTCAATCCATGCTATCTTGCAGGGCTTTGGATGTTTTAATCTCTCCATATTCAGCTTCATCACCATCTTCTCTACAACCAAATTATCAATACTACCTCTATCAATGACAACCTTGCAAATTTACCTCCTGATTTGCATCTGGTCTAGAACAAACTTTTCCTTTGTGGTGGTTCCTTAGTTGTTTCTACTTCAAATAAATCTCTCCTCATGACTAATGACTCCCCTTTCTCCGTCTTTCCTATAGAACTAGGTGATCCAATCAGTTCTTTTTCCGCATATGTTTCTCTTGCACTATTCTCTATCCTCTTGCCAGTACTCCCCTGATGACATTCAAATGCTTGGTGTCCTTTGCCTCCACAGTTAAAATAGGTTCCTTTGAATGATCTCTTGTCAAATCATCTTTCATCTCTTTGATGTCCTTCACTGTGGTAGGAATTATGATTCCCTGTGTTGTTGTGGTAGAAACTCCTATCATCTCTCTAGTATGAATTGTTGTCTCTATCTTCTTTCTGATATGTGGTCTTTTCCTATGGAATGTGTTATACCTCTTTGAAATTTTCCTCCTTTACCTCTCTGCCTTCACTCATATCTCTTATTCAGCTTGTCTTCAACTTTCAGCACAAATTGATATGCTTCTTCCATTGTTGTCATCCTTACCAAAGTTAGTTCTTCCTAAATGTTCATCCTCAGTCCATTTATGTACCGCACCACTTTCTCCTTGTTTTCTTCACTATGTCCAATCACTATGATCATCTTATAAAATTCTTTAGTATACTCCTTCACAGATTTCTCCTTTTGTTTTAGGTTTTGTATTCTCTTCAACAATTTGAACTCATAGTTAGCAAGTATGAACTGATTCTTCAATTTTGTCACCATCATATCCCATTTTATGATTTTCTCTTTTCCTCTCCTATTTCTATCCAATTGAACTTCTTTCTACCAAATAGAAACATGTCCTTTCAACTAAGTCTTTGCAAATCTTACTCTCTCTAGATATTCTATCTCCTCATATTCAAAGTATTCCTCCATGTAATTTATTAAATCAATCAATTCCTTAGGGTTTAAATTTCTGGTATAGTTTGCAATCTCAATTCTAGGTCTTTTAACAATCTTAGAAATAGCCTTCAACATATTTACCTGATCAGATTCTTCTTCTTCTAGGGTTTCTTCATTTTGGTCAGCAGCTTGAAATTCATCATCTTCATGTCTAGGGTATAGTTATCTTCTTCTACAGCATCCAATCTAACTTTCATTGTTCTCATCATCTCTATCATTTCCTCCATTCTTGTAGCAAAATTGACCATAGAAGGCACCCTCCTTGGTGGAATTTTTCCTAGGATTCAGTGCAACTACCTCAATTTGGTGATCTAACTACAAGGTTGCAACTGCCTCACAATCAGTGCTCTATTGACAAACACTAGTAGGTTGCTTTAGGTCAGTGATCTATTCACTTCAAGATATTTTGAAATACCTTCACTCCCAAAGGATTCACAAACTTCACTCTGATCTCCCAAAGGATTCACAAACTTATCTCTGGTCTCCCAAATGATTCACAACTTCACTATGATCTCCCAAAGGATTCACAACTACGCTCTGATACCACTCAATGCAGTCAGGGATGGAGGGTCTAGAGAATGGATTGTCCAAACCTGTAGCTAGAGTAGAAATAATGGAAATAACACAAGAATGGAAAGCAATGGAAGATCTATATGCTCAATATCTCAGATAATTACAAAGCTTATATGCTGGCAACATGCAGGCTACAATCTGGCTCACCGGATTTCTTTTTAGGTTACAACATATATGAATGACATGTCATTGAAGTGCCTCTAGAAAAGAGATATCCTTCTATATTATTTCTACATATCAACTATTTACTTCCTAATGTATCTAAGAAATGCTTATATATCATCTTCTAGCTCCAAGAATCCTCTGCATTGACATCAAGAGGTCTCAAACCCCAATTCAAAATGAAACATGTAGGTCAGCCTATACAACTCATGGTACTACTTCAAAAATGAATGAAATGTGTTGTGGTTCTTGATGAAGGTTTATCTGATCCTTTACCACCTTGTGATATGTTTCATTTGGCTCTGCAAGTCATGGGCATGCTCTGCAAACCTTGTATGTTCCAACTGAATACTGACTGCTTTGCTTTGTGAAATTTGATGGTCTTTCAATTGCGATAACTCTCCACAAATGATTCCAAATCTCATGAAATCTAAATATGATGTAGATGAGATAGTGTAGAATCAAAGTCCTACTCCACAAGCTCTAAAATGATGATTTGGTAGAATACAGTAGAAAATTTTGAACTGCAACTGAAATGCAAGAAAAGAAAAGAATCAAAATATCTTTTGTTGATGCAAGATTGCTCTTGAACTTGGGATGCTCCTACATCAAACTATCTTGTGAATGTGTACCCTCTTGGGAATATTCTTCAAGACAAGTGGTATGACCTATGGAGGAGCTCATTTTTCTCCTCTTGTGGCTCTTGAACCTCAATTATTATGGTGCATCATTATTTTACATGCTTTGGAGGGGAAGTAATCATCTTGCTCTTACCTTTATCAATTGTACCCTTAGCAAGTTCTCCTCAGTCAACCTCCTTGTCAGACTAACATTATGACCTTGGGTGAGTGTTCATAGATAACATTCTCAAGCATTAAAAGGCATGTATGTTTATTTCAATGCAATGTGTTCCTTTTAGTGCTCCAAATTGAAATCTTCTGAGAATGATTTATCATTGATAATTGATATGATTTTTGGATTTGTTTAATTACACAAATAAATGTCTTTAAATACCAAGACATAAAAAAGTCATGAAAATGTAGACCAAGTTGGCTCCCACTAACTAGTAAAAAAGGGCAAGATTTGATAATTTAAATTTAAAATTTTGAAATTTTGGGGTCAATCCTGAGCTCATTGAGATCAATCCCAAACTCCATGGGATTGATCGAGGACATGAAATTGTAAACCTCAAGGTAGGTATCAAATGTATGGATATGTGTGACATGGTAGGAGCATTAAATGATTAATAATGACAAATATGTGAGAACTATGCATGATTAAATATAGGATAAAGTCAAATATGTGAGACAAGTGCCAAAATAAGACTAAATAAGAATTGGAGAATATGCCAAACTCAACATAAAAGTGTAACATTTACCAATATAGAATTATATTAAATTATTATTTGAAAATGAATTCAAACTAAATGGAAGTTTATATGGGTATGCAAATTTCACCACTACTATATCTATCCTAGTAATAATAAATACTAGCAATTGGACCTAGAGGTTCAATGGGCATGCTGATAGTTTTGAGAAGAAATTTTAGATTTTTTTTATTTTTTTTAAATTGAAGTTATTTAATCTACTAAATTATGTTATCATTACTTTACATTAACTCCCTATCAAGAGATCACTACCTTATCCATATAGATCATTACAAAAAATATAATTTTCAAAATGATAGTTCACCTTCAATGTGGTAAAATGTTATAACACAAAAAATTAAAAGTTTAAATAGAAATAGTCAACTGACATCTAATTCTTGGACTAAAAAATTCAAGAAAAAAAAAGTTTTGAGTATTCCTTTAGCATGTATATTTGCCTTCCTTTCATAAGTTATTTACAAACTTATAAGATTAACATGCACATGCATTAGGAAATCATAAAAGTAAACAATAACAAAAAAAACATTAGATTTTAAAAATTAAAGTTTGGCATTTGCACCAACTTTTTGAGGAATTAATCTTTGAATAAGTGAAGGGGTCGAGTCTTAACTATCTGCTTTGCCCAAGGACGTCCAATACAAACTTCATTGATGTGGCGGATGATATTCTATCACACAAATATTGTAACTACACAAAGTGGACAATGGCAGAGTTGGTAACTAAATGAAGAAATCCAAGGCCAAGCTCAAGTGGAGTTGTAGGTAGTGGTATGGCAAGATAGATGTGTGTGCAACATTGCAAAACTTTCATACCTATAGGTGATGGTGAAAGAGAATGTGAATGCATATCAAATGATTAAATATCAAGCGGTGGATAGAATTGAGGGTATTATCTTTGCCAAAAAATAAGTGTACCTAAATATATGCAATCATAGTATTTATCATATCCTAATTGGTCCAAAGCACCCAATGTACCAACTCTTCCATCAAAGGATTTAAAGAGACTATTAGTCTCCTTATCTTGGGAGGTACAACTAAGAATCATATTAAACAAGAAAATCATATAAAACACAAAAAAGAATCTAAGAAGTGGAGGTTGACAAAACCTCCTTTATCTCAAATCTATTAGCATTCCTAAACTAATTTATTAATAGTATGAAATTTCTATTTCATCTCCTTTATTTAAGTATGATGAATCTAGAAGATATTGTGTATAGGAGGTAGTAAGTATTTGATCATCATATTTCATTTGTTTCCTTGTTATAAGACTTTCAGAGGTTGACTTTTTGAAGTGGTTCAATCTAATAATTCATCATTTCATACTTTTGTTTGCACACTTATATACTATTCTATCATTACTATCTTGTGAATTTGATATGAATTTGCTCTCACAAATATTACTTTTGTTTGCACACTTATCTATTATTCTATCATTGATATCTTGTGAACTTGATATGAATGTTGATTTGAATTTTCTGCAAAAAATAAATTCAATACAAAATGACCTTACAAGGAATAAGATAAGAGGTAATAGGACATCAACAAAATCTCTCCCTTTAAATGACATCTAATTCACATAGAACCCCTATATCAAGATGATGAAATTGTGAGGCCTAGCTAGTATTATCCTAGATATTTTGATTTGATTTTATATTTTGATGTGTGTGTAATGGACTTGGTTAATGTTGAGATTCTGGACTATGGATATTATTATTATTTTGATTATAAAAATAAATGCTTTATTTTCCTATTAGATATTTATTTATTTGTTTGTTTAAAATGAAATAATATGTTTATTTAGTAAAATAATAGATTATGAAATATTAATGATTATATGTTTAATTTCTATAAAAATAAATAGTATTGTTTTGATATGTTAGATTATGTGATTAATTGATGTTAGAAATAAATGTTTAATTGCTTTGGCTATAAGTTTTATTTTTAAAAAAAAAATATACTCATGTTTCTATGAGATTTTTGCAGGTAGAGTGGCCAAAGTTCCTTAAGAAATTGGAGACAAAATCCATATGCTCAAATCTTGACAATTGTTTAATTATTTATTTATTATTTCTTATTATTTTGTAAGGGAGGGGTTTGTGTCGAAAGTATGTGTTATTTTAGTATGTTTATTTGAATTAAAAAAAGTATTTTGTTTTATTTTGTGAGAAGGGAATGTAAAGAGTTGGGTAAAAGGTTTTATTTTAAAAGAGGGAAATGTGAATCATTTTCCTCATTCTTGAAAAAATAGTAGTATTGTAGTTTTCTAGGGAGTAGTGATCTTTCTTCTTCTTTTTTCTATTGCTGAATGCTTCTTGGATGGAAAAAGAAGAGGATTTTTGGGTGAGAATGAAGGCTTGATCATGGACTGTTGGCTGGAAATAGATTGTGCATCTTTTTGGTGAAATTAGTGAGGTTGATCCTAACTTAGATAGACAAGGTATGAATAATCCTTGTCAAAATTTAGTGTTTTGTTAATTTTGTGAATGTTGAATTCAAGTGATGTGTTAGTTGTTGTGAAAATTTGTGTTGTCATGTTTGATTGTTTGTGGATTTGGGTATGCAAAGGGAACTGCCCTCTAAGACAGTTCAGAGCTTCCCTCATGTGGGGTAAAGGAGGGTGTGGAGTCTCTCTTGGGGTTTTGTGGAGTTTGTGATGGCGTTGTGGGCTGGTTGTCTTGGGAGAAAGGGAGAATGGGAGTAAAATTTGATGGGAGATTAGGAGATTCAATGGGAGTTGGGAGGATGTATGGTTGGCTGTGATAATGGGAGTGTGGAGTTGTGTGAAGAAAAGGGAGTTATAATTGTGCCCCAACATTAAATTTTCCCCACTTCATCCCCTTAATAGGAATTCCATGTACGGATTCCACATGTGTGAGTCAAAAGTCATTAGTTGTTTTCTGATTTTTGTTTCATTGTTAATTGTTTGGAGCAATGGATTTTGTTTCCCGCTCGAGGGTGGACTCAATTTTATCAGTCTTATGGATGGGTGGAGAGCAGGACTAGGCTGCTATTTTTTGTGTTTGTAGGTTACAAGACAAGATCTAGATTTGAGAAAGATTTGAAAAGTGTGAGTCTATTGTTAATGAACAAATTAGTATGTTGCAAAGTACAGAATTACAGGTTGGAAGATATCTTTCTGTATTGTACATTGAAGGAAGAACAAAAACCTCATCTCTGTACAAGTAAATCATTATTCCATTTCTTACTCATTGAAGTTATATTGTAATAGATCAAAATTTCTTTTATATGTGAAAACTTTGGAGGAAGCGATATGATCCTGTAGCATTTTATATCAGATTTTAACATTTGTTATTATTAAGATCTTTAGATAAAAGTTTGTTTCTCTAAATTATCCAAATATAGAATGGAATCAACGTTATTCTTTGTATGATGAAATGAGAAATTTCAAAGTTTAAACCCCAAAATTTCTGTATGTCGAGCTAAATAGCAAACTATATGTGAACTATACTATTATTATAATTGTTGTTGGGTAGCTGTGACTACCCATGGCTATCATAGTAGTCGCTGTGAAAGTCGTGGGAGCCACGACTCCCACGCAACAAAGAGGACGGTTGTGGGTAGCTGAAGGCCACCATAGGTCGAGCTCCCACTATGTTTCCTTACGGATAACAACAATAATAATATTCTTGTCACTTCTATGGTAGCCATTACATATATTTATTGTTAAGTTGTTATTTTATTTCATTTGAATATATATATATATATATATATAATGCATTGACTAAAAAGTGTGAATAGTTTTATGTATGATCTCCACTGTAAATATAATGATCTCTAGTCACTATTGTATCAATAACTTTCAAGTTATTTATAAAAAATGATACATATATTGTAATCGATGTATAAGTATTACCATTTTTTATCTTGCAATAGTAGTAAATTTGAATGAATTTATAATGGTATCTTCAAATGTTCTAATTCAATTAGTGAGTAGAGAATAAAAGAAATAATATGAGTTTTAAATATCAAGTTTGTATATTGGTTTTAGATTCTATGAGAAATAATCATAGTATACGATTGGGAAATATAGAGTTGGTATAAACTCCATAATATAGCGATTAAAAAAGACTAGTTTATGAGATTAAGTTTTTATTAATGATTATTGGAGTATTTAACTTACAATGTTATCTTTGAGAAGATACCAGCAAACAAATCTTTATCAACATTGTTATATCTAGATTTTTTAAGAGGATACAATAGTGAGTATGTCGTAAATAATAATTTATTATTTTAAATATTTTTTTAAAGTTGCATTCAAGTTAGTTATTTTTTATGTAAAATAAATTTAAAGTTTTGTTCAGGTTGTGGCTTTCAAGCTTTTATAGTTTCATATATTCTTTCTTTATAAGGAGGTTATTAAGTTAAAGTAAGTAGATTTTATTTTATTTTCTTATAATTACCCAATTCATTGATTTATTGATGTATTTTATTAGTTATTTTCTTGGGTGGGCATTACAAAGGTATTAGAGCACTAGGTTGCAACACTTGGGAACTTTGGGGAAAATGTAATAATAATGAAAATTTGTTTCTTGTTTATAGAATATGTTTCCTTGATAAAGGCACAGTCATTCTGCATCAGATCATTCTGGGAAGCCAATCGATCATGGGCCTCAAATTCTCCAGGCTTTGCATAACTTTGTAGATGTTATTTAGGAGAGACTTCCTTTTCCTAATAATCAAGGTCAACATCATTTAGAAGAGCAACATTCTATTCCCTAAGAGCACAATAGAAGTCCTCATTAGAGAGGTGTAGAGCATTCTGAGGAAGGAGAGTCAGGGCATTATTCACCTCCTCCTTGTAACACTCAAGCAAAGAAGGAGGCTTCTGTTGATGTAGATAAGTTGATTCAAGATTTCCTTAGACTTCAACCACAACACTTTTCTAGTTCTATTGATGGATCAAAGGTAGAATCTTGGTTGATTAGTCTTGAGAAATGTTTTGCACTGAAAACCTATGGGAGTAACCTTAAAGCTAGATTAGCAATACACCTACTCAAGGATAATGCGGATACCTAGTGGCAACAGGAGGAGAGGAAAATGCATTTGACTCCAGAGAATATTACTTGGGAAGTTTTCTTGGATATATTCAAGAAGAGATATGTTTCTGATCATTTTTGGCAGTGGAAAATAGATGAGTTTCATGATCTCCAACAGAGGGGACTTACCGTAGCTCAGTATGAGAACAAATTCTTTGAATTATCTCAGTATGTCAACTACATTCAGGATGAAAAGCTGATGGTAAACCTTTTCATCAAGGGGATTAATCATAGCATTGCAAGACCAATATGGTTATCTGAGCTTACTACTATGTGGCAAGCAATGGAGAAATCACTTATTGCAGAGGAGATCCATCCCAAGCATCATGATCATCATCAAAATTTGCATCAACATCAAAACCACAATCAATTCTGCTCTTTTGCACCTCCTAGAGGTCAGAGTAGGTCAAACTCTTTTCCTACTAGATCAACACTATAGAAGTCATAGTAGAGTTAGAAAGCAAAGTTGGCTCAAGGAGGTTTGGTCAGGTCTTGGCAAGTTCCATCATAGAGAGGAGATCAGAGAACTCAGAGATGATTTGTTGGATCAACTCACCCTCAGGAGAGTTCTCGTGGTAGTCAGGCTAGCTCTAGTAGATCAGTTTTTTAGTTTCTGGTACCACCTAAGGGTCCTTGTTATAACTGTAGAAGTAGGGGACACATTGCTCAAGAATATTTTCAGAACAATGCAGCTTCAGGAGTTCAGCAGGCGGTAGCTTCGAAGCCTACAGTGGGAGATGTGTCTAGATCTCACCGAGTCTTTACAGCTATTGATCATCAGCAAGCAGACCATCAGGGATCTATTATAGAGGTACCTGGAAAAATTGGTAAGGTTGTTGTATCTTTACCTTTTGATTCTGGAGCTATAGATTCTTTTATTTCCCCATCCATAGTGGAGAAGTGTGAGCTGGTGGCTACTAAGAAAGATGTTAATTGGGATGTTGAATTAACTTCTAGTGCTAGGATTTCTGTCAATTCTTTGGTTAGGGATTGCCAACTAGAGCTTAGCTCTTTGTCTACTAAAGCATATTTCAGGGTGATACCATTGGCATCATATGATATAATTTTAGGTATGGATTGGATGGATGCTCATGAGGCCAAATTAGATTGCTGACACAAGTCTATAGAATGTTTAGATGATATGGGAAAAAAGGTGGTAGTCTCAGGAATTAAGAGACCGGTGTTTCTTAGGATAATTTCAGCCATGCAGCTTAAGCGATGTATGAGAAAAGGATGCCAATTCTTTGCCATTTCCATTAGTGACCAATCAGAGGACAAGCCAGATAATTTTTTGGATGATCATCATGTTCTTCCAGAATTTGTTGATGTATTCCCCTCTCAAGTTTCCAGGATGCCACTGCGAAGGGAGATTGATTTTCATATCAACTTGGTTCCAAGAGAACAACCTATTTCTAAGGCCCCTTATAGAATTACACCACAAGAACTTTAGGAAATCGAGCTACAATTGGAAGAACTTTTAGAGAAAGGCCATATTCATCCCAATGTATCTCCTTGGGGTGCACTTGTGATTTTCATGAAGAAGAAGGATGTGACTCTTCAACTTTGCATAAACTACAGATAGTTAAATAAGATCACCATAAAGAATTGTTATCCTCTGCCAAGGATAGATGATCTTTTCAACCAAATTCAAGTAGTGAAGATTTTCTCTAAAATACATCTCAAGTCCGGATATCATCAGTTAAGGATTGTTGAAGCCAATAGCCATAAGACAACATTTCACACATGATATGGTCATTATGAGTTTATTGTTGTTCCTTTTGGTTTGACTAATGCCCCAGTAGTCTTTATGAGCTTGATGAATGGAGTCTTTCATACTTTTCTAGATCAATTCGTGGTAATCTTTCTAGATGACATTTTGATCTATTCTTGCACCATGGAGGAGCACAAGGAGCATTTGTGGCAGGTCTTGCAATGTCTAAGAGAGAATCAATTATATTCAAACATATCTAAGTGTGAATTCTTCCAGATAGAGATCCAATACCTAGGGCATGTTATTTTAAGAGATGGAATTTTAGTGGATCCCTCTAAGATTTGGGCTATTTTGGAATGGCCCGCTCCCACTAATGTAGTTGAGGTAAGGAGTTTCATGGGACTAGCTGGTTACTATAGAAGGTTCATGGAAGGCTTCTCCTAGATTTCCCATCTGATTACTTCTCTCCAGAGGTAAGGCGAGAAATTTGTTTGGTACAAGTAGTGTGAAAGAGCTTTTCAAATTTTGAAAGAGAAACTCACTAGTGTACCTATTTTAGCTATTCCAGATCCTACCAATGATTTGGTTGTTTATACAAATGCATCGATCGAGGGTATTGGAGTTGTTCTTATACAGGAGGGTCATGTGATAGCCTTCGAGTCTTGTAAGTTGAGGAGTCATGAGCTCAACTACCTGACACATGATTTGGAGTTGGCTGCAGTGGTTCATGCCTTAACCAAATGGCAACATTTTCTTCTTGGGCATAGATTTAAGTTACATTTTGACCATCAAAGTTCATAGTAGATCTTCTCTCAGCCTAATTTGAATGCTTGGTAGCATAGATGGATGGAATTCCTATGTGAGTATGATTTTGAGATTCATTACATTAAGGGGAAGGAGAATGTTGTAGTTGATGCCCTTAGTAGGTGATGACATGAGTTGCTATCTTTGACATTTAAGATGAATCTCAAAGGATGTATTCTTGAGTTGTTGCCTTAGGATACATTATACCATGAGATTATTTAGTTCCAGTGTCCTTTGAAGGACAAGTTTGAGGGATTTTTCAGTTGATACTGATGGGTTGCTTCGACATCATGCACATATCTATGTTCCTCCTTTTGGTGACCTTAGAGGATTGATTTTAGTTGAGGGTCATAGAGCACCTTATGTGGCTCATCCTAGAGTTAAGAAAATGCATGTAGATCTTTGGAAACTATACTTCTGGACAAGAATACAGAAGCATATTGTAGAGTTTGTCGCTCATTGTCTTGAGTGTCAAAGAGTAAAAGAAAAACATCAACATCTAGCTAGCCTATTGTACCCTCATGCTATTCCAGAGTGGAAATGGGATGTGATATCTACGGATTTCATTGTGGGTTTACCTTTGATTGCATATCAGCATGATGCAATTATGGTGATTGTGGACAAGTTAACTAAGGTGGCACACTTTTCTTTGATGTGTTCTTCCTATAATGTCACCTCAATAGCCAGAGTTTTTCTTCATGACATAGTTCGACTTCATTTAGTGCCAAAGAGGATTATTTCTGATAGAGATCCAATCTTCACTTCATCCTTTTGGACTGCTCTTCAGCAAGCTTTAGGTACTCAACTCAATTTCAGCACCACTTATGATCTAGAGACAGATGGTCAGATAGAGCAAGTGAACCAGATTTTGGAGGATATGCTTAGGATGTATGTTATGGATCAACAGTCTCATTGGGAGGACTACTTGTACCTAGTAGAGTTTGCTTACAACAATGGACATCATAGTTCACTTGGGATGACACCTTTTGAGGCTCTTTATGGTAGACCTTGTAGGATTCCATTGAGTTGGGACCAGCTAGAGGATCGAGTCGCTATTAGACCTAAGCGTGTTCGGGATATGGAGCATTAGGTGACTTGGATTCATGATCAGTTGCAAATAGCTCAGGATCGACAGAACCAGTATGCCGACATTAGGAGAGTTGGTCATGAGTTCTAGGTCAGACAGAGAGTTTTCTTGTGTGTGTGACCACATAAGAGTTCTATCCATTACGGAAAGGGCTCTAAGTTATCACCCAAATTTGTTGGCCCATTTGAGATCCTAGAGAGGATAGGCCCAGTTGCATATCACTTAGCTTTGTCACCCAGCCTATCACGTATCCACAATATTTTTTAGATATCTCTGCTTAAGAAATATGTACCAGATTCTTCTCATATATTGGAGTGGGATGCTTTATATGTGGCATAGGATGGACAACTAAGATTCGAATCGGTTCATATCTTAGATCAACAAATGCTAGCCCTACGAGGACAATAGTTAGATCAGGTCATGGTCCATTGGGACCCCTATGATGAGTCTTCTTCTACATGGGAGGATACAATCAAGATGAAATCCTTATTTCCTTATCTTTTTGATATCTTCCAGGAGGAAGCCTGATTCTTGAGGGGAGAATGTGAGGCCTAGCTAGTATTATCCTAGATATTTTGGTTTGATTTTATATTTTGATGTGTGTGTGTAATGGACTTGGTTAATGTTGAAATTATGGAAGATGGATATTATTATTATTATTTTGATTATAAAAATAAATGCTTTATTTTCCTATTAGATATTTATTTGTTTGTTTGATTAAAATGAAGTAATATGTTTATTTAGTAAAATAATGGATTATAAAATATTAATGATTATATGTTTAATTTCTGCAAAAATAAATATTATTGTTTTGATATGTTAGATTATGTAAATAATTGTTGTTAGAAATAAATGTTTAATTGCTTCGACTATAAGTTTTATTTTTACTTTTAAAATATAATGATGTTTCTATGAGATTTTTGCAGGTAGAGTGGCCCAGGTTCCTTAAGAAATTGGAGACAAAATCCATATGCTCAAATCTTGACTATTGTTTAATTTTTTATTTATTATTTTGTAAGGGAGGGGTTTGTGTTGAAAGTATGTGTTATTTTAGTATGTTTATTTGAATTAAAAGAAGTATTTTTTTAATTTTGTGAGAAGGGAATGTAAAGAGTTGGGTAAAAGGTTTTATTTTAAAAGAGGGAAATGTGAATCATTTTCCTCATTCTTGAAACAATAGTAGTGATGTAGCTTTCTAGGGAGTAGTGATCTTTCTTTTTTTTTTACTATTGTTGAATGCTTCTTGGATGGAAAAAGAAGAGGATTTTTGGGCGAGAATGAAGGCTTGATCATGAATTGTTGGCTGGAAGCAGATTGTGCATCTGTTTGGTGAAATTAGTGGGGCTAATCCTAACTTGGACAGCCAAGGTATGAATGAATCCTTGTGAAAATTCAATGTTCTGTTAATTTTGTGAATGTTGAATTCAAGTGATGTGCTAGTTGTGAAAATTTGTGTTGTCATGTTTGAATGTTGGTGGGTTTCGGTGTGCAAAAGGAGCTGCCCTCCAAGACAGTTGAGAGCTTCCCTCGTGTGGGGTAAAGGAGGGTGTGGAGTCTATCTTGGGGTTTTGTGGAGTTTGTGATGGTGTTGTGGATTGGTTGTGTTTTGAGAAAGGGAGAATGGGAGTAAAATTTAATGGGAGATTGGGAGATTGAATGGGAGTTGGGAGGATGTATGGTTGGTTGTGATAATGGGAGTGTGGAGTTGTGTGAAGAAAAGAGATTTATAATTGTGCCCCAAGAGGAATTTTTCCCCCCTTATTCCCCTTAACAGGAATTCTGTGTGCGAATTCCACATGTGTGAGTTGAATGTCATCAGTTGTTTTTTTATTTTTGTTTCATTGTTATTTGTTTTGAGAAATGGATTTTGTTTCCTGCTCAGGGGTGGACTCAATTTTATCGGTCCTATGGATGGGTGGAGAGCAAGACTGGGATGCTCTTTTTCTATGTTTGTAGGTTATAAGATAAGATCTAGATTTGAGAAAGATTTGAAAAGTGTGAGACTATTGTTAATGAACAAATTTGTATGTTGCAAAGTTTAGAATTGTAGGTTGGAAGATATCTTTCTGTATTGCAAATTGAAGGAAAAATAGAAACCTTATCTCTGTGCAGGTAAATCATTATTCCATTTCTTACTCGCTAAAGTTATAATGCAACAGATCAAACTTTCTTTTATATGTGAAACCTTTGGAGGAAGCAATATGATCCTGTAGCATTATTATATCAGATTTTAACATTTGTTATTATTAAGATCTTTAGATAAAAGTTTATTTCTCTAAATTATCTAAATATAGAATGGAATCAATGTTATTCTTTGTATAATGAAATAGAAATTTCAAAGTTTAAACCCCAAAATTTATGTATGTTGAGCTAAATAGAAAACTGTATGTGAACTATACTATTATTATAATTGTTGTTAGGTAGTCGTGACTACCCACGGCTATCACGGTAGTTGTTGTGAAAATCGTGGGAGCCATGGCTCCCACGCAACAAAAAGGAGATGGTTGTGGGTGGCCGAAGGCTGCCACAAGCTGAGCTCCCACTATATTTCCTTACAGATAATGATAGTAATAATAATATTCTTGTCACTGCTATGGCAGCTTACATATAGTTATTGTTAAGTTGTTATTATATTTCATTTGAATCCATATATATAATGCATCGACTAAACAGTGCAAACAATTTTATGTATGATCTCCACTATAAATATAATCATCTCTAGTTGTTGCTATATAAATAACTTTCAAGTTATTTATAAAAAATGATACATATATTGTAATCATTGTATAAGTATTACCATTCTTTTATCTTGCAATAGTAGTAAATTTGAATGAATTTATAATGGTATCTTCAAATGTTATAATTTGATTAGTGAGCAGAGAATAAAAGAAATAATATGAGTTTTAAATATCAAGTTTGTATATTGGTTTTAGATTCTATGAGAAAGAATCATAGTATACGATTGTGAAATATAAACTCCATAATGCAGTGATTAAAAAAAACTACTTTATGAGTTTATGTTTTTATTAATGATTATTGGAGTATTTAACTTACAATGTCATATTTGAGTAGATATCAGCAAACAAACCTTTATCGACATTGTTTTATCTAGAGTTTTTTAAGAGGATACAATAGTGAGTAAGTTGTAAATAATAATTTATTATTTTGAATAATTTGTTAAAGTTACATTCAACTTAGTTATTTTTTACGAAAATAAATATAAAACTTTTGTTCAGATTGTGGCCACCAAGCTTTCATAGTTTCATATATTCTTTCTTTATAAGGAGGTTATTAAGTTAAAGTAAGTAGATTTTATTTTCTTTTCTTATAATTACCCAATTCATTGATTTATTGATGTATTTTATTAGTTATTTTCTTGGGTGTGCATTACAGAAATTGTGATAAATTCTATTATTTATAAACAAATCAATATGTTCATTATTGATTATGCGATAAATTAATTTCTAAAAAATTAGAAAATGAAATTGTGATAAACATTATCATGTATAAATAAATTTCTACTACATTTTTAAGAAGGGTAGGTGTGGTTTCTCAATGATTTCGTGATTTTGTCTCGGTTTAGCAAATGAAATTATGGACCAATTAATGTGTTGATTTCCACAATCAAAGCCAAGACTAGTCAACTGGTGGATCATTTAAGGCATTAGAACCCACCAAACTAATTGAAACCCAATAAAATAATTATGGAATAATTTAAAGTCAAGTCAATGCTTATAACATTATCTTTGATCTAACACAACCAATACCCTGTCAACACATTGTCTCTAGTTAGAAACACAATTTACTATGTTAGTTAAAAAACAAAATCAAGTCACTTAACATTAATGTTTTTTTCTTGTTAACCCTTTAGTTTTGTTGTCTTGAGAGGATAAATATTATGTATCAATTTAATAATCTTTTAGTATAGGGAACACAAACCATAAGTGCATGAATAATCCTCCTCTTTTATTAAGCATTATGTATTGAGGGATATCCATTTCACTATCAATAACTAAGGAGGGCACTTGTCGTCTCTAATAGGGGTTATCAACAAACATACAAAAGAAGCCTACAAAAAATCTTCATGATTACATGTGGCACATCCATTTTCCTCCAAGTAGTAGCAATTCTTAAGGGGGAGGATGAGCCATTCAAATTCGTCATTAATATTAATTTTTATTTATTTGAGAGTGCTTCTCATAAACAATTCTATAGAATTTTTTTGCATCAAATTAATCACTCTGGAAATGTTGTATAGCAATAAATTATAGTAGTTTAGAGATTTCCCAAGTTTGATCAATACATCACTGATTAAGTCTAGTCCAAACCCATTCATTCATATCATATTTATCCTTTACATAGGTCATTGTATTCTAAGTTAATACTATGGAAATATTGAATGTCTTTAAACTATTTTTTTGTTTTTCAAAACATAAAACCATAATGACAAAATAAAACAAATAAATTAAAATGAGAGAGATGAAAAGAATGCTCAAAATGCAATTGTAGTACTATTTAGAAGGAAATTAACATTTGAGGTTTTATCTAAATATAGAATATAGATGATTGAAGATCTAAGTGGACCTCAAATAGTGTTGTCCTTGATGGGCTACGTGTTGAGAACTTATACGGAGAATAATGTTAATTGAGTTTTACCACCATTATATTCTCTTTTTCAATATGAATATAATGACATGTTTACATAGTCAGGTTACATTTATGTTTGGATGTATTTTTTCTTTTATAACAGGAACCTTTGACATTCTTACAATGGCAAACATACATGAATGCTCCTTTTAATATTTATACTGCTATGCCCCTTCTTAAACTGGACAACATTCAAAGCATGGGCAGTTCTCCAATGATACTCATCACATGTTTTTTCCCAAATAGATTTTTACATGTGCTATTTCATCCTGTTATTTCAAAATACTAATTTAAATATCAACCCTTTGTGCATGGGTTGAGATTATGATCTCTTAAAGCCACTACTTGTAACACTATCACAACAAGGTCATTAAAACAAACTGTTGCTGCAAATTCTACTGGATTGAAAGAATTATTGCATTATTTGAGATTAAGAAGAAGTAATTCAATAGGGATTCTCTGTTGCCAATCCATATAGATCTCCTTGACATTTATATAATGGCTTGTAAAAGGAGTAGTCAATATTTACTCAAGCTTATCAATATCCACATATTAAAATGAAGCTACTAGTTATCGTTCATTTATCATAATGAAATTATCGATTTGATTGCCCACAATGTGTTAAATGGATTGCTCAACTATCAAATCTCCTTCTACCAAGTGAAGTAAAGTGATGAGTTAGATCAGTCTCTACAAACATTTATGTCTTTTAACAATGATTATAGGAGTGCAATGACATTGCAGGATGAGATTCATTCATTCTCTCCTGAAGACCCCTTGCAGTCAAGCATAAACAGTTATAATAGCTTGGACTTAAAAAGTTTCAGCGATGAGGCTTTTGTAGAACCTCTTCATATGAAGATGTTATCTTTACTCCTTTTGGGGAAGAGTCTATTATTGGAAATGGTAACAGTGCCATAGAAATAGGGAACTCTTTTTTTCTCATAGTCAAAAGTAGGGCCTCCCCATCAACTCCACTATCATACCTAACTACATGGTGATAGAATGAGAAAGTTTGGCTAATATGATGGCCTTCTTTCGGTCACTCACTAATATGCAAGCCATAAATCCTATCTCATCAACATGATATATTTAAATAGACCTTGAGCATCATTATCGCCCTTGAACTAACACATTCAAAATCCAGCTACAGCTGCTACATCCTTACAAAATTGGTGGACTAGCCTACTATGTCCTGAAAGAATTCCAGCTCTCTCTCATTTATAAAATATGATAACAATCTAATTTGGTAGAGAGGACAAATATATTTTTATCAATTGGATACAACATCTGTCACTGGTGTCATGTCATGGAGGTGGAGTCATTTGAAAATGAAGAGGTGGAAAAGTTATTGAATGACTAGTTTGTGAGCATCAAGGTTGATAAAGAGGAGCAACCAAATGTGGATAAGGTGTATATGACATACATGCAAATGATTTATAGAGGTTGAGGGTAGCCTCTAAGTGTATTTCTAACCCATGATTTGAAGCCAATGATGGGTGGAACATATTTTCCTCTTAATGACAAATATGGCAAGCCTAGTTTCAAGACAGTCTATGGGCGAGTTAAAGAGGCTTGGGATTAAAAGTTTGCTCCATGATAGTGGGGATAGTATTTTTTTAAATTCAAAACAACATTACATTGCAAAAAGGCCAGTCAACCAGAACACGACGGATAGTTTAGAAAACACTAGATAAAACATTAAACATTCAAGCATAATCCCAACATAGAAAAAATTCATATGCAGGTGGAAGAGGAACACAATGCCCTACCAACCTTGGTGAACACCTGACATGAAAAAAGTCCATCAAGAACAAAACACCCACTGTAAACTAGTCTAAATTAGAGTCATGTTCTTCTTCCAGCGGAGGGATGGGAGTAGGCAAGGCATGGAAATGAGTGCCAGGGGCCCGAGGAGGACCTGGGACTCTGTCCGGTGCATGAGAGTGGAGGACCTGAATTGCATTGAATACCTCCTTAGCTCTCTGAGCAACACCACCCGCTAATTGAAAGGAACTAGCATTTAGATGCCTGTTGAACTTGTTGACATAGTCAAGATAGAGACCACATTGCAAACCTGCATACACATAAGCAACATGATTGGAAGCACGTAGATACCCCTGATCAAACACAACACCAATAATTGCATCTCCCTCTTCAAAATCATACACTAGAACTGCTCAGCGCCATTTGGAGGAAAATAGGAAACTATGCTTAACAAACGCAGATCCAATGAAAAAAGAGTACTCCTGCTCCTAGGTAAGATTGAAGATGTTTAAGAGGAAAGTAGCTGCTAACACAGAGCCTCTCACCTACCTGTTCACTAGTTGGAAGAGGTAGTATCCTAACACACAACGAATGGCAAACTCGATTGTGTCACAGTTAGTTTGGAAGACATGCACAAGGTGGATAGTGTTGATAGCACAATGAAAAATAGGGTCCCCTTCCACTTGAGGAACAAAGATCCTCTTATTGGGTAGTTAGAGATCCATAGCTATCAGAGAGATAGTAGGGGAAGGCAACAAACAAGAAAGGAACTATTTGAGCACCCAATATAGAAGGAAACCCCATTAAATGAGACAAAATACAATGCAAGTCATGGAGGATAGAAATGATAGAAGAAGTTAATACAAAAGGAGCTCCCAGCCAATTCTTAGATTTGATAGATCTCAAAAGTACTGTGTACTGAGATGAACAAAAAGCAAAACCTTTTAATGCTTCAAAAATTGGCAAAGGACAGGTACTTTCATACAAGAGGACATAACTACACTGGCTTCCCATTCTACTACCTTGAGATGGCCTGAAGCTCACTTGCAATGCCCAATCTAACAATTAAACACTCTTAAATGTCCATCTTATCATAACCATCAGATTTGAGTTAGAAGATAAGGTACGTGGAGCAACGACTCTATCACCTCATTCTAGGAGGCAGAGGAGAATGCCACTTGTAAGCTCTAAGCATAATCCACTTGGCTAGCCATTCCATGACACCTGGAGAAGTGTTAGAGATGTACTAATCTCCATGTAGGATAGTGTTATTTGACAAATTGCAGAAGCATTATCTACTTCAACAGTTTCACAAGAATTCATAGAGGGGTTACCTCAACAAGCCATTCAACTGTGTGCTAGCTAGCTTGGAAAAGATTATGATTCAAAATATGGAGGATTTGCGTCTGCACCTAAATTTCCTAGACTAGTAGAAATACAGTTGATGCTACAACAATATAAGAGATTGGATCAAATTGGAAAAGAGACCTCAGCTAGCAAGGCCTTGAAGATGTTTTTATTCAATCTACGCTACATGGCTAGAGGAGAGGTTCATGATCACATAGAAGGGGGATTTCATAGATACAGTGTGGATGAACACTGGCATGTTCCTCATTTTGAAAAAATGTTGTATGATCAAGGACAACTTGTGAATGTGTATTTGGATACATTTTCTAATTAGAAGGATACAATTTATTCCTCTGTTTGTTGGGACATACTAGATTATTTGAGGAGGGATATGATAAACCATGAAGGTGGAAAATATTCTGCGGAGGATGTTGATAGTGTAGAATGAAGGAGCACCAACAAAAAAAGAAGGTGCTTTTTATGTTTGGATGAGTGAAAAGACAGAAGAGGTTCTTGGCAAGGAGGCTGTAGAGATTTTTATGAAACACTATTATGTAAAACTTGCAAGGAATTGTGACCTTTCTAGAAAGAGTGATCCCCACAATGAATTCGATGGGAAAAATGTGTTGATTGATCATGAAGGGATTCCAGAAATGGCATAAAAATTAGGCATGAATGTAGATGAATACTCTCAAGTTCTTGGGACATGTAGGTAAATTCTCTTTCTAAGGAGGTCTTCTCACCCTCACCCGCACCTAGATGATAAGATCATTGTTGCACGGAATGGACTGGCTATTTCAGCTTTTGCACGGGCTCTGAAGATCCTGAAAGTTGAGCCAAAAGAAATGAAATATTATTTTTCTGTTGCTGGTTGTGATTAGGAGAATGAATTACAAAAGACTGGATATCATTGGGAAGATATGATTTACAATCTGATTTGTTGAGAGTACAATTTGATTTTCTCTTAAATTGCAGATGTGTAAGGTGTAGATCAAGGTGCAGATATGTAATGTGTAAGGTGTAGATTCAGCTGAATAATTGGACAAAGCTTATCCAAGCATTTAAAGGATGACAATAAGATATTTGAAGATATTTTCAAAGTTTTTAAGATCATTTTGATGATAGTCCTTTTAATCTGAACCACCAATCTATGTGTTTTATGTAGTGCTCTTCAATAAGGGAATACCTATCGTGTAAAAATAAAACTAGCAGTTGGACCCATAGGTTCAATGGGCACACCAATAGTTTTTTATTATAATAAAATTTTCTTAAGGATAGTTGATTTTGTTGCCCTCTTAGTTGTTGACCTTGATGTCAAATACACAAACTCTCAAGTTTGTGGTACATTGACAGCAGTTGCTCTCAGGTTTGTGGTACAATGACAGTTGCATCATGATAGTTGGCATGGCAGAGGTATTTGGTTTTATGTGATAGTGATCTTGGTCATAATGAGCTTGGACATTTGGTTGCCATTCTTTGCAGAATGTGGTTATTATATTTGGATGACTCTTCATGTTTGATGTGTTTGATGGTCAAAGTACTTATTGCTTAATAAGATACTCAGGATGGTTATATTGGTTGGTAGAGTTGATTTGGTATGTTGTAACAATTGAGATCCTACTATATGTTCCTATAAACTGAGTTGCATTGGTTTAGTTGATATGTTACATGATGACACTTCTTGATCAATTTGACATTGCTTGGGTTTTGCATTGATGTCAAGTTAGGATATCTTTGTTGACTTCACCCTCAGTTGTTTATCCCTGATGACAATACACAACTTGGTATGTGTTATAATTCAGTTGCTCGTGTGATTGATTAACATGTGATAGGATAGTTTGATATTTTAGTTTCAGTTTGGCATTACATTTTAACAGTGACTTGACATTTGATGGTGACTTTGGTATATGTATAGTTGCTATTCATGGTGACTTTGATTTCCTAGCTTGTTCATATTCTTGTGATGGTTTGACATACATGAGCATATAGGTGGCTTCTACATGAGCATACACTTGGCATCATACAGTTGGCATCTACATGAGCATACACTTGGCATCACCTTGTTTCAGTTATGGTGACAAACTCATATGGTTCCTTTTGGATGACATGGTTCATTATAACATAGTACATTATGGTTTTGATCATATTAGTATTGTGCTATATTTTTTATGACATGATGTCATGAGGACGGGACTTTACAAGGACTTTACAAGTCTACAAAAACAAAGGCAAGTCTATAAAAATAAAGATACATTCCTTTTCTAAAGTGTTGACCTCAATGTTCCTTAAGGCATTGGAAATAAAACAAGAAATATATTCTATTTCAGGTCACAATATTTGTAAGACATATGACTTGTTGAATAGGTCGTGGGACTCTTTGAAGGTCAAAAGGTATTAAGTTGCAATGTTTTGACGACCTCCTTTTAGGGTTAACTGGGACTACGATTAAGTGGATCAAAAAACATGCAGCAGATTATTTTGGTCACTTCTTTTCATTGTTTAGTTTCTCAACTTTGTATGCTAGGGTTTTCATTTGTATGAAGCTTGTTGCAAAGATTCAATTATCATGGAGATTTGACAGAGCACAAACTGTAAAGTGAGCTTCAATTAGTCTACAGTGAGCTTTAGCACAGTCAATCTTTGAACTCAGGCATCTATGGTGGTTCTCACAGTTTGAGGGCACATCACAGTTTGGTGATTTATTCATGAGTTTCAGGTGTTATCTCTCCTTAATAGTATTCTTGGTTATGATTTATTTCATTTTATTAAGCAAGATTTTAAGGGTTTTGATTATGAAAATTAATAATGAAGTTGTGTTTTCGGTTGAGGGTTTCAAAATGGTTGTGCCAGTGTTTTTAATTGATTTATGTCATGATATAATCAGATTTATCAAAACCCACTTATGGGTATACAATACTCTGATGAAAATTTACTTTGCTAAAAAGAATATGTAAAGGGTTTTTATTATTGTAGACAGCAATATCAACAACATACAAGGTTGTTTTCTTTTTCGTGGGTATATGATATTTTTCAGTTGAAATTTCAGTTAATTGGTTCAGTTGTGCATGGGTATTTTTGGCAGTTAAAGAAAAGTCTTCTTTAACCCTACACATAGTTTGAACATTGTTTTATCATGGATAAAGAAGTAATTAAAAAGTGTTACTGGATATAACTTCTCTGTTAGTTATGAATGACCCTAGACAGTTATGCTACTACAGTTATGCTTCTTCAAACTATTTGTAGAGAGAAATAATGACTTTAACTGAGGTTATAATTGACATTGGTTTATGTTGGGTTAACTTGACCCTACACTATGATTTGAATTTTAGTTATTGCTTAAACTATTTTCATGAGAAGAGGAAGACATTATGAAATATATAAAAAGGGCTTTGAATAGAAATTGTGTGTGGTTTTGTATACACCTGATGTAATGTTGAGGATAGATGATTGAATGCATTATCAATGATGTTAGATTAGAGTTGTTGTATTGGGATTCAGTGAAACAGAGTGTCCCTCTGTATTTGTTTTTCTTCATGATTGAAACATGTATTGAAAGGTTAAGTCAGTGAGACAAAAATGACCTTTGTCAGTGAGGCATTTTGTGTAGCCAATGAGGCTTTACCAGTGAGGCATTTTTTCGAGTGGTTTTTATGCCTCTGAGGGTTTTCCACTCAGGACAATCTCTATGTTATGGTTAATTGTTTTTCTCATGAGTTTTTTTTCATTATTTCATAATTTAACTATTATATGATGCTCATAGTAAAATAGTACAAATGTATAATACTTTGATGCCTATCTCAGTCCAATGAAGTAACAATCTGCCTCTATTAACAGTTGTTCTATCTTTTCATGCTGACAAGTTGGTTTGATAGTTCATCCTAGTTCTTAAATGAATGTCTTGCTTTCACCATTCAAGGTTGAAGTTCACAGTTGCTAAAAGTTAATTAGGTGTTGCCGAAAACATGTTTGTTTTATAAGACATTGATTCACCCCCCCTCTCAGTGTCTTGCGTACTCCAACAATCTTATGAAAGGCTTAAGACATCATTGGTTTGATATTTGATGATTATCCTTTAGCACTATTTTGATATTGTGACAGCATTTACACATGGTCTCCCTTGTGACAGCACTTACACATGTGACATGGTCTCAACTTAACATTTGTTGTACTAGAAGATGTAAACCAACACAAATTGGCAAAGAGCTTTGATCATTATGATGTTTACTATTCACAAGGTATATGGGCATTCATTTTAAAGGCATAAGGATTATTGCTTTGGGTGTTAGTTGGTGTTTATTGATCATCATTGGTATGAGCATGGGGCAGCAATATTCACTAAAGTCTTGATTCTTACTTAGCTTTTGGTGCTATTATGTCTTAGACTGACACAAAGGAAGTGGGTATTAAAGGTATTTGACTGAGCTTCATTATGTAAAGTTAAGGTATGTGGTAAGGTGATACACATTGATGTATGTTTGGCCTAGCTGATATTATGACTTAGACCATGCATTGGTCTTGTGTATTGACCGAGGTCATTGAAGAGAATCATTTTGTTTAATGTTTGACTTAAAAACACTATGGAAATAAATTATTTGGTCACTTAAGTGATAACCTATTTAACAGGTTTCGAGCACACTTGGCAAGTAAAAAGATGACATTTTGGTTTTATTGACACCAACCCTTTTAGGGCACACAAAGACTCCCAGTAAAAAGGATATACAATGCAAAAATCTTATTTTTGAGGATCATTTTCAAAGGTTAAACTTTGTAACACGCTTCTTTTGACTTAGGGTTATAGTTTTATGTAAAGTTTCTCAAGATTCAGTCATGATGATCTCCAGGAGTTGACAAAGCTTGAGCTATAGCTTGACAGTTATTTGAAGTTCAAAGGCACAACAAATGCTTACAAATGTTAGAAACTTCAGGTGATATCCTTCTTTGGTAGTTTTTCTTTGATCTTTCACATTAGTTTTGGTTTAGCTTCTCAGCTGAGATTTTCTCTTGAAGAGATCTTACATTTGTTGTTCTTTAAGCTTGGTTGTGACAGTATAGTGAAGTCTTTGACTTAAGACTATGGTCGTTGGGTCATATTCACTTCATTTAACTATTCTGTTATAAAGCAGTTGGGAAACAAAAACAAGGTGGCAACAGTTTAATGAAACTACCCTAAACCCCTGTTGTGAACCATGAAGGTTGTAGTTAAGGTTTGCATGTTGTTCTATCTTGGTTAGAGTTTGAACGTCATGACTTGGTACTAGGGTTTCATGCAAATAATTCTTGAAGGTAATTTTGATTAATTATGTATTATTATCTTCAGTTTAAAAAAGGCATTTCTTATTACTTTAAACAGTTTGAAAAATTATATGAACTATTTTTTATTAGATGTTGTTAACTGTTGTCAAGAAGGAAGTTTGGTGCAGTAGTTATAATGGACAGTTAGAAGATTATGATCTCAAATCTGTTTCTCAAATGGCATCATTCAACCATGTTACTCTGACAGTTACTTGTTCAAAAGGAAACTATTTTTCATAGTTCAAATGTTTCAGTTATAGATTCAAACTATTTCATGAAAGAAGTAAGCCATTGTGAAATGTATAAAAGGCATGATATGTAAACACCCAAGATGAGATTGATGAGTGTGTATATTACACTATCATTGAGATTGTAATAGGGTGTTGATGCAAGATCTATTCTCAGTTGATGTGCATAGTTGTAGTTATGTATTCTCGAGTCTCAAATAATGAGATAGTCAAGTACTGGTTTGTAAGGAAACAGAGTAACCCTCTATATTGATTCAAATTCAGTATTGTATTCATAAGATTGTACAAATAGCCAATAAGGCAAATAGCTAGTGAGGCACAAATAGACAGTGAGGCATAAAAAGCCAATGAGGCATCTATATTTGCTAGTGACGTGCATTTTGATTAAGCCAGTGAGGCATTTAATGAGTAGTTTTTCTACCCCATGAGGGTTTTCCACTCCTATAATCATTGTCTTATGGTCTCTTTGTTACATGGCTCATTTGTTCATTACACTTGTATGTTCAGTTTCTTAGTTCACAATAACTTCCATTAATAAGGCTTTAATCTACAATCTTTCTTCTATTTTTGAAAGTCTAAAATAAAAGTAAATAAAGTGTTTTGTCTACAACATTGATTCACTCCCCCCCACTCTCAATGTTGTCAAGTACTCCAACAAGTGGTATCAGAGCGTAGGTTCCCTATTAAAATCTAACATGATTGGGTAGGTCCTGATAGTGGAGTACAATGGAAAAGGGTAGAAGAAATAGAGAAAAGAAAGAGGACAAACAAAAAGTTGTACAGCAAGCCCCTATCAAGTTATATGATGAGTTGTTGTCTAAGTCACCTTTGAAAGATGACATGAAGTGTGATAAAGAAAATGGCTTTGTTGTTAAGATTGATGATGCAGAAGGAGACTTCTTTGTGGATGAAGATGGACATAAATTTGATGAAGATGATTGTGAAGTGGATTTTGAAGGAGAACTTTTATGTGCTCTAGAAATGAACAAGTATCTTGAAAAAGAGAACCAGGGATTAAAGGTTCAACTTCAAAAAGAAAAGGACTCCAAGACTAAGGTACTTTCTGATATTGCTAAAATTTCTTTAGAACTGAAAGAGGCAAAGGTACAAATTGAAAAGACAAACAAATTTGGTGCAGGAGCACCTAGTCTCTTAAGGCCAATTGTGGCAAATGCAATGTAATTGGGTTCAAATGTTTCTTTCCATGTGTGGAATCTTATTTTGATGTAATAAGATCTATAAAAGACCATTTTTATGTCTTAGAGTCTATTAGGGAGTCAAGTAGATAAGTTGCCATAATGTTACTTAAGCAAACTACATGTTTTGTCCATTTTAAAGAGATGTCAAAGGTCATATCCTCCAAAATGTTGTTGGATCGGTTAGAAAATAGTTGGAAAAGGATGTAATAAGTTTCCAAATGAGGAGACAAGGTGGTAGCATGAATTTTGATGAAGAAATAACAACATTTACTCTGTTTTTCTATTGTTACCATGTTTTTCTCTACATTTTCTTTGTTTCAGACCATACCATGGCCCTGCACAGTATTGTCATGGATTAAAACCCTTTTGATGTGTTAGAGGCTTGTATTAACTTTCTTTTGAATCAAGTTTGAAAGGTTTTTATTGAGTTTAGAGGGAGATATCTGTAATTTTCTAAGACAACCTATGTAAGGGCAGTATAAGGGTTTGATTGGTGTTATATGATGTCCTAAGTCATTCTACCCTCTGCCATGAACTGTAACTAGGTGGAATGACTCTTCAAATGATATTTTAAATGTTCTCATGGTCTACAAGATAGAGAAGATCAATTTGTGTGGTTTTCGTGTGATGCTCTAGGGTTTTTAAGAGTGTTTTCAGGTGGAAAAGAGGAACCAAAGAGGGGTTTTGGAAAATTGTTTATAGAACTATTCATTTGATGGTTTTGTGAGCATGTGCAAGTGTATTTGAAGGTGTTTGAAGCTTTGGCAAATGTGATGGAGTCCTGGAACATGGATTTCTAATAAAACCTTGGTTCTTAGTCTAAAAGTGAGGGTTTCTTAGTTTTCTATCCAAATGGTCATGGCACTTGACTATGAGTGTGGATTTAGAGGTTTGGCAACCTGTCTAAGAACTACTTTTTTGGTTAATTAAGGTTTTTGAGGGTACTTCCTTTGTAAAGGTGGCCTAAATAGGCCTAATTGCAGGCAAAAAACTTTAGTTTTGAAGCATATTGTCTGAAACAACCACACCCTAACCTTTCATATGTTGTAATAAGGGAAAATGGGTATCCAAAACATTGATTGAAATTTGGGTTTGAAACCATATAAGGAAAATAGGTCAGAAAAATCCCTTAAGTAGGGCTATTAGGATTTGAAGGCTTAGGGTAGACTTGTTATTAAGAAGGGATCATTGTGACTTGAGATTGGTTTATTTGTGTTTAGTTGGGGGACTTAATCTTGTTAGATGCCTCATCAAGCCCATGTGAAGGTCTGAACCCTTGAAGTGTAAGTTGGAGACCTTGGAGACCTAATTAATTGAAGGGACATTGTGAGAGTTTGAGGAGCCAATCAAGAGACAAGTTGTGAAAACTTATTCAAACCAATTAAGGGCCCACCTAGAATTGCATCAAAGTGGTATCAGAGCTAGGTTCTGATTTGTTTGGGAAAAATTTGAAATTTGTTGTAGGTTGAAGGATTGACAAGTGGAAGGTGAAAAGGCAAAGTTGCAAGAATGCCTCCAAAGAATAGTGGTACTGCTAGAGAGTTGTATGAGTTGAAGGATAGACATGCTAGAGAGATGAAAGAGTTGGAGGAAAGAATTGTAGCCTTGGAGACAAAGAAAAGAAGAGATGTGGAAGAAAGTGAGTCAGAGGAAGAAGAAGATAAAGGATATGAGGATGTAGAAGAAGAGTTAGACCCTAAGGATCAGAGAATGGCCAAATTGTTGAAGGAAGTAAAAGAGGACAAACCCAAGGTGAAAGTAGATGTGCAAAAGTATGGAGGAAGTCTGAATGATGAAGAGTTGCTTGATTGGATTGTAGCTTTCGATAATCACTTTGAATATGATGAGGTTCCTAAGGAGCAGAGAGTAAAGATCATAAAGACTAAATTGAAAGGCCATGCTTTGGTATGGTGGGATTATCTATAGTTAGAGAGGAGGAAGCAAGGAAATTCCAATATTTCTTCATGGGACAAGATGGTGGCAAAAATCAAAGGTAAGTTCTTACCCAAAGACTATGAAGTTCAAATGTTTAAAAAGATTCAATGTTTAAGGCAAAAAGAAATGGATGTGAAATCATATATTTAGGAATTTTATAAATTAAGCATGAGGTCTGGTCATCATGAGAAAGGGACTGAAAAAGTTGCTAGATATTTGGGTGGTTTGAGATTGAACATACAAGATGAATTGGTTTTGGCTAATCCTAGAAGTGTTGAAGAATGTTATCAAATGGCAGTTAGAGTGGAGGAAAAGATGAAAAGGAGGCTAGATAAATCAATTAGACGAAGAGGTAGAAATGCAAGAGGGAGAGGAGCATTCCCTACATCACAACAGTCCTTTGAAGGACAAGAAGACACAAACAAGGGAAAATATCAAGTTGTTGATTCTAGAGGTGGCTTTAGAGGCACAAGAGGCAAATTTGGTGGTGGAAGAAGTTCAAATATATTTTTAGGTAGGTGTTATAATTGCAATGAGTTTAGACACCTAGCATTCAAGTGTCCTGAGAAACAAGGATCTGCATCAAGTGGTGGAGAGAGGAGAAGTGAAAGGAGGGCTCAAATAGTCCAAGAAGATGAATGTCAAAGTGTTGGTTCATCTAGTGTTCATACAGCTCCTGAAGTTGCTGATGCACTCATGGTGAGAAGGACCCTACTTAAGACCTCTAAAGAGAAGGAA
Source organism: Cunninghamia lanceolata (assembly GCA_027924645.1). Taxonomy (NCBI): domain Eukaryota; kingdom Viridiplantae; phylum Streptophyta; class Pinopsida; order Cupressales; family Cupressaceae; genus Cunninghamia; species Cunninghamia lanceolata. The sequence continues at coordinate 10,535,280 of BSBN01000306.1, read as the reverse complement.
TCATTGCAAAGGAGAGACCTATTCAGAACTTCATGCAAATGCAAGGATAACGTATGCAATGTAGTCATAGATTTAGGATCTACTGATAATATGGTGTGATTTGAAATGGTAGACAAACTAAAGTTAGTAAAAAGTCCCTCATGAAACTCCATATAGGGCATCTTGGTTGAATAATGATCAGTCTCTTTTGGTAAATGAACAAGCATTGGTTGAATTCAAAATTAGTGGTTATAAAGATAAAGTGCTTTGTGATGTTGTACCTATGGAGTGTTGTCATGTTTTGCTTGGGCGACCATGGCAATATGACAAGCATGCATTGTATGATGGGAGAGCCAATACATACACCATTGAGAAGGATGGGAATACTTTCACTTTGACTCCATTAGTGGAGGATAACAAAGGTAAATCCAAGGTTATCATGTTTGGTAGCAAAGAGTTTGTGGTAGGGAGAGACCTAAATAGAGAAGGTGCAGCCTTTTCAAAGCTTGAGAACACTAAGACAACCACTAGGAAGGTTAATAACTAGTTGAGGAGTGAATGGGTAGGTGGAGTGCAAGATTGGCACACTAATGTCATGGTGGGGACCATAAAATGTCCATTGGTTGTGAGCAAAGGCAGTGAGCCATCAAACTCTACAGTTATAGTGGTAAATGGGCCTGATAAGACAATGACTTGGGTGACAATGGCAGAGGTTGAAGGTCTGCAGTAAAGCCTGAGGACTAATGATGGCTTGAGAGTAGACAAATATAAGAATGGATTAGGGATAAAGAGTCAGACAGTCCCAGGGTGAAGTGGACATGGTATACATACTACTGTAGAGTCAAGAAATACACCATAGTCTGATACAGGATAGAGAGTAGGCACATTCCCAATGGTGCAGCAGCCTCAAGGTAAAGACAAGGTTAAAGGTGGAGGACATGATACAAAGCAACATGGATTAGTCAAGTATGGAGGTCCATTAGTCAAAGAACCCTATGGATGTCAAAAAGATGGAGTGAATAAGCATGCTTCAAGGGACATGAAGTCTTTTTTTAGGGGGGTTGCATGGTGCAGGAGCACCTAGTCTCTTAAGGCCAATTGTGGAAAATGCAATGTAATTGGGTTCAAATATTTCTTTCCATGTGTGGAATCTTATTTTCATGTAATAAGGTCTACAAAAGACCATTTTTATGTCTTAGAGTTTGTTAGGGAGTCAAGTAGTTAAGTTGTCATAATGTTACTTAAGCAAATTACATGTTTTGTCCATTTTAAAGAGATATCAATGGTCATATCCTCCAAAATGTGGTTGGATCAGTTAGAAAATAGTTGGAAAAGGATGTCATAAGTTTCCAAATGAGAAGACAAGGTGGGAGAATGAATTTTGATGAAAAAATAACAACATTTACTCTATTTTTTGTTGTTACCACATTTTTCTCTGCATTTTCTTTGTTTCAGACTATACCATGGCCCTACACGGTATTTTCATGGCTTGAAACCCTTTTGATGTGTTAGAGGCTTGTATTAAATTTCTTTTGAATCAAGTTTGAAAGGTTTTTATTGAGTTTAGAGGGAGATATCTGTAATTTTTTGAGACAGCATGTGTAAGGGCAGTATAAGGGTTTGATTGGTGTTATATGATGTCCTAAGTCATTCCACCCTCTGTCATGAACTTTAACTAGGTGGAATGACTCTTCAAATGATAGTTTAAATGTTCTCATGGTCTACAAGGTAGAGAAGATCAGTTTGTGTGGTTTTAATGTGATGCTCTAGGGTTTTTAAGAGTATTTTCATGTGGAAAAGAAGAACCAAAGAGGGGTTTTGGAAAATTGTTTATAGAACTATTCATCCAATGGTTTTGTGAGCATGTACAGGTGTATTTGAAGGTGTTTGAAGCTTTGGCCAATGTGGTGGAGGCCTGGAACATGGATTTCCAATAAAACCTTGGTTCTTAGTCTAAAAGTGAGGGTTTCTTAGTTTTCTATCCAAATGGTCATGGCACTTGAGTATGAGTGTGGATTTGGAGGTTTTCCAACATGTCTAAGGACTATTTACTAAGTTTTTGTGTTAATTAAGGTTTTTGAGGGTACTTCCTTTGTAAACCTAAATAGGCCTAATTGCAAGTAGAAAACTTTAGTTGAAGCATATTGTCTGAAACAATCACACCCTGACCTTTGATATGTTGTAATAAGGGAAAATGGGTATCCAAAACATTGATTGAAATTTGGGTTTGAAACCATATAAGGAAAATAGGTCAAAAAAAACCCTTAAGTAGGGCTATTAGGATTTGAAGGCTTAGGGTAGACTTGTTATTAAGAAGGGATCGTTGTGACTTGAGAGTGGTTTAGTTGTGTTTGGTTGGGGAACTTAATCTTGTTAGATGCCTCATCAAGCCTGAACCCTTGAAGTGTAAGTTGGAGACCTTGGAGACCTAATTAATTGAAGGGTCATTGTGAGAGTTTGAGGAGCCAATCAAGAGACAAGTTGTGAAACCCTATTCAAACCAATTTAGGGCCCACCTAGCATTGTATCAAAATTAGTCAACAATCTAAAAATAGAAATTGAAGAAACTAAAAGAATAGTTGACTTTACAAAATCTGATCTTGAAGTCAAATCTAGTGAATGTCTAAGACTAGAGTTGGAAATAGTCTCTTTAAGAAAAGACTTGGAAAAGGCTTCTTCTAAACTTCATAAGAATATTCAATTTGACAATAGTACTGAATGTTTGAATGACATATTGAGCAAGAAAAAACAATACAATGATATTACTGGTTTGGGTTATGAAAAAGGAGAGAGTTCTAAAACAAGAAATACTCCTAGGAAGAAGATAGACTTGACGTTTCACTCTGCTGCACCTAAAGTTGAATCCAAGAAGAAAGATAAAGTTAATATTGTTGATAACAAAACTTCAAAATTTCCACCTATCAGGTATAATTACTCACAATTCCATGGTTATTGCTATGCATGTCATGTTTGTGGTCATAGGGCCAGAGATTGTAAAAGAAATGGTTTTGGGTGGAATAAAGAGAAATTTTTTATGGCTGGTCAAATCAGCACTACAATAATGCTTGTTATAACTATAATAAAGTTTGTCATTTTGCAAGAAATTGTTGGATGCATGCAAGGTATGACTCTCTCAGATCACCTATAAGAAATTATTCTTCTCATGATCAAAACTACAATATTTTGTGTTATAGATCTAGTATGTTTGGGCACAAAGCACAATGGTGTGGAGGAAGGATAAAACCAACTAGAGGCTACATGTTCAAGTAAAAGCAAGTGAATGCCTTGGGCAAGGAAAACAAATATCCTATACTAGTTTGGAGAAGAAAACAAAGTCAAGGAGAAGGAAGTCCTAATCTTCTACATACTGCATAAGAGATATCCATGAGCGCATAAAGAGTAGCATGAATCAAGGGGGGGTTGATTTGTAATGTATCTTTCAAACCCATTAAACAATCAACAATAGAGTTTGTCATGAGACTGATATGTTTGGTTTTGCTTGATGGTAGAGACTTATAAAGAACTTGACAAACTTGTATAATTTCCTTTGGAAGCAATGACTTCAGTATGTTCTTCTTGAGATCTTTGAACATTTTAGTCCGTAGTTGGAATGGTGTTGACAATGTTGTTTATAGTTTGGTGTGTTGAGGGTTAGCTTTGATTTACAAGGGCCTTTATGTTTCTTCAGGATGTTCAGAGGCATTATAGTTGTTCATGCCTTGCTTACGATTGGTCAGGATGTTGATGTTGAGAGGCACAAGTGTTTGGTCACTTCATGTTAAGGTATATGTCAGTGGATTGGTGCATTGCTTGAAGAAGAGTAATGATATTAATGCCTCATGATGATTGTGAGTCTTTAGTATGAGTTGCAGAAGATGAATTCTCTAGTTGTGTCTTGAAACATATTATATTCTTTTAGATAATACTATTTTCATCAGATTTCATGATCTTGTCTCAGTTGATGTTTATGGTGATGACTACAATTACGTATCTCAGAAGAATTGTGTTAGGTTTTGATCATTTGGAAGTTGGCAAGTGTTGAGACATATTTAGGAGGTATTTTACCATCACAAGAACATGCTTGATGATTAAAATAAGGTGCAGAGGTGTAGTGGTAGAAGAATGCCATTAGTGATTTGTATCTTGTTTGCAGGGCCAGAAGGCAAAAGACTAGAGCAAGTAAGTGCTTGATGGCTAATACTTTTTTGCAGTGCTTGATGCCTTGATTTATGCAATGACAGTGGTTTGTAGTAGTGTTGTAAGAATCTTATATTGTTGAAGAGAAATACATGACATTCTTGATCATTCTCATGATTAAATTTAAACTTTTTTTCTGGAAGTTGTATAGGACAGGGTAATACTCTGATGAAGAACAAGACAACTGATATATTAATATGGACATGCTTCATAATATTCTGATTCATATGCTTATAGTGAAGTAAATGTTGAGGTCCTTAAGGTCAATGGAAAGTTGCAGTAAGCTTTTATCTTAGGGGGAGCTTCTTAGCACCCTAATGTGACAATTGATGAACAAACTTCATTCTTTTGTGATCTCTTTTCATGTTGGTACACCATGGATTTACAATGGTATTTATCATAACACTTACTCTTTCAATTTGATGGATATGTTTCTCTATTTCTTCTGTTAGTTCAGCATTTATGAGGACATTGGTTTACACATAGATTTATCAGTTTTCTGACATTCTGTTGTTGCTTTGATAAGGACACTTGATACAATGGTACAATGGTATATACAAATGTTATCTTGGTTCTTTGATGTTTTTCTCTTGATACCTACATTTCTTTCTTCTTGATCATTTCTATTTATGCATTCTGGTGTTTTTAGTTGGTTCTTGATGTTGGTGACAGTGGTGTTCTACTCTATATAGCTGACAGTGATCATATCTCTGGTTTTTCTCTTTGATGGTCTATTGATTTTCATGTTTGGCATATTCAGTTGTTGTCCTTGCTATGATACATGTTCTTTTATATGGTCATATTTTTTTAGTACTGATAGTGCAATGATGTTACAAGACATTCTGGATACCATGTGCTACATTTGCTAGTGATGGTATGATTTATATTTCCTATTTTTGCTTATCATTTCTTTCTGTAACATACTAGCTTATGGTTCTTGATTTATCTTTGAGGTAATTGCACAATTCTTCCTCCCTCTATCTTTGATGCAAAAAGGGGGAGAGAGAGTTATGGTTTTCCATCAAGGACAAAGGGGGAGTTTCTTGCCCTCTCAGTTGTTGTCCTTGATATCAAATACACAAACTCTCAGGTTTGTGGTACATTGACAATAGTTGCTCTCAGGTTTGTGGTACAATGACAATTGCACTTCATGAGCATTGATAGTTGCATCATGATAGCTGGCATGGCAGAGGTATTTGGTTTTATGTTACAGTGAGCTTGGTCACAATGAGTTTGGACATTTGGTTTCCATTCTTTGCATAATGTGGTTATCATATTTGGATGACTCTTCATGTTTGATGTGTTTGATGGTCAAAGTACTTATTGCTTCATAAGATACTCAGGATGGTTATATTGGTTGGTAGACTTGATTTGGTATGTTGTAACAGTTGAGATCTTACTCTGTCTTCCTATAAACTGAGTTGCATTGGTTCAGTTGATATGTTACATGATGACACTTCTTGATCAATTTGACATTGCTTGGGTTTTGCATTGATGTCAAGTTAGGTTGTCTTATGAAAGGCTTAAGACATCATTGGTTTGATATTTGATGATTATCTTTTAGCACTATTTTGATATTGTGACAGCATTTACATATGATCTCCCTTGTGGCAACACTTACACATGTGTGACATGGTCTCATCTTAACATTTGTTGCACTGGAAGATGTAAACCAACACAAAGCATTGCCAAAGAGCTTTGATCATTATGATGTTTACTATTCACAAGGTATATGGGCATTCATTTTAAAGGCATAATGATTATTGCTTTGGGTGTTAGTTGGTGTTTATTGATCATCATTGGTATGAGCATGGGGCAGCAATATTCACTAAAGTCTTGGTTCTTACTTAGCTTTTGGTGCAATTATGTCTTAGAACGACACAAAGGAAGTGGGAATTAAAGGTATTTGACTGAACTTCATTATGTAAAGTTAAGGTATGTGGTAAGGTGATACACATTGATATATGTTTGGCCTAGTTGATATTATGACTTAGACTATGCATTGGTCTTGTGTATTGACCAAGGTCATTGAAGAGCATCATTTTGTTTAATGTTTGACTTAAAAACAATATCAAAATAAATCATTTGATGGTGACTTAAGTGATAACCTGTTTAGTAGGTTTCGAGCACACTTGACAGGTAAAAAGATGACATTTTGGTTTTATTGCAACCGGCCCTTTTAAGGCACATAGGGACTACCGGTAAAAAGGATATACAATATAAAAAGCTTGTTTTTGAGGATCAATTTCAAAGGTTAAACTTTGTAACATGTTGCTTTCAACTTAGGGTTACAATTTTATGCAAAGTTTCTCAAGATTTGGTCATGATGATCTCTGGGAGTTGACAAAGATTGAGCTACAACTTGATAGTTATTTGATGTTCAAAGGCACAACAAATGCTTACAAATGTCAGCGACTTCAGGTGTTATCCTTCTTTGGTAGTTTTTCTTTGATCTTTCACATGAGTTTTGGTTTATCTTCTCAGCCGAGATTTTCTCTTGAAGAGATCTTACATTTGCTATTCTTTAAGCTTGGTTGTGATAGTATAGTGAAGTCTTTGACTTAAGACTATGTTCGTTGGCTCATATTCACTTCATTTAACTATTTTGTTATAAAGTAGTTGGGAAACAAAAACAAGGTGGCAACAGTTTTATGAAACTACCTTAAACCCCTATTGTGAACAATGAAGGTTGTGGTTAAGGTTTGCAATTTGTTATGTCTTGGTTGGAGTTTGAGCCTCGTGACTTGGTTAAGGTTTGCAAGTTGTTATGTCTTGGTTAGAGTTTGAGCAACATGCCTACTTAATGTATCTGCAACCTGATTTTGTTTCCAAACTTATCCTTCAACACAAAATTGTAACCCTGCAAGAAAGAGACCCACTTGGCATGCGTATTATTCAACTTTTTCTGTGTGTTCAAGTATCTTAATGCAATATGATCTGTAAACAATACAAACTCCTAAGGAACTAGATAATGTCTCCATTGCCTCAATGCTTGAACAATTGCATAAAATTCCAAATCATAAGTAGAATAATTATTTCTCACTTCATTCAGTTTTTCACTAAAGAAAGCTATAGGTTTTCCATCTTGGCTAAGCACAACACCTATTCCCACATGGGAGGCATCACATTCTACTTCAAATACCTTATCAAAATCTAGCAATGCAAGTATAGGTGCTTCTATTACCTATTGCTTCAAGTACTTAAAGCTATCCTCAGCATCCTTGGTCCATACAAACTCCCTTCCTTTGGTGCAATCTATTATATGAGCTATAATACTACTAAAATTTTGAATGAACTTTCAATAGAAACTAGCCAAGCCTTGAAAACTTTTTGCCTCTGTGATGCTACTTGGATTAGGCCACTCTAGAATTGCCCTGACCTTTTCTGGATCTATTTTGACACCATCTTTAGAAATGACAAAGCCTAAAAAAAAAAAATTGTCCTACATGAACCTACACTTCTTCAAATTGGCATAGAGCTTCTCCTTCCTTAACACACCAAAGATGATCCTAAAGTGTTGTAGGTGCTCTTCTTTGCTGTTACTAAATACCAAAATATCATCAAAATAAACTACCACAAACTTACCAATGTAAGGTCGTAGTATAGTGTTCATCAATCTCATGAATGTGCTAGGTGCATTTGATAACCCGAATGGCATAACCATCCACTCATATAATCTGTCTCCAGTATTAAAGGTTGTCTTCCACTCATCCCCTTCTTGGATCCAGATTTGGTGGTAGCCACTTCGTAGGTCGATCTTGCTGAAATATTTAGCCCTTGCAAGGACATCCATCATGTCCTCCATATGAGGTATAGGAAACTGATACTTGATGGTAATCTTATTAATTTCTCTACTATCAGTGCACATCCTCCATGTTCCATCTTTTTTTGGGGTCAACAGTGCAGGTACAGCACATGGGCTCATGCTCTCTCTCACCACACCTTTACTTATGAGTTATGTTACTTGCTTATTCATCTCTACATGTTGTGTTGGATTCATCCTATAAGCTGCTTGGTTCGGTAGAGTTGCTTCTAGAATCAAATCAATATGATGCTGAATATCTCTCTTTGGTGGTAGACCATCAGGTAATTCATCAGGTAAAACATCAACAAATTCTTTCAATAGCTCTGCTACTTTTGGGGGAACTGAAATGTCTTCCTCTTCGCTTTTTTTCACTACTAATGCGTAGCAACACCCTATCATCTTCATTTCTTTAACAAGATCTCTTTCAGACAACATGGTCTCACCTTTTCCTTCATCCTTGAGAGGCAATAAAATCACCTTAGAGCCATCTTTCCAAATGGTGTATGTGTTTTTCTCCCCATCATGCATAACTTTTCTATCATACTACCATGGTCTTCCCAATAACACATGATAGGCATCCATTGGGACAACATCACACCATATCTCATCCTAATAGATCTTCCCTATGCTAAACTTAATTAGGCATCTTTTATCAACAGTGACTTCATTTCTCTTTTTAAACCATGCAATGCGGTATGGATGAGGATGTTTTTCATAGTGTAAATTCAATTTTTCTACCATTTCTTTAAAAACCATATTTTCACAACTTCCTCCATCAACAATAAATTGGCATACCTTGCCACCCAAAGTGCATCTAGTTCTGAAGATATTGGTTCGAAGCCATGAACCATCAGAGCTTTTGGCTTGTGTTTTCTCCTTCTCTAGAATCACCATTTCTCTTCTCATCATGAGACTTTCTCCCACATATGGTGGAACCTCTAGCTCTGTCCCTTCCACTTCATGTTGCGTTTGAATCAGGTTCACCCTAGGTTGTCCTCCTTTATTTCTTTCTTGCATGTTATAATTTGAGCATTCAAATGCCCTATGAACTTCTTCTCCACATCTAAAACAAGTGAAAGGCCTTCTTTGGTTTTCCCATCCTCTACCTCTACCATAACCTCTACCTCTTTGAAATCCTCTTCCTCGTTCTTGATTCGAAGGATCTTCTCGAGTGTCTACTTGTTTTTCCAATCCATGGGATGACTCTTCCCTACCATAATTTGAACCTCCTCAAAATGGGGTTGATGTACCCCTTCTTCCTCCTCTATTCCTCTGATGGTATTATCTGTTTGTTTTTCTTCAGCCTTTAGAGCCAATTGGTAAGCCTCTTCCATACTGTTGAGTTGATGCATGCTCAATTCATCTTGAATAGAGAATTTTAGGCCATTCACATATCTAGCAGCCATTTGTTCATCAGTTTCTCGATGCTCTCTACATATAGACAACATATAAAACTCATTTGTATAATCTTGCATAGAAGAGAGGTTCTGCTTTAAATTTTGAAACCTACGAAAAAGGGTTTACGCATAATCTATGGGCAAATTTTTTTCTCTCAACCAGTTCTCCATTTTATTCCATGTCCTAATCTTATCCTTGCCTTTCCTTGTTCATTCCTTTTGAAGATGATCCCACCAAATCATTGCATGACCCTTTAATTTGGTGCATGCAAATTTTGCCTTCTTTTCCTCTATCATGGATTTCCATTCAAAAAAATTTCTCATGTCATTCAGCCAGTCTATCAACTCCTATGGTTTAAGACTACCTGCATAATTTGAAACATCTACCTTGATCCCTTCATTTTTCCCTTCTAAGGCCCTGAGCATCCTCTCTTCAAAACTCATGCCTTCTAATTCTTCTTCTTCATGTTTTGTATCTTGATTTGCACCTCCTCAACCTATCTCTTCATCAGATTCATCTCCTCCTCTACCCAGTCTTTGGTTTTCCATCCATTTTGTAAGTTTTTCTATTTGCCTTTGCAGATTTTGCATTTCTCTATGCATCTAGGCAAGACTGCCTCTTCCTCTTCCTCTCCCAGCCATCTTCCTGCTCTAATACCAGATGATGTAGCCAACAACATACACTCAATAAAATTGTGCCATTAATCATGTGTGAGAGCCAAAGATTTGGAACACTGGAAAAAATAATTCTATTCACCAACTCTACTGCTACAATGAGAGAAAACTCTCTTGTATCCAAGAAAACAAAAAAATCAAAAAATTACCTTTTTTGGTAGATTTTGACAATTGTCAGATTTTGCCATTTTAGGTAATTTTACAATCATATCTTCAAAATCTAGTTTTTTCCCAAAAACTTCCTCAAGCTAAGGTAGGACGAAAAGCCAACTAACATCCTAAATTCGAAACATGAGTTTTGAGTTATTAAAAAAAGAAACTTTTAAAAAACTAAAAAAAAACACTAAATTGCTATTTTTGAGGGCCAAGATGACAGTTTGAAGCCCCAAAAAAGTGCTAAGATGAGGTCCATCCAACTAGGGTGGGTTGGAAAACCACCATCCACCTCATAATGCATCCACCTATAAAATTTCATAGAAAACCCACATCCGAGTCAAAAGTTATGACCTCCGGAAGTCCCTGCATCACTCATGCACGAAAGAAATTAATATATTGGCAATAACATATTATCTTTTCCTACAATCTAAATTAAAACAAACATCCATATGGCTGCAACATGTGTAAGAAATCTTTCATCTTCAATCATTAAAAGAATGATCTTAGAAAAATATACTAAAATAAGTTATATCATCATTAGCCATTACCTCTAAATAATAATGGTAGAATCTAGATATTTCTTACATTCCAATTATCTATGTAATTATGTATCCAAAAGCATATACAAGTATATATATATATATATATATATATATATATATATATATATATATATATATATATATATATCCAAGAACAATATTCTAAATTTAATGCATCTAAATTTAGAAAAGAATACACAAAATTAGCAAAATAAAGTCTATTAAAATATTGTGGAAGAAACATATGAGTAGCAACCATAAGCAAAACATTAGGTTTTAAATAGTTGCGGGTAGAAAATCTGGAAAATGCTCTATATATTGACAATAATTCATAAAACAAGGTAACAAAAATATTTACTACATAAACCACAAAATGATTGGAATTTGGCAAATTGTAGCCTAATATAGTACACTAAGCTCTAAAAATATTACCATAAACCAATGAAGAGGCTCAAAATCTTGCAAATGATTCATGGAATGGGCCAATCATTGCTAACAATAAAATTACATAGATCTTTCTGATGTGTTAGATGATGAATATAAATTTGAAATGATATTTATAAACTTTTGAGCATTACTGCTATGAGATAATTGAAAAGTCAATTGGTTTTTTGATGACTACATAAACATAACCATCATGAGTTAAATTCTTGATGTGACACATTCCTGAGACTGAATTGTTAGTGGGCATAAGCCCACATAGAAAGGCTATCTAATAAATATTGCTTAAATTACAAGAAATTTTGGTTTCTTAAGGGTGATCATTATTTCACTAGATAGGTTTTGAACACACGAGGATATGAGTAAATAGAACATCCCTATCTTCTAAAAAATTGTAACTTAGATCTGTTAAGGCTTTTCAAATATGAGTGAATTATTTTTAGATTTTCAATAAGACTTGTCAAATATGCTATAATCTAACTTTAATGCAATTCTAGGGTTGGTTAGGTTTTTGAAATACAACATAAAACCAATTTTTTTTTTAAAAACAATAGTTCATGTTGCCATTAAAATATGAACTAATTGAAACTATATTTTGAAGGTCCTATAGATTGCAAACTTGATTTTTAATCTTGTAAAAAGTTGTGCTTTAGTTTGTGTAGGAATATGATAACTACCACAACAACAACTTCACCAATGCATACAAAAATTGTTTACTTGAGGAGAGTTGTGAATCAGTCTTTTGTATAGTATTATCATTGTCTATATAGTCCTCTACATCAGACCATGTAGACAAAAATGTTAGATCTGTAACTTTAGATGTTGTGGCATGGTAATACAATTTCTAATGGGGAATCTTTCAAAAAATTAGACTTTAGACAATGCCTCTTTGTTTCTTTCAATGCACCTAAAGGTTAGTAACCAGTGACAAAGAATAATTTATATCATCCAGCCATAATTCACATCTGGATGTTGGACACATAAATATCATATCATAATAGATTATTACCAACAAGTGAATAATACACTTCCATTTGGCATATAATCTTAGAATATCATTTGTTGGTCATTTTGTTAGCAGTAACCAAGTAGGGTCACAAGATGTGTATGGTGTATTTGGTATAGCTATTGTACCTAAATGTCAGGAAATAATGTGTCATCCAAGAATGTGTCATATTAAACCATGTTGAATTTATTCTAAGTTAGTTTTTCATGGGATCTACCTAATATATCATTAGTACAACAAATTCCTTGGCCAAATTTGACAAACAATATAGTTTCTTTCCATCACTAAACAAAGAGCAAATCTTAGACTTAATTAGTTGAACTGCAACATGACTACCAATAATGTATGGCCATAGCAATACACCACAACATCCATATCCCTATTAAATAATATACAGATATAAAATGTTAATGAGTACTTAAAAATATAATGACCCCTCTACTTGCATTCAACGTCTACATCATTATAATTGGACTTTTGTAACTAAGTTGAACCCAACTTTCAATGCAATTGTGTAGTCACTTGTTCTTTGGAAATTTCAAAATTTTCTCCATGAATCTCTTGGTTCTTTTCTCAATAATCAAACTAAATCTCTGCTTCAAAAGTTCAATATACTTGTCTAGCCTTTTACATTTCTCCAAGATCAAGATTGTCAAAAATAATATACTAAAAACCTGCAATGTTAATGAATGAGAATTTAATAATACATGAAAAGACTTTGGTTGAAAGTATGAAAAATTTCTACCTCACTAGAACCAAACATAATATTATTTTTAGTATTTTTTCAAGTATTTGGAGTTTCAAGTTCTTTTATAGGGTGTAACTCCACTAAGGTATTGTCCAAAAATTTGTGAGGTTAAAAATCCTAGCCTTTGCCTTAGCAATGATTTCTTAGAAACATGAGATCCTTAATGGCTTCTGTGGGCCTCTTCTATTTCTATATCATAATGATGTCAACTACATTTTTTTGGTCATTGTATGCTTCATTTCCCTCATCAATTGCTTTCATAAACAATTCTATTATTGCTTCTATGCCCTTATGCACTAGCTAGAATACATAGACAAAAACCACCCATATATGATATCTACTTTGAATTCTCCATTGTAGCATATATAAATAGATATGTTAACCACATTGAAGAAAATAATAAAATACAGAGAAAAATGATAAAATCTATTTTAAAATAAGAGCATATGATTCACCTAGATATTGATCTCAGGTTTAAAACCCATGATATGTAAAGTAAAAGTTAAAAAAATAAGATTTTGTTACAGAAGCTATTTTCCAAATAAGTCAAGAACAAACCATATAACAATATAGATAAAGCTTGGCATGGCAACCATAGAACATAGATGGAAGATTTCATAGTAATAAAGAGGACATCTCAATAGTAAAAGCACCAACGACTAGACAAAAATACTTAAATAGGGTCTCGAACTCCCTAGCAGCCCTCATGAACACAAACTTGCTCTTAGTCTGCTACATAAAAAGGGGATATCATAGTATTCAATTCTAAGTATCGCCATGACACATTAATAAATATCTCACATAAAAATATTCATCTTATCATCTAACACTTATATCAAACATTTGAAATTAAAAAAAAAATAATGAAAGTACTACTAACCTTTCTAGCAATGAATCCAGGGTAATTGTCTTGTAGGAAGGCAATGACTTGCTTGGTGTCCTGGAAGAGTGTCCACTTCTTGAGCTTGGGCGAGTTCTTGAAATTTGTAATCTACACCATGAAGCTAATCTCATTAGGGCTAAAGCTCAACTAGCAAATGCTCTTTCCAAGAAATTGACCCCTTCACAATAGAAACTTGTTGTACTTGGCATTATCCCCAAAGGTCTCGTTATAAAGCTTCTAGTCCTAAAAAAATGCCATAGATGTTGTAGCCCATAGGGTGCCCTTCTTCATTGAGATTGTGCATGTAACCCATAGTGTCCAATTCATTATCAAAATCTTCTTCCACAATGGAATCTTTGCCAAAACAATTATGTCGGATGATGGTGTTCTTTACCATAACAAACGCCTCCATTGCCTTCATAGGAGGAATTTGTGAAGGGCCACATTGAGGAGTAATATGTAATATGGTTTTTACATATTACTAGGAGATCTAAAACACTTTCTAACCTTACAAAGTATCAAAAATATAAATTCTAGTGTACATGTGGTCCTTGAGAAGTTTAACAAGGATCTATAATGCTAGTGCATTATGATGCTTTCACTTAGGTAAGGAAATAAACAATGTGCTAGTTTGGTCTAAGGAAAAAGTATGTTTTAAATGATTGAGGGTGAAATATGTTGACTAAGAAATAAAAAAATTCTTTTCAAGGAGTTTTGAATGATGAAAGAGCCATATGTATTGGAAATATCCCACCACAACAAACCATGCCTCACCCTCGTCCTTACCCTCATTGTCATGGAAGTAGGATATATGGTGCCTCCTATTGCTTCCTCCTCCACCTCTCCATCCTTGAAGAGACCAAACATCCTTGGAATTATTGTTGTTTAGGCCTCTATTTTGGTAGCTTTATGCTGCTCCTTATTTCATGTAATTTTTTTATTACTTTGTTTCAATATTAAAAAAATCAAAATTTAACTCAAATAACCTCCCGTGATACTAAATGTGAACAATGCTTCTCATATTCCTCAATTTCACATTGCCATCAAAACCCCTTCGTTATCATTAAAAAACTACCATCATGACAAATTTTTGTCAATTGTTGGTAGTGTAGTAAGGTGGATGGTCACACTTAATTAAGCAGGAGAATCGAGCCTACTATTTAATATATAAATCCGAATCCAAACCCCTTGTTCATTTTTATATAGTCTCCTGTAAAATTAAATGCAATGCAGCCAATAAATAATTAGAATCAAAAGGTTGTGTATGCATAGTAATAACAATAACAATAACCATAAAATAAATAAATCATAGTTTGAATCTGTTTTCCTGCTGATCAACTTTATTATTGAGTATAGAGGATCACATCACAACATACATTTCATTGGATTTGATATTTTGCAGGTTCAATGGATTTTTTAAATTTTTACTTCTCCATTTGATTTGATTTGATCTACCCTGCAATTATTTTGATTAATTTTCTATAGGTTTGATGAAAGATATAAGTTCCCTCTCTATCTCAATCTTTGTCAAATGCCTTAAATTTGTTTGTCAACTGAATAAATTGAACTAATTGAATACAAATAAATACAGACAAACACAACATTTTATATTGTACCTTTTAATCTGATGAATTCATTCAATCCATCTCATTCACACAGATGACCACCAGCAGATTTGGTTCTTTTGTGCATTAGCACACCACTTGAATAGGGTACTGTTTATTTTGCCACAAATTAGAGAGCATTCATGCAGTTGGGCAACCACAAGTATGTTGTTTGTAAATTTGGTACTATTTGCTACATAGGGTTCCCAGTCATTCTGCACTCCCATGCACCAAACATGGATTTGTTTCAATTTGGAATTCAAAAGTTTAGAATTTTTCAACTTTAGAAGGGACTTACAATGCTTTAAAGAAATGTGAGATTTGTGGCCAGTGTAAGGCCTACGTACATTCCTATAGCGTTGTTCTCCTTCTGTTTATTTGAATAAAATGGGTGATCATTGTTTTGTGAGGCCCAAAGAATGATGAGATATTTGCAATCAAATCCATAGAGTTTATAGCAGATTCAAGGGGCTAATTGCTAGCATTGGAGGAGGAAGCTCAAATCAAAAGCAAACACATTGAAATGCCATAAACTTAAGTAGCTATTTAATTTAGCAGTCAGTGATGCAATGAAGGACTTCAAGTGAGCTTTGGTCCTCCATTTTCATGACAGTGAAGCCATGGTCTTCTCAATGAACATATAGAGTTGATTTTTCCCCCCATTTCCTCAAAGATGCATAGTATTGTAACTCTTTATCTCTAAGGATATTTGATGCAAGAGCATCCCTGGTTCAAGAGCAATCTTGCATCAACCAAAAACATTTGCATTTCAATTGTTTGCATTTCAATTTGTTTCATTTTTAGTTAGTTCAATCAGTAGCAATTTCTATATTTTCATCCGCATTCTATCACAGTTGCATTTCAGATCTTGCAGAGTTGGACTTAGCATCTAGACACATTCATGCATAGCATATCCAAATCTTAGATCATTTGGATCTGGTACCGGTAAGATATCACTATCAAACGATCAATTATTTTCTCATAACAGAGCATCCTGACAGTCTTAGATAATCAGCTAAATTCATGACTTGCGAAGTTGAATTACACATCATTCAATGTTGTTTTGTTCATGGATGACCTTCCCTGAGATCTACACACAATTCTATTCATTCTAATCAAATAGGTCTGACCTATCCATGTACACATGTTACAACTCTTCATCAGAGTTTGTGATCTTCCTTGGTCGACGTAGAGGAATCTCAGGTTCTAGAGATGATATAAAATGATGTAATAGATGCCTATGAAAGTAGGGAATTATATAGTGATAGTTGATAGTTTGAATTTCTTGTGAAGGAGCTTCAAAGCCATATCTTGTGCATATTCTATAATTCTGTATTCAGGCTTGTGAGCCCTAATTGTAAGCCCGCATGTTGCCGACCAATTTGTATTTGGATTCTATGATATATTGAATGACTAAAACTATATTTATTTTACATCTTTGAGTTGTTTCCATTGTGTTTACTCTAGCTGCATGGCCTAGATAGTTTACCTTGTGGATCATCCTAACCATGAATGCACCAAGTGGTATCAGAGCAAAAGTTTGAATCTTTGGGAGCAAATTGAGTGAAGTTGGTGAAGGAATTCCATAAGATCTTGCTATAGAAAGATCGCCAATCCAAGGTAGGTTACTTGTATTGCAATTGATTACTAATTGTGAGGCAGTTGTTACCTTGTAGCCCGGTCATCGAACTTGAGGCATTTTGCACTTGATCCTAGGAAGAGATGCCACCGAGAAGAATCCCTGCTTTTGGAACAATGGCTGGTAGAATGGATGAGATGATGGAGATGATGAAAACCATGTGAGTTTGCTTGGATGTTGTTGAAGAAGATAGGCAAAGAAGACTTACACCTAGACTTAATGTTGAAAGTGACGATGATGAAGAATTTCAATCTGTTGATCAAAATGGCAAAACCCTAGGAGGTGGTGAAGAAGAAGAATAAGATCAAGTCAAGATGTTGCGAGATATTTCAAAGATTGGGAAAAGACCTAGAGTTGATGTACTAAACTATACTAGCAACTTGAATCCCAAAGAGTTGATTGACTGGATAAATGACATGGAAGGATACTTTGAAAATTAAGAAGTTGAAGATCTAGAGAAGGTGAAATTTGCAAAGACAAAGTTGGAAGGACATGTAGCTCTATGGTGGAAAGAAGTTCAATTGGATAGAAATAGAAGAGGAAAAGAAAAGATTACAAAGTGGGATAGAATGGTGACAAAATTGAGGAATTAGTTTATACATGTTGACTATGAGTTGGAACTATTGAAGAGATTGCAAAACCTGGGACAAAAGGAGAAATCTATGAAGGAGTACACTGAAGAATTTCATAAGATGATCATAAGGACATGACATAGTGAAGTAAGCACAGAGAAAGTGGCTAGATACATTAATGGACTGATAATGAACATTCAAGAAGAACTGAGTTTGGTGAGGATGACATCCTTGGAGGAAGCATATCAGTTTGCACTAAAGGTTGAAGAAAAGTTGAATAAGAGGTAGGATCAAAGATAGAGAAGTAGAACATTTTCTAGAGGAGAGAGATCATATGCAAAGCAGAATAGACAAGAGAATGCATTCAAGAAGGAGGAGAGAGATCATATTCGGAGCATAATAGACAAGAGAACGCATTCAAGAAGGAGGATAGAGATAACAATGCATACTAGAGAGATGACAAAACTTTCTACTGTAGAGGAAACCCTAGTCTATACTGGAATGAAGGATACAGAAGAGAAGGAAGAGGACCTGATAGGAAAACACTCAGAGGAACTTGTTTCAAGTGTGGAGGTGAAGGACATAGAGCATTTGAATGTAATCAAGGGAGTACAAACAAGAGAATAGAGAACAGTGGAAGAGAAGCCTATGTGGAAGAAGAACCTATTGGAACACTTAGTTTAGTTGGTAAACCTAAGAAAGGAGAATCACTTGTCATGAGAAGAGTACTATTTCAAGAAGAGACAAATGAGGAACCACCGTAGAGGAAAACCTTGTTCAAAACAAGATGCAAATCAGGATGTAAATGTTGTAAAGTTGCAATTGATAGTGGTAGTTCTGATAACCTAGTTTCAGAAGAGATGGTGACTAAGCTAAAGTTGGAAAGATTGAAACACCCTAAGCCCTATCAAATAGCATGGATTTAGGATGATCATAAAGTACTGGTGAGTGAACAATGTTTGGTGAAATTTCATATTGGATCTTATCATGATGAAGTATTGTGTGATATTATGCCTATGGATGTATGTCATATCTTGTTGGGTAGACCTTGGTAGTATGATAGAAAAGCTATACATGATGGGAGAAAGAATACATACAGTGTAACATCAAATGGAAAGAGAATTACCTTGATTCCTTTAGAAGATGATCCTAAGAGTGAAGTATGTGGGAATACTAGAATCTGTTTGGTAGATGGAAGGAAATCTTTGGATGGTTTGAGACATGAGAATATGTGTTATGCTTTGATTCCTAAGAAGCCTAAAACCCTAAAGACTGAAGAATCACAACTGGAGGAGATAACTAAGTTGCTGATAGGGTATGAAGACATCATATCAGATAATGTACCTAAAGGATTACCACCATTCAAGAGTATTAGTCATCACATGGACCTTATACCTAGATCTAGTTTTCCTAACAAAGTAGTACATAGAATGACACCAGTAGAGAATGAAGAATTGAATAGACAGATACAAGAATTGTTGAGGAAAGGTTTGATCAGAGAAAGTTTGAGTCCTTGTGTAGTACCTGCAGTGTTAGCACCAAAGAAGGATGTGTTGCAAGTATGTGCCTAAGCGGTGTTGTCATTGATGTCAACATATTCTTGTTGTCATTGATGTCAACTATATCTTATTCTATTACTTGTTTAGAAGACTTGTATGTTGAGGATATTGAGAAAATTAGCCTCTCCAAAAGAAACTAGTGAGCTACAAAGAAGTGTAGTACAGACAATGAGTTGTATTATGAAAAAGGTCTAGTAAACTACTCCGCATTTACTTTTGCTTAAATATTGTGGTCTACGGATTGGAAGTAAGTGAGAGGTATGACTAAGGATGTTGCATTCTAGGTTTGAAGCCTCTGCATGAAGATTTGAGTGAGTTGTGTTCACAAGAGTGAAACCTACTTTTTCTGTAAGTTCAATTGGGACAAGAAGAAAGTATTCTTCTCTGCATTCCTCCATAATAAAGTATTTTTCTCTACAGGTCTAGACGGATGTCTAGGATGATGATAAGTTCCTACTCTTGCAATGGTTCATGGTTTGGTGGTCTGTAAGCTTTCTTTTATGATAGTTGAAGACAATGAAGTTCATATGTTCCGGTGAGAAGATTCCTACAAATAAAGTAGTTAAGGTTTGAGTGGTTGCTCCTGATGATTATAGCGTGCTTGTAGGTGTCTCCTAATCATTTTCCTATCTAGACTTTGGTCCATGTTAAGAAATTGAGATTGTGTTTGAAGATTGTTCCCAGATAATGTAGCATGTAACCAGTCTTCGCCGACCTAGTTAATCCCAGTGATTGCGGAGATCTCTAGAAGATTGTGGAAGCATGTTGTGGCATGGAAGATTGCATTTGAGTCCCAGCTAAGGCATGGCGTGATCCACATTTCATTTCCTTTGTACAATGTTGTAATAGGTCAGGACCTATTTTGTAAATACTTGTAATACCGACCTTGGAGATTGTTCCAATGGTTGATGATTGTGATGCCGACCTTGATGATCATTCCAAGGTTGATGTAGTGTATAAATACTTGTAGTTGAGTTGTGGAAAAAGTGTCCTTGAGTGGAAATGAAAAGATATTAAGAAAGGTCCAAAAGGCATAACTGAGAAGAGGCAGAGGAAAGAAAAGCAAGAGTAGAGAAAAGGAAGAGAAGAGCAGAGGAAGAGCAGAGCAGGGGAATTATTATACTTCAGTCACAAATATAGAAAGGTGTTGATCATGGCAGTGAGTCTGGCAGTAAGTTGCCAGTAGGGTTTAATAGCCCTTAGGGTTTAACAACCCTTATTGTAATCTTGCTAGGTTTAGGGTTGAGGTAGTGAGCCTGCTAGACCTAGTTGTTCTTCATGGTAGTAAGCTAGTATGTTTAGGCCCGTGGAGTGACCAAGCCTAAACATCATTATTTCAATATTAAAATATATATTGAGAGATAATTCTCTCTGTGGTTTTAACCCACCTTGGGGTTTTCCACATAAATCTGGTGTCTCTTGTGTTTGATGTTGTATCTATAGTTAAGTTTATGATTTCATCCACTCATTGTTAAATCATAATAATTGTGGATAAGTTATGAATGTTTAATTGTAGAAAGTGTTTAAGTTTTGTGACAACTGATTCAACCCCCCTCTTAGTTGTTCGGGACATATCAACAATTGGTATCAGAGCTAAGTTCCTCTGAAGAAAGTTTAACAACTTGAGGAAGATCCAAAATATCTTACAAGAAGGAAGCATCACATTTTGATGGAACGAATTATGTTCTCTAGAAGGCTCAGATGAAAATCCATCTTCTTTCTCTTAGTTACAAAGTTTGGAAAGCTGCAGAAACAGAATACACCATACCTCCAAATGGTTCGATGACTGAAGATGAAATCAAAGAATATGAGATAGATGTCAAGGCAAAGGATGCTCTACTAAGCTCATTAACCGACTTAATATTGACGAAAGTTGTGGATCTTGAAACTGCAAATAAGGTATGGGAAAAGTTGAAAAATCTATATGAAGGAGATGATTCTGTGAAAGAAACCAAGTTACAAAGTTTGAAAGTGAAATATGAAAGCTTGAAGATGAATGATGGTGAAAACATGTCAACCTTTATGCAAAGAGTTGATGAATTTGTTACAGGGATAAAAGCCATAGGCGGAACTCTCGAAGAAAAGGAAGTTGTTATGAAAATTCTCAGATCTCTGCCCAAGTCATACTATCACAAGGTAAACGTGATTGAAGAATTCATGCAAGTAAAAATGGTTAACAGGGATCAGCTACTTGGTAAGCTTACTACTTTTGAAATGAGGGAGTTTGATGATGTTCTGCCAAAAGTTGAGATGGCCTTCAAAGCCAGTACTCTTGGAAATACTTCCAGATTAGAAAAGTACAAGGTAGAATCTCATAATGAGTTCGATGAAGTTGAATCCAACTTTGTGGACATACTGCAAAGCGGATCTAGTAAGTATAAAGGCAAATTACCTTTAAAATATTTTTCCTGTGGTAAAGTAGGTCATTTTGCTTCCAGATGTCCTGAAAGAATTGAAAGAAATAGAAGAAGATATGAGAACAGGCCTAGGACCCAAAAGAGGTGTTATTATGTTGAAGATTTTGATGATGATGAAGGAGTATCAGATAATGGTGAACTAGATAATGCTAATTCCTCTGTAAATGAATGCTTGTTCATTGCTATTAAGGAAGATCCAGTGTCTACTAATTCTTCTAGTTGTGTGAAGGAAGAAAAACCAATGGAAAGTGCTTTGGCTGCTCAGGTCATTAAGGACAAGGATGAATGGGTTATTGATAGTGGTTGCTCTCACCACATGACTGGTGACAAAAGTAAGTTTGTGAGTTTGGAAAGATATGATGGTGGACTGGTTAGGTTTGGAGATGATACAGCTAGTAGGATTTGAAGGAAAGGATCTATTTCTTTTGATGGCAAGCATAATATTGAAGATGTCGTGTATGTGAAATGATTAAATCACAATCTTTTGAGTGTGGGTTAGATGTGTGACAAGGGCTATGATTTAAGCTTCAAGGACAATGGATGCAAGATCAAGGAAAGCTCCGGAACAATCATTGTAACTGGTAAGAAGACCAGAGGTAATATCTATCACTTGAAAGGAACTAAGAGCTATTTCTTGTTGACTCAGACTGATGAGAGTTGGTTATGGAATAGAAGGTTGTGTCACATAAATTTTGATAATATCATGAAGATAAGTTATGTACAGGTTGTTAGAGATTTTACTAAGCTTGTGAAGCCTGCTAATCCTATTTACAAGGAGTGTCAATTTGAGAAACAGAGAAGAACAAGTTTCAAAAGAAAGGACCAATTGGTTGGAGGACTACTTGAGCTAGTGCATACAGATTTGTGTGGACCTAACAAAGTAAGAAGTTTGCAAGGAGATAGGTATTTCATGTTGCTCATTGATGATTATTCTAGAATGACTCGGGTCACCTTTTTAAAAGAGAAAGCTGAATCTCTAGATAAATTCAAGGCATTTAAGGCAATGGTTGAAAATGAAATGGATTTAAAAATCAAATGCTTGAGGTCTGATAGAGGAGGAGAGTTCACATCAAATGAATTCAATTTCTTTTGTGAAGAACATGGAATAAAGAGACAGCTATTTGCGCCCAGGACTCCACAACAAAATGGAGTTATTAAAAGGAAAAATAGAATAGTTCAAGAAGTTTCTAGAACCATGATGAAGGAAGCTCATCTTCTGGAAGCATATTGGAGAGAGGCAATTCACACTGCAGTATATATCCTAAACAAGGTTCAAGTAAAAGGTAACAGTTCAAAGACTCCTTATGAATTATGGCATGGTAGAGTTCCTACTATGAAATATTTCAAAGCTTTTGGTAGCAAATGTTATATCAAAAGAGAAGAATATTTAGGCAAGTTTGATGCTAGATGTGATGAAGGAATCTTCCTTGGTTACTCCACCAAGAGTAAGGCCTACCAGTGCTATAATAAGAGGCTGAATAAGATCATTGAAAGTACAAATGTTAAAGTTGTCAAGAATGTAAGGAAAGGTCTTTAGAATCAAGTGGATATGAGTCAGATGATCTAGATGTTTTAGAAGTGGTGCAACATGAAGACAACATAGATGAAGAAGAACAAGCTCTGGTAAGTGCTACCAAAACTCCAAGATGTGTAAGAATCAGTCATTCTAAAAATCAAATCATAAGAGATAAGAGAAAAGGGATCTTAACCAGAAGAAAAGATGTAGAGGAACAAGTAAATTTTTGTCTAATTTCAAAGATTGAACCTAAAACTATGGATGAGGCTTGCAAAGATGAGAATTGGATAAAGGCTATGGAAGACAAATTGATGTAGATAGAGCAGAATCAGACTTGGGATCTTGTTCTTAGACCAACAAACAAGAATGTAATTGGTACAAAGTGGGTCTTCAGAAACAAGATGAATGAGAATGGTGAAGTGGTAAGAAACAAAGCAAGGTTGGTATGCAAAGGATACACTCAAGTTGAAGGAATAGACTTTGAAGAAACTTTTTCTCTAGTGGCAAGGATTGAAGCAATAAGGATGTTTCTAGCTTTTGCAGCATACAAAGATTTCAAGGTTTATCAAATAGATGTGAAGTCTGCCTTCTTAAATGGAGAGTTGGAAGAGGAAGTCTATATAGAACAACTGGAAGGATTTTAGTCATCTGATCAGGGTGACATGGTATGCAGATTGAAGAAAGCCTTGTATGGATTAAAACAAGCTCCCATGGCATGGTATGCGTGGTTGGATAGGTACCTGATACAGATAGGGTTTAGTAAAGGTACTACAAATGGCAATCTCTACTTCAAGATCAATGATGAACCAACCTTGATTGTTGCAGTTTTTTGTTGATGATATTATTTTTAGAGGAAATGACGATATGTGCTTAGTTTTTGCTAGAGAAATGCAAAGTGAATTTGAAATGTCTATGTTTGGAGAGATGAACTTCTTTTTAGGTCTGCAAATAAGTCAATCAGATAAAGGTATCTTCATGTCTTAGTCTAAGTATGTGAAAGAGTTGTTAAAGAAATTTGGGATGGAAGACTCTAAACCAGTATGAACACCTATGATAACTAGTTGTAAGTTGAGCAAAGATGATAACTCACCCATGGTAGACCAGAAAAAGTATAGACCTATGATTGGAGGATTACTTTATCTGACTCAAACTAGACCTAACATAATGCATGCAGTGTGTCTTGTGGCAAGATTTCAGGAAGAACCCAAGGAATCACATGTGATGGAAGTCAAGAGAATTTTGAGATATTTTAAAGGTATAATAGATTATGGTTTGTGGTACCCTAAGGACTGTGACTTTACTCTCAGTGCATATACTGATGCATATTGGGCTGAAGATGTGGATGACAGAAAAAGTACAAGTGGAGGTGCATTCTTCTTGGGAAAAATATTAGTATCATGGTTGAGCAAGAAATAGGATTCAATATCCCTGTCTACTGCAGAAGTAGAATACATTGCATCAGCATGTAGTTGCACTCAAGTGTTATGGATGAAGCAAACTTTGAAGGACATCAAAATTGTGTACGAAGAACCCATTGCAATCTTTTGTGATAACACAACTGCAATAAACATATATCAAAGAATCCAATGATGCATTCAAGGACAAAGCACATATCTATCAGGTATCATTTTCTGAGAGAAAAGGTGACAGAGAATGAAGTCAAGTTAGAGTATGTTTCTACCAAGGATCAGATTGCAAACATTTTTACCAAGCCTTTGCCTAAGTATACTTTTGAGTATCTCAGAGAAAAGTTAGGGGTTATCACCCCTCCTGCTCTAAACTAATATGCATAGTAGTGCATTAGTCCAGAGGTGCTCATACGTCTAGATTGATTCTTTTTAGGGCTACTTCTCAGGGGGAGTATTCAGAGAGTTCAGAAGAAAGATTAGATTAGAGAAGATGAGTGCAAGTATGTGCCCTTTGCCATTGATGTCAAAGGGGGAGAGAATTCATGTGAAAAACTTAGAGTGCAGATGTGTAAGAGAAAGGGGGAGAGTTTTGGACAAAGAAAGAGTGCAGGTGTGTATAGAGAAAGGGGGAGAATTTTGTCTTGATGACTATTGCAGTTTTTCACATCATATGTTGCCATCAATGACAAGGGGAGATTGTTGCAAGTATGTGCCTAAGTGGTGTTGTCATTGATGTCAACTGTATCTTATTCTATTACTTGTTTAGAAGACTTGTATGTTGAGGATATTGAGAAAATTAGCCTCTCCAGAAGAAACTAGTGAGCTACAGAGAAGTGCAGTACAGACAGTGAGTTGTATGCTGAAGAACAGTCTGGTAAACTGCTCTGCATTTACTTCTACTTAAAGATTGTGGTCTATAGATTGGAAGTAAGTTAGAGGTATGACTAAGGATGTTGCATTATGGGTTTGAAGCCTCTACATGAAGATCTGAGTGAGTTGTGTTCACCAAAGTGAAACCTGCTTTTTCTGTAAGTTCAATTGGGACAGGAAGAAAGTATTCTGCTCCGCATTCCTCTGCAATAAAGTATTTTTCTCTGCGGTTCTAGATGGAAGTCTGGGATGATGATAAGTGCATATAGTTGCAATGGTTCATGGTTTGGTGGTCCGCAAGCTATCTTTCTTTTATGATAGTTGAAGACAGTGAAGTTCATGTGTTCTGGTGAGAAGATTCCTATGGATAAAGTGGTTAAGGTTCAAGTGGTTACTCCTGATGAATATAGTGTGCTTGTGGATGTCTCCTGATCATGTTCCTATCTGGACTTTGGTCTGCATTAAGAAATTGAGATTGTGTTTGAAGATTGTTCCCAGATAATGTAGCATGTAACCAATCTTGGCCGACCTGGTTAATCCTAGTGATTGTGGAGATCTCTGGAAGATTGTAGAAGTGTGTTGTGGCATGGAAGATCATGTTTGAGTCCCAGCTAAGGCATGGCATGATCCACATTTCATTTCCTTTGCACAATGTTGTAATAGGTCAGGACCTATTTTGTAAATGTTTGTAATACCAACCTTGGAGATTGTTCCAATGGTTGATGATTGTGATGCCGACCTTAATGATCATTCCAAGGTTGATGTAGTGTATAAATACTTGTAGTTGAGTCATGGAAAAAGTGTCCTTGAGAGAAAATGAAAAGATATTAAGAAAGGTCCAAAAGGCAAAATTGAGAGAGGCAGAGGAAAGAAGAGGAAGAGTAGAGCAGAGCAAGGGAATTATTATACTTCAGTCACAAATATAGAAAGGTGTTGATTGTGGTAGTGAGTCTGGTAGTAAGATGCCAGTAGGGTTTAACATCCCTCAGGGTTCAACAACCCTTATTGTAATCTTGCTAGGTTTAGGGTTGAGGTAGTGAGCCTGCTAGACCTAGTTGTTCTTCATGGCAGTAAGCCAGTATGTTTAGGCCCATGGAGTAACTAAGCCTGAACATCATTATTTCAAGATTGCAATATATTGAGAGCTAATGCTCTCTGTGGTTTTTCCCCATGTTGGGGTTTTCCACATAAATCCGGTGTCTCTTGTGTTTGATGTTGTATCTGTGGTTAAGTTTCTGATTTCATGCACTCATTGTTAAATCATAATAATTGTGGATAAGTGATAAATATTTAATTACAGAAAGTGTTTAAGTTTTGTGATAGCTAATTCACCCCCCCTCTCAGTTGTCTCGTGCATATCAACAGGATGGAGATTGGAGGATGTGTACAGACTCTAGAGCAATCAACAAGATCACAGTTAAGTATAGATTTCCTTTACCTAGGATGGATGATATTATGGATTGTTTGAGTGGAGCAAAATATTTCACAAAGATAGACTTGAAGAGTGGATACCATCCTAGAACAAAATTAGAGAAGGAGATGAATGGAAGACTTCTTTCAAGACAAATGAAGCCCATTGTATGAGTGGTTAGTGATGCCTTTTGGATTGACAAATGCACTGAGTACTTTCATGAGATTGATGAATGAAGTCTTGAAGAAATTCTTGGGTAAGTTTGTTATTGTATATTTGGATGATATTCTAATTTTTAGTAAGAGAAAGAAAAAACATTTGTGGCACCTAAGACAAGTATTGCAGAGACTGAGAGAAGAGAAATTGTTGATAAACATCAATTAATGTAGTTTCATGAAGGAAGAATTGGTATACTTGGGATTTCTGATTTCTGCAAAAGGATTGAAGATGGACCCTGAGAAAGTGAGAGCAATTGTTGAATGACCTACACCAGAGAGCATTGGAGAAGTCAGATCATTTCATGGATTAGCTAGTGTCTTTCAGAATTTTATCAGAAATTCCAGTTCAGTTTATAACCCTATGACAAAGACAATGAGAGGTGATAGAAAATATTTCAAATGGACATCAGGAGTAGACAAAATTTTTGAATTGTTGAAGTAGAAAGTGCAAAGCAACTCATTTTGGTATTACCAGATTTCAATAAGGTATTTCAAATAGATTGTGACGCAATTGGGAATGCAATAGGAGCAGTGTTAAGTCAAGAAGGTAGACCTGTAGCATATTTCAATGAGAAGTTGAATTATGCAAGGAGAAGATATTTAGTTTATGATCAAGAGTTCTATGCCATAATTCAAGCCTTGAAGAAGTGGAGACATTACTTGTTCCCTAAGGAGTTTGTGTTGTATACAGATCATCAAGCTTTGAAATATTTGAATAGTCAAGGAAAGTTGAATCAGAGACATATGAGGTGGGTAGAATTCATGCAGAGTTATACTTTTGTATTGAAACATAGGAGTGAAAAATCAAACAAAGTTGTAGATGCATTGAGTAGGAGAAGGAATTTGCTGATAGAGATGAGAGTTGAAGTATTGGGATTTGATGAATTGAAGAACTTGTATGAGGAAGACCTTGATTTTGTAGAACCTTGGAAAGCATGTAAGGAACCTGTTGTGACATATAGGAGTAAGTGGTTGGACTATTTCATTCAAGAAGATATGTTGTTTAGAGGAAATCAGTTGTGCATACCTAGAAGTTCCATGAGAGACAATTTGATCAAGGAGAAACACAATGGTGGATTGGCAGGACATTTAGGCATTGATAAGATAGTGGCTTTAGTAAGTGAAAATTATTTTTGGCCTTGGATACATAAGGATGCTAGGAAACTTGTGTAGAGTTGTAGAGTTTGTCAAGTTACAAAAGGTCTCTCTAGTACTAGAGAGACCTTGGGAAGACATAAGCATAGATTTCATAATGGGATTACCGAAGACACATAGAGAACATGATTCAATATTTATAGTGGTGGACACATTTTGAAAAATGACACATTTCATACCTTGTAAGAAGAAAACTGATACAATGCATGTAGTTGACCTATTTTTCAAGGAGATTGTGAGATTGCACGTATTACCTAAGAGCATAATTTTAGACAGAGACACAAGATTTCTTGCATATTTTTGGAAGACACTTTGGAAGAAGATGAAGATAGAGTTGAAGTTTAGTTCAGCATTTCATCCACAGACAAAGGTAGTGAACAGGAGTTTGGGAAACATGTTGAGATGTTTGGTTGGAGAGAAGGCAGGAAATTGGGATTTAATTCTTTCACAAGCAGAGTTTGCATACAATAATTCAATAAATAGGAGTACTGGAAGAACACCTTTTGAGATTGTTACCAGAGTAAACCCTAGAGGAGTTACAGAGTTGAGAGACATCAGTATGGAAGAAAAGAGAAGTACAGAAGTAGAGGAATTTGCAAGACACGCGGAGTTAGTGCATAATAAGGTGAAGAGGCATTTGGAAGAGATGAACAACAAGTATAAGGTGAAGGTAGATGAAAAAAAGAGACACAAAGAATTTGCAGTTGGAGATGAAGTGATGGTATACTTAAGAAAAGAAAGATTTTCAGTTGGGACATATAACCAGTTGAAGATGAAGAAGTTTGGACCTTGTAGGATACTTAGAAAGTTTGATTCAAGAAATGCATATGAAGTAGTGTTATGGGTATGTGCAGGATCATCGCGGGCCAAATAGTGGCAATAGGAAAAAAATCATGTTTTTACTTAGCCAAATTCGCGACTTGGCAAAGTTTGACTTTGAAACGGATATCTGTTTTTGAAACGGATATCCATTTTCAAAACGGATATCCATTTTGAAACATTTTTTGGGAAAAAGGCTTTTTACTGTAGTCATCAATTTTCCACAGTCCATGATGTTGAGTTTGAAATGCTTCTGGATTTGACTATGTATTATTATTTTCCTCAACATTTTGAATCACACACAGTGATCCATCATCAGGAGAAAGATAGCAAGCAAGAGAAGAGAGAACATGAATGACAGTATGCAGACTTAAGACCAATTAAAAGGAGTGAGAGAGATGTGAGGCGAAAACCAAGATCAATTAAGGGAGAAGGATAGCTGCCTATCAAACCTAGTGAAGTGAGGGACAAAGAGGAGTGGGGGACATCTAGGCACACTAAGACAAAACAAACAAAGAAAGACTAACTAGGATGAGAGGAAGACCCAAGTAAAGAAAATTAAAAAAGCAAACAAAGGAGCAAGGCCACAAATTAGAAGGGAGCAAAAAGAGGAATAACTGTAATACAATCAACCATAAAGAACAAACCGAGGATGAAAGAGATAAGATAATTAAATAATTTAATAAATAATAAAAAAGGGGGGGGACAACCGAAGAGGTTAAAATGTGAGGGATAGATTGGAAAAAGCTACATATAAAGAACAAGAGAGGGCTCCAAGTTAAAAGAGAGAGAGGGGTGAACTACGAAGGCAAAGGAGGGGGGGCTAACAAAAAAGAAAGGTAAGCCAATAACTATCCAAAGGAGGAAAGAAACTAACTGGGAGAAAGCATAAGAGAGAAGAGTAAATCATAAAAGGGAAGACAAGCTACAATGACCAAATAATATATATAAATATATATTCACAACAAACTACAAGCCACAAACGGAGCACCAGGGGGCAACAAGAAACGAAGGATACGATTAAAAACCTAGAAATTAAAGAGGAGGGAGAAGGGGGCAACGAGATCCATAGGTTGGAGATGGGAGGTTAAGCTAGGGGACAAGAGTATGAGAAATAAAAAGGTGAGAACGGGCCAAGGAGGGTAAAGAGGAGGGAGGACAAGGAGCAAAGGGAAAGAGGGGAGAGGAGCCTAGGGGGGAGAGGAAAAGGGGATAAGATGAGAGCAAAAGAGGAGGGGCAAAGACTCAATCCCACAAAAGGGGACAAGGAGGGGACAGAGGGGGGGCAGGGACAAGAATCGGTAAAGAGGGGAAAAAAGGACAAAGATAGGAGAAGGGAGAGAGGAGCTAACAAGATCGGGTCAGGAAAGAGAGGGGAGGGGTAAGAGGGGAGGATGGGGAAGAGAAATCAACTAAGAGTGAAGGAAATCATGATGGGGTAAGAGGGGAGGCTTTTTACTCTTTTTGAAAGTACACCTCTTAAATCTTGGATCTCCCATCAATATATGAACCTCCTTAAAGACCGTTTCTAGTGAAGGAGGAGGGAAAATTAACATTGGTAGCTTCTTTACACATTGATCCATAAGGATTTGTTAAACACTAAGAATCATCACTAATGAATTACTCAAATAATCAATAATAAAATATTCAATTTTGTTCATCAAGTGAAATAATCACTTTTCTAGACTATGTTCCAATATTTCAGGGATAGGAATGGTGGGGCAGTAGGGGTTGTGTTTTGGGGCATTTTGGATTTCATGCCAAAATTGCTTTACGCAATCCTTCATATGATTTGGTTCATGATACATGGTTTGAGAAGGATACACATGATATACCCTTACCCTCTAGTGATAAAATTATGAATGATACTTTATGTGGTGAAGCTACACCTTCGTTAATCCTTCATGACATTGTTATTCCTTGTAATGATGATGTCCTTCATGTGATATGTTAGGACATAATGCAAAGTTAACATGGCATGAACTCTCTTGGAAGGGTAAGCATGGACTATAAGAACATTGAACTAGTTGGATCTATTAAGCTCGCCATTTGTGAAAGAACCTTTTAAAAGGTTAACCTTAATTAGGTAAGGTTATGTTTCAGTGTGGTTGTTTGTGCAACAATGTGTAAATTAATGTTACTGAAGGATAAATCTAACTATAATATACTAACATTTTAATAACCATGAGAGCTAGGACTAACAATTAGACTAAAAACTTGACAAACAATACAACTTGGACACATGTAGGACTTGGAAAATGGGAAAGAATATAATTAAATGTGGAAAACAATGAAAAAGTGGTATTAGTTGCACTTATATAGAGAAGTGGTTTAGAGGTTGGTTAGGGGAATTATTTAGGGTTTAGAGGTTTAGGGTTGCTTAGGTTTAGGGGTTTAGGGTTTACAGTTTAAAGAGAGATAGAGAGAGGGGACTGATAGAGTTTGGGAGAGATAGAGGAGACAAAGGGGAGAGATAGGAGATAGAGAGTGAGAGACATGTCCAAAGACATAGAGAGAGAGAGAGAGATTGAGAGGTAGAGGCATGATAGAGATAGGGAGATAGAGGTTTAGGGTTGCTTGGGTTTAGGGGCATTATTTAGGGTTTAGGGTTTATGGTTTTGGGGTTAGGGGTTAAGGTTTAGAGGTTTAGGGTTTAGGGTTTAGAGAGAGATAAATGACCAATAGGGAGATATAGAGGAGTCTGAGGGGAGAGATAGGGATATAAAGAGTGAGGGACATGGCAAGAGACATAGGGAGAGAGATTAAGAGGTAGAGGGACAAAGGTGATAGGGAGATAGGGGAGAGATAGGGAGATAGTGGTTTATGGTTACTTGGGTTTAGGGTTTAGGGGTTTGGGGTTTAGGGTTTCTTAGGTTTAGGGGTTAGGGGTTAGGGTTTATGGGCATTATAATTTAGGGTTTAGGATTTATTGTTTAGGGGTTAGGGGTTAGGTTTAGAGGTTTAGGGTTTTGGATTTAGGGTTTATAGAGAGAGAGGAATGATAGGGGGATATAGATGAGTCTGAGGGGAGGGATAGGGAGATAGAGAGTGAGGGACATGGCTAGAGACATAGGGAGAGAGATTGAGAGGTAGAGGGACACAGGTGGTAGGGAGATAGGGGAGAGATAGGGAGATAGTGGTTTAGGGTTACTTGGGTTTAGGGTTTAGGGGTTTGGGGTTTAAGGTTTAGGGGTTTAGGGTTTCTCAGGTTTAGGGGTCAGGGGTTAGGGGTTAGGGGTATTATTTAGGGTTTAGGATTTAAATTTTTTAGGGGTTAGGGGTTAGGTTTAGAGGTTTAGGGTTTTGGATTTAGGGTTTATAGAGAGAGGAATTATAGGGAGATAGAGAGAGGAGATGGAGGAGAGAGATAAGGAGATAGAGAGTGAGGCACATGGCCAGGGACATAGGGAGAGAGATCAAGAGAGGTAGAGGGATGATAGAGATAGGGAGATAGGGGAGAGATAGGGAGATATAGGTTTAGAGTTGATTGGATTTAGGGCGTACCTAAGTTTAGGGTTTCTCAGTTTTGGAGATAGCTAGATAGAAAGAGAGAGGAGACATATAGGGAGAGATAGAGGTGACAAAGGGGAGAGATAGGGAGATAGAGAGTGAGAAATATGTCTAGAGAAATAGGGAGAAGGATTGAGAGGTAGAAGGACGATAGAGATAGGGAGATAAGGGAGAGATAGGAGATAGAGTTTAGGGTTGCTCATGTTTAGGGTTTAGGGGTTAAGGTTTAGGGTTTAGTGTTTAGAGAGAGAGGACCAATAGGGAGATATAGAGTGAGGGACATGGCTAAAGCATAGGGAGACAGATTGAGATGTAGAGGAATGATAGTGATGGGGAGATAGTGAGATAGGGAGATAGAGCTCGATAGAGGTTTAGGGTTTCGTGGGTTTAGTGTTTAGGATTTAGGGGTTTATGGTTTCTCAAGTTTAGGGTTTAGGGGTTAGGAAATAGGGGTTAGGGGTTAGGGGTTAGGTTTAATCATGCATCCTAATCATTCCCCTATCATTCCTATATATCCTATCTCTCCCCTCTATCTTTCCCTCTCCCTTATCGACAAAGCAAATGGAAATAAGAAAACTAGGACTCCCTTTCTCAGGTTTAGGGTTTAGGGCTTAGGGGAATTATTTAAGGTTTATGGTTTAGGGGTTAGGGTTTAGTATTTGGAAGAATTATTTAGGGTTACTTGGCTTTAGGGTTTAGGGGCATTATTTAGGGTTTACGGTTGCATGTCAAAAGTAGTCTCTCTCTCTCTCTAAATCCATAAACCCTAAATAATGGCCCTAATCCCTAACCCCTAACCCACATCTACCTCTCTCCTGTATCTACCTCTCTCCTGTATCTATTCAAAAGTGCCTTTAAAATACTATGAGATACCTTAGTATAAGTAAATCATATAAAAATCAAATATATATATCATCATAATCCTATATAAACTTTGATATTATTTTATAGCTAAAATGCCTAAATATCATCATAATCCTTTATAAATTTGCTTGTGCTTTATAGCTAAAATGCCTAAATATCATCATAATCCTTTATAAATTTGCTTGTATTTTATAACTAAAATGCTTAAATATCATCATAATCCTTTATATATTTGCTTGTATTTTATAGCTAAAATGCCTAAATACTTAATATGTATGCAATGCTAAAATAATAAAATAAAAAACAATGAATACAATAGGGAAAAAGAAAATGGATATTCGTTTTGGAGATCATAAAAAGCAAAAAAAGACTGTGTTTTTGCAAACCCGCGGCTTGCAAAAACGCAGTCTCATCTTCAAAAAATGGATATCAGAGCTGAGGAACAGATATCCGATCAAAAGAGGTAAGATTTCATGCATTTTTTTTGTTTGTTTTGTATTTTCAAGCAATTTTTTTGGTTTTTATGCTAAGTGGGTATGTTTTATAATTTAATTAGGTAAAATGGATGCACAAAATGAAAACCCAAATCCTCCACCACCAAACCCTCCGCCTCCAACAGTAGAAGAGAATATTCAAAGAAATATTGATCATATAAGCAGGATCATAGAAATGTATCGCCGCCACCCTCGATTGTCTATAATGACATCAAATTTAGAGGGAATCATTAATCATATTCAAACCTTGTCCACCCAACACGAATTATTTTGGCAATGGCAAGAAGCCAAGAAGGCCGAATATGCTGACGGTTTGTCATATGAGGAAGTCAAAGATTTAGAGATTACAAAAACTATGTTAGCCCAACACTTTGTCAATCCTAAAACCGGATTGCATGTTGATGTCCATAAGCCCAAATTTCAATCAAATGGTGTATTCATGAGGGCATTAGTCAAAACTTTTGGGATCATTGGTGGATGGTTTTTGATAAACCACCCAACAACAATTTAGATGTGCCTTTGTATTTTCTCCGTAAACTCTATGCAGAGTTCGTCATGGGTCAACATGTTAATTATTTTGATTTTAGAGAGTTTCAAGGAGTGGGCAGAGGAATGCCTCAATATAGACCTGGGGCAATTAGACAAGTACAAGGTCCCTATATTCCCCCTCCTGCTATCCCTTCTCCACTCCCAATGTAGCACCCAGACGTTGTTGCAAATGTAACACAATAGGGCCTTAGTGCCATACACTCTTTGACCGAGCATTTGATTATATAGACATCTCAGTTTGCACAAGCACATGATGAAGGTGATGATATTGGATCACCTAGTACTACTAGACCATCATCATCCAGACATATATGTGTGCTCCATCATTGCATTTCTTGCAATCATTTATGCTTGGGTCCTATTATGGAGAGTAGTGAGCCACCGTTGAACACATCAGAGTATGATCTCCATTCACGAGATGAGGCAATGGGGTCCAGAACTCAAGTTGAGGGGTCAGGGACAAGAGTAGAAGCTACCGGATTAGTAAACATTAGAGAAGGAGAAATGCATGAGCAATCTTTTGTGCAGGTAAAATTTAAAGTTAAATTTTATGGTCTATTCCATTTGAATATATAAACAACTTTATTAGTACTAATGTATCTAAGTGGGATAACAGTTGATGACAGAGGAGGAGTTGACAGAAGTTCATCATGGAACTTTGTCTGCAATCTAATTTGAATTGGACTTGCCAGTATAATTTGTTGTACACATTAACTTTTTTTTATGCATTTATTTCTTTGTGAGTAATTATATATTAATTTATATTTTGATGTTAATTTTATTTTATAGTCAATCAAAAATGTGAATGATGTGGCATCTTTGCCAATAGTCTTTTCTCAAACTTCTGATCGACCCAAGGGACTATCATTTGCAGAACGGCTTTCTCAACGCCAACAAAGGGTGGAGGTAATTTGATTGAATTGTACTTTAATTGATAATTTAGAAAACTTAAATATTTGATTATAGTCATTTAGAGTCTTACATTCTTATCCTTTTTAATTGATGCAGGGGGCCTTGATGGTGGTATGTGCTTGTTTTCTATTAGATAAGTTTTTGTGTAGTGCATTTCCTATTTTAAATGTATGCATTTCCTATTTTCTTTAATAATTATATATTAATTTATTTCAATGTTACTTTGCTTTTATGTAGTCTATTGAGAATGTGAGTGATGTGCCACCTTTGCCATCATGCTTCACTAGGACACCTAATTGTCTTAAGAGAAAATCATTTGTAGAACGATTGTTCGAACAACAACATAGAGTCGAGGTAATTGAATTGAATTTTTCTAAATAATTGATAGTTTATCTAGCGGTCTTATAGTTGATTGTTGTGATTTAGATGTATGTTAATAAATGAAAGTTCTTAATTGTAGTAGATAAGAATCTATTTACTAACTTTAACTTATTTTTATTTACCATTGAAGAGATTAATCAAATTTGTGTTTTGACTTGTTAATGCAAGAAACTTCACCTCCATCAATTACTAGACATTTTGGTACAAAGAGGACACTTTTTCAGGATCCATCACAGATTGTGGATCCATCACAGATTGAGGGTCAACTGGACTTGTAGTATTTGATGTAGCTATTTGGCATGTAGATTGTATATAGATTTTGAGACATGGCATATGCCACATTTTGTAAAAAATATTTTGAGTTGGCATATTTGCCAAATTTTTGTACATGTCTACCATTATGGACTAGATTTTAAGGTATATACACCTTGATATACAATATAATTTAAATTCCTTATGTGCAAGTCATGATACTTCCCATGATGCCATACATTATGATGATAGTTCTTTAGTCCATTGATGATATGTTTAGCATTGAGAATGGTTTTAGATCAAGAGAATGGTTTTAGATCAATAGAATCAATATGAAAAAATTCCTTATATATGCCCTAATCAAATAAGGTCATGATAAACCATTTCATCATGTATTTAGTCTTCATCTTGTCAAATTTTGTAAATATGTCAAAGTTGTCATATGAAAAATGTAAAAAAAATGCAAAAGTATGGAAGATGAATAGTCAAGTACTCAAGAGTCAGTTGGAGACTATTGGTTTCCCTCAAATCATGTATAAATATGCATAAACCTTCATGGAAAAGGCATTGGAGATGTATTAAAAACATTTTGAAGATGAATTGAAGACATGTTTGAATGAAATTAATGTCAAGAAACTCTATGTCAAGGACACTGGGGGCACATTACAAACATAAAAAACTTACATCTTGGGGGGAGGTGCCAATAAGGCCAATAAGGATACTATTTCAGTTGGGTGTGTGTGTGTGTATGCAAATCCCATTTATGGCCGAGAAGCTCTCTATTTACTATTATTTACACATCAAAGTATGACTATCCTAAAACAACATCGTGTATATGCTCATAAAAGCCATCAAACTCTGAGAATAAACTCGTCATTAGATAAGGAGTGGAAGGCTAAAGTCACATTCCCAAAAACCTCTTAAAATCACATGTCTCCTCTTATGAAAACTAGGGTCTTTGCCGATACATTGTTCTGTAAGAGCAAAGTCACTTAAGATACTAAGAGCAAAAACCTTGCCAGGTGCCACATTTTTTGTTCTGCTCATCGTGAGGTCAAACGGACTGCACCAACGCGTTGAGGTGGGGAGGTAAATGTTAGGGGAGGTCTCATTTCGTGCGCCAAGTGTCCCAGTCATTCCAGACAAGAGGCTACCGGCAAAGTCCCTTAAGATCCCTGAGACCAAAAAACTACCAAACTTTGACGGGGCAGTTCTCAGAATTCGTGACAGTTGGGAACACTCTATTTAGACCTACAGGTGCATGTGGCATCCTTCCACAATAACCTCTCTCATTTTTGGTCAACTCCATTCCGTTTGACTGTGATGAAATCAAACGCATTGGCGCAAAATGCTTCAATTTGATGCAGTGGAAAGATGCTAGGTGCGACATTTTTCATTCCATAGCTTGTGGGGTTGAACGGACTATGCCAACGCGTCGGGTGGGCGGGTAAATGCTAGTGGAGGTCTTGTTTCATGCGCCAAGCGTCCTAGTCGTTCTAAGCAAGAGGCTACCGGCAAAGTCCCTTAAGATCCCTGAGACCAAAAAATTGCCAAACTTTGATGGGGCAGTTCTCAGAATTTGTGATAGTTGGGAATGCTCTGTTTGGACCTATAGGTGCACGTGACATCCTTCCACAATAACCTCTCTCATTTTTGGTCAACTCCATTCCGTTTGACCGTGATGAAATCAAACGCATTGGCGCAAAATGCTTCAATTTGATGTAGTGGAAAGGTGCTAGGTGCGACATTTTTCATTCCATAGCTCGTGCGGTCGAACGGACTACGCCAATGCGTCGAGGTGGGTGGGTAAATACTAGTGGAGGTCTCGTTTCATGCGCCAAGTGTCCCAGTCATTCTAGGCAAGAGGCTACCGGCAAAGTCCCTTAAGATCCCTAAGACCAAAAAATTGCCAAACTTTGATGGGGCAGTTCTCAGAATTCATGACAGTTGGGAATGCTCTGTTTGGACCTATAGGTGCACGTGGCATCCTTCCACAATAACCTCTCTCATTTTTGGTCAACTCCATTCTGTTTGACCGTGATAAAATCAAACGCATTGGCGCAAAATGCTTCAATTTGATGCAGTGGAAAGGTGTTAGGTGTGAAATTTTTCATTCCATAGCTCGTGTGGTCGAACGGACTACACCAACGCGTCAGGGTGGGCGGGTAAATGCTAGTGGAGGTCTCGTTTCGTGCACCAAGTGTCCCAGTCGTTCCGGGCAAGAGGCTACCAACAAAGTCCCTTAAGATCCCTAAGACAAAAAAATTGCCAAACTTTGACAGGGTAGTTCTCAAAATTTGTGACAGTTGGGAATGTTCTGTTTGGACCTACAGGTGCATGTGGCATCCTTCCACAATAACCTCTCTCATTTTTGGTCAACTCCATTCTGTTTGACCGTGATGAAATCAAACGCATTGGCGCAAAATGCTTCAATTTGATGCAATGGAAAGGTGCTAGGTGCGACATTTTTCATTCCATAGCTCGTGGGGTCAAACAGACTATGCCAACGCATCGGGGTGGGTGGTTAAATGCTAGTGGAGGTCTCGTTTCGTGCGCCAAGCGTCCCAGTCGTTCCAAGCAAGAGGCTACCAGCAAAGTCCCTTAAGATCCCTGAGACCAAAAAATTACCAAACTTTAACGGGGCAGTTCTCAGAATTCGTGACAATTGGGAATGTTCTGTTTGGACCTATAGGTGCATGTGGTATCCTTCCACAATAACCTCTCTCATTTTTGGTCAACTCCTTTCCGTTTGATTGTGCCGAAATCAAACGCATTGTTGCAAAATGCTTCAATTTGATGCAGTGGAAAGGTGCTAGGTGCGACATTTTTCATTCCATAGCTCGTGGGGTCAAACGGACTGTGCCAACACGTCGGAGTGGGTGGGTAAATGTTAGTGGAGGTTTCGTTTCGTGTGCCAAGCATCCCAGTCATTCCGAGCAAGAGGCTATCGGCAAAGTCCCTTAAAATCCCTGAGACCAAAAAACTGCCAGACTTTGACCGGGCAGTTCTCAGAATTCATGATAGTTGGGAATACTCTGTTTGGACCTATAGGTGCATGTGGCATCCTTCCACAATAACCTCTCTCATTTTTGGTCAACTCCATTCCGTTTGACCGTGTTGAAATCAAATGCATTGGCGCAAAATGCTTCAATTTGATGCAATGGAAAGGTGCTAGGTGCGACATTTTTCATTCCATAGCTCATGGGGTCGAATGGACTGCACCAATGTGTCGGGGTGGGCAGGTAAATGCTAGTGGAGGTCTTGTTTCGTGTGCCAAGTGTCCCAGTCGTTTCGAGCTGTAAGCTACCGGCAAAGTCAAAAGTTGCTAGGATTGAAATTTTGCATTCCACAGCTGCCGGTAGCTTACAGCTCAGAAGGACTGGGATGCTTTGCACACAAAACAAGACCTCCCCTAGCATTTACTCGCCCACCCTGACGTGTTGGCGCAAATCGTTTGGCCCCAGGACCTGTGGAATGCAAAATTTCAATCCTAGCAACTTTTGACTTTGTCAGTAGCTTACAGCTCAAAATGACTGGGATGCTTTGCACACAAAACAAGACCTCCCCTAGCATTTACTTTCCCACCCAATCGTGTTGGAGCAAACCGTTCAGCCCCAGGACTTGTGGAATGCAAAATTTCAATCCTAACAACTTTTGACTTTGCCGATAGCTTACAACTCAGAACGACTGGGATGCTTTGCACACAAAACAAGACCTCCCCTAACATTTACTCGCCCACTCGACGTGTTGGAGCAAACCGTTCGGCCCTAGGACCTATGGAATGCAAAATTTCAATCCTAGCAACTTTTGACTTTGCCGGTAGCTTACAGCTCGGAACGACTGGGACGCTTAGCGCATGAAACAAGACCTCCACTAGCATTTACCCACCCACCCCGAAGCATTGGCGTAGTCCGTTTGACCCCACGAGCTATGGAATGCAAAATTTCAATCCTAGCAACTTTTGACTTTGTTGGTAGCTTACAGCTCGGAACGACTGGGACGCTTGGTGCATGAAACGAGACCTTCACTAGCATTTACCCACCCACCCCAATGCGTTGGCGCAGTCCGTTTGACCCCACGAGCTATGGAATGAAAAATGTCGCACCTAGCACCTTTCCACTGCATCAAATTGAAGCATTTTGCGCCAATGCGTTTGATTTCAACACGGTCAAACAAAATGGAGTTGACCAAAAACGAGAGAGGTTATTGTGGAAGGATATCACATGCACCTCTAGGTCCAAACAGAGCATTCCCAACTGTCACAAATTTTGAGAACTGCCCCGTCAAAGTTTGGCAGTTTTTTGGTCTCAGGGATCTTAAGGGACTTTGCCAATAGCCTCTTGCCCAGAATGACTGGGACGCTTGGCGCATGAAACAAGACCTCCACTAGCATTTACCCACCCACCCCGACACGTTGGCGCAGTCCGTTTGACCCCACAAGCTATGGAATGAAAAATGTCGCACCTAGCACCTTTCCACTGCATCAAATTGAAATATTTTGCGCCAATGCGTTTGATTTCAACACAATCAAATGGAATGGAGTTGACCAAAAATGAGAGAGGTTATTGTGGAAGGATGCCACATGCACCTGTAGGTCCAAACAAAACATTCCAAACTATCATGAATTCTGAGAACTGCCCGGTCAAAGTTTAGCAATTTTTTGGTCTCAAGGATCTTAAGGGACTTTGCTGGTAGCCTCTTGCTCGGAATGACTGGGACACTTGGCACACGAAAAGAGACCTCCACTAGAATTTACCCGCCCACCCCGATGTGTTGGCACAGTCCGTTCGACCCCATGAGCTATGGAATGAAAAATGTCACACCTAGCACCTTTCCACTGCATCAAATTGAAGCATTTTGCACCAATGCGTTTGATTTCATCACGGTCAAACGGAATGGAGTTGACCAAAAATGAGAGAAGTTATTGTGGAAGGATGCCACGTGCATCTGTAGGTCCAAACAGAGTATTCCCAACTGTCACGAATTCTGAGAACTGCCCCGTCAAAGTTTGGCAATTTTTTGGTCTCAGGGATCTTAAGGGACTTTGCCGGTAGCCTCTTGCCCAGAATGACTGGGACGCTTGGCGCATGAAACAAGACCTCCACTAACATTTACCTGCCCACCCCGACGCGTTGGCGCAGTCCATTCGACTGTACAAGCTATGGAATGAAAAATGTCACACCTAGCACCTTTCCACTTCATCAAATTGAAGCATTTTGTGCCAATGCGTTTGATTTCATCATGGTCAAACGAATTAGAGTTGACCAAAAATGAGAGAGGTTATTGTGGAAGGATGCCATGTGCACCTGTAGGTCCAAACAAAGCATTCCCAACTGTCACGAGTTCTAAGAACTGCCCCGTCAAAGTTTGGCAATTTTTTGGTCTCAGGGATCTTAAGGGACTTTGCCGGTAGCCTCTTGCCTGGAACGACTGGGACGCTTGGCGCACGAAACAAGACCTCCACTAACATTTACCCGCCCACCCCAACGCGTTGGCGCAGTCCGTTCAACCGCACAAGCTATGGAATGAAAAATGTCACACCTAGCACCTTTCCACTGTATCAAATTGAAGCATTTTGCGCCAATGCGTTTGATTTCATCATAGTCAAACGAATTGGAGTTGACCAAAAATGAGAGAGGTTATTGTGGAAGGATGTCACGTGCACCTGTAGGTCCAAATAGAGCATACCCAACTGTCACGAATTCTGAGAACTACCCCGTCAAAGTTTGGCAGTTTTTTGGTCTCAGGGATCTTAAGGGACTTTGCTGGTAGCCTCTTGCCTGGAATGACTGGGATGCTTGGCGCATGAAACAAGACCTCCACTAGAATTTACCCGCTCACCGCAACACGTTGGCGCAGTCCGTTCGACCCCATGATGAGTAGAACAAAAAATATTGTTCCAGTTGACACATTCTCAATCATTGACATGGATGATATCTCAGTACTATTCCTTTAGGCACAATATGAGCTTCCAATGGAAGGCGCAATTGTGAGGTTAGAGATGATGAAAAGTGTGCCTCATTCACAGTCATGTTTTACTTGTCTTCAATGATGATTCCTTGATTCAACTTAATCCTTTGATAATACATTTTAACCTCCTTGTGAAAGCACACTTTCAAGGTTGTTTGAGCAAGAGCTAGCGCCTCAACATCGAGGTGCACTTTTGGTGTTCTAGAAGCATGAACTAGCACCTTAAATAGTAAGGCACTCATTCTAGGTTGTTTATTCAATAATTGGCACTAGTCACATATGGTGTAGAGAGGTAGATGTGCGCCCAAGTCATCATTTGATGCCTTCAATAACTATAAACTCCTTTGATGATGCATTTTATCCTTCCTATTCACTA
This sequence comes from Cunninghamia lanceolata, assembly GCA_027924645.1. Classification (NCBI taxonomy): domain Eukaryota; kingdom Viridiplantae; phylum Streptophyta; class Pinopsida; order Cupressales; family Cupressaceae; genus Cunninghamia; species Cunninghamia lanceolata. The sequence continues at coordinate 10,492,954 of BSBN01000306.1, read as the reverse complement.
TCTAGCCTTAGGCACACATTTTAGGTTGATCAATCATAATCTAGTGCCCTAAGTACCAAGGCACACTTTTAAATTAGTTTGATAAATGATTAGCGCCTTCATTTCTAAGCGGAAGTTTGGAGTTGAAATACATCAAAATAACAAGTTTCTTCATCACTTCAAACATATTTAACACTTTGAAGATCTCCAATGCATGATTGAATATCAAGAAACCAATGTATCATTTCATGAAGGTCTTAAGTGTTGTAAATATGCATCTTCTTATTTAATCATGTGTTGTAAATGAAGGAATGCAATGATTGCAATATGTGCACAAAACAGAATTTTTGATAAGGATTGAAAGGAAATGTTAGGAAAATGCAATTGGCGGGTGTAAATCCAAAGTGTGGAAGCATAGACAAGGCATGTGAATAGTTTGGCATGACACCTCAAAGAGATGCTATCTCATGGAATGCGATGATTGCAAGATATGCACAAAATGGATTTTTTGAAAAGGCTTTAGAAACTTTGAAGCAAATACAATTGGAACGTTTAAAACCAAATTCCATAACCTGTGCAAGCATTCTCCCTACTTGTGCCAAATTAGGATCTTATATATACATATATGCACATAATGTCATGAAAATAATGTATAGTGTATATATCAAGCCATATAGGCATGTACAAATAAAACCATATGGGTATATACAATGATATACATCGATAACATATAAAAGTATGTTTACAAAGCCAAATACACATATGTAACAAAATGTCCCAAAATCAAATCTCCTATGGATTGCTATCAAATAATCTATGGCTCTTGGTAGGCCATGAAGATGGTGAACCAGTCAATGACTCATCTTCCATCGCTCATCGACTAGACCTCCTCGATAGAGATTTTTAAATTTCCACCTATTAATACAATCAAACAATGTGCACATTAATATAGAATTTAATATTCAAAATATATAACATGACATAAGTAATCAATCACTTACCACCAATTGGTGATCTCTTTTGATCATTTGTTGTCTCTCTTCTTCTATAGAGCTAGATGGGTAGGGGAGGTGACATCCTGTGAGAAGCATGAACAAGCAGATTTAAAAGTAAACATGAATATCATAAATATGTACATTAAATGTTGCACTTATTATAGGACTGTTCTAGTACTATTTTAGGACTGTTGTAGGATTGTTGTAGTTAAAACTATCCTAGTAGACATGTATAGGACTGTTATAGGACTGTCATTTCATGGAATACAATGATGGCAAGATTACTATCAAGATTAGTATGAAGATTAATTATGACTGTTATAGGACTTTTATAAGAATGCAAAGTAAGGAAGCATAGGCAAGGCACATGAACTGTTTGGTGGAATACCTCAAAGAAATGAGAATTTTGTTAGATGTTGTAGTTGCAATTGCCATGTGACACATGTGTAATATGTGAAAGCATAGACAAGGCACATGAACTATTTGGCAAAAGACATCAAATACATGTCATCTCATGGAATGCCTTATGTAGAAAAAGGTACAAATGTGCAATATTAAGAAATACAAATGAGAACTAAAAATCATACCTCGAGTATAGTCAAAATAACCTACGATGCCATACAAAATAATTTACGATGCCATGCAAAATAATCTACGATGCTATCTAAAATAACTTTATTCATTGTCCTGTATAGTCAAAAGCATGCATTATAGTTATTAAAGTAACAAGATTTTTAATAAAACAATTCTAAAAAATAGAAAAAACAAGAACAAGTTAAGATAAAAAAATGTCATACCTGTCCATCTGGAAGTTTAAATGCTAGTCAAGTGTACCTGAGGGGTCATCTCTTACCTTCAAAGTATCCAATATTGCTTCATGATCAGCATTACTAATTGTCCATAGTTCTTTTGATTTTAGTTTTCCATGATGCTTTAGTAACTTGACATTTGTTGCTACAACTAGGTGAGAATACATCAATATGGTTTTATGCTTCTCAAAGTCTTCAAAGGCCGGGATGCCATTCTTTTTAACCATATATGTTCGTAACCAAGTCCCAGCAATAACAACTGATCCTGTAGGATATGTGAACCCATCATCATCTGTCATAGGTTGTGTTAGCTTTTGTTTTCCCTGTACACATCGTGCCAACCAATACTCTGACCTCTCTTCATTTCCATGTGGTGCAACAACTGTATAAACATGACCTAGCTGTACAAGGTCTGAAAGATGTTCATAGTCAAATGAACTCTCCATGTCATTGACGGAAGATGATTGACCTTCATATAAAGGGATTAAATATTGTGAAATCCATGCATCTATCCACTCACTTGACTCACAATTGTTCCAATCACATTTAATACAACTCTGACAAAAACAAGCTAATTCTCGTGTCCAAATAGTCCATGTACTTGCATTTGAGCTTTGAAATGAATGCATCTTTGATGATTCACTGATTCTCTGACATTCCAATTTCTCTATCGCTATCCCATCATCAAGCAACCAAAAGAACCTGCGCACTTCAGAATCAAGAGCCACTCCTCATGACAATGCATAGTTACACCACTTAACAATGGAATCTGCATCACTGAATGTAGCACCACCTCTAATCTTTAGTTGTTCTTTAAAAAGAGATCTCTTCATGCATGCACCTGCTCCATCATGTTCACCTTTTCCGTGCCCGACTTCAAAAAAATTCTAAATATGAGGTATACCCTTCTCTACATGCATTTTGCTCAACCAATAGAAATTACGAGCATTCTTGAATTGACCAGTGCAATTATCTAACCAAATGAGATGTTGATCTATTCTAATATCTTTTTCTTGCAAGAACCCATAAAATTGTTGAAAACAATATTGCACAAACTCTACTGAATGAGATCGATCATCACTCATGTAAAAATGGTATTCTCTGACAATCTTCCTATTCTCTTCTGTACTCTCAGGGGCATGTCTGTATGTGATGTGAACAAAAATAGCAATCTGAATAGAATTGTAGTACTAGGATTGAACTTCATTTTGGGGTTGCAATGTATAGTTTTCTGCAAAATCAACTACAGAGACAATAGTTCCAATTGGGAAAGAGTCTTTACACATCCTAAACTGTTGATCTAACCATTGAGACTTGTGGCTATGTCTAACATACCTGTAGAAAAGATTTTTCTTAAAATCATCAATAAAATCAGCAATTCTTACCTCTCTTACAATCAACTCACATCTAGAACCTTCACCTCCACTTTTCAAATTGTATTTCACTGTCTCATATCTCTGTTTCTCAACCATTCTCTTTCCAAAATCATGCCCGTTGCCCTCATGAAAACATGATACAAACTTTGATAACCCACCACATTGTAAACACTTTTCATTTAAACAATCATTCTTGTAGAATATGCAACCATCATCTCTAATACATAGAAATAAATCCAATAAGTCCCTAGATGACTTTGGTAGTTGAATTGCACCACACTCCTGTAACATTTCGTTAGTGTGCAAAGTAGAACGAATATTGCATAATAATTCATGGTACATAGAAAATTCTACATGGTATTTGCAACATGTATTACGAACTTTAAAAGGAACACAATAAAATGGCTTAAGAGATTCAAATGCTCTTTGTGAGATTGTCATACCTGGGTGAGTTTCACAATATTGTTTGTACAATGTTGTTTGGCTACATTCCAAGTAATGTTTAGGATGTGGTGTGCGGTCTTTATCACCAATTCTTAACTTTACAACATCTTTTGCATTCGGTGATACCCTAGAGTTAGTGTGCCAAAATCGTTCAATTTCTTCCTTTGTGCTATCAATTAGCTTCTTGTCAACTCGTGGAAGCCTACCACTGAAAGCCCAAGTATCATTGGCAACAGGACTATCTACCCTTGATCTTAATGCTAGTGCTTTTGACAATGTTTTACGATTCAATCTTAAGTCAACACAAGTTTGCCTCATTAATCGAGCATTTCTTAATTGTTTGCTTACTATTGATGTTATTATTACTCTATGGGCAGCGCTTTTATCTTTCTCCTTGCTAGTCTTTCCAATAGAATTGAGTGCATTGAAAAGGCTTCTTACAATAATTTTATTCCGATCGGACACTTTGTTTAACCAAATCTTTAATTTCTTTAGTAAAGGTTTCATTTTGTACATCTTTAATAATTGCACAAAAAGTTGGCATTGTTCAATTAATGTTTTCTTCTCAAAGTATTCATTGAAGAGTTTTGTAGCCCACAACCGAACCGTTCGTGATGACCTCTTGCCTTCAAGTTTTTCCATTATGTTCTCATCAATTTCAAGTAACCATTTTGGGATTTTTGGGTGTTTTCCAATTTCATCACGGTTATTCTCTTCTTGACAAATGTCCTCTCTTCTTATGAAATTTGGAGATACATTGATTGTTCTTGTTTCATCTATGTTATCAACCTCATCAATTTTATCAACAAATGGATTATGGAGTGCAATTTCAACATCATGATGTTCATATCCACTTTCTTCAAGTGCACATCTTCATTTTTCTTCTTCTTCTTTGTCCATGGTATTGCTATTATGAATAGGTGTTTCATAACATTTTTCAATATTTTCATTTGCAATATCATGGTGAATTTCATTCTTATCTAACATTTCATTATAATCAAAATTAACATCTTCAATTTGCATGTCATTAGATGGTAAAGAAGAAGATTCACCTTGATGAGCATCCACCAAACCCACCCTTCCAATCCTCTTCCTTTCCCTATCTTTTTTCCTAATTGCTTCAATTTCCTCCAATGTAATTATCCTCCTCCTTTTTGTTTTACGACGACTGTTGCTCCCCATTAGGGGAACAAAAATATCACCCTTATGATTGTAACAAGAAAATTGTGTCTCCAAAGGTGCATAAAAATATTCCTTTCACTGTCATAGCCAGAAATCACGAGTATTTCGATAGCAGAGGGTCTCTAGTTGTAGAAGTCAGGCCCAGCAATATTCCTTTTGTCTTTTTTTTATTTTTCCAAAATGGATATCCATTTTGGAAAACCCAATTCTTTGCAACGGACACTTGCAACGTCCATATGCCTACTACAAAACAGATATCTGTTTTATTATGTACATTTGTATTCTAGACTAGGGATTCATTGTATTATTCAATAAACTTGTGAATTACCATCTAATTTCAATCTTTACACACTAATCCACCTAGGTATCAACTTAATAAAGCTCTGGATATAAGGCATTATTTGATTTTAGGCTATCATCAAATGAGGAGCTTCTAAAGGCAAAAATGTTGTCCCAAAAGAAGACTCAATGTTATTCGTAAAGACATTAGATTGTTAAAATACAAATTCAAGGTTAGATATTCCTTGGGCTATTTTAGTATAGAGAAGCAAAATTGCAATATATGACTATCCTAGGAATTAGAATGGTTGATCATAGGATATTCAAGGCATTTTGATATTAATGGATGGATTGATGGATGTTTAGGGAGTTTAAGTTTAAATGTAATGTATGAGAATTCTTATTTATGAAGGATCTAATATGTCTTATGTCTTATTTGCAGGCCATTCAAGAAAGAAATGAAAAGATACCAAGGACTATCATAACACCTATTATAATTAGGTGCATCAAAGGATTGTCATCCAGGACCTTACCAATATGGGAAGTTATCAAAACCATGTCATGTTTAAAATTAAAGGCTTTATCACCTCTTTGTCCCTATAAGCCTATTAGAACAATAGGTCACATTTTATTCATATACCAGTGTTGAGAATAAACACTAAGCATTTGTAGTTATGGCAAGTGTAAATGGAAATAGATCACAACTTTAGACAATCTATCCTCTCCTAGATTGCACTGACTAAGTGGAAATTAAAAATTCCCTATTAATGTCCTTTATATACTGAAGGTATGGGTGAGAAAGGTAAACTTTGTATGTTGTAGACAAGTGATGCAGAGCAACACAGCAAAAGCTTACAAACAGGGTGTAAAATACCCATTAACCCACCAATTGCTCAAATAGCTTTTAAAATATCCTTCCAAAGGTCCAAACGAGACCGAAATACACTCTTTCTTTACTATCGACAAGACATTTCTAATGTCTCATCGAACTATGCTTCACATGTTCTTCCTTTCTCTATTGTCGGCCAGACTTATCATTATCGGTAACCTTCAAATTTGTTAGCCCGATGTGGGACCTCTCGCCGATGTGTAGAATCCATCGCTCAGGCTTATGCTGTCGGTGCGACTCCTCCGTTGTTCTCCGATATGTATAAGAGGACGGATCAAAGTAATTAGCATACTCCCTTCAAAGTAAATACATTTGATAATAGAGCACTTGTGAGATGGTTATTGTAAAGGGACAAATCAATTAGAGACATGCAGTTTCCTAGAGAATTTGGAATGCTTCCGCTTAGGCGATTGTAGGACAAACAAAGATGTTCTAACTTTCCCAGACCACCAAATTTTGCAAGTATGCTCCCCTTCAAGTTGTTGTGTGAAACTCTTTTCCAGTGAAGTTGTGAGTAATTGGCAAGAGATTTGGGAATAGAACCCTCTAGTCCATTTCTTCTTAAGTCAAGTATCTTCAACGCTTTCAACTGGTCAAACCAAGGTGGAATCCTTCCCTTGAAAGAACTAAAAGAGAGATTTAAAGTGCATAACAAGGAGAGATCTCCTTCGGATGGAAAAAGGGTACCTTTTAATTCCAATTGAGGGAGAATTATGGCCACCACTCTATTGGTATGTTTCTTGTACCAAACACTGGTCCAGAAGCACACATTTTCTAAATTGGTAGAAGTCTAGTTGGAGAAATGTGGTCTCCTCGACTACTATTATTGTAGGATATGCATAAACGGGTTTGTTGAAAAGGCTTTAGAAATTTTCAAGCAAATGCAATTGGCAAGTGTAAAGCTAGATTCTACAACCTTTGTCAGCATCCTCTCTACCTCTACCAAAATGGGAGCTTTGGAATAGGGTATGGACATTCATCAAAGCATAATGGAAGTGGGATTTTTGTAGATATTCTAGTTGGAAATGCTTTGGTAGACATGTATGGAAAGTGTGGAAGCATAGACAAGACACATGAACTGTTTGAAAAAATGCCTCAAAGAAATGTGGTCTCATGGAATAAGATGATTGCAGGATATATACACACTTACTCCGATGTGAGATTCACCACCCTTGTCTATCGGTAAGACCAATACCCTCGGTGAGACTTTTTACTTGCATTCTGACGCTATAATTCTCCCCGATGTGTTTACCGTCCATTAGTCATCGGTAAGACTTCTACATCGGTCAGACATTCTCTTCGATTTTCGATATCGTATCTCACACCGAAACAATAAACACTGAACTACACCATCGGCCAAACCGCCTCTATCGGTGACACTTTTCTTCTCGCCTCCGAGAGTCCATCTCTTTTCGATGTTCCTTCTGTCGGTGTGACTCCCTCTCATCAGTGTAGTTCTCAACCGTTCTTCCGATGTGCCGATAAATAACCCATCGGTGACACTTAATGATTGTCACCCTGATATGACTTGATCGGTGAGATCAATGTTGTCGGCTCAATGGAACTTTGTCTCTCCGATAACTATTGTCAGTCTGATGTCTTTGATTTAGCCTATACATAACATGACTTGTTATAACCGGTCAACTAACGTATCTTTTCCCAATTTTCCCGATATGGCCAGTCAACCTTTGTATCCTTTGACATGTACATTCACCATTTACAACCACGATAAACGATAGCAGGATATACACAAAATGTCCACGCATAGATAAACAATATACCCATGGATTGTATCTTCGGTGAAACAATACCAATGGTACAAAATATGTTGCTTCTCTTCATCCAAAACCAATGGCACAAAATTTTTCATAGATCAACAAAACGGATATCCGTTTCGAGTTGCTTTTACCGAAGCAAAACTGATATCCATCTTGCTTTGGTACAAAGCAAGATGGATATCCATTTTGATTGTTGACTTTTTATGGATTGTAACGTGTTTTAATGTTTCAGTCTCTTCTTCGAACTTCACCCTTCGTGCTGATGACTTTTTTTATGCAAAATTGATAAAACGAAAAGGGTTTATAGAAAAAATTGTTAGCTTTCTAAAAATATAAGATTTATTTGGTTATCATTTTATTAAATAATTATTAGTAATTTTCAATATATCGTGTCTCTGAAATCCTGATGGACACACTGATTGAAAAACATCCATAACTTTCAAACTATTTCACCTTTTTGAGATCCGAAACCTGCGTCACACTCTATGCTTTTCTGGCTATAGGTTAAAAAAAAATTGAATTTTGATTTTTTTTATTGAGTTAGGTTGGCTGGAAAATTACTTTTTATTTTTTAAGAAAAGTCACAGTAAAAAAATCATAACTAATTATTTTATTAGAAAAAAATTTCAAATAAATATGCATCACATCCGGACATGAGTCCTCTACTTATTTTGAAAGTTAAAAAAAAAAAAATTTTACTCATAGTTAGGTTGGCTGGACAGACACCCACTTTTTATTTTTTTCTGAAAAATTTAATAGCTGTTCATTGAAATATTCAATTTTCACTAAGTAAATTTAGTTTTTTTTTTTAAAATAGTAGCCTATAAACTAGATTCAATTCTCTACAAATTTCATTCTTACATCTTTTTCAAATTGTATAGATAATCCATTCAAAATTTCACATGAACTTGATAAAGTCTGATTTTTTGTATTTTCATTGCCACTTAGAGGTATAGTTTGGCCCATCATGATCCTGCACATACCCTTACCAGAAACATTGAGTATATCACATATTTTCAACATTGCATACCTACATCAATATCATGAAGGAGATTTCAGTGACAGCATTGAAGGAGACTTGAAGAAGTAGTTACCACAAGCACCGGAGCAGATTGAGGACATTTTGGATAGCAAAGTTGGACGCAACACCAGAGGAAGAAAATACAAAGAATATCTTGTGAAGTGGAAAGGTAGGCTGGAAGAAGACTCATCATGGATTTCTCAGGCTGAGGTGGACCACCTTGGTTTTGCTCTAGCCCCAACAAAGTGAGGGACTCACTTTTTCAATAACCCCAGATGTCTGATGTAGGAACATCCTTGGTTCAAGAGCAATCTTACATCAACCAAAAACATTTGCATTTTATTTGTTTGCATTTTAGTTTGTTTTATTTTCAATCAGTAGCAGCTTCTGTACTTGTGTCCGCATTTTATCGCAATTGCATTTCAGACCTTGCGGAGTTGGACTTAGCATTTAGACACATTCATGCACAACATATCTAAATCTCAGATCATTTGGATCAGGTAACGGTAAAATATCACTATCAGAAGATTGACTATTTTTTCAGAACAGAGCATCCCGACAGTCTCAGATAATCAACTAAAGGAGAAGACCTGCGGAGCAATTCATGACTTGCGAAGCTAAATTACAGATCATTCAATGTTGTTTGGTTCGTGGCCGACCTTCCCTGAGATCTGCACTCAATTTTATTCATTTGTGAAAGAGTTCTAATCAAATAGGTCCAACCTATCTGTGTACACACGTTACAACTCTTCATTGGAGTTTATGATCTTCCTTGGCTGACGCGGAGAAATCTTAGGTTCCGGAGATGATATAAAATGATATAATAGATGCATATGAAAGTAGGGAATTACATAATGATAGTTGATAGTTTGAATTTCTCGTGAAGGAGCTTCAAAGTCATATCTTGTGCATATTCTGTAATTTTGTATTCAGGCCTCTGAGCCCTAATTGTAAGCTCGCATGTTGCCAGTCAATTTGTATTTGGATTATATGATACACTGAAAGACTGAAACTGCATTTGTTTTACATCTTTGAGTTGTTTCTGTTGTGTTTACTCTCGTTGCACGACCTAGATAGTTCACCTTGTGGACCTTCCTAACTGTGACTGCACCAATATTGCGCTGTCCAATAGCAAAATGCATCGGTGGAAGGTCCAAAGTGAGGAGCTTTTCCCCCTCTGCAAGGGGATTTGAAAAAGGATGATCCCTGTTGCTTCCTAGGGGCAGTGCAGTCTCCATGTGTTGTCCATCTTTTCCACAATAATTAGTGGGGAGCTCTTTTTTGCTACTAACGACATCTGCTTTTCTCCTCCAAAAAATTGGTACAACAAAATCATGGCCTTGATTTTCATTTTGATTTCCACATCTATGCCTGCTACCCACATGCCCACATGAAGGGTGATGTTTCCTCTCGCACTTTAGCCCACCGGCAATACATTGAAAAATCAGTGTGGTAGTGCAAACATGGATCCTTGGCTACATCCTCTCCTCTCCATCCACTGCATCATTGCAATGGAATTGTTGTAGGTGGTGCATAGGAGCCAACCTGTAATTCATAGACATACTAATTACCTTTAGAATGGGCCCCCTATTCGAATCGCAAAAAAATCATTATTTGCTTTTGCTCCGCTGCCTGCCAGGAAACTCACTATAGCTGCCGCAACCAAGAAGGTCGTTGTCGTACTCAAGTGAAACAGTCAGGGGAGCTCAGATTTATTGAGGAAAATTTTAAGACCAAAAGTAAAATTTTAGATATTTTTTTACATGTCACAATCATCTAATCATCTATTGATTATAAATTGTATGGTTAAAATGATTTTGATTAAGGTGCATATGTGTAAGGTGTAAGGTTATAGATTCACTTGACTAGTTGGACAAAGCTTATCCAAGCATTTAAAGGATGACAATAAGATATTTTAAGATATTTTCAAAGTTGTTAAGATCATTTTGATGGTAGTCCTTTTGATCTGAGTCATCAATCCATATGTTTTATGTAGTGCTCTTCACTAAGGGAACACCTATCTCATACAAATAAAATAAAACATTAAACAATTGCCCTGTAGTAGTACACGCACTGAATTAATAAGGAAAAAGTTGCACCTTACCTCATTTACCATATTGCAAGGGACGTTAAAGTTGAGTGGTGGGCAAATCCCCACAAATACGGGATCCCGGCCCTAATTTCCTTCTTCTGAGTACTTCGTTTCAAACCCGGTTTAAAAGTACAGATGGGTGAGGTCAAAAGGCTGCCACGCAGACAAATATCTATCTATTCCCCTGTAGGAGGCAAAATTCCGCGTTGATTTCTGTCCTCACGCTTATTCCACTCTTCCTTTCAATCCCCAACAGAACGAGCTTCAGTTTGCCTTAGCCATGGCATTATCATCATTTTCTCTTCCAAAATCTGTAGTGGCTTTGAATGCGGCTCCCGCGGTTCACATCAAGCCAAACGGAGTGGAATCCTGCCCATTCAACACAATACTTTCGTCAGGCAGCTCTCAGCTATTTGGGACTAAAATCACTATAACACCAGCTCGGAATAGGCCCACAACAATTCAGTCAAAGCGGATGATAGTTTATGCTGCTAAGGTAGGATGGAATGCGTTCATTCTTTTATAGTTTAACCGCTTTGGTATTCAATATTAGGTCCTAATCTCGTGGGCTTTTTTCCTCTGTTTTTTACATTGTGAAACTAAGGTAAGCAAAGGATCTGTGCCACCATCGTTTAATCTAAAAGACCAAGATGGCCGATTGGTGAGTCTCTCCAAGTTTAAGGGCAAACCAGTGGTGCTCTACTTTTATCCCGCAGATGAAAGCCCAGGCTGTACTAAAGAGGTAAAATCCCCAACTTAATTTCTTATTTTTAATCTTAATTATCAACAACTTCTGCAAATTTGGAAGGGCAATAGATAATTTGGTGTTTTTATTATTTTGGGATCAGGCTTGTGCTTTCAGAGACTCTTATGAGAAGTTCAAAAAGGCCGGTGCTGACGTTGTTGGTATCAGCGCAGATGACCCTGAATCTCACAAGGTATGTATGACCTGCATTTCTTATTGAATTCATGATTTCTCTTCCTCTGTTGAAATTTTTCTTTAAGCAAGCAAGGCAATGGCTGTTATGTTCTTTTTCAGGCCTTTGCAAAGAAATACAGACTTCCTTTCACATTGCTGAGTGACGAAGGGAACAAGGTGAGAAAAGAATGGGGAGTTCCAGGGGACTTCTTTGGGTCGTTGCCTGGCAGAGAGACGTATGTTATTGACAAGAAGGGAGTAGTCCAGCTTGTATATAATAACCAATTTCAGCCAGAGAAACACATTGATGAGACCCTTAAAGTGCTCGAGAGTCTGTAATCTTTTGGGAATTTTCCAGCACTTCAGTCCTATTGTTCTATTGTAGTTATTTAACTTGTGAGGGTACCTAATTTTCTAGGTTATAGCTTGAAAAATAACTTAAGAGAACTAATGTGTCCTTCATATGGCCTTGCAATCTTCTTGTGAAGTGTTCAGTCCATCGACACATTAGGGTGAGCCATGATATTCACATCTTGTAGCCTAAATTCAAATATTGGCTTGCCTAAATCATACACTGAATCATTTCTTCATTAGTCTACAATTATTTGCAATTGGGCCATTGAATGGGAAGCATGCTTTGATGTCTATTGGTTTAGAGCATTGGTCTAGTCAATGGTAGCTTATTGATGTTTTTTAACCTTCGTTTTGTCTATAGTTAACCATCTCTTCTGCATGTTGATTAAGCTATCTATCGTTACTAGCAATAATGTTGCATAACTCCTCGATTGTCTTTAATGAGGCCAATATACCATGTAGCTAAATCTATGTGGAATCAATATCTAACAACTTCTCATGTGAAAAGAACACATTACGAGATCCATTGGTTTTACCTTCAATAGTCCCTGCAATGCTCACGCCACTATCTATAGTGTACCACCAATGACTATCTATCGTTACTAGCAATAATGTTGCATAACTCCTCGATTGTCTTTAATGAGGCCAATATGCCATGTAGCTAAATCTATGTGGAATCAATATCTAACAACTTCTCATGTGAAAAGAACACATTACGAGATCCATTGGTTTTACCTTCAATAGTCCCTGCAATGCTCACGCCACTATCTATAGTGTACCACCAATGTGTAGCTTAGTAGTCATAAGCTCCACGTGTGCCTTATTTGTGTGCAACTCTAATTGAGTTACACCATGTTGTTGAGTACCTATTTGAGTTGTAGTAGCCTTTGTAGACTTTTGTGTATTCGTGTTCTCTACTAGCATAATAGGTGGTATATGCACTAGCACTTGTCAGTGTAGTTGATTTTGATTCAGCTACTGTTACTTGTGGTGCTCCAAAGGTTGGATAGTAGTCGAAGTGTAAAAGTATCAGTTAAAGTCATTACTGTCTATTATGGTATTGCTCTTGTTTGAGACATTTAGGGGAGAGGATCCAGTAGCCGTTCACCCTAACTCCGTGCATCTTAAGCTCCTAAACAATACATTGGATTTCAACAAATTTTTTTGGATTTCTTGGTATGTGACTTAAGAGCTTAAAGTTATTGTTTGGGGTTTTGGGTATTAACGGTGTAGCCTAATCAACTACATATTCACCGAGTTGTCTAAAAACACAAAAAAAAATAGTTGGACCGAAACATGTGCTCCAAGGCACCTATTACCGATCGCCTTACTATTGCCTTATGTGTCACGATATGATTGGTTGTTTTTTTTATGTGACATGTGAAATATATTACTACACATGTATTGGTTCCTTATTAGATTCTTTGTAATATTTGTACACATGCATTGGTTCTTTAAGGTGCACCGCAGGTGGGCGGTTATTGGTACATGGGCAACTACTAGGTCCTCTCCCCTACACCAAAGTCAAAATAACTAGCTTGTGAATGTGCACTCTCTTGGGAATCTTCTTCGAGACAAGTGGTGTGGGCTTTGGAGGAGCTCATTTTTTCTCCTCTCGTGGCTCTTAAATCTCAATTATTATGGTGCATCATTATTTTACATGCTTTGAAGGGAAAATAATCATCTTGCTCTTTACCCTTATCAAGTTCTCCTCAGTCAACCCCACTGTCACACTAGCATTATGAGCTTGGGCGAATGTTCATAGATAACATTCTCAAGCATTAAATGGCATGTACGCTCATTTTGATGTAATGGGTTCCTTTTAGTGCTCCAAATTGAAATATTCCTAGAATGATTTCTCTTTGATAATTGATATGATTTTTGGATTTGTTTAATTACACAAATAAATGTCTTTAAATACCAAAACATAAAAAGTCAAGGAAATGTATACCAAGTTGGCTCCCACTAACTAGTAAAAAAGGGCAAGAATGGCAATTTAAATATGAAAATTTGATAAGCCTCTAAGGATCAATCCCAAACTCCATGGAATTGACCCAAAAGATTAAATTGTAAATCTCAAGGTAGGTATCAAATGTATGGATATGTGTGACATGATAGGGGCAATAAATGGTTAATAATGACCAATATGTGAGAAATATGCATGATTCAAGATGCATGATTTAAGATAGGACAAAGTCAAATGTGTGAGACAAGTGCAAAATAAGACTAGATAAAAATTGGAGAATATACTAAACTCAACACAAAAGTGTAACATTTATCAATATATAATTATACTAAATAGTTTTTTCTAAGGTTTTAATTGGAGGTTAGGTGCACCACAACATGACTTATTGGAGAGTGGACGGCAACCGGCCCCTTTCCCCCCTAAATGGAAGTTTATATGGGTATGCAAATTGATATGGTAATAATAAATAAAACAAAATAAAACATTAAACAATTGCCCTCTAGTAGTATATGCACTGAATTAACAGGAAAAAGTTGCGCCTTACCTATCCTACCACATTGCAAGGCGACATTAAAGTTGAGTGGTGGGCAAATCCCCACAAATACGGCGTCCCTGCCCTAATTTCCTCCCGAGGATTTTGTTTCAAACCCGGTTTAAAAATACACGTGGGTGAGGTCAAAAATCTGCCACGCAGACAAACATCTATCTATTCCACGGTCCACCAGTAGGGGCCAAAATTCCGTGTTGATTTCTGTCCTCACACTTATTCCGCTCCCCCTTTCAATCCCCAACAGAGCGAGCTTCTGTTTGCCTTAGCCATGGCATTATCATCGCTTTCTCTTCCAAAATCTGTATTGTCTTTGAATGCGCCTCCCGCTGTTCACATCAAGCCAAGCGGAGTGGAATACTGCCCATCCAACACAATACTCTCATCAGGCAGCTCTCAGCTATTTGGGACCAAAATCGCTATAACACCAGCTCGGTATAGGCCCACAACAATTCAGTCAAAGCGGATGATAGTTTATGCTGCTAAGGTAGGATGGAATGCGTTCATTCTTCAGTTTATAGTTTAACTGCTTTGTTATTCAATATTAGGTCTTAATCTCGTGGGCGTTTTTCCTCTGTTTTACATTGTGAAACTAATAAGGTAACGAAAGGATCTGTGCCACCATCGTTTAACCTAAAAGACCAAGATGGCCGACCGGTGAGTCTCTCCAAGTTTAAGGGCAAACCAGTGGTGCTCTACTTTTATCCCGCAGATGAAACCCCAGGCTGTACTAAAGAGGTAAAATCCCCCACTTAACTTCTTAGTTTTAATCTTAATTATCAACAACTTCTGCAAATGTGGAAGGGCAATAGATAACTTAATGATTTTATTATTTTGGGATCAGGCTTGTGCTTTTAGAGACTCTTATGAGAAGTTCAAGAAGGCCGGTGCTGAAGTTGTTGGTATCAGCGGAGATGGCCCTGAATCTCACAAGGTATGTATGACCTGCATTTCCTATTGAATTCATGATTTCTCTTCCTCTGTAGAAATTTTTCTCTAAGCAAGCAAGGCAATGGCTGTTATTTTCTTTTTCAGGCCTTTGCAAAGAAATACAGACTTCCTTTCACATTGCTGAGTGACGAAGGGAACAAGGTGAGAAAAGACTGGGGAGTTCCAGGGGACTTCTTTGGGTCGTTGCCTGGCAGAGAGACGTATGTTATTGACAAGAAGGGAGTAGTCCAGCTTGTATATAATAACCAATTTCAGCCAGAGAAACACGTTGAGGAGACCCTTAAAATGCTCCAGAGTCTGTAATCTTTTGGGATTTTTCCAGCACTTCAGTCCTGTTGGTCTATTGTAGTTATTTAGCTTCTCTCTTTTAATCTAAACTAGGCTGCCTGCATGTGATATTCTAGGGCAGTACTTCTACATTATTAGTCTCTGCCCTAGTTTGATGGATAATTAATGTTACTTTACAATCATTTAAATTTATTCATTTATTTATCTTTATTTATGTATATTTTTAAATGAGAAGTAATGGAAATGTCATTTATTTTAAAGATTATTGGATTAAAAAGTTGAGTTCTTATTACCACCTATATGTGATAAAAAAGTATTAATGATGACTTTTTGAAACTATTATCAATGTTATGGTGATGTGACTTATGAAATGACACATCATCATTTAAATATTATATTAATTACTGTTATTTATTTTTGATAACATGAAAAGGGTTAACAAGTATCCCTACCCTTACGAAAAACCAAAAGACAAAAGTAGAATGGATTCTAAGGAAGGAATCAACATAAACAATTTAAACAAAAAATGAGACAACAACAACATAAACAATAAGAACTAGGAGCGCTAGCAAAACACAAGGAGCCAACATTAGGTATCCAACTAAGCCTTAGGAGAATGAGCCATTCCTTGGAGACTAGACATCGTGTCCCATTCTTCAACAATGAGATGAAGCTTAGCAAACAGAGAATAAGAGTCAACATCTTTCTCTTTTGGTGAGAGCTGTAGGCTAGTAGTGGTGTATTTGTGATTGTTCTAAACTAATCATGTTACAAATGGAGTCCTCCACATCTCTATACTTCCTTTTCATCGCAATCAATCCCTCTTGAAGAATAACAATCTTTTTTTCATTAAGGTAGCATAAGGTGCAAGGATCCCCATACTTTTTCTTCACACTCTTCTCTACCTTATTTTTGTCTACCTAGAGGCTAGGCTCAGGCATATCAACATTTTTAGTAGTTACCTTTTCACCCCTTTCGCCTTCTTGTTGTCCACATTCTTCTCTTTGTAACTTGTTTGCTTAACTTTTTTGTTCCTAGTTTTCTTCCCTCCCTTAAAAGCTTCAGAGGAGTCTATGGGAGGCATAGTCTTGGAGCTATCCTCACTTAGTTCCATGACTTAATCGATGCCCTCATAATCAAAACTTTTCTCATCAGAAGCACTCGACACATCACTTTTGTTAGATTTGGTTGTGAAGCACCTAGAATTAAAATGACTGGAGGAAAGAAAGAACAAAAATATAGAATTGATACAATAAACTATATTCTATTTATCAAGAATGCAAAGAAATTCAGAATAAGTGTTTACAAATGAACTATAAGTGAGTATATATAGGATATACCACCTAGGAGACTAAAAACATGCAACAAATGTAGGATTATGTGTAAAAAGTCCCTAAGTAAACTTAACCTAGTGTGAAAAGGACCCAAGTGGAGAACTAGCTAATAAATGAACTAGTTAGATAATATACCCCATTCACACTAACACCCTCCCTTAAATGCAACTTAGAGAGAATGTGAAAAGATTCAAAGATGAGTCCTAACTACAAGGCCATGTTAGGTACCCATGTACAAAATAATCTCTCACAAATGGAGAAAAGGAGAAAACCCAGTGGGACAAAACTCCTCCCCAAAAAGAGAAAAGGAAATAAGTTCCCCCACACAAGAAAGAATCCCAATGCAAGGAAAAATTCCCCTCCAGAATAGAGAGGATAAGAGAGACTATGTAGTCCCCTTTCAAGTAGTCAACTATGCCAACGATTGATGCTCAAAATTGGATGTAGAAGATGGTCCATGATCATTGATTAACATTCCTCCCCTTAGGAAGAAACAAAACCAAAGGTGTATATAGGATGTCTTCCCATTCCTGAATGGAATATGAAGGAAGAAAACTCAAAATGTATGAAGTCTTTGAAAACTACTCATATGTCTCCATATTGATGTCAAAAGGTGCCACATCTAAATCAGGAGTCCTAGGCCTAACTAATGAAAGTGACAATCAAGGATCTAGTAGAGATGAATTTATAATTTCCTATCCAAATATATCTCCTCAAAGACAAAGATGCCTCCTCGAAATGTTGCTCAAGAATCTCTAAGCCACTACCAAAATGTGACAAATGCTAAAAAGGTGAAGAAAGAACATGAGGATCTAAATGCTCACTCACAACATTTGAAAATGAATCAACTCCATCAAAGAGAAGATCGACCTATTAATGCTTGATACAACCGCCGGACTTAATGAATCCATGGGAGGTGGTTAAGCCTTGTCACAAACCCAAGTGTTGCACTACATAGCACAAGGAGACCAAGGGCACACACCTTGCAACAATCCCCCCAACGCAAGCGAGGGGTTCAAACCCGTGATCTAGGCTCTGTTACCAATTGTTGGAAAGATAGTTGTTGTTGCACCAAAAGATCGACCTATTAATGCCCGATACAATCCCCAGACTCAATGAATCCATAGGAGGTAGTTAAGACTTGTCATGAACCCAAGTGTTGCACTACATAGCACAAGGAGACCAAGGGTGCACACCTTGCAACAGTGTCTTCCAAATCTAAAATGTGGGACTCTACAAACAAAGATGAGATGTAAATGGTAGAAATATGCCCCAAGCAACTGGATCAAGAAAACCAATGTGAACCTCCTACATCATTGCAATGTTGATATTGGAAGAAGTGAGAGGAGGAGAAGGAATGAAATGCTCAAGAATTGGATTAGATGCAAGAATACCTAGGTTCAAGTAACCAAAATTCTCCTCAAAATCAAAGTCCACACTAGGAGTGCAATCAACATCCAAAGGATCAGAGCCATCATCAAGGGTAAAGTTTGAAAAGGTGTACATTCAAGATGCATGATCAACCATCCCAGTAGAAATAATCTCTCTACTCTCCAAATTTCTAATGATAACTGAATCAAAGGTAAATTCCATAGTATTCCTTGCTCCAACATGGGTGATTTGATAGATGGAAAGGAGATCATTTGACAAGTAAGGTACACACAAAATATCATTGGAAGTGCCATCCCCAATATCAACAAATCCCCTCCCAATTACATTCATGTAAGTATTGTTTCCCATCAAAATATGTGGCATAACACAAGGTTCAAAAGAAGATAACATAGACTATGAAGAAGTGACATGATGAGAAGGTCTAGAATCTAGGAGCCATATCCTTGATCCAAGATCTATAGAAGCACAAGGAGCTTTACCTTTTGTTTTACCTATCCTAGTAGTATGGCCTTTTTCCTTATCAAATACCGTCTGTTTTAAAATTTTAGAATGGGAAGAAGCTGAATCAGGCATTGAAGAAGGCAGACTAATTTTGTTCTTCTCAAGATTTTTTAGTTCATTAATGTCCTTATAACAATAATGTTCTTCATGTCCAATCTTCTTGTAGTATGCACAAATAGATTTCAATTTCTAAGATGATTCCTCTTTTGAAGAAGATTTGGAGTCTACTTTAGAAGAAAATGGGAATTGATCTAAATCATGTTTTTTCTCTCCTTCATTCTTTTGTTTCTTATTTTTCTTGTTAGTGCCCCATTTTGCAGCCAAGGCATGAGACTTATAAGGTTTAATTATGCTCATTTAAATCAATTTTTCCTACTCCTTTGTGAGATCTACATCAAACTCACTTAGAGAAGGCATCTTAAATGATTTCCCTAAGTCTCTTTTCATTACATGAAATGTAGAAACAAACATGTCATAATCTAGACCAAGTTTTGAAAGAATACTTAAAATCAAATGTGAGTCATCCTTTTAAATTCCACATTGTTCCAACTACAATCTTATGGCATTAAACTTAGTAAAGAAATCCTGAATGGTGTTGAAGTTACAAGGGCTTAACACTATGAGCTCATTCTCCAATGAATGGACTCTCAAATCATCGTGTGTACCAAAGAAAGTGTTCAAAGTAGTCAACAATTCATTTGGTGAGTTTGTAGAACATAATATGAAAGTGTAAATTAGAATATATAGCCATACACAAGGTGCCCAAAGCTTCATCACATTTGTTAAACCATTCAAATTTTTCTTCATCAGTTGTAAGTTATGTATCGATACCCGTTGTTATCCTATATAATTTTAACTTTCTCAAGTGAAGTTTCATTTAATTTTTCCACTCAGAGTAATTGTAAGGTGTGAGTAGAGGAATAGGTTTATTCATTTTAGATTGTTGTTGTAGTGCAATAAAATGCAAGAAGGAAAACACACAAAACACCCCCCTTTTTTACTCAATAAAAGAACCCCAAGAAATTATGATTTGGTACATTATATATAGTGTGGTTACAATTTCCACCAACAAGAACACAATGTGGACTTAGATTTCAATGATTTACAACTTGCCAAAATAAGGCCTTATGTTAGAAGTACAAGTTTAGTTACAATGAGTACAATCTGATAGCACCACTATGAAGTACATGAAAAATTATGTACTTTTAAAACAATTGCACATGAAAAGGAGTTAGTATGAGCCTACAAAAAGCCTTAGAAGTTTCCAAAATGAGAACTATGTAACAACACCTATAAAAAATGTAAATTTAAAAAATTCATAGATCAAAATCTAAAATTGTCTACACTAGCATGTAGAGTGCAAAAAATTAGCCCAAATAAAAAACATTGTTTAGAAAAAGGAAGTTGTGAGCCCAAGTTATGGTCTTCTAAAGTTGGACTTCAAACTCAAACCTTCCAAATGGAGAGGAGGGGAAATTTTTAAAAATCCACTTGCCACTAAATTTAGCAGAACTACCACCAAAATACAGGTGCCGCCAAATGTATAAACAACCTACTAAATCTGGAGGCTTTGCTAAAATTGAAACTTAGCTAAATTTGGTTGAGGCACTACTAAACTAGAACCTCTACCGAATATGGTGGAATTGCCAAATTTTCTACCAATTGTGGTAGATCAAGCCACATAGGGCTGTTGGCAAGAGACACTGCTCCAGTATGGACTTGTATGTTGTCATTGATGCCAACAAGGCTCAGAGATCCTATCACCATGATAGGAAGAGATATCTCCAGAAGAACATATTTGATTCTAGGTCTGGTTGATAGAAAATGGCTAAGTATGGAAAGTATGCAGAGTAGAGGACAGTAAGCTGGACAGTATGCCTCTGCAGATGATGATCCGATAATGCGGTTCAGGTATGATGTTCTCAATTGTTTGACAATGTTATGCCTTAGAGATTATGTCCTGATTTCCTGCGGAAGTCATCTTGGAGAAATGTCTAAGTCCGGGTAAACAAAACTATAGCAGGAACAGTGAACAGGGCATAGTGCAGTGGTCTGCATTCCTCTGCAGATAAGTATTTTGTGATGTGGTGTTGAGGTGTTGTAAACACTTATATGGAGTGTCTTATTCCAGAGTTAGGAGATCTGAAGTCCACTGGAAGGTTAGCTACAAGTTGCTAAGTATCAACATAGTGTTTGATAGAGTTCGACAGAGACAAAGTCTGAGTTCTGATGGTCTGCATTTCTCCGCAAGATGATATAATGCCTTGCAGTTCTAAGGGTAAGATTGGGAATGTGTAAAGAGTCCTTGATATGATTTAGAAGGTGTTTTGGGATCCTCAGCAAAAGTTGTAAGTCAATAGATGGAGTTATTAAGCATGCTCTTGAGGAACAGGCTGACTGGTGAGATAAATCGTGATGCGGAGAAAGGATAGTGTGTGAAAGATATATGTAAGGAATTGAATGATTAGAGCCAACCTATATGAACATGTTTGGGAGAAGATTTGGGTCCACGCGACACAGTGCATTGGATTGAGCGACAAGGTACATCTTTCTATGTACACGTTTCACTTCTTGGATGCCGACCTGATTATGGATTAAATCATGATGCAGATATATAAGAGCAATGATCTTCAGTTGAGTAGAGTGTGTGTGCAGGAGTAGAGGTGTATGTGATGCAAGCATGTGAATAGAGGAGCATAATTAGAAGAGAAGCAGCGATGAAGACTTGGGATTTAGAATTCAGTTGCTAAATGATTGCACCCTAGCATAGTGGCAGATGCTTAAGCAGTACTTAGTTATTATGTGTGATTTGATTGGAAGAAATCTTTCATCATTAAGGAAGTAAGCCGGCAGTGAGATTTCAATAGGGTTTAACAACCCTTATTGTAATCTTTCTAGGTTTAGGGTTGAGGCAGTGAGCCTACTAAATCTAGTTGTACTTCATCGCAGTAAGACAACATGTTCTAGGCCTGTGGAGTGACCAAGCCCGAACATCATTTTTGTAAAGATTACAATATATATATGAGAGCTAATCCTCTCCATGGTTTTTCCCTCTTTGGGTTTTCCACGTAAAATCTTGGTGTTATGTGTCATGCTTTTGTGGATGTTGTTCAGTTGCATATTTTCCTTATATTGGATTATTCTTTTGAAATGCTTAAAAGTAAAAGTACAAGAAAAGATTTATAGAACACTAATTCACCCCCCCCTCTTAGTGTTCCTGACAATCAACAATTGGTATCAGAGTGAGGTTCCTTGGAAAAAGTTTAACAGCTTAAGGAAGATCTAGGATAGTGTGATCATGGCAACAAGAAGGTATGGAAATTATGAGAGATACAATCAACTAGAAGTAGCTCTTATGGATCTTGAAAAATCTAAAGCAGAGGTCAGAGGTCTGAAGGAAAATCTGAAACAAGCTGATGAATGCATCTTAAAGCTAAAAGAACAAGTCAAGAAATTTAAAGATAAATACAAAGAAGTCAGTGACCAATTGTTATCAGCAAATGAAGCCTTAAATGATTTGGAAGCAGAAGTTACATAAAGAACAAGAGTAGAATATGATCTAAATTTGATTGCAAATAACAAATCAAAAGACCATGCAAAACTTGAAAAAGAAATTATATGTTTAAAAATAGATCTGTAAAAGGCCAGAAGTTTTGAAGAAAAATTCAAGATAAGTACTGTAAAGCTTGATGAAATGATCGCAAGCGAGAAGAATGCTGATGACAAACATGGTTTAGGATTTGAGAAAGGAGAAAGTTCAAACTCTAGGCAAATAAGCACTGAGTCAAGGCAAAACAAAGGATACTAGTTCAAAAATCAAAGAAGAAGAGCTAGAAGACCTCCGGTCAGACAACCAAATGCTCAAAGGTACCCATCTTTCAATGGTTATTGTAATTCATGCAATAAGTTTGGACATAGGGTTACTCAGTGTAGAATAAATCAAAATATTCCATCATTCTCTGGTCAGTGCTTCAATTGCAAGAAAGTTGGTCATAGAGCAAATGAATGTAGAAATTAAATCAGGAAAAGTTTCAACAATGGAAGGAATGAATAGTCATTCAAAGGTAAATTCTTCACTTGCAATAGGGTTGGTCATAGAGCTGTTGTATGCAGAAGTAAAGTAAGTTAGAATTCTATTAGGTGTAATGCATGTTATAAAATGGGACACAGATCAAATCAATGCAGAAGTTTGGTAAGAACTAATTTTCAAAATATTAGGAACAGTCAATCATTCAATGGAAAGTGTTTTGCATGAAATATATTTGGACACATGGCTAACCAATGCAGATCAAATTCAATCAATGGAAGGAATCAAGGTCAAAAGAATGTGGTATGTTTTAATTGCAACAAATATGCACATATTGTAAGACTCTCCAGAAGCAAGAATGTGAAGAGATAGCTATTCTGAAGAAAGGAAAACAGAGCAGAAGAATGAGAAGGGAAAAGAAAAGGTTGATCTAATTGAGACTAAGCAAGAAATGGACAAGATCTGGATTGATAAGGAAGTAATTTTAATTGAGGATAGATCCACACCAACATCTGATTCAGATACCTTCTTTGAAGAGTAAATAGAGAGCTCTGGATCAAGGGGAGCAGTGTGGAAAATCCAAATCCCCCATCCAAAAAGTGGGTGCAAAAATCTGGCATGAAGGCATGTGATGAAATCTGATGTGACACAGCTCTTAGAAGAAAAGCTTGAAGAAAAAGGGTCAATGCGGCATACTGTAGAGCAATCCTAATCGACTGTGTTCTATAGTGAAAGTTTTTGGCAACTTTTTGGGAATGAGCATTTAATGACGACTAGGTCAAGTCGTGCGAAGGATAAAAAGGAACTTGTTTTCACATTAGACTCGAAGCCATCGAGTATTTAGAGAGATCAAAACAAAATTTGAGTAACAAAAACCAAGAATTGAAGGGCCTAAAGAATTTTAGAAAAAGGAAACCCTAATTCGATGGTACAAGGTAATCTTATTCAAAACTTTCTTGTGAATC
Organism: Cunninghamia lanceolata; assembly: GCA_027924645.1. Taxonomy (NCBI): domain Eukaryota; kingdom Viridiplantae; phylum Streptophyta; class Pinopsida; order Cupressales; family Cupressaceae; genus Cunninghamia; species Cunninghamia lanceolata. Next base: position 10,468,866 of record BSBN01000306.1, on the reverse strand, counting down.
TGTTAAATTTCTGAAATGGCGTCATCGCAAGTTGTTAATATTACTGAGTGGGTGTGACCAAAATTAAAAAAAAAACCGTTCAAATTAACTGAAGTTGATCAGTTGGGTGCATTCTCAAGTGTTCCTCACAGAGTCATGCATGCAGAAGATGTTAGGGCATATATTCATGTTGCCCTAGAGGAATTTGGTGATAGCAGGTTTTCTGATCTCTACACAAAACACTTGAGCAATGAGAATCTCAAACTGAAGAATGAATATCTGGCATTGCATGAAAAGAAGCAGCTATGGAAAAAGATGTTGAGCTGAGAGAGCACTCATTGATATGATTATGTTTGAAAATCACTCCTGAGGAGAAGATCAAAATCTCAAAAGAAATCAAAGATCCCTTCAAGACCAAGAAAAGAATGAACTTGCTGATGTTGGGAGAAACTGACAAAGTGGTTAAGGAAACAGAGGAAATCACCCTAGCGGCATTAAAGAAAAATAATATTCCCACTATCTATGACAATCTAGAAGCAAATGATGAAGACATATCTCCTCCAGAGATAAGCCAAAATCAAGGACTAGAATAGAATAATCAAGTTCCCAACACTGATACAGTGGATATAATAGATCAAGGTGAAACTGAAACTGATTTGCCTCCTGAGAAACAGGCTAAGGATGAAGACAATTGGGAACCGATAAGGAGCCCTACGCTAGAACAAAACATAGATCAACTAGAGAATATGGATATGGATCCTCCGGAACAAAATCAAGAGGAAGTATCTGAGAGAGAAAGAAACATTGCAGATGTCTCAGTTGGTTCTGGGAGTTAACAAGTTGTAGATGAGTCTAAACTCCTTCAAGGACCGATCAACCTGGCCTCATTATCACCTTTTCAAAAGTTCAAGCTCATATCTATGGTTCAGGCCAAGGCATAGGAGGAGTTAGTACAATCACATGGTCAAGATAACAAACTGATCAATGAAGCATCTAGTGTCTTGGAAAAGATGATGCCATCATTTCAAAGGGATACCTCATTGTCCCCTGCTGACCATCTCAAAAATCTATTAAACTCTGTAAGTGTACATTTTGAATCTTTTGAAAAATCTGTAGAAGCAAAGGTTAGAAAAGAGTTTAATGAAAACAGATTGACTGAGCTAAAGATTATGATAGCCAAAGACAAAACTCTATTAGAAAATGGGATTAAGAACATACAAAGTACCATTGAAGAAGCCAAAAAAAATACAATTTTTGTTTATCTTGGCCAAAGACCACAAAGGAGCTAGAAGATAAAATCACAGACTTGGAACTCAAACTGCTACATATCTCTGAGACATATAATCCAGCAGCTGAGTCAATAAATGCCAAAGAAACACAAGTTGTAAACATCCATAATGATTGGAACTCTCTGATGAAGAAAAGGGGAGAAATCAAAGACAAGTTGTGTCAGCTGAAAGGACTGATAAGTCCAAAAATTGATTCCATGACCAATTTGGTAGATGAGGCCTTGAAATCTCAAGCACTAATTGATACACCATCAAATGTCCAGAAGGCAAAGAAGCTAGTATTTTTTATGAATGGCCACATCCACATTCTAGAAAGTGCTAGAAATAGATGGAATGGAGAGATATCTCTAATAAAGACTATCTATAGTGACATTTTGCCTTCAATCACAAGTTAAGATGAAGATTGTACTTGTAAATATGTGGCAAAGTACATAAAATTTTGAAATTTTGACAAATTTTTGGGTTGCGGATCACACCCTTTGCCATTAATGTCAAAGGGGGAGAAGAAGACAAGTGAAAAATGGATAATCATCTCAGGGGCAGCAAGAAAGTACAATGTATATAGTAAGGGGGAGCAGCCAAGCATTTTTCACTAAGTGTTGCCATCAATGCCAAAGGGGGAGATTGTTGGCAAGAGACACTGCTCTGGTATGGACTTGTATGTTGTCATTGATGGAAACAAGGCTTAGAGATCCTATCACCATGAAAGGAAGAGATATCTTCGGAAGAACATATTAGATTCTAGGTCCGGTTGACAGAAAATGGCTAAGTATTGAAAGTATGCAGAGTAGAGGATAGTAAGATGGACAGTATGCCTCCATAGATGATGATTCGGTAATGCAATTTAGGTATGATGTTCTCAATTGTTTGACAGTGTTATGCCTCAGAGATTATGTCCTGACTTCCTCCGAAAGTCATCTTGGAGAAATGTCTAAGTCGAGGTAAGCAAAGCTATAGCAGGAACAGTGGATAGGGCATAGTGTAGTGGTCTGCATTCCTCCGCAGATAAGTATTTTGTGATGCGGTGTTGAGGTGTTGTAAACACTTATATGGAGTATCTTATTCCAGAGTTAGGAGATTTGAAGTCCACTGGAAGGTTAGCTGCAAGCTGCTAAGTATCGACATAGTGTTTGACAGAGTTCAACAGAGACAGAGTCTGAGTTCTGATGGTCCACATTTATCCGCAAGATGATATAATGCCTTGCAGTTCTAAGGGTAAGATTGGGAATGTGTAAAGAGTCCTTGATATGATTTAGAGTGTGTTTTGAGATCCTCAGCAAAAGTTGTAAGTCAGCAGATGAAGTTGTTAAGCATGCTCTTGAGGAACAGGCCGACTGGTGAGATAAATCATGATGCAGAGAAAGGATAGTGTGTGAAAGATCTATGTAAGTAATTGAATGATTAGAGCCAACCTATATGAATAGATTTGGGAGAAGATTTGGGTCCATGTGACACATAGTGCATTGGATTGAGTGACAAGGTACATCTTTCTATGTACATGTTTCACTTCTTGGATGCTGACCTAATTATGGATTACATCATGATGCGGATATATAAGAGCGATGATCTTTGGTTGAGTGGAGTGTGTGTGCGGGAGTAGAGGTGTGTGTGATGCAAGCATGTGAATAGAGGAGCAGAATTAGAAGAGAAGAAATGATGAAGACTTGAGATTCAGAATTCAATTGCTAAATGACTACACCCTGGCATAGTGGTAGATGCTTAAGCAGCACTCAATTATTATGTGTGATCTGATTGAAAGCAAGCTTTCGTCATCAAGGCAGTAAGTTGACAGTGAGATTTCAATAGGGTATCACAACCCTTATTGTAATCTTGATAGGTTTAGGGTTGAGGCAGTGAGCCTGCTAAATCTAGTTGTACTTCATGGCAGTAAGCCAGCATGTTCTAGTCCCGTGGAGTGACCAAGCCTGAACATCATTTTTGTAAAGATTGCAATATATATATGAGAGCTAATCCTCTCAGTGATTTTTCCCTCTTTGGGTTTTCCACGTAAAATCTTGGTGTTATGTGTTATGCTTTTGTGGATGTTGTTCAGTTGTATATTTTGCTTCTATTGGATTAATCTTTTGAAATGGTTAAAAGTAAAAGTACAAGAAAAGATTTATAGAACACTGATTCACCCCCCCTCTCAGTGTTCCTGACAATCAACGAGGGCAAGGTATGGCATGGCCAAAGTAATGGGCAAAGTTTTTTCTAATTTTTTTTTTAAATATTATTAAAAAATTGGGGTCAATCCCCAAGATACAGGGGTAAACAACCCTTTGGAGAGGAGTCTACAACCCTTGTAAGGGTAGCAATGGCTTACAGGCTCCATACCTTACAAGGAATTGTAGCCCTACATACCAGGTGATATGAGGTCGAGAGGGCATGCGTAGGCCTATCGACACCCTTGCCTTAATTTTTTTTTAACTTTACAATGGGAAAATTTGTTATTAATATATTTTCGATAATATTTTTTTAATGTAGAAAAAATAATATTGTTTTGAAAATTCCATACAATACTGCACAACCAGCTAGTTATATGGCTCAGTTGTAATTATTTTGCCTCGCCTGGCAACTTTCTCTAAATTTGATTTATTGACAGTAGATCTTGGGGTTCTTAGGCCTTCTAGATATGATAGTAGGGTCAGTTTGGCTTCAAATTCCCTAAAATAACAACTACCCATATGATCTAGCAAAAAACTCCTACTTCAAAGCCTTGTAGATCTAGTCTTTAGTGTCCAATTGGGATAAAATGAAAGATTGGTCTATTTTTTTGGCTACTTTGAGCTCAACAATGAGCTCAAAATGTCTCCAGGAAGCTTCGATACACCTAGAATTGGCAAGATTAGACAAGGAACCCCCTAAAAAACTTATATTTATCTTAAGTTTTTTCTGATTCTCTAGGTCATCATATGATGCAAGAGAAGAGCATACTTTGCTATCAAGAAGAAAATAGCTCTACACTCTTAGATTTCCTAAAAAATTGCTAACCCATGTGCAACTCACAACTAGCTTTGAAACCATGCTAGATTTGGCTATGAAGCCACTCAGAATCAAAATGATTGAAAGAAAGAACATAAATATAAAATTGAAAGAATAAACTGTATTCTACTCAGTCAAGAATACAAATCAATTCAAATGAGTGCTTACAAATGAACTATAGGTGAGTATATATAGGATATGCCACCCAAAAGACTAAAAACATAACCAATGTGGGATTATGTGTAAAAAGTCCCTAAGTAAACTTAACCTAGTGTGAAAAAGACCTAAGTGGAGAACTAGCTAAGAAATGAACTAGTTAGATAATATACCCCATTCACATTAACATTTTTCCTCACTAGACAACACTATGTTTCCTTTTTCAACTATAGGCATGGCCCTAGCTTTGGCTTTTTGGTTCAAAAGAGGGAAATGATATGTGAACGCACACTAGAATCAACCCTCCAAATTAAAATGCATTATTATATATAGGCTTACCTTGTTCCACGGGCTAGGAAGATCCTTTCTTTTGTACCCATTTTGATATTTGACAATTTTCTCCTCCTTAAGAAATGTGTTAATGAACTCCTTATCCCTATTGTGGACTTGTTGAACACATCCGAAGACTGAGGGGGGGTGAATCAGTCTATTCTTATACATTAAATAAATTCCACTTACAACTTAACCATTGGACCATTTTAGTCAAAAGAAGAAGAACAAAAAGTAAAACACTCATCACACAAAGACACCAAGATTTTTACGTGGAAAACCCAATGAGGGAAAAACCATAGTGAGGATTAACTCACAATATAATAAGCTCACTACTATAAAATATTACAACTTTGTTTTAGGGCTACAACCCAAGGAAGCTACTACTCCTTGCTACCTTGCAAACTAAGGCTACAACCTTAGGGCAAGATACAAAGACCTGCTGAGGAGACTCATTATTTGATAGCAGGATACATGAAAATTACAATGAAAATAGGAACCTGAACTGTTGTAAAGAAGGCATCTGTCATATATGTTGATGTTGAAGTCCCTTATTTCACACAATTACCCCATCACTCTGACTTCACACATTTCATGCTTAACACATTCTTCAATCTCTTCTCTACATCCTCAAAATGATTTTTTTCTTCAACATATATCCTCTGCAACAACTCAAAACATTAATTAGGTCAGCACCAAAATGATCTTTAGATGAAACATGTGACACTATATAGGTCGGCTTAAAACAAGTAGATTATGAGTTGCGGATTAGTTCACATTGCATAATAGGATCAAATACATCATAACACATCCCTCAAAGCCAAATTAATTAATCAAGATCAACCGCAAATGAAGGGAACCAAATTGTTGGCTCAAACAACACTAACACTTCTAACTATCCATCTTTGCATCACCGGGGAGACACCAAAAACATCATATGGACCAAGATATGAGCAATGTACCTTATCAACGCTATCCTTACACCATTCACCTAAAATATTTGATCATTATGTGCATCCGCAAAAGAAGAAACATGTTGAACTGATGAAAATAGAGCATTCTGGAATGACTGTAACACACCAAAACTTAGGATATTGCATCATTGTGGACCACTAAAACATATGAAACTCTTATGATTGAACTCATACATCATTTTGAATATATCCCCAGATCCACACAACCACATCTAGCACTTCCAAAGGAATTCAAAGACACTTAACTTAGTTGTACTGTAATCAACAGTCATATATATAACTCAAAGTGACTTGAAGACTTCATGCAGTACTGAAAAGAAGAAGGAATTGCATGTGCTTTGAGCCTGAGACATTGAGATATGTAGAATGTTCACATAAACTCTTATAGCCAATCTATACATTCTCCAACTGGCGCAAGTACTCAAACATGTGTTCTGAGAATAATTAGGCATCCAGAGTCAACTGTAGCACTTATGTCATTTGAAAACTAAACTTGTTGACCATTGAATCACTTGATACTACAAGGAAGCACACATTAACCATCTCTAAGTATGTCCTCAAAACTACATGAACAAATATTCACTTCTGGAGGAATGTGTAGCATAACAACAAGTCTTTGTCATTGCTTTACTCTGTCATAGCACTAACCAGAACTCTATTACTCATAATTTTCACTATTGAAAGTGTAACGACTTAAGATCTTGGATATAACACATTCATATGTCAATTAACTTATCTTATGAACTGCAAGACTAAATCTTGCTCTGTAAAGGAATGCGGACCAAAACATTCTGACTCTGCCATAGAGTATACATTGTAAATGCTTTAGTGAAACTTCTGCAACTTATCTCTAAGTGCGGTACACCAAACTGGTAGGATATCAATGTAGACATATAGGAAACATATTAGAACAAGTGTACTCACCTCCACATCATACTTAGACATCAGGCTAATTACCATTCTTCTTCATACTAACTTGCACCAACTGATACCACATATTGACTATCTCTGGAGCACATACTTTTGACATCAATGACAACTAATCTTATCAAGATGCAACAATCTGCCCCTTTGCCATTGATGGAAAAACCAAGTTGATGTGCACAAATAATCTCCCTTAGATGTACATTCCTCTCTCTCTCCCTTTGACATCAAGGACAAAGGGTCTAATTAATCCTACTTATAACCACCCAAAAATTGTATGAACTCCCCCTTACTATATGATTTCTACAAACAATACTCCCCTTGAGATGGAAATGCCCAAAAATGGATGCTATGTGCATAATATTATCAAAAATTACACCTCAAGCCTCCACAAGTCTATACACAGCCAAAATTATCTTATCTACAATGCTCTTGCAACTCACTTAGAAGGTAGAATGCTTTTTGTAGATTACCTTGAGGTTTGCAAGAGTGGATACCTAGTTTGCCTTTTCTGAGGAAAGAATATGATTCTGACATTCAAACTGCATACATAAATCCTCAGCTTCATCTATACTGCTTGGAGCCTTCATTTTCTACTCAATCTTTTCAGCTTCTCCTAGCAACCCAGATAATGAAGCAAGTCTCAACTTGACTGTTTCCCTCAGCTGATCAAAATGCTTCTTTATTTGTTCTCTTTGGTCCTGAAGCTGTGACATCTTTGAATGAAGATTTTCTATTTAAGCCCTGGTTGATCCATTCTTGTCCTTTGACAAGTCATATATCTTGGCCAATTTTGTGATCTGTGACTCAATGGAGTCAATCTAAGTTTTGATATTTTTGGTGGAATTTGGTCATTTCAAACAAAAAATATATAAGGCAATAGCTTCATCAATACAATGCTTAAATATATTTATGTTTTCTTGCAATTTATTGTGTGCATTGGCACACTGATCGATACCTCATCCAATCTTTTATCATTTATCTTCCTTAAGGCCTCTTGTTCTACCTTTTTTTCAACATGAGAGGAGTGGTCCTTGAAGGAGTCCATCAAAAGCTTCAATTTTTGCTCTAGAGCCAAGAAAGGATCAAGATTTACCTCTGGTAAGCCTTCCTGAATCAACTTTACTACATCCTCAACTAGGCTAGTTTTCTTCAAATTTTCTTGCAGGAACTCCTTCCTTGTAGAAGCATGTAGGATGTCACCAAGTTGTAGCTTATGAAGGGGTGAACTATTTGAAAACCTACTTGCCCCTCATGAGTGGTAATCTACAGAAGCTAAGGTGTAATCACAGGTTGAAACTACATCTGTAACCCTAATATGTCCTTGAATGAGTCTAATACTGAAGAACTTTGACCTATATCCATAGAAGCATGTTGACCTTGCTCATCTTGCTTCACCTCAATCTTTTCTATTTCATCTCAAGCTTTCTCAGGATTATCCTCTTTCTTTTTCTCATCTTTCCTTGGATTCTCTGGAGGAGGTTTGTCATGTTCTACATTAGAATTAGTATTCTCCGGAGGAGGTGTACCCATTTTACCTTGATCCTCTATATCTTGTGCTTCAATATTCTTTGGAGGAGCAGTCTCTTCATTCTGTTGATCATTCTTCACAGTCTCATCTTCACCTATTAGATTATCTTCAAAAGCTAACAAGTCTCTGTCATCAGATATATCTTCAATAATCACCTCAATATTCTTCATCTCTTTAAGAATTTTGGTTGTTCTCTCTACTGTCTCCTTTTCCAATCTTTGTATTTCATCTTTATCCTTTCCCATTAGAATATTTATTCTATGTTCTAAATCCTTGTTCTTATCTTTGGGAAACTTTAACCTTTTCTTCATTAGAGATAGATGGACCAACCTTATCAACTGCTTGTTGCCTCATCTTGGCCTTGTTGTGATGCTCACAACACGCCCCATTTTACTTCTTAGCAAAATGAGGACCCCTGTTGTGGCTGTGGCTTTTTTTCTTGGGTGTGGGTATGGTTGGTGGTAAAAGGGAAAAGGAAGTAAGGGTTGCAAACCTTGTTGAAAATAAAGAAAAATAACATTAAGTACCAAAGCAGAATAGGGGTGAATTCCTTGTCAAAAAATGAGTAAGGGATGCTTTTTGAACCATTTTGATATGTGTGTTTTTGGTAAAATGTATTATGGGAGGGTTTGTATGTTGCATATACAAAGTCATTTGTATGTCAAGTCATTGTATGAGTCGCATAAAAGAGTTGTCAGGTTTATTATATCATTATACTTGTATGCATTTTTCTAATGCTTTATCCTTACATACAAGTCGAATCTGACAGAATTAAGAGGTGAAATAGAAAATTGGTTAAGTCCGTCAGATGTATCCTAAGTTCGTATGTTTATGACATACAAGGTGATATACAACATGATATACATGTCGCGGAACCAAAAAGAATATGAAATGTGGTCTTATCATGGTATGTTTCATGCTTTGTATGTGTATGCTATGGATACATACATTGCGCTATACATACAACGTGGAACTCAAAGGAAGTTAAAGTTTGGTATAAATGATGCATTGTACCTTAACGTATATCAAAAGATACATTTCACTTTATATACATGTCAGAGCCAAACAGTAAATAGGCTGTGGTTTATAAAAATTAGAAGTCTGAAAGGAGATGCAATTGAGTTTGTATGTATCTAGGCTTGTATCTATAGGTTTGATACAAGTATTGTTGTAGCATGGAAATACAAGTGAAGAATAAAGCGGGTCCCACTGCTTGCATATCAAGATTCCATAATAACAATGTATATCTTCGATATACAAGCTGATGTACAAGAAAAGATGCAAATAAGAGATACAAATCGGACGCGGAAAATAAGTTAAATACATAAAAGTATTTGTATGTTTGGAGCACTTGTATGTTTATGATAGACATATTTGAGATACAAAGAAATAAAAGGCGTCGCAAGAGATAAAGGTAAAGGAGGTTTGCATAAGGTTGTTTGTATAGGTGCTTATACGAGTTAACATACAAAGGGCAATATACAAAGCAAAGATATAAGTATGGATAAAGAGAAAAGAGAAGTAGCATTAGTTATGGTTTCTTGCATATGTGTTTGTATGCTAAAAAGATACAAAGAAAATATACAAGTGAGAACATACAAAGGAAAATACAAAGAAAACACGATGTATGCAAAAAATGAACTAATGGTAAAAAAAGGTTTAAAAGTTAAAACACTGAAATAGAAGGCCGAAGCTTTTGGGCGCATTAATTGCTGTAATTAATGCCGATCTAACACTTAAAAAGCGTAAAATTCAACAAGAGTTAGGGTAAATTTAACGTTATTTTTCTTTAAGATACACATGGTTAAGAATTAAAATTGCAGAAGAGAATTGCTACAGAAAGTGAGCCGAATTCACCAAGGCGACGAGATTACAACAGTTGAATGGAAAAAAAATGGTAAAGTAAGTCAATGACGAGTTTAGTGGTCAAGATATATAGGTATTTAGCCTCAAAACGCCGTTACAGTTCAGTAGGTAAAATACATGTTAATTTCAGTAATGTCATTATAAAGCGTAGGCATTTGTTAAACCGTGGTTTTAAACTGTTAATTAATTGGGTAGAGCTTAACAAATGTAAAGTCAAAATAGAAAGGACAAATGGGTTAGAGTTAAATGGTAAAAAATGGAAATTTATAGTAAAACCCTAGATAGGAAAGTAAAACAAAAGGTTAAAAGATGTATTTTCTACAGGATGGCCCCGAAGAGAAAAAAGACAGATACAGGGGGCAAGGTTAAAAAAGAAAGGAAACCACGCAAAGAGATAGAAAAAGAAGAGCTGCCATTGTACAGAGGATATCCATCACTAATCAGTACAAGTGGAGTGGGAACGGACACAAATATAGGAAACTATGATGCAGAAGATGTTTTACAGAAAATCACTGCTGCAGATGCTTCACCGGATATGAAGTGTATATGGGAGAGCGGGTTGTATAGAGCTGCAGGTTTTCCATTAGCAATGGAGGTTAGAGATTTGTGTTTGGATTATATATATCTGTATGATCCAGTTACTAGAAAAATTATGTTCTATGACAGACTCATTACAGATTTATCCACATAGGGGATTGCGAGGACATTTGGATTAGAAATCAATGAGAAAATGACAGATATTGATATAGATCAATATAATGAAGATTTTCATACAAATGAAAGGGAGTGCAAAGGTAAAATATTCCACAGTTGGTACAACCCAGAAAATAAACCCAAGGCTGTAGCCAGGGTGCACAAGAATCTGATGAGAATATACTTCAAGGAAGAAATCTATTTGATGATCACAATGCTGAGTAGATTGGTGGGACTGAGAGATGACACCAAATGTGAGCCATGGATGTTCACTGTTATTGAATTCATGAGAGCAGGAGGAAAAGAGAAAGGGAAGATTCACTGGGCCAAAGCAATAAGTACAACTATATGGAAACAGGCCATGCTAAGAAGGCAAAAGGTGATGCCCTTTTATTTGTCTTCATACTTGTTATATTCATGTGCATAAGAGATTAGACCATACATACATGAAATAGAAAGGGTGGGAACCCTAGGGAATGATCCTGGTCAGAGGTTAGTATATGAGCACTATCCTGACCTATAAGAGGAAAATGGAATGAAGAAGTATACTTTGGTTAATGATGTGTTTTATACTTACATGGTGAGAAATTTGAGAGAAGAACCTAATAAAAGATTGTCCAAAAGTGTAGAAGATGCAACTGGATTGCATAGTTCTTGGTTCATTCAATTTGAACATTTTACTTACATAAGGACTGAAGGATTTGAAGGAAAGCCCTTTATGCTACCTTGGTATCCCTCTAATAAATTGATTGTTTTGGAATTTTCAAGGCAGAATTTGAATGCCTTTAAAATGTATAAGAGGAAGTTTAGTAGAGGTAATCTAAAGTTGCCTTGGGCTATTGGCAGAAACTCCCGTTACAGTGAAGATGTTGTAGGATATTCAGAGCAAGAATTAAGGTATTATGGCTTTCAAGAATTTGATTTAGCCAGGAGATTTGATCCTTTGCATAGGATCCAGAATACAATTGACAAAAAGTATAAGCATCAGATACATATTGAAGATTTTTGGGCTGATTGAAAAAATGATGAGGTGAGGAAGAGAGCCCATGAAAGATTAACAATTAAGAAAATGAGGTCCATGGGTGACATATATGTTCCCCCACATGTTCAAGAGGATGATAAACTACTGCATCACAGTTATGCAGAGGCAAGGCTGGCTCCTATTACAGAGCCTGACTGGTCACATCCTTGGAACACATCTTTGGACATATTGTCCAAACCAATTATATTGTTTTCAAAGACATGGTTAAAAGACAGAATTAAGGAACTCAAGGCTGAAGGAAAAGAAATCACCTATTTGAAGAAAGGGAGAAAAAGAGTAAGAGAACCTAGTGAGGATCTCCAATGCTTTTATGAGAAGAAAAGAAAGGTTGTAGAGGCTAAGATTATTGAACAAGATAAGAATGCTACTCTAATGGATCCCTATGCATTGGGAATAACAGTAGCAGTGTTGTCAGATACTTTTGTAGATGCAAAGTCACTAAGTCATGAGGTTAGTGCAGAGGAGGCACAAACTTCCAAAGGGGTAGTAGGATAGCAAATTAGAATGGCAATACCAATAAGTTTATCAAAAGGGGAGCCTTCTAAAACAAGTGAGGTAGTAGGAGCACAATAAGTAGGTGAAAAGTTGAGTAATATACCTAGTGCCTCCACTTCATTAGAAAAGAGGCAAACATATGTTCAAGTGAAGATAGAGTTGGCTGGAGAAATGCTGCAAGAGTCACAAGCACATAAGGCCAAACAAACTATTGAAACTATCCACATTGGGAGTGATACCAGTGAAAGTGAAGAAAAGAGAATGTATAATGGAAAGGAAATTGAAATAGAAGAAGAATCTAGTGATTTCTAAAGTGAAGAGGAGGAACAAAGCACTCAGGCCGAAATAGAAATTAAACAGAGCCTAGAGCATGAGGAGGAAAGGGTACAAGAAGAAGCAGGAGCAGTAGATCCATTTGGTACCCTAGTCCCTCCTGAAATCATTAAAGTTGTGGAAGAAGAGGCACATAAAATTCAAGCGGTTGAAAAAGGAAGTACACCTAAAGAAGAAATAAAAGAAAAACATGATCAAGCAAAAGATGAAACAAAAGCTGACACATCAGGTGCAGATGTCTTAAATATGCTTAATATGTATGATGAGCAAAGTGAAGAAGAGAAAAAAATAGAAAGCAGACAAGAAGAGGAAAAAGAAGCAAAGGAGGAAGATACAGTGGTAGGATCCTCTGTGCCTATAGAACAAATTGACATGTCTGAAAAGGAACAAAAGGAAAGTAAAGATACAAGGGATGCAACTAGTACAGAAGATGCAATCAAGAAACCTGAAGAGGAGGCACAAACAAAATATGTTGAAAAAAGGGTAAAACTAATGAATCAGTAGAAGATATAAACGAAATAAATATAGATCAAATACATACAAAAGAGGATCAAGAAAAAGAACCATCAGAAGGAGAAGGTCCTAAAGAAGAAGCTGAGGATGAAGGGGACACATAAATAGAAGAAGAAGAAAATGAGGGTGAGTCCAAACAATAGGATAATCCCATGGAACAAGAGCCTCCACCTCAACAGCAAATTCCACAACAACAACAACAACAACAAGAATAGCAACAGGAAGAACAGTAACAAGGAGAGGTTGAAATAGAGAGACCTCATGAAGAGGTAATTGATGAAGTTAAAACTACAAAAACAAAAGAGATTCCTGCTTGGCTAGGAGCAGAGATAAGAAAGGAAAAGAAGGAGATGCAATTGGTACCAATTGATATTAAAAGTTTATTAGGTAATACAACACCAGGAAAAGAAAAGAGAAAGGCTAGAACAATGTCAGCTATCCAAAGAGGTCTAGATGCATTTAGGATGCTGAACCTGACAATACCACAGAAAGAAAAAGCAAAAGGTGAAATAGCCTTAGAAGAGTATAAGATACTAAATTTTGACCTTGGGCATACTACACGGGAGTAGCACATCACTGAGTGGGAGGATATGCACCAAGTGATAGCAGAGATGTTGAGAAAAGACAAAGACAAGTAAGAATATCTAAAGGGACACATTGTCCAACTACAACAATTTATTAGAGGGATATTTGATCCCAATACAATAGTCCCAGAACTGCCCAATGACATAGGAGTCATATCCAAAGAAGAAATAAGGGACATGGAAAATAAGAAGCTCAAGGAAAATATTTTGGATGAATGGTTCAAAGATTTTATACAAGAAGGTGAGCAGATAATAAAACAGGAAGTAAAAAGTTGGGAAGTGGTTGCAAAAGAAAAGAACAAATGTAATATACTTGTGCACAATTGCCAATTTAGAAAGGGAGAATGCAGATCTAAAAATAAGAAGCTCAAGGACAATAGTCCCAGAACTGCCCAATGACATAGCAGTCGTATCCAAAGAAGAAATAAGGGACATGGAAAATAAGAAGCTCAAGGAAAATATTTTTGATGAATGGTTCAAAGATTTTATACAAGAAGGTGAGCAGACAATAAAATAGGTAGTAAAAAGTTGGGAAGTGGTTGTAAGAGAAAAGAACAAATGTAATATACTTGTTCACAATTGCCAATTTAGAAAGGGAGAATGCAGATCTGAACTGGAACAATTGACAGAAATTAAGGAGAGAGCAGAGGAGTTAATCAATGAAGGAGTAATTACCCCTTCACTGGCAAATCAAATGCCACAGGTAAGATTGGAACTCAAATTCGAGGAGGATAATATCAGAAAATGTATAATAGTTACCCATGATTTAGAAGAAAAAGTAGATGAAATGATTAGAATGTACAAGAAGATAATAGAAAGACTCTTAGAGCATGAATGCCTGGATGTACCCGCATACGAAGTGGAAAGAGCTTTAATGGAGTTTAATGCCATTTTGGCCCCATGAATGGAAAATCCTGATGCATATCTCAGCAAATAGATGATTGACTCATTAGTGGAGGAAAGTGCTAAAATGAAGAAGTACAAGAAACAAAGTAAGGGTTCAGATAACAGAGAAAAGAAACTAAAGGAAGGAGTTACACTGCAGGAGTATATATGGACAAATAGTCCAGGAGCGGACCGCACTTTTGTAGAAGGTGTGATCAATAATTTCAAGACATACTTAAAAGAATGAAAAGGTAAAGGAAGCAACAATTTTGGAAAAGTCAAGTAAAGAGTATCATCGAGCAAAAGTCAAAGAAAGGGGAATCTTATTTTTTGAAAAAGATTCCAATAGCATCCTTGGAGGAGAAAAAGATACCATTTAGATATTTTGACAGATGGTTAGAGATGAATGTATACCATTGATCAATAATAGAAAGATCTCGACCGTAGATGAAGTTTGTAGCCGTAGCAATGGGAAGTTTCAAAATCTATATAAGGAACTTTGCTACTTGTACATTAATTACACAGGGATTTGTGAAGTAGAGTTGGCAATTGTAATTCGTTTGAACATTTTGAATAGAAGAGTATTTTTAGTTTAGAGTAGAGGGAGGTCGCCTGTGTCTGCACTAAGAAATGAGTGGAATGTCAAACTTTCTTGTTGTATTTGTAAGACGTTTGTAAGTTCTTTGTTGATTTGATTAATGAAACAATTCAGTTATTCATACATTGTAAATCATAGATGACTGTGTACTTCAAATATAAGTAAATTTAGGATTCTGCATCTATCTTCTGAGTGTTTCCTGACTTTTACTTGTGTTTGAATGTACTACCTCTTTAAAAGCTGGCAGTCTTAAATGTGTGTTCATGAAAATACTCAGGGCTCCACATTTAATGATTTATTTTGTTGATTTGATCAAGTGACATGTGCCTTACAATGTATATAACAGAACATTTAGATCCTACAGTAGAATTATGTTTAATTTTAAATTCTTTAACTTTTCCCAAAATATTTGAAGTAATTAGCCTCAACGCAGAGATTTAAAGGAAATTGTCTGACATTTGAAAGAAACATGAGCCATTGAGTTAGCATTTGACAATTTTCATAATATTTGAAAAGAAAAGTTTGTTTTATTATAAATCATACAAAGGTTTGTAATACAATAGCAAAATTTATGCAAAGATATGGATAATTTGTTGATATTTGTAACAATTTGCATAATTCGAGTCTAGTGAATCATAAATCACCTTAAATCAAGTAAGGCCCCTTGCATATTCCAGCTTCACATTAACCTGCTGAATTATCCACAAGGTCAAGAACTGACCATACAGAAACTTGAGATTAATAATTCTTAGTTAATTCTTCATATCTTTCAAGACAGCTAAGGTTCCTTTGTGAATTTTAACTTTTGTTATGAATATGTAAAAACAATCATCAATAGTTTTTAGCGCTAGGAGGGCCTGATTGGAGTTAAGGTTGGATTTGAGTAAAGCTGGCTCATAACAGTGGCAAAGTGACTAGGTCTAGATCTAGTTTAGAAAATATATTTGTCCAATTACCTGATAGGAGGCAGAGTAAAAGTCCTTTAATTTGGAATCCTAGAATATCAAACGCAAGAGGTTCATTTGGAATGCCTCCTGGATCACCTTTTAACATCCATAACATTGTGACTCCTGACAGTTCTTCATTCAGGTCTTTGAATCTTGGTTCAGGTCCTCCTAAAGGTCCTAGTCCACCTAGAAATCCAAGTCCACCTAGAAATCCAGGCACTCCCAGAGGTCCAGGTCAAGCACAAGGTCCTACAATGGCTTATTTTAATGTCAATTCTCCTATAACATTTCTTGATTATCATGAGATGCCAAAAAATCTTGAAAAGATATGCCCTAAATAGCAATTGCATCAAGATCTAGAAGATCACATTAGGATATTCAAGGAGGCATGCTTTAGAGCCAGTTTAGAGTATGAAGATGTTGTGTGTAGGTTGTTTCCCTACACCTTCAATGAGCAGGCTTCTAACTGGTATGTTAACTTGCCTAATGGATACATTTCTTCTTGGGCACTTATGGAGGAAAAATTTTTGTCTAGGTTTAGAGGACCAGTGGATCCTTCCACCTTATATCATAAATTAGCTGCAATTAAAAGAGGTGAAGGAGAGTTGATTGATAACTTTAATGATAGGTTTCAAAAGGCTTATTCTAGGTTAGTGGCTCCTTATACAGTAAATACAAATGCATTATTAGCCATGTATTATGTCGCCCTTGATCCCCTAACTGCTATGTTTGTCAAAAGAAAGGTTGACATAGATACAATATGTAAAGCCTATAAGGAGGTAGCCTCAGTAAACTAGGAAATGAGAAAAACAACATATAATCCGTTTCTTAATGGAGGGAACCCAGGGATGCAAAGTCAAGTACAACCTTGGAATGGAGTCCCTATGCATCATACTCCATTGTTGAATCTAATTCCTACATACACACCTGTGTATAATCCTTGCCCAATCCAGGGTATAGTCCCTTATACTGGTAACACTACCAATAATAATCAGAGTAATGGTCAATCTTTCTTCCAGCCTCCTCAAGATACATTTTTGGCAAAGGCATAAGAGGAAAGGGAAGAAATCAAAGAAATTACTGCACACTTGAGAAGATTGACTACTAAAATGACACAACTGAGAAATAAAAATTTCTATGGTAGAAATAATCAAGGATACAGTCAAAACCATAATCAGAACCATAACCAGAATCATAATTAAAATTATAACCAGGGTCAGAGTTCTAATGAGGGCCAGAATTATAGTTAGAGCCAAAATCACAATCAGGGACAAGCAATGCAAAATAGAGGACCTGCTGTAGATAACAAAACCTGGGGTAATAACAATAGAAATCAGAATTAGCCAAGGCCACCTAAGACATGGAACACAGGGCCCAACAATGGCACTCTAGCTTCTCCATTTGAGAATTTGGATAATTAGGAGACAAAACAACCAGCTAGAATTCAAATGGCTAACGTAGCATTAAAGAATTGGTGTAGGATTCATAATACCAGTGCCCATGTTGAACTAGATTGCCCTCAGTTTCATCTGGCAACAAGTATTTTCAATGTAGATGTACAGGCTCCCACCTCTGAGTTCCTTATTCCCAAAGGTAATGAAATAGTGCCCTTAGGATATGAGACTGCTTTAGTCTTAAAGACTTTTACCTTTGCAACTAGGGAGGAAGAAGATCAATTGTTAGAAGATGAACCTTACTTTTGTGAGAACCTATACCCTAAATCAACTTTAGTATTGAATGCTTTTTAGTTTCCCTTTACGACTGAAAATGAGGTGTTATATGAAACAAAAGAGGTACAGGCATTTCAACAGTCTAACAAAAATCATACCTATAATTTGAGAAATAACACTAGGCCAGGAGGTCCTTTCACTACTTCCACTCCTCCTAACAATTTCAATACTCCTCCTGATCAACATGCTAGCAATAATCCTACTATACTAAAGGCCAATCATCATGTGAATAGTGGAGCAGTAGCACCAAAAGTCCAAATAGGGAAAATAGAGATAGTGGAAACAATGAGGTTAATGAATTACTTGTCTGAAGAGATAAAGAAAATCAAGGGCAGTATACCTTTATGTGAATTATTGAAAGTCCATGGTTCAAAAATTCTTTCATAAAATCCTTGGATACATCTATGACAAGTGAAGTCTTTGCTGATGTGAATGTTCCCAGTAAGGATTCACAGCCTAGGGAAAAGAGTAAGAAAACTGAGCAACCTTCTAACACTAATGTGGTCTTGTATGCAGATAAAAGGGAAGCCCCTCCTTTCTTGTTAACTATTAGGATGTGTGGAAAGAACATACATAATTGCATGGTAGATTCTGGTGCATCAGCCAATGTAATGCCTTTAGGGATATGAAAAACTTTAGGGGTGAATCCCACTAAATCTGCTAAAGTTGTTACACAATTGGATAAAAATGAGGTTAATGTGATAGGAGAACTGATGCATATTTAAATGCAGTTAGCCTTAGATCCTAGGGTAAGTCAGTTTATTGACATTTAGGTAGTAGATATACTTGAGAATTATGGGATGTTGTTGAGTAGAGACTGGTCCAAAACACTGAATGGATATATGGCCACTGACTTTTCACATATGTGGTTACCTTGGAGAGGTGTTCCAAATTAGATCAGGATAGAAGCAGAACCCAGGATGAAACACATGATTACAGAATACAACAAGACTAATGAGATATTGTATGCTTCTGTTGAACCTGGTGTTTATAGAGTTACCAACAGGGGAGTGCAAATTGAAGAAATACTGATGCTCAATTTTAAGGAAAAACATGTCAATAAAGAAACAGTACTGTTCATTGAGTCTGATGAAAATTATTCTAACAAAGAAGACAATGCAATAAATAGGTTCGGTCAAATCATTAGGCAGGAAATGGAAAAGTGCATTGAACAAAAGATTCATGTTCAATGCAAATTGTACAAAAGCATGTGCAGAGTCCATAATAAGCCACACTCTGAAGAAAATTGTGGAATGTGCAGAGACATTATTGAATATCAATATGTAAAATGCATAAAGAAGATGGAACTTCAGGAAGGCAAAGGTAATCCTAATCAACCAAAGACCTACTTTCAGGATAGTATGGAGGTACTAATTCCAGATTTAGGAAAAGAAACAAAAGATAAGAGTGCCTGTTATTCTGATATACAAACTGAAAGTATAAATATACAAGTAGTTCAAAATGAACTGCCCATGAAAAACAAGATAGTAACTCACATACAATAGAAAAGGAAAAACATGCTAAAATAAAAGGTCAAAAGAATAATGAGGGCATGTGGACACTAAAATGTGATGGATCTAAATCTAAACAAGGTGCAGGTGTAGGCGTGGAACTTATAGATCCTAAGGGTAAGTCATTTTTAGTAGCATATAGGCTACAATTTCCTTGCACTAATAATGTAGCAGAATATGAAGCTTTGATTTATGGACTTGTTATGGCT
This sequence comes from Cunninghamia lanceolata, assembly GCA_027924645.1. NCBI lineage: Eukaryota > Viridiplantae > Streptophyta > Pinopsida > Cupressales > Cupressaceae > Cunninghamia > Cunninghamia lanceolata. The sequence continues at coordinate 10,449,295 of BSBN01000306.1, read as the reverse complement.
ATCAAGAAAAAGGTGAAAATGATCAGAGTGTTTTAAGATTCTGAGTTAGTGGTCAGACAAGTAGGAAATTGTATGCATGCAATTATAAGAAGATGGTATGTTATAGGCATAGAGTGTGGGATTTGATTGATTCATTTGATGCCTTTAACATAGAGCATATTCCTAGAGAATTGAATCATAGACTAGATGCATTAGCAGTTGCTACTAGCACTTTGGAACCCTTAACATTATCAAGTTTGAAGCAATTTATTGTTGAATTGGTGAATGTTCTGAGCATACCAGATAATGTCACTCATTTCTAGGTATTTGAGGGAGATCAACAAATTGTTGATTTTCTAACTTGTAATGAGGTGTTTGAAGCTCAAATCATTGATGAACATGAAAGGTCTGATGTGTCTTGGGATGAAGAAGACATAATCAATTTGAAAAGCAATTTCTTACCTAAGGGAGTAATTGAGTTAGAGCAGATGTTTGATTTTGATGGGGTAGTAAGACAGAAAGATTTACCCAAAACTAAAGGAGGTAAATGTGATCCATATAACCTAGGAACAGAGCAAAGTCCACATAATGTATTGATTGGAAAAGATTTCTCTGAGGAGTTAAGAAAAGAAATTATAGATGTTCTAAAAGACTACAAACATGTCATAGCATGGACATATGAAGATTTGAAGACGTATGATATGTCCATCATAACTCATGTAATACATTTGAAACCAGATGTTAAACCATTTAGACAGAAACAAAGGCCTATGAATGCTATTTTAGAGCCTTTAATCTTTGAAGAAGTTAAAAAATTGTTGTCTACCAGGATAATCTTCCCAGTAAGACATTCAACCTGGGTAGCTAATTTAGTACCTGTGAGAAAGAAAAGTGGAGACATTAGGTTATGTATAGACTTCAGGAATTTGAATGAAGCCTCTGAAAAAGATAATTATCCCCTGCCTCCAATGGATGAAGTGTTGCAAGTAGTAAATGGGGCTAAGATGATATCTTTTCTAGATGGATTCTCAAGATATAACCAAGTCTTAGTTGATAAAGAAGATAGGTTGAAGGCTACTTTTACTTGCAAATGGGGATATTATGCATATAGAAGAATGCCTTTTGGTTTAATCAATGCAGGTGCCACTTTTTAGAGAGCCATGGACATTGCATTTCGTGGATTATCATGTAAATGCATTGTTATTTATATGGATGATTTAACTATTTATTCTAAAGATGCATCCACTCATGCTGAAGATTTGAGAAGAGTACTTCAAAGATGTGAGAGGTACGAGATTTCTCTTAACCCAAAGAAATGTTTATTTGGTGTAACTGAAGGAAAATTGTTAGGACATGTCATTTCTGAAAATAGGATATCCATTGATCCTGATAGAGTAGAAGGAATAAAGAAATTGCAATTATCAAACAGTAAGAAAGAATTAAAATCCTTTTTTGGTAAGATTAACTTTGTCAGGAAGTTTATTACAGGATTTGCAGAAATTGTGCAACCATTAAACTCCATGCTTAAAAAGGATGCAAAGATAGAATGGACACCAATAGCCAAAGATGCATTTGAGGATATTAAGGAAGTCATTTCTAATGCTCCTGTACTGGCAAGTCCAAATTATACAAAGCCATTTTACATATATTCTTTTGCATCTTCACATTTTGTTGCAACTACTTTGACACAAAAAGGAGAAGATAATGAAGAAAAGCCCATAGCTTTTATGAGTGCACCTCTGAAAGATGCATAATTGAAATATCTTGATACATAAAGACATGCATTTGCACTAGTTAGAGTAGTAAAAAAGTTTAGACATTACATCTTACGAAGTCAAGTTAAGGCCATAGTACCAGATGCAGTAGTAAAGATGCTGCTGATGTAGAATGAGTCTGGAGAGAAAAGAGCCAAATGGATTACAACATTGCAGGAGTTTGATATGGAAATTATTCCAATAAAGTTGGTCAAAGGACAAGCATTAGTGCAGACCATAGCAAACACAGATCCAAACTTGGTGAAGCAGCAGTATGTATTAAATTCTAATGATGCATCAAGCTGGTATGATGATTTAAATACTTTTCTGATATTAGGGAAATATTGAAGTAAGATGAAGTCTTCTCAAAGGAGAGTTTTAAAGATTAAGGCACAAAGGTACATGGTACAAGAAGGTCTTCTATTCAAGAAGAACCATGAAGGCATATATTTAAGATGTTTAAACAGAGGTGAAGCAGATAAGGTATTGTCAAAGTTGCATGATAAGTATGGAACTGCTCATGGTTCTCATTTAGCTACTACGCATAAGATATTGAGAGAAGGATACTATTGGCCTACAATATTTAAAGATACAGAGAGTCACATTCGAAGTTGTCACACCTGTCAAACTACAACAGACAAAGGAAGGAATTAGGCTAATCTATTACAGCAAGTCATTGAGTCTAGGCCATTTGCACAGTGGGGTTTGGATTTCATTGGAGTTATAAATCCTCCATCATCTGTAGGACACAAGTTTATATTGACAGTAACTGACTATTGTACAAGGTGGACTGAAGCCACATGTTGCAAGTTTTCTACTACTGAAGTAGTTATAAAATTCCTTGAAGAAAACATTATAACAAGGTTTGGAGCTCCATATTCACTGGTATGTGATAATGGCCCTGCATTTTCTTCTCTAAAATTTTCTAAATGGGCATTTGAATATGGGATAGTTTTAAAATTTTCTTCAAACTATTATCCTCAGGGGAATGGTTTAGCTGAGTCTACAAACAAGATTTTATTAGACATAATCAAGAAGCTAATTGAAAAGAATCCTAGAGAGTGGAATACATTGCTGAAGTATGCGATGTGGGTAGATAGGACTAAGGTTAAGTCAGCCTTAGGTAATGCACCTTATCACCTAGTTTATGGGACTGATCCCATACTGCTAGTGAATTTAAGAATACCTGTCTGGAAGTTTGCTAATGAATATTTAGGCTTTGATGATCACAGGGAAGCCAAAATAATCCAAATGTTACAATTAGATGAGAAAAGAGATCAAGCCATTGAGAAGTTTTCCAAACATCAAGCAGTGGTTAAAAGATGGTTTGACAAAAGAGCTAGAGTCAAAACGTTCAGAATATTGGACTTAGTGCTGTGCTGGGATAAAGCACATGAAAAGAAAGGAAATCATCGAAAATTTGACAAATTATGGTTGGGTCCATTACAGGTCATAGAGATAATAGGAGATAATACTTTCAGGCTCAAGATTTTGACTGGAGAAGATGTGCCATTACCTGTTAATGGCCAACATTTGAAACATTACTTTCAGGCTTGAGATGAAGGTAGTTGGTATGCTCTGTATCATAGTGTAAATGATGTACAATTGCACGTTGGGTTTTTGTGTGGGTTTTGTGTTGTGTTTCCTTGGTAAGGATGTTTATTTTATTTTAAAGTATGCAAGAGCAGAATAACAACCACTAAAAACAATAAAAAAATTAGAACATTTAGGTTAATTATCTAGAATTTATGCATAACTTGTTGTGACTGTCATGTATGTAGAAAATGGTTTGGCTTGTAAAATTTTGTATTCAATAAATATGGGTTGAGTATTCAAGGAAAGTTTCTCACAATGACACACCTAAAATCCTTGGGTTTGTTGAACATACCAGTGTAGATATTAGGTGAAAAATCAGAGGTCACCCTTGCTACCATTACAATTCTCATCTTGATTTCAGTAAGTGATCACTCCTTGCATCATGAAGTTACAAATGTAATATCTTATAAAGTTTATATCTTATGTAAAATATAAAATAAATAAATGAATAAAATGGATTTTACTAAAAATCCAGATTAATCCATCTAAGTAACTCTACCGGGGCTATAGATGCTTGCTGGCTGTGGGGCTCTACTTAGGAGAATTGTAACGATAACCTTGTTGGGGCTATAGACGCCTGCTGGCAGCAAGGCTCTATTTGGTTGGCTATGAGGGAATAACATCAACTATGTAGGTTAATATCAGTCACTGGTTTGTTTAACTGATTTTCAAGATGAGGATTATTAATCACGTGCACCCACTTAAACTGAATGGGGAAATTCATGCACCTTATTGAATACATTAAGTCTCAAGTTGGATAATGATTTGTAGAAAGGATAGTTGGAAATTATGAATTTATTTCATTTAGTTTGCATTAATGGTTGTAATTTAATTGTTTTATTTGGTTGCTAGTTGTTGTGATGCTCACAACACGCCCTATTTTACTTCTTAGCAAAATGAGGACCCCTGCTGTGGCTGTGGCTTTTTTGCTTAGGTGTGGGTCTGCTTGCTGGTAAAAGGGAAAAGGAAGTAAGGGTTGCAAACCTTGTTGAAAATAAAGAAAAATAGCAGTAAGTACCAAAGCAGAATAGGGGTGAATTCCTTGTCAAAAAATGAGTAAGGGTTGCTTTTTGAACCATTTTAAAATTCCCAATATTCTGTAAGATATGTGTTTTTGGTAAAATGAACTATGGGAGGGTTTGTTTGTTGCATATACAAAGTCATTTGTATGTCAAGTCATTGTATGAGTCTCATAAAAGAGTTGTCGGGTTTATTATATCATTATACTTGTATGCATTTTGCTAACACTTTATCCTTACATACAAGTCAGATCCGATATAATTAAGAGGTGAAATGGGAAATTGGTTAAGTCCATCACATGTATCTTAAGTTTGTATGTTTATGACATACAAGGCGATATACAACATGATATACATGTCATAGAACTGAAAAGAATATGAAATGTGGTTTTATCATGGTATGTTTTGTGCTGTGTATGTGTATGCTTTGGATACATACATTGCGGTATACATACAACACGGAACTCAAAGGAAGTTAAAGTTTGGTATAAATGATGCATTGTACCTTAACGTCTATCAAAAGATGCATTTCACTTTATATACATGTTGGAGCTGAAAGTAAATAGGTTGTGGTTTATAAAAATGAGAAGTCTAAAAGGAGATGCAATTGAGTTTGTATGTATCTAGTCTTGTATCTATAGGTTTGATACAAGTATTGTTGTAGCATGGAAATACAAGTGAAGAATAAAGTGGGTCCCACTGCTTGCATATTGGGATTGTATAATAACAATGTATATCTTTGATATACAAGCCGATGTACAAGAAAAGATGCAAATAAGAGATACAAACCGGATGCGGAAAAGAAGTTAAATACAAAAAAGTCTTTGTATGTTTATGATATACATGTTCGAGATACAAAGAAATAAAAGGCGTCGCAAGAGATAAAGGTAAAGGAGGTTTGCATAAGGTTGTTTGTATAGATGCTTATATGAGTTAACATACAAAGGGCAATATACAAAGCAAAGATACAAGTACGGATAAAGAGAAAAGAGAAGTAGCATTAGTTATGGTTTCTTGCATATGTGTTTGTATGTTAAAAAGATACAAAGAAAACATACAAGTGAGAACATACAAAGAAGAATACAAAAAAAACACGATGTATGCCAAAAATGAACTAATGGTAAAAAAAGGTTTAAAAGTTAAAACACTGAAATAGAAGGCCGAAGCTTTTGGGTGCATTAATTGCTGTAATTAATGCCAATCTAACACTCAAAAAGAGTAAAATTCAACTAGAGTTAGGGTAAATTTAATGTTATTTTTCTTTTAGATAAACATGGTTAAGAATTAAAATTGCAGAAGAAGAGAATTGCTACAGAAAGTGAGCTGAATTCACCAAGGCGACGAGATTACAACAGCTGAATGGAAACAAAATGGTAAAGTAATTCAATGACGAGTTGAATGGTCAAGATATACAGGTATTTAGCCTCAAAATGCCATTACAGTTCAGTAGGTAAAATACATGTTAATTTCAGTAATATCATTATAAAGCATAGGCATTTGTTAATCATGGTTTTAAACTATTAATTAATTGGGTAGAGCTTAACAAATGTAAAGTCAAAATAGAAAGGACAAACGGGGTTAGAGTAAAATGGTAAAAAATGGAAATTTATAGTAAAACCCTAGATAAGAAAGTCAAACAAAAGGTTAAAAGATGCATTTTCTACAGGATGGCCCCGAAGCAGAAAAAGACAGATACAGGGGGCGAGGTGAAAAAAGAAAGGAAACCATGTAAAGAGATAGAAAAAGAAGAGCTGCCATTGCACAGAGGATATCCATCACTAATCAGTACAAGTGGAGTGGGAATGGACACAAATATAGGAAACTATGATGCAGAAGATGTTTTACAGAAAATCACTGCTGCAGATGCTTCACCGGATATGAAGTGTATATGGGAAAGCGGGTTGTATAGAGCTGCAGATTTTCTATTAGCAATGGAGGTCAGAGATTTGTGTTTGGATTATATATATCTGTATGATCCAGTTACTAGAAAAATTATGTTCTATGACAGACTCATTACAGATTTATCCACATAGAGGATTGCGAGGACATTTGGATTAGAAATCAATGAGAAAATGACAGATATTGATATAGATCAATATAATGAAGATTTTCATACAAATGAAAGGGAGTGCAAAGGTAAAATATTCCACAGTTGGTACAACCCAGAAAATAAACCCAAGGCTATAGCCAAGGTGCACAAGAATCTGATGAGAATATACTTCAAGGAAGAAATCTATTTGATGATCACAATGCTAAGTAGATTGGTAGGACTGAGAGATGGCACCAAATGTGAGCCATGGATGTTCACTGTTATTGAATTCATGAGAGCAGGAGGAAAAGAGAAAGGGAAGATATACTGGGCCAAAGCAATAAGTAGAATTATATGGAAATAGGCCATGCTAAGTGTAGACACCCAAATTTGTCCATGTCTAGCGACACCTTGTTACATCCCTAATCCATTATCCAATTAATTAAATAAATTTTATTTATTTAATTAAAATCCCATTCTCATTCACTTAGCCAATTAATTAAATAAATTGTATTTATTTAATTAATTCCACATCATGTCTTATCTCATTTTAGGCATTTATCATATTAATTAAATAAATTTTATTTATTTAATTAATTTCCAACTCATATCCCACTAATTCAAATACTTTATTTGAATTAAGCCTTTATCATTTATCACATTTCAACACTTGTCCATTTCCCATTTATCATGTGTTGTAAGACAACTTTCATTTAAAATCCTTCACATGTACAACTAATTGGACCTAAATTTAGTAACTTTCAATCTCAGCCATTCACATAGCCTTTGAATCTCCACCGTTGATTGATCTTGGTTGAGTCCTATATAAACAGCCTCTCATTCCATATGAGACATCCAGACAGCAATCCAGACCCCCAGAAATCCAGAAAATCCAGGAATCCAGAATTCATATAGTATCTAGCAATCCAGCAATCATATAGCAACTCCATTATCATCTTGAGCATTCGAGCACTTGAGCTTTTATCATCCATCAATGGCAGCTTTCAGCTTTGTGATTGTTCATTATTGAAGAAGCAGTCCACATTTCTCTCTCAAACAAGGAATCGCACGGTCTAGGTGACGTTATGCTTGTATTGCATTGTTCTTTTGGCTTCATTTAGATTAGATTCCTTGATGATGGTAGGGTTAGGGTTTCATGACTATGTCTGATCTTCCACACCTGACTTTCACCTATCACATTTTGGCACGCCCGGTGGGACTCACGTCCCTGATTAACTTCGTTTTTTGGAGTTGTTTCCTTGAAGATCAGATTTTGCAGGTGCTCGCAGAAAATTCCAGTCGCTTTTAAAGGAAAATCCGCCGCTTCGAGATTTCTGCGTCGCTTCTGAGCTGGATCAGGCCGCATATACCTCTCTGGATCGCCTTTGACCTAACAGTCGTCGCCTTAGGTAAAACGCATCGCTTTTATCATTAAACTGATCGCCTAGGACTGTATTGGCCGCTTTTGATCTAACAGCCGCCGCTTTTGCGCATAATCAGATCGCTTTTAATCTAACAGGGGTCGCCTTTGCACAAATCCGCATCGCTTTTGACCTAACAGTGCGCGCTTTTGTCCTGATATGATACGCTTATGAGCTAATAATATTCACCTGTGCAGGTTAGGGTTTTGATTTTTGTTGTGCAGGGACAGGTCGCTTTCGATTTCCAACAGGCCGCTTCGGGTATAGTGCGATCGCATATGAGACGACAGACGCCGCTTTTGAATACATTTGTGTCGCTTATGGACTAATATTATTCGCCTGTTTGGCTAGGGTTTTTGTTTATCGGCTGTGTTTTGCAGAAACAGGTCGCATCCAGCCCTCAACCGATCGCTTATGGAAAATATGCATCGCTTATGAGCTAACAGGCGTCGCATACTGTGTTTTTGCGCGTCGCATCGGATCTGCAGACTTTCGCCTATGACATAATAGAGGTCGCTTTTGATCAACAGTGGGTCGCATCTGGTAAAGCTCTGTTGTTTTCAAGCCTGTTTCAGTTTCAGTTTGATTTTTGGCTATTAACTGGGTATTTGCGCAGCATCTTATTGATCTGTCCAAGAAAGGAGGTTATCAAACTACTGACATATCTGTTGCAGGTTCGATCGGTCCAAGACTTGTGGTTTTTTTCACTAAATTAGGCATATTTGGGCTTGGTGCTTAAAATGAATTACTGTTTGCTCCGTGCTTGATTTATCTTTTTGATTGCTTGCATGTGCCTGATTGTAACCCAAATTTAATGACAAAAGTATCCTCTCCCCTTGCCTATCAAATGGATCTTGGGTGCATGAGAACTTGTCATTATCTTTAGAGGGCCTGCCTTCCCGGTGTGAGAAGGGATACGACCCAAGCGGTAACGGGCTAAAGCCAAGTCCTTCCGAACCGCTATATAAGAAAAGTGTTTGTGTCGAAAGCCACAAACAACGGGTGCAGTTGTGTTATACCGACAGCCAACCTCCCCCAAAACCCTCCAAGGCGCAACCCTTGGAGGCTGGGAGACTCCATAACGGAGAGTAGCGCTGCCGCATGTATAGCCACCCGAACGGATGCCCTTATTAGCAACTTTGTGTAGTAGCCAAAAACCTTCTATCTGTTGACGCAGAGGGCAAAACCCTTGAAGCGGCCCCGATTCATGCGGTTCTTAGCCGAGGTAGCAGGGACAATCTAAAGGTTTGGAGAGGGTCAAGCCTTATAAGAATCCCGGATCTTGGTATGCGTGAGAAGTGTGTGCAAATGTAAGGAGGAGCCGGTGCTATCAAGATCCTGGAGCTACCCGCTTTGAATAGGCGCAGCTAGGGGATTCAACAGATACTGTCCTATCCTAGCCTAGGTTGTATCAATTTGTGCTTGTTGTGAGTGTGAGTGACTGTTATCATTGTTTTCTTGCTGAAAAAAACTGCAAAAATCAGACCACTGGTACACAAACACAGTCGCTTTTGAACCTAAACTGCTCGCACAGACCATCAACATCGCTTCTGAACTGTAGTGACTCGCATTCTGCCTGAACTGCATCGCTTTTAAATAACAACTACCCGCATACTGCTTAAACAGAGTCGCTTTTAAACCATAATTGAACGCCTTTGTCCTGAACAGAATCGCTTCTGAACCACAGCTGATCGCCCACCGCCTGAACCAAATCGCATCTGATTCATTACCAGTCGCATATTGTTTGAGCCAAGTCGCTTTTAATCCACAGTTAATCGCCTGATTCCTGAACAAGCTCGCCTATGAACAACAGACTGTCGCCTTTAGGGATATCTGAGTCGCCTCTGAACCAACAGTAATCGCCTTTGAACCAACAGTCATCGCCTTTGGCATAGCATTCGCTTCTGGTTAGCACTGTCATTTTTCTGTCGAGACTGAACCAGATCGTATCTGAGCTATTATTAATCGCCTTTAGCATCCTCTGAGTCGCCTTTGAGCTATCATCAGTCGCCTGTAGCTAAAATTCTTGCAAATCTCAGTGCATCAGCTAAATTAGCCTCAGGACCAGCTTGCTTGAACCTCAAACATCAGCTTTCAGACTTACCTTTGATCAACAGCAAACACCTGGACTTTGTCTCCTATTTTGAGCTTATCAATCAATCACAACTCATGAGCTTTTCCATCTTTTTGAGATCCCAACCAGCAAATCAGACATCAATCCAATCATTTCGATCAACAAACAACCTTCAGTTTTAGCTTCAGCCAACAAACAACCTCCAGCTTTAGCTTCAGCAAACAATCTCTTTTAGCTTTAGCTCCAACAAACATCAACATCAACAATCTTTCCCTTGAGTGATTAAGCTACCTCTAGGGACAACCAACAACAACTCAGCCAAACCAAATCAACCAAGCAACTTAGCCAAACTAGCAAAACCAAAACAACAACCAATCAACCAACTATCATCTTTTGGGTCTTAACACTTTGACAAGCTCAACTTCATCATCAACATCATGCCTCAAACTAGGAGTCAATATCGAGCTGAAGTAGAAGCCAAATTGAAAGCTGAAATGGATGCCAAATTGCAAGCTGAGATGAAACAATTCACAACACCTCTTAAGGACGCAACTCAATTCACAACTGGTATGCCTTCTCATATGTTTATACCTCAAGGGTACACTAGGGGCGAATCATCTTCACAACAAATGCACCCTCTACCATCCTTGGAAACTTTCGAAGAACAATCTCAAGACGACTCATCAGAATTCCAAGATACCTATCTATGGGACCAAGTTGAGAAACTCATGATATCTGAGCCTGATCGCTGTTTTCTCCAACTTGCTCGCATGGGTGCTAAACTACCTAAAGACTTTGATATATCCACTATTAGAGAGCACGATCCCAACACTACTGCTGTTGTTGCGAATAAACCATCTACTATAGTCACATCATCTCCTATTACCTCGCAAACACCATCCTCATTGCCTCTTGTTGCTTCATTTGAGTTACCACGATCAGAGCATACCTTAGAACCATTGATAGTGCCCACCAATGTGCTTCCTCTCATGTCACAAAATCTCCACATCCCACCTTTTCATGTCCCTCAACATATCTCTCCTTCTACCATGACTATTTCCATGCCTCACGTCACACAAGCTGTCCATGTCACGCAAGCACAAACACTTCGAGCATCACAAGCAATTCCCATATCTTATGGTGTGCATACCTCTCAAACCATTCCAACAACACATGTCCTCCATGCTTCACAACCATTGCGATCTACCACATCTCATACACCAACTGCTAATTCCTTCATGTTATCCCATAATCCCAATGTTAGCCTTATTGACATGAGTGATCCCCTCATTTCTCAAGCCAATCCAAACAATCAGATCGCTTATGTTGATCAACTTACATCCATGCTGTCCTCTTCTTCCAATCCTTCACACACTATCAATCCATCTTATGCTACCCAAGGCTTCTCTAATATCACCCAACACATGACATATACCAATCCTCATATTGTCCAAAATACCAATCCTAATGTTCACCCTTCTGTTGTATCTACCAATCCCTCCGTCACTTACCATGTCATGAATTCAATTCCAACTTCCCAACCATCTGCTACTATCAATCCCACATCCACTTCTCATGTAATGCACACCCACTTACCACTTGTGTCTCAAGGACAGCAATCCTCTAACACATACATGTCACATACCACTCCTTCGACATACATTGTGGGCACACAACCCCAACAAACCGTTACAGCTTCATACATCCCACAACCACAACAAACTGTCACAGCTCCACATATACCACAACCGCAACCACAATATGTTTCATATCACACTCCACCCCCTTTGCAACAACAGCAGTTATCCTCAGCCGATATCCAACAGATGATCGATGAAAGGGTAGGACAAGGCAAGAAACCCTTCTCTCTCGAAAACATATGCGCTTATCCATTTGACAAGTCTCTTAATATGATACCTTTTCCACCACACTTTGAAATCCCACAATTTGATAAGTACAAAGGGAAAGGAAATCCGGATGACCATCTTCGAGCCTTTTTCGTGGCATGTCTCGATGTTGCCTATGATGATACATATCTTTTGAGACTATTTCCTCGAAGCTTAGCAGGACAAGCTCTCGAATGGTTTTCCCATTTACCTCCAGGAATTAAGACTTTTTCCGAATTGGCAACCAAGTTTCGATCACACTTTGCCTTCAATATTGAACATGAGGTAAACATGAATGACATTGTCAACAACAAACAACGCAATGGTGAAACCTTTTCCTCATTTACCCAGCGATGGCGTAATATGGCTAGCAAATTATCATGGGAAATCCCTGAGAAACAACAGCTTGACATCTTTGTTCAAAATCTTCATCCTGAGCTGTCATTCCAATTACAATTGCAAAGTGCTAGCACCTTTGACGAACTAGTTTCCAAAGGAGTTATTATTGAACGAGCCTTAATTGCCAAAGGAACTATCAAGATCTTTCGTGATAACAAAGATTCTCCCCAAAATTCCAATGATAAGTCTCGCTTTTGGAACAAGAACAAGAATGTTGTCAATGACGGTATTGTTGATACAAAGAATATCCAAACTATGAGAGCTCCTATCAACATTCAAGCAGCCTCTCCACCAAGACAGTCTTTTCCACAACGAAGAAACCAACGCCAAACTTCTAATCCACGCCGACAATTTACACCATTAGTGGAACCCATGGAAGTTATTCTTCGAAAGCTGCTTCAAGCCGGAGATGTTATTCTACCCGATGCACCACCAAATGGCGAACCACTCTTTCGAGCTCCTTGGTACAAAGAGAATGAGTATTGTGATTACCATCGAGTTAAAGGACACAAAACAAATGGTTGTATGCGCTTAAAACATGTTATCCAAGACTGCATTGATCAAGGTCTAATCAACGTCACACCTTCAACACCTCAACCTGCTCAACAATCCACGTCAAACTATGATCTGGAGACTTTCAAGAATCCACTTCCATCTCATGATCAGACAAATAACCTTCAAGCTGGAAATGCTATTCCCTATAGCTACGCATCATCTACCATTGGCCGCATTGACCATGCTCGCATTTCTACCATTACCATCCAAGGAGCACCTGATTGCGCCGTAACCACGCGAAGAGGTCGAGTTACTGTTCAAGGAGCACCTCCTCATCCTCCTCGACCTCTCTCTGACTATAACCTCTTGGATCACCTTGGCAAAACACCCGCACACATATCTATCCTTGAGCTGCTCCGCATATCCCCCGCACATAAAGCTATCCTTGATAAGGCCTTACAAGAATCTTCGGTGCCTAATAATATTAATATCACACAATTTCAATCCATGGTCGCTAGCATTGCAGCCCCTTGTCATTTAACCTTTTCTGACAAAGATCTTCAACCCTCCATGCATCCGTCACACAATGAGGCCCTCCATATTGAAGTATTTGTTAACCAACGCCGTATCAAACGAGTCTTGATAGATGGGGGAGCTGGTCTAAATATATGTTCTTTGAAACTTATCAAACAATTGGGATATTCTGAGAAAAATGTTGACACCTCCAAGGTTATAACTATCAGAGCATATGATGACGCTGAAAGAGATACTGAAGGGATCATCTTGTTGCCTATTCAAGTTGGACCGGTCATTACAGAAACTCGCTGTCAAGTCCTTGATATTGATCTGCCTTACAACATCATCCTCGGTCGCCCTTGGATCCATACCCTTAAAGCAGTTCCATCTACATATCACCAATGCCTTAAATTTCTGCATAAGGGTGTTGAAGTTACCATTCAAGCTGATCCTAATCCATTTGAGTTTTGCCGTGCTTTTCAAGCTAAATATCAGAGTCCAAACCGTATCCCTCTCAACACCGAGGCATATCCATTATCCTCCTATGTCGACCCATCCGATCTCCTCAAGCCCTCATCTAGCAAAGCCGCTTCCAACCTCCATATCAAATATACCGAACATGGCCCTGGTGAGTACAAATTGCAGGAATCCTGTTGCGTTGGCACCCTTCCGTTATCTCCTAAATCCCACGGTAAGCTTTCTATATCTAAGCCCACTTCATCCTCCGCTGTTATCAGAGCTCCCCCCACCGTATTCATTAAAGGTGGTTTCTTGGATGACGAAGATATTGAGGACATAAACTCTTGGATATTCTTTGATGAAAATGACCAAGTCCAACTTGAAGTAGAGCGATACAACAACGGGTTTCGTATCATCAAGAACATGGGCTATAAAGGACATGGCGGCTTGGGATCACAGGAACAAGGACCTATTGAGCCCCTTATTGTGTCTAAGAAGTTTAATAAGCAAGGCCTTGGTTACCAACCGGAGGTACCGCGATCCAAAGACATTAAGTGTATTTCCGATATTGATGTTGGATCTTCTTCGGTAGGAGAGACTTCTAACTCGGATACCATCGACGACTCCTCCCTTCATATCACCGACCTCTTTCAAGAACATTCCATCTTCATGTTTTCCGCAATCTCTTCTAGCCATCATGATCCCTCCATTAGCCTCTCACTCGTATATCCTGACCTCATCGATTGGGACCAACAGGGGGCACCGATATTAGATACATTTGAAAATGATGAAGCCATTGCAGAATTCATGGGTTTGAGACAAGGTATCCCATTGGGGGATCACAAAGCAGGTTTCATGATGGAATTACCTAAACTAGCATATTTTGGCGGAAGTATCAAATCCTTCAGTCGCAAAAGTGAAATAAACAAAATTCAACAAAATAGGTCACTAGGTGAAAACCGCAAGGCGCCTCTTGACCGTGAAAAAGTAAAAATAAAGGACGTATCTGAAGGTGAAAACCTCTCTGAGGCACCTGAGGATGAGGGATTTGATCTTCCTGTCACTGCTGATTACCATGAGAAATCAACTGTGCTAGTTGAAAAATCACAAGACATGAACTTGGGAACAGAACAAAATCCGAAGATCACCTTTTTGGCAGCATCACTATCAGAGCAAGAACGAAAGAACTTCACAGCATTCTTCCTGAGACGAGCTATAAATTTTGCATGGACTTATGCCGACATGCCAGGACTAGATCCTTCACTTGTGGTACATCATTTAGCAGTATTCCCTGATGCAAAGCCTGTCAAACAAAAATTGCGCAAAATGCATCCACAAGTTGCCTTATTGGTTAAAGCAGAAATTCAGAAACTATTAGAAGCAAAGTTCATAAAGCCTATTGATTATCCAGAATGGGTTTCAAACTTGGTACCTGTAGCAAAACCAGATGGACGAGTTCGCTGCTGCACGGACTTTAGAGATCTTAACAAAGCATGTCCTAAAGACGATTTTCCATTACCAAGCATAGACAACATTGTTGATCTTACAGCAGGACATGAAATGCTATCTTTGATGGATGGATTTTCTGGTTATAATCAAATCAGAATAGCAGAGGAAGATCAAGATAAAACGTCTTTTATTTGTCCATGGGGCACATATTGCTGGGTTGTAATGCCTTTTGGTCTCAAAAACGCTGGAGCTACCTATCAACGAGCTATGACAGTTATTTTTCATGACCTTTTTCATACTATCATGGAAGACTATGTTGATGACATCCTGGGAAAATCTAAGACAAGGGAAGGACATCTACCAGTATTGGCACAAATTTTTGATCGATTAGAGAAATACCAAGTCAGACTAAATCCAAAGAAGTGTGTATTTGGTGTAACATCAGGAAAACTATTGGGATATATTGTGTCTCGACGAGGCATAGAAGTGGACCCAGCTAAGGTAAAAGCTATCATAGAAATGCCTCCACCAACGAATCTCAAACAGCTCCGCAGTTTACAGGGTAGGCTACAATCTATCCGCAGATTTATCTCACAACTCGCAGATAAATGTCATCCTTTTCAGCATCTTCTTCACAAGGGTGAACCTTTTAAGTGGGATGAAAAGTGTCAACAGGCTTTTGATAAGATAAAGGAATACTTGGCAACACCTCCTGTGTTAATACCTCCTGTACTTGATCGTCCATTACTGCTTTATATATCATCAACAACCGCAGCATTAGGTGCACTTCTAGCTCAACATGATGATTCAGGAAAAGAACAAGCCATCTATTACATTAGCAGAACTCTTGTGGGATATGAACTCAATTACTCATTCATGGAAAAAGCTTGTTTAGCATTAGTGTTTGCTTCCCAAAAGTTGCGACATTATATGTTGAACCAAACAACAAAGCTCATCTCTAATGTGGATCCCCTCAAGTATCTCCTTTCAAAAGCACTTCTCACAGGGAGATTAGCAAAATGGGTTATGATCTTGAGTGAATTTGACATACAATATGTGAACCGTAAAGCTATCAAAGGACAAGTCATTGCTGATCAATTAGCTGCAGCACCTATCACAGACTTTCAGCCAATATATCCCGAATTCCCTGATGAAGGATTGTTTACTTTCAGCTCCCCAGCACGATGGCAGCTATACTTTGATGGATCATACACTCAACACGGATCTGGAGCAGGTATCTTGTTTGTCACTCCCCAAGGAGACTGCATACCTAAATCATACAGAATAGCATTCCCCTGTACCAATAACATAGCAGAGTATGAAGCTTTAATCACAGGTTTGCGCATGGCAGTACAATGGGCTATCAAACAGTTACGAGTCTTTGGTGATTCTCAGCTAGTTATCAAACAGGTCTTAGATGAATATCAAACAAAAGATGAGAAGCTTCTTCCATACAAACTAATGGTGGATGATTTCAAGCAATATTTCGAGGACATTACCTTTGAGCAAATTCCAAGACTACAAAACAGAGCAGCTGATGCCATGGCTATGATTGGGTCTCTTTTAGACATGCCATCTAACACCCATAAATGTGAATTCTTGGTCGAACAGCTTTTGATCCCCGCATTTGAAGTTCCACAGTCTGAGCTTATATGTGAGATTGTTGGTCCCAACTCGTTGTGGTACAAAGATATATACGAGTATCTCCGTAATCACACCTTGCCTCTTCAACTATCCAACACCCAACGTAAAACTTTTATCCGTCGAGCCTCTCGTTACACTCTCTTAGGAGACACCCTTTATCGCCGAAGTCTTGATGGTATCCTTCTTAGATGTCTTGATTCTGAGGAAGCAAAAACGGCCTTACGTGAAGTACATGAAGGTGTCTGCGGTTCGCATTCCGCTGGCCCTGGCCTTGTTAAGAAACTTCTGCGAGCAGGATACTATTGGCCAACTATGGAAAAAGATGCCCAACAATTTGCAAAGCGATGTCTACAATGTCAGAAACATGGAGATCTAATACATGCACCAGCACATGAGCTTCAGCCTATTGTCACTCCATGGCCTTTTTCGCAATGGGGACTTGATCTTGTGGGTAAAATTCATCCTACTTCATCAAATGGTCATAAGTTTATTATCACTGCCACTGAGTATTTCACAAAGTGGGTAGAAGCCATACCAATGACCTACATCACAGGTAAACAAATAGCTAAATTCATCCTACATTACATCATCTGCCGTTATGGAGTTCCTCAAGCTATTGTCACAGATAATGGCCGGCCTTTCAAGAACCAAGAGGTTAGAGATCTTTGCAATAAGTTTCATATTCAACATAGGTTCTCTACGCCTTATTATCCTCAGAGCAATGGTCAAGCGGAAGCCTCTAATAAGACAATCATCAAGATCCTTAAAAAGACTGTTAACGAAACTGGTCGAGATTGGCATCTACAACTGCATCCTGCTTTATGGGCATATAGAACAAGTGTCAGAACTCCTACTGGCGCCACACCCTATGCTCTAGTCTATGGCACTGAAGCTATTTTGCCTATCGAGGTTGAGATCCCCTCTTTGCGCGTATCCTTGCAACATACTATTTCAGATGAAGAATATCGAGTCTCCCGACTCCATGATCTTGAGCTCTTAGATGAACGCCGCCTTACAGCATTGAACCATCTTCAAGTCTATCAAAACCGGCTACGCCGCAGCTACAACAAAAAGATCAGAGAACGCAGATTTCAGGTTGGCGACCTTGTCCTTAAAGAAAACCAAAGGAATCAACAACATCGAGAGAAACAGGGCAAGTTTGAACCAAATTGGCTTGGTCCTTTCATTATCACAGCAGTTTATGGATCTGGTGCATACACTTTGTCAACACCTGAAGGCATTCCCTTGGATGAACCCGTCAACAGCGTTCATCTCAAGAAGTTTTATCCATGAATCTCAGCTATCCCACAAAAACACAAAAAAAAAAAAAACAAAAAAAAACAACAAACATAAGACAAATAATCCGTCCTCTGGTGAAAACCTGGTAAACAGGCGCCTTGGATAAGTACCATAGTGAAAACCTGGCAAACAGGCGCTATGTGTAGTGACCAGCTTCCCTCATTTGTCTGGTTCGTTTTGATCATTTTCCCCACTGCATCTTGTATAAGCTATTTTCATAAGCCCTATCGCAATCTCACACATAGCCTTTCCTCTTCATCCTTTGCCAATGCTAGTTATCATATGTGAGACATTGTTGTGATATCTATATCTTTTGGCACCTTAGCATCTTGGCCACATCTTTTCTGCATTGTCGCTTCTGCATAATAAACCTCATCCCACACTGGGGGCATTTGTTGAGTCTTATTTGGAAGTGGATCCTGTTATCTCTAGCTCATACCATATCAAACAACTCAGCTTTCAACACAGCACACCTTATCAACTTCAGCCATGGCACATGTCCACCGACAACTATGACCTAACGACTTGCAACTAGGACTCATACCTTCACACTTCATCCACACTCATCCAACAATCGCACCAAACATCGCTTGATCAAACATCCAATCGATTAGCCACATCAATAAGAACTACATCCAGCTCTATCGTTGACGCCTTGATCCCGTGGATACAGGGTATGTAGGCAATCTGAGATGCGAAGGAAGCACTCTGATTCAGGCTAAGACGATAGCCCCTTTCATCATTCATCTTTCATCTTTCCTTCTAAACATTCTTTAATCTTTCAGCTCATATTCTTCTATCTTTCATCACTTACATCATCAATAAAACCCAGAACTACATATTCATCATGTCTCATCTTCATCGTAAATGTGCTTTGATCCCGTGGATACAGGGTATGTAGGCAGTCTGGAATACGAAGGAAGTTTCCAGTACTCAAGCACCGATGATCCCCTCATCTTCTTCATCTTCATTCATCATCCATCTTCTCCTCTTTGATCAGCTCAAACAGGAAGCAAACCATGTGTATATTGCAAGCTCAAGCACTTTAACCAATCATAGGTAAGCCAGAAGCTATTTGTCCGCATGCCTTAAGCCAACATTTGCTATAGCTATTTATCAACAACTTTAGCCTTCAACAGGATGTAGCTTTCCTCTTAACAAGGCGTCAGCTTAATCTATCCACGAGCACCCAAATTTGGCAAGAGAACGTGATGACAGTATCTTTTGTTTTATCTTTTGATTTATCTTTTGTCCCTTTTCTGCACCTAGTCAAGACTGCCTTGATCTATTTATATCTTGGTATGTTGCGATGAAGTAAGGACTGGGGCATGGTCATATAGCTTTCGTATGCCGTGTTTGCGGGATGATCTTATTCTCTTCCTATGCGTCTTGGTATCTTGTACGTGTTGGGATTAGCATCTTACATATCAATATCTCTAGCATCTGAGAAGCTAAACAGTCTCTTATGCATTAGAGACTATTCTATGTTAAGACTAACTCCATACATATAACCAGCAAGCTATCATTATGTGTAGTGGAGATAAGCTCAAACCATTGTTTGTAGCGTCAAAGTCCAACACTAGCTGTTATTCATATCTTGTGCATGTTGGCTCACCATCTTGACCACATGCGTTCAGACAAGATTGTAACACGTTAGTTACGCATTGGATACCTCGACACCTTGGTCTCTTATACCCTGGTGCATAACATCCATATGCTATATCAAACATAAGGACTGCATTTCTTTTCATTTTGAGCAATTACTTGAAAGCTGCCCATCATCATCTTATCTTATCCATTTTATCTATCCATTCGTTCCGTCATCCTCAGCCACGATCAATCATCTCCATCATCCTTTGTCCATATTCCCGTTCCTGCAAAACAAGTGTTAGCCATACATAAGTCCATTACATATCTTTTTCTTTACCATCTACCTATATGCATACATCTATTCATGTCATTACCCTTTACTTATTCATACATTTTCTATCCATTACCATTTGCATAAACATCTATCCATAATCCATATATAATCCATACACATAACATGCATAGCCATCATAATATCAACATCACAACCAATATAACATCATATAGATCGCCAACACTGCCATATATATATATATACATGTGTGTCAAAATCCAAGTGTCTACAATACAAGCTGAGCCCTGCAAAGAATGAAGGTACAACAATGGCTCTAGGCCTCATCATGATACAATGTCAACCAGGTATGCCCTAGCGACTACTGCCAGCTCCCTCACCCTGACCACCACCACCAACAGGTCCTGTACCTGGTCCTCCATCTCTCGGTGGCCCCATCACTGAAGCTACTGACCGAGATCCACCTGACCTCCGTGAGCTCGAAGCCCCTGACCTGCTCCTGAAGCTAGGCTGTCTCTGCTCTGCCGGCACAGCTCCATAATATAAGCCTCTATAGTACTCAGCCTCACCCTGCACTCTCCGAAGCTCGGCCTGTACTGCTGTCAACTGTGTGGCTAAGTACATAGTAGCTCCATCAGTCCCCAAGGCAGTCACTGCTCTATCCCGCTCACTAGTCATAACCTGCAACTGCTGTACTGCCCTATCTCTCTCAGCTCGCAGACCATCTCTCTCTGCTCTCATAGCCTGCTCCTGCTGTGCTGCAGTATCTCGCTCAAGCCTCATCATCTGCTCATGCTGCCTAGCTGTATCCCTCTCTCCTGTAACTCTCGCGAGCGCACCATCATCCTGTCCATCTCCTCTCTGTGCTCCCAGCTGCAGCTGAGCCTGATAAGTCTGTGCCTGTGCTCTAGCATGTCTCAAACTGATCACGGCCTGATGCCTATCCATCTCCACCCTCCTCAGCCTCATCTGTGCTCGCTGCCTCCATCTCCTCTCCTCCCTGATCCGTCTCCGCAGCTGCTGAATACCCACATCATCCCCTGCTCCGATCTGTGCCTGTGGCTGTGCTAATATAGCTGGCTGACCTGGCACCTGCCCTGGCATCTGTATCCCTGGTGCAGCTGGCACTACTGCCTGTGCTGGTGGAGCCCGTCGTCGTCGCCTCCGAACTGGTCTCTCCATCCCAATCTCCCCAATCTCTCCATCTCGTGTCAACCGAGTCGGCCTAGCTGTCGCCCAGTATGCATCATACTCTGGCAATGTACCTGGCTCTGCCGGACCCTGTCTCCACTGCCATGCTACTGGCTGCAATCCATCTCTCTCTGCCAAGGCTGTGTCTACCACAACCTCTGGACCCCAAACGAACACCTCATGCCTCGTCCTCCCAAAAATGGCATCCCCTACAGGTACTGCCTGTGCCTCTCCAAACTGCCTCAGGGCTCTCTCTGGCAAATAGCGCTCTATAATGTACAAGCCGCGTCCAAAAATGTACCTCGCCTGTCTCGCATAAGCAAGCTCGGCATCCTCCTCCTCCCACTGCTCACATCCTAGCCATGGCCTCCATACAAACCTGTCTATCTCATCCAACCTCCGTCGCCAGTATACCACCCCTCGGCGCTGTCGATATGTCAAGGCTCCTCTATACATCCGTGCAAATGGCTCTCCTGCTGCTCTAGCCACCCATCCCTCTGGTCTCGTCACTGGAATATGCTCATAAGCCCATACGTGCAACACTGTCACTCCTGCTGACATACTGGCTCCGAACATATATGCACAATCATGTAGGTAATGATAGAGCTGTCCCAACACGTACTCTGCCCATGCATATCTCGTGCCATAGGAGAACATGCCCTCCATCACTGTCCCCCATCCTACAGGAAACCCTCTCGCTCTCCTATCACCCACTAGCCATCTAATGATAGCCACTACCACTCGCTGCAACCTGTCACAGAGCTCCTCCATCCTCCCCATCGGTATCTCCGAACCCTCTGCTCCGATGTCTGGTGTCCCAAACAATCTCCTGAATGCAGCTGGGCCCATCTCCGGATCATAATCTACCCGATCCCCATCTATCGGAATCCTCAAAATCCGGAACACATCCTCTAAGGTGATGGTCGCCTCTCCTGTCGGTAACAAGAATGAACTGTGCTCGCTCATCCATTGCTCCACCATCGCAGTCATCAGTCCTCGATGTGCCTGCACTGGCTCTAATCGTGACACATGCTCTAAGCCCAGGATCTCTAACACCAGTAGCTCCTCTGCATCCAACTGTCTCACTAGCCGCAAATCTCTCGGATGGGGCTCCCGTGATAGTAATGGCGGTAGTACATCCTGCATCATCCATTTACCCTTGTCAGTCCATTCCGTTAATCATTCATATCAAAATCTGCCTATCTATCTGCTATTTTCTCCTACACCTACCATATGCGGTTCACTTTACCACAAGCGACCTCTTTCTGCTCATTAGCGACCCCTTTCACTATATGCGCCTCTGTTTCGCCTACATGCGAGCTCTTTTGCACATGCGCTCACTGTTTTCCTAAAAGCGACCACTATTACCCTATGCGTTCATCCTTACTTTATATGCGAGCCCTATCCCACATGCGCTCACTGTTTTCCTAAACGCGAGCCGTTTTCCTATATGCGCCTATTTTCTCATCATAAGCGAGCTAACTCACACTAAGCGCTCATTTTCGCCCTATATGCGCGCTATCTACTATATGCGGTCTATTTCTAGTCCTAAGCGAGCTCAATTACCCTATGCGACTACTATCTGCTCATAAGCGACTAGTTTTTATCTACACGCGCATTTCCGCTGCTCTTTTCCCGCCGACAGGATGCGACCACTTTTTTCCTAAGCGACCTACCCGCGCCCATAAGCGACCTATATTACTCTAAGCGACCTCTACACCTACATAAGCGAGCTCTATGTGCCAGGTCCTAAACTAGTCGCTTTTGGTGACGTGTGTGAATTAATTACGCTTCTAGGCTATTAAATGCACGCTTTTGGGAAAAGTTTTGAGACATACCGGTGCGCCTGCTCCCTCTGGTCGTCCATGTGTCCTCACTCGCTCCGCACGATGATCTCTGCGTGGAATCACCATCCTGCTAGCTCTGCCACTCTCACTCTCAGGAGCTCTGGATTTCTCTAGGTTTCTAAGCACAAATGAGCACAAATGAGCCTATTTGCCCTTGCAGCCCCTACTTATAGCCCTTCTCCAAACCCTAATTCTTCTATACCACAGCCTATTTTCTTCGCATCTGCCCTCTTTTCTGCCTTTTCTTCTATCGAGCGCCAACCCAGTCTTTCCTGGTTCGCCTGGCTTACCTCTCGAGGGGGCATCACCTGCCAGTTACACTGGGGCATAACTTGTTTATCGAACATATCTCACATCTTCTTTGACACAACGTTCTATCGAACATTGTATCAAAGAGGGGCAAAATGTAGACACCCAAATTTGTCCATGTCTAGCGACACCTTGTTACATCCCTAATCCATTATCCAATTAATTAAATAAATTTTATTTATTTAATTAAAATCCCATTCTCATTCACTTAGCCAATTAATTAAATAAATTGTATTTATTTAATTAATTCCACATCATGTCTTATCTCATTTTAGGCATTTATCATATTAATTAAATAAATTTTATTTATTTAATTAATTTCCAACTCATATCCCACTAATTCAAATACTTTATTTGAATTAAGCCTTTATCATTTATCACATTTCAACACTTGTCCATTTCCCATTTATCATGTGTTGTAAGACAACTTTCATTTAAAATCCTTCACATGTACAACTAATTGGACCTAAATTTAGTAACTTTCAATCTCAGCCATTCACATAGCCTTTGAATCTCCACCGTTGATTGATCTTGGTTGAGTCCTATATAAACAGCCTCTCATTCCATATGAGACATCCAGACAGCAATCCAGACCCCCAGAAATCCAGAAAATCCAGGAATCCAGAATTCATATAGTATCTAGCAATCCAGCAATCATATAGCAACTCCATTATCATCTTGAGCATTCGAGCACTTGAGCTTTTATCATCCATCAATGGCAGCTTTCAGCTTTGTGATTGTTCATTATTGAAGAAGCAGTCCACATTTCTCTCTCAAACAAGGAATCGCACGGTCTAGGTGACGTTATGCTTGTATTGCATTGTTCTTTTGGCTTCATTTAGATTAGATTCCTTGATGATGGTAGGGTTAGGGTTTCATGACTATGTCTGATCTTCCACACCTGACTTTCACCTATCACACTAAGAAGGCAAAAGATGATGCCCTTTTATTTGTCTTCATACTTGTTATATTCATGTGCATCAGAGATTAGACCATACATACATGGAATAGAAAGGGTGGGAACCCTAGGGAATGGTCTTGGTCAGAGGTTAGTATATGAGCACTATCTTGACCTACAAGAGGAAAATCGAATGAAGAAGTATACTTTGGTTAATGATGTGTTTTATACTTACATGGTGAGAATTTTGAGAGGAGAACCTGATAAAAGATTGTCCAAAAGTGAAGAAGATGCAATTGGAATGCATAGTTCTTGGTTCATTCAATTTGAACATTTTACGTACATAAGGACTGAAGGATTTGAAGGAAAGCCCTTTATGCTACCACGATATCCCTCTGATAAATTGATTGTTTTGGAATTTTCAAGGCAGAATTTGAATGCCTTTAAAATGTATAAGAGGAAGTTTAGTAGAGGTAATCTAAAGTTGCCTTGGGCTATTGCCAGAAACTCCTATTATAGTGAAGAGGTTGCAGGATATTCAGAGCAAGAATTAAGGTATTATGGATTTCAAGAATTTGATTTAGCCAGGAGATTTGATCCTTTACATAGGATCTAGAATACAATTGACAAAAAGTATAAGCATTAGATCCATATTGAAGATTTTTGGGCTGATTGCAAAAATGATAAGGAGGTAAGGAAGAGAGCCCATAAAAGATTAACAATTGAGAAAATGAGGTCCATGGGTGACATATATGTTCCCCCACAAGTTCAGGAGGATGATAAACTGTTGCATCACAGTTATTCAGAGGCAAGGCTGGCTCCTATTACAAAGCCTGACTGGTCGCATCCTTGGAACACATCTTTGGACATATTGTCCAAACCAATTATATTGTTTTCAAAGACATGGTTAAAAGACAGAATTGAGGAACTCAAGGCTGAAGGAAAAGAAATCACCTATCCGAAGAAAGGGAGAAAAAGAGTAAGAGAACCTAGTGAGGATCTCCAATGCTTTTATGAGAAGAAAAGAAAGGTTGTAGAGGCTAAGATTATTGAACAAGATAAGAATGCTACTCTAATACATCCCTATGCATTGGGAATAACAATAGCAGTGTCATCAGATACTTTTATAGATGCAAAGTCACTAAGTCATGAGGTTAGTGCAGAGGAGGCACAAACTTCTAAAGGGGTAGCAGTACAGTAAATTAGAAAGGCAATACCAATAAGTTCATCAAAAGGGGAGCCTTCTAAAACAAGTGAGGTAGTAGGAGCACAACAAGTAGGTGAAAAGTTGAGTAATATACCTAGTGCCTCGACTTCATCAGAAAAGAGACAAACATATGTTCAAGTGAGGACAGAGTTGGCTGGAGAAATGCTACAAGAGTCACAAGCACATAAGGCCAAACAAACTATTGAAATTGTCCACATTGGGAGTGATACCAGTGAAAGTGAAGAAAAGAGAATGTATGCTGGAAAGGAAATTGAAATAGAAGAAGAATCTAGTGATTTCTTAAGTGAAGAGGAGGAACAAAGAACTCAGGCTGAAATAGAAATTGAATAGAGCCCGGAGCATGAGGAGGAAAGGGTACGAGAAGAAGTAGAAGCAGTAGATCCATTTGGTACCCTAGTCCCTCCTGAAATCATTAAAGATGTGCAAGAAGAGGCACATAAAATTGAAGAGGCTAAAAAAGAAAGTACACTTGAAGAAGAAATAAAAGAAAAACATGATCAAGCAAAAGATGAAACAAAAGCTGACACATCAGGTGCAGATGTCTTAAATATGCTTAATATGTATGATGAGCAAAGTGAAGAAGAGAAAAACATAGGAAGCAGACAAGAAGAGGAAAAAGAAGCAAAGGTGGAAGATACAGTGGTAGGATCCTCTGCGCGTATAGAACAAATTGACATGTCTGAAAAGGAACAAAAGGAAAGTGAAGATACAAGGGATGCAACCAGTACAGAAGATGCAATCAAGAAACCTGAAGAGGAGGCACAAACAGAAAATGTTGAAAAGGGTAAAACTGATGAATCAGTAGAAGATATAAATGAAATAAATATAGAGATAATAAATACAGAAGAGGATCAAGAAAAAGAACAATCAGAAGGAGAAGGTCCTAAAGAAGAATCTGAGGATGAAGGGGACACAGAAATAGAAGAAGAAGAAAATGAGGGTGAGTCCAAACAGTAGGATAATCCCATGGAACAAGAGCCTCCACCTCAACATCAAATTCCACAACAACAACAACAACAACAACAACAACAGCAACAGGAACAATAGCAACAAGGAGAGGTTGAAATAGAGAGACCTCATGAAGAGGTAATTGATGAAGTTAAAACTGCAGAAACAAAAGAGATTCTTGCTTGGCTAGGAGTAGAGATAAGAAATAAAAAGGAGGTACAATTGGTACCAATTGATATTAAAACTTTATTAGGTAATACAACACCACAAAAAGAAAAGAGAAAGGCTAGAACAATGTCAGCTATCCAAAGAGGTCCAGATGGATCTAGGATGCTAAACCTAGTAATACCACAGAAAGAAAAAGAAAAAGGTGAAATAGCCTTAGAAGAGTATAAGATAATACATTTTGACCTTGGGCATACTACACAGGAGCATCACATCACTGAGTGGGAGGATATGCACCAAGTGATAGCAGAGATGTTGAGAAAAGACAAAGACAAGCAAGAATATCTGAAGGGACACATTGTCCAACTGTAACAATTTATTAGAGGGATATTTGATCCCAATACAATAGTCCCAGAACTGCCCAATGACATAGCAGTCGTATCTAAAGAAGAAATAAGGGACATAGAAAATAAGAAGCTCAAGGAAAATATTTTTGATGAATGGTTCAAAGATTTTATACAAGAAGGTGAGCAAACAATAAAACAGGTAGTAAAAAGTTCAGAAGTGGTTGCAAGAGAAAAGAACAAATGTAATATACTTGTGCACAATTGCCAATTTAGAAAGGGAGAATGCAGATCTAAATTGGAACAATTGACAGAAATTGAGGAGAGAGCAGAGGAGTTAATCAATGAAGGAGTAATTATCCCTTCACTGGAAAATCAAATGCCACAGGTAAGATTGGAACTTGATTTCAAGGAGGATAATATCAGAAAATGTATAACAGTTTCCCAAGATTTAGAAGAAAAAGCAGATGAAATGATTAGAATGTACAAGAAGATAATAGAAAGACTCTTAGAGCATGAATGCCTAGATGTACCCTCATATGAAGTGGAGAGAGCTTTGATGGAGTTTAATGCCATTTTGGCCCCATGCATGGAAAATCCTGATGCATATCTCAGTAAACAGATGATTGACTCATTAGTGGAGGAAAGTGCTAAAATGAAGAAGTGCAAGAAAAGAAGTAAGGGTTCAGATAACAAAGAAAAGAAACTAAAGGAAGGAGTTACACTGCAGGAGTATATATGGACAAAGAGTCTAGGAGGGGACCGCACTTTTGTAGGTGTGATCAATAATTTCAAAACATACTTAAAAGAATGAAAAGGTAAAGGAAGCAACAATTTTGGAAAAGTCAAGTAAAGAGTATTTGCGAGCAAAAGTCAAAGAAAGGGAAATCTTATTTTTTGAAAAAGATTCCAATAGCATCCTTGGAGGAGAAAAAGATGCCATTTAGATATTTTGACAGATAGTTAGAGATGAATGTACACCATTGATCAATAATAGAAAGATCTCGACCATAGATGAAGTTTGTAGCAGTAGCAATGGGAAGTTTCAAAATCTATATAAGGAAATTTGCTAATTGTACATTAATTACATAGGGATTTGTGAAGTAGAATTGGCAATTGTAATTCGTTTGAACATTTTGAATAGAAGAGTATTTTTAGTTTAGAGTAGAGGGAGGTTGCCTGTGTCTGCACTAAGGAATGTGTGGAATGTCCAGCTTTCTTATTGTATCTGTAAGATGTTTGTAAGTTCTTTGTTGATTTGATTAATGAAACAATTCGATTATTCATACATTGTAAATCATACATGACTGTGTACTTCAAATATAAGTAAATTTAGGATTCTACATCTATCTTCTGAGTGTTTCATGACTTTTACTTGTGTTTGAATGTACTACCTCTTTAAAAGCTTGCAGTCTTAAATGTGTGTTCATGAAAATACTCAGGGCTCCACATTTAATGATTTATTCTATTGATTTGATCAAGTGACATGTGCCTTACAACGTATTTTACAGAACATTTAGATCCTACAGTAGAATGATGTTTAATTTGAAATTCTCTAACTTTTCCCAAAATAATTGAAATAATTAGCCTCAACGCAGAGATTTAAAGGAAATTGTCTGACATTTGAAAGAAACATGAGCAATTGATTTAGCATTTGACAATTTTCATAATATTTGAAAAGAAAAGATTATTTTATTATAAATCATACAAAGCTTTGTAATACAGTAGCAAAATTTATACAAAGATATGGATAATTTGTTGATATTTGTAACAATTTGCATAATTCGAGTCTAGTGAATCATAAATCACCTTAAATCAAGTAAGGCCCCTTGCATATTACAGCTTCACATTAACCTGCTAAATTATCCATAAGGTCAAGAACTGACCATAGAGAAACTTGAGATTAAGAATTCTTAGTTAATTCTTCATATCTTTCAAGACAGCTAAGGTTCCTTTGTGAATTTTAACTTTTGTTATGAATGTGTAAAAACAATCATCAACATGCCTCTTTTGCCAGGGCTTCATTCCTCTTATTGGTGAGTATGTCTGCAAGACTTGAAAGAAGTTGATCAATGATCTCAATTATGGCCACATTAAAGGCCATCATATATTTAACTATGGATTTCTCAATTGTAGCTTTATCATTTCCAGGCATCTAATCATAATTCTCTACAACTTTCTTTAGGGCACCATGTTGTGTAGTAGCATTGACACTGGCCTCAAGCTGTAGAGTCTTATATTTAGATTTTTCTTGAGGAGCTCTTTTTGTTTTGTTTTGTTTTCTTTTCCTTTTCCCTTTCCTTTGGAAGTTTCTCCTTCATTTTCTCCTTCTCTTGTTCTTTTATCTATTTTCTTCAACATACAAGATTCCACTTCTTCTTCATAATCCTCTTCATCATCATCAACATTCACTGGATTAATCTTTTCTCTTTTTGCTTGTTGTTTTGGTCTTGGTTTCTTCTTCTTTGTAGTCCTAGTTTGTACCGGGACTTCAACAACAACTCTTCTCCTGCTAGGGGGTGTATGAGTAGCTCTGAAGGATTTGGAAGTAGTAGTAATAGGGATAGACCTACTTGTCCTTCTAGGAGTTTGTGACACAGAGGTGGTTTGAGGTTCTTCTGCAGAACCCTTAGGAGTATTAAGCATCTCTTCCAACTTTGATTTCATATTCTCTGCCTTCTCTTCTACATTCTTCTTAACCATCTTGTTAGTTATTTCATCATAGGTCTCAAATCTCTCATCAATAGGATATTTAGGCTTGCTAAGCAAGATATCAACATATCCAATCAAATCAGGTCCAAAAACCTCATAAGGCAAGGTGGTTATCCAGAAAGTCCTTCGTTCAACTGCCTCCATATAACAATTGTCCTTATCCACCATGAAAGTTATATCATTCTTGTATTTTTCTACAACTTTTGATGGTATCCTCTCCCTCATTTGAATTTCATCTTGGAGGTTTTAAAAGAATCCCCAATACGCTGCATGTGATCCCTAATATGTTGGACCACAAGAATATCTCTTCTCCAGACCACATTTTTCATACCTGGCAATTCTTTCATGAAATAAAACATGAGACAAACAATCAGAGAGTCATACCAGAAGTGATAACGTGTCTCCTTTGTTCTCTTTAGATTGCCTAATAATTTTTATTGTAGAAACTCACACAGGTCATAGTCCTTTCCTTCCTTAACCATCTGATGAGCAGTGTAGATGGCAATTGCAGTAGCTGATCCTTCTCTATTTGTGTAATATACTTTGTATGCAATGCCCATTATGGCATACCAGACCCCTAAGTTAGTGATGTCATCCAATGTTAGGGTTCTTTTGTTAAAATTTGCACTGGTAATCTCCATAACCACCTCATTCTTTACAACCTTTATAATTGGCATAGGTTCAAAGGAGCGCAATCCAGTCACATTTCTGATAGATTCCTTTGTGATCACATATGGTTGATCAAGGCAGAGGAATTCTTCATGAATCCAGTTCAAAATAATTCTGACCCAGTCATCGTCATAGAAAAAATTGGGATCCTCATAGCAAAAATTGGGAAAATTCTTCCAACATCTAAGAATTTAGCCTCAACATTTGCATACTCTAGTTTTAGCTGAAAGTCATCACCCAAGAGACGCTTGTTCCTGAATTATTCCAACTTCAGATGGTTGTATTCAATTAGTTGTGAATGAATGTATATGTGGACATCCTCTGTATGTAGTACATTGATGGGAATGCAAGAAAATGCTCCATCCTTATTAGTCTCAGTGGATTTATATGAGTGTTTCTTGAATTTTAGCCTCAGCCTCTCCATAATATCAATAATCGCAGGTGTTTCCATGATGACTCTTTTAGAAAACAAGGGTTTTACAATCAAATTTGAGAAATACCTTAGAATGTTGTTGTTAGGGTTTGCACACAAGATTAGCTAAAAACCTTCTTCTCTTCTTAGCTCTTGCACACACTAGATATCAATCAAATGAGATTATTTTTTATCAAGTATAAATTAAATATGCTTCATATATTCCCTAGCTGCTCCACATTAAATGTATTTCTCTATTCTATTGCAAGGTATGCGCCCTTGGTCTCCTTGTGCTGTGTAGCACATTGCTTGGGTTTGTGACAAGGCTTAATCACCTCCCATGGATTCATTAACTCTAGCAGTTGTATCAGACATTAACATGTCAATCTTTTGGTGCAACGGCAACCGTCTTTCCAACAATTGGTATTAGAGCCCGGGCCATGGGTTCAAAACCCTCACTTAAGAGACTAGAGGGGATTGTTGCAAGGTGTGCACCCTTGGTCTCCTTGTGCTATACAGTTGTGACAAGGCTTAACCACCTCCTGTAGATTCATTAACTCTAGCAGTTGTATCGGGCATTAACAGGTTGATCTTTTGGTACAACGACAACCATCTTTCCAACATATTCTTGACCTAATCATCTTTTTACTATCATAGAGATCTATGATCATTCAAAAAACCTCCACAGAGAGTGTATTTGCTCTAGAATTTTGATCAAATGTCATAAAATTACTAGCCAAACACATTCATGTCATCATTGTCCATTATGCTAAAATTTTCAACATCTTATGTGTTTAGTGGTTTTGAAAATATTTGCAATTGCAACTCCCCCTGAGCCAATACTTACTTTTTAGTTATTGGAAGATCTATCTACACCAAGCAAAGGTACAGATCCTTCCTTTACTTCACCTTCTTCCTTATTCGTCCATGTCTTGTTCATTTCCTTCTTTTGCTAACCAATGTCAATCTTCCTTTGAGGAGAAGGTCTTACATCCTTTCCCTTGCAGAACCTTGTAATGTGTCCTATTTTACTATACTTGTAGTAGGTGATCCTAGATTGTTGAGCATAATCACCTCTTCTTACATTAGATCTACAATTGGCAGCCTTATGACCAAACATGTTGCATGTGTAGTAGTAACCATAGAAGAGTTGAGATGTCATATTATTCTTATTCATGAAACCATTCCTCATCACTTTACTTCTATATTCATTAGCCTTATGACCAATTTTATTGCAAGCATAACATTGACCATGAAATGAATGAGAGTTCATAGCATTGTACCTTGGAGGCCTAAATGAATTATGATTCATCTTGCTTCTGCATTCAACAACCTTGTGACTAATCTTATTACAAGCATAGCAATTACCATTGAAAGCTTGAGGACACCTGGTAGGAGCAGACTTTCTGAAGTTCCTCTTGTTTCAGACTTGTGTGAAGTTATTCTTTTCTTTGTCTCTAGATAGGAATGAATTCATCTTTTGCATCTTTGGAGGCATTCTTCGTAGGATCTTCAGTGCAAGTTTTTTCTTCCTTTATTTCAGACTTTCCTTCTACTTTGAAGTTATCATATAAGTTTGCAGATGCACTGGTTATAGAAAATTTCCCCTTTTCAAAACCAAGACTAGATTTTTCTTTCAATGGCTTTTGAGAGTTGATCAATTCATCAAGAATCTCAGAACCTCCTTTCAATTTTAATCCTCTGTCAATTTGTTCTCTTTCTTTTTCTAGTTCTTTTCTCAAGGGTGAGTGTAGGATCATCGTAGGCCAAACAGTGACAATAGGAAAAAAAATAGTGTTTTTACTTAGCAAAAATTGTGGAAAGGGGAAGTTTGACTTTTCCAGAGATGGATAGAATATCCATTTTGGTTTGGAATACCAAACCAAAATGGATATCCATTTGGAATGGATATCCATTCCAAAACGAATGTCTATTTTGTGGGTCCCAAAATGGATATCCATTTTGGAGACTTTAAAAAATGGAAATTGGGTTTGCGTTTTGCAAACTCACGGCTTGTAAAATGCAAGCAGGTGCTAAAAATGGATATCCGAACTAGTGAGAAAGGATATCCAATCTAGGTATGAGAATTTCTTCTTTTTAAATTTTTTTTTTGGTAGATTCAAGTAATTTTATTTGTCTTTTATCCTAAATGGGTATGTTTTGTATTTTAAATAGGTAAAATGGATGAACAACATGAAAACCCAAACCCTCCCTCTCCAACAATCAAAGAGAAAATTGAAAGAAATATTGATCAAATAAGTACGATTGTAAAAATTTATCGCCACCCTCGATTATCTTCAATGACATCAAATTTATAGGGGATTATTTCTCATGTTTGAACCCTCACAAGCCAACATGAATCGTTTAGGCAATGACGAGAAACCAAGATGGCGAAATATGCTAATGGTTTATCATATGATCAAGT
Source organism: Cunninghamia lanceolata (assembly GCA_027924645.1). Lineage (NCBI taxonomy): Eukaryota > Viridiplantae > Streptophyta > Pinopsida > Cupressales > Cupressaceae > Cunninghamia > Cunninghamia lanceolata. The sequence continues at coordinate 10,416,246 of BSBN01000306.1, read as the reverse complement.
GAAAGAGTTAGACATTACCAAAGCTATGTTAGCCCAATATTTTGTCAATCCTAAAACCAGATTGCATGTTGACATGTTCATAAGCCTAAGTATTCAATCAAATGGTGTACACATGAGGGTATTAGTCATAATATTTGGGATCATTGGTGGATGGTTTTTGATAAACCACCCAACAACAATTTAGATGTACCTTCGTAAACTATATGCAGAATTTGTAATGGGTCACCATGTGAATTATTTTTATTATAAAGAGTTCCAAGGAGTAGGTAAGGGAATGCCTCAAGATAGATCTAGGGCAATGAGACAAGTGCAAGGTCCTTTTATTCCCCCTCTTACTATCCCTTCTCCACCCCCAATTCAGCAGCTGGACGTTGTTGCAAATAAAACACAACAAGGCCTCATTGCCATACACTCTTTGACTGAGCACTTGATTACATAGACCTCTCAGTTTGTACAATCACATGATGTTGGTGGTGATATTGGATCACCTAATTTTACTAGACCCTCATCGTCCACACATGTTTGTGTGCCTCATCATTGCATATTTTGCAATTAGTTGTGCTTAGGTTCTCTTACGGAGAGTAGTGAGCCACCACTGAACACTTCAGAGTATGATGTCCCCCATACATCTCTTTCATGAGATGAGGGAGCAATGTCTAGAACTTAAGCTGAGGGGTTGGGGACAAGAGTAGAAGCACAAGCATTAGTGGGTAGCGATGGAGAGGAGCATGGCCAATCTTTTACGGAGGTAAAATTTAAAGTTAAATTTCATGGTGTATTCCATTCAGATAATATAAACAAAGATTAGTACTAATGTATCTAAGGGGGATAACAGTTGATGACAGAGGAGGAGTTGACAAAAGTTCACCATGGAACTCTCTTTGCGATCCAATTTGGCTTGGACTTGCTGGTATAATTTTGTCTACACATCAACTTTTTTTATTGTATGCATTTAATTATTTTTGAGTAATTATATATTAATTTATATTTGGCTGTTAATTTACTTTTATAGTCAATCCAAAATGTGAATGATGTGGCATCTTTGCCAATGACCTTTAGTCAAACTCCTGATCGACCCAAGGGACCATCATTCATAGAACAACTTTCTGAATGCCAACAAAGGGTGGAGGTAATTTGATTGAACTGTACTTTAATTGATAATTTAGAAAACTTAAATATTTGATTATAGTCATTTAGATAAAAAATAAAATAGAGAATAGATAAATTGATCTATTAATTTAAAAATTATTATGATTATTTGTATACATAGAGTCTTACATTCTTGTCATTTTTCACATAGGAGATATTAGTTGGTTCATTCATGATGAGTCCTTCTCAATTGATGCAGGAGGCCTCGATGGTGGTATGTGCTTGTTTTCTAGTAGATAAGTTTTTGTGTAGTGCAGTCTAGATTGTTTATGTGTAACACATCTAACCTTTTTTAATATATGTATTTCCTTTTTTGTTTAATAATTATATATTAATTTATTTCAATGTTACTTTACTTTTACAATCTATTGAGAAAGTGAGTGATGTGCTCCCTTTGTCATCACACTTTAGTAGGACACTTGATCATCTTAAGAGAAAATCATCTGCATAACGAATGTCTAAACAACAAGAAAGAGTCGAGGTAATTGAATTGAATTTTTTTAAATAATTGATAGTTTATAGAGGTCTTATAGTTGATTGTAGTGATTTATATGTATGTTAATAAATGAAAGTTCTAAATTGTAGTAGATAAGATTCTATTTACTAACTCTAACTTATTTATATTTACCATTGAAGATATTAATCAAATTTGTAGTTTGACTTGTTAATGCAGTCAACTTTGCCTCAATCAACTACTAGACATCATGACATGAAGAGGACACTTTTTGAGGGTCCATCATACATTGAGGATTCACTAGAGACATAGGGTCAAGTGGACCTTTAGTATTTGATGTAGCTATTCGACATGTAGATTGTATATAGATTTTGAGACATGGCATATGCCACATTTTTAAAAAATATTTTGAGTTGGCATATTTGCCAAATTTTTGTATATGTGTACCATTATGGACTAGATTTTAATATATAAATATGCACCTTGATATACAATATAATTTAAATTCCTATGTGTAGGTAAATTCCTACTTTGAAACTTAAAATTTCAATGTATAATCAGTTTACAATGGTTGAGTTATGATCAATAACATGTTATAGATTGATTTATTGTTATATATGATTGTTTCTCTTGGTAGAAAGATTATATATGCAGTTTCATACCTCAATACATAACTTCATCTTAATTTCCACGTGATTGTAGTTCCATATGTAGTTGTGGCTCTTCATTTTTCAAATACAAACATCAAAAAGAAGTTGTAGATGACTAATTTCACCATTAAAACTTCATTTCTAGCCTCCTTTCTTCATGTTTTCTCCATTTTCAGTCTTAATAAGGACATATGTAATCTAGAACAACAATTGGTACCTCATAGAAGGCTGCAATTCAGGTATAAGATTATAAAGTTCATTTTCATTAAGCTCCAAGACCTTGATTCCTTCATCTTTGACCATTTCTAGCTATGATTGTGTAGGTACAATAGTGGTATAGGTTTGAAAATCAAGTCGTTTCATGGCTAAATGTTGTCACAACAACACTTTGCAAAAATGTTTTCAAAATTAGGTAAATGGGAAAATCTTGTTTCATTTCATCTCCTAGAGTTTGTCTTCAAACTCATTGACATATTCTAGCTTTCATTTTGTAGGTACAAAATAATATCTTTCCATTTGTTGAAGTTTCCGCCATGTTTCTACCTTGTTTCTGGATGTTTCCATAATGTTTCCAGCCTCACAAACCATGTAGTCAAATTTGTTGTTGTGGGAAACTTCACAAATTTATCATTTTTCCTCGACCTCCTAGATCTTCACCATTTATGCATGACCAATCTTAACTTGTATAGCCTACCCTTGACTATAAATGATTTCTCTTGAGCTATTTATGAGGTATTATGGTAGCCTTTTTTTTTGATAGTCTATTTGCATACTTATGGACCGTTGTGACAGTCCTATGAGTCTTTTGATAGCTCAACTCACTCCATTCTAATTTATAACAATTAATCAAATAGATTTAATGTTTTATGTGAAAGTCCACTAAGGTTCATGTTCAATCCTTCTGTTTGACAAAGGGTCTTCAAAAATCTTGATATGCTCCTTCGTTGTTTGATTTACATCATTGATGTGGAATTTGGAGCAGAAGTATTCAGGATTCTTAGGCATGTCATTATAGTTTACGAAAGCTCCAAGAGGAGACACATTTGCCAGGGGCCAGGCTATTGGAACATTCACTTGTGGTGATGGACCCTCTTGAGTAGCACTTAGCTGAAGTGGAATTGCTTGGACGACTGCCTGTGTATTGCTTGGTTGAGCAACTCCTTGAGTTTGATTTTGTGGAGGTGGAGTTTGGAACAAATTTGAAATATCTCCTCCACTTGGAGATCCTTGACTTGATGAAGCTATTTTCTTCCCTTTCCTTGACTTAGAAGGAAATTCCAATTCTATCAACTCCTTGGATGCTCCTGGTGTAGACCTTAGAATTCTCTGATGTCTTTTCAGTGAAAAGGAAATGATTCGATCTAGCGTGTACTTCTTTCACCAATCCTTGAAATGAAACAACTTGCTGTGCAATGGCCCTCCTTCTAGAGCCAAAAATGTTGATGATGTTTTTTGGACAACACAACAATAGAATAAAATGCCGAGTATCTTATCCTCTCTTGATCAAAGCTTCCTGAATGCTGAATTATATGATCAAACAAGAATGCTCCAAGGTTCCTTTGATGTCAGGTCTTGACTTGTACATGGATAAACTCAGTGAATAAATGTGATCTTGCTGATAATCACAAAGGGACTTACACAATTGTTCAAACACAACTCTTGTTTCACTTTCAAAGGAAGATGTCTTAGAATTTCTAGGTACTGCAACTTATGACAAGTGATATTATATTGACGTTCTTGATCCTAGTTTCTAACAATTGTTGATAAAAAAGTGCAAAAGATGTAAGGCTTGGAGAAACTACTGTAATCCTATATGCAAGAAACAATTATTAAACAGGTGAAATCAACCAACTCTGCTTTGCCAAATCAAACAACTACACAAAATTGATGCAATCTTCTAAGATGATGTAAGATGTTCAAATCACTCGTGTTCATGAAATATCAACAAACATAAATAATTGAAGTTGAGTTCATTTTGGTTCTGTCTAACCATACACTGCAACTTGCAAGCCACAAATTACAAATGGTATAAACATAAGGATTTCACCACGAAACAATGACAATTACTTCCATCAACTAACATAACACTTGAAAATAAAACTTATTCTAACTTAATCTACACTTGAGGAATTGGAAACCATGCAACACTTGAAACAAAACAATAGCATCAAATCAATGAGTCTTGTATTTATCTCAAAGAGTTCTTGCAACAATTCTCCAGAGTTTCTAACTTTACAAATGAGAGCAAATGAGGCTTTTATAGCCCTCAAAAGTACATGAAAGGCTAGGATCGATTGGAAAAGCCAATGGCCTAGATTATGGCACATCGGCAGTTTGTTACAACAACCTTCTATTTTTAGTAAGAAAGTAAGAGCAATGAAGGCACATTTTCAAAGAAGATAAGCTTGAAATGGAATCTTTGAAGCATCCCAAGGTAGGCGCCAACTTTTGGTTATTATTTATGCGCATGCATTGAATAAAGATGAGTGAGGTGGTGAAATATGATAGGACTGATGACATGTACATGCCACCTTAGCATTAAGTGAACCAACTTGATCCTTCCTCTTGTTCACACTACTTGAAACGTTTTGCCAAATTGTAGATTTTTTGAAGTAATCTTCGATTTTGGATTTTCAACTTTGGAACTTTGCATCTTTCAAACTTGCAAATTTGGGAATTTGTCAAATTTTTCAAGTTGTCTTCATGCCTTAGTGAAATTTACAAATTTCTTGACAATCTTGATTTATGAAGTTTTTGTCCTCTATACAGGCTTCAACTCTGGATGATGCGAGAAGATGTTATGTTGATCTTCTTTGAATGCCTTTTCATAGAGAATAGTGTAGGTAATGATGCTTCCTTCATATGATGGAGTAGGAGACTTGAAGATTCTGGAAGAGCTTGAAGCTTGAAGGATGAATGCCCTCTATGATGCTGATGATAAAGTGTACTGGCATGATGAACTTGAAGTGACCTCTTGGCATGTTAGCATGATGTCTCCCTTGTAGTGACTGCTTCTTGACTTCACTCCTTGCATGAAGGTGGTTCTAGGTGCCTTGCTCCTTGGATGACTCCTCAGATCCATCAATTCTCCTACAACACAGAGAAAGCAACATATTAAACTATCGATATATATTCAAATACATAACACATAGGAATCATTTTGAACATCTATTAGCCCTTTCCATGTCTAGGTGCACATCTAAGTCTATAGAGAGGTGAAAATGCGCCTTTATACTTAGCCATATATTTTACCATTTTGTATAATTTCAAACAATTAGAAGTATCTCATAATCTTCTCTTTCTCTAGGCGCTCACTTTATTGTTAAAAGAGGTTTTGGGACTATTTTTAGGAGTTTTTTTGGGATTGATTTGAAGAGATATGCTAGTTTATTGTTAAAATATTCATGACATCAAATCACTACATAAATAACCATCAAATTTAGCATTAAACATAATGAAAAAACACACCTTAAAGAGTAGTAAAATCACATGAAATGGTTATCAATTATTAGCACCAGATTTGACGAAACACTAGGAGGATATGTAAGATGGAAGCATTATTATATTATGGTCATAATCTCCTCATAGGATATACAAAATATACAAATATACAAATCTAAAATATAAAAAAATGTCTTCATGATGGAAGCTAAATGCTTTAATCACTGATCTTAATCCCTTGAATACAATAGCTTTGTAGTTGAAAACACCTACATTTATAAGTTCAAAATTTGTTAAGCAAAGTAAACACCCTTTACAACTAACTTAATATATTTTATAAGAAGTTTGATGAAAGATGTCTTATATGTCACCTTAGGACATATATCGAATATCTCCAAAATGAAAGCTAAATGCTTTAACCAAAATCTCAGTCCCTTGAATGTACAATAGCTCTATTCTCTAAAACACCTGCATTTATATATGGAAGGTGTAAATATATGGGTTGTTACAGTCAAATTAGGCCTCTTTTTGAGGACTCTTTTGTAACAACATAGGGTAAATGGATTGATCAAGTCATAAGATTTATATGGAAGGTGTAAATAGGCATATCTAAAATGTCCAAACACTCATCTTGCAATTAGCACTCAAAAAACATAAGAAAACTCAAAAGAAATGTAGTCATACTTCCCTATAGAAGCCTATAGACCAAGGGTTTGATGAAAAAGGCACATGTACGTGTGAAGTAGGTATGAAAACATCAAATAAAGCTTAAGTAATGCATTAAAAACAACTTCATGATGCTCATGACTATGATAGTGGACTGTTATATAGACTTGTGACTATCCTAAACTCATGAAAACCTCCTTCTTAGTGTTTTATCTCCTTATAACTCCCTTTGTATCATCTTGTATATACCCTAAGACAACCCCTAAACCTCTTTTTCATGGAGATTTCTTAGATAATGGGCACAATACAAATCACAAATGACTATCACAATGGTAAATAGTCTTAAATCCCTTTATGTAAATTGTCTTCTTCTCCTTTACATGGACTGCCCTCTCTATCTATAGTTGATGGTATCTTCAAATTATCTTAAATGAATGATACAATGGAATTAGTACCCATAAGTTTTCTAACAAATGGATGAGTGCTTCTTCTTGGAATAATGGTTCTATGACATGACATGAAATAGAAGTAGGACTATTGTATGGACTGTGACAGTCCCTCTTTCTTCAAATTCAAAATGATCATCATGTGTATGTTGACAATGTCCCCTAAGAAGATGGTAGTCATGAATGATGCTAGTTTGATACCCTACTAAGACATAACCTAAATTTATAACATAAAACAATGTTCCTAAATGGATTGTGGTAGCCTCTTAATATGACAATGTAGTCATGAAGGGTCGGGACAGTCATGGTAGTCTCTTAATATCCCAAAATAGGAAAGCAGGGCAAATTTCACAATGAGATGTTTAGACAGTGAATGGGATGTTTGGAACAAGATATGGACATCCACCAAAGCATAAAGGATATGGGAAGTTTGTTAGATGTTTTAGTTGCAACTGCCTTGGTAGAAATGTATACAAAGTGTGGAAGCATAGACAAGCCACATGAACTATTTGACAAAACAACTCAAAGAGATGAACTGTCTGATGGAATGTAATGATTGTAAGATATGCACAAAACTGATTTGTTGCTTTAGAAAATTTTAAGAAAATCACTTCTGAGACTGTTATAAACTCACTTTTCTCCCCCTGTCCTTTTGGGATCAGTCCATGTTGAAATCCTAGAATATTGAGAGCATGCAAGAAATATTATCCTCTCTGTGTAGGCACAATTTTATGAGAGCATGGTGGTGAATAGGACTATTATAGGACTGTTATACTAGGATTGTTATACTAGTCCATATAAACATGGTCATGGTGGTGAATATGACTATTATACTAGTCCATATGAACATGGTCATGATGTCCCTAAAGATTTTTTATCCGAATCTCTGGAGAAGGTTGAAGAGGCTATTGCAGAGCATGCAAAGATCAAACACAGGGATGGTGAAGAGACCTAAGACCAAAATGAAAATCATCTTAACACTTTTGTGGTTGTTCACTTTGAGCTAGGATAGTCATGAAGATCTTATAGTCTAGACTGATCATTTCATGGAAATGCATGGATGAAGGTCTATTTGTGGATGAAATGATGAGAAAATGGAAAACAAGAAGTTGAACATGAAGGTCATGATGTAAAAACTACACATAGTATAGCTACATATTAATATATATGCTTGAAACATGAGAACCTAATGCTACAAGGAAAATCTTAATAACAAAATTAGCTATCTTGTTATTTATGCTTGACATATGGCATGTACGCATGACATATGGGGTTTGAAGAATTTTCTAGATCAGTACATGTCTTGCTAAATAAGTCATCACCCAAAAAATTGCATTCCTAAGGAACCTATTGTTGATGGTCATTTTGGCATATCAACTCAAATAGAACAAGTGATCACTCTACTTCTCCTGAAAGGTAAACAAATGGTTAGGGTTTACCCCAAGGTCCCTATTTCGCTGGGTCACAATAGTGTTAGAATAGTAGAGTGGACAATGTGAGTGTTTGTTCAAGGGTCCTGTGCTAGTGATAACAATCTAGAATTCTAAGTAATTCTCTGATAGGTAGATGTTCAATGGAGTGTAAATGCTAACCCACTCCTAAGCTGTAAAACAAACGGGGAAAAAGAGCTTTAGGGTTTAGAAGGGAAATGTGGAATAGCCTGGACAACCTCTACACCTGGATTTTTGCTTCATACAATAGACATTAGTAGGATTAATTAAAAAAGCATTGGGTGACTAGTATTCCACACAATCACTACCAATTCAAGTGTAAGATTCTGAGGAAATAAGCAAGAGAACAAGGAACTTGAAACACCATATTAAATGCATAAAATTCAAACCCTTATTCACCTACCACACTTATGATTTATTGATTGAGTACAAGATCCACTAATGCAAAGTCATATGCAAGGAAAATAAATGTAAGTACATTACCACCATAGGGCAGAAACATAGGAACATGTCCAAAAAATCCATCTTCTCATTAATAGGCAAAATGCTGGCAGATTACAAAAGAGCATTATTCGCACACCTTGTATGCATATAAAGTATGCCACTTACAAGCCAAAATACAAGCATAACTTGTGCTTACACAAGCTCTCTATGTTTCCCCCCTTCTTTTACAAATGTTCAAAGCTCCCCTTTTGATATGAGAGTTCTCTTATTTACTTATGCACATTTTGGTCCTAAAGGGCCTGAAAGTGTCTTTACATACAAGTTACAATGCAAAATTCAAGTCAGCCTCATCAAAGAATGAAAGAAAAGAGAAGATCAAAGAATAGATGGCTATGAAGAACAAGGATATTTTGCCTCTTCTCTAAAATGACCTTTGAAATTGGTGGTGGCCTCTTGAATGTCATTCATAATAGGTCCATTGTGATATTTGATTTTGATTTGCTAGAAGTATGATGACCTTTTGAGCTTATCTTGGATTCCTGTCAACCCAACCAACTGTTCTTGAAACGCGGTGAAGAGGGTTTTCAACCTCATTAGGTTATCAATACCTTTCTCTGTAAGAATTCCTTTATTATTCTTGTTGTGGGCAAAATTACTAAAGAATTATCCTTGAGTTGGCAAGGGATGAATTTTATTAATGCCTCTACTGCGCTAGTGCCTTGCTTGGCTGCATCAATCTTCTTTTGCAACTTATCTTTGCATCTCTGTAATAACTTAACTCAGAGTTTCCTAGCCTTGATCCACTCCAATATAATTCCTAGGTCTTCTTTATCCAATATCCCTAATTGCAAAATTGTATTTGGAGGTGTAGCCTCCATCTTTTCCAAAACTAGAAAATATTCTTCCCAAACAAGGGCCTCATCATCAATGTTATGCATTAGCTTATCAACAGTCTCTAGTTCATGCTCTACACTATGGTACATTTTCAAAGCCTCCCTGATGGTTGGCTTTCCCAGGGTTTCCAACGAGTCTTTCCAGATAGTAGCTGCAAGTAAGATACCTAGGGGATCAGGAGCTTTACTTTCTTTATTCATCGCCTCCATCAGGGCAAGAGTAGGAGAAGAGGTATCAATTGGCCCCATGAGGTGAGTGACATAGGTTGAAAGTTGTACAACTTGCTTCTTCAATTCATCTTTAGTTACCTCATATTTTCACATTCTTTCTAGGATTGCTTGTACAACATTAGTCAGGGCTTTCTTATCTCCCTCTCGGGTCCTTGAACCTAGAATGACTTGGTGTATGTTGTAACCTTTAGAAGTCATTACAGCCTCTTCTTTGTCAACCAATGGATTTGCTATATGAGCAATTCTGATTCCTTGCTCGTTGGTTGCTATGTGTGAGAGGGTTCTAGCCCTCTTGCTCTTAGGAGGCGCCCCTAGCACTTGGGTGATAGTGACCAAATCTTCCTCCTCAACATATGTTCTCTCCGTCTTTTATATGGTCTTATTTAGCTATACTGGGAGGCTTGACTCAGTGGTAGCATCTTGTGGTGGAGAAGGAGGTGGAGGTGGAGATCGTGATCTTTTTGGAGAGGGAGTCAAGACTCATGTTTTCCTTGAATCATCAGACTCCCCACCATCATCTTCATGATGCTAAGTAGATATGTTTCGAACAAACTCCTCTAGAGTGGGCCCTTATCTGCCCAAAATCTCTTCAAATGCTTCTTCTATTTTGTCTATAGGCTCTTTTGCATGTGTCTCTATTTGTTGCCCCTCCTCGGCAAATGACACTTTAGATGGTATTCCTGTTACTCCCTCTAGATTGTCTTTTACTCCCTCTAGGATGTCTTCTTGGCTTTGTTTTTTAGCCAGAGGGGTAGTTTCTTCCTTCTTTTGCCTACGAGTAGTGGTTTCTTCCTTTTCTAACTGCTCCTCAGCTATTTGGCCAAGAGCCACTAGAATTTGGGTGCTAGGAGAAGTAGAGGATGTAGGAGGTTGGGAAGGGATTGAAGGCTAAGAGATGGAAAGTTTTGATGAAATGGAAGGAGGAGGTGATGTGGGAGATGACAATGAGGTTTGATGAGGAGGAGATGAGGATGGTGAAGTGGATAAAGACTCAACTCTTACTTCAATGGTCGCTGCAGTGGAAATAAAGATAGGAGGAGAGGTGGTTGTGATATGAGGCTAGGAGGCTGATTGTGGTGACACCCTCAGATGCACGGATTGAGGCCCTTATAGTGGCTCTCTGGGCCAAGAGCACAACATCTTTTTCTTCTTCTTCTTTAGAATCTACATTGATTGCCATTTCCTTTTATTTTCCTTGGGTTGCAGTAGGGTTAGTCTTCTCAACAGTTGTGGTAGTAGGTGTTTGCTTCTCCTTCCTTCTCCCCTTTTGTTTGGCTACTTTTGAGCTTTCTACCCATTTGGTAGGCTTGGGGTTAATCATGGGATACGTTTTCCTTATTGTTGGGAATTAAGGTGTCTCAACCTTGGTAATTCCTTGTATTTTTACATTGTATTTATTTATTATTTGCCTATTGTATTAATTGGATGTAAATCCTATGTTGTCATATTGTGGGAGTTGGCACAATGATGTGTCATCCTACATGGTGTATGACCACATGTATTTTTGTCCTCACATGAGGAGATAGGCAGCCCACTTAGTGGTAGGAATATTTTTCCATGTGTTGGCATCTTGGATGTTGTGTAAGGGAATATTGACTGTAACAGTCATGATAGATTCCTATGGCGAAGTTATGACATGTAAGAGTCAGAAATAGGTGATTATATGATAGGTGAAGACATGTGTTGAAGAGCATCTTTGAAAAAGGCATCTTTGGGTGCCCCAAGGTGGACTATGACATGTTGTAAGAGAATATGCTATTTATCTTGTGTCTCTCTTCTTCTGTCATACTTTCTTGTTTATGTGTTTGCTGTAATATCTCTATTAGTGGGTTTAACATTGCTGTAATAGTAAGGATAAAATTGAATTTTTACTCTCCTCCCCTCATTAGATTAGTGTAGGAAGCATTTTCCGCACACCTAGCTTCCTTTCACTTATCCAAGCCCTGGTTCTCTTTAACACCTCCTTAGCCCTATTGTCTATTGACATATCTTCAATTTGATTCCATTTGATTGGGGCTAAGGGGAGGTTGTATATCTTTTGATTCTCATAGGAGGGGTCTAATACAACACCATCCTCCTTCATGCCCTTTGGAATCTTGGGTAGCCCAAGGCAATCTATTCTTTTTAACAGATGAAGACTTATCCTATAGTAGTCCCTTTTCCTGACCTCATGGTCATCAACACAGTTTTCCCAATGATCTTCTATGGCATATTCATGTGCATAGCAACTTCCTATGAAGGGGATGACCCACCCAATGGGATCAAACCTGCTCCTGATGTTATTAAATGAGCTCAAGGACAAGAACACCAATTCTACCTTTGCATGTTTTGTATTCATGATGTTCTGGAAGTTGTACTCCCCTATCTTGATAGGAAACTTGAAGTTGCCCTTGTGTTTATCAGCAATCAGTTTGTATACTTCAGAGATTTGCTTGCACATCTCCAACAAGATAACTCTATCACTGGGATACCTTGGCAATCTGTAAGGGGCCTTGTCAAACCCCATGACCCTGATATATGTGAAGGTCTAGAACTAGATGTACTAGTCAGTGATAACTTTAAGAAACCCCCCCTAAAAAAACTTATAAAATCCTGGCGAATCTTGGATAAGTACTATAATTTTCCTGGTGAATCTATGTAGATTAGTAGAAATTTTATAAAACCTTGGAGAATCTTAATGAATAATTGGTAAAAATAATAATTACAATGGCGAATCCTACCGAATAATCACTAAAAAAATTAATTACAATGACGAATCTCTCCTTTAAAAATTGCATAGTTGGTCGGCATGATCAACCCATATTTTTTTTGTTTTTTGTAATATTGAAACAGGGACTTGGGGATGGTAGCCACCGACGGGGTCAAGGGGTAGTGCCCCTTCCGGGGGTCAAGGGGGCAGAGCCCCCTTGTGGGGGTCGAGGGGGTAAAGCCCCCTCGCGGGGTTAGGGGATAGCTTTTTAATCAATTGCTTGCAGGTCAATTTCGTGACCTATATGTGCGTGCCTTTTAAAAGGCTTATTGAGGCCTGTAATTTGTTTTTGGGACACACGATTATAATCTAATCATGTGGCCCAAAAAAAATTCTAGGCCTCAACAAGCCTTTTAAAAGGCACGCGCATATAGGTCACGAAATTGATCTGCAACCATCCGATTAAAAAGCTAATTGATGGAAACAAATAAAATCCTTATTCAAAGCTAAAATATCCCTAAAATTAAATGGTAATTAATTATTACTAGCAATATTGCCCCAAAATTAATGACATGAATATAATATTACTGGAGAATATAATTAATATTTGTACTTACATTATAAACTACTAGTGAATCAGTTCCAATGATGCATCATTTACATGGCGAATCAATTCGATTTATTAGTTTAAAAAAATAATGCATAGGCGAATTAACTGAGAAAAAATTAATTTTTTGTAAAAACCTGGTAATTCAGTCTCCTTTTTAGCTTGTACTATTCACCATTTCTAGAGGGACCGATTTCAACTATTCGCTAATTGATGAAGATTCACCACTAAAAAGGTCATTGGTACTAGTTTTCCAGTTCACTAGCTCTTTTGTTGCCTCAATGGATAGCATTTTTGCATAATCATTTTCTAGTCCTCTGATCATTGTATATGCAAAGGCACTGTTCACAACAATGTATCCCTTCAAGTTGGTAAACAATTCCAGCTAGGGAAAGTGATTGTAAATCAGGACTTCTCCTTGTTGGAGAGAGCCCACCTACAATAATCATTGGAAACTGGCTTGGTAGGCCAATAAATAGACTAGCTAGGAGGTCATGTAGAACTCCTTGGTTTTTGATACCTTAACAAGTTGTTCATCCAACTTGTCACTTATAAAGCACCCCTAGTCAATCCTTTTTTCCATCTACTATCTTCATACAGAAGTGGCACATCCATGGATGTCGTTTGTCAGTGGCAGGTAGTCCAAATACTCTACTTAGGAGGGTAATGAATCTCCTCTCATCTTGTTTGAATTCACGATATGGTTGGACCGAAGCCATCTTCATAGGATGCTTCCTTTGTGTTACTAGGAGATGCTAGTTCATGTATACTGTAGCTGTAGTAGGCTTGTTGCTATAAAAGGTGAGTGCAAAATTCTCTATAATTCTATCATAGTCTGCATATGTTGGTAGACCAAAGACTCTATCCACCATGTTAGAGGATATATCTAGTACTGTGTTCCTTACTAGTCCAATCACCTTCTTTCTGCTAGCCTTATATCGTTGTGCACATGCCAATATCAATTCAGGTGCCTGCACTGAAACTAGGAATGCAATTGCTTGAAGGAGTCCAGAATTTTCCATGCATTGTGTTTGGAAGGATTTGCCAACTTCATTTCTCAATTGCTACTAGTAGCTCCAAGGGTCTGGGTGTCCGATATCAGTGTCTCCAATCTTTGGATATGGGTTAGATAGCTTGGAGGTAGGTAGGTACCTTTTAAATTCTAGCTTCTTTTCTGCTATTGGAGGAGGAGGTGGTGGTGCCTCAGCTATTGTTCCTGCACTCATCTACACCACAAATCACTAGTGTTGTGGACTTGTTTCATAATTAGCCATCATTAAATTGTTATAAATGATACTAGATACACCATGACATAGTGAAATATACATTATCATTGTAAAGGTCAGAGGCCAGGGGCCAGGACTTACTCCTTTCATTTACTAAAAGGATGGAAAGAGAAGAGGAGGAAGGTCTGATGGTAAAACTTTAACAACACAGTCTCAAAGGATTATTTTCAAATCATGAGGTTAAAATATGAACTCCAGTGAAGTTTACATAGTCGAGAGTCGGGAGGCGGGGCTTACTCCTAAGGTCAATCAGCGTAGAAGGGAGAAACAAGGAGGCCTAGTGTTTAAACTTTAACAATTTACTAAGAATTCAGGACACAGAGTTCAGAGGCTACTTCTAACCAGATATAACAAGAAACCTAAACAACGAAGCTCCAGTGCCCAAACTCTGGTGAATCATAAAACAAAGGCACCAGTGGGATCATGAAGAAAGGCCTTAGGCTATTAAAGAGAAAATGCAGAAGATTGGAAGCCTGATCTTTGCTACTCCAACATACAACAAGAGAAAAAGTATTTAAAATAACCAAAAGAAGGTGGAAGATTGGAAGACCAAGCTCTGCCATTCCGACCATCTAACGGTATCAAGCAAAAATAGCTTCAAAAAATGTGCAGAGTAATAAATGGATTTAATGGCCCCAAAACATAAAAACTAAAACCCTCCCATAAAACACTAAGTAAAGGCAAAAATGACCCAAAATGACAAGATTTAAGCACAAATCAACAAGTAAAAACACAACCATAACCCCAAATGTAAAACTAAAGCACACAAAGCAAATGGGGAAGGAAAGATGCAACACCATAGAAACTTGAGGGTTAGGATGAAAGGTCTGACAAGCAAAAGTCTGACAAATTGCAAAGTTGTACATGTGGCATCATTCCACAGTTTTGCTAGAACGACTTGTCTATTGTAAAGTGTTTTCACGGAATGGCATAAATCAGAGTTTTAGAGTTTTGACTTATCGGCAGTGAAGGAAGGAAGACTCAAAGAGCAAAGTCTGACAAAGTTCAAAGCTATACATGTAGCATCATTTCATGGTTCTGTTGGAATGACTTGTCTGTTGTAAAGTGTTTATGCAGAATGGTAGAAATCAGAGTTTGGAGGTTCGCCTTTTAGCATTCCAAGGTGGAAGGCATAAGAATGGAAGGCTGAAGTTTGCTAGTTTACAAAGGAAGAAGATTGAATGACGTCATCTATACATTAGCAATAGTCATATTTTAATATTCATACATTAGCAATAGGGATATTTTTATATCCATACATTTTCTAATATCCATATGCACATAACGGAAGATGAAAAGGGATAAGCCCGCAAATCCAACATTTGATAGAGTAACAAGGAAGAATATAATGGGATTGGAGGTAAGCTTATATCACTTCCATGAAGGAAGGTGGTAGCTTGGAAGCCCGATCACCAAAACTTCACAATTTTAGTTTTTATAATAGAAGAGGCTACAGGATGTGAATTTTCAGGATTGATACTCTAAGATCAAATTTATAAGTTGAGTGAATAGCTAGAACAGTTCGAGTCTTGTTAGTTTTCTATGGTTGTGATTTTCATGATCTTCTATTCATGAAGAATTTTCTTCTCAGAGTGTTTGTTAAGAGTTCGTGATGCAGTTTATTCTCAAAGTGTTTGTTAAGAATTCGTTGTGCAGTTTCTTCTCAAAAAGTTTGTTGAGAAGATGTTGAGTAGTTTCTTCTCATGCAAATGTTAAAGAGAGATTGCTGTGCTACTTTGAAATAAGATAGAAATGTAGTTCTCTGTGTAGACGCTATGCAATATTGTTAAACAGAACAGGGGAGGTAATGACACTTTGAGCGTGTATTACAGAAGAGTGTATTGACTAAGAAGAGTAATCAATGTATGATTTGAATAGGTGCATCCGAGGTTAGTAAAAGAACCAAATGTCTGCATATTTGAATTTGTAAAGATTCAGAGGTTGGTGCCTCTGATGGACTGAGTTGGTACTTAGACCAGGGGATTGTATTCTCCTTAGAATTGTTGTTCTTAAATAAGAGATTTGAAGATTCCTTAGAGTTGGTGCTCTTAAATATTGTAATCGATGGTTACATTTGTGAGGCTGGATTAGGATGGTAGTTCCTAGAAGCATTTTCTCACCATGGTTTTTCCCACATTGGGTTTTCCATGTATATTTGGTGGTATTGTGTGCATGCTTTCTGAGTGTTGATATTTCTACATTGAAAGTTAATTTGATCTGAATACTAGAGGGTTTAAGTTTTATGTATTATTGACCTACTGATTCACCCCCCACTCAGTAGATTGTGTGTGTTCTAACAATTGGTATCAGAGCCAAGTTCCTTGAAGAGGCTTAACAGCTAAAGGTTGATCTGGGAGTTCAAACACATGGCCAGTAAAGATGGAGCTTAGTCAAACAAAGAACCATTATTTGATGGAAAGAATTATGTGTTCTAGATTATAAGGATGGAGACTTACCTTATCTCAATAGGGTAAGATGTATGGAAATCTGTTCTAGATAGCTATACCACTCCTCAAACTCCTCCAATAGATTAGGTGGGTAAGAAAGAATGTGAGAATAATGCTAAGGCCAAGAATGCAATTCTGTGTGGTTTAGCTAACTCTGAATTTGTGAAAGTAATGCAATGCAAGTATGCCAAATATATCTGGGTCAAGCTTCAAAGCATATATGATGGAGATACAAAGATAAAACAAGCCTAGTTGTAGACCTTTAAAGGAAGATTTGAAGGTCTGAAAATGAGAGAGGAAGAAATGATTGTTGATTACCTACTCAGAGTTGATGAAGTTGTGAATGTTATGATAGGACTAGATGAAGAAGTAATAGAGCAAGTGATTGTTTAGAAGGTACTTAGATCTCTACCTTCCAGGTATGATGCTAAAGTCTTTTCTATAGAAGTAAAAGAACTTGATAAGATAACTGTTGATGAGCTACATGGTATTTTTACTACCTATGAAATGAGAACAACTAGCACTGAGAGCTCCAAGAGAGAAGCTGCATTTAAGGCATCAAAATAAGAAAAGAATAAAGAGCCTAAATCTGAGATAGATGTGGAAGAGGCCAACTTTGTAAGAAGACTAAGGAGAGGATCTGGAAAGTATAGAGGTAAGTTACCTTTCAAATGTTTTAATTGTGGAAAGGTTGGTCACTTTGCTACTAAATGTCCATTTGTAGGAAAAGATAAAAGTGATGAACATGATAGCAAGAATAGTAACACAAAGTTCTACCCAAAGAACAAGAACTTTCATAAGAACTATTAGAAAATTTTTTAGAAGAATAAAAAGAGCATTTACATAAGAAGTGACTATGATTCCTTTGAAGAAAGTTCTAGTTTAGAAGACAACAACAAAGGTTGCTCTAAGGCTGGAGAAAATAAATTCCTATTTATGATAGTAGAGTCTATTGTTAAAGATTAGAACATTACTGATTTGGGAGACCTTGAGAATGAAAAAGAAGGTGAAGTGGATTTGGAAGGAGAGATAGTATGTGCTTTAATAGAAATTGAGAAACTTAGGAAGAAAAACTCAAAACTAAAGCTGCAAATCCAAGAAGATATGGTGTTTGAGAAACTTGTAGAATCAGAAGTGTTGATTTTTGAGTTGAAGACACAAGTGGAAGAAGCTAGAAGAATAGAAGAGATTACAAAATCTGAATTGAAAGATAAATTAGAAGAGTGTTTGAAGTTTGAATCCAAAGTGATATCTCTAAGAAAAAAATTAGAAAAGACTAACGATAAGATTGGCCTAAGTCAGAAATTTGATAAGGGCAGTAGCATGCTTGATGAGATGATCATCAATTAGAGATTTCCAAAGTGCATGGCCAGTCTAGGATTTGAATAAGGTTAACATTCAAAGTCCAGTAATCCTCCTAAAGAGACTGAAGAGAAGATGCAGAAGAAGGAAGATAATGGCTTCACAAAAGTCAGAGATCTGAAGGAGAAAAGATTCAAAGGACCCCCTCCTATAAAAAAATCTACTAAAATAAGGTTTCCTCAATCCTTTTATTGTTACTGCTATTCATTTAATCAATATGGTCATAGGGTTGTTAGTTGTAGAATTATTCCTAGGAGAAGAACTGATTTCATTAGCAATAATTCTTTTGCACCTCTAGGATATTCTAGAATAGTTTGTTACAAATGTAATAACTACGGTCACATTACTTGAAATGCTGTAGAACAAATTTTGTAAAATCTAACAAACTAAAAAGAAAGGAGAATGTTTCTCCTAAGAAGGATAATGTGTCAAACTCTTTTGTCAATAAGGAGATGACAACTATGAAAGTTTGGAAGAAGAAGAAGGATGATCAGAAGAAAGAAGAGTCTCTAATAATGTAGATTGCATTTCATACCAAGAGATAGAATCTATGGGTGATAGACAGTGGTGTTTCCAGTCATATGACAAGAGATAAAAGTAAGTTTCTATGCCTACAAGATTGGAATGGAGGTCCAGTCAAGTTTGGTGACAATACATCTGCCAAGATAGTTGGTAAAGGAACTCTTTGTATTGATGAAAAAACAAAGACACAAAATGTATACTATGTAGAAGGATTGAAACACAATTTGCTGAGTGAGTAAGATGTGTGACAATGGATACAGTCTAACCTTTAATGCAGAAGGTTGTGAAATCAAGAAAGCAAGTTCTGGGATGTTAGTGGCTGAAGCAAGCAGAATAGAGAATAATCTTTATCATCTTAAAGAGATGCATGGTAAAAGTTGTTTGATGGGATAGACTGATGAAAGTTGGTTGTGGCACAGAAGATTGGGACACATCAATTTTGATAACCTTGTGAGGGAAAGCTCAAAAGGGGTAGTTAGGCATATTCCTAAAATCATCAAGCCAGAAAATACTATATGTAAGGAATGTCAGCATGGGAAATAGACAAGGTCTAGTTTCAGAACAAATAAATATTCTACTTCAAAACTTTTGGAGTTAGTCCATACTGACCTATGTGGTCCAACCAGGACACAAGGACTAAATGGTGGGAGATATTTCATGTTATTAGTTGATTTTTTTTCAAGAATGACATGGGTAACCTTTCTTAAAGACAAATCAGAATCTTTTGAGAGATTTAAGACGTTTAGGTCTATGGTTGAGAAGGAGAGTGGTCTGACAATTAAATTCTTAAGATCAGATAGAGGAGGAGAATTCACCTCCAATGAGTTTTTGGAATACTATGAAAGACATGGCATAAAAAGATAATATTCTACACCTAGAACTCCATAGCATAATGGAGTTGTGGAAAGGAAATGTAGGATAGTAAAAGAGATGGAAAGAACTATGCCAAATGAGGCAAAGTTACCTAATTTATACTAGAGAGATGCAGTACACACAACTGTATATATCTTAAATAGAGTGCAATTAAGCAAAAACACTGATAAGACACCGTATGAATTATGGTATGGTAGATCTGCTTTTGTCAAATATTTCAAGGTGTTTGGGAGCATATGCTACATAAGGAGAGATGAAGATGGCCTAGGAAGCTTTGATTCAAGGTGTGATGAAGGCATTTTTCTAGGATATTCTAGCAGATCCAAAGCTTATAAGTGCTACAATAAGAGATTGCTTAGAATTTTAGACAGTGCTAATGTCAGGGTAGATGAGGACCAGCCACATCTAACACATATCAAGGATAGTTGCTCAGAAGGACCAGTGATAACAAAATAAGAAGAAGATGTTGTTTTTGAAGAAGAACCTAAAGGAATATTTGATAATGCACCTGCTAAGTATGTGCAAAAAGATCATCCTGAACAACAAATAATAGGAGACAAGAATGTAGGAGTGCAAACTAGAAGAAAATTGACAAGGACAAATGAAGAGCTAAATTTCTCATTACTATCTAGGATTGAACCTAAAACATTTACTGATGCTAGTGAGGATGAGGGATGGATCAATGCAATGGATGAGGAGCTCAATCAGATAGAGAAAAATTAGACTTGGAAATTGGTTCCAAGACCTATAGATAAGAATGTGATAGGCACAAAATGGGTGTTTAAAAAAAGTTAAATGAGGTGGAGAAGTTGTGAGGAACAAGACACAATTGGTTTGTAAAGGATATGCACAGGTTGGAGGCATAGATTTTGAAGAAACTTTTGCACCTGTGGCAAGATTGGAAGCCATTAGGATGTTTCTAGCATTCTCTGTTTATATGAATTGAAAAGTTAACCAAATGGATGCCAAATCTACATTTCCGAATGGAAACCTTACTAAAGAGGTTTACATTGAGAAACCTGAAGAATTTCAATTGTTAGAGAAATAAGATTATGTTTGCAGACTGAAAAGGGTGTTATATGGTCTAAAACAGGCTCCTAGGGCTTGGTATTCTAAGCTTGATAATTACCTCCAGCAGCAAGGATTCAGAAAAGGATGTGTAGATAGCAACCTGTACTTCAAATTAGAAGGTGAGCACATGTTGATTGTTGTTGTTTATTTCGATGACATATTTTTGGTGGTAGTGATGACAAGATGTGCAAGGATTTCATTGATCAGATGCAAAAAGAGTTTGAAATGTCCATGCTTGGAGAACTTTCTTTCTTTATTGGCTTAGAAATATCACAAAAAGACCAAGGAATATTTATATCTCAAACCAAATATGCAAAAAAGATGCTTAAGAAGTTCAAGATGGAATATTGTAAGCCTGTGAGTACCCCCATGATGATAGGATGCAAGTTGAGCAAGAATGATGAATCACCAAATTCATATCAAACTTTGTATAGATTAATGATAGGTAGCTTGCTATACCTAACTATATCCAAACTAGATATCATGCAAGCAATATGCATGGGTAGATAGATTTCAAGATACTCCTAAGGAATCACATGTTCAAGCTGTGAAGAGAATCTTTAGATACCTAAAAGGTACTATGGAGTATGGATTATGGTACCCTAGAAATAATGATTTTACTTTGACAACATATACAGATGTTGATTGGGTAGGAAGTATTGATGATAGGAGAAGCACCAGTGGTGCAACTTTCTTCCTTGGTGTCAGTGACATTGTCCACTACTGAAGTAGAATATGTTGATGTTGTCTCATGTTGTACATAAGTTTTATGGATGAAGTAGACACTCAAGGATATAAGGGTAGAGAATAATGATCCTATTACCATTCTTTGTGATAATACAAGTGTAATTAATATCTCAGAATCTAGTGATGCACTCAAGAGCGAAGCATATCACCATTAAATATCATTTCTCGAGAGAAAAAGTTGCAGATCAGGAAGTCAAGATGGAGTATGTCCCCACACAAGAATAGATTGCAAACATTTTCACAAAGTCACTTCCCAAGAATACTTTTGAATATCTCAGGTAGAAGCTAGGAGTTATTTCTCCTTCTTCTCACAAGTAGAAGTGCTCTTGTTACATCTAAACAAGGAGAGTAGTTCAAGGAATATCATACATTACTGTTTAGATAGAGCGTACTTCTTAGGGAGAGCAAGTAGATAGATGGTAGTTTGAATGTCACAAGTCCATGTGACATGGTGAAGAGAAGCATTCCAGTCAATTGGAGTTGTATTCAGGCAAGAGGTTGTTTACTTCCCTTTGACATTGATGTCAAAGGGGGAGAATCATACTAAGGGGGAGCAAATGCAAAAGAAATTGAATAGGGGAGAACTTGTAGAAGAAAGAGGGCATCAATAAAAGATAGATTATTCGTCGGTTGCCATCAATGACAAAGGGGGGATTGTTGAATTATTGTCATTGATGTCAAAGGAAAGTGTTCAAATATTGTCATTGATGAGTCTAAGGCCAAAATGTTAAATAGACTAAGTGACAGACTTGTTTTTTGCAATTTTTCAGAGTTCAGAGTTTTGGTCTTCACCCTTAGTATAGTGAAGACTGAAAGGAAGGAAGCCCACCGAAGGAAACCCCGAAAAAGTCTAAGGAAAGCAGAGTTCAGAGTTTTAGCCTTACCCATTCACCAAGCGAGGAAGGTGGAAGGGCCAAGATGAAAGGTCCAACAAGCGAAAGTTCAAAAAAGTACAAAGTTGTACATGTGGCATAATTCTGCAGTTCCACCGGAATGACTTGTCCATTGTAAAGTGTCTTCATGGAATGGCCAAAACCAGAGCTTCAGAGTTTTGGCTTATCAACGTTGAAGGAAGGAAGACTTGGAGAACAAAGTTTGACAAAGTACAAAGTTGTACACATGGAATCATTCCATTTTTCTACCGGAACGACTTGTCTGATGTAAAGTGTTTCCGTGGAATGGTAGAAATCAGATTTTGGAGATTCACAGGTTCATCTTTTCATATTCCAAGGTGGAAGGTGTAAGAATGGAAGGTTGAAGTCTACCAGTTTACAAAGAAAGAAAATTGAATGATGTCATCTAGACATTAGCAATAGGGATATTTTAATATTCGAACATTAGCGATAGGGATATTTTAATATCCATACGTTTTCTAATATCCATATGCACATAAAGGAAGATAAAAAGGGAGAAGCCCACAAGTCCGACATCTGATAGAGTAATAAGGAAGAATATAACAAAATCAGAGGTAAGCTTATATTGCTTCCATGAAGGAAGGTGGTAACTCGGAAGCCCGATCACCAAAACTCCATAGTTTTAGTTTTTGTAACAGAAGAGGCTACGAGATGCAGATTTTTAGGATTCATGCTCTAAGGTCAAATTTATTAGTTGAGCAAATAGCTAGAATAGTTGGAGTCTTATTGGTTTGCTGCGGTTGTGATTTTTATGATCTTCTGTTCATGATGTAGTTTCTCCTCAAAGTGTTTGTTAAGAGTTTGTGATGTAGTTTCTTCTCAAAGTGTTTGTTAAGAATTCATTGTGCAATTTCTTCTCAAAGTGTTTGTTGAGAAGACGTTGAGCAGTTTCTTCTCATGCGAATGTTAAATAGAGATTGTTGTGTTACATTGAAATAAGATAGAATTGTAGTTCTTTGTGTAGACACTATGCAATATTGTTAAAGAGAACAGGGGAGGTAATAATGCTTTGAGCATGTATTACAGAAGAGTATATTGACTAAGAAGAGTAGTCAATGTCTGATTTGAATAGGTGCATCTGAGGTTAGTAAAAGAACCAAGTGTCTGCATATTTGAATTTGTAAAGATTCAGAGGTTGGTGCCTCTGATGGATTGAGTTGGTGCTCATATCAAGGGATTGTAGTCTCTTTAGAATTGGTGTTCTTAAATCAGGGATTTGAAGATTCCTTAGAGTTGGTGCTCTTAAATATTGTAATTGATGGTCACATTTGTGAGGCTGGATTAGGATGGTAGTTCCTAGCAGCATTTTCTCACCATGGTTTTTCCCACACTAGGTTTTCCATGTATATTTGGTGTTAATGTGTGCATGCTTTCTGAGTGTTGATATTTTTGCATTGAAAGTTAATTTGATCTGAATACTAGAGGGTTTAAGTTTTATGTATTATTGACCTACTTATTCACCCCCCTTCAGTAGATTGTGTGTGTTTTAAAAAAATGGGTTGCACAAAGCTTGAATGAAATCAAATGAGCCCAAAATAATAATAAAAAGGGCCATTGTGTGCATGAGAGGCTTCCATTAATTTTCTGCCAAAGGTTAGGTGGAGGGAAATCAATTCCCATGCCGTGAAACTAGCCAATGAGTGAGCCAAAGGCCAGTCTCTGATGCTGCACATGTGATCTATCAACTCCACACAATTGTTCTCTGGATCGGGCCATCAGGGAGTGTTTCATGGTCATTCCAAGATGAGTAACCCTAACATAATGGTGTCCATATGAGCCAAGCAACAATCCATGGATCGGAGTATTAGAGATGGTTTTACTGTCACGTGATTGTGACAAAATCTGACATCCCGAAGGGAAGATCTGGCAAAGGGGGAACAAGGCCAAATTAAAGAGTAAAACATCGAAGCCTCAAACCTTCGCCTCTAAGAACATAGGAAGGCCAAAGTCTAAAAGTTTGATAGAAAAAAGATATAAAGAGGCCAAGTATAAATCATAAAAGTCAAAACTAGATATTCCAACCTCTCATCTTAAGTTATGATAAAGCATTATACTTCACTTAGTAAGACAAGAAGTAGAATAGTAGAAAGGGGGTCTCTATTTTGGTCACAAAATGGGGTACATTGTGAGGACCACAAAACATATGTTGTTAGAGGAGTTGTTGTTTAATGGAATGCAATGATTGTAAGAGATGATGTTTGATGGAATGCAATTGGTGAAAGGGCACCTAGGACCTAGTTAGAAAATTTTGTATTTTTGGTCTTGAATTTTATATTTTTGGTTTGAATCAGGATTTTAAGGGGAGTTATTTCATTTATTAGTGCAATAAAGCCCACTAGGGGTACCTTCATGTAATGGAACTTCAAAATTAGAATGTTCTCTTCTTTATGTTAAAAACTGCCATATTAGACAGAGTTAAGAAAAGGCTAAGTTTAGCCTTATCCCTATTTTTCTCCATGATGGCAGTAGTGGAAAAAGGGGAATTAATGCAAAAAGAAGTGTTTTTATGCCTTTTAAGGATTGAGCAAAGGCATAGAGGATATGGATGTATGAGGAAAGATTTTGAAAAGATAGTTTTTACCCTGTTTCATAAGTTTTCTCTATTTTCATTGCTGTACACTACAATTTTTTTATACCTGCAACACAAATCAAGGCCCCTAGGATTCAAAAATGGAAGAATATATGCTCTTAGTTTGATTTTGATGCAGATTGAAAGGAGTTCAAAACAACAAAAGTAGCTTGTAATCGATTTCAAGGAGAATACACTATTTTTTTCATATTTTTGTTGCTGTTATCTTCATGGTACTTGATCGTACACTACTGTCAAGGATACAAATATATATGGCTATGTAAAGGATCAAGTTACCTATCAAATAAGCCTAGTTGGAGGATTTAAGAACATAGGAGAAGCACTTTATTACTATTTTTGTGTAACTAGGTTTGTAAGTAGGGTTTTAAGAGGGTTTAGTAGGGTTTATTAAAATCGATGGTTTCTTGACTTCCCACACTTGCTCCTTAGGTGGAAATAAAGGGTATAGGTTTAGTTTATATGTCTATGAATTATGTTTTGTGTAGAAGCAGGGTTATGGAGCATCAAGGCAATTTTGAGGTAGTGTAGGTCCAATATCTTCATGTATTGGACAGTTTCAAGGTAGGTATAGTAGATTTTGGGTGAAAGAATGGTGTGTGGGTTGTATAAAGCCCCAATATCAGATTTTTCCCTCCTAATTGAAACACTCAAACCAGTTAGGACAAGAGTTTGCATTGTAGGGCATAGTTTCCATAGGCTTGTGGAGTAGAAGGAGGCCTAATTGGGCTTAGGACAACATCAACAGTCCTAGTTTGCCCCATATGTTGAAAAATAATCTACCTTGCATGAAAGATATGTTATAGAGGAGCTCAATGTGTACTGGAAAAGTTGATTTGTTCATGGGTTTGCCCTTGTTTCTGTGAATTATGCCCTAAAAACCACATTCCAAGGGCTAGTAGCAAGAAGTTGCATTGTGAAGGAACGATTGGTGAACAAAGCATTTAGGGAGTTTGGTGAGTTTTATGAGCATCTCCTAGTCAAATAAGAGTGGTTCAACATGGTTGGAAGATTTGGTAAGTGGGTTATGTATTCAAACCATGAAATGGCTCTTTTCCCTACCATGCAAGCTATGCATGTCAAGAAGACAGTCAGTTATGTCCATGACCAATTAACGAACCTTTTGAAGACATAAAAAGATACCTCCCCTGCTCTACATCAAGTGGTATCATAAAACAATTAGTAGGTCTATTTTGATTTTGAAGAGTTGAAGAGGCAGTTTGTCAAAGATGCCTCCAAGAGGAAGAAACATGGCTCAAGAGATGAATGAGCTGAAGGAGAAACATGCTAGAGAGTTGAGGGAGCTGATGGAAAGAATGGATACCCTAGAACAAAATCACAGAAGAGGAGTGGCTCTAGGTGATGAGAATGAGTCTGAAGAAGAGGAAGCTGAGTATGAAGATGTTTAAGAAGAGTTAGACCATGAGGATCAGAGGATGGTAAGGTTGTTGAAAGTAGTAAAAGAAGAGAAGCACAAGATGAAGATAGATGTGCCAAAGTATGGAGGAAGCCTTAGTGATGAAGAGTTGCTAGATTGGATTGTAGCATTGGACAACCACTTTGAGTGTGATGAAGTTCCTGAGGAGTAGAAAGTGAAGATTGCAAAGACCAAGCTAACAGGTCATGCTTTGTTATGGTGGGATTATCAACAAATAGAGAGGAGAAAGTAGGGAAAGGCAAAAATTGTTTCATGGGACAAGATGGTTGCTAAGATCAAAGGTAAGTTCTTGCCTAAAGATTATGAAGTTCAAATGTTTAAAAAGATTCAAAGTTTAAGACAAAAGGAAATGGATGTTAAGACATACATTGAAGAGTTTTATAAGCTGAGTATAAGGTCTGGTCAAAATGAAAGTGAAGTGAAAAAAGTTGCTAGGTATATTGGTGGTTTGAGGTTTAACATACAGGATGAACTAGTGTTGGCAAATCCAAGGAATGTTGAAGAATGTTATCAGATGGTAGTAAGAGTGGAAGAGAAGAGAAGACAAGATAGCCAGAGGTAGAGGCAGTACCTCTAGAGGCAGAGGATCCTTTCAAAACACAAAGCAAGTCAATGAGAGTCAAGAAGAGTTGAGCAAGGCACAAGGACAAAGTGGAGATTTTAGAGGTAGAGGTTCTAGAGGTAGATTTGGTGGTGGAAGGAGTACAAACACTTTTATAGGTAAGTGTTACAATTGCCAAGAGTTTGGGCACCCATCATACAAGTGTCCTGAGAAGCAAAATTTTACAAGTGATGGTGAAAGGAAGAATAAGAGGAGGACTCAATTAGTCCAAGAAGAAGAATGTGGTGGTTCTACTCCCATTAGTTGTGTTGGTGAGGTAGGCGAAACGTTGATATTGAGAGAAAGAGCACTATTGAATACCTCTAAGGAGAAGGAGCTGATTAAGAGGAAAGAATTGTTTAGGACAACTTGTAAAAGAAAAGACAAGGCATGTAAAGTGATAGTAGATTCTGGTTGTACCTACAATATGGTGTCTAGTGAGATGGGAGACAAACTAAAATTACAAAGAGTACCTAGGAACACACCTTACAAAGTCTATTGGGTAAGTGATAATCAGTCCATTTTGGTGACTGAATAAGCAGTAGTAGAGTTCAAGATTGGAGCATATGAGGATAGGGTACTTTGTGACATTTTACCTATGGATTGTTGTCCTATGATACTTGGAAGACCCTAGCAGTTTGATAGGTCTATAATTTATGATGGAAAAGCTAACACCTACACCATAAGGAAGGATGAGAAGACTTTTATGTTGATTCCATTGCAAGAAGAAGCCAAGGAGCAGTCAAGGACAACAAAGATGATAATGTTTGGTAAGAAGGAGATAGTGAGGCTTGAGGAGAATGGAACCAAGGAGTATACAACCTTTTCAAGGCATAAAGTTGTTGAGATAGTAGGGAGGAGGAGTGAAGATGATTTGAAGACAGTTGTGAAGAAGAATGTCTTCATGTGGAAAAGGGAGGTGAGTGAAAATGTGTCTTGGTATGAGATAAAGAAGAGTAAGAGTGAGAAGCTTGAAATGCATGAAGTAATTATGGTTGGGACAGTCATGTCTCCTATAAAGAGGTAGTTAGATAATGTGAGGACAAAGATTTCTAAAGGTAATAGGACAGAGAACAAGCTGATGACATGTTTGACAGAGGTTGCAAATGGTGATGGTACAGTTGGTAGTGAAAAGAATGAAGACAAAAAGAACAAGGGGCTGAGGACTATGCAAGAGATGAAAGGTAAAGTGATGACAATTGCTAAGAGGTTGAGAACATAGGTAAAAGAGAGTGAGATAGCAGAGTTTATTGATAGGAAAGTTGAGAAACATCGCACAGGGCAGATTGTACAGTTGGAGCAAGAAACAAGTAATGATGATGGTAAATACACCAAGGACAATGAAGAATCCAAGTGAAATGAACCTGTTGAAGACAAACATGGAGGATAGAGACAAGCAATGGAGGACAAATTACAACAAACTTTCCAAGGGGCTTGGAAAAAATACAAGTTAGGGTGTATGGTGTAGGGGCACCTAGGACCTAGTTAGAAAATTTTGTATTTTTGGTCTTGAATTTTATATTTTTGGTTTGAATGGAGATTTTAAGGGGAGTTATTTCATTTATTAGTGCAATAAAGCCCACTAGGGGCACCTTCATGTAATGGAACTTCAAAATTAGAATGTTCTCTTCTTTATGTTAAAAACTGCCATATTGGACAGAGTTAAGAAAAGGCTAAGTTTAGCCTTATCCCTAATTTTTCTCCATGATGGGAGTAGTGGAAAAAGGGGAATTAATGTAAAAAGAAGTGTTTTTATGCCTTTTAAGGATTGAGCAAAGGCATAGAGGATATGGATGTATGAGGAAAGATTTTGAAAAGATAGTTTTTACCATGTTTCATAAGTTTTCTCTATTTTCATTGTTGCACACTACATTTTTTTAATACCTGCAACACAAATCAAGGCTCCTAAGATTTGAAAATGGAAGAATATATGCTCTTAGTTAGATTTTGATGCAGATTGAAAGGAGTTCAAAACAACAAAAGTAGCTTGTAACCAATTTCAAGGAGAATACACTATTTTTTTTCATATTTTTGTTGTTGTTATCTTCGTGATACTTGACCATACAATGCTGTCAAGGATACAAATGTATATGGTTGTGTAAAGGATCAAGTTACCTATCAAATAATCCTGGTTGGAGGATTTAATAACATAGGAGAAGCACTTTATTACTGTTTTTGTGTAACTAGGTCTGTAAGTAGGGTTTTAAGAGGGTTTAGTAGGGTTTATTAAAATTGATGGTTTCTAGACTTCCCATACTTGCTCCTTAGGTGGAAATAAAGGGGATAGGTTTAGTTTATATGTCTATGAATTGGGTTTTGTGTAGAAGCAGGGGTATGGAGCATCAAGGCAATTTTGAGGTAGTGTAGGTCCAATATCTTCATGTATTAGACAGTTTCAAGGTAGGTATAGTAGATTTTGGGTGAAAGAATGGTGTGTGGGTTGTATAAAGCCTTAAAATAAGCTTTGTCCCTCCTAATTGAAACACTCAAACCACTTAGGACAAGAGTTTGCATTGTAGGGCATAGTTTCCATAGGCTTGTGGAGTAGAAGGAGGCCTAATTGGGCTTAGGACAACAACAACAGTCCTAGTTTCACCCATATGTTGAAAAACAATCTACATTGCATGAAAGATATGTTATAGAGGAGCTCAATGGGTACTGGAAAAGTTGATTTGTTCATGGGTTTGCCCTTGTTTATGTGAATTATGCCCTAAAAACCACATTCCAAGGGCTAGTAGCGAGAAGTTGCATTGTGAAGGAACGATTGGTGAACAAAGCATTTAGGGAGTTTGGTGAGTTTTATGAGCATCTCCTAGTCAAATCAAAGTGGTTCAAAGTGGTTGGAAGATTTGGCAAGTGGGTTATGTATTCAAACCATGAAATGGCTCTTTTGCCTATCATGCAAGCTATGCATGTCAAGAAGATAGTCAGTTATGACCATGACAAATCAACGAACCTTTTGAAGACATAAAAAGATACCTCCCCTGCTCTGCATCAGCAATGATTGCAAGAGATGTTGTTTGATGGAATGCAATGATTGCAAGAGATGTTGTTTAATGGAATGCAATGATTGCAAGATATGCACAAAATATATTTATTGCTTTAGAAAACTTCAAGAAAATGCAATTGGCGGGTGTAAAGCAAAGTATGGAAGCATAGACAAGCCACGTGAACTATTTGACAAAACAACTCAAAGAGATGTTGTTTGATGGAATGCAATAATTGCAAGATATGCACAAAATAGATTTGTTGCTATAAGGATATGAGAATTTTGTCAGATGTTATAGTTGCAATTACCCTATGACACATGTATCAAAAATGTGGAAGCATAGACAAGACACATGAACTATTCAGCAGAACACAACAAATACATGTCATCTCATGGAATGCCTTGATTGCAAGATATGCAAAAAATGAACTTAGAAATTTGTATGTAGAAAAAGATAGAAAGTTAAATATTAAGAAATACAAATGAACACTAAAAATCATACCACACATCTACGATGCCATGGAAAATAACCTTATTCATGGTCCTGTATAGTCAAAAGCATGCATTATAGTTAAAGAAACAAGATTTTTAATAAAACAATTCCAAAAAATAGAAAAAACAAGATTTTCATTATTTCATCCATGTTATCAACCTCATCAATTTTATCAACAAATGGATTATGGAGTGCAAATTCAACATCATGAGGTTCATATCCATTGTCTTCAAGCAAACATCTTTGTTTTCCTTCTTCTTTGTCTATGGTATTGCTCTTATCAATAGGTGTTTCATAATATTTTGCAACATTTTCATTTGCAATATCATGGTCAATTTCATTCTTATCGAACATTTCATTATAATCAACATTAACACCTTCAATTTGAATGCCATTAGATGGTAAAGAAGAAGCTTCACCTTGATGAGCATCCACCAAACCTGGTCTCCCAATCCTCTTCCTTGCTCTATCCTTTTCCCTAATTGCTTCAATTTCCTCTAATGTAACTTTCCTCTTTTTTGCTTTACAACGACTGTTGCTCCCCATTAGGGGAACAAAAATATCACCCTTATGATTGTAACAAGAAAATTGTGTGGCCAAAAGTGTATATAAGTGTTTTTTACTATAACTGGTAGAGATCATGGGTTTTTGATAGCAGAGGGTCTGTGGGCACGGTTGTCGGGCCCAACAACATTCCTTTTGTCTTTTTTTGGCTTTTACATAACGGATATCCATTTTCAAAACAAATAACTGTGCTGAAAACAGATATATCCATTACCTAAAGCCCAATTCTTTGGGCAACGAATATCTAGTAACGGATATCCCTTATACAAAATGGATATCCGTTCTGTAAACCAAATATCCGTTATGTTTTCCTCTCAAGGTTTAATGCTAAGGGTAACTTGTTGGAGAAACATTAGACATGAAGCCAACACCAGATATGTGTAATACATGAAGTATACATGATACACGAAGTATACATGATACACGAAGTATACACATAAGACACAAAGCATAAAGCATACATAATCTATGAAGTATACACATAAATACATGAGGCATGAAGCATACTCATAGATACACATAATACACATAAATAAATATGAAGCATGAAGCATACACATAAATACACATGATACACATAATACACGAGACATGAAGCATACACATAATACACAAAGTATACGTATAAATACATGTAATACATGGAGCATGAAGCATACACGTAATACACCAAGTATACTCATAAGTACATGTAATATAAGAAGCATGAAGCATACACGTAATACAGAAAGTATTCACATAAATACATCTAATACATGAATAATGAAGCATACACGTAATACACGAAGTATACACATAAATACATGTAAGATACGAGGCATGAAGAATACACATAAATACATGTAATATACACAAAGTATGCACATGGATACACGTAAGTCATGAAGAATACACATGAATATACATAAGTCACAAAGTATACACATGAATACACGTAAGTCATGAAGTATACACTTGAATACACATCAGTCATGAAGTATACACATGAATACACTACAAGTCATGAGGTATACACTTGAATACACATAAGACATGAAGCATATACATGAATGTACATAAGGTATGAAGTATACACATGAATATACGTTGCATCAACTATGATTCACAGGATGGCAGGAAGGATGCTATGATATAGGGTCCAAGTTGGATCCAAGTGGACAACTCTCTAAATGAGGATCTAGGAACACCTGTCTTTTATCTGTCATGCTTGGAAACACCTATCTGGGGTTTTTACATAGGTTTACAATGCTTAGTAAACACACATACCACAAGGTTTGATTCCTCAATAATATCCTTGCATTCATGCACTTGGTTACCATGATTTATACAATTGTTTAGAATTAATAATTTTAATTTGACCACAAGATCAAATAAATACACACATTTTAGTCTCAAAGCTAGCTGTGTCTGCACAAAAATCTACATATTAGGACACAAAGTACTCTCAAACCATAAATTCAAACAAGTGTTCCATGAGTTCATAAAGTTTTAGGGTATATACATGAAATACATACATAGGTCAATCCTTGGACAAGGGGATGGAATACTATTGGTGATTTTTCTTACCAAAATTCAAAATATTTTGTAGTCAAGAGTGAATTAAGTTTGAGAGAGATTTTATTGCAATGTGTAAATAATCTATCCAAAGTTGATTTGTGCATGATAATAATTTTCAGAATTGTTTTAATGCCATAAGATTTGTTGCTAAATTTAGTCATAACATACGAATGTTTATCCATTTTTAGCTCGAGGAATTTAAATATTCTTCTTTCCATGTGTATGTAGGTTAGTGCTACCTAGAGTGATTTATCTCAAGTCAAAGAGACCTATAGCTATGCGAAAGAAGAAGTATGTAGAGTAATGCAAGCAGGATGGTCATTTAGAAGATTACAAAATGCTTATCCACTTGACATGAATGAAAAGGTGATTCACAAAACCTAAATGCAGCTATAAGACTATCATCTCTAAACCCTAAGGTTGCAGGCATGAATACAACAAAAAATGGGCTTTGCTTAGAGAATATGGACCACCTCAAGAGCCATGTAGATATAAAAATGTAAATAAGAGGCCTACCAAGATAATCACCTCCTTGGAGGGAGACTGAAAGCATTTATATGATAAATTTTATAAAATTTGATGAACAAAATTTGATGAGGTTGCCCATGGCAACGTCAAAATTTTATATTATGAGGGAAAAGAGAGAAATTTGAAGATAGGCTAAGTATTAAATGGTTGTTTGTATTCTTATGAATATATTATCCATTCTATATGCTTAGGTGAATTGAATTGTAATATAGTCTTATGGTTTGAAAATCTCTGTTGTCCTAAACATCATAGGTGAAGATCTTCTAGATATATACAAGGATAGGTGTATAGGTTTAAGGAAATGATAATTATTTGTATCTTTTAAAGACTAAAATGTTGTTGAATTAACTTGTTATAGATAAATGCTTTTGGATTGATAGGTTTCGTCATTTAGAAGAATTTGATATTGCTTTTTGTTGCGGTTATAGGACTACATGGTAATTAAACATGACTGCTTCCGTAAAGTTTCTACATGAGATTATGAAGGCTTGGTGTAGAATTGTCACCACCAAGAATGAAATGGATTGTTGATTTGACATAAAAATATTCTCATATTATCATAAAATTCCCTTCTTGACTAGCTACTTTGCCTCTGAAGTGAAGATTAAACTTGAAGAAGTCTATAATGATGGTGTTGCCATGAGAGCTTTTGACAAGGTGATGGTTAATCTATACATCCATGAAGGAGATAACCTATATGAAAATAGGTTGACATAAGGAGTTGTTGCTACAATTCTTCCTTGTAGATAAAAGATTGAAATAACTACAACTTATGCTTTGGTGATGTGAAAAGAAGGCTTTATAGCCACTTTGGAAGGTTGTGGATCTATTCTAAACCATGCATTTTGGTTTCCTAATAGAGAGACTCTTCTCTCTATATGCCATCTAGGGTTGAGAAGGATATATTTGGGGATCATTCAAGCTGATTGACACAAAAATATTCATTTGAGAAATGGATATATGCCACCTAGGATTGAGAAGGATGAATTTTTGTTTCCCAGGAATGGATTTCCATTTCCAAGGAATGAATATCCATTTCTAGCTACCCAAAAGGAATATTGTTGAGAAATAGTGCCTCAAACTTATTAGCAAGAAGGCTAAAGGCATCGAGCTAATAGACTCATGTCGGCAGGACAAAGTGTCGAGTCTCCTCGACAATCTGATAAGCTCTCTATGGGTTGTTGTTAACTCCTTCATCACTGTGACAGTTTGATTGTACTGGGATAAAGTTTCTAGTTCCCTCGATGTATCGATGAGTTGCTGGTTTGGCATTTAGTTTCTCTTCGGGCTGACAATCTCATATCGAAGGGACAGATTGGTCAGTCTCACCAACATCCCAATGCTTTTGCATGGGTAGTAACCATTCCTTGGTGTAACATTACATTGTCAGAGGGAGACATTTGAATGTCTCCTCGATACTTCGGTGACTGCTCTATTGAAGTGACATTGCGTTGTCGCTGGGACTTTGAAGTAAGTCCCTTCAATGAGCTGATGGAACTAATGTGGCTATCACGATGGTGGTGGGGACCACTATAGTGGTAATCGTCAACTCCTTGATGTGGCAAGAGGACATAAAAGCTAATGTTGTATTGGCAATGCATATCACAATTATTGGTTGAGATAAATGGACTGTTGGCCAATGGATGAATTGGTAAGTCGAAGGGACTTTGGAACTTCGAGGAGAGTTTTGTTGGTGTCTCTTTGATGGTTTGATATGTCTTTGATAGTTAATCGTTATGGAGATAGTTTCGTCAGTGGAAGTTGAATCGAACTATTTCCTTGGATTGCTTGGAATGTAGAACAAATGTGACAATGTAGTTGTACAGTTTGTAACATGAAATTGTTCAATTGAGCAGAGAGAGGTTATGTTGTTAGGTTTTTCTCTAGATTGAATAAGATGTAAAGTGTCTATGAAAAGGCTTAGAGCCTACAATTTTATTATAAATGTATTCTTTGGTTGCTGAATAATACAATGGGTCTGAGCTTTTAGAGTGTGGGGTTTTTTACCTGTAAGGTTTTTCCCCATGTAAACCTTTATGTTCTTGTTCTTTGATTTGTCCTTCATGCTTTGTGATTCTTCTTATTGAATCTGTTTAATAATTGCTGCTGAAGCTAGTTTCTTTCTAACATGCAATTACTTCCTTCTAAGGGTTAATGTGGGAAATGAATTATGTCTAATTCTGCTTTGTGGCATAGTAGTACGTACTTTTGAGGTTACCTAAAAAATTAATGTTATCAAAGGTACCTACTGGTCTCAGATGCATGTTTTGTGATGACCAAGATTTCCCTTCAAATGGTATGATAGACTTCTTCTAGGATTTGATTGTTCCCGGTGTTTCTGGTTCTAGATATTCCTTCTGTGAAGATTTCTTAGTTTGGCAAGATTGAGGAAATTAGAAGGAATCGGTTGATGATTGATCGTCTACAAAGAGTAAGTCTTTTACTATTTTGTTTTAGTTTTAGGAGATAGCATGTAGCCTAAAGGATGTTGAAGATGGAGAAACTAGAGCTGGTCGTATTGAAATGATGTGGTTTGAGGCTCCTAGTTGACAGCAAAATAATCCTGATGCATGGGGTGGGATTTTTTGCTTTGTAGTTATGTTGCAGAAACGCTTTCATATTGGGTGTCTATGTGAGAGGCTCCCTAGTGATATGGAGAAACTTGTGTTGTTGTTCAGCCATGGAGTAATGTGCTTATGCTAGTTGTTTATTCTTGGTATTGGAAGGCATTGTTTTTGTTACCCCGATTGCATATAGGCTATGAAGTTGATCATTGGATGATCTGAAAGCTTCTGCAATACCCAAACTCTCTTGGATGCATGTGCATGCTGGTGGTGTTGGAGTTGGCTTAATATGGGCCTGAAGTTCTTGAATTATTGTTTCCTTTTAAGGATGCTTTGTACTTGCATGTCTCAGATTCATGTTCCTTGGATTTGAGGGGTTTTATACTTTTTTCCTAAAATCTATGGTTATGCCCATCTATGATAATTCATTATTCTGGTTTAACAATTATGGTGTTTGTTTCAGACTTTTGAGTCTTTTGGATGTAAAGTGGATATGGATGCGCACGAGTACATTCTCATAACATAGTGTTTTTACAAGTTTTACACAGTTAAGAAAACTTGTGGCTTTGTGGAGATGTAGTTAAGCTATTTTCTAGGCCTTGGATTTTGGGGCATTGCTAGATGAGATAGTTGCAATTTTGCATGCATGCTTCGTGCATGGTATGAGGAGGTGAGATGCTTGCTCTTCATCAGAGTGTTGATACGTGTTTAGTCACCCAACATTTATGTGGTAATGCTTGGTGAATTCCTAGACTATGATACTTAGTGTGGACATGATTGGCAAGTCAGATTTGAGTTTGATCTGGTGTTAGAGTCATGCTATCTACATAGTTATTCTCTTTGAGATCTCATATCTATACTTTCCAGTGTGATAGTGACCTTTCTTGGTGAATTGGTTGGATCTATGGGTTGTGCAATGTTGTGGGCTGTCTTTACAGGTACATGTTTGATTCTATGTTGATGCAGGCTTGTTAGTTGGCCTTGTCTGTGGTCACTTGTACATTGGTGCAGCTACTTTGAGATGTGAAGATGGATGATGTTGGGTACATGGATAGTCGATGATGAGGACTTGTAGCATGTGTATCACGATGTCATGAAAAAAAATTGGATACACATCTTTGTGTAAGTTTTTGATAGTGATGGTATATTTTCTGTTTGGTTTGAAGATCTTGGTGTCACTTGGTATGATTGTTTGATGGACATGTTGATGTGTGGACTTGCCGGATTTTTAGATTAGTAGATGTTGGTCATGGTGCTTGGAGAGTTCAGTTGTCATGGTTCAGTGGGAGATTTAACATTGACTGTGAGTTCATCACTTAGTGGTGAATGATCTTCCTTAGTATTGAAGATGTTACTAGGAGGGACTCTTTGATCCTGTTGCTGCAGAAAGGTTCTTTCGCATTTGCGTTGACACTATGTGAGGATGTGTAACATCTTGGAGCCATGGAGGACTCTTGGAGTCTTTGGTTGAGGTATTGGTGGTGCTCTGACATGTGATGTTGGTTTAGACTATGATTTCTATTATGTCTTGATATACTCTTGATTCTAGATTAGAGTTTTGGCATGATACGTTTTATTTGAGACCATGTTATGTTCACTTGGAGCATGGAATCTCCTAAGGGGGATAATAAGATCATGATGTCATGATAATTTCTTGTTACATATGATTGGAGCTTTGACAATGGTCTGGAGGTTCTCTATGTTTTTTATGCCTTGGTCATATGCTCAAGAACTTCATGATAATGCAGTGATGCTTTTGGAGTTTAAGCATGGGATGATTATTTGCTAGTTCTCATGAATACATGGAGAATGAGGTGAGGCTGTATTTCTCTTGAGAAGAGAGAAGTGTTGATGCTATGATTATTCCTTTTAAGTTTTTTCGAGGAGCCTACACCTTAGTTGGACATGAGTTCAATAGAGACCTATGAGGAGATTGCTCTTGGAGGAGTCATTATGGCTTGCATATCTTGGAGGAGCATTCTCATTCCCAGTCTTGGTCTACTCGGCCATTTATTATTTGAGAGGTATTTTCCCGTTATATCTTTTAGATGTGTTTATGTCTTGTGCTTTGATTCTCATGGGAGTGAGTTGAT
This sequence comes from Cunninghamia lanceolata, assembly GCA_027924645.1. Classification (NCBI taxonomy): domain Eukaryota; kingdom Viridiplantae; phylum Streptophyta; class Pinopsida; order Cupressales; family Cupressaceae; genus Cunninghamia; species Cunninghamia lanceolata. The sequence goes on along the minus strand of BSBN01000306.1, from coordinate 10,378,489 downwards.
TCATGGTGATAGTTTTTCATTTTGGATACTCGTTGAGGATGGTTTAGCATGAGTTTATGATGCTTTATCTTTCATAGAAATGGATCTTGAGCTACTATTAGATGGTTCTGGAGGATTCATGGTGATAGAGGAATAGCATGGTCGTCTCCTTGGGTTTGGATTTTCATTTATGATGATTATAGGGAACATGGTAGTGGGTTGTTTTCCTGATATGGGAAATGAAGTAATTTGATCTTCTTTGACTTGAGGGGTTTTTACATCCATGTTGGCTACATGATATTTATCTATTATGTTTGATCTCTTGAGGTTGAACGAGTTTGGATGTTGGTATGGCTTTTCTCTTGGTGGTTGTGAAGGAGATCTTACTTGACACAGTTGGCATTTAGAGGTGTATGTAGAAGGATTTTCTATAGTACATATGATGTGTAGTGATTCTTTCCTTTGTCTTGGTTGTCTTCCTGGATGGTTTGTTTCACATTACATTGGTTTGAGGTTTGATTGGAGCTTTTGTGATCACTAGCTTGTGGTCATGTGTTTTCACTTATGTTCTTGGGTGATGACATGGAGGTTCTGTTATCTCTTTCCTTTGTTGGGTGTGGAACTTAGGAGAGTTCTGGACGGGTGGTGAGAATTGTTCTTGTAGGTTATTTGTTTACTGGCTTTAGATATCATTGTGGATGATTCCTTGGTGTTACATGATGTTGTTTACACTTTCTATATGATGCTATTGGTAGACTTGGTATGCTTTGATCTTTTTCAGATCTGCTTTACCCATGCAGTGGGAGCTCTTGGATGTGTATGTCATTCTTTGGCAAGTTTGTACATGGAGTTTATGGGTGTATATGTCTATCACATGAGTTTACTATGTTCTTTGATACCTTTGAGTACCTATGGATAGATTGGATGGATTAGCACTTGCTGTGTGTTCTATTTTCAGTCGCATGGGTTTTTGATCAGTTGGATGGGAGTGGTTAGGTTTCTGGTTGTTGTTCAATCTGATGTTCTATCTTGTTTCTGGATGATTTCATGGTTGTGTTTAGGTTGAAGCTTTGAAGTTGATGTTGTTGATGCTTTTGTATAGCTAGTGAGAAAAATGGAGTGGTGGCAGTATTTTGTATTCTTTTCTATCAGTTGGATCTACTGCAGATGTCTTGGATTAGACTAGTGTATATTCACCATGGATCGTTTCTTTCCTTTAGAGGATGCCTGAAACTATTGCCTGAGATGGTGGATATCTTGGATGTTGTTGCAGGTGTCTTGGCTGATAAAGTGACTTTGAGTGTTGTTTGACAGCCTGTAAGTTCTTTGTCAAGTGGGAGAATGTTGAGAAACGGTGCCTCAAACTTATTGGCAAGAAGGCTAAAGGCATCGAGCTAACAGGGTCATGTCGGTAGGACAAAGTGTCAAGTCTCCTCAACAATCTGATAAGCTCACTACGGGTTGTTGTTAACTCCTTCATCACTGATAGTTTGATTTTGTTGGGATCAAGTTTTTAGTTCCCTCGATGTATCGATTAGCTATTGGTTTAGCATTTAGTTTCTCATTGGGTTGACTATCTCATATCGGAGGGACAAATTGGTTAGTCTCCCTAACATCCCGATGTGTCTGCATTAGCAGTAACCATTCATTAGTCTGACATTACATTGTTGAAGGGAGACATTTGAATGTCTCCTCGATACTCCGGTGACTACTCTATCGAAGTGACATTGCATTGTCACTGGGACTTTGAAGTAAGTCCCTTTGATGAGCCGATGGAACCAATGTGGCTGTCAAAATGGTGGTGGGGACCATGATAGTGATAACCATCAATTCCTTGATGTGGTGGAAGGACAAAAAAGATAATGTTGTATTGGCAATGCATATCACAAATATTGGTTGAGATAAATGGAGCATTGGCTAACGAATGACTTGGTAAGTCAAAGGGACTTTGGAACTTTAGGGAGAGTTCTATTGGTGTCTCTTTGACAATTAATTATTATGGAGACAATTTCATCGGTGGAAGTTGAATCAAACTATTTCCTTGGATTGCTTGGAATGTAGAACAAATGTGACAATGTAGTTGTACAGTCTGTAACATGAAATTATTTGATTGAGTAGAGAGAGGTTATGTTGTTAGGTTTTTCTCTAGATTTAACAAGATGTAACTTAGTCTCTGTGAAAAGGCTTAGAGCCTGCAGTTGTATTGTAACTGTATTCTTTGGTTGTTGAATAATTAAATGGGTCTAAGCTTTTGGAGTGTGGGGTTTTTTACCCATAAGGTTTTTTCCCACGTAAACCTTTGTGTTCTTGTTCTCTGATTTGTCTTTCATGCTTTGTGATTCTACTTATTGAATCTATTTAATAATTTCTCCTAAAACTGGTTTGTTTCTAAATTGCAATTACTTCCTTCTGAGGGTTAATGTGGGAAATGAACTATGTCTGATTCTGCTTTGTGGCATAGTAGTACGTGCTTTTGAGGTTACCTAAAAAATGAATGTTACCGAAGGCACCTACTGGACTCAGATGCATGTTCTATGATGAGCAAGATTTTCCTTTAGATATCCATTATTAACGAGTATCTGTTAGTAACAGATATCTATTTTGCTTCAGTTTTGCCTTGTATTTAGGCTTGGGATTGTCATAGTTGACTTTCCCTAAATTCTAATGTTTTTACAGGTTTCACTCTCTTCTTCGAACTTCACCCTTCATGTTGATGACTTTTTTTATGCAAAATTGATAAAACGAAAAGGGTTTATTGAAGAAATTGTCAACTTTCTAAAAATATAAGATTTTCTTGGTTATCATTTTATTAAATAATTATTAATAATTTTCTATATAGTGTGTGTCTAAAATCCTGATGGACACACTGATTGAAAAACATCCATAACTTTCAAACCATTTCACCTTTTTTAGATCTGAAAGTTACGTCACACTCTATGCTTTTTTGGCTATAGGTTTAATTTTTTTTTGAATTCCAATTGTTTTTGATCGAGTTAGGTTGGCTGGAAAATTACTTTTTAGTTTTAAAAAAAATTCACAGTAAAAAAATCATAACTAATTATTTTATTGGAAAAAAGTTTCAAAAAATATGTGTCACATCCGAGCATGAGTCCTTTACTTATTTTGAAATATTCAAAAAAATTATTTTTTTTCTCATAGTTAAGTTGGCTGGAATGAAACCCACTTTTTATATTTTTCTAAAACATTTAATAGTTGTTCATTGAAATATTCATTTTTCACTAAGTAAATTTAGTTTTTTCCTTTAAAAAATAGTAGCCCATAAACTAGATTCAATTCTCTACAAATTTTGTTCTTACATATTTTTTGAATTGTGTAGATAATCCATTCAAATTTTCACATGAACTTGATAAGCCTAATTTTAGTATGTTCATTGCCACTTAGAGGTATAGTTTGGCCCATCATGATCCTGCACATACCCTTAGAGTGACAACTTCTTCGTCAAGTTTTGAACATTTAGCTTCTTTCTCATTGAGCTTGATATTTAAGCAATCTTCAATCCTCTTGCCTTCTTCAACCATGAATTTCAAACTAGAGGTCCTATCTTCTGCCACCTTGAGTTTAATGTCACATCATTTATCTTCGTCTATTTGACCTTTTAGTTTGCCAATTTCTCCTTTTGATTCTTTAGCTTGTGTCTTCCATTTTACAATTATCTCCTTTGGTTTTCAAGCATGACCTCATATTTAAAATTTATTTCTCTTGCTTCATCCAGATCTTCAAGAGTAGATCTGAGTTCTCCTTCAAGGTCTACCTCATCCAGATTTAAGTCCCAACCTTTAGGTTCCATTGCTTCTAGATCTGATTCTGGAGCAAAAACATCATTAGACATAGCTTCAGATTCCATGTGTTCAAGTGCAAGATCTACCTCAGTTGTTTGACTTCTCAAAGGTAGTTGGATATGATACCAATTGTTGAACACAACTAGAGACTAAGAGGGGGGGTGAATCAATTTATTCTTAAGTTTTAAATCAATTCCATTTATAGCTTAACCATCAAATCATTTTAGTCAAAAGAAGAAGAAAAAAAAGTAAAACATGCATCACACAAAGACACTAGGATTTTTACGTGGAAAACCCAATGAGAGAAAAACCATAGTGAGGATTAACTAACAATATAATAAGTTCAATGCTATAAAAGATTACAACTTTGTTTTAGGGCTACAACCCAGGGAAGCTACTACTCCCTGCTGACTTGCAAACTAAGGCTACAACCTTAACGTACAATGTGAACAACATCACTGGTTTTCTGACATGGAATGAAATGTGCAATCTTTGAAAATCTATCAACAACCACAAATATTGAATCATTCCCTCTCTGTGTCCTCAGTAAACCAAGAGCAAAGTCCATGCTGATATGCTCCCATGGCCCCTCTAGTACAGGTAATGGCTCATACAGTCCAGTATTCTAACTCACTCCTTTGGTCATCTGGCATACTCTGTAACTTTGCACAATTTTCTTGACATCCTGGTGTAACTATGGCCAGTAATAATTCTCATTAACAAGAGAAATGGTCTTATCTCAACCAAACTATCTTACCAAACCTCCACTATGCTTCTCTTTAATCAGGTTCTATCTCATGGAACTCCTCAGAATGCACAACTAGATTCCTCTAAACAACATACCATCTTGGATTATGTAATCCAACCATCTCATCCTATCTAGGGTAACATGATCCAAACATGCTTTCCAGGCCTATGCAAAGTCTAGATCTTCAGGGTATAATTTCTTAAGTTCATTGAACCCAACAACCTCTATCTTGATTTCTATCAACCAATTTTTCCTTCTACTTAAGTCATCTACAACTCTGTTGGACTTCCCACTCTTGCGCTTCAAAACAAAATTATAACTCTGCAAAAACTCAAACCATTTTAAGTGCCTCTAATTTAACTTTCCTTGATTATTAAGATACTACAAAGCCTGGTGATCAATATATAAAACAAACTCTTTCAGAAACAAATAATGTCTCCATTTCTTCTAAGCTTAAACTATAGGATAAAACTCTTGATCATAAACATAATACTTTTTCTTGGCATCATTAAGCTTCTCACCGAAATAGGCAATGGGCTTGCCTTCTTGACTCAAAGCAACTGCTATAGCATTGCCACTAGCATCATAATCTACTTGAAATAGCTTATTGAAATCCAGGAGTGCCAAAATAGGTTGTTCTATGACTTTCTAATTTAATGTATCAAAACTCTTGGCTACTCCTATAATCCATTTTAACTCTTTTCTATCCCCTCTCATCGTCTCCATTAGGGGTGCATGAATGCTACTAAAATTTTTGATAAATTTTCTATAAAAACTTGCCAAACCATGAAAAGATCGTACCTCTGTAGCATTCCTTGGAGTAGGCCATTCAGTTATAGCCCTCACCTTCTTTGGATCCATTTTAAGACCATCAGCTGAGATAAAAAATCACAAGTAGACCAATTCATTCTTCACAAAACTACATTTCTTCAGATTAATCAACAACTTTTCTTCCCTTATCTTCTCAAAAACTTTTCGAACATACATCAAGTGCTCCTCCAAAGTCTTATTAAAAATCAAAATATCATTTAAATAAATAGTGACAAATTTACTCCAAAACTCTTTTAGTACCTCATTCATGAGCCACATAAATGTGCTTGGTGCATTGGTTAGCCCAAATGGCATGACAAAACATTTGTACAAGCCCTCCTTAGTCTTGAAGCCTATCTTCCATTCATACCCTTCTCTAATTCAGATCTGGTGATATCCACTCTTCAGATCAATCTTTGTAAATTACTTGGCTCCACTCAAGCAATCCATAATATCATCCATCCTTGGCAATGGAAATATGTACTTGATTGTAACTTTGTTGATGGGGAGTGGAGAATATGTACACATTCTCCACTCTTCATCTTTCTTGGGTGCTAGTACTGTAGGTACTGCACATAGAATTAGGATCTCTCTTATCAGTCCTATCCTTAATAGCTCGTGAACTTGTTTGTTCAGCTCCTCATTCTCTATAGGAGTCATTCTATGGGCTGCCTTATTTGACAAACTAGCTCTTGGTATCAAATCCATTTGGCCACTTATCTTCCTCACCGGTGGTAAACCTTCTGGTACATTATCAGAGACAATGTCTTGAAATTCTTCCAATAGATTTGAGACTTTTGCTGGTACATCTTAACATTTATCATGGCTGATCTTAGGAATCAATGCAAAGCAATGAAACTCATGCTTCATACCATCCAAAAATTTCCCACCATCTACCAACAAAAATTTGGGAGCACTACATACCTTTTCTTACACCTCCTTCAAGGGCTTCAACTTATGATGAATTCCATCTTTTGTCAGGGAATAGGTGTTTGCATGGCCATCATGGACAACACACCTATCATACTACCATGACCTTCCCAATATCATATGACATGCATCCATCGATATGATGTCACACAACACCTCATCATTGTGGTCTCCAATCTTGAACTTGACTAAACACTACTCATTGACCAAATCTCTATGGTCCTTCTGTAACCATGGAATCTAATATTGATGTGGGTGCCTTTTCCCTATTAACTTCAACTTGTTAACCATCTCTTGTGAGACAAGATTATTAGTGCTTCCACTGTTAAAAATAATATCACAACACTTATCTTCACACTTGCACCTTATGTGGAATAAACTCTTCCTTTGATCTGGTTCTTTCTCCTCATTTAACAAGGTTCTTCTAACAACTAGGGTTTCTCCCCTTTCAACATCTTCAAAATTCTTAGACCGTGCATATTCATCTACATGTGCAACTAGTGCATTACCTTTAGGTCTTCTATCTGTCCTTCCTTGATGTTGGGGACACTCATAGTCTTGTTCTCCTTCTTCTCCACATTGGAAACAAGTTCCTCTAAAACCTCCTCTACTAGGCCCTTGCCCATGTCTTCCTCTTCCTTTTACTCTTTGCTCACCATTATTTTGGTCACAAGAGTGGTAGGCATTATCTCCTTTCTGATTCCAACTATTGTCTTTTTCTTCACTTTTCTTTTGATCTTCATTTTGGCCTTCATAGGATCTTCTACTAGTCCTTTCGTCATGACCTCTTCTTCTTTTCTTTGTTTTGAATCTTTTATTCAGCTTCTCTTCCACCTTCAAGGAAAATTGGTACGCATCTTCTGTGGTAGTCATTCTAACCAGGCTCAAATCCTCTTGAATACTTGGCCTCAACCCTTTAATATAATGGGCTACCTTCTCCTTGCTGGCCTTTGCATGGCCTATTCTAATGATAATCTTATAAAATTCCTCAGTATACACCTTAGTAGACTTGTTACCCTGTTTCAATCCTTGCATCTTCTTCAACAACTCCAAATCATAGTCCACAGGAATGAATTGATTATTTAGTTTGTCCACCATCTGATCCCATCTAGTAATCTTTCCTTTTCCTCTTCGATTTCTCTCTAACTAGACCTCTTTCCACCAAATACTAGCATGGCTCTTCAACTTCATTTTTACAAACTCAACCCTTTCTGGATCCTCCACATCATCATACTTGAAATATTTTGCCATATCATTTATCTAATCAATAAGCTATTCCAAATTAACATCCCCAGAATAGGTAGAAACTTCAACACTATGCCTCTTTCCAATCTTCAAAATGACCCTCAACAACCTAACTTATGCATGATCTCTTGCATGATCTTGTTCTTGCTTAGATAACTCTTCTTATTTAGCTTCATCTTCACTTTCTCCCCTTATTCTTGGCTCAAACCCTCTTCTTAGCTCCTCTTGTAATGCATCGATTTGCCTCTGTAGGGCTCTAAAACCCTCTTCTATCAAAGCATTTCTCCCACTATGGTTTCTTCGTGGAGGCATTTTGATCTCTAGAGCAAACCCACAACCTCAAGTCTTGGTGTAAACTGCCTCACGGTCGATGATCTATCTACACACTCAGGAACCCTTGCTCTGATACCACTTCATGATGGTGGATTCTGACCAAAACACATACAACAACAATTTATACATTTCAAATAGATGAAAACAAGATCTCAAGAAATATTAGTTAAGCAAGCTACAAATTAATTCATACTTTCTTGATTAAAGTTGCTTGTAAAAGACTACAAATCTAAAATATAGTTCCCAGGGTCATATGCCCTCTTATTATAGCAATATGGGCTATCTTATAATAGAAATATCTAACTTACAAAACATTTTGGAGCTATCTTCTGATATCTACCTAACCTTCTCATGAATGGGACTTGTCAATAACTCCCTTCCTTACTATCGCCTCTGGAACTATTAAAAACAGGCTATAAATACACATCAACACCACTTAGTGTAATTTCCCCAATGTGAACTTTCTTTGAAATGTGTAACTCCCATTTTAGTTCCAAAATGAACCAACTGTCCCTTTTTCTCGCCCAAGAAATAATTTTCAATTTTTTTAAAAAAATTGAAAAACTAGGTAGCGCAACTTCTGGGAGCCATAACTTTTGAACTAGGTGTCCGATTGACAAACTGTTTGATGCGTTAGAAAGCTCATGAAGAGATATATCAAGCAAGAGCCCTCTTCACTAGTTATGACAACTTTAGGGCCATTTAGGGATGTCTAAGTGCCTCAAATTTGATTCTACAATTTTTTTCAGGAACCTCAAAAATAAAAACTTTAATATCTTGCAATCCAGACATGATCTTAGGATGAAATTTACCAATTATGGTTATTTGACTATTCCAAAGATTTGGGGAAAAATTTGGGCCCAACTGCTTCTTCAATATAGGGAACTACTAAAAATAGTATGTCCTAGTATTCTTAGCTTTTTTGGAAACTTTGAAGGTTTTGAATCATTATTCAAGCAAATGGGTATCTGAAAATACAAAAAATAAAAAAAATAGAAAAAAAATCATCATTCTTTGGGTGATACAAGATTACCCTTACACCACTAGATACTCCTACATCAGAAACATCGTGAAATATGCTAAAATGTGAAAGAATCCATCCCAAAAGGATTTGTTCTTCATGTTGGGTTCACCAAAATATGTACTCAAAAAGTGACACAAGCACACATGCAAATGTATTATCCTTAATACACTACATGAACCATCTCCTTGCTGATGGAAACTGTTGATGATTGTTTTAACACAGTCATAACAATAGTTAAAATTCACATAAAATGAACCTAACTGACTTGAAAGATATGAAGGAATCGATTAAGATTCGCTTCATCCCAAGTTTAATATGGTCAGGTCTTGACCTATTGGGCAAATTCAGTAGGTTGATGTGAAGCTGTAATGTTCAAGGTGCCTTACGTGATTTAGGGTTCCTTGTTGGTTTACTGGACTCAAACTATGCAAAAGATCATAAAAAATTAGCATGTTGTTCATTCTTTTGCATAGAAGTGTTACTGTGCTGCAAAGTTTTAAAGGGTTTTCTTGAATTATTGCAGCTTTCTCCTCTTAAATATTTATGAAAACTGTCTTCTTTCAACTTAGTTATGCATACTTTTCAAATATAAGACAATTTCCTTTAAATTCCTGCGTTTTTAAGCTAAGTATTTTCAGATAGGTTGGGAAAAGTTAGAAAGATCTAAACTAAGCTTCATTCATTCTACCAAAGGATCTAATTGTTCTATTAAGCACTTTATAAATCATACAACAATTTGATCAAATCCACAAATTAAACCTTAAATGTAAGTTCTGAGCATTTTCACAAACATACACTTAAGATTGCAAGCTCTAAGAGATAATGTTTTAAACACAAAGGACAGCCAGAAGACACTCAGAAAATAGATGCAAAATTCTAGATTCAATTGTATTAGAAATAGACAGTCATATAAGATTTACAATGTCTGAATGACTCTTAGCTTCATTGATCAAATTACAGAAAAATTACAAGCTTTACAGATACAACAAGGAGGCAAGATGTTCCACACGCTCCTTGTTGCAGACACAAGTAACCTCCTTCTACTTCTAAACTAAAAGGTCCCTGTATTCTAAATGCTGAGATAAACTACAACTGCCAGCTATTTTCTAAAAAATCCCTGTGTGTTTATTACAGCGTACAGAGGCACAATATATACTTGACTGATCTGTCCTCAACACAACTCAAAACCCTAGGTAAGCAATGGTTCAAACCTTTGGTTACAACAATAAATGTTGGAAAACAAGTCTCCCAAAAATATCTCTGCGCATACATCAAATCTAGGCGAAATATGTTCTTCTGGAAACCTTAGCAGCTCAATAATAACTTCTGCTGTCTGCTGCAATGATGTCTTCAGCTGCATTTTGTCTTCATCAATGAAGACCCCTGACTTTTCGCACCTCATCCTTATCTGCCTCAGCCTCTGAGATCTGATCTCCTCTTCCGTGATGTCATCGCCATCAAGTTTCAGCTCCTTCCTCAACTACAAACCTGCAAAGATAGACAAGCAATAAGTATCATTTCACTTAATAAATAGAAGGAAATTAAAATACTTGGTAAATCAAGGCATGACTGTGCAAATGCAAAAATTGGGCCCAAAATCTGTGATTAATCGCATATCTAAATGCATACGCAGCATTAAACTGCTCGAGTCAACCACTGTTGACCAAAAACATGCATCGGGCCTTAAAATGGATTCAAAAATCCATCGCCCTGCTTTCCCACCATTTTCCTTGTATATCGTATGCTCAATCGCAAACATACAAGCATCAAAATATGCAAAGATTCTTCTATTTTAAATTTTCATTTCAAATCCGCGCATTGCATCTTTTTGGCTTGTATGTATCGCAACATACAAAGCGCGGATATACAAGCATTACTTCTCTTTTAATAACTTTTCGCGTCCGGCGCTTGTATGTAACCAATGGACATCTCAATGTATCTTCCAATATATATACAAGTTGGACACATACAACGAATTAACTCCCCTTTACTTTCCTTTGCGTCCGCAGCAATGTATGTCGGATACATACAAGCATTAAAATATACAATGAATTTTCTATTTTGGACTTTCATTTTGAATCCGGCTTGTATGCATAAGGCATTGTATCTCACTGAAATATACAAGCCCGCGAAGCATACAAGGACTTATCCTTGTTTCATAATTTTTTGGGTTTGCGGCTTGCATGTGGACAATGTATATTGGCAATGTATGTATAAATATACAAGCCCGCAACATACAATAATTTAATCATGCTTAATGATCCTTTGGGTTCCGCGCAATACATAAAGCACTTGTATATCGCAAATTATGTAAGATAAACATTGCATGAAACATACAACGAAATAACCATATTCCATAAGTTTTCAGGTCCGTGGCTGATGTATATAGCATTTGTATCTTTCATAATGTATGTAAGATATACCAATGATGGATTTAACAGTTTATTCATTCAAGCTTCGAAAGGTGTCAGGTCCATCCTGCATATAAAGTGTTGTATATTTGCACCTTGCATGCCTCACCTGCCAAACATACAACAAATATACATGCAATGGACTTAACGAAACATTTATTTAAACCTTAAATAGTTTCGGGTCCATCTTGCATGTATAAAGAACAAGCTTTGTATATACAAATGGCTTTGTATATGGAAAGCGATATACAAAGGACTTTGTATACAAGTGAACTTGTATATAAAGAGCCTTTTATATGCAGCTAGATATACAAAGGCATTATATATGCAACATACAAACTTGAATGTACATTTACCAAAATACCCATAACTTGCAAAATATGGCAAATTTTAAGATGGTTCAAAAAGCAACGCTAGCTCATTTTTCACAAGGAATCCAACCATATTATGCCTTGGTACTGAAATGTAATTTTTTCTCTATTTTTAGCAACGTTTGTAATTTTCATCTTCTTTTTCCCTTTACCACCAAGCAAAAAGCAAAAAACCACAGTAGGGGTCATCATTTTGCCTAGGAGTAAAATGGGGTGTGTTGTGAACACCACAACAAACAATCAAACAAAACAATTAAATTCAAAGTATTCAAGAAAACTAAGTGAAATAAATCCATAACTTCCAACTATCTTTCTTGTAGATCATTATTCGACTTGAGACCTAAGGTATTCAATAAGGTGCATGAATTTTTATTTTCAGTTTAGGTGTGTGCACGTGATTAATTATCCTCATCTTGAAGATCGGTTGAACAAACCAGTGACTGGTATTAGCCTACGTAGTTGAGGATATTCCCTCATAGCTGACCGGATAGAGCCTTGCTGCCAGCAAACATCTATAGCCCCGACAAGGTTATCATTACAATTCTTCTAAATAGAGCCCCACTGCCAGTGAGCGTCCATAGCCCCAGTAGAGTTACTTAGATGGCTTGATCTGGATTTTCAGTATAATCCGCTTTATTATATTTTTTAGATTTCCAGTTTTATATTTATAGATATTTGACAGAAATTTCACAAGATCTATGAATTTGTAACTTTATGATGCAAGGAATGAGCACTTGCTGAAATTAAGCTGAGAATTGTAATGGTAGCAAGGGTGACCTCAGTTTTTTCACCTAATATCTACACTGTAAGTTCAACAAACCCAAGGATTTTAGGTGCGTCATCGTGAGAAACTTCCCTTGAATTCTCAATCACTATTATTGAATACAAAATTTCAGAAGCTAAACAACTCTCTACATTCATGACAGTCACAACAGGTTATGCATGAATTGCAAATGATTAACTTGAATATTCTAAATTTTATACTGTTTTCAATGGTTGTTAGCTTGCTCCTTAATACTCTAAAGAAAAACAAAGGTCCCTGCTAAGGAGACAACAACAAACCAACAATAGACTATACAAGAAAAACAAAAACAAAGCAAAAGAAAACTGTACAAATAACAAAATAGAAACAAAACAACAAAATAGAAAGAAACAAAAACAAAACTGTACAAACAACTAACCTACAACAGCAAACAACAAAAGAAAACTATACACTACTTACACTATATTACACAAAAAAAAGGACCTCCTTTTACCTCAAGCCTGGAAGTAGTGTTTCAAATGTCAGTCATTAACTGGTAATGGCACATCTTCCCCAGTCAAGGTCTTGAGTCTAAACATGTTGTCTCCTATTATTTCTGAGACTTGCAATGGACCTAACCATAGTTTGTCAAATTTTCCATGAGTCCCCTTCTTTTCATGTGATTTATCCCAGCACAACACTAAGTCTGATATCCTAAATGTTGACTCTTGCCCTCTTATCAAACCAACTCTTAATTACTGCTTGGTGTTTGGCAAATTTCTCGATGGCTTGACCTCTTTTCTCGTCTAGTTGTAGCATTTGTACTATCCTGGCTTCCCTATGATTATCAAAGCCTAAATACTCATTGGTAAACTTCCATATTGGTATTCTTAGATTTATTGGAAGTATGGGATTAGTCCCATAAACTAAATGATAAGGTGCACTGCCTAAAGCTATTTTAAACTTGGTCCTATCTACCCACAATGCATACTTTAAAAAGGTATTCCACTCTCTAGGACTCTTTGCAATTAGCTTCTTGATTATGTCTAGCAAAATTTTGTTCATAGACTCAGCTAATCCATTACCTTGAGGGTAATAATTTGAAGAAAACTTTAAAATGATCCCGTATTCAAATGCCCATTTAGAAAACTTTAAAGAAGAGAAAGAAGGGTCGTTGTCACATACCAATGAATAGGGAGTTCCAAACCTAGTTATGATGTTTTCTTCAAGAAACTTGATAACTATCTCAGTCGTGGAGAACTTACAGCATGTGGCCTGAGTCCACCTTGTACAGTAGTCCGTTACCGTCAGTATGAACTTGTGTCCTATAGAAGATGGAGGATTGATGACTTTGATGAAATCCAGGCCCCATTGTGCAAATGGTCTTGACTCAATCACAGGCTGTAATGGATTGGCCTGATTTCTTCCCTTATCTACTACAGTCTGATAGGTGTGGCAACTCTTGATGTGACTCTCTATATCCTTGAACATCGTAGGCCAATAGTAACTTGTCCTCAATATTTTATGTGTTGTAGCTAGATGAGAACCATGGCCAGTTCTGTACTTGTCATGCAGTTCTGTCAACACCTTATCTGCCTCAGCTCTATTTAGACATCTCAAATAAATACCATCATGGTTCTTCTTGAATAGAAGACCTCCTTGCACCATATATTTTTGTGCTTTAACCTTCAAAGCTCTCCTTTGAGAAGCTTTCATCTTGTTTGGGTACTTTCCAGATATAAAAAAAGTGTTCAAGTCGCCATACTAGTCTGATGCATCCTGGGAATTCAGTACATACTACTATTTTATCAAATCTGGGTCTGTGTTTGCTATTGTTTGCACCAATGCCCACCCTCTGACAAGATTCATGGGAATGATTTCCATGTCAAACTCTTGCAGCATGGTGATCCATTTGGCCCTCTTTTCCCCAGGTTCGTTCTGCATCAGAAGTATCTTTACTGTTGCATCCGGCACTATGGCTTTGACCTGGCTGCTCAAAATATAATACCTGAATTTATTCACAGCCCTCATTAGTGCGAATGCTTGTCTTTTGGTATCCAAATATCTCAGTTGTGCATCCTTCAGCGGTGTACTCATAAAAGCTATGGGCTTTTCTTCATTGTCTACACCCTTCTACATCAAGGCAGCCGCGACTGAATAGGAGGATGCAAAGGAATATATGTAAAATGACTTTGTGTAGTATGGACTGGTCAATACAGGGGCGTCAGAAATGGCCCACTTGATATCTTCGAATGCAACCCTAGCCACAGGTGTCCACTCTATTTGCGCATCTTTCTTCAACATGGCATTTAACGGCTGCATGATTTCTACAAAACCCATGATGAACTTCCGAACAAAGTTAATTTTACCAAAAAATGATTTCAACTCTTTCCTATTGTTTGGTATTTGCAAATTTTTTATTGATTCTATTCTATCTGGGTCAATTGAGATTCCTATTTCAGAAAGGACATGCCCTAGTAATTTACCTTCAGTTACTCCAAATGAACATTTCTTAGGGTTAAGGGAAATTTCACACCTCTCACATCGTTTAAGTATTTTCCTGAGATCTTCAGCGTGAGTGGATGCATCCTTGGAATACACAGTCAGATCATCCATATACACAACAATGCACTTACCTGATAACCCACGGAATGCAATGTCCATGGCTCTCTAAAAAGTGGCACCTGCATTGATCAGACCAAAGGACATTCTTCTATATGCATAATTTCCCCATTTACAAGTGAAGGTGGTTTTTAATTTGTCATCTCTATCTATTAAGACCTAGTTATAGCCTGAGAAACCATCTAAAAAAGACATCATCTTTGCCCCGTTCACTGCTTGTAGCACTTTGTCTATTGTAGGCAGAGGATAATTATCCTTTTCAGATGTTTTGTTCAAATTTCTAAAGTCTACGGATAACCTAATGTCTCTATTTTTCTTCCTCACTGGTACTAGGTTAGCTAACTAGGCTGAATGTCTGACTGGGAAAATTATTCTAGCAAACAATAACCTCTTTACTTCTTCAAAGATTAAAGGCTCCAAAATGGCGTTCACAGGCCTTTGCCTCTGCCTAAATGGTTTAAGATCTGGTCTCAAAGGTATCACGTGGGTTATGATGGACGTATCATATGTTTTCAAGTCTTCATATGTCCATTCTATGGTCCGTGTTTGTATTCTTTCAGGACACCTAAAATTTCTTTTCTTATTTTCTCAGAGCAAGCCTTTCTAATTAGCACATTTTGTGGACTTTGCTCTGTCCCTAAGTTGTATGAATCACACTTACCCCCCTCTGTTTTGGGTAAGTCTTTCTATCTTATTACCCCATCAAAGTCAAAAATATGCTCTAATTCAATTACCCCTTTGGGTAAGAAGTTGCTCTTCAAGTTGATTATATCTTCTTCATCCGATGTTATCTCAGGCCTTTCTTGTTCGTCAATGATTTGAAACTCAAATGCCTGATTACAAGTCAGAAAATCAATAATTTGCTGATCCCCCCAAATACCTGAAAGTGTGTAACATTATCTGGGATACTGGGAACATTAACTAATTCAACAACAAATCACCTCAATCCTGACAGTGTCAATGGTTTTAGTGTGCTAGCAGCAACTACTAGTGCATCCGGCCTGTGGTTCAGTTCTCTAGGGATATGCTCTAAGTTGAAAGCATCAAATGAATCTATTAAACCCCATACTCTATGTCTGTAACAAATCATTTTCTTGTAGTTGCAAGCATATAGTTTCCTTACTTGTCTGACTACTAGCTTAGAATCTGAAAATACCTTAATCATTTTCACCCTTTTCTTGATGGCCATGACAAGTCCCAAAATTAAGGCTTCATATTCAGCAATATTGTTAGTGCAAGAAAACTGTAGTCTAGATGCTGCTAGATATGATTTACCTTGAGGATCTATGAGTTCAACACCTGCACCTGCACCCTGTTTTGATTTGGACCCATCACATTTTAGTGTCCACATGCCATCTTTACTTTTCTAACCTTTTACCTTGGCATGCTTTGTCCCTTCTATCACTTGTGAGGTGCTGGCCTATTTATTCATGGGTATTTCTATTTGGTCAACTTGCATATGTGTATTTTCAGCTTGTAAATCAGAAAGACAACTACCCTTGTCCTTCTTTCCCTCTCCTAAAACTGAAATTAGAGCATCTACATTATTCTGAAAGTATCTCTATGGTTGATCAGGATTCACATTTCCCTCTTGCATCCCTACCCTCTTCGTGCATTTTTCGTATTCATATTCAATGATGTCTTTGTACATTTTACAACTCTCCTCTGAATGTGGCCTATCGTGAACTCTACATCTGTCCTTATACAGTTTACATTGGACTGGTAGATTTTGTTTAATGCACTCTTCCACCTCTTGTCTGATGGCATGACCAAATTTGTTAATTGCACTGTTTTCTTCATCCGAAGAATTTCCATAAGACTTAATGAATAATGTTGTCTCATGGCTGACAAGTTTTTCTCTAAAGTTTAACATCATGATCTCTTTAATTTGTACCCCATTATTAGTAATCCTATAAACACCAGGTTCAATAGCAACATATAATATTTCATTCATTCGATTATACTCTGTTATCATGTGTTTCATCCTGGGTTCTACCTCTATTCTAATTTGGTTTGGGACACCTCTCCAAGGTAGCCACATATGTGAAAAATCAGTGGCCATATATCCGTTTAATGTCTTGGACCAATCCCTACTCAACAACATTCCATAATTCATGGGTATATCCACTATTTAAATGTCAATGAATTGGCTTACCCTAGGGTCTAAGGCTAATTGTATTTGAATGTTCATCAATTCTCCTATCACACTAACCTCAGTTTTATCTAACTGTGTGACAACCTTGGTAGATTTGGTGGGGGTCAACCCTAGAGTTTTACATATCCCTAAGGGCATTACATTGGTCGATGCACCAGAGTCTACCATGCAATTGTGTATGTTCTTCCCACACAATCTAATAGTTAACAAGAAAGGAGGAGCATCCTTCTTATCAGCATACATTACTATATTTGTATTGGAAGGGTGCTCAACTTTCTTACTTTTCTCTTTAGGCGGTGAATCTCTATTAGGAACAACTATATTAGCAGCAACCTCATCGGTCATGGATGTATCCAGAGATTTTATAAAAGCATTTCTGATCCCTGGGGTTTTCAATAATTCATTCAGAGGTATACTGACCTTAATTTTCTTTATTTCCTCTAACAAGTAACTCATTAATCTTGTTGTCTCTATGGTTTCAATTTTACTTGTTTGGACCTTTTGTACTGTTATTTTACTGTTTGTATGATGATTAGCTTTAAGTATGGTGGGATTGTTGCTAGCATTTTGATCTGGGGGTGTATTGAAGTTGTTAGGAGGGATGGAAGTGGTGAAAGGTCCTCCTGGCCTAGTGTTGTTCCTTAAATTGTAGGTGTGGTTTTTATTTGTTTGTTGAAAAGCCTGCACCTCTTCTGTTTCAGTCAATACTTCATTTTCAATTTCAAAGGGAAAATGAAAAGCATTTAATACAAAGGCTGATTCGGGATAAAGATTTTCACAGAAGTATTGTTCATCCTCTAACAATTGATCTTCTTTCTCTTCTGTAGTTGCAAAGGTAAAGGTTTCTAAAACTAAAGCTGTATCATACCCTGAGGGTACTACCTCATTACCCTTGGGAATGAGAAATTTAGAAGTAGGAGGCTACACGTCTATATTAAAAATGCTGGCTGCTAAATGGAACTGTGGACAGTCAAGCTCAGCATGGGCATTGGTATTGTGAAATATGCACCAATTTTTTAGTGATGTATTGGCCATTTGGATGCCAGCTGTTTGTTTTGCATCATGATTATCTATATTCTCAAAAGGAGAAGCTAGAGTACCATTGTTTGGTCCAGTGTTCCATGTTTTGGGTGGCCTGGGCTAATTCTAATTTTTGTTATTGTTACCCCAGGCCCTATTGTCTATCACTGGCCCCCTGTTTTGCATTGGTTGCCCTTGGTTATGACCTTGATGCTGATTATAGTTTTGGCTCTGATTTGAATATTGGCCTTGGCTGTTATTTTGGATATGGCTCTGATTGTAGTTTTGATTGTAGTGCTGATTTTGATTTGAATTATAGTTCTGATTTTGGCCTTGGTTATAATTATGATTTTGATTGTATCCTTGGTTGCCTCTTCCATAGAGATTCTCATTTCTTAGTTGTGTCACTTTGGTGGCTAATCTTTTCAAGTGTGCAGTGATCTCTTTGATTTCTTCTCTTTCCTCTTGTGCCTTTGCCACAATTGTATCTCTAGGAGGTCAGAAGAAAGGTTGACCACTATTTTGACTGTTATTATCAAGGTTACCTGTGTAAGGAGTTATGGCTTGGATTGGGGTAGAACTATACACAGGTGTGTATGTAGGAACCGGATTTAATAACGGAGTGTGATGCATAAGGACTCCATTCCAAGGTTGTGCCTAATTTTGTACCCTAAAATTTCCTCCATTAACAAATGGACTATAAGTTGTATGTCTCATCTCTTGGTTTACTGAGGCTGCCTCTTTATACGCTTTGGATACTAAATCTATGTCAGGTTTTCTTTTGACAAACATGGCAGTTAAAGGATCCAAGGCCACATAGTACATAGCTAACAAGGTATCATCATCCATGGTGTAAGGGTCTACCAACCTAGAGTAGGCCTTTTGAAATCTGTCATTGAAATTATCAATCAACTCTCCCTCACCTCTTTTTATGGTAGCCAATTTATGATACAAGATGCAAGGATCAATGGGTCCTCTAAATCTAGATAGAAATGCTTCTTCCATAAGTGACCAAGAAGAAATGTAGCCATTGGGTAAGTTTACATACCAGTTAGAGGCTTATTCATTGAAGGTGTAGGGAAACAATCTACACACAATGTCCTCGTGTTCTAATCTAGCCCTAAAGCATGCCTCCTTGAATATTCTAATATGATCTTCTGGATCCTGATGTAACTGGTATTAGGACATATCTTCTCAAGATTTTTGGGCATCTCATGATAATCAGGAAACACTATGGGAGAATGGACATTGAAATAAGCCATTGCAGGTGCTTGTGCCTGACCTGGACCTATAGGAATACTTGGATCCACTGGTGGGATAGGATTTCTAGGAGGACTAGGACCTCTTGGAGTACCTGAACCAAGATTTAAAGATCTAAATGAAGAAATGTCAGGACTCACAATGTTATGGATAGTATAAGGTGATCCAGGAGGTGTGTTAGATGAGCCTCCTGGGTGAGTTATTTTAGGGTTCCAGATCAAAGGACTCTTATTTCACCTTATATTAGGTAATTGCACAAATATATCCCCTAAACTGGATCTAGATCTAGCCCCTCTACTGCTGTTATGAGCCAGCTCTACTTGAATAAAATCCTAACTCAAGTTGGCCCTCCTTCTAGCACCAGAAAACTATTGATGATTGTTTTAACATAGTCATAACAATAGTTAAAATTCACATAAAATAAACCTAACTGACTTGAAAGATATGAAGGAATCGATTAAGATTCGCTTAATCCCAAGTTTAATATGGTCAGGTCTTGACCTGTTGGGCAAATTCATTAGGTTGATGTGAAGCTGTAATGGTCAAGGGGCCTTACATGATTTAGGGTTCCTTGTTGGTTTACTGGACTCAAACTATGCAAAAGATCATAAAAAATCAACATGATGTTCATTCTTTTGCATAGAAGTGTTACTGTGCCGCAAAGTTTTAAAGGGTCTTCTTGAATTATTACATCTTTCTCCTCTTAAATATTTATGAAAACCATCTTCTTTCAACTTAGTTATGCATACTTTTCAAATATAAGACAATTTCCTTTAAATTCCTGTATTTTTAAGCTAAGTATTTTCAGATGGGTTGGGAAAAGTTAGAAAGATCTAAACTAAACTTCATTCATTCTACCCAAGGATCTAATTGTTTTGTTATGCACTTTGTAAATCATACAGCAATTTGATCAAATCTATAGATTAAACCTTAAATGTAAGTTCTGAACATTTTCATGAACATACACTTAAGATTGCAAGCTCTAAGAGATAATGTTTCAAACACAAAGGAGAGCCAGAAGACACTCAGAAGATAGATGTATAATTCTAGATTCAATTGTATTAGAAACAGACAGTCATATAAGATTTACAATGTCTAAATGACTCTTAGCTTCATTGATCGAATTACAGAAAACTTACAAGCTTTACAGATAAAGCAAGGAGGCAGGATGTTCCACACGCTCCTTGTTACAGACACAGGTGACCTCCTTCTACTTCTAAACTAAAAGGTCTCTATTTTAAATGCTAAGATAAACTACAACTGCTAGCTATTTTCTAAAAAATCCCTGTGTGTTTATTACAGCGTACAGAGGCACAATATATACTTGACTGATCTGTCCTCAACACAACTCAAAACCCTAGTTAAACAATGGTTCAAACCTTTGGTTACAGCAATAAATGTTGGAAAGCAAGTCTCCCAAAAATATCTTTGAGCATACATCGAATCTGGGTGAAATATGTCCTTCTAGAAACCCTACCAACTCAATAATAACTTCTGCTGTCTGCTGCAATGATGTCTTTAGCTGCATTTTGTCTTCATCAATGAAGACCCCTGACTTTTCGCACCTCATCCTTATCTACCTCAGCCTCCGAGATCTGATCTCCTCTTCCGTGATGTCATCACCATCAAGTTTCAGCTCCTTCCTCAACTACAAACCTGCAAAGACAGACAAGCAATAAGTATCATTTCACTTAATAAACAGCAGGAAATTAAAACACTTGGTAAATCAAGGTGTGACTATGCAAATGCAGAAATTGGGCCCAAAATCTGTGATTAATCGCATATCTAAATGCATACGCAGCGTTAAACTGCTCGAGTCAACCACCATTGACCAAAAACATGCATCGGGCCTTAAAATGGATTCAAAAATCCATCGCCCTACTTTCCCGCCATTTTCCTTGTATATTGTATGCTCAATCGCAAACATACAAGGATCAAAATATGCAAAGATTCTTTTGTTTTGAACTTTCATTTCAAATCCGCGCATTGCATCTTTTTGGCTTGTATGTATCACAACATACAAAGTGCAAATATACTAGCATTACTTCTCTTTTAGTAACTTTTCACGTCCGGCGCTTGTATGTAACCAATGCACATCTCAATGTATCTTCCAATATATATACAAGCTGGACACATACAACAATTTAACTCCCCTTTAGTTTCCTTCGCGTCCGCGGCAATGTATGTCAGATACATACAAGCATTAAAATATACAATGAATTTTCTATTTTGGACTTTCATTTCGAATCTGACTTGTATGCATAAGGCATTATATCTCACCGAAATATACAAGCCCACGAAGCATACAAGGACTTAACCTTGTTTCATAATTTTTTGGGTCCGCGGCTTGCATGTGGACAATGTATATTGGCAATGTATGTATAAATATACAAGCCCGCAGCATACAACAATTTAATCATGCTTAATGATCCTTTGGGTTCTACGTAATGCATAAAGCACTTGTATATCGCAAATTATGTAAGATATACATTGCGCAAAACATACAATGAAATAACCATATTCCATAAGTTTTCGGGTCCGCGGATGATGTATATAGCATTTGTATCTTTCGCAATGTATGTAAGATATACCAATGACGGATTTAACAGTTTATTCTTTCAAGCTTCGAAAGGCGTTGGATCCGCCCTGCATATAAAGTGTTGTATATTTGCACCCTGCATGCCTCACCTGCCAAACATACAACAAATATACATGCAACGGACTTAACGAAACATTTATTTAAACCTTAAATAGTTTCGGGTCCATCCTGCATGTATAAATAGAATTTTAACCAAGTGCATACAAGTATACGAACATACAAACAACTTTGCATGTGAACCTGATTGCCCATGCGACTATGTATAAAGAACGACCTTTGTATATACAAACGGCTTTGTATATGGAAAGCGATATACAAAGGACTTTGTATACAAGCGAACTTGTATAAAAAGAGCCTTGTGTATGCAACTAGATAGACAAAGGCATTGTATATGCAACATACAAACCTGAATGTACATTTACCAAAATACCCATAACTTGCAAAATATGGCAAATTTTAAGATGGTTCAAAAAGCAACCCTAGCTCATTTTTCACAAGGAATCTAACCATATTATGCCCTGGTACTAAAATGTAATTTTCTCTCTATTTTTTTGCAACATTTTTAATTTTCACCCTCTTTTTCCCTTTACCACCAAGCAGAATAGCACACACAAGCAAAAAGCAAAAAACCACAGCAGGGGTCCTCATTTTTCCTAGGAGTAAAATGGGGTGTGTTGTGAACACCACAACAGAAACCTCCAAATCACTCTCTCTCTCATGGAAAAAGTTAGTTAAGTGGAGGCATAACTTGGGGGTGGTTCTGTTCTCATGGAAGTAAAATATTGTGGAGAGTGGTTGGTCGGTTCTGGGGCCTAACATCTATCAATGTTTGTTCTTCTAAGACTATGACAATGGAGATACCCCTATTCAACCTTAAGGGTGACTAGTTGTCAATCTCTTGTTTGGATTCCTTAAGTTACAATGCCTATATGGTTGTCGATTTTTCTCATTGATGAATCTAAGGTGTTCTATGTATTTGTCCCATTCTAGTATGACTTGGTGTATGATTTCTACATTTTGGATGATTTTGAGAGCATGTTCGTGCTCTTCTACCATTCAAGCTACTTGTTGTTGTCTAGGATGTATTGAATCTATTTCTTCAAGGATTGCCCTAACCCACTCACCTCTAACTCCTGGGCACATTTGTATGCTTGGATGAGAGAGAATTGACCAAGAGTTGACTTTTTGTTTAATCTTGACTATTTGATATGACAAAAGGTTTTCTATTGCTTCACTTGAATGTTGACCTTGTGATGGTATCAAGGAGTTTTCAATTATGGTTTTAAGTTGACCTCGTGAAGAAATCAAGGGATTTGTGTACTCACTTTGTTTTGATTTTCCTCTTTCCCAATGTTTTGGGTTTTGATGTATATTAGATAAATGTATGCAAAGCAATGTTTTTTTGGTTCTTTTTTTATCTGAGAAGATGACTTAATTACTATGAAATGAAATATGAATGCAAACTTCAAATGAATTTCCTAATGTAAACCTAACTATGCTTTTGTTGTTTATGAGATTGATTTTGGAATCTCAATCTAATAAAATCAAATAACAATTAATCTAGTGCAATAAAAGTTTAATCTACAAAAGAAAATAAAGAACTAATCTAATGAAACAAGGGGATACTATACTAACAATGCATAATTTCTATCAAGAGTATAGAAACAAAGTATTACTTTCCACAAGAGCAATTTAATTAACTAATTACTATGAAAGCATTAATAACCTATCATGAATCTGGTGCATGAGCTTTGTATGATCCTAAAAAATCCTTGTATGTGGCAACCTCTTCCTCCTCTACAATAGTAGGGTCCTCCTCTTTGGAAATAGGGATGGAGAGAGCAATTGATTTGAAATAACTTGAGCTTTAAAGCTAAAATTTAAATTGAGAGAGCTTGGGGAGAGCTATGAGTGCTATGAAACCACTATGTGTTGAACACAGAGAATACTGACAAGGGGGGTAAATCAGTATTCTCAAAACTTTTTCATTTACACATTCACTTATCCATTTACCAAATTCAATAACATGAAAGTAAAGTAAACATGAAAAGAGCAGCCACAAATTCATAACACATAGACACCAAGATTTTACGTGGAAAACCCAAAAAGGGAAAAACCATGGTGAGTGTTAGCTCACAATATATTATGATAACAATATCGGATTACATAAGGCTCACCGCCATGGAGCTCACTGCCCAAAGAAATGCTCACTGTAGGTGGACTGACTGTCCATAGAGAAAGAAAGATAGAAGATAGAAGAAAGGATTGGCTTACTACCAAGAGTTGACTACTATAGGTGCATCTACAAAATGCTAAGGTACAGTACCAATTAGTTCAATATACAGATTCCAAAGACTTCATACTATCTGCTAGATGCTCTACATAAACTCTGCTCTTCTACCCTTACTATCAAGTTTTCTGGTCACAATTCTACTTTAGATCGCATACACATTGAATTCGCACACACACTTCCACAACAACACCTCACTCAACACCGAAATGCATCAAGTATATATATTCGCTACAAGATTTATCTCATAATTAGGTCAGCAAGCCAAATATGAACCGTGTATACAAATGTTATATCTTGTCGGCTTGAACTTGTGCATAATCTACAATGCGGACCCAAAAAATCATTCAATAGTCTTCATATAGGTCGGCAACAATCATTCAACCACTTAGATTGATTGTTCAAACAATACATCTTCTCCGCATAAAGATCTAACATGCCTGTCGGCTTGGTTCTTAAGAACATGCTTGATCAATCCATCTATCACATCATAACTCTAATTGCAAACCATAAGAGACTCAAAGATTCATAACCAACATTCATTCTGGACCTCTTTGTGTACCTTCCAAACCGCAGGACAAAATATGCAACAACGGAGGAATGCGGACCCTTTTACTCTGGTACTATGCACTGTTCTTGTCTTTACTCTATTCACCCAGACTTAGACCAATCACAACTTAACTTCCGAAAGTCATCAGGACTTGTAATCGTGAACATAGCATCTTCAAACAATTTTGAATAACATACCTGAACCGCATACCTTGATCATCAACCGCGGAGGCGTACTGACACAAATACTATTATTTACACTATATAATGTCTACTGCCCATACTTAGCCATTTATCCTTCCAGAGTAAAGTCTATTTGCCATGTCGGTGGAATCTCCTTTCTTTGTTGCCATCAATGACAACATTCAATCATTCATCAGAGCAGTGTCTCTTGCCAACACTATGTGAGAAAAATGGCTATGGCTTGAGAGAAAATTGAGAGCATAACAATGCCTTTGAAGATTTTGAAATCTTAGAAAACTATCCTAAAAATGAAACAAAAGGGACATAAGTCTTGCAATGAGCATGAAAATTCTAGTGGAGAGAAAAACCAAACCTTTATGAATGGATACAACAATTTTTTTCCTAAGGGAAAGCTTTGAATCTTTGCAAAAACTAAAGAAATAAAAAGAGAAGCTCAAAGGCCTGTGAAGAAGCTTGGAAGAGCTTGTCAAGATGAGAAGAGATTCTCCAAATTGACAAATAATGAAGAGGTGAGGGGTATTTATACGTTGGGAGATCTCACAAGAGGTGGAGCTGATTGAAGAGTTAACTTCTTTGATTGAAGAGTCAACAGGCTTGATTGGATAGAGAAATGGGCTGATTAGGGAGTGATGAAGGTGTGAAATCTTATCACTTGATGAAGAAAGAGAGTTAGCACGATAAGAAAGGAAGATATGTATAGATTAATTAGGGCTAATTATGGATGGTTGAGAGTGAAGAATGAGTTAAGAATAGGCTAGGATTAGTCAGGGTCGAATTTGCATGAAAACTAGAGCAAAAATAGGTCTTTTTGGGGCCCGAACTAAAGAAAAACTCATGAATGAAAACATGACAAGGTCACCTCAAGGTCTCTTAGGGGAAATTCACTTAAATGGTCAGATCTCCCTTGGTAGATCTAGAAATCAAAGGGGTCGACCCACAAAAAATGGACTCTACAGATGGTTTTGAAGGCTAAGATTGGTCCTAGGGGGCTAAAGATGACATCAAGACCCAAAAACAAGTTGTGAGACATCAAGTGAATGGGTCACCCATCGGAGTTCCACTAAAAATGTAGGGTCACCCAGGGGAGATTTGCCTTGGTAAATTTGGCAACCCAAAAACAATATTTTGAATAAGTTATATGGAACTTCTGGGAGATCATTTGGGCACATACGAAGTCCTTTTTGGGTGCAATTTTTTTGAAATTGCATATTTTTTCGAGAACTATGCAATGGTGCCATTAGTTTTCTTGAAAGTGTCTTAAAATTATACTTTTAGATCATTCTTTAGGGCATCTTGTTAGTCTCTCAGGCCCTAAAAGGTTCGGCAACCAATTGGAAAGTGAGTTTGATGGATGGGGAAGAAAGGATGGATGGGAAAGCTCCTAGGGAAGATTGATTTCCCCTCTTGTGAAGTTGATTACTCATGGCATCAAGGCTAGAAAGCAACATGATTAGCTTTTTGAAGATTGGTTAGGTGACTAGGAAGACAATGTGTAGGACCTTGGAAGGTTAGCTATGGGCCTAGGGAGACACAAACAAGATGAAGAAATTTGATCCACATATTGTCAAGAAAAATACTGTTGAGAGGTCATTTTTACACACTTACATGTAAGTGTTTAGTATTTCATCTCATCATCAGATCATCATGTAGGCTCATGCATGTTTGTAGTGCTTACTGATACAAGCTCTCTTCTTCAACATTTCATGGCAATCAAAAGGTTCCCTATAGAATGCACAAATGATTTTATCTCATGGTTTGACAAAACTTAGGAAAAAAATCCAATCAATCTTTGACCACCTCTAGATTTTGAATTTCTATATTTTTAAACTTTGAACTCTAAAATTTTAGTTCAAATTCAGATTCTGGGGGGTCAAAGTCTTCTCAAATCATATGATTTGGCAATCAAGGATGAGTAAAACCTCATAGTTTTTGGAAAGTTGCCTATCATGCCTATGCAGTCTTTGTTTCCTCTAGAAAGTACTCATTTTGAAGCTATCTAAAATAATCAAATGCATTACACACCACCTGCCCTCCCCATTGAAATGGTCATGTACCAAATGAGATGTAAGTGAAGTAATTTTATTGATGGAATATGTCTCTCATGAGCTCACTGAGGTAAAAAATCATCCCATTGGACCAAGTGGACAAGCATTTATGCCTCCATACCTTTTGAAACATCCACCTTGCTTGTATTCTCCCATTAAAATCCAATCTCCTCACATGCAAAAAATGTAAACCTATGTGTTTGATAGACATATTTCTTTTTTTGCTCTTCAACCCCAGTGTTCCCCAAACCCAAATTTGAACAATCTAGCATCATAGAGAAATATTTTTGTCAAATAGACATGATGGATATCCATGATGAGTAGAAAGATGCGAAAAATCAGCAAGATGGACAACAAGTTGTTTCTATTCATACAAGTTCTCCAACAATACATGAGCATCATATGCATGTAAAAGTTATAAAATCAAGTACTATTATGTAGCCCTTGCATTTTAGTTTATTTGAAGATTTTTCCAATGTATTTTATGAGAAGAATGAGAGGAAGACACATCTATTAGATGACATAGATCTTCAAGCACATAAAGAAGGTAGAGAGGAATGTTGTGTGGATAAGAAATCAAGTATAGAAGAACTCATTAATGATCATGGTGTGAAAGGTTTCTTGGCTCCAATGGAGAATGATCTTGCATGCATGGCATGAAAAGATTTTGAAGAACAAAAATGGCAAAGGATCATTAGCGATCCAATAGAATATGAGGAGGCTAATATTTTTGAAGAATTGCCGAATTTTATAGAAGAGGATAAAATGATATAACAGAAGAATGTTTACACCTTGGTGAAGAAGAGCATCTATACATGCAAAAAAGAAAGGAGAACTTTGAAGAAGACGATTTTGGGTCCAATCTGAACTCCTCATTTGCAAATTTTAACAATCATTCAACTCTTGTAAATCACCCATTGGATCAAATAACGGTGACGAGTGTGAGCTTGAAGATGCTATCTCAAGCTTTGGGCAAAAAGAGAGTTGTTATAATGTATATGTTGATGCAAAAGAACTTGAATTCACAAAGAAAGATCATGATAAATGCATTTTGAGCATGCAAACAAAGAGAATCTAAACTATCATTGGGAGCGTGATCAATATCAAGCTAAATCTTAACACCTCCTCAAGCCTTGCAGAGCCGATTTCTATCTCTTTTCCTCAAGAGTATGGAGTGAACTCATTGGAAACCTCACAAAGAGCCAACTTCTAAAATCTCAGACATTGTTTTGCTGACTACATCCCACATTCGTAAAACCTCTCATGTTGATACAAGTTTGCGCATGGGTGTAGATGTGAATATCACAACTCCATCCTCTATGATTGTGAACCTCAAAAATTGTATATTAATGGAGGAAATATGATTTTAGGTCAATGTAATGTTAATGAACACCTTTAACGGTTTGCTACTTGAGATGAATTGAAGTATGGAATTTCTTTATTCCTTAGCTATGGATTAACAAGAAACACTTTTAAATTTAGCCAAGGGAAAAAATCCCACCTGCAATTGGGTTCAAGATGTAGAAACAAGTGAAATGAAATATAATATAATTGAATGGAAGTTAAAATAGGCAAATAGATGAATGTTTCTGGAAATTTATCAACTTATACACAAAAATATATCCAATTAAATACTGAAACAACATATTTTAAAACAAAATAAAAAACATAATATACATTTTTTCCCTCTACAAGTATAGGAACTTTTACCAATAATTTTATAGTCGATGACGAAGTAGGCTACCGAGTTGTATGGCATTTCCGTTGGTCAGAAAAGCCAAGTCATCTATTACCGTGTGAAAGATGCAAGTAGCCGAGAATAAACATAACTCAAATAAAACTCCGACTACAATCGAGATTTGTGAGTAACAGGAAAACAACTATCTAGAAAGCCGATTGTCTGCTCTACCTCGAGGGTCCTGGGCATCGACGGGAATAATTTTCCTCTGTATTCCTATTACAAGATATCGTTGAACCCAGGGACTATCTATGGTTGTCTAGAAATGGTAAAAAATTCAATATTAACTTTGCAAAACTGTACTTCTTAATCTGGATCCACTTGCATTTATAGCAGAGGACTAAAAGAACAGACATGAAGCTTGTTAAACAAGTGAAAGTGCTTTCTTAATTGGACGCACTTGCCTCGTGTTGTCATGTTGGTTGTTTACAATTTTTTCGAATTGCCACTGATCTGTTCAACTTCTTCCACTACCTCTTCCACTAACATTAATCAACTGTTTCAATGGTTCTGTTTTTAAATAGGATTGATTTCTGTGAACTAATCTACAAGATTTTGACTGTAACGTACCATCTGTTTAAGCTCTTCCTCTTAATTGTATGGTCTTTAGGAAACCATTCTTTCTGGAACGCACAACCACCATAAAAGACAGCTACGAGAGAAAAAAGAGGACATGAATGAATGTAATCAACAGATATTTTATAACAGTCTTGGCCTCGTTGTGAGAAGTGACACATCAAGGAATACCACAAGACACTCTAGTTTCATTTTATGGTTAAATTGGGCTGGAAACTCCCCCATATTTTTCAAAAATATTTACATATCTACCCTAGACTTTGAGTATGCTAAAAATGCTGTAGTGTCATCACACCAAACTCAGTACAAGAACAATGATTGAAGAAATTCCTCGACAATGATTAAGTTATTCCTTCCCTTCACTGGAATATGTTTTAATCAGGTCACCTTTAGATGTGTCCGAGAGTTGTTCTGTTAGTTTATGTAGGGTTCTTTCTTCATACAAACATTTTCTTTTAAAAGTTGAATAGCTCCAAAAATTTTCTTTTAAAAGTTGAATAGCTCCAAAAGGAAAATAATGGTAAAGCAAACAATCTGTGAGGGTAACCTTATTCAGTTGGAAGGTTGTAAAATCGGCCATAATTGAAATACAAATTGACCAGAAGTCAGTTATTTTTATTTTTATATGCTAATAGCACAGTCCATTAAGATGATGGCATCACAATGTTTTATTGTGGGGTCAAAACCTTTTGAATAGCTGACATGACAACATACTGACTTCTTAGGTGAGGCCAGCTGTGAGTGCTTCAGTATTGAACAAAGTTATTTTTATATGTACATGAATAATACAGCCCATGAAGGTGTTGACGTCACAATGAAAAAGTTATGGGATCAAAACTTTTTGAATAGTTGATATGACAACATGCTCAAAACTTTTTGAATAGTCGACATGACAACGTACTGACTGCTTAGGTGACGCCAGCTGTGAGTGCCTCTGTATTGAACAAAGTCCTTTTGTAATGTTATGATGCAGTAACTTTCAAAACGGATGATACTTTAGGTTTCACCTTTTGCACAGCGAGTACAACATGATGGGCTGTTCTGCCTTCCATTGTACTGAGTACTTTAGGATTCTTTGTTTATTAAAATTCACAGTTACTAATGCTACTTCGACTGAACTCCCTTTCTTTGGGTCATTGTTACTTTTAACAAAAGCTCTCTCTATTTATCATCAAGACTGCAATCAACATATTCAAACAAAGAAACGTACTATCAAACTCAAATCCAGATGAAATTTTGTAAGAAAATGTTCTGGTGATTATAAGGTTCCGTAATTCTCGAGAATTCTTTCTAGTGACATGACAAAGTAATTAAAATTCAATTTTAACATTCGGCAATATTATGCAACGGACTAGAGTCAAATAAAATCGATGAATGAAGATGTCTGTGATAAGATAAAAGATTTAGTGGGAACTGATAAAACTAATGCTAAGTCATGTTAGTGGTGTCTAATACGGATGAATGAGGATTTCAAGTTTATAGAAAGTTGCATCAAGAAATTATAAATACATTAATCTAGTGTTATTACACACCACTTGCTCATGTAAGTACTAACATAGTTCAGCTGGCTTTTAAAAAATAAATCTCAGGGCAAAAATATGTCTAAACCAGGTATGATCAAGTGGAGGTTAAACGTGAATAAAATCTGTAATGCTTATTATTCCTATTTATATCTACAAGACTGTATTCAATAAGATGGTTGTCTTTAAATTTTATTATTAAATCATATTTTTAATCAAACTAAAAGTATGTTTTACTACGTGTATGCAACATAACTAACTAAATCATTATTTCATATCCTATATTTTGGCTGATAGTTTAATACTGCAGAAACATTGTTTATAACTACCAAAAAAATTGTTGTAGAGTATTGGTTTTTTAGTCAGTAAACAATTTGCTGCCCCGTGTATGAATAATTGAATGATTTTTACTTAGCGTAATGAATTTAGGGGCCTTTTCGAGTGCATGAATAACCACACTACTTTCATTTAGTGTTAAGGACAAAGGGGCTTCTCCAATGAATGCATGGAAAATTGTGCTTCTTTGATTTAGTATTAATGATAGAGGTGTCCTAGTGCAGGCTGCACATTGTATGAATAATTAGACTTCTTCAATTTAATTTCAATTTCAAGGATTGAGAGACCTCCACACTAGATGTATCGCACATTCATTCCACATAACATATTTAATTTGCAATAAGAAAGGAAAGTATGAAACCAACCATCAAAATACATAACACATGAACACCAAATTTTTATGTGGAAACCCAAAACGGGAAAAATCACAATAAGGATTAGCTCACATATATATATGAATAACAATACCGATTACAATTAGGCTCATTGTCCATAAAACAGAATGCTCACTGCAGGTGGCTCACTGCCAAAGGACTCACTGTCCTGAATGGAAAGAGATAGAAGAAGGAGTGGCTCACTGCCAAATATGAACTGCTAGTAATGTATGGGACTCATGCTGGAGATACAATTCCACTAAAACTCAGAATACTGACTTAACACACTTCATCTTCACCTCAAACTTATCTTATCCTTCTCTGCATTAGATTTCACTCACACACACTTAACTCTTTCACATTGCATATTCTTACACATTCACACAACAATTCAATTTTGTATATATACTACACTCAAGAAAAACATCAAACAGGCCGCCAGAAGGATGTACCATGTGGCTTCTTGTCCTATCGACCCAAAACTCAACTCTATATGCTTTGTAGAGAGAACCAAAGCATGTAGCACATTTAGATAGGTCGGCATAACTTATTTTTAATCCATGACTTTGTTCCATTCATGAATCAACTTCACACAATCTCAACACCTTTAGGCCGGCTCAACTGGTGAAGTAGCAATAGCATGAGCTAACTGTTAGTTCACAACTCAACATGCAGACCGCCAAAATGCTTACCACTTGGAGACAACACACTTTTGACATCCATAAACTTATCCTCAAATTTGCATAGAAAAATATTCATTTGTAGTGGAATGCAGAGCATTCCAATATACCACTGGTACTGTCATTACAGAGTCCAATACTCTGTCAACTCTATCTTTCATGCCAAAGGGCTTCAAGACCTGAAACTCTAGATTTAGATTCCTTTAGTATGCACCAACAATACCTTACAACCGCATAGCAAGATTCTTCATAGCAGAGGAATGCAGACTGAAATACTATGACCCTATCATAGGTTCTATATTGCAAATGCCTTAGGAAAATCTTCAGGGAATTGTTCCTGACTGCGAAACACCAAAATGGAAGGATATCATGCTTAGGTATATTCTCCTCCACATTTCAATTAATAGCTTCTCCAGATCAACACTTAGGTGTATTCTCTTTCATATCAATCTTCGGACCAACACAATTGTATCCTTACACTTTGTTTCCATTCTCTGGACCAACACAACTTTGTCTCTACACTTTGTTGCCATCAATGATAACACTACTCACTATCATGCTCATTAGCCTCTTCATCATCACGCGTATGTTGCCAACAATCTCCCCCTTTGTCATTGATGGCAACATGCACCAAAACTTATCCCCCTTTGTCATCAATGCCAAAGGAACTACCTATACGTCTTCAAATCAAAACCTCTCTCCCTATCTCAAAGTTGATCTTGCTTTTCTATGCACATACTCCTCCTTACTGTTTTACTCCTATAATTTAATATGTAGACCAAAGTTGTTTTCTTCTATCTATCTGCATGTGTACAAGAAATCAAAGTATGAACCTTATTACTTGGTAAGAAGAATATCCTTGTATATATTCTTTAGCTATAGTACTGTAGAGTCCCAATGTGTCTTGGCAAAGTTGAGTACCTATATCTACCCATTAATTTGCAAAAGTAACTCTTCTACTTCTTCAACTAATGCAGGTGCAGTTGTCATCTGAGTAACCTTATCATCTTCCTTCAACATCCCTATCAGTGCTCCTATATTGAAACTAAAATAATTTCTCAGCTGACTCTTCTGATCCTTGATCAGTTCTCTTTGATTCTATAGTTTCTTGATTATTGCACAAGTCTTTTCAATTTTAGCCCTTAGATCTCCATTGTTATCCTTTAATGGCTCATAAGTTCTAGAGATATTGGCTATTTGCAATTCAAGACCATCAATCTTGTCTTTTATCTCTTTTGTAGTAATAGGCCATGATAAGCAGTATTGATGCATTACTTTTGCTTTGCCTAGGGTATTTTTGAATACTCTTTACACTGATACCCAACATGTTGTGTGCCTTGGAACATTTTTCTGATATATCTATTAGTCTTGTATTGTTAATTTGTTCCATTACTCTCTTCTTAGCTTCCTTGTCTAAAGATATAGAGTGACTATTGATGGACTCCAGTAGATGTTTCATTTGTTGTGAAGGAGTCAAGGAAGTATCTTTCTTTATATCTGGTAGAATTTTCTCAAGGGCCTTTAGTGCTTCCTCTAGAAGCTCATTTCCTTCTACTTGTGATTGTAATATTTCTTCCTGAGAAGTAGCTTGAAAGATGGTTCCAAGTTGTAACTTCTTAAGTGGAGAGATATTTGACAAATTGATTTGTCCATCCAAGGATGGAAATTGGAATAACTGAGGGGATGCAATCGACTAAATTTATCTCTGTTGAGCCAAGAAGTCTCTGATGGAGACTATTGGAGAGACTCCGGAACACTCACCTTCTGTATTATTCTTCTCTTCTTCAGAAGCAAAGACCATGTGTGATCCAAAGATCTCTAGAGGACAATCTTCTGTATTCTCTCGAGGAACAAAGGCATTATCCATAGTGTTTTCTACTTGTTCATTTTCCTTCACGACTATCTCACTCTGTTCTCCTTTTTCAACATCTTTCTTCTCTTATAGAATCTCCTTCTTCTCTTCAACATTCACTATATTCTCTGGAGGCAGATTGACAACACTCTGATCCTCTACATTAATGGTCACCAGAAGAGATAGCACATTCTGTTATGTTAGAAGATCTTGTTCTATACTAGTTGCTGCAATCACTTCATTTTTCTCTAGAATGTCATCAACCTTTTCTCTTTCCTCAGAAGAAGACCATTCTATTATATCAATTTTCATTTCCTTTAGGATATTTGTATTTATTCTCAGTGTCTCCTTTTCTAACCTCTTTATTTCCTCTTTATCATTGGACATTAAGGTATTCAATCTCCTTTTTGTTCTAAATTCTTTGGCTAACCTTTGAATAGCCTTAGTCTTTTCTTAACCAAAAATTGAAGGACAAATTTTCCTAATTACCTTATTTCTCATTTCAGTATCCTTATTCATGGCTTCATCTCTTCTCTTTGTTAATAAACTAGTAAGACTATCGGGTAATTGATCAATAATTTCTATTAAGGCAACATTGAAAGCATCCATGTACCTGATTATTGTTGTTTCAATGATTGATTTGTCATTTGAAGATCTTTCATCATACAGTTCTGCTACTTCTTTTAGATTTCCATATTCTGTTATGGCACTAATAGTAGCTTCAAGTTACAGGGGTGGAGGACTTGATTCCTTTGAATTAGTTTTCTTTCCTTTTCCCTTAGGAGACTCATCTCCTTTATCAGATTTCTCTTCTCTTCTTTTAAAAAGGAGCCCTTCCTTTTCCTTTTCACCTTCTTCCTCACTTCCTGTGTCAATAGTATCAATTCTTGCTTTCTTGGTGCTTGTTTCTTCTTCAGAGGTTTGGGGCCCTCTTTTCTTCTTCTGAAACAATTTAGGTCCTTCTTCTTCTTCCTCTTCTTCATCATCATCATGGCTGATGTATTTTTCCCTTGTAGCCTTTTCTTTTACCCTTCTCTTCTTGGGAGACTGATATTATGCAGAGGCACTTGATGTTGTTTTCTTTGTAGAAGATGTAGCTCCGAAGGCTTTTGGAACAGTAGGAGTAGAAATAGAAGTCGTGGCAAACCTTCTTGTGCCAGGAGAATCTTCTGGAGCAATAGTTGTGGCTTTGGATTTATCTACATGGCCCTTTGGTGAAATCATCTCCTCAACCTTAGTCCTCATTTTCTTAACATTTTCTTTTATTTCTCTCTCCTTCTGCTTCAAATGCACTTCAATGGCTTTCTCTTCGTAGGTTCCAAATATTTCTACAGAGGTATCTCTAGGTTTTCTTAGCATTAGGTTTGTAAGACCTGTAATTATATATCGTGCAACCTCATACCCTATCTCTAGAATCCAAACTATTCTAGGTTCCACAGCTTCCATATAACATTCATCTTTGCTAACCATAAAGATGATGTCATCCGTGTATTTATCCACTATCATCTTTGGGATTCTTTCTCTAGCTCGCATGTTTTCTTAGAATGTTTTGAAGAAACCCCATAATGTAGCTTTCTAGGTTTCTAAGTTACCCAATCTTCTTATATGATGTCTAATTTGTACTTCTGTTGGAACATGTCCAAACCATACGATGTTCTTTGTGCTAGGAATTTCTCTAAGAAAGTAAAATAGTAAGCAAATAATCAAAGTAACAAATTTGAAGGGGTACCTAGAGTCTTTTGTCTTATATAGGTTCTCAAGCAATTGTTGTCTCAGCAGTTCACACAAGTCATAATTTGCACCGTTCTTAACCATATCATATGTTGTGTAAATAGTAGCTACAGAGACAAAGTTCTCTCTATTGGTGAAGCATATTTTGTATCTAATCATCATTCATGCATACTTCATAGTAGGGTCCTCAATATCATTTACATTTAGGGCTCTCTTGTCATACTTCTCTCTAGTGAGCTTCATCACCACATCATTTTTCCCAAATTTTAGTGTTGCAGCTGTTGTGGTGGAGCATAACCCTGTCACAACCCTAATGGCTTCCTTGTTTATCATATGTGGCAGATCCAGCCACATAATTTTGTCATGAATATAGCTCAATACATACTTGAACCAAGCATACTCATAACATAAAATAGGAAAGTCATTCCACACATCCAATTTCTTCTCTATCAAACCCTTGAATTCAGTCTTTAACTCAAATTCATCATCGGTTAACTCATTTACCCATACTTCTCCCAATTTAGCATGATTATATTCTTCCATTTTTGTGTGGATGTACATCCTCACATCCTATGTATGTAAAACACCATATAGAATGCTAGAAAAATCAATGTGCGAATCGCTTTCCATAGATTTAAATAGATGTCATTTTAATTTAGGGTGAGGTCAATCCACAACCTCTACAACTTGTGGGGTAAACATCTTCAAACTATAAATAAGAAACTTAGGGCAAGATAGAAAACTGTAAATACCTTTTAATCACTTTCAGTTAGGGTTTGATTAGCTCCTCCTTGCTCTTTCACTTTCTCCCTTCAAAGTTTGATTGCAAATGATCTTCTTGTTAAGCGAGATTTCTTTAAAACCCCTTTTTGTAAAACCTAATTCACATTCAATGCACAGATTGATAAAGCTATCAAAGCTTCAACTGTGATACACACTGTCACCTTCAATTGCTCTGCAATCTTCCACAATAAAACCTTTTTCACCAATGTTTTTTTCAATAGGTCAAGCATGTCAACCTACACCACATATCCACATGCTAAGAGCATTAGCACCATATCTTTGGTAGGGGCTTACATTTTTTCTATTAAAGCTCCACCTAAGCCAAAGCTTTCTACTTAGTTTCTGAAGGAAACATCTGTACTAGAGACTGGTACAACCTTATCCTTCATCTTATTTTCTTCATTCTTTTTCCAGACCTTGTCCATTTCTTTCTTTATCTCTACTAGATCCACATTCTTCACTCGATCACTCTTCTTTACCGGATCAACCTTCACATTCTTACTTCTGCAAAATTTAGTAATGTTACCTAATTTGTTGCATTCAAAACATCTGACATTTTGAACAAGCTTACTTCCATTCATTCTGGATCTGCATTGATTAGCCTTATGCCTAAATCTACTAGATGTATAATAATAACCATTGAAAGATGACCATCATACCCTTATTGTAACCATTCATCATTTGATTTCTACATTCACTAGCTCTATGACCAATTCTTTGACATGTAATACATTGACCAGAGAATGATTGAGCATTTTGCTTCATCTTACTCCTACATTCCATAGCCTTATGTCCAAATTTATTGCAAGAGTAATAGTAGCTAGAGTACCTCTATATAGCAGGTTGTCTGATAGGTGGCCTCTTGAAATTTTTCTTCTAGTTTCAAAATTGTCTATTATTACCCTTCTTGACTATAGTTTTCTTTTGGTTATTGTTCTTCTTCTCAGCATTGTTTGAAGTCTAATTTTTCTTTGAACTTTCACCCTTTTCAAATTCTAATCCTTCTTTATCCTTAGAAGCCTTTTGATTTGCAATCATTTCATCAAGTACTATGGAGCTTTTGTTGAATTTGTCTTCTTGAATTTTTGCTTTTCAAGTTCAGTCTTTAAGACCACTATTTCTTGTTCAAGCCTTGAGCATTCTTCAAATTTGTCTTTTAGTTTTTCATTTAGGCATTCTTCAATTATTTTTCCTTCCTCAATTTGCAGACTGGTGATTGTCTCATTTGACTGATTAATCTGTTTATTTACTTCCTTGTATCATTCTTTGAATTTCTTATTTTTCTCTCTCAACTTCTTGATGCATTCATCTGCTTCCTTAATATTTTTTCTAGATCTCTGTTCTTACATTGAACTTTTTCCAGATCTTCAAGGGCTGATTCAAGTTCCACATTCATGTCAACTATGTTGTCTTCCTCAATAAATTCAATAGTAGGGATTTCTTTCAGAGGGATAGGATATCTCCTAGGTGCCATGTGTTCACACTTCAAGATCTTCCTCAAGCAGTTAAGCTTCTTCCAAGGAACTGGGCTCTGATACCAATTGTTGAACACCTAGAATACTGAGAGGGGGGGTGAATCAGTATTCTATAAAACCACTTAAGCATTTAAACATTCATTCCACATAGCATATTTAATTTGCAGTAAGAAAGGAAAGCATGGAATCAACCATCAAAATACGTAACACATGAACACAAGATTTTTATGTGGAAAACCCAAAAAGGGAAAAATGACGGTGAGGATTAGCTCACATATATATATGAATAACAATACCTATTACAATTAGGCTTAGTGCCAAAAGGACTCACTACCCATAAAAGAGAATGCTCACTATAGGTGGCTCACTGCCAAAGGACTCACTATCCTGAATGGAAAGAGATAAAAGAAGGGGTGGCTCACTGCCAAATATGAACTGCTAGTAATACATCTTACTCATTCTAGAGATACAGTTCAATTGTAGCTCAAAATACTGACTTAAAACACTTCATCTTCACCTCAAACATATCTTATCCTTCTTTGCATTAGATTTTGCTCACACACACTTAAGTTTTTCGCATTGCATACTCTCACACATCCACATAAGAATTCGATCTTGTATATATATCGCACTTAAGAAAAAACATCAAATAGGTTGGGAGAAGGATGTACCATGTGGCTTCTTGTCCTCTCGGCCCAAAACTCAACTCTATACGCTTTGTAGAGAGAACCAAAGTGTGTAGCACACTTGGATAGGCTGGCATAACTTATTTTAACTCCCATGACTTTGTTCCATTCATGAATCAACTCCGCACAATCTCAACACCTTTAAGTTGGCTCAACTAGTGAAGTAGCAATAGCATGAGCTAACTATTAGTTCACAAGTCAACATGCGGACAACCAAAATTCTTACCACTTAGAGACAACACACTTTTAACATCCATAAACTTATCCTCAAATCCACATAGCAAAATATTCATCTGCGGTGGAATGTGGAGCATTCCAATATACCACTGGTACTGTCATTACACTATCATTATAGACTCCAATACTCAGTCAAAAATATCTTTCACTCTAGAGGGCTTCAAGACCTAAAACTCTAGATTTAAACTCCTTTAGTATGTGCCAATAATACCTTACAACCGCATAGCAAGATTCTTCATAGCAGAGGAATGCAGACTGAAATACTGTGACCATGTCATATGTTCTATACTGCAAATGCCTTAGGAAAATCTTCAATGAATTGTGCATGTATAGGAGACCAAAATGAAAGGATATCATGCTTAGATAAATTCTCTTCCACATTGCAGTTAATAACTTTTCCGGGTCAACACTTAGGTGTATTCTCTTCCATATCAATCTCTAGACCAACACAACTGTATCCTTACACTTTGTTGTCATTCTTCGGACCAACACAACTGTGTCTCTACACTTTTTTCCATAGATGACAACACTACTCACTGTCATGCTCATTAGCCTCTTCATCATAATGCATATGCTGCCAACACCAAGTGCACAAATAATTGGACTTCCTTGACTTAATGTCAAGGTTGCCAAATTTGCCTCCATACCAAATTCACATGTGAAACTTATCTTTAAGATGTCAATTCTATACACTTTTTATGAACCATTTAGTTATACAAATAAACCATTACCACTTGACTTGTATTAGTTATTTTTGTTTTTTATTCCCTTGTCTGTATTTTTCACTATATTTGAATGATCTTAATTGAAATGAAAAATGTGGATATTAAAAAATTTGAAGGATCCTTTAACATCCTCTTTAAACTTCATGTTACAATAAATCCAATTGTTATTATGGTAATTTGTTGGATATCATTGTTGCCACCAATAATATTGATAGAATTCCTTGTAGTGACTTTTGATTTCCTAGACTACTATTTGCTTGGTGATTTGTAGACTACCTAACTCTCTTCTCAAGCACTTCTTACCCCTCATCTCTTATGTGCATAAATCACATATAAACAAACCCAGACTTGACCTACCAACTTTGGCTATAAATATGGCTAACATAAGGCTATTCAAATATTTTGCAAGTATCCTTATTGTTGATTGCTTTCTACTTGTTATTACTCTCAGATTCCATGAGATGTACTAATCATTGGATAGCTTAGATGATAGTTGCAATTATATGAATTTATTCATATCAACATCCCTCTATCCTTTTCCCCTTTATGTTCAAACTCTCCACTCTTTTCTAAAGATAAATTATGAATTTTATGGCTACAAGAACATACATACATACATACATGCATGGATGCATATGTATGTACGTACATACATACGTACACACACATACATACATATATGCACATAAATCAATACATCATCAAGGACCCTTGATCTAATATTTCCATTGGACTTATACTCCA
This sequence comes from Cunninghamia lanceolata, assembly GCA_027924645.1. NCBI lineage: Eukaryota > Viridiplantae > Streptophyta > Pinopsida > Cupressales > Cupressaceae > Cunninghamia > Cunninghamia lanceolata. The sequence goes on along the minus strand of BSBN01000306.1, from coordinate 10,337,895 downwards.
CACAATTACAACCTTTTCACAATCCAAAGAATAATTTAACTTTTCTTATTTTCAATATAATATTGTATCCATACCATTATGATAATTAATAAAAAATCTATATACTATTACTACATAAAAGGGTTGGATGGGTATGCATCTCTACCCCTTTCTCTCATGTCCATATTCTTCTCCCATTTCTATAATGTGAAGACAAGTAAGAAACATTTGATTTTTGTTCCTTAGCATTCTCAAAATTAGAGGTCCATATCCACAACACATATAGAAAAAATGATTAAGATCCCAAGGATGAACAAAGATATTAGAGACATTCCTTGACCATTTTAGGAAAGGACAAATGTCTCTATAATTAGGACTTGGTATTGTATGCCTTGTAAATTTAGGTAATAATTTATTATTATAATGTATTGTACTATTTTTCCTAAAATTTGATCCCTCATGGAATGAAACATCAACCTTCAAAGAGTCCATGTGATTCATTGAACAACACACTATGTCACTTAGAATTTATATTATGATAAGTGTAATAGAGTATTAAAGTTGGGGATTACATATAGACTATGTTGAGCTTCATTAACCAACTATGAGTAATTAGTACTCTAATGTGGAGCATTTTAGTTGACCATTTAATTCCTTTGGTTGTAGGATTCAACATTCAAAATTAGGAATACCATTATATGGTGGAAGGAATTACATTTGAGGTAGAGTGCTTGAATCTAAGATGGACTAGTTTGACCATGACTTGGCTTATTTTTTTGAGCCTAAGGTTTTGAGAAATCATTTATACTTTCTTTGATCTCATTGCCTTACATATTTTGGATAATTTGGATGGAGATTGTATGGTGATTTTGTTGTAAGTATTTGACTCTAGATGGTAGAGTTGAATATCTCCTTTGATAACATTGATAAGCTATTATCTTGTAACATTTCTTCTTTCTAATATAATCAATGTATGTTATTGTTGCTACATTTTTTTTAGCAAGGATTTTCTAGGCTAAACATTATGATATGAATTTTATACTACTAAAATTTATGTAGATTATGTAACTTGCATAGTTTCTTTCATTAGTGATATCTAGTTTCCTTTAATTTGGTATCGGAGCTTGAATCTATAATTTTTTAGATCCATGTGAGGAGAGAAATTTTTTAGACCTATTGTATCAATCCTTGTAAAAGTGAGAGATTTTCATAGGTTGATCATGATTTTTGGTATAGAGAATAGCAAACAATTCTTGAATGGAGATTGTAATGTTTAATGACACTAGCTTTGATATTTAGTATCTCAAGATGGAGGACCTATTAGGTGATAGACATTAGTGGCTAGTAAAAATACCACCACAATGGTTGGTGATGACTAGAAGATAGGACTAAAAGTTATAAATCTACCATCTATCCATGTCTTTTAGATTCATTGTTTCTATTTTTTTTTCTATGGATACCATCAAGAAGCCATGGTATAAGATTGGGGTTCTATATCAAACCAAGTCCCAAGACTAAACAATATTTTCCTATAAAACAAGTTGTACTCCCTAAGGATGTTAGATGAACATTTAATGATAGAGAACTTGAAGGTATTCAACATTATGGCTAGTTAGTTGGCATTTGTTGATGTCAAGATAGGTGAAAAAGTAAGTCCATTACCTTGCTTTGTTCTCTTCTAGATTTATGGAAAACACTTATCATAACAATCAAGGGCACCAACTGGAAACTATAAATTAAGGAGGTGGTTTGATATGTGTTGTATTGGGAAATAAGATGTAAATACATCTATTCTATCAAAAATTATTTTATTGTTAAAGGTTGAACAAAGAAAAAAAGAAATAAAAAGAAGAATGACAAAAGATCCAAGTCAAAAGGGAGATCTAAGTAGCTTAGTAAATCTAAGCTCAAATGCTAGAAAGGTGGAAAGACTAGTCACATTAAGAAGGATTAAAAAGAGAAGAAGGATAAGAAGGACTCTAATGATGAATCAGATTCAAAATCCTCTACTAAATAACTAGGAGATGTGTTCCTTGTATCATCTAGTACACATGTATGTGAAGATGCATGGTTGATAGATTCTAGTTCCTCTTACCACATGTCTCCTCACAAAGAGCATCTTTTAATGTATGAGAAATACAATGTTGATGAAGTCTTCTTAGGATACAACTCATCACAAAATATCAATTTCCAAGTAAAGTTCATGATGGTATATAGTGATGGGAGAGTGAAAAGTAGTGATGGGAGAGTGAAAACTCTTTCTAATGTATTGCACATTCTTGGTTAAGTGAAATTCAATTTATATAAGCATATGAATTATGTACGTGTGCACATGATCTTTAGAAACTTAGAAAGATGTAACATGGTTAGAGGACTCATGGTGTTTTCTAAGGGAGTTCATTCTAAAAAATTGTTTCACCTTGAGGCTAGCAATCTTATTGAATGTAATAATCTTGATGTTCCTAGAGAGAAGCATAATCTTCCTACTATAAGACTATGTTGTAGCATGAAAAAATAGATCACATTAGTAAGAAATGTCATAAGGCATTGAGATATAAGAAAATGGATAAGGGTCTTATTGCCTATACTTTAGACACTAATTTTTATGAGAATTGTGTTAAGTTTTCTTTGAACTTTGTTAGATTTGATGGAACTTTAATCTAATCTATAGTGATGTATTTGGTCTTGTTGATGTAACCTCAATATAAAATTCCATGTATTATATTTAATTTATTGAGAATTTCTCTAGGAAAACATGGGTGCTCTTTTATATAAATCTAAGTTATTTAGTAGTTTTAGAGAGTTTAAGTCTCTTGTGGAGAAGTATAGAGAATAAAATCAAGGTTTTGAGAGTGGACAACCATGAGAAACATTTGTCTACAATGTTCAAGAAGTTATATATGGATAGTAGAATCTCTAGATAGAGGACAACTCCGTCTCCCCTTAATAGAATGGAGTTGCAAAAGGAATTTTGAATACGACACTAATGGAGAAGGCTACGAGAATTTTTAGTGTTATTGGACTTGATCAAAATTTTTGGGTTGAAGTAGTTAACAAAACTGTATACACTCTCACCTATTTTATTTTTGCAATAAGGAAGATGTAAATGCAATCCTCACACTTTCTGATTGCCAAGATCATAGTGTGGGTAAGGTGAGAGCATAGAGTGTCTAGAAAACTATCTAAATGAATTCACTACTAGAAAGTAAAAGGTGACATAGATGACCAAAAGCATATAGGCAACTTTATCGACCCAAATCTACATCTTTTCAGTAGACAAGTATGCTTATAAATTTAGAAGCCACTAGTAGATTCCTACAAGCCTGATCAAACCAAAATAGATGACCGCTATGTAGATTTTATCAATTCCAAAATGAGCTCTGAAAATACACTGGGTCTGGTGATAAACCATCTAGGACCTTACAATGTTGAAATACACATAATTGGTGGTATACCATCCAATTTTACAATATGCTAATGATGAAATGCAACACTCTCTAGTGGTAGAACCTTCCAAAGTTACAATAATTATGATAAATACATATTGATAAGGAAACTAACTACAACACACTGATATAATATTCAACTCAAGAAATCACATTGTTGAACACATGGAGAGATTAGCCCAAAAATATTTAGAAAATAAGTAATAAGATTTTCAAAAAGAGTTAAATACTAGAGACCAATAAAATATCTATTATATGTTGATGAAGTCTACCATACTGAACTAAAAAACCAATCCAAAATTGAAACTGACCACTAAAACTATAGAAATACTAAAAAATTAGGTCTGTACGACCTATACGAATAGCAATACGACATTAAGGAAACCTTCCAAATAACTGCAAACTCTTAATTAGTTGTACATCTCGGCATAAGAACAACACGGTGCCCAAGAAGGATACAAATGTCTTCACCAAAGATGAAAATGTTGCTACAACAATGGAAAATTAGTACAGTCTCATACCAAGATAGTATGGGTCTCCAAACTCATAGAAATTGCTACAAACTTAGTCCAAATAGTTTAGTCCACTCATCAAATGGTATGGCCTCAAATAGAGATGGTATAAATGGTAAATGAAAGCATTTAAACATCTAGAGTGTAGTCAACTTCACTCACATTCCTCAACTCTAGTTTGTATAGCCTTGTAAAATAGGTGGAATCAATAATAAGTATGGCCAACATAGGGCATCCAAATATTAGAAATTTTCTACAACAATCACAAATTAGTATGGGTAATATACAAATTAAACTCAACAAAAAGAATGATACAACCATTCGGATCTTCACAAATATCCAACAAAACAACTAAAACTTAAAACATCAAATATGAAGCCTAGCTTCTATTAGCAACTTGAAAAACATAAAAAAATCTCCATATTAGCATAACTAGGAAAAAGATACAATTAATTTATTTTAGCACACTAGTGATTTTGGGGTGAAATCACTCAAACCAACTAGGAGGGTTTTCATCCCTAAAATTGGAATTTAGCAAAGGGTTTTTGTCCTCAAGAAAATTGAAGAACTCATGTTCAACATAGAGAAAAATAGAAGTGAATTGACAGTAACCTTCTTCTAAAGACAAAATCCTATTTTTATAAATTTTGAGAGAATAAACTAATATCATCTCCTTGAAAATATGAAAACATAATAAAGTGTCCTGATGACCACCTTTTTGGACCTTGAGCCTAGTGACACTTTATCTACACAACTTAAAAACAATCTTTTTGAATAATTAAGTATTACTTGTTAATTAAAATATAACTCAAAGTAATTTTTGACAACTTAATTTAATTATTTAACTATTTTCCCTTTTATTGTCACCCTAATAGCCTACAATTTTTTATTGGAAAATAGGTTAAGGGCCACAAGTAGATTACACTTGAGAAGGGGACATTACAATACTCTCTCCCCAAAATTTCTTGTCCTCAAGTAATTGTAACTTAGGATACTCCAAAATCTTCTCTCCTTCCCAAGTAGCATCCACAACAAGTAGATTCTTCCATTTGATCAAATATTCCTTTATGTTTATATTTCTCAATTTGTTCTCTTAAAATTAATAACTATTTTAGGAATTGAAATCAACTTCCCTTCTTCATCCAAGGGAGGTATCTCAATAGAAGAAACAACACTATGCCAAGTGCCTTTTTAAGGAAAGAAACATGAAACACATTGTGAAACCTTAGTACCTTCTAGCTTCAACTCATATGCCACTTCCCCAACTCTATGGTTGACCCTGAATGGGCCATAAAATTGTCTTAAGCTTCTCTGCTCCACCCTTTTTGATAGAGGATCGCCTATAGGGCATAATCTCAAATAGACCATGTCTCCAACCTCAAAAGTATGTTCAATGCAATGTTGGTCTGCATACAACTTCTATTGATTTTGAGTGTGTTAGAGGTTTTCCTTGAGAGATTTCAAAATATCTTAGCTTTGCTAAAGTAAATATTTGGCTCCTAGTACCCTATTATCAAAAATACAAGATCAATGAAACTTGGAGCTTTATAACCATATAAAGAAATAAATGGTGACATTTTGATGGACATATATGATAAGTGATATTGTAGAAATGCTCCTACAAGTGGATCCATCTAGTCCATTCCTTCTACTATCTAGAAACATAATTTCTTAAGTATCCTTCCACCTATTTATTAGCAGCCACAATTTTTCTATAAGTTTGGGGGTGTTAACTTGTGCTTGGAGTGAGCTTAGTCCCTGATAAATGAAACAATTCCTACCAAAATAAAAGTTTATGAAACTATTTTCCCTACCACTTACAATATTTTTTAAAATCCATGAAGTCTAAACACTTCTTTAAAAAACAAATCAGCAACTTGAGGAGCTCTAAAATCTGAAGAAATGGAAGTGTGCAAATTATGTAAGTATGTCAACAAAAACATAGATAAAATCTTTACTTTGAACCTTTGGCAACCTAGTGATGAAGTCCATTGAAATACTCTCTTGTTTCTGACTTGGAATGGGCAGGGCCTACAAAAGAACATCAAGAAAAGTATTCTCTTTTTGTTTTGTTGACAGACTACACATTCTCTAATATGCTTAAGAACATCATCCTTAAGCCCCTTCCAAGTGAATCTTTCCTGAGTCTGTTTATAGGTCTTAAAATACCCTTGATGACCAACTAAAGGAGTGTCATGAACAACTCTTAAAATCTTGTATTTTACCTTAGATATGGGGATTAAAAAGATTCTTTGTATAGAATTAGCTCATTGACCAAAACATACTTGTCGTTTGATGCAAATTACCTTCCAAGATGTTAGTGGAAAAAGCATTCTTGGAATATTGTAATAAAATTTGGACTTTCCAATCTATTGTAATCTCTACCATAGAACATAAATTTGGACTTCTTAACAATGTGTCAACCACTATGTTCCTTTTTCCCTTCACATAATGTCAAAATCGTAAGCTTGAAGCTTACTAACCCATTTCTATTGTCTCTCATTGAGATCCTTTCAACTTAAGAAATATTTTAGACTATTATAATCAATTTTAACTACAAACATACCACCAACAAGATACTATTTGAACAAGTTATTCAAAGCATGCATAATGGCTAGCATCTCTTTTCCATAGATTGACAATCCTCTCTCAATCCACTTCAACTTATAGATGTCAAAAATAATTGGATGCTTCATTTGGATCAAAACAACACCAATACATTCCCAAGAACCATCATATTCAAGTTCAAAAGGAAGATAGAAGTCTTGTATGGCTAGAACAAGTAAAGAAATCATTACTTTCTTGAGTTGATCAAATGCTTGTTGCATTGTAGTAGACCATGAAAAAGCCCCTTCATCAAATCTATTAGTGGGGCAGCCAACTATGAAAATCCATTCATAAACATTATGTTGAAGTTTTAAAGACCAAAAAAACCTCTCAATTGTATTAGGGTCTTTTGTGGTGGCCAATCCAATATGGTCTTGATCTCTTCTTGATCAACTTGCACACCTTGTGAGCTGATCACATGCTACAAATAAAGAATTTCAGTCATGCCAACTTCACAATTTGATTCTTTGGAAAAAACATATTGTGCCTCCAACATACCCAACACTTCATCCAAACTCTTTAGGTGCTCTTCCCAACTCTTACTGTAAATGATAATATCATTGAGAAACACCAACACAAACTTTCTTAGCTTCTAATTGAAGACTTGATTCATGCAAGACTAAAATGTAGCAAGAGCATTAGTCAAGACAAATGACATGATTAAGAATTTGTAATGTCCACAACATACATCTAAAGGATATTTTTTGGACATCTTCTTCACAAACTCTAATATGGTGATATCTATATCTCAAGTCTATTTTGGAAAATAGATTGTATCATGCAACTCATCAATGAGTTTATCAATTCAAGGGATGGGATACCAGTTATTATTGGTTTTTTTGTTAAGATCTCAATAAGCTATACACATCTTCATGGTCCCATATATTTTTGTCACAACTGGATAAGAAATGGGACTCTTACTTGGTCTTATGTGACCCATTTCAAGGAGCTCCTTTATTACCTTCTCTATTTCTTCCTCATGCCTTCTGTGATGGCGATAAGGAGTGGTAATCAAAGGTTTGTCTCCTTCTTACAATTTGATAACATGCTCAATCCCTCTATTTGGAGGCTTTCAAGGAGGTATACCACTAAAAACTTTACTATGCTTGTCCAATAAGGATTGAAAATACCCATGGTACTCTCTTTTACCTTCTAAAGAAGTGATAGACATAATCAAGCACTGGACTGCCCAATCAACTTGACCATAATGAAACATTCATTCCAGTCTCTTTTCTGAAACAATTTTTTGAATACCACTAGACATTTAACATAGCACTAGCTTCTTGCTATCAGCATGAAACTTAAGTTCCATTTTTTAGAAATTTTGAGTGATTTCTCCCAAGGAGTCTAGCCATTTAACTCCCAAAATAACATTAGTATCTCCTATGATAACAACATAGAAGTCATGTTTAACCTCCTAATTTCCCAACATAAGACTCATCTTGGGAATCCTTCTGGTTCATTGGAGGATGAAGCCATCAACTACCATCACATTAAAGCCTTCAAACTCTTAAAATTTTAGCCCTCTTCTTGTAACTACCTCTTCATCAATAAAATTATGTGTAGCTCCAGAATCAATAAGAACATTAATTCTTTGGCCAATAGGAACTCCATAAATCCTAAGGGGATTATACTTAGGTGTACCTAAAACTTTTTCTAGAGTACTTCCTAAGACATTCTTCTCTTCTTGGTCTTTTGGCATATGCTCTTCTTCTTCTTCTTCTTCAAATTCAGCTTGTTCTAAACTTTCATCCTATGATTCTTCATCAGAAACTACATGAATATAGAGAACTTGCCCATTTCTGTGGCATCGATGACTAGGGGCCCAAGGTTCTTTTCAAGTAAATAAAATTTTCTTCCTTAACTCATTCTAAGCATCTTCATCAATTTCTGGATAAAACTCTTATGCTGATTTTTTTTTTTGAAATGACTTCTTGGAGAATTTTATTCTTTGGAAGTGAAGACTCATGCCAAGGCTCTTTTGATAGCCTCCTAAAGAGATGGAGGATCAAGGGCTTTGACCAAGGCTTTTAGTGATTTTGAAAAGCCTTCAAAAAATAACATAAGCAATCTTCTCTCAGTAATGTTAGGTACCATGATAGAAAGTTTCTAGAAATCAATAATATACCTCTCAACATTTCCAAATTGCTTAAGCTATGCTAGCTCCTATAAATTTACTTCAAGGTCCTTCTTATCAAACCTCTCAATCAATCTTCTACTAAACTCATCATATGTTTTGATGAGGCTATGTCCTTTTGTAATTAGCCCATGATACCACCATTCATGAGTTGTTCCTTCAAGATGAAGAGTTGCAAATTTTATGGCTTCAACTTCAACCATAGGTCTAAGTGATAAATAAGTGTCCATCTTTTGAATCTAGGCATGCACTATACACTTATTTCTTCCAACAAATGGGGAATGTGTCTAATGAAAACACTAGGATACTAAGAGGGGGGCTGAAGCAATATCTAATCAAACTTTAATTCCTTTGGAGCAGATTAAAATTTAAGCATTACAACATCAACATAAACCTAAAAGATTAACACAATGCACATCAACACATAATACTAGATATACATGGAAAACCCAAGAAGGGAAAAACCACGGTGAGGATTAACTCACAATATATGAAGCTCAAAACTACAACTTTGTTTTAGGGCTACAACCCAAGGAAGCTACTACTCCTTACTGACTTTGTTTTAGGGTTACAACCCAAGGAAGCAACCACTCCCTAAAAAAATTGCTTTAGGGTCACTCCCAAGGAAGCTACAAATCCCTGAAGACTTTGTTTTAGGGTCACTCCCAAGGAAGCAACTACTCCCTTAATTGAGAACAAGTTTAGGAAAGATTACAGCATGATAGTCCTTCTACTGCCTGAAAACTGACATTGAAGTTCACACCTTTGATGATTGCAATTCTGCTTCTTCAGATAATTGGATCAATTAGGCACACTCTTCAGTTCCTTCATGTCACATAAATGTCTTCAAGATGAATCATGACAACTTCTAACACATTTTCTCTTTCTCCTTCAGTCGCACATCATAATGCATTTATTCTGCTGCTTTTTCTTGCTTGTGAACCTTATCAATCACTTTGAAATCACACCTAGCCTAACTCAATTTGATTTACAATTTATAAATGATATTACATTGATTACATTTCTTGTTAGCTACTAGAGACAACATAAAAAATGCCTTTACAAGTCAGCCAGACTACACACAACATGAAATGTGTAGAGGACAAGTCCTAAACAAGTCTACACGCTACACCAACAAAAGACCCTTGCCTTGCAGACATCAACACTTGCTTAACCAGGTCCAAAAAATCCTTCACAACATCAAACATTAAGGAATTACATCTGGACACTCCAGTCATTTGAAAATAGGGCAACCTTAAGCAAAGACATATGAAACTTGAAACATAACGACCACAACAACTTGAAAACCTTGTGTGGTACTAGAAACAAGAAAGATTTTAATGAAACTCTTCTAGGTGATTCTACAGGACTCATACAACATTTCCAAACACTCCTTTATCTCTGCACATCAAATATTTTGTGTCATACATCTTCAACCATAAAATCTGAGAACAACAAGTCATCTGGAACACACTGCAACATATTGTCATTGAAAAACTAAGCTTATGGATCACCAAGAAACTTGAAACTGCAAGAGAGCATGTAATCCACATCTATAAACCTGTCCAAATAACCAGAAAGACAAAAATTCACATATGGAGGAATACGGAGCATTCCAACAGGATTTCAACACTACCTTACTTTGTTAGGACACATGTCGGGACTCTATCATGCATAAATTTCATAACAGAAGGATAGATGATTTGAAACTTTAGAATTATCACCTTCACAACACCTTGAACACAATTCTAGAACCACATAGCCATAACTACAAATGCAGAGGAGTGAAGAGCATTCCATTTCCTTACGAAAAACACCTTCACAAAAATGACATTGTCAACTACAAAACACTCTTCCTGTAACCCAAACATCAACAACACATTTGCTTATCTTGGTGCTTCTAATTCCCATATTAATGTATCTTTTTTATGCTTCCAATTCCCATCCTAATATGTCTTCTTAACGCTTCTAATTCCCATCTTAATATAACTTCATACTCAACTTTGCATTGATCAAGGTATGACATCCAACCATGAACACCATCACACATCCATGATAGTGTTGACATCAATGACAACCTTGTGATAGTGTTGACATCAATGACAACCTTAGTAACCATAAGTGTAACAATCTCCCACTTTGGGATTGATGGCAACACATACCTACACATTCTCCCCTTTTGACATCAAGGACAAAGGGAAAATTCTTAGAGAATAACTTCTTCTTGCAACAAACAGACTCCCCCTTTCATTAGCAACCACCACCTGCTCCCCCTGAGAGGTAGCCACCATCAGTCCAGGAAAAAGATATGACATGAAGTCACTCTCCCAGGATAGATGAGCCACTATGCATCTAGCAAGAACAAGGAGGGGCAATTACCCCTAACCTCTATTGGAGATCCTCAAAAGTGTTCTTTGCAAGAGCCTTTGTGAAAATATCTACAATCTGATCCTTTGTTGGAACATATTCCAACTTTACTTCCTTATCTGCAACCTTCTCTCTCAAAAAGTGATACCTGATTGCTATATGCTTGGTTCTAAAATGCAGCACTAAATTCTTAGAAATATAGATAGTACTTGTATTATTACACAAAATGGGAATAGGCTCATCATACATCACCCTTATATCCTTTAGTGTTTGCTTCATCCACAACACTTGTGTACAATAGGATGCTACTGCAATATACCCTGCCTCTATAGTTGATAAGGACACTAAGTCTTGCTTTTTTCTTTGCCATGAAAACAATATACTTCCAAAAAAGAAAGCACCACCACTTGTACTCCTATAATCAACACAACCAGCCCAATCAACCTCTGTGTAGGTACTCAAATCAAAGTCACTACCTCTTGGATACCATAAGCCATAATCCAGAGTTACTTTCAAGTATCTGAGTATTCTTTTCACTACCTTATCATGTGTTTGCTTGGGATTGGCTTGATATCTAGCAATCGTACATGATGCATGCATAATATTAGGTCTAGAAGTAGTTAGGTACAACAATCCTCCAATCATAGATCTATAGGAAGTCTGATCCACCTCTAGAGACACATCATCCTTACTTAATTGACATCTAGTGACCATGGGAATGCTCATTGGTTTTGAATCCTCCATACCAAACTTCTTCAACAAATCTTTGACATATTTAGCTTGAGAAATAACGATACCATCATCTAGCTAAGTAATTTGAAGTCTAAGGAAGAAAGACATCTCACCAATCATGGACATTTTAAATTATTTTTGCATCTCCACCAAAGATGATGTCATCAACATATACTGCAACTATAAATATCATGTTGCCTTCTTCCTTGATGTAAAGATTGCTATTTGTAGTACCTTTCTTGATGCCTTGCTGAAGTAAGTACTTATCCAACCTAGCATATCAAGCTCTATGTGCTTGCTTGAGACCATACAAAGCTTTCTTGATTCTACACACCATGTCTGGATCTTTTGATAGCTGAAAACCATTTGGTTGCTCAATATAGATTGCTTCCTCTAGATCACCATTCAAAACTATTGATTTGACATCCATCTGATATACCTTGAAGTTCTTATGAGCAACAAGAGCAAGGAACATTTTGATTGCCTCCATCCTGGCTACCAGAGAAAAAGTCTCCTCAAAATCAATGCCTTCAACTTGTGAGTATCCTTTACACACTAGTCTTTCTTTATTCCTCACAACTTCACCTTCTTCATTCACCTTATTCCAGAACAACCACTTTGTTCCTATGACATTTTTGTTAGCTGGTCTAGGAACCAATTCCCATGTCTAATTCTTCTCTATCTAATCCAGTTCTTCTTCCATTGCTTTTATCCATCCATCATCTTTGCTAGCATCAGCAAAGGTTTTGGGTTCTACTTTTGATAACAAACACAAGTTTACTTTCTCATGTGTCTTAGCAAACCTTCTCCTTGTTTGCACAACTTCATTATTATCTCCAATGATCTGATCTGCTGATTGGTTCTTCTGAACATACTTTTCTAGAGTCTTAGGTAACTCCTCTGGTTCTTGTTCCTTTTCTTCTTTCACTTCTTCTTCTTCATCTTCAATGCATGGAAAGATATCAGATCTAGAGTCCTCTAAATCTTGTAAGATCTGATACAAGTCTTCCTCTACTTTGACATTTGTACTTTCAATCATCTTCCCTAATCTTTTTTTGTAGCATATATAGGCCTTACTTATGGTTGAGTAACCAAGAAAGATTCATTCATCACTTCTTGGATCAAACTTCCTAGGTCTTCTTCATCTCTTCTGATATAGTATTTGCTACCAAAGATCCTGAAGTATTTGACAGTGAGTGGTCTTCCATACCATAGCTCATAAGGGGTCTTCGTGCTATTAACCCTCAATTGCACCCTATTAATTAGAAAGACAATAGTGTAAACTATTTCCTTCTAGTACATATTAGGCAAATATACATCTTTCAACATTGCCCTTGACAACTCTTACATAGTCATATTCTTCCTTTCAACCACCCCATTTTGCTGATGGATCCTAGGAGCTGACAAATGTCTCATAATACCATGATATTCATAAAACTTTTCAAATTCATTTGAAGTAAACTCACCTCCTCTATCCAACCTTAAACATTTGATCTTAGCAACCATTTCATTTCCAACCATAGCTTTGAACACCTTAAATTTATCAAGGACATATGATTTTTCTCTTAAAAAAGTAACCCAAGTCATTTTAGAATAATCATCAATGAGTAACATAAAATACCTCTCACCTTGTTGACTTTTAACTCTTGTAGGGCCACGTAGATCAGTGTGAATTAGCTCCAATTGCATTAAAGAAGAATACTCCTTCCCTTTTAAACTTGTCTTTGCATGCTTTCCCATTTGACATTCCTTTCATACTATGTAGGCTTGATTATCTTGGGCATGTCTCTCATAGCATGAGTAGAGTTGATCCTTACCATATTATCAAAATTGTTGTGTCCCATTCTTTTGTGCCACAACCAACACTCAGTGGATTGAGCCAACAAACATGTTCTTCCATTTACCTCCTTCAAATGATAGATATCACCATATGACTTGATACCTTCTACAACTACTTTTCTAGACCCTGCCTTCCTAATTTCACAACCTTTGGCATGAAATGTGAGATTGTAACCTTTGTTGTACATCTGACTAACACTGAGAAGATTGTGCTTTAGCCCTTTTACATAGAGGACATCCTTAGTCCTATTCTTCCCATCAATAGTTATAGCACCATTTCCACATATTTGTGTAGACTTATCACCACCAAACTTGACAACTCCACCATCCCACTTCTCAAGGTTGATAAACTTCTCCTTGTCACCAGTCATATGATTTGAGCAACCACTGTCAATTACCCAAGCCTTGGCTTCTTCTCTTGCATGACAAGTAGTCCATATAACCATTGATCTATCATTGTTTTGGTCTGTTTGCAAGGCATCAGTCTTCTCACATTGGCCCACATCATCCTTTTTGTTAGAAAAATTCAAGGCCATGAAAAATGTTTCATCATTTGATTCTTCTGAAGAACAACTACTCTCTATGGAATACATGCTTCTTTTGAACTTGTCTCTCTTGTTACTACCCCTTGATTCTTTAAAATTACATTTAGAAGTAAAGTGACCAACCTTTCCACAATTAAAACATTTGAAAGGTAACTTACCTTTGTATTTGTTAATGCCTTTCTTTAGTCTTCTCACAAAATTTGCTTACACTTCATCAGGACTCTCATTTTCATCAGCAATTTCATCTTTTTTCTTCATACTGACTTTAAAAGCAACTTCTTTCTTTGGAACATCACTACCAAACTCTCTCATTTCAAAACTAGTAAGAGTACCAAACAATTTTTCTACAGTGTATGTATCCAAGTCTGCATTCTCCTCAATACCAGATACCTTATGGCTGCAAGATTTGGGAAGAGATCTCAAAACCTTATTCACAATTTCATCCTCTTCCACTTTGCCACCAAGACTTGTGATGCCATTGTCTACTTCATTCACCTAGAGAATATATCCAACAATGTCTTCATCCTATATCATTTTTAGGCTCTCAAATTTTCTTTTGAAGATTTGCATCTTTGCTTGCTTTACTTTCTTATCTCCTTCATAAATGGTTTCAAGATTATCCCAAACTTCTTTAGTAGAACCATAACTCATTAGCTTTTAAAATTCTAAATTAGATAACCCACTCATGATAGAAAACTTTGCATTGGCATTGTTATTATACTTCTTAACTGCATTCGAGTTTGTAGGAGTAGTAGTAGGAATTGAGTAACCAGTCTTGATAGAGTCCCAAATATTGCACCCTAGAGAATTGATATAGGTTTCCATCCTTAGCTTCCCAAAATCATAATTTTTTCCATCAAACCTAGGTATCTTGCTGGATCCATTGAGTGTCATCCTAGACCTTCCTCAAGTAATTAAGATTCCTTTAGAGGAACTTGGCTCTAATACCAATTGTTGAACACACCAGGATACTAAGAGGGGACGTGAACTAATATCTAATCAAACTTCAAGTCCTTCCGAGCAGATTAAAATTTAAGCATTACAACATCAACACAAAAATGAAAGATTAACAGAATGCACATCAATCTTAACACAAGATATATGTGGAATACCCAAGAAGGGAAAAAACATGGTGATGATTAACTCACAATATATGAAGCTCAAAATTACAACTTTGTTTTAGGGCTACAACCCAAGGAATCTACTACTCCCTACTGACTTTGTTTTAGGGCTACAACCCAAGGAAGCAACTACTTTTAGAAAAAGATTGCTTTAGGGTCACTCCCAAGGAAGTAACTACTCTGTAAATTGAGAACAAGCTTAGAAACGATTACAGCATGATAGTCCTTCTACTGCCTAAAAACTGACATTGAAGTTCACACCTTTGATGATTGCAATTCTACTTCTTCTAATAATTGGATCAATTAGGAACACTCTTCACTTCCTTTCTATCACATAAATGTCTTCAAGATGAATTAGGATAGCTTCTAACACATCTGCTCTTTCCCTTTCAGTCGAACATCGTAATGCATTTTATCTGCTCCTTTTTCTTTCTTGCGAACCTTATCAATCACTTTGCAATCACACCTAGCCTAACTCAATTTGAATTACAATTTATACATGATATTACATTGATTACATTTCTTGTCAGCTAGAGACAACATGAAAAATACATTTACAAGTCCGCTAGACTACACATAACATGAAACGTGTAGAGGACAAGTCCTAAACAAGACTACACGCTATACCAATAGAAGACCCATGCCTTGTAGACATCAATACTTTCTTAAATAGGTCCAAAACATCCTTCACAACATCAAACATCAAGGAATTACATCCACACACTCTTCTCATTTGAGAATAGGACAACCTTAAGCAAAGACATAGGAGACTTGAAGCATAATGGCCACAACAACTTGAAAACCTTGTGTATTACTTGAAATAAGAAAGATCTTCATGATACTCTTCTAGATGAGTCTATAGGACTTATACAACATCTCCAAAAACTCCTTTATCTTTGTACATCAAATATTTTGTGCCATACATCTTCAACCATAAACTCTAAGAACAACAAGTCATCCATAACACACTACAACATACTGTCATTGAAAAACTAAGCTTGCAGATCACCAAGAAACTTGAAACTACAAGAGAGCATGTAATTCACATCCATAAACATGTGTACAAAACTACAAAGGAAAACATTCATATTTGGGGGAATGCAAAGCATTCCAACAGGCCTTCAACACTACCTTACTCTATTAGAACACATGTTGGTAGTCTATCATGCATAACTTTCACAGAGGAAGTAAAAATGATTGGAAAGCTTGGAATAATCACCTTCATAGCACCCTAAACATAGTTCCAAAACTGTATAGCCATAATTGCAAATGAGAAGGAATGTGAAGTATTCCATTGCCTTGCTAAAAAAATCATCACAGAAACAACATTGTCTTCACACTGTTAATTGCAAAACACTCTTCCACTAATCTAAACTTCAGAAACACATCTACTTATCTTAGTGCTTCTAATTCCCATATTAATGTATCTTCTTGATGCTTCTAACTACCATCTTTATATGTCTTCTTGATGCTTCTAATTACCATCTTAATATGTCTTCATACTCAACTCTGCATTAATCAAGGCATGACGTCCAACCTTAAACTTCAGTAACCTCATTATATTCAACATGACATCCAACCATGAACTGTATCTTCTCTGTTGGATAGGACATGACATCCAACCATGAACACTATCACACATCCATTATAGTTTTGACATTGACGACAACCTTGTGATAGTGTTGACATCAATGACAACCTTAGGAAACATATGTGTAATAATGTCAACTTTCCCAAAGCATGCTAGTAATCCATCTAGTGTGTATGAGGCCTATGCTCATGTCTAGGTCCACTCCTTGACTTTTTCTAACTCATGAATTGATTAAGGGATGACTCATTTTGAATCTCCTCTAGAAGAGCTCAATATTCAACATAATAAGATATAATCTCATCAACCATAGAAACTTGAGCCTATTGTTTAGGTACTTCTTTAGTTCTATGAAGGAAAGTAAAATGAAATGACCCAACAATAGGACCAATAATAGTTTTTCTGGAGTGATTGTTGTTTTCTATTTGATTTGTTGCTCTTGTAGTACGAACTTCACAATTTTGATGTTGGGGCATGTTCATGTTTTGGTCCATTCTATGAAGTAATTGCGCCATCATGTCCAACATCACATCAAACTTTCTATCAGTATTATCATGAGGACTCTCTTCCATATTTGTTGTCTTATCCTTATCTATTGTATTTTCTAAGACAACTTCTAGAACAACTTCCAAGGTAACTTCTACATTAACTTGTGGGATAATTTCTAGAAAAAATTCTTCCCTTGGATAATTTGTACCCTCATTTTTCTCTCTAATAACATCCATACTCTCTATCACTATCATGCATGGGGAAGAAACTACATGAAAATGATTAGCTTTTGAACAATAGGCTGGAAAGGCCACCAGCTTTGATACCATTGTAAACACACTCACCTAATTTTTTTTAATTTTTTCAATAAGGAAGATGAAAATATAATCCTTGCACTTTTTGATCACCAAGATCCCAATGTGGGCAAGGTGAGAGCATATAGTTTCTGGACAACTAACAATCTAAATGAATACACTACTGGAAAGTAAAAGGTGGCATAGCTTACTAGAAGCATACATGCGTCTGAGCTAGCCCAAATCTACACTTGTTCAGTGGTCAAGTATGATTAGAAATGATGAAGCCACTAGTAGATTCCTACAAGTCTAATCAAGCCAAAATGGCTAATTTCTATGTAGACTTGATCAATTGTAAAATAGGCTATGAAAATGCATTGGGTCTGGTGGTAAACCATACAAGACTTTACAATGTTGAAAAATGCACATAATTGATGGTATACCATCTACTTTTACAATATGCTAATCATGAAATGCAACACTCTTTAGTGGTACTACTTTCAAGAGTAACAATAATTATGACAAGTGCATATTGATAAGTAAACTAATTGCATCACATTGATATAATATTCAAATCAATAAATCACACTTCTACACACAAAAAGATTAGCCCAAAAATATTTAGAAAACAAGTAATTAGTTTCTCAAAGAACTGAATACTGAAGCACATTTAAATATTTATTATATGATGATGAAGTCTGCCACACTAAATTGAAAAACCAATCCAAAACTGAAACTAACCACTAAAACTATAGAAATACTAAAAAAATAGATATGTGCAGCCCAACATATGAATGGTATGGTTCCTAATGTTAGAAATCATGAACAAGATATAAAACCTAAGAACTTTATGATAGGGATTAAAAGTTACATAAGAAAAATGTAAATTAGAAGCAAGTTGTTTGATAGAAAAGAGAGACTTAGCCTAACAAGGTTAACTAGTTGTTTGATGACAAAAATGCTTACACAGTTATATCTAGAAACTCAATTGCACAATACTATGGACTCTGGAAATATGATGTTTTGAATAGGTCAAACCCTCTTCTATTAACATTAGAATACAATTTGTGCTTTACTTATACATAAGAAGGAGAGCCAAACATAGGGGCTTTGTCCCTTTGCTGTATAGAGGAGAATCAACCAAATCTAACCAATCAAGTTAGGGCAAAGTACAAACCCTAGTTAAGCAAGATCTATGAAAATACAACTATAAAAAATAGATATAAAAAATCTAACACCATACTGAGGATCAAATGGTAGAATAGAACCTGGATCTAGATTCAGGAGCCCAAAGGACTAGGGTGCTTGGGTGCCAGAGACCTTGATTAGGGTTTTGCAAAACTTCAAGTTTCATGTATCTTTACCGTTCTTTGTTCCTGCTTCCTATAACTTGTTTTCTACAAATTCTATTAGATGCTACTTGCACACACACAAGAAAGAAAATGGTTCGGTGATATTTAAGAGCTTTCCCAAGTCAAGCTCTTTGAATGGTGTTTCCACCTCCACAATAGCAATGATGAGAGATAAAGAGAGCATGCCCTAGGAGGGCAGAGCTAAATCTGAAGTAGAATGGAATGCTATAAGAAATCATAAAGAAGAGGAGTCACCATGAGCATGGAAAACCTAGCTTGCATGAAGAGGCATAAAAACTTCAGTCAAGAAGTTGGTGTAACCCATAGAAGTAGAGAGATCTTCACAAGACCTACAATAACTTAGCACCACAACAATAATCCACCATAGAGAGATTTACAGAAGAGTAGAGAGCATGAGACAAAAGAAGAAAGAGTGCAAGAGTGCCTAGATTGCTTAGATTTTCAAATGAATAAATTAACTTGCTTATATATGCATTCTTGTTGATTTTTGGAGAATTATACCAAATGAGGCCGACATGAAAAACCATTTGAGATGCTTAAAGTTGACATGCCATCAATTTAGGTTTGGGCTAAAGGAGGGCCTAGGATGCTTGGGAGCCCTCATCTTTTAGCCCCACAACTTCTGGGATTAGCCATTTTAGGTGTGTTTAGTCCTTTCTTATAGTTATTTTCTAGGCTTTGTGCATCAAGATCAAGAGTTACATGTTTTAAGTCCACCTGGGTGCTAAACTAAGTGTAAAATGCTAGTGTACACATTTTACTCCATAACATTTAGCCCCCACTTTAACATGGGTATGATATTACGCTTGAACTCACACTAAAGTATGGAGAAGACAAATTTCAAACACAATAAACATATAAACCATAGAATGCCACCAAATTTGAGGGGTGATCAAGACCTCATGTTTAGGATTTGAGAAGTCTATGATGATTGGCTTATACATAAGATGCATGGCATAATTCACTCATATATGAGGCACTTAGAAAACATGAGATATGACAAGACATACACAAGACATACGCTTGAGAAATCACAATGCATACATGCAATACACAAAGTATACATGGTTGACATGAAGCATACACATAAGGCATAAAGTATACATAGAATACACATGAAACACACATGGAACACATGCAAAGCCCTCAAGAGACATACATAAGGAACACATAGAGAGAATACATGTGAGGCATGCGCGAGTTGTGAAGAACATATAGAGAATAAAATAATATGAGGAGAATACACACATCTTACATCAATCACAAAAAGCACATAATGGAAGACCTTGAGTCAGCATGACAAAAGAGACCTTAATCTAAAAGGTTGTCTCAATTACCATGCATCATTCCTCAAGATGCAATAAGAAGAATACTAAGGGGTTAGTTAGAAATGAGAAGAAGATACAAACACATAATACACATAATCTATCTAAAGAGAAGTGTTTCCACTCAAGAGAATACACAATCCATTTCCCGCAAGAGGATTTACACAAAGCCTTACAGAATACAAAGGTGAAGCGACCTTACTACCAAACTCTAGTTGGTGGTGCAACTCTTCTCCCAAACATATAATGAGCTTCAACAAGATAGACTTAAGATATTGTTTCTAAATGTACCACAATCCTTTCCAAAAATTAATCAACACATGTTTTGATAGAAAAATGAGAGTAAGGCTCATGGCATGATATATGCCCCCACCTTAAAGTGATTGCTAACTCCATCAGAGAGCAATTACCTTTAAGTTAGAGTGAGGAAGAAATATAAAAACATGCGCAAGAGCTTTCTAAAAGCACAAGACCAATAGTATGTGTTCTCAAAATCTACATCGTGACAAGGGCTTTCCCCTAGACGAGCAAAGCAAGGCAATGCTAAAATGCATGATACACAATGGCTTGCGTAGTCATAGTATGATGTTGATCAATATTGCAACAAGGTTACACATAAATATGAGGATGATAGAAGAAATATCACATGATAGTACACATAAATTGAATCATGAAAGGATGCTAAATCATCCAAGAAAAATAACAAAATTGTACATCGAAACATATAGAAGAATGGAGATACATATAGAGGAATGACACCATGCGTTCTTTCTCCTTGTACCTCTATGCTAATAAGGGTGCTAAGGGAGAACTAACAATTAACAAAACATCACAATATGGGGATAAAAATATGTACAAGCATAAATGAGAAGAAGGGACCACTCTTTTGAGTTAGCCTATAGAAAGTTATCCTACCCAACTTGATTATTATAAAATAGACAGAGGACAAGCTATTCTAGGGACGACATCTAGCATGGTGAGAAGTGCTAGAGCCAAACCTTTTTTGAAGTTGCTGAATTTTGTCACCCAAGAATCGGCATTCCTTAGTGGAATGGCCAAGTTCTTGATGATATGCACAATAATGAGGTGTTGAATGATTATTTTGTAGAATAGTTTTGTGTGTTGGGGGAGGAAGAGTGATTAGGCAATATTTGATTGGACTCAGCAACATACACTCTTGTTGAGATAGAAGACATGATTTAGGTGGAGTAGGAAACAACTCTTTTTGTTGTGAACATGGTAGAGAGAGCATAGGAGAAGGTCAGAAACCTAAACCTACTTTAGACAAGTACAGTGTTGGTTCCATGGATTCCTTAATTCCTTTTTCTTTGCATCCTAACCCATTTCCAATGTATCCTTATTTACAAAGAATTTTGAATCCACACCCATAACACATCTCCAAATCCATAGGAAGGGGAGAGGTCATATGACTAGCTTTGTTGAAATGAGAAGCGTGATTATATGTTGAAGAAGAAGGATCATACTTTTTATCATGGTGAGGAGGGTCAATCTTTGTTTCAACAATCCCATGGGGGTTGAAATCTGAAGAGACCTCGTCATTACAAAGACATGCATTAAAAGAAGATGATATTTTATCTCAAATGGCTGCCATTTTTGTAGAAGGTGGATCTTCATCAATTTTAAAGGTTCCATCATCATTAATCTTTAGTTTAAGCTTTGTATGAGTAGAAAATTGTGTTCAATAAATTTCATTTACCTTCAAGATTTTTGGGTGTGAGGGTGAGACTTTATATTCACTTACAAAGGAGAGTGTAAAATCTAATGAACCCCAATCATCATCAAAAAATGCATTTGAAGGACCAACACTACCCTGACCAATGCTATTGTTAACAATGAAGGGTAGTGTTAAAGAAGGGATCAAACTACTTAAAGGAGTTTGATGTCTCACTTCCACTTGCAAGAAATGTTTTAGAGTTGAATCAAATTTAATTGTATAGGGTTTATTTTTGAAAATGAATTTTATTGAACAATGAAGGGTAGACAGAACTGTCCCCATGGCATGAATCCACGGTCTACCAAGAAGAAGATTGTATGAAAGATAATCAATAAGGGTAGGCAATGTCACAGGTCCAACCTTAACATCTAAGGTGATTGTACCTAGTGATTGTTTACCGACATTATCAAAGCCATGAATGTTGAGTTTATCTAGTTTGATGAAAGATGTAATAATATTGAGTTTATGTAACAAGTCTATGCCATAAACCTTAAGACATGATCCAATATCAATCATAGTGTGTCCCACCCTCATTTTATTAATGATGACAAATATCATTAGAGGTTCATATTGGTCTTCCACCCCTATGGGAGGTAATTCATGTTATTGAAATGATATATCTGGTGTTTTCACATGCATACAACTAAACAGAGATGCTACATCATTTGGTCTAATATAAGGTGGAATAACTACCTTTTGTAGAGCCTCTTGGAGCATTTTGTGGTATGTAGGTGATGTTTGTATTAAATCCCATATAGAGATGTTAGCCAAACTAGCACGAAGCTGCTTGAAAAGATTGTATTCTTTACCAATATGTGGAGGAAGATGAGGTGCTTGAGGAAGGATAGGTTGGGAAGGTGGAAGAGAAATGGGCACACTCGATGTGTGCTTACTTTGCTTGTTATTACGGGTGTTGTATGTGTGAGCAATCACATTATTATGAGATTGTTGCAACACATTTTGATCACCTTGATTAATTTTCTTTTCATATTTGAGAATGTAACCCGAGGGTCGAGGTGGTGTTGGATCACCTTGAACCATAATCACCAATTTAGAGAAAAGACGCGAATTACACTTATTCACTATCCCTTTAGTGGGAAGAATAAGTCTATTAATGATGATTGAATTGACATTGTTTTCATTTTGAGTAAGCTCAACATCCATCCCTAAGGAATTTAATGTGAGGGACCACTCTTCCTCCACTAATGCTTCATCTTTTGAAGGGAGAGAATTCGAATGAAGGGAGTGTAAAGTGTTGTTAAGAAAATTGTTAATGATGGTATATTTAGTGATGTCCAAGGGGTTTGAACATGCAACCAAAGGAGAAATATCAAGGGTCTTCGCATCCTTAGTGATATCCAAGGTACTTGAACATTCAATCAAAGGAGGAAAATGAAGGGTCTTCACGTCCTTAGTGATATCCATGGTACTTGAACATTCAACCAAAGGTAGAAGATCCATAGGATGAGCCATAGAAACCTCATGTACTATGGTAGAAATAGAATTAGTATGCTCAACATCATCTATTTCCACATCTATAGAAGAGAGATTAAAATTAAGAGAAGGTAAAGTAATGTTAAAGAATGTGTCAATGATCTCATCCTCTTGTGCCAAAATGTCTTCATTGTTGGGAGAGGGATCTAAAGCATAGGGTGAAGTAGGAAAAGATAAGTCACCATCTTATGCCATCATATGCCTAAATAATTTTATCCACTTGAATGCAACAAAGATTTATAGAACTTTTCTTTGATGAAGATGCACTAAATACAAAACTAGCTAGGGTTTATTAGGAATAAACCTAGATCTTAAATGCTTACTTCATAAACAACAATTTTTTGATGCAAGAATTGTTTTTGAACCCAAATGATATCTATGAAATGCTACAGAAATGGAGAATCAGATTTGAAATGTAGATGATAACAAAAAAATCTGATTCAACAAGATATTAATTACAAACCCTAGGTTTTGAATTTGACTATGTTTTCCAAAAATGCAACCCTTTTTTTGACAAAACCCTAGCAAATAAGAGTTTTAAATGCAAGATGCAACACCATGAAATGATTAACTACTGTACTATCAACTAGATCTGATGCAAAAATCATAAATTTAATTCATGATATGATGATCTAATGTTATCAAATACAAACAAAGTGATGAATATGTTTATTTCCCAAATCTAGATCAAATGCTAGTTTTTTCCAATTTCCAATGTAAATATGCATGAATGCTCTAATCACCAAGAATGATAAGGTATAGAAAATAAATCCCTTTAATCAATCCAATAATGCAAAAAAATTTGAAATGACACAATAATGTACAAACCCTAGGTTGGAGATTAACTAGATTTCCTAGAAATGCAAGCTTTTTGCAAACTTCAGTTTTTCAAATTATGCAAAAATAAGCTATGTAAATATGGAAAATGAATAATGAACTAATCCAAATTAGATGTAGGGAATAAAACAACTCAGATCTAAAACAAAAAGGATTCCAAAGTGCAAGAAGAGTTGGGTTCACCAAAATGTTTGGTAGAAAAGAGTGACTTAGCCTAAAAGGTTAAACTAGGTCAAACCCTCTTCTATTAGGATTGGAACACAAAATGAGCTTGGCTTATACCCAAGAATGAGAGTCAAACTATAGGGGTTTTGTACCTTTGTTGTATAGAGAAGTTTCAACCAAATCCAACTATATCTAACCAAGCGAACTAGGGCATAATATCAAACCCTAGTTGACAAAGATCTACTCATAACATATTGCCAGAAACAAATATTAGAAATCTAACACCACAACGAGGATTAGAGGGAAGAATAGAACCTAGATCTAGAATTAGGAGCCCAAAGGACCAGGGTTCTTTGGCACCCTAGACTCTAATTAGGTTTTGGTAGAATGTCAAGTTTCCTATATCTTTACCCTTTTGTGTTCCTTCTTCCTATAACTTGTTTTGTATAGATTCTTCTGAATGCTACCTGCACACACACAATAAGGATAATGGTTAGGTGCTATTTAGGAGCTTGCTTGAGTCAAACTCTGTGAATGGTGTTTCCACCTCCACAATAGCAATGATGAAAGATAAAGAGAGTATGCCTTAGGAGGGCAAAGGCAAATTTGAAGTAAAATGGAATGTTGTAAGAAAGCATAAAGGAGATGAGTTACCACGAGCATGGAAACCCTAGATTGGATGAAAAGGCATCACAACTTGGCTCAAGAAGTTGGTGTATCACATAGAAGTAGAGAAATGTTTACAAGACCTACAATAAGTTAGTGCTGCGATGATAATCCACCATAAAGAGCTTTAGAGAAGAGTAGAGAGCATGAGAGAGAAGAAGAAAGTGTACAACAATGCTTAGATTCCTTAGATGTTCAAATGAATAAACTAACTTTCTTACATATGCATTATCATTGATTTTCAGAGAATTAAACCAAATGAGGTTGACATGAGAAACCATTTGAGATGCTTAAAGATGACATGCCATCAATTTAGGTCTAGGCTAAAGAAGAGCCTAGGGTTCTTGGATGCTTTGGTCCATTATCCCCACAACTTTTGGGATTAGCCATTTTAGCTGTGTTTAGCCCCACCTTATATTTATTTTCTTCGCTTTGTGCATCAAGATCAATAATTACATGTTTTAGGTCCACCCAAGTGATAAACTAAGTGTAAAATGCTAGTGTACACATTTTACTCCATAACACAAACTAGCGATTCTAAGAGATATATGAATGTCGATGTGATTGAATTGCATTAAGAGATCAAAGCTTCATACAAAGAATGGTAGAGTAACTAGACAATACATTCAAGATGATCAAAATACATGCTAGGTAGTGAGTTTATATAGACCAGGGAGAGGGGAGAGATGGGAAAAATGACCAATAGGGAGAGGCCATCATATGGGATAAAGATAGAAAGAGCATCTTCCCAAGATAGCAAATGCCACCTCCCTTGTAGGATGTTAACACCTCAAATCACCCACTCAGTAATTAAACTCACTTTATTTAACCTAAGCAAGATTAATAAAAGTGTAAGAAAAACATAGGAAATAGGGAAAATAACTAACCCACTAGGAAAGTAAAAACCTATACTAACACCCCTCTTAAGCGTAGCTTAGGTGGGTAAAAAGATGGGTCTTGACAAATGAAGCGTGATGAGCTACCCATGTATAATGAATTTCCCCCTTGAAATAGAAGCCCCCCAAACAAGGTAGAGAGAACACCCCCCAAAACAGAGAGAGAAAAGAGGTGGTCTAAAAGACCCCCTCTAAAGGGGACATCAACCGTACCCCCAACAAAGCTCAGAAATGAAGGAACTTTCTCTTAGTGAAAGGTTTGGTGAAGATGTTTGTGATCTTTGATGATGTCAGACAGTACTTGAGATCAATGATCTACTCATGAATCATCTCCTAAATGTAGTGCATGTGGATCTCAATGTGTTTGGTCTGCTGATGATGGACCAAATTGAAAGAGATCTGTATTGCACTCTAGTTGTAACAAAGATGATTGTTGGCTTCTAGAAGGGAATACCAAACTCAATGAGAATATTTTGAAGCTAAATGGCCTCGGTAGTAGCATTAACTACTCCTTGATAGTCAAACACTATAGATGAAAGAGAAATTATAGACTACTTCTTGCTTGACCAAGAAATGAGACTGGAACCAAGTGAGAAGAAATACCTTGAAGTAGACCTGTGATCCTGAGAATCGCTTGCTGAATCTAAATCTGTGTGTCCCACCAAGTCAATATCCACACCCACTACATAGTGAATCCCATAATTGTGAGTGCCCTATACATAGTGAAGAATCCACATAGCTATTTTCCAATGCAGTTCATATGTCTCTTGCATCAACTTAGAGATCTATAAGCACCAAAATCATGCACAACCTCTACTAGGACCCTGATGATGAGACATAATCCTTGTCACATACATGTAAGCATGGAATAATGCCCTCTTAGTAGTGATTCTCTTGTTGGCATGTGGTTTCTTCTTCCTTTGTTGTTTCCCCTTTGTCATGCTAAACCTTTCCTCGCTTTCGACATTTTTTGACACTTGTCGATTTTCATTTCCTGTGCTTGCGACTTTGTCCCTAAGCCTTGTATTCATTTGTTTTTTGTGTTTTAACCATTCCCTAGTATTTTTCATCCATTACCACCCCTAGGATCCCTCCAAATGACCTCCCAAGCCATCTCCAACTATCAATTTTCAGTTTTGGTCAACTAGTACAAATCTCCACCTATTATTTCTAGATCTCCCTCGGGAGATCTGTCTTTTGCAAGTGGAGATTTGGTTTTTGACCCCCTTTTGACCAATTTCTGGAGGTAGTTCACCTCCTTTTCCCCTCCTTAACCATCTCCAACCCAACTTTCACCTTGGCACCCTTCCTCTTTGGGTCACCCCTGGGTGACCCTAACTGGTGAAAGTGGTGACCCTGTCATCTTTTCTAGCCGTGAAAGAACTCAAGTTTTTAGCCAAAAATAGCTCTATTTTTACTTATTTTCTCATTTGTTTGCATGGGATTTTGTCCTAAAATTAGAGTTAGCTATTTCATGCATCCAAGAATGCATATTTATCTCTTTTTTATCTTTAGTTGTCAACCCATGCATTCTCTTAACTCCATTTCTTCTTGAGTGATAAGCTATATTGGCTTGATCACTCTCTAATTAGTTGAGATCACTCTTGTGTCTTATGAGTTAACTCTCCAATAAAGGGAGTTAAATCTCCATCCTCTCTACCTGTTTTAGCCTCTTTTAACCTATAAATACCCCCTCCCTCACGCACAAAGGGAGGAAATTTTCATTTGTGCATCCAGTCTTTTACAGGTTTTTTCTCTCCAACTAGCATTTGTATGCTCATACAGGATGTTTGAGCCTTCTACTTTTATTTGTCTCATCAAGATTTGTTAAAAGCTTCATATAGTGTCAATACACTGTCTAAATCACAACTCATAGTGCTCATAAGCTCACATTGATCTCTCATTCAAGCTTTCAAAATCTTCTTTTTGCATCTCTTTCTCCATTGCTACAAAGAGGATGACCCTATTGTTGCAAGAGTATAAGAGTTTTCCCATACAAGGATTTCTGAGAGTAGTGGAGGCTCACGCATCTCTTACTCAAGGTTCCTTCATGCTTTTATTTCATAGTAATTAGAAAATCTCAATTTGCTCTTGGAAATAGTAAATACATGTTGCCAGTTCCTTGATAGGCTAAGTAGATCTTGCATTATTAAAGTTAGTTTTCTTTCAAAGTTCACAGATTAGTTTTATTTCAAAGCAATTTCCTTCTCCTACAGTAATTGTTCCAAATATTTAGAAAAATAAAACAAAAACATAGATCAATTGCATTTAGATAACTTCATATTAGATTGCATTTATATTTCCATTCCTCGATTAGAAAAAAGCACTTTGTTTTCATAAAAATCTAAAAAAACACAAAAATATTGTTTTGCACTCATATAGGCTTGCATGCATCCAAAAATCAAAAAGCACAAAAACATTAGCATCACAAAACGTTCACAAACCCTTGATTTCAATATAAGGTCAACTTTGGTCAACATTAGTCAAACCCTTGATTCCAACACAATGTCAAACACAATGTCAATCCTTAGGTCAAACAAACCCTAAGTCAAAACCCTAAGTCAAATCAAGGTTAACTTTAGCTATCTCTCTCTCGGTTTGGGCTCACAAATGTGCCCTGGACTTAGAGGTGAGTGGATGAGGGTAATCCTCGATGAGATAGAGGAGATACACCCTAGACCACAACAAGATCAATAAAAAATTCAACAACAACAACAAAGGTTGAGGATATTCCAAAAAAAGGTTATCATCCAATAGTTTGAACAACAACTTCGACATGATAAAAGCATCAACGAGAACAATCATCAACCTACATAGCATTGGAACCTTAGGAATCCAAATAGAATAATGGTGACTAGTGAGCCTTTGGGTCATATATTTATTTTAACAACAACAGTCATAGAACATCATATTAGAATCAACGCACAAGAAAGGCCCTTGGACCAGTCAACCACTCTCCGTGAAGTCCAGCTCTCAAGCAAGCCAGGCCACCCCATATCTCATCACCTCTCGACTAGCTACTTCTATGAGAGTAAGAGTGACATGGAGGTTCACCTCATGGTAAGGAGAGGGGTCCATGTGTGCACCAAATCTAACTCAACTGCCCCAAGCTATCGAGTCATGTTTTTGAATGTACATATTTTGGTGAACCCAACGTGAAATGCAAAGCCTCTTGGTTATGCTTTTGGCATTCCCATTGCTTGGATCCCATTCCCATCATCACTGTTCCTTCAGACATTAGATTCACTACATATTTTGGTGAACCCAATGGGAACTGTAAAGCCTCTTTATTATGCTTTTGGCATTCCCATTGCTTGGATCCCATTTCCATCATCACTGTTATGCCAGATGTCAAATTCACCACATATTTTGGTGAACCCAATGTGAATTGCAAAGCCTCTTGGTTATGCTTTTAGCGTTCCCATTGCTTTGATCCCATTTCCATCGTCATTGTTACACCAAATGTTAGATTCACCACATATTCTGGTGAACTTGAAGTGAAATTACAAATCCTTCTAGAACAAATGATTTTGCATTTCAAACATCAAAAGTTTAATCATTTTCACTTTCTCTTCTGTGATTGTCTCCATTGCTTCTTCCTTTGCCATTTTCACCTTCACTCATTCCTTTTATTCTGTGGTATGACACCCCTGATTATG
Organism: Cunninghamia lanceolata; assembly: GCA_027924645.1. NCBI lineage: Eukaryota > Viridiplantae > Streptophyta > Pinopsida > Cupressales > Cupressaceae > Cunninghamia > Cunninghamia lanceolata. The sequence continues at coordinate 10,308,090 of BSBN01000306.1, read as the reverse complement.
ATGGAACCGGACCTGAACTTAGGGAACATTCCCTCAAGGGAGCTAGAAACTCCCTCTTTTGACATGTATGTGCCACTTCATCCAAATGCACCAGTTTCAAACTACAACAACTATGAAGATTTAGATTATGAACAAGATAGAAGAGAACCTAGACATTCTCTATCATTCAACAATCTTGCACAGGAACATAATCCTATAATACCAACACACCTCAAAAATTGAGAAGAATATAAATGAGATTAGAATTCCATCATATGGATCAACCCTCTATAGGTAATTCAATCACTCATCTTGATGACGAAGTAAGAAGGCTTGAAAGGAATCTATAAGAGGCCAAGGATGCTCAAGAGGCCCTAAGAGTTGCTTTACGAGAAGAGTAATGGGAGAATGCTATATGAGAAGAAATGTAAAATCATGACAACATTCACAATAAAATCCCTAGAAATGAATAAGTTCCTGGAGTTCCTACAACTACAAACCACATTGTAACTCTAGTACAAAGAATCAGGACTTTGGAGGCTAAACAACATGTCCCAGAAAGAAGACAAAAATCACATGAACATGTTAGAATTGGACAAGACTAGGGGGCATCTCAGAATCCCCCTTACCTCAACCACTACTCATGAAATGGTAGTAACAACACATTCCCAAATGTGAACCCTCCTATTCAAAACACTCAAGAAATACAAGGAAATCAAGCAAATCAAATAATAGCATTGGGTTATCAAAACCCACCCATGGGGTTAATGCTGTCAACTCCACAATCCCAAAGTGCCTTTCTGGGCACATACTTGGAGCATTTAAAGGATCCACTTGACATGGCTATAAGAAGTGTTTCGTTACCATGACCATTACCATATCTCCCAAAGTTCTAAGGAGAAGGAGACCCTAATTCACACATCAAGGAATACATGACTACAATAAGAGAACTCCTCCCTTGGGATGGGATTGTCACAAATATATTTCCAAAGATTCTAGAAATAATAGCCCTAGATTGGTATTATCACCTACTAGAGACCTTGATACACTCATTCAGACAGTTAATAGGAGAGTTTGTCATGGATTTCAACTTGAATAAACTCATGAAAATAGGGATCTGAGAATTGTTAACCATGAAACAAGAACCTAATGAATCAGTAGCTCATTTCATCACTCGATGGAGACAAGTTTTCTATTCTTTGACAAGTGCTCCAAACACGGATCACCATGAGTTATGCAATCTCTTCTTGCATGCCTTGAATAAGGATAGAAGAGAAGAAGTCAAAAAATTGCCTTACAAGTCCTATGAAGAAGCTTTGGAAAGTGCCTTACGAATTGACCAAGCAACCATTGATAGTGGCATAAGGACTTATGGGTCAAATGGAAAGTTGATAAATGAGAATATCAGAAACCATTTTCCTATCATTAAGATCCTCAAAAATAATAGGAACACGATGATAGATGGGGTAACAGATCAAACCCCAGTCAAGAAAGTGAGGGATGATTACAATGGAAGAGATTACTATCCTGCAAATGTCAATGCAATTGATTACCCTCGAAATAACACATATTACCCATGGGAGAACTATCAATCTTGGAATTGAAATGGAAATGGGAATGATGGAAGATACAAAAGGCCCTCCTATAAGTATAATCAATTTTGTTCTTTCCACAGGACTAGGGGGTAGAACATGAAATCTTGTATGGAGTTTAATAGGTTCATAGCAAGGTTGTCGGAAGACCAACAATGGCTATTGATAGAGATATTCCTAAATCTACAAGAAGGTCACATTGGATAACAAAGGACCGAGGAAAACACAAGAACCAATAGCTCCATAAAATGTAGACATGAGAATTTATTAGGACCCATTTCCAACACACAAAGAAACAAAAATGACTACCATCTGCAACTAGGAAAAAAAGGAGAAACTAGGATGTTAGGACTGGTAGAAATATTACATCACGAAGAAGAAGGAGAACTTGACAAAGAGCAAAAAGTACATGAAAGCACGATCTCGAGAGTGGAACCAATACTAGCTCTGATGGGACCTTATGAATTAATTGAGGACTTAAAGAAAATGTACACACACCTCTCATTCATTGAACTCCTCAAGAACTCTCCTTCACATTGCTCAGCACTATTAAAAGTGATAGGGTTAAAGTACATAAGTCAAATCATGCCACCACCAAGTAAACAAGTCAACCATGTGGATTTTAATGTAAATCCACCAAACTCTAAGCTCAAGGATCCAAGGCTCTTATTTGATTTAAAGTAGATGCCTTCTGAGGTAGAATTGACAAAAAAGGAGATCTTGTACTATACTTACAAGTGTGGATTTATGACACTTGCATCAAGAGAATGATAATCGATGATGTAGCAGCAATGAACATAGTTCCATTTTCTCTTTTAGAAAGAATGGGTTATGGGCACACTAGCATCACTGAATCTAGAGACACATTAAGTAGATACGACAATTTGAAGGTTGCCTTGATAGGGAAAATCATGCTTTCAGAACTTTGGGATCAAAGATTGTTCCAACCATGTTCTATGTCATTAATAAAGACATGAGATATAATCTACTCCTTAGAAGACCTTGGATACATAGAATAAAAGTTGTGCCATCTGCGTTGTTCCAAGAAGTTTGATTCCTACATCTTGGGAAGGTGTATGTTGCAAAAGGGGATCTAGAGCCTTTAGGTATGATAAAATCTAATACAACAAACATGAAGATAGGAATTCCCATCGATTATGAGCTTCTCATGAATAGGATTTCTATCTGTAGTCCTACACCACAATCAATATGTATCAAGAGGATAGAAACTCTAGAAAAGACGGTCAATAATGGAGAAGTGAAAGCCTTAGAAAATAAGGCACTATTTAAACAAAATGACGTCATCCCCAAGGAAACTACAACAAAAATCAGGGAATGGATAGAGAAGGATGGACCTCTTCAATTTCCTTTAGAAATCCTTATGATTTATGTGTAGCTAGCCTATAAGCTCTTTCCATGCATAGGAGAAAAACCTCATAGAACCGAAGGGCCAGTATTTGAGATGACAACACTAGATTTGAGAAATATAGACCCCGATGCCTTCTGAGATCCTAAGGAAGACTTAACCGAAAGTTACTCTCCTTTAACACCACTAATTAAGTAATGTATCCCTGAGACACTAGAAGAAAGTGAAACATATGATCCACTCACACTGTTGGAAGATTCCTATAGACCAATGATGTTGATAGAAGAAGTAAATTCTATGGATAATGGGTCGGCCAATGTGATAGGAATTCTCCCAAAGATGTTCATAGTCTCTCAACCCCACATGCAACCCACTAACTCTACTTCATTACAATCAAATGAACCTGGTGAATGGGAAGCACCCTTGGCACATATTGAGATGGTTGAGAGGCTCCCAAATGAATATGAAGAAAGTGAAGGAACATTTAACAAAGAATGGAAGATGTGAGTGATGGTCAGAATAGACGATCCTGTCATCTTTGAATTACCAGAGAGCTACATAGGATATTCCATGGATTTGAGACCTGAGCCCAATAAAAGGATGAGTATAAGCTTTGTTCCTCCTGATGAGAAAAGGTAACCTCAAACTTTGTTTGAGTTGTTCCACTTCCTTCAAAATATTCAAGATCAGTAGGAAATAAATATTTACATGCATGATCAATTTGATACATTCATGGAGTTACTAAAATGTGATGGAGTCCTATATTAGACTCCATTGCATCAAAAAGCTTTCCACGATTTACTCCATCTCATGTTATCAAAGGAGACCTTGGAGTTAGAAGGTTTAGAGAAAAATGATGTCGTGAAACCCTACATAGTTGGAAAATTTGTCATATGAAGAGGTAGTACAAAGAACAAGAAAAGAAGATGAAAAACAAAATTCATTGAGGACTAGAGAGGTCCCTACATGGTTAAAGAAGATGTCGATAATGGTGCCTATCTCTTGTGCACAATGGAAGGTGGGGAATTTGGCAAGACATTCAATGTCTTTCACCTAAAGAAGTATTATGTCTAAAAAATTGTAAAACATAAAAATACAAAAAAATCAAATATTCCAAAAATACAAAAGATTGCAAAATAAAAAAAAAAAAAAATGCTTATTACATTTTAGCATCATTATGTCTATCTTGCATTTCACTGAATGAATTTCTCTTGTATTATTTTCTCTTCAGTAAGGAGTCTAAGGTTTCCTAGGTGTAGGTGATCCTTTTAGGTCCTACGATTCCCCTATTTTCACAATCACCATTTTCCTCTTCATTCCCAGTGATTCTAATCAAAACCTAGCTCTTAGCATTGCACTGATCTTGGTCTTGATAATTTAGGGTGTTGAGTCTAAGCAAAGTCAGTATTCAAACCCACAATATTCTAAGGAAGCTTGTAAGTAGACCTTCCCAATTCTTTCTTAGTAGAAAGGAAGTCCAACTAGACTATGAAAAATTTTGGTGGCACTCAGTCACTTATCTTTCTTGGCCAAAAACATCAAGAGGATCAAAACTCTAAAGGAAGCAATCTAAAATATGAGTGAATAAAAAAATGAGTGATAAAAAATAAGAGTGATGAGAAAAGTGAGAATAGAGCGATCAAATTATTGTATATCCAAAGCTCAAAAGCATTCATTTTAAGAAAAGTCAAAAATCTAAAAAAATGAGAAAATCAAGTGAGGCATCCTAGAAAATACAAAAAAAAAGAGAAAAATACAAAAAAAGAGAGTTACAAAAAAGAGTGATAGAGAGAAGATTGTTGAAAGTCCATACCCTTGGGTGGAGATAAGTCTAAGCTGAAAGCTTCAAGGGTGCCATTCTACCAGAGAAAGTGAGAGAGAAAGGTACAAAGGACACACACACACTAGCTGAGCAAAGCCAACAGTCTAATAGTCTTGAGGTCCATTTTCTACTTAGGGACCCTTTTTATTTCCCATTTTTCCTTTACCCCAGGTCTATATTGCTTTCCATCTATGATCTAAGTCTAACAAATGCCCATAAAATTTGTTTCTTGTCTAAGTTGAAAGCTTTTTAGATTGTCTCATCTAGATAAGGATAAGTGTTTAGGCTTTAGCAAAGCCTAAAATTCAGAAGCACTCCATCTCCTTCCCGCTCCCCACTTGAGTTTCAAATCCCTATCTCACTAGCTTGAATAGGTTGTCTACACCAGGATAACCCACAATACCCTAGATTGAAAATCATACTAAAGAGCAGTCATATTGTTTGTTCCATAATGCATTCATTCCCAAATCATAAAAAGAGATCCAAAGCAATAAAAGTCAATGTCATAACTCATGGCATTCCATTGAAATAGAAGTTTTATTTCAGCATCAGTTGTGTTCTTGCATTTACGTATCATCCCGTGCATTCATACATATATCCAATAAAAACAACTAAAAAGTTATCATCATTATCATGCTTGCATTATTAGAGTTAAGGGCCTACATAATTGAAAAGCTCTAAAAACCTCCAAAGTGCACAAGAGATAAGAATTCATACAATAGTGGTAACCATAAAGAGAGTTTTTCATAGATAAATCAAAGGTTTGAAGTTTTACAAGAGTACAAGAGCTTGAACAAAATTCTCTCAAAAGAAGTAAGGCTCCCCATGCAAGGGGGAATGATGGTGAAACAAATAGGTGAAAGCCTTAGGGATAGTTCCCTCCAAATAAACTGTTAGGACTCCTACTCCTTTGCCTCTGAATAACACTAGAATCTCCATGAGACCTATGGGAACAATGAACCTTTCTCTGATCCTAAGAATGAGAAGGACCTGTTGTGCTTGATTTAGGATGTCAAATCCCAAGGCGAGCCATCTCACAAAGAATGACATTCTCACCCCTAAGGATGATATTCTATAATCTCAAAGAAGCATTCTCCTTGCACCCATGGTAGGTAGGAGAAAAGATGTCAATATGTCAACCATCTCTAGTTGGCACACCAAGATCAACTAGAAGTCTCTCTTGTGGTAAACTAGTGAAAGGACTAATCAAATCAATAGAAAGTTCATGAATAAAAGTACTCCATTCCTTGGCACTCCTTGAAAGACAAAGACAAAAGGATTGACAATTAATAATTTTAAGGAAAAAAGGACAATGCAAAATTTGAAAATAAAATTAGACTTACAAGGATTGTCGGGCTGCCAAGAAGGATCAAAGCACCACATCACATCATCAAAATGAGGAGGTCTAGGGTCTGAAGAAGAAGTCTTTGAAATCTCCCCCTCATCAAAGTCAGCCTCTTAAGCATCTCTAGTTGACCCATCATTTGACTGATCATCTCCATCAGGGATATAGTCCTCATCAGGGATATATTTGCATCCCAATAGGTTAGAATGCCACAAAAGATACGAGAGATAGGAGAACAACTTGAACATGGCAAATCCTCCCTAAGCTTGCCCTCTTCAGGATGGCAAGATTGGTAGGAGACAGTGAATGATACATCTCAAAGAGCCATAACTACTCATGATTAGCATTCCAATGAATGCACATATCCTGTCATTAGAAAAAAACTTTCAATTAGATCCTATCAACTCAGAAAATCCCTAAAAATCATATAACTTGTGAAAATTTCACAAAACAAAATATAAAACCTTCAAAATTTCAATAAATTGATGAATTCAATGTTCAAATTAGACTAAAATGGAGTGTAGCAAATGTTAGAAAACATAAAATTTTAGTCAGAGGCAATACGTATGGTTCGCCCCTTTCATTAGACTAGATATCCCCCATGTGACCACATTGCACAGGTAGATCTCCATCAGGTGACCCTATTGTTCAGCTAGATCTCTCCCGGGTGACCTGGACTAGCAAAAAGGGTGACCCTATTTGCCTTCTCTCGTGCTAAAAAAATCTGTAAAAATCACAAATTTTAACCAATTTTGACAAATGAAAGATCAATCTGACTCTAAATGACGAGACAAACCTAATGTAATAAAGAAAATCGAAAAAAACTAATATTTTCACAAGATTTTTCACAAAAACAAAACTAGGGTTTAAAAAAGGGTTTTTGACTAATTATGCACTTGAATCTCAGTGGTAGAAGATGAAGCAGCCATGTTTACGATCTACTTAGTGGTATCTTTCCAATGACTACTTGTACAACCAATTCTGTCAATGTTTTTCTCCATTCACACTAATTTCTCCACTCTTTTCTTCACTTAGCTTAGTTTATTTTATGCATTTTTGGACTAGTAGTTTCTTTTATGCATCTTTCGTGCTCTCATTTTTCTTTCTTTCATCCCTATAGGTCTCTTTGACAAAGGCAAACAACTAGGTAAATTCACAAGATCTATGGTATGTTCGTCATTTCAATTTTCATTACTAATTTTTGATATATTTAGATGTCAAACTAATACTAGTTATTGTAGGTACTATTGTGGAAAAATTGACAACAAGTAAGGCCTATTTGGGGAACGGTACCTACCTTTCATGTAGACTACCATCCTTGAGGGGGAAAATATGTAAGCACCAAAATGACACACATCCTCTATGAGGACCCTGATGATGACACACAATCATTGTCACGTACATGTAAGCATGGGATAATGCCCTATTAGTAGTGATTCTCCTGGTAACATGTAGTTTCTTCTTCCTTTCATTGTTTCCCATTTGTCATGCTAACCCTTTCCTCACTTTTGACATTTTCAACAGTTGTTGATTTTCATTTCCTATTCTTGAGACTTTGTCCATAAGACTTGTATTCATCCATTTGTTGTGTTTTAACTTGTCCCTAGTGTTTTTCATCCATTCCCACTCCTAAGAGCCCTCTAGATGACCTCCCAAGATATCTCCAAATGTTAGTTTTCAGTTCAGTCAGTAAGTACAAATCTCCACCTATTATTTCTAGATCTCCCCTAGGAGATCCATCTTTTACAAGTGGAGATTTGGTTTTTGACCCCCTTTTTGACCAGTTTCTGGAGGAAGTTCACCTCCTTTTCGCCTCCTTAATCATCTCCAACCCTAACTTTTACCTTGGGAGCTTCCCTCTATGGGTCACCCATGTGTCACCCTCGAGTGACCCTGATAGGTGAAAGTGGCGACCAAGTGGTGTCCCTGTTGTCTTTTCCAGGCACAAAAGAACTCAAGTTTTTGGCCAAAAATAGCTCTGTCTTGACTCACTTTTGTTTTCATTTGCATGGGATTTTGTTCTAAACTTATAATTATCTATTTTATGCATCCAAGCATAAATATTTAGCTCCCTTTTATCTTTAGTTGATAACCACTGCATTCTCTTAACTCCATTTCTTCTTAAGTGATAAGCTATATTGGCTTGATCACACCCTAATTAGGCTAGATCACTCTTGTGTCTTCTAAGTTAACTCTCCATCCTCTCTAGCTATTTTAGCATCTTCAAACTTATAAATACTCTCCTCACTCAAGCACAAAGGGAGGTAACTTTCATTTGTGCATCTAGTCTTTTGTATGTTTTTGCTCTCCAACTAGCATCCATATGCTCATACAGGACGTTCGATCCTTTTGCTTTTATTGTTGTCTCATCAATATTTGCTAAAAGCTTCATATAACATTGATATGCTACCCAAATCACAATCCACAGTTCTCATAAGCTCACATTAAGCTCTCATTCAAGCTTTCAAAATCTTCTTTTTGCATCTCTTTTTCTATTGTTACTAAGAGGATCACCCCACTGTTGTAAGAGGATAAGAGGTTGTACATACAAGGATTTATGAGTGTAGTGGAGGCTAACACATGTCTTATTCCATGTTCCTTCATACTTTTATTTTATTATAATTAGAAAATATCAATTTGCTCTTGGAAATAGTAAATGCATGTTGCCATTTCCATGATAGGCTAAGTACATCTTGGATTATTAAAGTTAGTTTTCATTCAAAGTTCATAGATTAGTTTTATTTCAAAGAAATTTCCTTTTCCTAGATTAATTGTTCCAAATATTTAGAAAAAAAAAACAAAAACAAAGATCAATTGCATTTAGATAACTTCATATTAGATTGCATTCATATTTCCATTCCTAGATTAGAAAAAAGCACTTTGTTTTCATAAAAACCTAACAAAACACAAACATATTATTTTGCACTTGTATAGGCTTGCATGCATCCACAAATCAAAAAGCAAAAAAAAATGAGCATCACAAAATGTTCACAAACCCTTGATTTTAGCACAAGGTCAACTTTTGTCAACATTAGTCAAACCCTTGATTCCAACTGAAGGTCAAACACAAAGTTAAACCTTAGGTCAAACAAACCCTAAGTCAAATTGAGGTTAACTTCAGCTATCTCTCTCTCATTGTGGGCTCATGAATGTGCCCTAGGCTTAGAGGTGAGTGGGTGAGGTCAATCCTTGAAGAGATAGAGGAGATCCACCTTAGACCACAACAAGATCAACAAACAATTCATAAATAATAACATAGGTTAAGGATATTCCAAATAGAGGTTATCATCCAATAGTTCAAACAACAACTCCTACACAATAGAAGTATCGACGAGAATGAATGGTCACAGAACATCAAATCAGAATCAATGCATAAGAAAGGCCCCAAGACTGGCCAACCACTCTCCACAAAGTCCAACTCTAAAGTGAGCCAGACTAGCCCTGTATCTTGCCTCCTATATAATGGCTACCTCCACAAGAGTGAGAGTGACATGGAGGTTCTCCCTATGGCAAGGAGATGGGTCCATGTGCATGCAAAAGCTGACTCAACCACCCAAGCTATCGAGTTGTGTTTTTGAGTGTACAAGACCAGGCCCACAACATATGATAAATCATGCCTCATGTGAGTCAAGTATATGAGGATCTCAACTAATTAGTGATATAAGGTAGCATCCACCAATGGTGATGAACATTGAGCCTCAAGTTTGATGCTGAATAAAAATGGAGTCGGTGCAGCTTATAGTCAGCCATGCAAAATCGAGAGAACATATCAAGTGCATACATGGCCTGTGCCATGAAGATACTAGATGCAAACTGAGTGATCTCAATCCCCAAGAAGTAGTACAGAAGGCCCAAGTCTAACATCAGGAAACAATCATGAAGGGTAGTTTTCACTACCTTGATGGTGGATGAGGAAGTCCTTGTAATCAACAAGTCATCAACATAGAGAACAAGGAACATGACAGTATCATCCTACTGTAGAATATACACTTTTAGATTGGAATGGCACCGAGTGAACCCAACTGACAAAAGGAAGGAGTCCATCTTGGCATACCAGAACCCGAGGGGATTGTTTGAGGCCATAGAGAGACTTCCGAAGATGACAAACAAGTGAAGGATCTTATATGAACCCATGTCATTGCTCCATGTAAATCTCTTCCTAAAGGTCACCATGAAGGAAGACACTCTTCACATCCATCTGATGAACTTTCCAACAATGGGCTATAGAAATAGCAAGGGCAAGTTGGATGGAGTTTATTTTGGCAACTAGCACAAAAGTCTTAGAGTAGTCAATCCTAGGAACCTAGGAGAATCCTTTTGTGACCAGGTGATCCTTATGCTTATCAACCAACCCATTCGTAACAAATTTTTTGATAGATCCACTTGCATTGGACAAGTTTCCTTCCCTTAGGAAGGGTGACTAAATCCCAAGTATGGTTCCTCTCTGAGTAATTGAACTCTTCTTGCATAGAAGTATCCAACTCGAGGACACTAGAAGCTTCTCGAAAGGACAATGGATTGGAAGCTGAGGCAATGAAGAGATGTGGAGCCTACTCGAACTGTGACCTTGTTCTTCTAGCATCTGAAGGATCACCAACCCAATCACCTACTGACTTTAATGTCTATCAAGCCCAAAGAGGCCCAATAGGAGAATCTAGGGGAGAATCATCACCCTCTGAATGATTACTAGGAGTAGAGGAAGATGGATCCTCATCATCATCATTTCCATTTGAAGTGGAGGAAGAAGACTCCTCAACATGAGCAGGAGGATTAAGATCCTCGAAAGAACTATCATCATGATGCAATGTTTCCAAAGTGATTGTAGATGGATAAATGGTAGGATAAGAACTAGAAACATCCTCCTGAAATCGAACACTTCTCTCAATGAAAAACTCATGAGTGGTGGGGTGGAGAAGCCTATAGGCTTTGACACCATCTGGGTACCCAAAAAATATGCAAGGATTGCTCTACAAATCCATAGTCTCACATTTCTGTGTTGGAATGTGGGCTCATGTAGGAGAACCAAACAATCAAGAGTGCTTTACTGTGGGTTTTTGACTGGTCCAAGCTTGAAAATGAGTGACCCCCTTCAAAACTCAGTGAGGAACATGATTCTGGATGTAACACACACAATTGATGGCCTCCACCCAATATTGAGGTGCCATAGACCTAGAGTGAATCATATAGTTGGGCATCTCTTTAAAGGACCTATTCTTTTGCTTTATGACACCATTTTGTTGTGGACTGTAGGGAACTATGTGCTGAAGATCAATGCCCTTTGAAACATAAAATTGTTCAAACCTCTGGTTGACATACTCCCCCCCATTATCTATATGCAGAATCTTGATGGACTTCCTAGACAGTTTCTCTACAAAAAAATTGAAGTCCTAAAAAGACTCAAAGACCTCAGACTTCTATTTGAATAAATAAACCCATGTGTATCTAGAAATATCATCAATGAATGTGAGAACATATTGAGCCTTGCTGAAAGAAGGATGTGGAAATAGTCATCCCAAGTCACTATGCACTAACTCCAAAAGTTGTGTGGCCCTGCATGCTTTTCATTTATCATTCTCCTCAAGATGCTTACCAAGAATGCATCCTTGGCAAACACCATTAGACAACTAAATAGAAGGCAACCCTGAAACCATGTCCTATTGATTGAGCTGCTACAAGTAGTGGTAGTGCAAGTGGCCAAACAGTTGATGCCATAAAAAACTCACCTCATCTGAGTGAGTGAAAAAAAGCAAGTGAAGGAGAATTAGGAACAAAGTGAGAGAATTGATATAGTCTAGACTAATGATCAACTTTTCCCACAACAACTATAGACCCATAATGTAACTCACCGATTACCACTGTGTCTAGAGTGAACTCAACCCACTTTCCAGAGCTAGTGTGAGTGATCTGATAGACATATAGGAGATTAGTTGACAAATATGGAACAAAAAGAAAATTATGAATTGTTCCTTCTCCCATGTCAACCAACCATCTCCCATCCACTTCAGCAGAAGTGTCAGCACACATGAGTATAGATGGCATAGAACATGGCTCCAAAGAGGCAAAACCATCTTGTAACAAAGCCATGTGGTGCGAAGTACCTAAGTCAATGATCCAGGTATTGGGCTATGAAGTAATAGAAAATAGGGACTTGCTCTTTCCTTTCCCCTTACTTTTGTTTGTGTCCTTTGAAGATTCATGAGATGAACTTTGTGTTAGCACAGTAAAAAATTGAAATTTTTACTATCTCCTTACCCCATCATATTTGAATAAATCCTGAAGAATATCCCAAAAAGACCATAATAAAAAATTGTTTCTCACAAGGTGTCTATGGATGAGCAGTGCCAAATTTCATCAAAATCAATCCATCGGCAAGAGGTTGTGTTGCTTACACCAATACATAAGGAATCGTTTGAAAACAACCATCAGCGTGAGAATAGAGATCGGAAGAATAATTATGGAAGTCACCGATGGAGTGAGTAATGCTGATGACATTACATTGGCAAGAAAGGCAAGTGGTCATGCCGATTGGTATGAGAAATATCTATCGGATAACTTTTTAAAAGTTGCCCCGACGGTATATATCATACCGATGAAGCATTTCGGCAGGAGTCTCACCGAACATCCTGTGGGGGTAACGAAGCAAATAGTCATCGGCGAGAAATAAACTATCGGGATAGCAAACAGCTAAGCTTCCGATGATTAGAGTCTTAGCGATAAGAAAGCTTTTGGCGAGACTCACAACGATACACATCTATCGGGATAACTCAGCATATTGGGATAAGGGAATTAGGTCTCGCCGATTCACAAGTCACGGCGATCAAAAGGCATCGGTAACACTTCAACATACTCTGTCCGATGAAGGATATGAAAAGGGCCATCGGGGAGATGATTTGGATCGGGATATCTTGATTTAGCTATCCCGATAGTGTATGTCATTCCGATAAAGATAAAGTCCGTATATGAAAATGACTATCGACGAGACAATAAAGATCGGGAGAACATAATTTTATTACCCCGATAGTATTAATCATCCTGATAAGCAAATCATATCGGTGGGACTTGCTATATCGCAGAGAGATCTAAAATACTTGGCGATGAGAGAAGTCATGCCGATGGCCGTGCCCACTTAAAACATGACATTACATAGCGTCGGGAATACAATCAAGGGGTCACGCCGATAGACTGTTCGCGCCATAAAAAATGTTGAGGTCGCCCAGACATTTCAAAAATCACGCCGATAAGCAGAGTTATGGCGATGTGACACTTCACAGCGATGAACATTGAATTGATCAGGTGATTAATGCAAACGACTACGAAATTCATACGATCACTATAATTGGAAAAAACCGTCCGAGAGAAGAATACAGAGGAATTCTTAGGGTAAAAGCAGAGGCTTCCAATTCCAGCCACCGAACAACAGGTACACCTACATAAACCATTATATTGCCTGTATTTGAATTTCCTGCCAAAGTTTTAAAATGGAAACTCCGGGAAAGGGAAAAGGAAGAAAGTCACAAGGGGAAACCAGTAAGCCTAAAAAACAAAAAACTGATCAAACCCTTGAAGAGAAAGTGAAAGATAGAAAATTAAATCAGGACCTAATTGATCAATTACCTGGGTCAACTCCCAAGGCTAGGAGGTCTGCCCAACTCAGAGCAGAAGTAGAAAAACTGGAAGATAAACATAAACGCCTGGGAGATATCTGGACCCCAATTCGGGGGTATGAGCTTTTCAAATTTCACTATAATAGACGGTTTAGAAATGCTCCTGTGTCAAACCCATGGCACATGAATTTAGGCAAACTGTTTGTACCTAATGTATTCTTGAATGTAGAACTCCTTCAACTGCTAGCCAGACATTACAATTCAGGCCTGAAAGCTTGTTGATGACTGAGAGGGGGGGGGTGAATCAGTTATCCTAATTGTTTCCTTTATTGAACTTTCCTTTTAATTGATGCAGCATAAAATCAAACATAAAACATTAACCATAAAACAAGAAACACATGACACAGTATTTTTGACGTGGAAACCCTGTTAAGGGAGAAAACCACGGGGTGATTAACCCAAAATTATTCTCTGTTAGAAGAATAGGAAATTACAAAGATGGCACTTGCCAATTAGGGCTCACTGCCCGAGCACACTGCTCACAAGAGGCCCACTGCCTACAAGAAGACACACTGTCTACAAAGTGATGAGAATCACAGTCTTGAACTGATTGGAAGCATCTGCATATGCTGGAGTTCAGTTCCGGTTAGGCTCAGTACACTGATCTGCTGCACTTCATCTTTCCTCTGTTCTTTATTCTGCTATCTTCCACATACCGGATCCTTTTTGCTACCTCTGCTCTTTCTTTGGACTTCTTCGCATATCTCTCCACCTCACAACACACTTCACAACTAAATCCATCCTCTATATATATCCGCACAAGTAATTTCATCACCTTTCTAGTCGGCATCCGGAACAGTCTAGTTTCTTATAAACTCTCATTCTGTCGGCTGAATCCTTCCTCACCAAGCAATGCGGATCAAGCATATACTTGTAGATATCATTAATCATGTCGGCCAAACATGATTCATGCCTTCACAACCTCTGTCATCAACAGTAACCCATCCGGAAAGCAGTCTGATACTCTGCCAGTCAGTTCTTCCTCTGTTTTCACTGTCTCTCAGGAATCCGGTACTCAACCATTCATATCTTTTTCCTTGTCCATCACCGGAGGCTAAATCCTTGGAATATACCACTCAAGGTAGTCCTCTTGACTTCCCCAAATCCGCACTGCACCAAGACACTTCCACTGAGAGGTCCGGACCAATCTGTCGGACCTTGCCACATGCTCTGTTCTTCTTCACCGGACCACAACATTCTTTATTCTGACTTCCGGTAGAGACACATCATGACTTGCGGATATGTGGGATGACCTTTGTTGCCATCAATGACAACAACCATGAATCCATATAGTGTCTCTTGCCAACAATCTCCCCCTTTGGCATTGATGGCAACACTTAGTGAAAAATGACTAAGTGTTTTCACTATGCTCCCCCTTTGCTGATGCTCTGTCTTTATATACAATTTCCGGAACTCCCCCTTAGTTGGATCCCTCATTTTTCACTGCTCCTCACTCCCCCTTTGACATCAATGGCAAAGGGTAGGGTCCGCATATCAAAATTTTCAAAAATTTCTTATACTTAGCCGCATATTTACATACTCACATATATTGAAGAATGTCTGCAAAGGATGTCTGTAATTGAATCATTTCGGTAGCCCAACTTTGCTTCATTCTGTCCAAAATTGAAATGTGACCACTTAACAAAAATGCAAACGCTTCTGCCCGCTTGAGATCTGTCGGATCTTTTGTTTGGGCGGTGGTCCTAGCATCACTGATGGCCTCATGCATGGTTTCCAACTTAGGGATTATAATCCTTCTAAGTTCTCCCATCCGGTTGGTGATGTTCTTCCTTTCCTTCTCAAGATTCTTTATTTCGTTCAAGACTGCAATAGTCTGACATTCTTGATTTATTATAGAGGAAGAGAGAGGATCAAAACTTTGAGATAAGCTTTGTAGCTTATCCTGTTCCTCTTTTATTTTCTTGTCAAATGCTGCTGTTGCCTTTGACCAGGATATACAAAATTTATAGATATCACCGCCATCCTTAAGAGCATTCTCTAAGCTCTTTATTCCAATGCTTACAATCTTCCTATCTTTAGAAATTAATTCTAATATCTCTGAAAATCTCTTATCCAAAAATTCCTTCCGGACCTTTTCTTCAGCTGATTTTTCTAGAGAATCAAAATGTGTATCAACACTACTGACTAAGGTTTTTAGATTACCGGAAGTGGAGGCTGTCGGATCTATTTGGATTGACGGCATGATCTTCACAAGTACTCCGGAGGCAGCCTCTATCAACTCACAGTCTTCCATATGAGACTTCAGGAGCTTTTCATTTGCCTTGGCATTTGCAAATGAAGCTATCTTCATTGTTTGTACCGGAGAGAGAGAGTCAAAATCAAATGGGCCTTTTAGAAGCTCCGGTTCATCAATCTCTAAAGTTTCTTTACTCAAAAATTGTTGAACAGTTTGTGCAGTGTCTCTTGCCGGAGACAGATGTTTCTTTTCTTCTGCAGTCTTAGAACTGTCAACCTCTTTGTCTTTCACCACTGCTTCCTTCTCCTGTAATTGCTCTTCTTCTTTGGATCCGGAGACTGTAGGGGAAACCGGAGGAGAGATGCTAACTTGTTCATGGGCCCCTTCTTCTGGAGCAGAGGGTCCCAAGTCCTCACTTGTCTGTTCAGGGCTCACTTCTTCCGGAACAGAAGATTCCAAATCAGCAGCTGTTTCTGCACCTAAGTCCTCTACAACAGGAAGATTGAACCTTTTGAAGGCCTTCCGGAGGATCTCTTCTGTTTCTTGGGCCACTTTGTCAGTCTCACCAAGCATGAGTTGATTCATCCTGGCTTTGCTTCTGAACTCATCTTTGCAGTCCTTGAAGATAATGTTCATTGTCTTGGGATCAATTTGAGGATATAGCTGAATAGCTATCTGCTCCCGGATCTCAAGATCTTTGGCATGAGCATTATTCTTTCTTACTTCCATTTCCTTCTCTAGGCTTTTAGGAATGAGAGATATGATCTCAATGAAAGCCTTATTGTATATGTTCAGATATTTAACTGTGGCTTCCTGCAGAGTCTTTTGGTCTGCCTCACTGAAGTCATCATAGGATTCAGTCATTGGTTGAAGGTTTCCATCCACCGTGACCGACTTGATTATGCTCTCTAGTGACAGAGTGGGCTTTTCAACAGTTACCTCTGCCATTTCATCCTTGTCTTGGCCTGTGGAGGGCTTACCGGATCCTTTCTTCTTCTGTTTCTTTACTTCTCTTACTCCCTCATCTGATTCTGTTTCCTCTTCATCCTTTTGGCTTCCATAAGCCCTTGTGGCTTTTGTCTTGGATCTCTTACCGGATGCCTGGACTTCCGGTTTTGAACTTTTGGTTGAGGGAGGTGCAGATCTCTTTGTTGATCTGGTCCGGGTGGGAGCTCCAACCGGAGCACTTTCTTTGCTTTTCTCTTCTTCCTCGGCCTTCCTCCTCTTTTCCCGGCTGGCATCAAGTGCCTCCTTTGAGATACCTAGGCCTTGAGCAATGTGCTCTACTTCTTTTCTTACCTTTCTTTTAATCTCAGGTTCCCTGAGTTCTACATGTATTTTTACACTCAGCTCCTCAAAGGTTCCAAACCTTTCTGCCTTAGGATCTTTGGGCTGACTTAGCATGTGTTGAACATGCAGCTCCACTATCTGTTCATCAACTTCATACCCCATGGGCATGATCCAGACAGTCCTTGGCTCCACTGCCTCCATTAGGCACTGATCAGTGTCAACCATAAAGCACACTGAGTCCTTGTATTTCTCAATGAGAGACTGAGGAATTCTCTCTCTTGCTTGCATCATGCTCTGAAAGTTTTTGAAGTATCCCCATAGAGCTGAATTTCTCGCTTTTGCATCCCCAAGTCCATGCAAGTAGTCTCTTATCTGGACTGCAACAGGTTTGTCATTCTGCCATACCCATCCACTTGTTCCGGGTAGCTCATTCATGAAGTAGAAGAATAGACATACAATCAGAGTACCATACTTAAAGGAATTCTTCTTATCCTTCTTGATTTTCTGTATATTTTCCATTAATTGGCTTGGCAGTAGTTCGCAGAGATCATACTCTGCATTCTTTCTTAGCATCTCATAGGCAGTGTATACTGCAGTTCCGGATACAGAATTCTCCCTGCTGGAGTGGTAGATCTTGTATCCTATTATCATTGATGCATATTTGATATCCGGATCGGAGATGTCTTCAATGGTCATTGCCCTTTTGTCAAATTTTGATCCAGTGGCCTCAGTTACAATGTTGTTCTTGACAGATTTGAGGATAGGTACTCCTCCGGAAGAGTATAGACCAGTTACTGCTCTGATTGCCTCTTTTGTAATCTTGCAGGGTCTATCTAGCCATAGAAAGTTGTCATGCATCTTGCTCAGTACATACCGGACCCATTCATCCTCTTCAAAACAGGGGAAATGAATAAATTGCTCAAATTGTTTCTTCTGAATATCCTTATACTCTGGTTTAAGGTCAAAAGCATTGTCAATCAGCTGCTTGTGATAGAGGTCTCTTAATTTGAATTCCCCAAATTCCTCAATGTTTGCATGTATGTAAACCCTAATGTCTTCGGTGTGTAAAACTCCGTGAGGAACACTAGAGAAGGCTCCTAGTGGGTCTACCTCCAATGATTTGTAGGGATGTTTCTTGAATGAGGGGCGAGGTCTATCGGAGATCTTAACTATGTTTGGAGTAGCCATTCTTCAAAGATTTGCAGTGAGGTAATGAAAAACGGAGAATACCTTATGCGCCTTCGGTTTGCACGGAGTGGTTGGATTGATTTCTTTATCCAATAGCTTCGGCAGGAGATCCTTGGTGTGCTTGAAGAACCTTGTTGCAGAGCTCCACTTTTCGCTTCTTCTCGAGTGCAGAATGAGCAAATGACCTTTGAGAAATCCCTTAAATTGCTCCGCGAACCCTAATACCTGTCTGCAATAAATGCTTCACCTACATCATTCCGGTTTGCCTTGTCTGGATAGCTTGGAGTATCCCGGATTAGTCCTGATCTGTGGATATCATCCGGATCTTTCAATCATGAATAAATCGAGGTAGCATATTACAAGATCATCTCAAACACTCTGTCCAATCCGCAGAACAAGATAGTGCATTTCCGGATCTTTCCGGACCTTTTTGTAATCCTTTATCATACCGGAGCATCTCCCTGAACAGGTCTTATTTGATCGATCACAGCTTCTTCATAACTTCATGCGGACCTCTGAAAACTTGACTGAAGTATCTCAAGATTCATATCTACAAACCCTTTGATCCGCATCTTGTGCCACATCCGGCACCACTTGTTTGGCTGGGGGAACAAGATTTTCTTTGAGTCTCCCCCTGAGCCTGAGCTCACTTTTAATTTCTGGAAGAAATATCAGCACCAGAGTCTGGTGCGGATCCAACCTCTACATTCTCTGAACTTTTCTTCACCCAAATCTTGCTCATCTGATTCCTAACCTCATCCGCATTCATCTTTTGTTTACCCTTGTCTTGATTCTGATTATACACCGGACCTCTTTTGTCCTGATTCTTGTTTCTGCAGACTTTAGCATTATGACCGGACCTATTGCAGATTTGGCAAATAACATTTCTTTGCATATTTGACTGATATCCTCTTGATCTGCATTGATTTGCCATATGACCTATTCTATTGCATGTGAAGCATCTACCTTTGAATGATTTGTTTACTTGCATAATTCTGCATTCATGGGATTTGTGTCCATACCTTTTGCAGTTGAAGAACTGTCCGGAGAAGGATGAATTATTCTGATTCATTCTCATTCTGCACTGATTAGCTTTGTGACCAAAGTGGTTGCAGTTGTGGCAGTATCCATTGAAGGATGGATATCTTTGAGCATTTGGCTGTCTTACCGGAGGTCTTCTAGGCCTGCTCCTTGGATTTTCTGATCCAAGATTCTTCTGACCGGATCCAGAGCTTTCTCCTTTCTCATATCCCAAGCCATACTTGTCATCTGTCCTCTTTTGACTTCCAAGAAGAACTTCAAGTTGAGCAGAACTTATCTTGAATTTCTCTTTATATTCATTTGCTGTTTGAAGGTCTCTTTTGAGAGAGGCAATTTGATCCTCAAGTTTTCCTTCATTATCTTTGGCATCTTCAAGATCAGATTCAAGGTGTCTGATAATCCTGTCCATCTGGTGGCATTCTTCTGATTTTTCTTTAAGAGATTGTCTTAGATTGTCTTCAGCCTTTCTTTTTTCTTCAATCTCTTGAGTAAACTTTATAGTTCCTGATTCCATTTCATGTCTTAACATAATGACTTCTTTTGATAACTTTTCACATAACTTGGTTTGCTCAGTCAATTCCTCATTTGTATTGCTTTCTTCACTTTGTCTTGCCAACTGTTGAAGCAGCTCCTTTCTCTTTTTCATAGAGAGACTTAATTTGTCTTTTAATTCTCTCATGAATTCATCAGCCTGTTTGAGTCTTTCCTTTAATTCACTGACTTCAGAATTTGACTGTTCAAGATCCTTAAGGGCAGTCTTGAGTTGCTCCCTTAAACCATATGCATCCATTTGAAATCCCAGATCTTCCTCAAGCTGTTAGGCTCTATTAGGAGGAACTTAGCTCTGATACCAATTATTGATGACTGAGAGGGGGGGTGAATCAGTTATCCTAATTGTTTCCTTTATTGAACTTTCCTTTTAATTGATGCAGCATAAAATCAAACATAAAACATTAACCATAAAACAAGAAACACATGACACAGTATTTTTGACGTGGAAACCCTGTTAAGGGAGAAAACCACGGGGTGATTAACCCAAAATTATTCTCTGTTAGAAGAATAGGAAATTACAAAGATGGCACTTGCCAATTAGGGCTCACTGCCCGAGCACACTGCTCACAAGAGGCCCACTGCCTACAAGAAGACACACTGTCTACAAAGTGATGAGAATCACAGTCTTGAACTGATTGGAAGCATCTGCATATGCTGGAGTTCAGTTCCGGTTAGGCTCAGTACACTGATCTGCTGCACTTCATCTTTCCTCTGTTCTTTATTCTGCTATCTTCCACATACCGGATCCTTTTTGCTACCTCTGCTCTTTCTTTGGACTTCTTCGCATATCTCTCCACCTCACAACACACTTCACAACTAAATCCATCCTCTATATATATCCGCACAAGTAATTTCATCACCTTTCTAGTCGGCATCCGGAACAGTCTAGTTTCTTATAAACTCTCATTCTGTCGGCTGAATCCTTCCTCACCAAGCAATGCGGATCAAGCATATACTTGTAGATATCATTAATCATGTCGGCCAAACATGATTCATGCCTTCACAACCTCTGTCATCAACAGTAACCCATCCGGAAAGCAGTCTGATACTCTGCCAGTCAGTTCTTCCTCTGTTTTCACTGTCTCTCAGGAATCCGGTACTCAACCATTCATATCTTTTTCCTTGTCCATCACCGGAGGCTAAATCCTTGGAATATACCACTCAAGGTAGTCCTCTTGACTTCCCCAAATCCGCACTGCACCAAGACACTTCCACTGAGAGGTCCGGACCAATCTGTCGGACCTTGCCACATGCTCTGTTCTTCTTCACCGGACCACAACATTCTTTATTCTGACTTCCGGTAGAGACACATCATGACTTGCGGATATGTGGGATGACCTTTGTTGCCATCAATGACAACAACCATGAATCCATATAGTGTCTCTTGCCAACAAAGCTATCTGCAACCCTCAAGGAGAACCAATTGTACACCTATCAAAAAATGCTATTTGTGAGGTGTATGATTTAGATGATTTGTGCACTATCCCTATTGTTTATGAAGATTTGGATAAAGAGTATTGGAGAATGGATACAACTTATAATGGATGGAGGTTACCCATTCATAGGCCCAGGATTGAAGGAGAAGTGATACCCTTGACTGAGAATGATGGCCCTCCCTTTCATGTAGCCATTTTTGAACCATACATACAATATACTTACTATTCTGTAGGCCAAGTCCTTGGCTCAGAGGTCCCTGAGTTCATGACTATTCCTCTGATGGTCATAGCCTCTGATATTCAATGTCACAATGCCAGACAATTTGATTATGCCTCCTATGTTGCTACTAGAATAGACTCTGGTCTATCTGTAATAAAAAACAATGCTCCAGCATGCTCTTTTGAGCATTACTCGATGCTTATGCATATGGTGTTATACTATGGCCAGGAAGTAGGATTGTGGCCAAGTGAGTTTCAAGTTGTTGCTGCAGATAAGAAAGCAGAAAAGATACCTATACAAATGTGGACCAGAATCTGGGATAGCAGGTATGCCAACTCTAGCTATGCTCAATTTGAAGAGCATTGTGTTAAAGTGCTATATAGGTATTTCAACCACCCCTGTGAATATTCAATTTCAAATGAAATAAAAAGGTTCCTCAGACCTAAAGATTTTGGTGGTCCACCTACTATCACTCATAATTGGGGAGACTGGTACTGCTTTGAGGATGCCACTATGATCAGAGTTTATGGATTTGAGGATACTCCATTCATATTGCCTAAAACTGTCCCTGACAGACTTGCATATTTAGAAATAATTAGGCAAATGCATTGTTCGAATGTGATGCATCTAAGTTCACATGATAAACAATCATTCATGCCCAGCACTTTGTGTTTTGGTGATTTTACTGTGGTTTCAAAAGAAGGATACAATCTCATTTTGGATAAACTAATGCATTATAACATGGTGACTGCTGAGGTGAGGAAAGGGTTTGACCCTAAAGGTTTCATTGACTCTACAAGAAGAAAACAAAATCTCAGTGGATACATGCACATACATTATCCACATGATGATGTCATTAGAAATTTGGAAGAGGCTGAAGTCGACTTGGTGGTAGAAAAATATAACAGAGATTTAAATGAAAAGAAAAAGCAGTTGGCAGAAGTTGAAGTGGTATCCTCTGAAGATGAAGAATTGACTGATCAAGAGCAGCCACAAGATAAAACAATAGAAATGTCTAAAAGAAAAATGCAACAATATCAGCCTCCAGTTGTGCTACATGATGAGGAGGGGTCTACTGATGAAGATCCACGACAAAAGGCTTATGATTCTTTCATTTCAGATGATACATTCATTCAGTCAAAGGAATTTAAATCATTCCTGTATAAATACAAAGGAAAAGAAATTAGAGAATCAGTAGATGATGTTTCTGCTGATAATGAAAAATAGTTATTAGATATGTTGATGCAAATAGTAGATAAAGAAATGCAGGACATGACACCTAGCAAGGGTAGACAGTTACTCAAAGATGCAGGGGTTATGATTTTTCCTGGTTTGGATTTAAATTCTGCTCTGGTTTTTGATAGCTTTTTGAATAATGCTAATGAAAAGTATAAGCTTACTCCAGAAGGAGTTAATGAAGTATATGTTGGATTTAAGGCATACAACTGAGAGGGGGGGGGTGAATCAGTTGTATAAAACTTCTTGTTCTTTCAAACACTTGATTCTTCGTTGTTAGTTAACAGCATATCAATTAATCATCCATGAAAGCATAATACATAAACACAAGAGCAGATAAACATCAACACATTGAACACCAAGATTTTGACGTGGAAAACCCGGTTAAGGGAAAAACCACGGGGTGATTAACCCAAGGATTATTCTCTGTTAGAAGAATAAGAAAAAGAATGGCACTTGCCAATTAGGGCTCACTGCCCGAGCACACTGCTCACAAAGAGGCCCACTGCCTACAAGGAGACACACTGTCTACAAAGTGATAAGAATCACAATCTTGAACTGGAGAATGACATCTCTACCATGTCTGGATCAGTTCCATTTAAGCCCAAAAACCTCTGCTCTGCCTTTCGCACTTCTCTTCGCTATGCCACACTTATCCACACAATCCACACTTCGAAATGAACTCACAAACCGTTATTTATACAAGACATCAACTTAGGAACAAACATCTAAGTCGGTAAACAACCATAAGAGTATCCGCAAGATGAATAACACATCCAGTCGGCCACCACAAGAACATTCGCAGGATGAACAACTCATCCGGTCAGCTAGTCAGAACAAGAACTTCATCCAGAAGAATATCTTCAATTCTGGGCTCTACCATCAATGCGGACCAACAACACAACCTCAACATGATCCAAGAACCTTCACAAGCCTGCCTGAATGACTAGGTACATCCGCACTTTCTTTACTTACTGGAATCTCTTCTCTTCCTCATTCGAAACTTCAAGAACACAGTCTGTCGCCACTGTCACAATGCAAAAGGTACTTTCGGACCTCAAAATCATACACAACTCAAGATGACACATCACAAGGACATCCCAAACACTCTTTCCAATCCGCAGATTAGGATTATACAATTCCGGACCTCACCGGACCTTTCTGTGATCCTCTGTCACCTCTAAGCACTTGCCGGAACCGGTTCCACACAGATAGCCATAATTTCTTCAGGTCTTCATGCGGACCTCTGAAAACTTAACTGAAACATCTCAAGACTCATATCTGCAAACCCTTTAATCCGCATCCTCCGGTTCTCAACCTATACAATACATTTGCCTTCTTCTCATCACTGTTCTTCACTGTTCCTGACTGAGGCTAATTTTCTCAATATCCTCAGCACACATCTCATCCAATCCTTATTGTCAATGCAATATGAGTATGTTGACATCAATGACAACACTGGTTCACCTCATACTTGCAACAATCTCCCCCTTTGTCATTGATGGCAACATATGATGTGAAAAACCATCAAGACAAGAACTTCTCCTTTCTGTCACGGCTTCCCCTATCAACAACAACTTTTCACATGTCTTCTCTTCCTTTACTGCTCCCCCTTTGATCATCAACCACTTGTTTTTCACATGTCTTCTTTCCCCCTTTGACATCAATGGCAAAGGGCTCATACTTGCAATTTTAACACATCAGAATCATACCAGCTACTCCCCCTTAGTAGCAGCTCCCCATCATCAATCCGGATCACAAGATGTGACTGTGATATCCACCGGACTGATGCACATCAGTGTATCCTAGTTTATCACCGGAGGGGCCATGACCCCTAACTTCTCCCGAAGATATTCAAAAGAGTCCTTGGGAAGAGGTTTAGTCAAGATATCTACAATCTAATCCTTGGAGGGAACATACTCCAACCTGACTTCTTCCTTGTTCACTTGTTCTCTCAAGAAATGAAACTTGATAGATATGTGCTTAGTCTTAGAGTGTAATATCGGATTCTTGGAAATATTAATTGCACTTGAATTATCACAGAAAATTGTGATAGGCTCCGCATATTCAATTTTAATATCTCTTAGCATCTGCTTCATCCATAGGATTTGAGTGCAACTGCTTGCTGCTGTAATGTATTCTGCTTCAGTTGTAGACAGAGATATTGCATCTTGTTTCTTGCTTAGCCAAGAAACCAATCTCTTCCCCAAAAAGAATGCTCCACCACTGGTGCTCTTTCGATCATCTACATCTCCTGCCCAATCTGCATCTGTGTAAGCATGAAGAGAGAAATCCGGATCTCTAGGGTACCATAGACCATACTCAACTGTTCCTTTCAAGTACCTAAAAATTCTTTTGATTGCCATAACATGAGATTCTCTAGGATCAGCTTGGAATCTTGCCACAAGACCAACAACCTGCATTATATCTGGTCTGGTCTGAGTGAGATACAACAATCCACCAATCATTGATCTATACATTGTCTGATCTGCCTTTGGAGAGTCATCATCTTTGCTCAACTTACATCCGGTTGCCATGGGAGTGTTCATTGGTTTTGAATCTTCCATACCAAATTTCCTTAACAATTCTTTCACATATTTGGTCTGAGAAATGAAGATTCCTTTCTTTGTTTGAGTAATTTGCAGACCCAAGAAGAAATTCATTTCACCAAGCATAGACATTTCAAACTCACATTTCATTTGATTTGCAAAAGTTTTGCACGTACTATCTCTTCCTCCAAAAATGATATCATCTACAAACACTTCAACAATCAAAATATTTTCATGATCAATTTTGAAATATAAGTTACTGTCAGCAGTACCTTTGCTGAATCTAATCTGCATAAGATGCTTATCCAACCTTTCATACCATGCTCTTGGAGCTTGTTTTAATCCATACAATGCTTTCTTTAACTTACAGACCATATCATCATTGTCAGATAATTGAAATCCATCCGGTTGTTCAATGTAAACTTCTTCTTCCAGATCACCATTTAGGAAGGCAGACTTGACATCCATCTGATATACCTTGAAGTCTTTGAAGGCAGCAAATGTAAGAAATAATCTGACTGCTTCAATTCTTGCCACCGGAGCAAAGGTCTCTTCAAAATCAATTCCTTCTATTTGAGAGTAACCTTTGCAGACCAATCTAGCTTTGTTTCTGATAACTTCACCAGCTTCATTCAGTTTGTTCCGGAAGACCCATTTGGTTCCAATCACATTCCTGTCTCTAGGTCTGGGAACAAGATCCCAAGTGTGATTTTTCTCAATTTGCATTAATTCATCTTCCATTGCTTTGGTCCAATTTTAATCATTGCGAGCCTCATTTATTGTTTTAGGTTCAATCTTTGAAATCAGACAACATTCATCCTAATTTTGAGCAACATTCCTTCTAGTTTGCACACCTTTGTTTCTGTCACCTATGATCTGATCTTCTGAGTGGTTCTGTCTTACATACCTTGGAATTTTGGGAGTATCCTGCACTATTGCTTGTTGATCAAGTTCATTCTGACCTATTTCTTCTTCCTGATTTACTGGATCAAGTTGATTCTGACTTACCGGAGGGGATTGAGTCCCTTGAACCTGAACACCATCTTAATCATCTTCATCAAACTCATAAAATCTTGAAGGCTTCTCAATTCCTTCATCAACTTTCACATTTGTGCTTTCTATCATCTTCCTCAATCTCTTATTGTAACACCGGTATGCTTTGCTTTGAGTGGAGTAACCCAAGAAAATTCCTTCATCACTTCTAGCATCAAACTTTCCTAGATCTTCATCTCTTTTAATATAACACTTGCTACCAAATACTCTGAAATATTTCACAGTAGGAGTGATGCCAAACCAGAGTTCATAGGGGGTCTTACCGGTGTTGTTTCTAATTTGAACTCGATTGAGAGTGTAGACTGCAGTGCTGATAGCTTCTTTCCAAAACATTTGAGGAACATTTGCTTCCAACATCATTGTCCTGGCAGCTTCCTGGATGGTTCCGTTCTTTCTCTCAACTACTCCATTCTGCTGTGGAGTCCTAGGAGCAGACAACTGTCTTCTTATACCTTGCTTCTCATAGAAGTCAATGAACTCACCAGATGTAAATTCACCACCTCTATCAGACCTTAGACATTTAAGTTTCAATCCGGTTTGATTCTCTACCATAGCTTTGAAGATTTTGAACTTTTCAAGGGATTCTGATTTCTCTTTTAGGAAGGTAACCCACATCATCCGGGAATGGTCATCAATTAACAACATGAAATATCTATCACCTTGCAGACTCTTGATTCTTGTCAGACCACAGAGATCAGTATGTACTAATTCCAACAATCCGGTAGAGGACTGATCTTTGCTTTTGAAAGAGACTCTGCTCTGTTTACCTAGCTGACATTCTTTGCACAAACTATTTGTAGGTTTCACCAATTTTGGAAGGTCTCTTACAGCCTGAATATTGCTTATCTTGATGATGTTATCAAAATTCACATGACACATTCTTCTATGCCATAACCAAGTCTGATCAACTTGAGCAAACAGACAACTTTTGTTTGAGCCAACCAGATGAAAGATATTACCTTTTGTTTGAGCACCGGATGCAATTTTAGTTTTGGAGCTTGTAAAGATTTTGCATTTTCCATTCTTGAACCGGAGATCATAGCCTTTGTCCACTAATTGACCAACACTGAGAAGATTGTGCTTCAATCCTTCAACATATAGTACATTACCTGTTTTGCTCTTTCCATCAAAGGAAATAGTTCCCCTACCTCTGATTCTGCCAGCAGAATTGTCACCAAACTTTACCATTCCTCCTTCATACCTTTCCAAATCTAAGAACTTATTCTTGTCACCAGTCATATGGTGAGAACATCCACTATCAATAACCCAATCATCCTTTTCTTCCACTTGAGCAGCCAAAGCTCTTTCCACAACCTTGTGATTGACAGATTCAGAGGATATTGAATCTTCTTCCTTGATGGCAATAAACATCCATTCATTTCCGGATTTGCTTCCTAGTTCTGATTCATCATCTGTTACTCCTTCATTGTCATCTTCTTCATGAACATAATAGCAGTTCTTTTGAAACCTTTGTCTGTTAGTATTAGACCTTGCAGATCTTTCCAGACATCTTGAAGCAAAATGACCAATCTTATTGCAGTTGAAACACTTAAAGGGTAGTTTTCCTTCATACTTATCGGATCCTCTTGGCAGTCTCTTTGCAATGAGGGCTTCAAGTTGAGCTGTTTCTGCTTCTTCTTCTTCCATGTCTCTTCTTGCTTGATCATACCATGACATCTTCCTTGATGAGTTTTCTCCTAGATCAAATCTCTGTTTGCCTTTCACATAGGCACTGGCTTTGAAAGCAGATTTAGTCTTGGGAGGATCATCTC
Source organism: Cunninghamia lanceolata (assembly GCA_027924645.1). Taxonomy (NCBI): domain Eukaryota; kingdom Viridiplantae; phylum Streptophyta; class Pinopsida; order Cupressales; family Cupressaceae; genus Cunninghamia; species Cunninghamia lanceolata. Next base: position 10,279,788 of record BSBN01000306.1, on the reverse strand, counting down.
CAAACTCGGTCATTTCAAATGCAGCTAGTTTGCTAGCCAGTTGTTCTCTTGTGACAGTTGTGTGGGCTCTGAATTCATCAATGGCAGCAACCTTGATTTTGTAGGCAGCAGGAAGGGATCTTAGGATTTTGCAGACAATCTCATTTTCATCTAGAGTTCCACCAGCATTTCTAATTCCACATACTAGCTCATTCACTCTTGGCATAAAGGTAGTGATGTTTTCATCATCTCTCATCTTCAATCTTTCAAATTTCCCTTTCAGACTTTGCAACCTTGCACTTTTGACAAACTCATCTCCTTCATACAGAAGTTCCAGTTTAGTCAGGATCTCATATGCAGTTGGTAGGTCAATAACATTTGAGAGATCTGAATCATTCAATGCGCTTAGTAGGGCTTCCTTGGTCCGCAGATTATTTTCAGCATCTGTGATTTCATTCAGAGTTGTCGGACCACCTTGTGGAGGTACATATGGTTTTGAGACCATAGCCAAGTATGCTTTTCCCATACATTCCAAGTGACACTTCATGCGACCTTTCCAGAGAGTGAAGTTGGTTCCATCAAACTTCGGACTATCCTTCTTGTATGATGACATCCTGGATCTCCTCAAGCGGTTAAGCTCCTTTCAGAGGAACTTGGCTCTGATACCAATTGTTGGATTTAAGGCATACAACTGAGAGGGGGGGTGAATAAGTTGTATAAAACTTCTTGTTCTTTCAAACACTTGATTCTTTGTTGTTAGTTAACAGCATATCAATTAATCATCCATGAAAGCATAATACATAAACACAAGAGCAGATAAACATCAACACATTGAACACCAAGATTTTGACGTGGAAAACCCGGTTAAGGGAAAAACCACGGGGTGATTAACACAAGGATTATTCTCTGTTAGAAGAATAAGAAAAAGAATGGCACTTGCCAATTAGGGCTCACTGCCCGAGCACACTGCTCACAAAGAGGCCCACTGCCTACAAGGAGACACACTGTCTACAAAGTGATAAGAATCACAATCTTGAACTGGAGAATGACATCTCTACCATGTCCGGATCAGTTCCATTTAAGCCCAAAAACCTCTACTCTGCCTTTCGCACTTCTCTTCACTATGCCACACTTATCCACACAATCCACACTTCGAAATGAACTCACAAACCATTATTTATACAAGACATCGACTTAGGAACAAACATCTAAGTCGGCAAACAACCATAAGAGTATCCGCAAGATGAATAACACATCCGGTCGGCCACCACAAGAACATTCGCAGGATGAACAACTCATCCGGTCGGCAAGTCGGAACAAGAACTTCATCTGGAAGAATATCTTCAATTCCGGGATCTACCATCAATGCGGACCAACAACACAACCTCAACATGATCCAAGAACCTTCACAAGCCTGCCTGAATGACCAGGTACATCCGCACTTTCTTTACTTACTGGAATCTCTTCTCTTCCTCATTCGGAACTTCAAGAACATAGTCTGTCGCCACTGTCACAACGCAAAAGGTACTTTCAGACCTCAAAATCATACCCAACTCGAGATGACACATCACAAGGACATCCCAAACACTCTTTCCAATCCGCAGATTAGGATTATACAATTCCGGACCTCACCGGACCTTTCTGTGATCCTCTGTCACCTCTGAGCACTTGCCGGAACCGGTTCCACACAGACAGCCATAACTTCTTCAGGTCTTCATGCGGACCTCTGAAAACTTAACTGAAACATCTCAAGACTCATATCTGCAAACCCTTTAATCCGCATCCTCCGGTTCTCAACCTATACAATACATTTGCCTTCTTCTCATCACTGTTCTTCACTGTTCCTGACTGAGGCTAATTTTCTCAATATCCTCAGCACACAGCTCATCCAATCCTTCTTGTCAATGCAATATGAGTATGTTGACATCAATGACAACACTGGTTCACCTCATACTTGCAACAGTATATATGGGGACTAGATACAATAATGATGAAAATGCTTTGATGATATGGGCGTTGTATCCTCCCCATAAGAAAACGGCCATCATAGACACTGAAAAAACTTTTGGCCATGTTATGACTTTCAGAGCATGTGAAATTGACCCTATAATTACTGCAGACATTGGTATCAATGTTGCAAAGTTAAATAAAGCACAAGCTCAGATGCTGATCAAAGAAAGAGATTCTTATAAACTGAATTGTGAGAGATTAACAAAAGAAAATGATTACTTGAAGGATGCTGTTAAGAGTACCTTTGGCCAATCCACAAAAAGAATAACTCAAGGTGAGAGCTCACAAGGTAGTCAAGTAATATCCCCTGATCAGGCCACACAAATTCAGATAGACGCATTTGTTACAGTACTGCAGAGCAGGTATGCAAATATGGTACGGTGGTTAAACCAGTTTTGGGATAACTACTCAGAAAATCATAAAGCAGTCAAAGAACATGAAAGGCTTGATAAGAGGATACAGGAAAAGATGATTGAGTTACAAAACAGAAGTGCCACTGATGTTACAGACATCTCTGATGCAAGAGCATTGTTCAAACAGCACCAGAATTATTATGACTAACTTAAAGCTGATGCTAAGGAAGGGACTGATGCCTTAGGCGCAGGAGTGCCCTGGATATTCAAAGATAACAGAGAGGTGAAGAGCAAAGAATGGACTGTTGATTGTCAGGTTATATTGCACAAAGCCATAGGAGCTCTGAAAGATAAAGCCTCTGCATCTAAAGAAGCTTGCAAACAATTGGAGGAGATGGTTACTCTTGATGTAATTACCAGAAGCGCTATTGAGCTTACTGATTCTCATCATGATCAAGATTATCTAGATCATCTGGCTAAAGTTTATTTATGGCTGAATAGAGCCTAATTACACTTATGTAATTGTTGTTAATACTTGTTAAGTTCCCAAGAGACTTATTGAAGAGTTGTATCTCTTCATAAAAATATCTATATAAGTTCAAACAATCGATGCTAAAAGGAGCATCAGCAGTAGAAGATATTCATATATACATAATATAGAATGTCTCAAAGTGACTATGTTGCATATTTTATTTGAAGAAGAAATTTGAAGTTCTCTGATTCAGTGTTTCTATTTTGGTATCAGTTGTTTGTTGAAAATATTCATATGTGTGGCTGTCTCCATTTCTGCATTTCCTTGTTATTCAGATTAAGATATCAAGTATATAGTTAATCTGTCATTACACACTTGCTGTATCTGTGTGATTAATTTGGTTGGTGTCCATCTAAGGAATTAAACCCTTCTAATTTAGTCGCAATAGCTTGGAAGTAGTAAGTTGGGATTACTAAGTAGAGCCATATAATTAGGATTACCATTCTGTCTCCAGAAAATATTATCTGTTAATCTTGCCCATTCATTTCATTTGGTTCCTTCAAGTAAGGATTAAAATACCTTCTGGTGAATTATAAGATAATTGATTATATTGGTTGGATTGCTAAGAAGAGTTTGTCAATCACTTTCTTGCACGTTTATACAAGCTATAAACCAAAGCTGTGCCAAGCAATTAGAATTATTACCATTAAGAAACTACTGGTCTAGGTCCTTCAAATTGACTCTGTTACCCAACAAGGCACTGGTCTCATTCAACTCATTATTTAAAACCTTTTACCTTGATATTGCTTATACAATTTCTGCCAATCATTCATTAAACATTATACATAGAATTAAGTAGTCAGCTTCTTTTTCATCTATCTTACATCCTATGCCATTGTAGATAGATCTAGTTAGTCCACTCATCCACTCTCAGACTGCTTTAATATTTCAAGGTTCACCCACCTAGGTGTAGCAGGACCTAAAGTGTAGGAAATCATCAAACCTTGAAGGTTGATTTCGTCAAGTTAGTTCAAAAATGTTGCAAATCCAAACATAGAGCCTGGCATCCTCTTAGGATTAGCAACTTGCATTTTTGAGACCTAACACTTTGTTTGACTGAATCAAGCACCTTGATATTGTTCTTCTCAAGATGATGTGTTAGGTGATTAATCTACTTCTTAAGACACTTACGTTCATCATGACCAGGTTTCTTGCAATAGGCACACTTTTCCTTCTCCTTCTTAGGCTTGTCACGTTTGGAAGAAGAGGCCTGATTAGCTACTTTTGGAGTAGTCAATTTCTGATCTTATTTCTTCTCTCCTTGATTCTATTATTTTTTGTTATGGTTATTAGACCCTTTCTCATCTTTAGTGCCCTGATTTGCAGCCAAGACATGAGATTTAGAGGGCTTGATTGTGCCCATTTGAACCAGTTTATCTTGTTCCTTTGTGAGTTCATTTGCAAATCATCAAGAGAAGGCATTGTATAATTGATTCCTAGGGTACTTTTAGTAGCATGAAATGTAGAAACAAACATAGAATAATTAGGACCAAGCTTGGAAAGAATACTTAAGATCAATTGAGAATCTTTCTTCTCAATCCCACATTTTTTCAATTGCAATCTCATGGCCTATAGCTTAGTGAAAAAGTCCTGAATAATATCAAAACTAGAAGGACTTAACCCTATGAGCTCATTCTCTAGTAGATGTCCTCTTATTTCATCCTACTTACCAAAGCTTGATTTTCCAAGGTGGTCTATACATCATTTTGTGTAGAAACAAATTCAATGTGAAAGAGAAAATCTAGAGATATAGACATACAGAAGGTTCCAAAATCTTCATCCAACATATTAAACCATTTTGGCTTTTCTGCAATCAGAGTTTGTTTAGTTTCAATACCTATAGTTACTCTATACAACCCTTGTCTCTTTATATAGATTGTCATTTTATATTTCAAATCAAAGTAGTTGTAGTGTGTGAGTATTGGTATTGTTGTTTGTGATGCAGAGCTCACCAAAACAAGACCACAAAGGTATCAAACTAACAACACAGGAGGAAGAGGATAAAGGGGATGGTAGGGCAAACAACTCATGTAGGCCTCAATGGACCAAACAGAAACAATTGACTTCAATTTGGACTTGACTGTCCATTCCTTCTTCATTGTTTTAACACATCATAATAACACCATTTATAGGTTCATACTTATGGGGACCTTCCCAAACCTTCTAGGGACCCTAGACTAACAAGGTTTGACTATCCCAAGCTCACAAAACTCACTAAATGCACTGAGGGTACCTCCTTGTACCACTTCCTTCACAAACCCACTCACTTCCTTGTAGCCCTACTTTTAGGACTGTCATGCAATAACTTTTGTTTCAGACCCCTTCTCCAAACTATCAAGGGATTTTTGGCTACCCATTACCTTTTTATTTAACATATTCAATATACAACATAGGTTGTTTTGGAACACTACATCCAAAACTTGATTGTACCCCGCTGTCCCAAGGGCTAATTAGCCCACATTTACAAAGGAAGTACATAAAATCTCAAGCCCACAAACAAAATCTCACTTTGATGAGGCTAAACATATTCTAAATAGACCAATTTCAGAGGTTTTATGGGTCCAAGATCAATTCAACTCATTTGATGATCAAATCTTCACTCCACAAAAGCTAGTTAGCTAAAACAAGGTGCAATAAGGTGTCAAAGGTTCCAAACTTCAACTTGTGCTCATCCCCTACTCCTGCATGCAAGACCCATTAGAAAACCCACCATTCTACACTCATTACACCAATTTTGGGGTTCTAACACATCAATTTAAGTTGGGAAAACCAAAAACCTCTCTAAAACCCCCAAATCAAGTGTTTGCTGACATGACACAGGCAGTCCTAGAAAAAATGCAATATCGCCTTCTTGGAATTGAATCAAGACCCCAGACTAGAACCATTTGAAAGGTATCTCAATTATCTTTCCATAAATATATGTTTTTCCCCTATATCTATCTGTACAAAGGTGTGTAATGGCCGGGAACATGACTGTTGCAGTCAAAAAAAGGGTTTTGGGTAGCTTTTAGCAAAAACGTGATAACTTTAAAAAAAAAGAACAAAATGACCTCAAACCAATGGAATTGGATAGTTATCCCACCCCTCTATCACATAAAGTAGGTATTATGGCATAAATATTCCATACAAATGTGTGGTACAGTCTGCAACAACAGAAAAATACAGAAAAAATAGAATTTGGGATAGCAAAACAGTATTTTTCTCATTTCCTTTTCTTAAACTTCATAAAAAATCACCATACCTCCAACCACACACCTTCTACAATGCCTTCACCTTATGTTTATCACCTTAATTCTCTATTACATGGATTCCCAACATGGGAAGAGGCTAAAAATAGCCTATAGCTGACTGATTTCTCATAAAAGACTATTTTTTTCTAAAAAAAACTAACTATCTAATAATAGACTGTCACAAACTGACATGGACTACACACCATTAAAGGTAATGACTATTTTCCTATCTCAACTACATATTTATGCCTTTCAAGGATTTATTACATTTTTTTTTTCCAAAACTTATTTTGCCTTATAACTTTAAAATTTTAAAAGTTTGATTAAATGCCTATTCTAGGTGCACTGCACCATACAGCCTAACTTGAAACTTTTCCAAGTCCCTTGGAAATATTCTTGCAAATTGTCCTTCATGGCTTGTCTTTGTCCTCCATGTTTGTCTTCATCAGGTTCATTGTTCCTTGACCCTTCACTATCTATGGCATGCTTGCCAACATGACTTGCTTCTTGACCATATGCATTCTTTGTAGACTATCTCACTCTTGGTCCTCTGACCTTGTCATCATCAGCAACTATGCTTCTCTTAGCTATCTTCAAACTTGTCTTCTCAACTTCTTGTTTACACCACCGTCTCTAACTTTTCTTTCCACTGTCATTATTTTTCTCAACCCTTGTCAGGCCTACAACTTATGTGTTCACTGTCCTTGTTATCTTGTCAACTGCTGCACTAGCTGCACTTAACTGTTTCTTCTCTTTACTCTTTACCATAGGGCACATGATTGTCCCTACTAAGACTCCTTCATTCACTACTTGCCTTACCACAGGCTCTACACTCTTACACTTCACATTGTCAGTCACTTCCTTCTTCCATATGAAGATATTTCTTCCCGCAACTGGTTGCAACTCTTCTTCACACTTACTTTTTGTTGTTTCAACAACTTTATGCTTTGAAAAGCACACTCCTTGTTTTTACTCTCTTCAAACATCACTAGCTCCTTCTTGCCAAACATAATCATATTTGCTGCTCTTGACTGATCCTCTAATTGTAGTAGCACAAAAGTCTTCTCATCCTTCTTGATAGTGAAGGTATTAGCTCTTCCATCATAGACTGCAAACCTATCAAATTGCCATGGTCTTCCCAGTAGCACATGACAACAATGCATTGGTAGGACGTCAAAAAGTACTCTATCCTCATATGCTCCAATCTTAAACTCAACTAATGCTTGCTCAGTCACTAAAATGGACTGATGATCACTCACCCAAGAAATTTTGTAGGGAACTTCCCTAGGAACTTTCTTTAACTTCAGTGTTTCCACCATCACTAGACACCATATTGTTAGTACAACCAGAATCCACTATAAGCTTACATACCTTGTCCTTGCTCTTGCAAGTTGTCTTAAACAATGCTCTCCTCTAAATCAGCTCCTTCTCCCTAGAGGTCTTTAGTAGTGCTCTCTCTCAGCATCAATGCTTCTCCTACTTCAGCATCACACCTTGTGTAACTAGAACTACCACACTCTTCTTCTTGGACTAATTGAGTCCTCTCACTCTTCCTCTCACCATCACTTGAAAAATTTTGTTTCTTAGGACACTTATATGCTGGGTACCCAAACTCTTGATAGTTGTAACACTTACCTACAAAGGTATTTGCACTTCTTCCACCACCAAATCTTCCTCTACCTCTACCTCTGAAATCTGCACTTTGTCCTTGCTTGAAATCAGCACCTTGTCCTTGTGCCTTGTTCATGTCTTCTTGACTTTCACTGACTTGTTTTGTATCGAAAGAACCTCTGCCTCTAGAGGTATTGCCTCTGCCTCTGGCTAACTTATCTTGTCTTCTTTTCAGCTTCTCTTCCACTCTAACTGCCATCTGGTAACAGTCTTCAACACTCCTTGGATTTGCCAACACCAACTCATCCTGCATGTTAAATCTCAAACCACCAATATATCTAGCAACCTTTTGCACTTCACTTTCACTTTGACCAAACCTTATACTCATCTTATAAAACTCTTCAGTATATGACTTAACATCCATTTCTTTTTGCCTTAAACCTTAAAGCTTCGTATACATTTGAACTTCATAATCTTTAGGCAAGAACTTACCTTTGATCTTAGCCACCATCTTGTCCCATGAGACAATCTTTGACTTTCCTTGCTTTCTCCTCTCTATCTGCTAATAATCCCACCATAATAAAGCATGGCCTGTCAGCTTGGTCTTTGCAATCTTCACTTTCTGATCCTCAAGAACTTCTTCATACTCAAAGTGGTTGTCTACTGCTGCAACCCAATCTAACAACTCTTCATCATTCAGGCTTCCTCCATACTTTGGCACATCTATCTTCATCTTGTGCTTGTCTTCTCTTACTGCCCTTAGCAACTTCACCATCCTCTAATCCTCAGGGTCTAACTCTTCTTCCACATCTTCATGCTCAACTTCTTCTTCTTCCTCAAACTCTATCTCTTCACCTAGAGCCACTCCTCTTCTCTGATTTTGTTCTAGGGTAGCCATTCTTTCCTTCAGCTCCCTCAACTCTCTAGCATGCTTCTCTTTCAGGTCATTCATCTCTTGAGCCATGTTTTTTGCTCTTGGAGGCATCTTGATAAACTGCCTCTTCAACTCAACACTTCACAGACCCACTAACTATGCTCTAATACCAATTTGATGCAGAGCTCACCAACACAAGACCACAAAGGGATCAAACTAACAACACATGAGGAAGAGGATAAAGGGGATGGCAGGGAAAACAACTCATGTAGGCCTCAGTGGACCAAACAGAAACAATTGACTTCAATTTGGACTTGACTGTCCATTCCTTCTTCATTGCTTTAACACATCATAATAACACCATTTATAAGTTCATACTTATGGGGACCTTCCCAAACCTTCTAGGGACCCTAGACTAACTAGGTTTTACTGTCCCAAGCTCACAAAACTCACTAAATGCACTAAGGGTACCTCCTTGTACCACTTCCTTCACAAACCCACTAACTTCCTTGTAGCCCTACTTTTAGGACTGTCATGCAATAACTTTTGTTTCAGACCTTTTCTCCAAACCATCAAGGTCTTTTTGGCTACCCATTACCTTGTTGTTTAACATATTAAATATGCAACATAGGTTGTTTTGGAACACTACATCCAAAACTTGACTGTACCTTGCTGTCCCAAGGGCTAATTAGCCCACATTTACAAAGGAAGTACATAAAATCTCAATCCCACAAACAAAATATCACTTTTATTAGGCTAAACACATTCTAAATAGACTAATTTCAGAGGTTTTATGGGTCCAAGATCAATTCAACTCATTTGATGATCAAATCTTCACTCCACCAAAGCTAGTTAGCTAAAACAAGGTGTAATAAGGCATCAAGGGTTCCAAACTTCAACTTATACTCATCCCCTACTCCTGCATGCAAGACCCATTATAAAACCCACCATTCTACACTCATTCCACCAATTTTGGGGTTCTAACACATCAATTTAAGTTGGGAAAACCAAAAACCTCTCTAAAACCCCCAAATCAAGTGTTTGCTGACATGACACAAGCAGTCTTAGAAAAAATGCAATATCTCCTTCTAGAAATTGAATCAAGACCCCATAATAGAACCATTTGAAAGGTATCTCAATCCTCTTTCCATAAATATATGTTTTTCCCCTATATCTGTCCATACAAAGGCGTGTAATGGCCATAAACAGGACTGTTGCAGTCAAAAAATAGGGTTTTGGGCAGCTTTTAGTAAAAACGTGATAACTTTCACAAAAAAGAACACAATGACCTCAAACCAATGGAATTGGATAGTTATCTCACCCCTCTATCACATATAATAGGTTTTATGGCATAAATATTCTGTACAAATGCGTGGTATAGTCTGCAACAACAGTAAAATATAGAAAAAATAGAATTTGGGACAGCAAAACAATATTTTTCTCATTTCCTTTTCTTAGACTTCATCAAAAATCACCATACCTCCAACCACACACCTTCTACAATGCCTTCAACTTATGTTTATCACCTTAATTCTCTATTACATGGATTCCCAACATGGGAAGAGGCTAAAAATAGCCTATAGCTCACTGATTTCTCATAAAAGACTATTTTTTTCTAAAAAAAACTAACTATCTAATAATAGACTGTCACAAACTGACATGGACTGTACACCACTAAAGGTAATGACTATTTTCCTATCTCCACTACATATTTATGCCTTTCAAGGCTTTATTACATTTTTTTTTTCCAAAACTTATTTTTCTTTATAACTCTAAAATTTAAAAATTTGATTAAATGCCTATTCTAGGTGCACTGCACTAGTTTGATCCATTTTATGCATAAAAGAAGATTGTTTTTGTAGTTGTGTGGAAAAAGAGAATGTAGAAACTCAAACAAAGCATGAAAGACACTCCCCCTTTTCACTCAACCAAAGAAGCCCCCCAAGAAAATATGATTTGACACTTTATAATTAGTACATTTACAACTGCCACTAGCAAGAAATGCTGAGTGGTCTTGATCTTAATGCTTTACAAAATCCTCAACAAATAGGTGTATGCTAAAAGTATAACACAAGAATAGAACCAAGTGAAACTAACAACACCACTATGATCTACTCAAAAAATCATTCACTTTCAAAAAATGAATCACCTTGATACAAGGTCATATGAAAAAGTTATGAGTCTCTGAAGTTCTAAAAATGGGACTTATGTAGTGTTACTTGTGAAAAACTATGATTTCTAGAAAATCCTTGCATCGAAACCAAAAATTGTTTACACCAATGCATAGAATACAAAAAATTAACCCAAATAAAAAAATTCTTAGTGAAAGGAGGTGCTAAGCCCAAGATATCAGCTTGCAAATTTTTCCTTCAAATTTGCACCTACCAATGGAGAGGGGTCAAAAATGCAAAATTTGACCTGCCACTAAATTTGGCGGAACTATTACCAGAACAGGGGTGCTGCCAAGTTTAGAACATCACCATTTAGTTTAACGCTCAACCAAATTAGTCAACCTTCAAATAAAAATAGGTGTTGCTATATTTAACAACTAGCCAAAAAGGAGGCTAAATGTGGTGGTGCTAACAGATTCACTGCCATATAAGGTAGAGGCACTAAATTTAGAATAGGTAGAGGAGATGGGCCTAAAAGGTTGAATCATAGTTTGCAGACTGAATTCCAAAACTAGAAAAAAAATTAAATGGCCTAAAGGCCAAATTTGCAATCAAGAGGATGAAGATCTAATGAAAGGGGGCGGGGGCCATAAGCCACACTTGTACCCACTCTAAATGGGCTGCACCCTATATATAGTGATCAGTCCCTTTACAGGAGGCTGAAGCCCCTCTCAATGAAATGCTTGGAGTGTTGTATAGAATGCTTCAAAGTGCTCTTTTTTAAAGTTTTTTTAATTTTATTTTTTTAATTTTTTATTTTTAAAAATTTTGATTAAAAATATATCCGTACAACATGCTGGGGGCCAAAATGGCCCTTCGACAAGTTTTTTTGCTTCAGATGCTCCTAGCACCGAAACTAGGCAAATTATTTATTAAAATTCATCTGTTAGGCATTCTAGACACAATGGAAAGGTCTATTTGGTCTGAAAATGCTCTAATTGAAAACTGACTTCTAGATCTAAGCAAGAAACCCTTGTTTGTAACTTTATCACATGATCTCCAAATTTGATGAAACAAAAGTCATTTCAAACTTTCTTGAGCCTCCTGGAGATGTTGGAACAACCAAAAATGCTACGATTATAATCATAAATGTTGTAATTGAATGTAGATCTCACAAAAACCACATGCAAAATAGAGGGGTTAATGGGTCTTGTTAAATCCTTTCTGATTTCTCTAGATTGTTAAAAATGCAAGAGAAGAGCTTACGAGATTCATAAGAACACACAAAAAACTCACTTTGTCAATCAGGAATCAAATGAACTTAAAACTCTCAAAGCAAAAGCTCTGATACCATGTTAGAAATCTTGAACAAGATGTAAAACCCAAGAACTTTATGAGAGAGATTAAAAGCTACATAAACTAAAATGCAAATTAGAAGCAAACTAGCGATTTTGAGAGATATACAAATGTCGATGTGACAGAATTGCATTAAGAGCTCAAAGCTTCATACAAAGAATGGGAGAGTAACTAGACAATGCATTCAAGATGATCAAAATACAATTTAGGTAGTGGGTTTATATAGACCAGGGAGAGGGGAGAGGTGGCAAAACCAACCAATAGGGAGAGGTCATCATACGTGCTAAATATAGAAAGAGCATCTTCCCAAGATAGAAAATGCCACCTCCCTTGTAGGATCCTGACACCTCAAATCACCCACTCACTAATTAAAATCACTTTATTTAACCTAATGAAGCTTAATAAAAGTGTAGGAAAAACCTAGGAAATAAGGAAAATAACTAACCCACTAGGAAAATAAAAACCTACACGAACACCGAAGAAGGATGCAAATGTCTTCACCAAAGATAAAATGTTGCTACAAAAAGGATAAATTAGTACAACCTCATACCAATATAGTACATCCCTCCAAATACAAAAATTATTGTAAACTTAGTCCAAATAGTTTAGTCCACTCCTCAAAAGGTATGGCCTAGACATGGTAAATGAAAGCATTTGAACATATAGAGTGGAGTCCACTTCACTCCTACTTAACACACCTCAACTCCAGTTTGAATGGCCCAAAAAAAATGGGTGGAACCAACAATAAGTATGGCCAATGTAGGGCACTACAAGTATGTCTAGAAATAAGGAATTTTCTATAGTAATCACCAATTAGTATGTCTAGTATACAAATTAAACTCACAAACTAGAATGGTACAAACACTTAGATCTTCACAAATATCCACCCAAACAACAACTAAAACTTAAGACATCAAATATGAAGCCTAGCTTCCATTAGTAACTCATTAAATATAAAAAATCTCCATAATAGCATAACTAGGAAAAAACTACAATTAATGGATTTAAGGAAAAAGTGTTGTTTTATTTTCATTATTGTTCATTGTTTGAAATGAAGAATAAAAAAAAGAAAATCAGGATTTTCAAACCGCTTCTTGGAAGAAAATTGAATTGGTTGTACCTAGAGATCACTTGGCTAGATCGAATCACTCAAAGAAGGAAAAAGATTCATCTTGCCCTTACCTTTAGTTTGAGTGAGGTATTTCTGAATTTGATTGAGTATATAATTTTATTTGTTAATTTTAATTTTGTAGGAAATTTATTTTTGGAAAATTGATTTTTCTACAAAGGTCATGTCAAAATTTTTAGAAATGTAAATTTTATTTTAAAAGAGTGTTGTGGGGTGTATTAGGCATTAGAGGGTATGCTCACTTTTTTTAGTTTTTACATTTCTTGGAAAACATGAAAAATTTGTGTTTTTCTTTATTTTACCGTACCTGAATTGGTCAAAAACATTATGTGATTACAAAAGTGTGTTTTTGGGCTAATTTGGAGTAAGAGTGTTTTCTACTTTTTTTAAAAAAAATTCCTTGTTTTACAAAAGAGTGAAATTATGGGTATGGTTTTGGGAAGGATGCTCAAAAGTCCATCAATGGCAAACCCTAGATATTTGGAAAATTAATTTCTTTTATTCTTGTGAAATTTGAATTTTCTAAATAGTGATTATTATGTGGAGTAATATGAATTATCCAAAAGGTTGGATTTTGTATGTGCATTGGGAAGCACTTTTTTGGGAAATCCACACTTTTCCTATCCTCGGGCTTGTTTAAAAGTTAACCCTAGAATTGTATAGGATAGGGGATATCCATAGAAGGCTTGGGGTGGTCAATTCCCTGGTATGGTGCACATCTTGCAAGAGGATCCCCGTATCCTAGGGCATGCATACCAATGCCTTGTGATGCATCCATGTACTTGTGGGTTGCATGTGTTCTTGGTAAGTGTAGGTGTGCCTTGGAAGAATACACCATTACATGAGGTAAGTGCAAGTGTGTCTTGCAAGAGTCCCCTATTACCTGAGGTAAGTGTATCTGTACCTTGCAAGAGTCCCTCATTACATGAGGTAAGTGTAAGTATTCTTTGCAAGAGTTTGTGTTTACCTCTAAGAAGCATTCACTAGGTGAATTATTACTTGAGACCTTTGTGGCATGTTATGCTTTTATCTTGCTTATGGAGAACCAAGGGAAATCTGACCCTAGTTTCTTAGCTACCCTCCCCTAGTCCTTATTTGGTTAGATCATGAGTATAAGACCTTGTGTTGGGTTAGAAAATGTGAAATCGATATCTATGCAAAATGGGAATGCTATCCTAGATCTAGATTTGATTCATATATTTCTTGTGTTCTCGCTCTATCCTTTCTTAAGTTTTTCTATTGGGAATGTGTTGTGAACACCTGCATGTATGGTGATGATTATTCATCTCTCATATATGTATGCAGAATGGTGTCTTTTATATGCCTTGTTTGGCATGCATTGAAGGTGTGAGAATCCCTTATGCTTGGTTATTCTGATGGCATTATGTGGTGCTTATTGGCTTGTGTAAGCCATTCATACTTGTATGTATTTGATTGGTAGTTGTACGACATGTTTCATATACTGGTGTATGAATTATTTGTGTGAGTGTTACCATGTATTCCTTGGATGTGTGAGTTATGGCTTGGATAATAGTGTTGCCATGATCTTCTTCCTCATTGCTCGAGGGTTGCCTAGAGTGGCATAGACATCTATTGTGCTCAATGATGGTAATATAGTAGGGTGGTGGTAAGATTTCCCCATTGGTCCTACAAGAAGATCTCTTGGGAGATGGAAGAGTTCCATGTGCAATATTTCATTATATGATTATGTTATTTTCATGATTATCAGAGCACCTTGGAGGTGGCTTATTATTTATGTATATTTACATTCATTGTATCATTTTTGTTGGAGCCTAATCCTTGCATGTTCGGGAAGTATCCTTCACCATGTTATTATTTTATGATATCGTTTGGTTGGAAAATAAATCATGGCTTGGATAGAATTTATCATGTTGTTGCATTGTTTTATGTGCTAAAAATGGTTAAATGAGGATGTTGGAATCTTTTGTTTTATATCACTAGTAGAAATATGTCAAATAAATGACTAGGTGACTAAAACTTTTAGTCACGTGACCAAACTTTTAATCACGTGACTAAATATTTTTGCAACACAGTTATAAATGACTAATTTGGTCATCGGTTGAAATGATTAAATAAATGACCAAATAAATGACTAAATAAATGACGAATTTAGTCATGGGGCAAAAAAACACAACTACAAATAAAATTGGCTAAATAAAGTACTAAATTAATTCCTCTATTCTTTTTTATTTCACTTTAGTTTTGGAGCGAATTAATGGAGGGATTGTGCATTTATGAATTTTGAACAAAAGTGAAACCTGTGAAGAAGCAAAGATTGTGCGTTTAGCATGAGAAGATTGTTCATGGTCACCAAGAATAGGGTATGTAGAGTAGTCAAACAAGAGAAGATTATTCATGGCCACTAAGAATAGGGTATGAGTAGTTGAATAGGAGAAGATTGTTCATGGTTGGTGTAGGAGCACCTTGGCAAATTAATATTGCCCTGGATAAATCTTTGAGTTTGATTAAATTTGTATGCTTCCACATTGTAATGAGGTTTATCAAGTCATTTTTATGTGTTTAGGTCATTAGGAGTTTCAAAAATGCAAAATATTGCAAACCATGTAAAGGTTATCAATGTAAAATTAGAAAAAAGATGCAAACTTAGAAGGTGAAGAGTCATTTGGCTCTTGGTTCGCTCCAAATCAGTTATGAACTGAAGAGACATGTTTTAATGCCTTTAAAAGGCCTTGTAACCATGAAGATTTGAGCATGGAATGAGAAAAAACAATGTTTTCCTGTATTTTCCTTCAGAAATTTGTTGTCTTTTGCTATTGTACAGCCCTGTAAAGAATTGAATGGATGCCTAATGGATTTTAAATATTATATCCTTGAACCACCTTCCATTTTCTTCTTGTCCCATGCATTTTAATTTAGTTTTGTGAAAGATATGAGTGTTTTATGGATTGTAATTTTCTGATTTTCCCTGCAACAGTCCTGTTGCAGCGTTTGGTATGGTTTTGTATGGACATATATAGGAGCAAGCCATATATGGTTATAAATATTATTGAGTCTAATTTCCATTTCTTTTTGTTGCATCAAATTTAATTAAGATTTGAATAAGTTATGGCATTTTTGGTGAGGGCAGGTCTGAACGCTGCCTAGGGTTTGTAGTTTTGGGAAAAGAGTCATAACTTTCTCTCCTACCTTTGGATCTTCATGAAAATTGGATGAAAAGTATGTATTAATGTTCTCTTCAACATGAACAAAGCATTTGGATTATTTATTTTATTTGTTAATGTTATTGAGGATAGTTTTGGTCCTCCTACCTCTGCATCATTTTGGTATCAGAGCTGGCGAAAGATTTGGGTGGTGTGTATTTTTTTTCCTGACACTGAGAAGGCAGGTGAAGAGCGAAAAGATCTTGATTGTGTAGATAGATCACTGAGGGAGGCAATCTACACCTTTTGGATTTTTTGTTGCTCAGTTGTTTGGTTGCAGGTGCTTATCCATCTAGCTGCAGAAAGATGTTTTCTGAGGTTGTGTGTGGGCAGACAAGATGAGGTCTGTCATGACCATTCTCTAATAGAGATTTGGCTGGAGAAGGATGCATAGAGAAACCATTGAGGAGAGAGTGGTAGATGCATCACCAGGATCTACTGTTGGGTGAAATGAATGGTTTGGTGAGTTGGTTTGTTGTGAAGCAGTGAGAGAGATGGATACCTGAAGAAGCACTTGATGTTGCAGCCTGAAGAATACTCCACTGATGGGAGTAGAAGGAGCCTAAGGATGCTCTGTGAACATGGTAGTT
The DNA here is from genome assembly GCA_027924645.1 of Cunninghamia lanceolata. Lineage (NCBI taxonomy): Eukaryota > Viridiplantae > Streptophyta > Pinopsida > Cupressales > Cupressaceae > Cunninghamia > Cunninghamia lanceolata. Next base: position 10,262,831 of record BSBN01000306.1, on the reverse strand, counting down.
TGTTTTTTTGGTTGGTTGGTCACCTATCTTGATGTGAAGATTTGGAAGATTGTAGCTGAGAAGATTGAAAATAAAGCCAGAGGAAAGAGACTTTTGTTGCAGATACATTTCCAAGGGACTTAGAAATTTTGTTGGTTGGTTGTATGGTGCAGGAGCACCTTGGCAAATTAATATTGCCCTGGACAAATCTTTGAGTTTGATTAAATTTGTATGCTTCCACATTGTAATGAGGTTTATCAAGTCATTTTTATGTGTTTAGGTCATTAGGAGTTTCAAAAATGCAAAATATTGCAAACCATGTAAAGGTTGTCAATGTAAAATTAGAAAAAAGATGCAAACTTAGAAGGTGAAGAGTCATTTGGCTCTTGGTTCACTCCAAATCAGTTATGAACTGAAGAGACATGTTTTAATTCCTTTAAAAGGCCTTGTAACCATGAAGAATTCATGGGTGGTTGAAGATTTGAGCATGGAATGAGAAAAAATAATGTTTTCCTGTATTTTCCTTCAGAAATTTGCTGTCTTTTTCTATTGTACAGCCCTATAAAGAATTTAATGGATGCTTAATGGATTTTAAATGTTATATCCTTCAACCACCTTCCATTTTCTTCTTGTCCCATGCATTTTTGTTTAGTTTTGTGAAAGATATGAGTGTTTTATGGATTGTAATTTTCTGATTTTCCCTGCAACAGTCCTATTGCAGCATTTGGTACGGTTTTGTACGGACATATACAGGAGCAAGCCATATATGGTTAGAAATATTATTGAGTCTACTTTCCATTTCTTTTTTTTGCGTCAAATTTTATTATGATTTGAATAAGTTATGGCATTTTTGGTGAGGGCAGGTCTGAACGCTGCCTAGGGTTTGTAGTTTTGGGAAAAGAGTCATAACTTTCTCTCCTACCTTTGGATGTTCATGAAAATTGGATGAAAAGTCTGTATTAATGTTCTCTTCAACCTAAACAAAGCATTTGGATTAGTTATTTTATTTGTTAATGTTATTGAGGATAGTTTTGGTCCTCCTACCTCTGCATCAATGGCCGCCAAGAATAGGGTATGAGTAGTCAAATAGGAGAAGATTGTTCATGGCCGTAGTTCTTTGAGTTTGGAAATAGTTTTGAGATCATCGTGTGAATGAAGAAAGGAGGGAATTTTGGGATTTCTAGCTATAGATGGTAGATATCAAAGGAGCAGATAGATGGCAGATAGACGACAGATAACAAATGGTTTTATGAAGCAGAGGTAGGGTTTTCTACATACCTCTATTCTTCTCTTAGCCTCCTCTAAAGTTTTGTATCTCTGAAAGCTTGGTGCTATGTCATTAGTGACTATTCTATCTCTTTTAATGACTATATGAAGAGGTCTCATGGTTCTTTATTGATAAAGTTCTACTTTTTCCATTCATGATTTATACTTAGAATACCTTGGCATGAAGGAATTTGATGGTCTTCAACCTGTGGCTCAGACACTATCCCTGTGTGTGTGATTTAACCTTTGAAAGATGATTGTATTTTCAAAATGACTATCACAAAATAGAGAATGAAAGCTTGTTGTTGAGAATGGAAGACTATTCCATGATTTGTTTCATTCCTTAAATCTGCTCTTCACTGTCTTTACTGTCTCTTACTGCTATCTTGACAGTAATCTTTGTCATGAAAACCTTGTTCATTGCTTTATACATGAACTGATCTTTGTTGTCCTATCATGAACTTGCCTACAAATTCCTTAATACAAAGAGATCATTGATGATGATTGTCCTTTGTATGCAAAAATATGTCATAGTCACATTCCCTTTGTCCATCTGCTACTATGACTATCAAATAGCTTATTAGCTTTATTTTGATAAACTTGAAGATTCTATTCATAGACTTTTGACTGTAAAAAATCTTCTCTGTTACTTTTTTTATTGATATATGACATAGTTTTCACATAATTCACATTTGGATGCAAAAAGACTGTCAATATTCCACTGTCTTTTCTCTGCTATTGTAGCCCACTTTAGTGACTGTGATTAGGGCATCTCTTTGAATGGATAGTGATCTCCTCTTTTCTTCTATTGTGTTGTACATTACTCTTTTTGATGACTAATTTTACTATCAGTTTGATGACATGATTGTCATCACTTTCAAAGGCACTTGTGACACTGTTTTAGCATCTATATAATGACTATCTTTGCCTCATAAAATCTTCAAGGATCAGTCAACTAATTAGGTAAGGGTTTGTATTTTGACAAAAGTGTTTGGCTTCATGGATTTTGTATTTTCATCTTTTCAATGCTGCTATAGACTGTAATATCTGCCCCTCCTTTGCAATCAAAGGCATGACCATATTCTCTATGTTGTTTTTCCTATTGTCATGATTGTCATTTGAAATGGTTGACATCTTTAGTCCTTTATTTGGTGACTTTGCATATGATTTTGGAAAGTGATTTGCTGCTATGAATACTTCATCACAATAGTTATTCAATTGGGGTTTTAAAGTGTAATCTTGATAAATTGTTGAGTATTTCTTCTAAATGCTATTTATCTATTGGTTTACATAGCTTGTCTATATTTCTAAGTCAGACAACTTGTAAAATGTATAATTGTCGGCATGGGAATGAAATTGAATTGTTGTTGATGTTTGTTATTCTCATGGACATGCATTGAAGCACTTACTCTATTTGATGCATGTACCTAAAAAAATGTTTTAGGTGCATATAAGTGTAGCAGTTGCTTGCATGGGTGATAAAGCTTGTTTGGAGAAGACTTGGAGACTTTTGAAAAGGCGGGCAAGGAATTCAAAGTTTGCTATCATGAATTTGAAGTCGGCGAAGCCCTCTGTAGCAAAGTCAAATTTGGGGCGCACTCTGTAGCAAATTCAAAGGTAATTCAAAACCCTCATTGCCAAAAGTGAACTAATATTTTCATGATATTTGGGGAAGCTGCTTGTGGGTGCCCCCAGGAGATATTTTCATGATTGAAGCTTGAAAACTCAAAAGAAAATGTTATCTTTAGTGTTTTTTAAGTTGATCCTTAACTGATCCTTGAACTCAAATAAAACTACACCTCTACTCTGCATGATCTCCCTGCATGATGACTAGACCAAACTGAAGGAAAGGTTATCCTACCTTGACCATATGCATGATTGAAGGTTACCTTTTAAGATTTTATATTTAAAGGCCTTCTAGGCATAGGATAGCTTATTATAGTAAATTAATATTGGAATGCACAATATTATAGATGGATCAGCATCGAAGGTTGACTATGGATCAATATCATGCATATGATGAGAGAGTAGCCAAAGAGAGGGAAATGGAAAAATATCCATGTCCATGTAATGACTGTCTTGGTGGAAGGGTGAGAAAAAGAAATGCAATTTATCAACATATGATAAGATATGGGCATAGTGGTATAAGCCCTTGGGCTTACAATTATTATGAAGATATGATAGAATTGCAGACTATGAGAGATGAAGAGACAACAAACATAGATGAAGTGGCACCAAACATAGATGAAGAAGAAAAAATGTTAGATGAAGGGTTTGAAGTTGAAAGAATGTTGAATGAGGGTCTAAATGATGATTGGGCCAAGTCAATGGAGGATTCTTTAAAGCCTATGTATGCTAGTTGAAAGTTAAGTCATTTAACAACAATCCTTCAAATTCTTAACTTGCAAGTGGTGCATGGTTGGACAAATGAGAGTGTAGATTAGTTATTGGCATTATTAAGTCATTGTTACCAGTTAACTCCATATTGCCAACAAAATGAAGTCAATGTAAAAAGAAGATTAGTAAGCTCAGCTTGGGGTATGAAAACATCCACACATGTGTTAATGGTTGTGTTTTATTTCACAAAAATCTTGCAAGTGAGAGTGAATGTCTAAAATGTCATGAAGCAAGGTATAGAAAAGGGTTGAAATCAGTTGTGGTTCCTAGAAAGGTTCTTTTCCACTTTCCAATAATCCCACGATTACTCCGAATGTATAGGTGTAGAGATATTGCTAAACTTATGCAGTGACATGCCCAAAATAAGAGCACTGATGGAAAACAATGACATGTGCCTGATTCTAAGATGTGGATGGAATTTGATAACAGATGGCCTGATTTTTCTCAAGATCCTTGTAATATAAGGTTGGGTTTGGCTCTAGATGGGGTGAACCCATTCTCAGATCAAAGTACTAAATGGTCAACTTAGCTAGTGTTTTTAATAAATTATAACTTGTCTCCATGGTTAGCAACTAAACAATTTTTCTTAATGCTATCACTGATTATACAAGGAAAGAAAAGTGTGACTTTAGATACAATAGATGCCTATCTAGAGCTATTATATGATGAGCTAATGGAATTGTGGAAAGGAATTGAAGAAATTCAATCTTTAAGTGATGGTCATTCAATCAAATTCACTTTAAGAGCTTCCTTATTGGTTATGATTCATGATCTTCCTACATATGGTACATTGTCTGGTCTCACTATTCATGGATACCATGGCTGTCTTGCTTGCAACTTTAATGATTTTGTGAGGCACTCAAGAAGTTTGCATAAGTGTATTTATTTTGGACATCGTGCTTACCTTAAAGTGGGTCATCCATATCATCGACAAAAAACACGTTTCAATGGTCAAGAAGAGAGTCATGAAACACCTTTGCTAATAATGCATGATTACATCATTGATAATGGACAAAAAAAATGTCATTTATTGAAAATTGTGGGATTGCTGGTAGTATATATGATCCATGTAATGAAAGTGGTGTAAAACAGTTTTGCATATTCTATAAGTTTCTATACTTTAAGGATATAGCCATTAGGCATACTATTGACTTTATGCATACTAAGAAAAATATAGCCTATGCTATTATAGAAACTCTTTTTGGTTCTTTTGATACTATTTCATCACGTGAAGACTTTTGAGAACTAAAGATTTGTCGAAATCTTTGGGTTGAAAAATATGATAATGCAAAATATAGAAAACCCAGTGCTCCTTATGTTTGGACAAAGGAACAACATTCACACATTTTACAGTTGATGTCTTAGACTCCCTTTCCCACTGGATATGTAAGTAGTACTATCAGAAGCCAAACTGACATTAATAGCTTAAGAGGCCTAAAGACCCATGACCATCATGTTATAATTGAAAATATTTTACCTATTGTGGTAAATATATCAAGTTTGGCAAAGGGGCCAAGATTGACAATTATAAGGTTGGGCCTAATATTAAAGAGAATGAGTTCAAATGTATTAGATCCTTTAAACTTTGATAGTTTGAGGGAGGAGGTTGTTAAAGTCCTTTGTATATTGGAACGGGAATTTCTAGCAACAATCTTTAAGATTTCTATGCATCTTTTGATACATCTAGAATATGAACTAGAGCATTTTGGTCTAGGAAGAACGAGATGGATGTTTCTTATAAAATGATATATGAAGTTTTTGAAAAAAATTGTTCATACTAGGACAAAACCAGAAGGAAGCATGTCTGAGGGATATTCAATGCAAGAGGTCATTGGATTTTGTACAGAATATATGAAGGAATTTAAAAATGTCAATCGACGTGTATGGGATGATGATGAAGATGAGAGAGTTGTAGGTGAAGTATTAGAAGGAAATGGATGTTGCTTCAAGCTATCACATCAAGAAATAAGTGTGATACATGCCTTTATTCTTCAAAACACATCTTCACTCAATAAGTGGCACAGGTTAAAAAAATTTACACAATTATATTATTAATCTTACTCAATTGCATTTACAAATTTATATTATTAATCTTACTATTTGTGCACATTAATATTATATGTAGAAAATATGAAGAAGAGAATCAAAGTTGGATGCAACATCGACCTCAAAAGCACAGACGTCATGATTTGGTTGGAGGTGATTCTTTTCCAAAATTTGAAGAATGGACTGCTAATGCAGTTAATGATGCAAAAGAAGAAGGTCAATATATAACAATGGAGGAAAGTGAGCTTTCACAACCTCCACAATTATGGGCTATGAATTTTAGTGGAATGTGGGCCTATGGTAGCCATTTAAAAGTGGAGGAAAAGACAAAGGAAAGACAAATTGTAATTGTGTTGTAAGTGCTGAATTTCTTCATGAAACTAAGAAGAAATTCTATGCTGGATTCATCCAAGAAATTATTCAAGTGGTTTTTGGTGAAAATAGTCCTATATTATTAAAATGAAAGTGGATCTGACCATCTATAGTACACGTTGATGAGTATGGATTTGTACATGCAAATACAGGACAATTTTTATCAAAGAGGGATGAGCCCTATGTTTTCTGTTTTCAAATTAATCAATCATTTCTAATTGATGATGTAAGAATCCCAGGATGGTCATATTTCATTCAAATAGAGTCTTTTTTGAAACAAAAATTCATGGAAGCTATTGATATAATGCCTAATGGGCAATATGTTAATTTACAAGAAACATTCGAAGTAGTGGATGAAGATGATGATGGAGTGTTTGGAGAAGATATTTTGATTACCAATGAAGAGATTGGGAGAGAGAATTTATGGCATGACACAGATGAGGATGAGGAATAAAATCAAGCAGATGTAGACATGAGCAATTAGGATTCTAATCTTGTGGCAATGCAGATGATTAGTGAAGGCATCAAGAAAATAGTGAGCTTGTAAAATGTAGTAGAGAAGCAGCAAGATAAGAAAGGGCATTAGTGTACAAGAATTTCTTCCACTTTGGGTTTTTCAGGGTAATCTCACTTGTTGATCTCTACTTTTTGTTGTTTTTCTAGTTCTTGTCTTGTTACAGGTCATGCATATAATTAGCTATATTTGTTTCAAAAATAAATTACTCATTTTTAAAGCACATATTGACTATTTTTGTTTACTTACATATGTGTGTTCAAAATTTTTGTAGAATTATATAAGTAGAAATAATGAGGATTTTCTAAGTAGAAATAATGAGGATTATATAAGTAGAAATAATGATGATTCACACCATCAGAAAGGCAATTAGTTTCTTCTCAAATAGAAGGATAAACAAATAGAGTTTCCTTTGAGTTTCAATCTGTGTGCCACATTTACTTACTAAATTTTTGTTCCTCCATATAATGCATCTTATATGCTATCATCCTATGTCATGTCACTTGTCATAGACTGTCTCCTCTAATTTCTAAGAATGCATCTTATATGCTCTATGAATGTATTCCATATGGGGACTGTCCTTATATAATGTATCATTCAAATGGAAATGAAATCCTTATATACTATGATTGCATTTGTTTATATGCTCTATTTGACTAAAAATAATGGCTTTGTTTATATTCCACTCTTGTTCTACTGATTCAAGTTTCTGATTTATATATTATTGTTTATTTGGACTTTAGGAAATGAGGAAAAAGACTATGAAGCACAATTTAGATGATAGTGATCATGTTGTTGAAGTTCCACTGAGAGATTATGAGTGCTTTTGTAAAGAATGTGTGGCAAAGAATAGTGAATATTTATCACATCTTGGTTTGACAAACAGGCAAGTTGTAAATCCACTAAGTAGTATATTATTTGTTTAATTGTATTTATGAAATTTTATATGCAAGAGGTTTATGTATATAAGACATAAATTTTTTTTTTTGTTTTATAGGAAATAAAAAGAGTGCAAAGAAAATGTAGAGAGAAAACAAAAAGGAAAGTAAAGATACAGTGCTGCCAACTTGTAGAAGCCAACATATTTTGGATTCAAGTACGAATGCAATTGGTGAAAAGAATAGTTGTGATGATGTCTAGCCTGATATAACACATAGTGATGTGCAACTTGATATAGCACATGGTGATGTGCAGCCTGATATAGTACATGATGATGTACAACCTGATATAGCACATGGTGATGTGCAACGTTGTGATGATCTCTTAGCATAGAGTCTATAAGAGATTATTGAAAACAATGAGAAGAAAGGAACAGTAAGTGAGCTGCAAATGATTTACTCAAGATTAAAGGATGTGTTTGAAGTGAAATCTACAGAGATCAGTACTGATCTACCTACTCATGACACACGTGATGTGGCCAAGGACGATGAAGTTCTGGTTAATGAAAATCATGAAGAGAGATCACTTGCATCTGATGTGCCTGCTACAACTTTTGATGGAACTAGTGGATCAGCCAAAAATATTGCTTGTGGTGTAATAGAAGATGTGCCTACATGTTTCAAAAGAAAAAGATTGAGTTAAGATTTATACATATCTATAGAGAGGAATGCAAAACAAAGAATATTAGAAGGCAAGAAGCCATTCTTGGTTGAGGTATCAAGAGATGGTGAGCCCATTGGGAAAAATACTACAAGGTGGGCCTCTGAGTTGGGTGTGAGATGTAGGGCCCATTTGGATATTTGCAAATCAAATTTTGTAGAGCAAGATCAACGAAGTGCGGAAAATGTTATACAAAAAATGGAAAATGCTTTTGAGACTACTGGGGGACAAATCTCTAGAAGATATTACAAGAAAAAGATGAGACTTTTGATGAACAATTATAGATACAATTGTAGAAAAACAATCTTGGAGGGAAAAGAGAGGTTAGAATCCCCTCTATCTCCCAAACAGTGGGAGGCATTGAAAGAAAATGTGTGTTCTGAAGAATATTTGACAAAGAGTTATAAAGGAAAGAGGGCAAGAGATAATGTGGTAGTTGGATATACATTTGGCCAAGGCAGGTTGCAGGCCAAAATGTACAAACTTGTAAGGGTATTGCTTTTTGGTTCAATTTACGTTGGTTATTTATTTCAATTTTTTATTGAACTGCCTATATGTTAATATTGACATTGTATTTTAGGTGGAAAATAATAATAGAGAAGTAGGTGTGGAAGATATGCTCGATTATATGGTAGCACTAGATCCTAGTAAATATAATGGTAGTATGAAGTGGAAATCTAGTTCGTCAACAGAGATTTAAGAGCCATCTGTTAAACACCCAGTAAGAGCCTCTGCAAATCATGTCAACTCAAATGAAGGGTACCAACATATAATGAGTTGCTTACATAGTCTCACTGAGAAATTGTCGCAGTTGGCTTCCTCCATTAAGCCTATAGTTTCTACATGGAATGAGCATAATATTATGGATGCAGATGAGGTAAGAGGCTCTATTACACTATCCTTTCATTTTGTGTGCTTGTTATTGGGTAAACTTTTACCATGTTTTTGTTATACTTCCTTGTGATTGCATTTTTTGGATACTTCAATAGTTATCATAGCTCTTGGATACTGTAAACAAAGAATGAACCTACCCTCAATGTACAATACTGCAATTCTATCCAGTATAACCTTAGCATTGATGCTTTACATAATTGCGTCATCATGAATTGTCTCACTATTCTACTTACAGAACCAAAAGAAACATGTAATACTACAATTTACCAGGTTCTACTTCAAACCATTTTGCTTGAGTATTCACTTCATTATTGTTGTCCTTGTCATGTTTATGACATGCTCCTATGTTGCATTATGACATTTAAATCTATCATTCTAGACAATCACTTTGAATATGTCTTAGTAAAGCTCTTAATCACTGATCCTAAAGTCAAGGCTATCATATCTACTTTGTTGCTATCATTCCAAGGGTTCTTGGTCACTGTCTAATGGTTTTGATAGTGCCTTTATCTCTTCTCTTTGTTTGGTGAAACCCTACTAGCTGTTGCATCTCTTTATCTTCTCCTATACCTTCCATGCTATGGACTATCCTTAGACAGAGATATGGACTGCCATCTTACAACTTTTACTATCTTCCTTATCATATGAAGGACTAGGACTATTCCTTCTTGTTGAAAATCTTATGCTCATGACTATAAGAATCCTCCTATAAACTAGAATCTATTGCTTACAATAAAGGAAGAATCTCACAACATACCTTGACTTAGTCATTTAAGAGTGGAAAAAAAATGTTATTTTGAACAAAAAATTATAGTTTTTGCATTCTTTACATGACTTATATTAATTTTTTCATGATGATTAAACCACATGCAGAGAAATTATATGAGAGCAGAACAAAAAGAAAGAAGCCCTATCAATAGAGCTCTCTACAAAGCTACACAACTTGAGGACAATGATGATAGTGATCATGCTGAATGTCTTGATGAGAATCTGCATGATATTTAGAGTAGTAGTAGTGGTGTTGGAATTGAGGTGAGTGCTATTTATTGTTTTTATGTCTTTCATGGTAGTCATTGTTGTTTTAACACACACATGCAAGTAAGTACTACTGCACCTGAACCTATAGCTATGCATCAACCTTTCAAGTATGTCTACTACCACATATCGAATGTAAGGTCACTAGGCCATTTGAATTCCTGAATTTAGAGCAGATTGGTTTGATGGTCCTTCCATCTTTTATCCAACATAGCCTTAACATCAATTACAAATTTTCAATATCTTGCATCTAGGGCTATGACCCTATCCAAAATCATGTTAAAGCTCAAAGTATCTATATGATACTCATTTTTCAAGAATTTCATAACCACAGACATTGTTGTTCTGAATTCTTCCTTCCAAGTATCAAGGCCTTTAACTAGTTTGTTTTACTTTGTTAGAATAGGGGGAATAAATTGATGCTTGAAAGTAGAAAAAGATTCAAGTCTGGCCTGCATCCTTTTGTCTTCACTACTAGCATATTTATGCTATTCAATGATCATAGTCACCATATACTCTGTGGGCTTTAATTCAATAGGAGCATCAAGATTTCTTTGAAGTATCATGCAAAGCAAGCCTAAATTGTGCAAGGAAGGCTACCATTTCTTGTACAGTGGCTCCAAAACATAAAAAAATTTCTTGCAACTATTTAATGGCCCGAGATAACATGGAATAGCAATCATTCACATCCCCAAGTTTATCTAGAACTAGCTTTATCTTGTATTCTAGAATTTTCTCAAAGACTTCAAGGACCTTAATCCTTGTCTCATTTTTTGTTTCCTCATTTTACTTCTTGAGGTCCTCAACTTCTTTTTCAAATTTTGTTCCCAAGGCATTAAACTCTTGCATTGTCACTATGACATCACCAGTTGTTGGTGGTATAGAAGGTTGATATGGAACTATTGATAGACTCTAGGAAGAACCCACATCTTGCAGTTGCTTTTTCAATTACCTATTTTCAATGAACAACCTATTCACTTCATCATTCATGTCTTGTTGTGTTTTCTCATAATCCTACAATTTTTTTTCCAACTTTTTTACAACTGCATGGGTGAACATGGCATAATGGACTATAAGAGTAGAGGCCTCAGTTCTTGAAGTATCTCGTAAGGTTTTCACCATAGCATATCCCCTCATTTCCTGAACAACATATAGCAACCTTGGTTTACTAGTGTTCTTCTATTTTGTCAATATGGCAAGAGTCTCTGTCTTTGGGTTGAAACCACATCCACTCATTCCCTCCTCATAATCAAATTCAGAGACAAGATTAGGGTCATCTTGACTCCTAACTTGGTCAAGCAAGAATACCTTTTTCAATTCAAGACCTAGGATGATTAGCATGTCACTCTTCAAGACCATTTGTCTTGCTTCCTTAGGAGTCACATTGATTTCATCAACTTTTAGTTCTTGGATTGTTTGGGTGGTTATTTGATCATATTGAGACTCATTAGCACCCATCTTATTGATTTCCACCTTTTCATCAAATTCCTTCATCTTCATTTTTAACCAAAAATTTTGAAACTCTGGAGTCTTGATGAAATCATCATCTTGAATAAATCTTGATGATGCCACCACCCTTTCATCTTCCTATAGCTCTAGATCAATTTGGGCTTGTTCTTCCATCCTAGCCTCAGGCTTGTGTGCATCATTTTCTTGACCAACCAATGGTTGATCAACTTCCTCTCCATCATGCAAATGTGTCAAAATATTGGCAACTTCATCAGTATCCCCTACACCCTCAGACATCTCATATGGGACCAAAGGAGACATGCCTTTAGTTCTCTACCTTTTATGTGGTGGTGATTCAGGGATCTATGGATCTTGAATTGATATGACATCAGGGGCAAGCTCATGAATCTCAATTCCTGCAGTCCTCTTTACTGGAAGTTTGGTAGCCTTGGTAGGCTGTACTTCAGATTTAGCATAAATACTTTCAAAATTTTCAATCATTGTAATAATCCTCCTTAGAGGATCTTTCTCTTAAGTAAAAAATCCTTCAAAAATTGGATTCTTTTGCTTTTTGTCATCTTCAATTTTCTTGAGGATCTCCCATTTCCTCTTCCTATCATACACTTTATTAAAAGTAACCAGGTTCCTTATCACATCCTCATCATAAAAAAAATTATGGGAGATGCCCATCTTAGTCAAGATCGCTTGTCTCACCAAGTTCATATGACCTTCAGGGTCACAAACTCTTTCAACACTAGATTCCAAAGAGTACTCGGCCTTCAAATAGGCCTATAGATCCTTAAGAGTGTCTAAACCAATTGACCAATCTCCAAAGAGAGTGATATTAGGCAAAAAGGTGCCTATCTTTTCCTTTTTCATCACTTCCTTTTCCCTCCACATCATTTACCACATGAATTCCAAGAATGCAATTCTGTCAGAAACAAACTTTGGCAATTTGTGAGGTGGTTGGGGGCAATCATATACCCTAATTATTGTGCACTCTACTAGGAAGAACCAATCAACATAATTGAATGTATGACCTTGATCTAGTTTATGTACAAGAGGTCTCAGAATTGCCCTCATTTCTGGTGACAATCTGGGGATCCCAATACCAAAAGAATTCATTATTCTCACAGAAAATTCATTATGAAATATATTATAGTTACCAGTCTGGCAATGAGAATCCCACATGTAACACCAACATTGAGTAGGAATTCTTTGCCTTGTCCTGTCAATCATGCTGATGTGCATTTTACCTGACCATTTACTCCTATTTTGATATAGGATCAGATGGAAAACCAAAGAATAAAACTTGAAGTTCATGGGTTTCTTATCTTCCTTCACACTGATGAATCCATCATGTATTTTCTTTTCAATATATGAGGCAAAATCATACTCAATGTTCACCTCTAAATTTTGTATCTTCATAGCCATCATCATCAAACTAACTGGCATCCTCTAATTAGCATCAATTCCTAGTACTTGGCACAATGCATAATAGGTCCATTTGAAATAGACTACAAAATCTTCCATAGGGAATGGTTCAACTGCATTGGAAGGAATATCAACCATCGTGTTGTTTGCACCTCTTCTCATAAATATCGGCAGTTCATCACTTCTGAGTGTTCTTCTCAAACTTTTGTATTCTTGTTCAATCTTTTGTAGGTCAATTTTGGTGAGAGCTTATTTGTTCAACATAAAACACTCAATTATAGCATTTCGGTCAATTCTCAATAGACAAGATCCATTTGGCAAACTTACTTTTTTAGTAGCCGGGTGGTAGTGCAGTGCTAGAATACGAATCAGTTCCACATCCATGAATACATTTGAAATAATTAGCTTGGCCAAATCCAGCTTCCATGGATTGGCCACTGCTCCCTGACCATCCTTCTTCTGACAAAAGTACCAAAATAGTTTCTAGCCAAAAATGGGAGTTATGGCATCCCTACAACCCTTAGCAACATCTCTAAATACTTTCTTTCGACCTTTGTCAATTGAATTGGGTAAAACATCTAGCGAAGATTGCTACAGTGATCTTTTCTTAGGGGTAGGATCAGGGTTACTGGTCTTACTTGTGGATTCAAACTTCTTAGGTACCATTATACAAACTAGGGTTTTGCAGCTCAAGCAAATGCACAGAGAATTGAAACAGAGCAAAGATTCTTCAAACTTTCTTGTAGAGAATGTAGAGATAAAATTACTTGACCAATTCAAAGCTTGCTAAGAACAGACCGAACTAGGTGCCTTCTCCAAGCCAATCTACAATCTCTGAACTGAGAAAATGTCAAGATATTACTAGATTTTATTGAGCCACAATGTTCAGCATTCAACCTTTATTTTTGGTTCATGCCATGAAATTATAAAATCTCTACATTCAATTCATTTCAAATATAAGCCCTTGATCAAATTTGATCCAACAATCAGATGAAATGACAAGATCTTTCAAATTTCTTGGTAATCAGACACTTGCACTGAATATGTTTACTCATTTATTATCATTACCGCACTACCACAGAGCTTGTTTAAAGTGGTCACAGGATGGCGATAAGCTTCAATGCCTTCATTTATTATAATTACTGCACTACCGCAGAGCTTGTTTAAACTGGTCACGGGATGGCGATAAGCTTTAATGCCTTCATTTATTATCATTACCACACTACTGCAGAGATGGTTTAAACTAGTTACGAGATGGTGATAAACTTCAATGCCATCATTTATTATCATTACCATACTACCGCAGAGCTTGTTTAAACTGGTCACAGGATGACAATAAGCTTCAATGCCTTCATTTATTATCATTACCGCACTACCATGGAGCTTGTTTAAAGTGGTCATAGGATGGTGATAAGCTTCAATGCCTTCATTTATTATAATTACCACACTACTGTTGAGCTTGTTTAAACTAGTCACAGGATGGTGATAAGCTTCAATGCCTTCGTTTATTATCATTACCGCACTACCGCAAAGCTTGTTTAAACCAGTTACAAGATGGTGATAAGCTTCAATGGCTTCATTTATTATCATTACCATACTACCGTGGAGCTTGTTTAAACTAGTCACGGGATTGTAGGGCTTATAGCCCCCTTTATTCCATTTTCTTCCATTACCGTTAACCCGTAAGTACCTTTTCTCATTACTATGGTGAGATTATGTTGCAAACTTTTATTGCTTACCACCTTGCCGCAAACGTTCTTTGAAATCCATCGCAGGAGCCTAGTAACTTGGACACTTACTACCACCAAGCCACAACCAAGTGGTGAGACCTTCGAGGGACCATGGTATACATGGTTGACCAAGCCCTTCCTACCACCATATTGCGAACAACTTGTATGTTTCCAGTGAGAGTGCGGTATACACGATTCTTGTTGCTCTAGTTCCCGCACTACCACCAAGACAATGAGGATGACCTACAAGATTGCGGTAACATGGTTGATTGAGCCCTTCCTACCACCATGCCATGAACAAATTGTATGTTTCTAGTGGGAGTGTGGTGTACATGATTCTTGTTGCTATAGTTCTAGCACTACCGCCAAGACAATGAGGATGACCTGTGAGATTGCGGTAAATTGTAAAAACACAGAAATGATTAAGAATAACTGCATACTCCTCAAAATGACCATGTTATGTGACCCTAGGAAATAAATGGCATAAAATTTTGGCATGAATGTCTATTAAGAAATCGTCATATACAAGTGAAAAGATCAAGTAGGATGGAAATGTGCAAAAATTTTGAGAGGTCCTAATAGGTGAGCCATTAGAATAGTTTATTTGGAATAATGGCAGGAATTAACAAAATTTTAGGGTTTTAAAATTTTGTTCCAACATAAGTAATAGTTACTTTATTATCTAAATAAGGGTAATCCTTACCTATATAATAATTATTATGTATTTCAATATAATGTGTATTTTTATTTGTTTTGCAAATATGTATTGATAAACTCCAAGAAGGGGATAACGTTAGGTTGGATCCGTGTGATGGTGTTGCTGTGGGTATTGGGTGGATTCACTCACTATCTATTGTACATGGAGTCAACTTGAAAGGAACAAGAGATGTAAATGTAAATATATTAAAGGTCACAAGTAACATACAACTTTCTTATGAAGACAAAATAGATGGAGTTGTCTGTCTGAAAGAGAAAGAAGGAACCTTCACATGGTGGCCACTAAAATATTTGTAAAAAATGGCATAGTTGATGTTTATCATGTACTTGTTGTTAGACATCTTGGCCCACTGCTTTATGCAGTATTTTGAACATGTTGTTTAGGGATCTTAATTTTCAAGAGTTGGAAACTCTTAGACAACTATGACATTTTTTATTATATTTATAAAGATACTCTTAGACAGTTTTCATATCTTATAACTTGATATATATATATATATATATGCATTATATTTTTTATTGCAGATTACCTTTCTTTATCATGATGTTGAATCAATCTTTTCATTCTACCATGTTGCAGCTTGTTCATATATGTAATTTTTTAAAAAAAGTGCATTGAAAACATTACCTACCTCTAGAATCATCATAGAAACTTCTTCAAAATGCCACATCTATCCTAGAGTCACCGAGGTTCATACCTTAATGATTCCACACCATTTCAGGCCCAAAAAATCCCAACCATGCCCAATTCCATAGATGATTCAATTCTGAATCTGATTCTGGGATGAATAGTACCTGGAAATGCCCTATTTTTCTGCCAATTAGGTAACTTAACAAATAATAAATGTTATATCCCAAAACTTGTAGTGGAACTCTGGTAAAAGCTTACCATACTATGGCATCATCAAGTCAACCTTGGATATGGAAATTGTTCAAAATAGAAAATAGTTTGTAAATGTTGAATGGTCAAACAGTATGAGAAATTACAGGCACCAGGAGTTACCTGTTGAAACATTAGGACAGAGGGTAGATAAAATTGATATATATGGTGTAAAAGCCAAGGGATTGCCTTTTGGTTTCAAGATCTAGGTGACTTTGATCCTGATTTAAAATGTTCCTTACGAGTGGTTCATTGTGGTAACCTACATAGTGGTATGTATTCTTGGAAGCCTTATGGTGCCATATTATTTAATGGAGTATATGTGGCATTAAAAAAATTGAAATGCTCTTTTATAGTTAAGGATAATGGGTGGTATTTGTGATCTACCATGCTAGAATACAATAATCTACACCTCAAATTTAGATTACTCAAACCATGTCACATTGATCATATTTTTAAAATAATATAATATATTCCATAGCTTAAAATGTTTTTTTGGTTTTAGGGATCTTATCAACATCATAAGGAGTTGAAGGTTGCACAAGGAATCAAGATAACTGCTCAGGTATCAAATTTCAGGCTAATAATTTTATGTATATGAGCATAAATTTATCAAATATATATGGACAATGAAATTTAGCTACAATTTCTTGATTTCAAGGTCTTGAGCATGCCATAGCAGGAACTCAGTTATATATTGTTGGACCTGATGATGATTTAGAGGGTATAAAGGAAGAAGCAATGCAAGATATCAATAATGTAATGTCTTGGATTGACAAGAGTGGGGAAGGAGTCTGTGTTCAAGCTTCAACTCTTGGATCTTTGGAGGATTTACTTGAGTTCTTGAAGACCCCAGTTGCAAGCATCCCAGTTAGTACAATTGATATTGGGCCTATGCATAAAAAAGATGTCATGTGTGTGAGTATAATGCTTGAGAAAAAGAAGAAAGAGTATGTTGTAATTTTGGCATTTGATGTCAAAATTACTCCTGAAGCTCGGGAGCTTGTAGATGAAGTTGGTGTCAAGATATTAACAGCGGACATTATTTATCATCTATTTGACCAGTTTAAAGCATATATGGACAATCTTAAGGAAGAAAGGAAAAAGTAGGCTGCAGAAGATGTTGTTTTCCCTATGTACTAAGCATTTTATCAAATTGTATTTTTAACAAGAAGGATCCTATAATTGTTGGTGTTGATATTCTTGAAGGTATTGCAAGGGTCAATATCTAAACCTAGTATTTTTGGTGTTATAACTTATGCATGTAAAAGATTGTTGTATCATTTTTGGTTTGTATAAAGCCATATGTGGTGATTGCATCTATAGATTGGCACGCCATTATGTGTTCCCACAAAATATTTCATAGATATTGGCAAAATAGCCTTAATTGAGATCAATTATAAATATGTTGAAATGGCTAAAAAGGGTGAAAAAGTGGCCATGAAGGTATTTTGACAAGCTGTCTTTGTTGTTAATAGTTTTATTTTGACAAGTTGTCTTTGGGAGCAACGCTGATGAAGCACATAAAATGTTTGGTAGGCATTTTGAAATGGAGGATGAATTTGTGAGTCATCTCACCATAAGATCCATAGATATATTGAAAGAAAACTCCAGGGTAAGGCTATTTGATATCCACATTATGTAATTTTATAGTGTATTTACTATTATGCATTTTATACTAATTGAACATTTGTGCTATTCATTTTTGGTTGATAAAACAACTTTTTCATGTCTAAAATGGAATATTCTTCTTATTTTTTAGGATGATTTGTCCAATGATGATTGGAAACTTGTGGTGAAATTGAAAAAGATGTTAAAAATTCCATGAGCTACTACTAATGATGCATTGTGTAATGGAACTTTGGATTGGAGGAAAACCTTCTGATAAAAATGGGAAAATGTACCTTGCAACATTACAAACACCACAAAAAGGATAACAAATGGTGAACTTTGTTGATACCAGAATAGTAACTTCTGCATCATAAGCTTCTTCTATATGTTTTGCTATGTGGTGTATGTGCTGCACCTCTGGCTACAATAAGATAGTAAGGAAATTCAGATCCTATCTATGCAAGAGGTCATTTGAATGTCTGTTGTTTAGCTTGTTTTATGAAATTTAATAGTCTGAATGGGTAAGTGCAATATTGCCATGTGAGAAAGGGAAGAGATTAATTCCAATAGTAGAGATTTTGTGTAATGATCTATTTTATGATTTCTTGAGGTAATGAAGAAAATATCATGAAAACATTGTTTTAAATAAATTCATGTTTTACTGCATTTGTACGAAACCAAAAACATTTCCATGTCATCTTCAACATGTTGTTGACTAGCTAGATTTCACTGTTTCAAGTGCCGCTTTTGCTTCAGCTATCTGGGACCATGTTATGGAAGGTTACAGGGAATGGTGTGTTTTCTTGTAGCTACAAGGTCACTGCTACAGGGGCCTCTAAGTAGCATTATCAGGTTGTTATTCAGATATTGTTCTCAATGGCTCAGGGTTGTTTGAATACATAGGTAACAGCTCAATGGCTTGTGTGAAGGAGAATATGGAATGCACCAAGGGTACAGTCAAAGCACCTGAACTGGTTAATAGAATGCCAAAAGAAATGATGTCTCATGGAATTCTTAGTGGCAACATCTCTTTTCTAAATTTCAAAATATGTGAAGGGCTTCATCGGTTTGACCCGCCTTTCCATTGTTTTGCTATTCTATCTAATGTGGCTACTGAACTAGTTTTTTCTTCAGCCAGTCCTTGTAGTTTATTATACATGACAGAGCTGAACTAGTTTTTTCT
The DNA here is from genome assembly GCA_027924645.1 of Cunninghamia lanceolata. Classification (NCBI taxonomy): domain Eukaryota; kingdom Viridiplantae; phylum Streptophyta; class Pinopsida; order Cupressales; family Cupressaceae; genus Cunninghamia; species Cunninghamia lanceolata. Next base: position 10,243,725 of record BSBN01000306.1, on the reverse strand, counting down.
AGTTATGGCAGCCTTGTGCTATTTTTTAATTATTTGTAATTCTTTTCCTGCATTGTTCCAATAAAAAAATATTTATTGCCACTTTGCTTTGTCTTGTTTCACTTTCTTATTGGCTGATTCTCAAATAGAAAGCATTGGCTCAAATTTATCAATCTTTACTTGGCAGCATCATAAAATATATGGTTTTCCAAATTTATTTCCTTAATGTTTTAAATTCAAATTTATTAATATGTTTTTTCTGCATTATAAAATTTATGGTATTTAATAAATTATTCATATCATGACTAAATTTACTACCAATTAATGGAAACCAATAAATAAAAATGACTACCATGACTAAATAAATGACCAATTAACAACAATTAGTAACTAAATGATTACAATGACTAAATAAATGACTAAGTCTATGTAGTACCAAATTGATGACTAAATATACTACCAAATTACCAAATATACTACCAAATTGTTGACTAGATATACTACCAAATTAATGACTAAAATCTGTTTAGTCCTAAATTTGGTCGCGAGATAAATGACCAGCAATAAACTACCAAATTGATGACTAAATATACTACCAAATTTATGACTAAATATACCACCAAATTAATGACTAAGTATACTACCAAATTTATGACTAAATATACTACCAAATTAATGACTAAAATTTTTTTGGTCATAAATTTGGTCACGAGATAAATGACCGGCAATAAACAACCAATGGTCACATGACCAAACTACTAATCACATGACCAATTTTTGGTAGTTTTTTTAGTCATTTTTCCTGTTTTTCTACTACTATATGCTATGCTTATATTATTCCAATTTTATTGATGGGATTGTATTGTTCCCACATTATGGTTGAGCTATCCATGATTGTATTTGGCCCTTCTCGACATTGGTGTCGAACAAGTGTGGCATTCCATATGGCAATTCTCTTATTTGGCATGTATGTTGTATATGTTGGAAAAATGTATATGTCTACCTAAAAGATGGGATCCTAAAATAAGTGCATACTATCCTAAATTGCACCCAATCCCAAGTGTCATGGACCTCAAGATTGGACTATATCACTTTTATGTTTCTTACTTACTAATACACCTTATCTAAACATACTAGTGATGATATGTCCTAATATATAAGAAATTATAATATGCTAACTTAAGATTGCACTAAGCTAGATGATGTTGAGCACTCACTTTGGCAGAATGTCTTTGTATATGATGGCTTATAAAAAATGGAGGTGGAGGCCTCAATTTATAGATTTTTGGGGATGGAATTGGAGGGCTGGGATCAAATTGGGAGATCAATGGTTGAGATTGCTTGAGAATCCTCAAGCAAGGAGAATTAGACAAATGACATGAGAGGATTGGATGAGAATATTGCTCCAAGATTCAAGGGATGACCAATGGATGATATTGCAAGTTTCAATGGATGGATGGCTATGATTGGGTAGGTGTATGACATGTAAGGATTCATTTATGAAAATGGTGCAGAGGCACCTACCTAACAGCTGGCCTCCATGAGGCAGTTAGTTTGTTTTAGGTCTTGTTTATGTTTTGAAGAAGGTCTGATAAGACCAAATGCATGTAATAAGGTCACGCTGATCATGATAAGATCATGCTGACCAGGCTTTTACTATTTTTAGTTAAGTTTGTTAGAACAGCTGTCATGCTGTAGGGTCCGGTTGGATCTCCCAGCCGCCTGGAGAGTTCCCAGCCGCTTGGAGTCGGGTCAGTAGTACTCGTAGGAAAATCTACTTAAGGATGAGGATCGGTTGATATTGCATAGATATACAGATAGAGATATCATCGATCATAGTATTGTATCGCATTGAGAAGTTAGATTGCAGAGAGAGATTGAGCATTGTAATTGCATCTTTTGAAATCAATAAAGATCCTGTTTGTGTTCATTTCTTGTTTGCCCTCCATTGTGATTGATTTGTTGTTTTGGTGGTTATATGGATTTGCTGATCCATTCCACCGGTTGATTCGTCGAATCGGTGGAATGGTTGTGTACAGTAGATTAGGAGGTAGTTTGTGTTTTCTGTTTGTTCGCATGCAGGTGTGTAGGATCGCGGTCGACAGATGTTGAAGACCCTAGCATGGGTATGTGCTAGGTCGAGTTGATAAGGTTGAGTTGGAAGATCACCCTGAGAGTGGATCGGGTCATCCCAGGAGGATCGGCGAAGTGAGATTTCGCTAAGGTTGGGAGTTCGTCAAAACGGCTTCATCAGGATATTTCGGTTTATATCCTGCAGTCACTTTGGACGTCGTCATCTGGATAAGTGAAGATGAGCATGATGCACTTGAGTGCATGAAGTGCGAGTTCGTCGGGGTGATCATCGTCAGGAGTTGCCGAAGAAGAGTACATCAGCATAAGGTGAAGATTGGGTTATGAAACTGTTGAAGTTTACAGGTTGCAAGTACATCAGGATGTTGTAAGTTAGATATATACTCAGTGTATATATCGCCGTCAGGATCATCTTCTGTGAGTGCCCATCATCCGCATATCGCTAACAGATGCGGGAGTGAAAGTTTGGTTTTTTTGGCTAAGTGTTGAAGAGGTCATCAGGATATTGTGTGACGTCATCGTCATCCGCATATGATGTCATCGTCATTAGGATATTGAGATATCCCCCTATGCATGTTGATCCTGTTGTCGCTAAGCGGTTAGGTAACGGCGTGGGTAGAAAGTTGTGAAACATCATCAGGAGGTTTCGAGGGAACCGGATAAATTATATCATGATGCTGTTGCTTGTGTCATCGGCTAGCAGAGCATCGAAGGGAAGCTGCTGAAGGTGATCATCATCAGGATATCTGGAGCAACCGGATATTTGATATCTTGCTGACGAAGGTGGTGTCGCATATCATGATGATGCCGCTAGTGTTTGGCGCCCGATGAACAGTGCAACAGGAGGATGTTTGCGCCCGTTGAGTATCATGATGATGATGATAGGCGACAGGCGGAGGAGGTGAACAGTAGTCGGCAGGAGGATAATTCTACTCATCCGAAATATGATGATGATGTTGGTGTTTTTAGGAAATATGATGATGATGCTGAGCCGATAGGGATTTTTATCATGCTGTTTGTATATTTGGCTCCTCCTTCCTGTTAGTTAGCTTCCGTTGCGTTTCACTCTGCATCATAGTGGTATCAGAGCAAAGGTTAGGATCTTCTGGAAAAGATAAGCAGGATGTCAGACGAAGAAGGAACATCGGAGGTTCCAGCAAGGATGACCAACGCTGAGTTGGCAGTTCTGGTGAAGAAACATATTGCAGAAAGCAAGGCCGTGAAGGCTCAGAATCAGGAGTTGAAAGATGAGTTAGCAAAGTTGAGGAGCAGAGTAGGTTCTGGTAAAGAAGAAGATAGGGAAGAAGAAGAGATCCCTAACTGGAGCGAGGAGGTCGTTCCTGTAGACTAGAGACCACTGTTGAACGCCCTCAAGGCCATGGAGAGGAGAACCATGGATGTGAAACTAGATTTGCCAGTGTTTACAGGTAAGATGGACCCTGATTCAGTGATGGAGTGGATAGATTGTTTGAACAATTTATTTGTAACAGAGGAGATACCAGAACAACAGAGAGTGAAGATAGCACAGTCAAAGATGAAAGAAGCTGCCTTGACATGGTGGAATTTTGTTCAAGATGATAGAGTACAGGAAGGAAAACGTAGAGTTGCCACATGGAAGAAGATGATGGCATTAGTAAAAGAAGCTTATATTCCATTGGATTACAGTATCCAATTACACAAGAGGAAGCAAAACCTGAAGCAGAAGGAGCTAGATGTCAGCTCATATACAGAAGAATTCATGAAACTCTGTATGAAGACAAAGGTGAAAGAAAGTGAAGAAGAGAAGGTAGCCAGATACCTTAATGGATTGAGGTTTAATATTCAGGATGATTTAAGTCTGCATAATCCAGATACAGTTCAGAAATGTTTCCAGTTGGCATTGAAAGTGGAAGAAAAGTTGAAGAGAAAACAAGAACAAAATAATAGAGGAAGAGGATCAGCCCATCGAACAAGGCAAACCAATGAGAGTCAAGAAGACACTGGTAAAGGACAGGGACAGTCTGATTTCAGAGGTGGATGGAAAGGTAATAAAGGCAGATTTGGAAGTGGTAGAGGTTCTACTACATTTTCAGGGAAATGTTACACCTGTGGTGAGTTTGGTCATCCATCTTTCAAATGTCCAGAAAACAAAGGTTCATCATCCAGAAATGATAGAACGAGTGACAAGAGAGTACAACTTGTGCAAGAAGAGAAAGAAGAGAAAAGTGTGTAGAGTCCAAACACTTATCAACAGGATAAGGAGGCTGATAATTGTGGATACCCAGAAAGTGGAGAATCTCTGCTGATGAGAAAAACAGTGATTACCATGAAGGTACCTGACAAAGAATCCCCACAAAGAAGAGCTCTTTTCAAGACCACATGCAAGAGTAAAGGTAAAGTATGTAAGGTTGTCATTGATACTGGTTCAACAGACAACATGGTATCTCAGGAGATGGTGGATAAACTGCATTTGGAAAGGATTCCACATCCACACCCTTACAAGGCATCTTGGGTGAGTGATAGTCATTCACTTTTTGTCTCTGAACAGGCATATGTGGATTTCCAGATTGGAGCATATCAGGATAGAATTTTGTGTGATATTTTGCCCATGGAATGTTGTCACCTATTGTTGGGTAGACCATGGCAATTTGATAGGAGGGTACTGTATGATGGGTATGCTAATACCTACACCATCCAGAAAGATGGAAAGACTATTAAGTTGATGCCATTACAGGAAGCAGCTGCAGCACAGAAGGCAGCCAAAGTCATTTTAATGGGAAAGAAGGAATTTGTGCAGATGCCTAGAGGAGCAGGCATAAAGGCAGTTCAGGACACTGCAGGGAAAGGAGTTGTTAAAAACAACAAGCTGAAGAAAGTTTCAGTTGTGACTGACAGGGGTCAGCAGCAGGTTCAGAAACAGGTTTGCACACAGCAACCAGTTTAGAAGAATGACAGGGATGTTGTCATAGTTGGGACTATTGCTTGTCCTATAAAGATTGACAGGAAGATAGAGTTGAACATTTTAGAAGTTCAAGAGGTAGTTCAGAAAGAGGTTCTGGTCAGGCAACCTGACAAACACAAGGTATGTGAGAGAAAAGCCTACATTGACAGGCATGAGGATTCACTTGCAAGAAAGCAAGTTACAGTTCAGAAGTCTTGGAGCAGCCAAGAGACAGCAGCAGACACAGCTGGAACAGGGCAGAACATTGCACAGGCAAAGTGTAAAGGTGGAGGACTTCCATATCCTAACTCATGGGACATGAGTTATTTTCTTTTGGGGAGTATGGTGCAGAGGCACCTACCTAACAGCTGGCCTCCATGAGGCAGTTAGTTTGTTTTAGGTCTTGTTTATGTTTTCAAGAAGGTCTGATAAGACCAAATGCATGTAATAAGGTCACGCTGATCATGATAAGATCATGCTGACCAGGCTTTTACTATTTTTAGTTAAGTTTGTTAGAACAGCTGTCATGCTGTAGGGTCCGGTTGGATCTCCCAGCTGCCTGGAGAGTTCCCAGCCGCTTGGAGTCGGGTCAGTAGTACTCGTAGGAAAATCTACTTAAGGATGAGGATTGGTTGATATTGCATAGATATACAGATAGAGATATCATCGATCATAGTATTGTATCGCATTGAGAAGTTAGATTGTAGAGAGAGATTGAGCATTGTAATTGCATCTTTTGAAATCAATAAAGATCCTATTTGTGTTCATTTCCTGTTTGCCCTCCATTGTGATCGATTTGCTGTTTTGGTGGTTATATGGATTTGCTGATCCATTCCACCGGTTGATTCGTCGAATCGGTGGAATGGTTGTGTACAGTAGATTAGGAGGTAGTTTGTGTTTTCTGTTTGTTCGCATGCAGGTGTGTAGGATCGCGGTCGACAGATGTTGAAGACCCTACCATGGGTATGTGCTAGGTCGAGTTGATAAGGTTGAGTTGGAAGATCACCCTGAGAGTGGATCGGGTCATCCCTGGAGGATCGGCGAAGTGAGATTTCGCTAAGGTTGGGAGTTCGTCAAAACGGCTTCATCAGGATATTTCAGTTTATATCTTGCAGTCACTTTGGACGTCGTCATCCGGATAAGTGAAGATGAGCATGATGCACTTGAGTGCATGAAGTGCGAGTTCGTCGGGGTGATCATCGTCAGGAGTTGCCGAAGAAGAGTACATCGGCATAAGGTGAAGATTGGGTTATGAAACTGTTGAAGTTTACAGGTTGCAAGTACATCAGGATGTTGTAAGTCAGATATATACTCAGTGTATATATCGCCGTCAGGATCATCTTCTGTGAGTGCCCATCATCCGCATATCGCTAACAGATGCGGGAGTGAAAGTTTGGTTTTTTTGGCTAAGTGTTGAAGAGGTCATCAGGATATTGTGTGACGTCATCGTCATCCGCATATGACGTCATCGTCATCAGGATATTGAGATATCCCCCTATGCATGTTGATCCTGTTGTCGCTAAGCGGTTAGGTAACGGCGTAGGTAGAAAGTTGTGAAACATCATCAGGAGGTTTCGAGGGAACCGGATAAATTATATCATGATGCTGTTGCTTGTGTCGTCGGCTAGCGGAGCATCGAAGGGAAGCTGCTGAAGGTGATCATCATCAGGATATCTGGAGCAACCGGATATTTGATATCCTGCTGACGAAGGTGGTGTCGCATATCATGATGATGCCGCTAGTGTTTGGCGCCCGATGAACAGTGCAACAGGAGGATGTTTGCGCCCGTTGAGTATCATGATGATGATGATAGGCGACAGGCGGAGGAGGTGAACAGTAGTCGGCAGGAGGATAATTCTGCTCATCTGAAATATGATGATGATGTTGGTGTTTTTAGGAAATATGATGATGATGCTGAGCCGATAGGGATTTTTATCATGCTGTTTGTATATTTGGCTCCTCCTTCCTGTTAGTTAGCTTCCGTTGCGTTTCACTCTGCATCAGAAAAGGTAAGGCTTGGATTTAGTGAAGAATTTTAAATTGGATGGAGAGGACAAGTGGAATTAAAGATTGGATGAATAGTCACCAAATAGTGCCACATGTAATTTTAAATTTGCATGAATAGTGACACATGGAGTGGGGTGGAAGAAATGGGACAAATGTACATATTTTGGAAGATTTGGCCATGCTTCCAAAGTACCACTTGTCATGTACATGCATGTACATGGGATGAAAAGTGGACTTCTAGAAACATGGGGATTTGTAATAATGAATTAATTAAAATTAATTCATGTGCACATGGATTAGAAGAAAGTAATGATGATTACAAAAAGTAATCAAAAGTGAACAAAATAAGAATTAAATAAATATGGTCATTTATTTAATTTTTTGAGTATGAATTATGAATTGTTGTCACAAAAATATTTAATTTTTCAACTATAGTTGAGGAATTTGATTTTTGTGAAAGGTAAAGGTGCAAGATAATTTAATTAAATAATTAAAAATTATTTAATTAATATATGGATCAAATAGAATTCAAAATAGGGTTTGATTCTGTAGGTGGATGAAAGTAGTGTTGATGATTGTTTTTACACATTCATAACAAAGTTAAAATTCATAAAATGAACCTAACTGTCTTGAAAGATATGAAGAAATCAATGAAGATTACTTAAACCCAAGTTTTCGTATGGTCAGGTCTTGACCTTGTGGACAATTCAGTAGATTAATATGAAGCTATAATATGCAAGGGGCCTTACGTGATTTAAGGTGATTGATGACTTACTGGACTCTAATTGTGCAAAATATCACAAATATCAACATTTTATTCATTCCTTTGCACAAATTTGTTACTGAATCACAAAGCTTTAAATGATTTATGTTAACACAAGCTTTTCTTTTCAAATATTAGGAAAATTGTCAAATAACAACTCAATTGTTCATGTTTCCTTCAAATATCAGACAATTTCTTTTAAATTTCTATGTTTAAGCTAAATACTTCAAATTATTTGGGAAAAGTTAGAGAAATCTAAATTAAACTTCATTCTGCTACAGGATCTAAATGCTTTGTTATGCATGTGGTAAGAAATATAACAAATTTGATTAAATCAACAGACTAAATCGTTAAATGTGAATGTCCTGAATATTTTCACAAACATGCATTCAAGATTGCGAGCTTTAAGAGATATTATTTCAAATACAAAGAAGAGACAGAAGACACTCAGAATATAGTCACAAAATTCTAGATTCATTTATATTCAAAACACACAGTCATATATGATTTACAATGTATGAATGACTCTTAGCTTCATTAATCAAATTCACAAAAACTTACAACGCTTTACAGATATAATAAGAAAGCTGGACATTCCACGTGTTCCTTAGTGTAGACATAGGTGACCTCCTCTAAACTAAAGTACTCCTTCTATTCAAAGTCTTAGAACCAATTATAATTTCTAGCTAATTTCTAAAAATCCCTGTGTAAGTAATGTACAGGTGACAGAGTTCCTTATATAGATTTTGAACTCCTCATTGCTATGGCTACAACTCCATCTACGGTTGAGATCCTTCTATTATCAATCAATGGTGTATATTCATCCCCAACCGTCTGTCAAAATATCTAAATGGAATCTTTTCCCTCTCAAAGGATGCTACTGGAATCTTTCAAAAAATAAGATTCCCCTTCTTCATTGACTTTCTTTCGCTGATACTCCTTATTTGACTTCTTCTCAAAATCAATTCTCACCTTTGTCTTCTCATTCTTTCAAATATGTTTTGAAATTACTGATTACACCTTCTACAAAGGTGCGGTCCCCTCCTGGACTCTTTGCACATATGTATTCCTACATCACAACTCCTTCCCTCCACTTCTTTTCTTTGTTCCCTGAGCCTTCCCTTCTCTTCTTATACTTCTTCATTTTAGCGCTTTCTTCCATTACTGTATCCATCATCTATTTGCTGAGATTTGCATTAGGATTCTCTATGCATAGTGTAAATATGGCATTAAACTCTGTTAATGCCCTTTCTAACTCATATGATGGTAATTCCATATATTCATGCTCTAGGAGTCTTTCTATTATCTTCTTGTGTATTTTTATCATTTCATCTGCTTTCTCTTCTAAATCCTGTACAACTGTTATACATTTTCTGAGGTTATCTTCCTCAAATTTGAGCTCTAATCTTGTTTGTGGCACTTGATCTGCCAGTGCAACAATAATTACTCCTTCATTGATCAATTCTTCTTGTCTTTCTTCAACTTTTGTCAACTATTCAAGTTCAGACCTGCATTATTCTTTTCTGGATTCTCAATTATGTACAAGTATCATGCATTTGCTCTTTTCTTCTACAACTACTTTCCAACTTCCCATAGTCTGCTTTATTATTTGCTCACCTTCTTGTATAAAATCTCTAAACCATTCATCAAAAATGTTAGCCTTAAGCTTTTTATTTTCCATGTCCCTTATTTCTTCCTTGGATACAACTGCTATGTCAATGGGTAGTTCTAGGACTGTGGCACTAGGATCAAATATCCTTTTAATAAATTGTTGAAGTTGGACAATGTGTCCTTTTAAGTATTCCTATTTATCTTTGTCCTTTCTCAGTATCTCTGTTGTCACTTGGTGTATATCCTCCCATTCATTAATGTGTTGTTCTCTTGTAGAATGCCCAAGGTCAAAATTTAATATCATATACTCCTCCAAGTCTATTTCACCTTTTGCCTTTTCCTTCTGTGGTATGGCTAGGTTCAACATTCTAGATCCATCTGGACCTCTTTGTATAGCTGACATTGTCCTAGCTTTTCTTTTTTCTTTTCTTGGAGTGGTACCACCTAGAAAACTCTTAATGTCAATTGGTACTAACTGTACCTATTTTTTCTCCTTTCTTATTTCTCTTCCTAACCATCCAGGAATTTCTTTTGTACCTCCTACAGTCTTATCTTAATCAATCACCTCCTCACAAGGCTTCTCTATTTCTATTTCTTCTTGTTGCTGCTATTCCTACTGCTGCTCTTGTTTTTCTTTTTGTTGTTCTTCTTGGTGTTGCTATTGTTGATCCTGTTGTTGTTCTTCTAGAATTTGCTGCTGAAGTGGAGGCTCCTATTCCATGGGATCGTTTTCCTATTCTTTTGATTCAACCTCATTTTCCTCCTCTTCTATGTCTCCTCCATCTTCAGCATCTTAGTCAGGACCTTCCTCTGCTGATGGTGCCTTTTCTTGGTCTTCTTCTACATATATTTGTTCTATATTCGACAGGTTTACATCTTCTGTTGGTTCTTCAGTTTTATTTTCAGCCATCTCTTCTGGTTTTTCTTCATCTTCAAGCCTCTTGGCTTCACCTTTTGTAACCTTATCTTTTGTCTGTACATGTTCTATATGTACAGGTGAACTTAGCTTTGCATCATCTTCCTTTACTTCTTTTTCTTGATCCTACATATTTTCTATATTTTTCTCTTCTTCTCTTTGCTCGTCATACATATTCAGCATATTTAAGGCATCCACACCTGAGGTGTCATCTTTTGTTTCTTCTTCTACTGAAGCATGCCTTTCTATGATTATCTCTTCAAGTGTTCCTTCTTTCTCAGCTTCTTCAATCTTATGTGCTTCCTCTTGCACATCTTTAATGATTTCAAGAGGTAATAGGGTACCAAAGGGATCAACTGCTCCTTCTTCTTGTACCTTTTCCTCTTCATGTTCTAGGCCCTATTCAATCTCCATTTCAGCTTGAGTGCCTTGCTCTTCCTCTTCACTCAGGAAATCACTAGAATCTTATTCTATTTCAATCTCTTTTCCCTTATACATTCCTCTTTCTTCACTATCACTACTATCAATGTGTACAGTCTCAATAGTTTGTTTGGCTTTGTGAGTTTCTGACTCTTGCTGCATTTCTCCAGCCAACTCTATTTTTACTTGAGCATATGTTTGTCCTTGTTTTGATGGAGTGGAGGCACTAGGTATATTGCTCAGCTTTTCACCTATTTCTTGTCTCCAATTACACCACCTAGTTTAGAAGTCTCACCCTTTGACAAACTTTTTGGTATTGCCTTTCTGATTTGTTGTCCTGCCACTTCCTTGGCAGTCTGTGCCTCTTCTGCACTAATTTCATGACTTATTGACCTTGCATCTACAAAAGTATTTGATTCTATTGCTACTATTATTCCTAATGCATATGGATCCATTAAAGTAGCATTTTTATCTTTTTCAACAATTTTGGCCTCTACAATCTTCCTTTTCTTCTCATTAAAGCATTACAAATCCTCACTAGGCTTTGCTTTTCTTTTTCTTCCTTTCTTTGGATAGGTGATCTATTTTCCTTTAGCTTTAAGTTCCTCAATTCTATCTTTTATCCATGTCTTTGAAAATAATATCACTGGCTTGGACAATATGTCTAGATATGTGTTCCAAGGCTTTGACCAATCAGGCTCTGTAATACGAGCCAACCTTGCTTCTACATAACTATGATGTAACAGTTTATCATCATCCTGAACCTCTGGGGGAACCTATATGTCACCTATAGACTTCATTTTCTCAATGGTTAATCTTTTATGAGCTCTTTTCCTCACTTCCCTTTCATTCTTGCAATCAACCCAAAAATCCTCAATATGTATTTGATGTTTATACCTTTTATCCACAAAGTTTTGAATCCTATGGAAAGGATCAAATCTCTTGACTAAATCAAACTCCTAAAAGCCATAATATCTCAGTTCTTGCTCTGAATATCCTACAACTTCTTCACTGTAATACGAGTATCTGCCAATAGCCCAAGGCAACTTTAGATTCCCTCTATTGAACTTCCTTTTATACATCTTAAATACATTCAAGTTTTGCCTTGAAAATTCCAACACAATCAATTTATCAGGAGGATATCAAGGTAGCACAAATGGTTTTCCTTCAAATCCCTCAGTCCTGATATAAGTAAAATGTTCAAATTGAATGAACCAGGAACTATGCAATCCAATTGCATCTTCTACACTTTTAGATAATCTTTTGTCAGGTTCCTCTCTTAAAACTCTTACCACGTAAGTATAAAACACATCATTAACTAAATCAAAGTTCTTCAATGCATTCTCCTCTTGTAGGTCAAGGTAGTGTTCATACACTAATTTTAGATTAGGACCATTTCCTAGGGTACCAACCCTTTCTATTCCATGTATATATGGTCTAATTTCAGTTGCACATGAATATAACACATAGGAAGACAAATAAAAAGGAATCATCTTTTGTTTTCTCAGCATGGCTTGCTTCCAAATAGCTGTGCTTATTGCTTTGGCCCAGTGGATTTGTCCCTGCTCTTTTTCTCCTGCTCTTATGAACTTAATAACAGTGAACATCCATGGTTCACATTTGGTGCCATCGCTCAGTCCAACTAACCTACTCAGCATTATGATCATCAAATAAATTTCTTCTTTGAAGTATATCCTCATCAAGTTCTTGTGTACCCTGGCTGCAGCCTTGGGTTTGTTTTCTGGGCTATACCAGTTGTGGAATATTTTACCTTTACAGTCTCTTTCATTTGTATGAAAGTCTTCATTCTATTGATCAATATCAATATCTCTCATTTTCTCATTAATTTCCAATCCAAATGTTTTGGCAATCCCCTCTGTAGTTAAATCAGCAATAAGTCTATCATACAGCATGATCTTCCTTGTAGCTGGATCATATAAAGTCACACAATCCAAACACAAATCCCTGGCCTCCATTGCAAGTGGGAAACCTGCAGCCCTGTATAATCCACTCTCCAAGATACATTTCATATCCTGTGAAGCATCTGCAATAGTGATTTTCTTTAACACATCCTCTGCATCATAATTTCCAATGCTCGTATCTATACCAACTCCACTCGTACTGATTAGAGATGGATAACCTCTGTGTAAGGGTAATTCTTCTTTCTCTACCTCCTTTCGTCTTTTCCTTTCTTTTTTCACCTAACCCATTATATCTTTCTTCTGTTTCAGGGCCATCCTGTAGAAACATGCATCTTTTAACTTTCGTTTTAATTTCTTGTCTAGGGTTTTTACTATGACTTTCTGCTTTTACCATTTTACCCTAACTCATTTATCCTTTCTATTTTTTTTTTACTTTTAAATTTGCTAATCCCTACCCATTTAATTAACAGTTAAAACAAGGATTAAACAAATTCCTACATTTTACAATGAAATTACTGAAATTAACAGTATCTTACCAACTGAAATGTAAATGGCATTTTGGGATAAATACCTATTTTTCGTGACCATTTAACCATTGTCATTGACTTATTTTTACCTTTTTTTGCTTTTGTCTAGCTACTGTAACTCTGTCGCCTCAATGAGTTCTGCTCAATCCACTTTAACAATTCCCTTTTCTCTGTAAATTTTAGCTCTTAACAATGTATATCTGAAGGTGAAATAACATTAAATTTACCCTAACCCTCATCAAATTTTACCCTTTTTTTTGAGTCTTAGATTTGCATTAATTACAGTAATTAATGTGCCAAACTTCAGCCTTCTATTGTAGTGTTTGCATTTTTTAAACTTTCTTATCGCTATTTCATTTCTGCATACATACCTTTTCCCTTTGTATTTTTCATTGTATGTTTTCTTTGTATATCCTCATTGTATCTTTAAACATACAAGCACTTTATGCAAATAATCAAACTAAAGTTCTTTTCCTTTTTACTTTTTCTATACTTCCTTGTATATCGCTTCTTGCATATTACTCTTGTATAAGTGAATATACAACAAACTTATGCAAACCCTCTCATTCCTTTTCTCTCTTGTGATGCCTTTACTTTATTTGTATATCAAGTATGTACATCATAAACATGCAAGCGTTAAAACATACCAAGACCTTTCTGTATTTAATTTCTCTTTCGCATCTGATTTGTATCTCTGCTTTGCATCTTTTAACATACATCATCTTGTATATCTAAAATATACATTGTTATTATACAAGATAAATGTGCAATCAGTGGGGTCCACCCTACTTTTTACTTGTATCTCTACGATGCATATGACATTTGTATCAAACCTTTAAATGCAAGTCTAGATACATACAACATCCTTTGTATCACCTTTCGGACTTGTCCTTTTTATATACCACAGTATGTAACCCTTTTCAACTCCGACTTGTATATAACGTGAAATGCATATTGCAATATACATTAAGTCCTGATGCATCCATTATATTAGATTTAAGCTTTCCTTGAGTTCCACGTTGTATGTATATCGCAATGCATGTCTCCAAAACATACATACAAAGCATGAAATATACAACCATTATATCTTATTTCATATCTTTTTGGTTCCACAATATGTATAACTTGATGTATATCATGTTGTATGTTTCACTTTCGCTAAACATAAAAGCCTAAAATACATTCAATGGACTTGACCGATTATTCATTTCAACTTTAAACCTTTTCGGGCCCGACTTGTATATGAAGATAAAGCGTTAAGATGTATACAAGTACAACCACATATATAAACCCGATGACCTCCTTTTTGCGACTAACACAAAGACACAACATACAAACGACTTTGTATATGAGTGACTTTGTATATACAAATAGCTTTGTATATGCAACATACAAACCCTCTGACTGTACATTTACCAAAAACACTTATAACTTGCAAAATATTGGGAATTCTAAAATGGTTCAAAAAGAAAACCTTACTCATTTTTGCAAAGGAATTCACCCATACTCTGCCCTGGTACTTAATGTTATTTTTTCTTTATTTTTACCAAGGTTTGTAAATTTCACTACCTTTTCCCTTTTACCACCAAGCAGAACCACACACAAACGAAAAAACCAGCCATGGCAAGGGTCCTCATTTTGCTAAGAAGTAAAATGGGGCATGTTGTGAGCATCACAACAAGGAGTTGTGACCATTTTCAGACATCTACATTAAATTGCCCCTCTTTGATATGGTGTCATTGTTGTCATAGTTGACGACATATCAAAGAATATAAATTTGTTGATAAATATGCCACAGTGGGTGAATAGAAGGGGAATGTGTGATTAGGTGATGCCCCCTCAAGAGATAAGTGGAAAATAATTTTTTTTAGTGATGTCTCGAAAAAGGAGACAAAGGGATGGAGAAGATGGAAAGGGGATCCCAAGACTAAAGACGGGAGGAAAATATGTGAAAGGGAAGAAAAATGGTGAAGGGAGAGGAAAAAACGGGGTGGGTAGAGGAAAATTTAGGGTAAAGTAGTCACTAAAATTATTTTGATGCCTGGTTAGGCATTTTGGCACCTAGTCTAGATTGTGGCAGCCACCTTGGGAAAGTGGTGCCTAGTTTTGAGGTACCCTCTGGGAAAGCGGTGCCTAGTTTGGATTGTGTTACACACTTTGGGAAAGTGGTGCCGACTCTAGATTGTGGCACCCACTTTAGGAAAGTGGCACCTAGTTTGGATTATGGCACCCACTTTGGAAAAGTGGTGCCTAGTTTTGAGGCACCCACTTAGGAAAGTGGCGCCTAGTTTAGATTGTGGCACCCACTTGGGAAAGTGGCACCCAATTTTGAGGCACCAATTTGGGAAAGTGGTGCCTAGGTTGGATTGTAGCACCCACTTGGGAAAGTGGAACCTAGTTTAGATGGCATGCAAATGGGGTGAGTAATGCACAAGGATGGATTGAGGTGGGTTTGAGTGATCATGATACGAAGATAGGTCCCTGAAAATGGTCATGATATGATAGGGGGATATTGGGTGGTAGAAAGTAGGGGATGATGGAAATGTGTGTTGATGAATATTAGAGAAAAAGTAGTGGAATGGGGTGATGTGGGTAGATGTGAATGTGTAGGATAAAGGGATGACATCATTTTGATACATTCTACCAATTAAAATTGAGTACTATTGTTGATATAGCATGGGATGTTATGCACTAGGGTATGTGGAACCAAGGTGGCAAGGCATCTATGCATAGGATGAACCCATTCGTGCCCATTATAGTACACCCTTGTCTAAACAAACAAGGGGGATTCAAGGCATAAACCCTTAGTACATCAAAGGTATGAGGAACCTTAGATGCAAAAGGAAGATAATATGCTAGAATTGACCCTACAATTCATAAGATATGAATAGTAAGATGGAGTAATGAGAACCGCCCACAAGCATAGTGTAGATTCGGAAAACAAAATGAAGTGAAAATACAAACTAATTGCATAAAAACAACAAAGTTATACCTCACATGAGGACCCAATCTCATTAAGGGAGGAGGAAGCTTGCACCCAAGAGCTCCTAGATTAGATAACCCTATTTGATTCAAATGTGGATTGCTCTTGCTTTCAACACAAATATAGATGAAGGATTAGAGGATAGATAGATTAGAGATTTGAGAGAAATGTGAGCATGGTTTTGATGAAAGAAGAAGTTGTTATTTAGGTGTCTATATTTGCCCCTCTTTGAGATGGTGTTGCGGCTAAGTAACATCATTTCAAAGAAGTTAAAACATAGAGTTGGATTGGATAGAAAAAATATTTTGGCTTAGAAGAATTGGGTAAGGTTTGGGGATAATTGGTAAGGGTGATGCCCCCTCGAGAGGACAGGTGTGTTACAAGAACACAATTGTGCTCTCGAAATGGATGGAATAGATTGGTAGAAGTGGTTGGAGGATAAGTGGTGGGATGAAAGGATGATGATGTTGGGAGATGATTGGTGGACGATCATTGTGTTGAAAATGATTTAGAGCAATCCTAGGTTTGATATAGCAAAGTGGATGTGTTCACCAAGGTATAGAAGACTAGGGTGATGGTGTTTATCCAACATTTGCATGGACTAGATACGCAAACAAAGGGATGATTCCATGCATGCCCAAGATAGTACAACCTTGTCTAGACGAGGGAAGGGGACTCATAGCATAAGTCCTTAGTACATAGAAGGTATGATGAACCTTAGATGCATAAGGAGATCAATATGCTAGAACTGACCCTATGATCAATAAGATATGAATACTAGCTTGGAGTAATGAGACCAACCCACAAGCACAGCATACAAAAGCAAGACTATGCCCCATTCTAGATGTTTTCGCCACATACCATGATATAATAAGATCAAGGTAGCTTTGAGGTGATCTTCGAATAGGACAAAAGATAAAAATTAAAAACCAAAAGACCAATAAACCAAACAAGTAACCATTGTATCTTTTGCCAAGATAGATAATGATGTGATAGATGTTGCCTATCGTAGGAAAGATATATCCTAAGGTAGGGATTGATAGATGATTTGATGATGTTGTGATGATTGGATAGATTCTGCCTATCGTAGGAACGACATATCCTAAGGCAAGAATCGATTGATGATTGGATCATGTTTTGTTGATGTAAGAGTGGCTCAAGATATGATGGTGACAAGTTATGGTTGATGCTGATGGGGATTAAAGGATGCAGGATTTGTATGGGGAAATGGTTGTTGATATAAGGTTTGGATTTCGGGGATAAGGTGTGCTAGATTGGTGTTCCCTTGATCAAAGTTAGCATGACAAAGGTTGGGGGATGGATAAGGTGGAGGTATTGATTGGTTGGATAGGTATGATGGCATGGATGTGTAAGGGGATGGTGATTGATATGAGGGTAAAGGTTGATATGATGAAGTTTGATATGATGGAAGTTGGTATGAGGTTGAAGGTTGATATGAGGATGATGGAGGTTGATATGATGGAAGTTGATATGATGAAGGTTGATGGGAGGTTGATGGTGTGGATATGTAAGATGTAGATTGGTATGAAGGTTGAAAGAATGACGATTGATATGATGTGGATGGGGATAATGTGTAGGGTGTTTGTTGATATGGTGGAGGTTGGTATGAGGTCCATGGTGTGGATATGTAAGATGTTGAAGGTTGATATGATGAGGGTTGATATGATGAAGATGGGGGAGGGATTTGGGATTCACCAATGATGAGGTCTACTAAGGGTATATCTTTAATGTTATTTTTGAATTGTTCCTTAGCATTAGGATTCATGTGTGCATAGACTTTTCTAATTCTTTGTACTTGTTGTATTGATTCATAAAGATCCATTTTGTGGGAGATAGTATGGGATGATGGGGGATGATGGATGATTGTGATGTTGGGAATCAAAAATTCAAGACCTTAAGATGATTTGGTTTGTTTTGATTGGATGGATGAGTGAGGATCCTATTATGCTTAAGGTAGACTAATGACACTTAAGCAATAGGGTTGATTGGTTCTCTATGCTTTTGATAGACTAATGATCTTAAGCAAGAGGGTTGACTGGGTTGATTTGATTAGGTGATCAATTAAGGTCTTGATTTTTGATTGGGTTGATTTGGATTTGGAGTTTGATAATGATGTTGGGGGATTTGGATAATGATTGGGATCAATGTTGATTTGATGTGATAATGACTTGGATATGGTTAGGATTGGGGGTGGAGTGATTAGGGATTATTAGGATAATGGTTAGGAGGATGTTGATAGAATGAGGATGAATGATGGAGATGTGACTAGGATGTGCTGAGGGATGATTGGGATGGAGGTTGATTTGAGAAGGATGGAGAGAATGATGTTGTGTAATGGTTAGAATGATGTTGTTTGGATAACGATTTAGATAGAATGATGATGATTTGATGATGCAGAGTGACAAGGATGTGATTAGGATTGAAAGTGGAAAAAGATGAGTGATTAGGATGAATGTGATTGGATTTGGATATGTTGGATGATTTGATTTTTCTTGGCAAGTAGACAAACAATCAAGCAAGAAAACACAATGGCTAAAGGTTTGATTTATGAAAATGTGATAATTAAGTATGCACAACCTAAGGTGAAGCAAGGACAATACTTGTGGAACAAGTAGAGGGATTTTGGCTTCGAGCACAATGGTTTGTAATAAGTGCTTTCGTTCAGGTGGTTATACATGTGATAGTGCTACTCTTCGTTATGGAGTCTCCCAGCCTCCAAGGGTTATGCCTTGGAGGGTTTTGGGGGAGGTTGGCCGTCGGTATAACACAACAACACCTGTTGCTTGTGACTTTCGTCACAAACACATTAATTTATATAGCGGCTTGAAAGAGCTTGGTTTTAGCTTGTTGCCGCTTGGGTCATTCCCACCTTTCAAAGCGGGGTGGCAGGCCCTCTAAGGATTAACAAAAGCAACACAACCACAAAAATACTTCTGATCCCCAAGTTCATACAAAGATGTGAGGGGAAAGCATACATATATTTTGTGCTTGTATCACACTAAACATGGTTCATTTTAGATCTTTGGATTATGTTGGGGGTGATTAATGCAAGTGTAGTGAGAAGCTTTTGATTCCCAAGGTCACCAAATTTTGCGAGGGAAGAGCATACACTTTTCACACTACAAGAACAGATCACAAAAACACTTCACACAAATTAGATTGATTTTCTTGATTATATGAGTGAATAATGCAGATTGTTATTTTTTTAATCCAATGATTTGATTGATGCAATTTGTGGTTCTTTTTAAAGCCCAAAATTGAAGTGTTTGGATATTTGTTTATTGCAAGCAATGATTAATTTTAGTTGCACCAAAATCAAATGTTCTTTATACTAATGCATACAAAGATTCTTTTTAGGTGCACCAATGAAGATGTGTCTAATCTACTAAATCCCTGTAAAAGATGTTAGTAGTTTCGAGATGATGGTCTTGGATGACCTACAGAAAAGAGACCCAACCCTGCACAGATCCTTAAGCTAGTATAGAAAAATAACGCTAAAACAGAGGGAAGATAGCGCTAATATAGAAGATAGCACTAATACAGAAAATAGCGCCAATATGGCACAGATTTGGTCAACAGATGATTTTAGAAAATTTTTGCCATAGTCTCCCCTTCTTCGTTCAAGATACCTGTAGAAATAGAGAGCAGATAGAATAGAAAGTCCTTGAAATAGAAGGAAGACAAAGAAAGCCAGACAGATTTGTGAGTGAAAGTTAGGAGAGAAAGTGCTCAGGACCTGCAAAAACAACACGTCTCCAAAACAAAAACTAACCAAAAAAAAGATTAGATATGGACCTTGTGGGTCCCACCGGGCATGCTAATGTAGATTAGGAAAACAAAATGAAGTGAAAATACAAAATAATTGCATAAAAACAACAAAGTTATACCTCACATGAAGACCCAATCTCATCAAGGGAGGAGGAAGCTTGCACCCAAGAGCTCCTAGATTAGATAACCCTATTTGATTCAAATGTGGATTGCTCTTGCTTTCAACACAAATATAGATGAAGGATTAGAGGATAGATAGATTAGAGATTTGAGAGAAATTTGAGCATGGTTTTGATGAAAGAAGAAGTTGTTATTTAGGTGTCTACACATAGCATATGGAAGCAATGACCATGCCCCATTCTAGATTTGTTCACCACATGCCATCATATAATGAGATCAAGATAGCTCTGAAGTAGTCCAAGAATGATGCACAAGATAAAAATTGAAAATCAAAAGACCGATTGACCCAAACATACAGCCATTGTATCACTTCCCAAGAATAGAAAGAGGATTGATGATTTTGCCCATTGTAGGAAGGATGCATCCTAGGACAAGAATCAATGATGGATTAAGATAAACTAAGGATAGGTGGGAGGACACAAACTACTAGTTATGAAAATGCCATGTTGATGGTGAAGGATTTTTCATGAGAGTGTTATGCTTTGATAGGATGCCTAGCAAGTGTATCATTTGTAGATCAAGTGCAATCAACAAGCTCAGGAAAGTGGGACCATCCAAGAGGATTGGATGGGTACATCATATGTACCTACATAGTAGATACTTCATGAGAGTGTTATGCTTTGATAGGATGCCTAGCAAGTGTGTCATTTGTAGATTTTTCATGGGAGTGTTATGCTTTGATAGGATGCCTAGAAAGTGTATCATTTGTAGATCTAGTGCAATCAACAAGTTTGGGAAAGTGGGACCATCCAAGAGGATTGGATGGGTGCATCATATGTACCTACATACTAGATACTTCCTCTGTATTCTAGACTGCCTACATACCCTATATCTAGAGTGCTATGCTAGATTTTTCATGAGAGTGTAATGCTTTGATAGGATGCCTAGCAAGTGTATTATTTGTAGATCAAATACAATCAACAAGCTTAGGAAAGTGGGACCATCCAAGAGGATTGGATGGGTACATTGTATGTACCTACATACTAGATACTTCCTCCATATTCCAGACTACCTACATACCCTGTATCCATGGGATCAAGGCACATTACAATGCATGTGGTGATGATATGTAGTTCTAGGTGACTTGATGATGTAAGGATAGGGGTTGGTTTGTGTACTTGGATGAAGTGTTGGTTAGTAGTGGTGAATGTTAGTTTTTCAACTGTACCATGGTATAAAAACCATGGTGGGGATGGTGTTGGTGTGGTGAAATGGTAGCGTAAAGATGTGATGTCTATGCAAAACCACTAAAGGACTAGGTTATGGATGGATTAGGGGAATCATGTGAGTAGAAAGATGTGATACCTATAGAGACCATGGGATGTATATCGATGGCTTGGAATGTTTTTTTTGGATATGGGAGATATTTTGGGAATGATGGACAATGGAATCCCAGATGAGAGGTTTGTTCTGAAGGTCAGATGAGGGGACCATGGCATATACTGGATAGTGTGGATGATGATGAGAAGGTAGTTTGAACAATGGATCTAGGTTGAACCTACACATGACACTTGCAAGCAGGTTTTCATTATGGTACTTATCCAATGTGCCACAAGAAGTGATTTTCACCAGAGGACAGATTATTTTTCTTTCTTTTTTTTTGGATTTTTTAAATTTTTTTATTTTTTGGTATTTTTGACATAGGGTATTAAGTGGGCTAACTCTGGAACTACTTCAAGTGGATGATGTTCATAGGCTTGTCCAGTTCTTCCCCTTCAAGGGTGGAAAGGGGATATGCTCCAGAACTATATTTAGCAGTGACAATGTAGGGGCCTAGCCAATTATGCTCAAATTTCTGTTTCTTTTCTCACTCTTATAAATTCCTTTGATTTTCTTTCAGGACCAGGTCTTCTACTACGAATTCTCTAGCACAGATTTTCTTGTTGTAAGATTTGTAAAGCCAATTTTGGTATGCTTGGAGGTGGTTGAGGGCATTGAGGTGTTGTTCATCCAACAACTCAAGCTCTTGGAGGCATGCAACACAATATTCTTCATTAGTGATAACATTATGCAGAGATATATGCAATGAGGGCAATTCAATCTCTATTGGCAAGATAGCTTTAGCTACAAAGACTAGGGAATCTAGTGTAGCTTCCGTAGGTGTATGGATTCTAGTGCGATAGGCCTAAAGGGAGGGATGGATGTGGAGGTGCCAATCACGACCAGTTTCATTGACAACTTTCTTGAGGATTTTGAGCAAGGTTTTGTTATTTGCCTTAGCCCGACTATTACCTTGAGGATAGTATGGAGTGGACCAATGATGTTGTATGTGGATTTGTTTGTAAAGGTTTTAAACATCATGGTTTTTCAAAGGTTTACCATTGTCTATGACAATGGTGGATGGGATACCGTAATGGTAGATGATATGGTAGAGGGTAAACTTGGCAATTTGGTTTCTAGTGGTGAAAGCGAGAGGAAGGGTTTTGACCCACTTAGTGAAGTATTCTATGGCAGTGATGATGAATTTGTGTCCGTCAGATGAGGATGGGTGGATTTGGCCAATGAGATCTAGCCCCACTGAGAGAAAGCCCAAGGTGTAGCGATAGGTTGTAACACTTGAGAGGGAGCGTGAATGAGATCTCCATGATGCTGATAGGGCTTACACTTCTTCACATACTCACATGCATCATGTTCCATAGTAGGCCAATAATATCTAGTACACAAGAGCTTCTTGGCTAGGAAAATACCACTTGTGTTCACTCCACAGATACCTGCATGGACTTCATGTAGAGAAAGGGAAGCTTCTTCCGTGTTTAAACATCGAAGAACAGTGCCATCATAGCTTTGACAATAATGGGTGTTGGCAAGGATAGTGTAGCGAGCGGCTTGATGTATGAGGGATCATTGTTGTTTACAGGTTGATTTAGGTGGGAAGGTGTGATGTTGGAGGTAGGTGTAGATGTCATGATACCAGGGATTTTCTGAACCAACAATCTCACAAATGAATTCTGACTCGATGACATGATATGCTAGCATTAGGAGTTGTTCCACAAGAAACTCACACTGATGGTTGTATTGAGGCATGTCTAGAAGGGAACCAATAGTAGCCATGGCATCATCTTCTTTGTTGTGAAGATGAGGTACTTTCTCAAATTGTACATAGGTAAAGAATAGTTTATATTCATCAACCATTTTCTTGTAGGGTACTAGCTTGTCATCTTTGGTGAGAAACTCATCATTTACTTGTTTGATGATCAACTGGGAGTCTCCATAGACCTGTAGTTGCAAGATATTCCATTGTACTATTGTTTTAAGACCAATGATCAAAGCTTCATATTTAACTACATTATTTGTGCATGGGAAGCAAGCCTGTATGCTTTGGGGATGTAGTCACCTTGTGGGATTACCAATAGTACTCCTACCCCTGAATCATGATTGGTGAATGATCCATCAAACTATAGTTTCTAGTTTGTTGATTCTATTACGGTTAAGATGGACTCATCTAGGAAATCAATGGATAGTGGTTGATGATCTATGAGGGGTGTTTTGGCTAACTGATCTACTACAACATATCCTTTGATTGCCTTTTTGTCAAAATACTCAATGTCAAATTTGCTCAACAACATAACCCATTTTGCCATTCTTCCTTATGAGTGAAGTCTTGGAAAGTAGGTACTTGAGAGGGTCAACTTTAGAGATGAGATTTATAGAATGACTTAGCATGTAGTGTTGTAACTTTTTGGAGCAGAAAATGATAGGTAGACATGCATGTTCCATGGGGGTGTAGTTAAGCTCATAGCCGACTAGGGTCCTACTAATATAGAATATAGCCCTTTCACGGCTAGTATCATTGTGTTATGCTAAAAGTGCCCCTAGTGCCACTGAAGTTGTTGATATATACAATAATAGGGGTCTTCTAGGGATAGGTACCATTAGGAATGATGGTGAAGCTAGATATTCCTTGATGCAGTCGAATGCCTTTTGACAATTTTGATCCCATTTGAAGCGTATGTCATTGTAAAGCAAATGGGCGAACGGTTGACATTTTTCTACGACTTGAGCAATGAATCTGTGGATAGCCTGTAATTTGTCTTGAAGACTTTGGAGCTATTTGAGTGTCTTGGGAGGTGGCATTTCTATTATAATAGTGACTTTAGCAAGATCCACCTCAATGCCTCTATGGGAAACAATAAACACCAAGAGTTTTCCTAATGTTACACCGAAGACACATTTCTTGGGATTGAGGTGAAGCTTGTATTCTCTGAGAGGAGTAAATATCTGTCGTAAGATCTCAAGGTGTTCTTCCCTTGTTCTGGACTTCCCTAGGAGATCATCCACACAGTCCTCCATTAGTTTGTGTACCATGTCATGGAAGATGGTAGTCATTGCACGTTGATAGGTTGCCCCAACATTCTTTAGACCAAAGCGCATGACTTGCTAGCAATATGTACCCCAAGGATAGGTAAAAGCAGTTTTGTGTTGATCTTCAAGGGTGATTCTAATTTGGTTGTACTTAGAGAAGCCATCCATGAGGGAGAGAATCTCATGTCCTACTATAAGATCTACGATTATGTCGATGTTAGGGAGCAGAAAGTCATCATTTTGACATGCTTTGTTAAGGTCTTAGAAATCTGTGCAAACGCAAGTGCCCCTAGGTTTCTTATCAACTGGGACAATGTTGGAGACCCATTCTGGATAGTCAATAGGGAAGATGAATCCAACATCTAATAGTTTCTACAATTCTTCTTTGACAAGAAAGGCAACTTGAGGGTGCATCTTGCAGATTTTTTGTTTAATAGGTCTTGCTTCAAGATGTACCACAAGATGGTGAACAACTAGTGATGGATCCAACCCTGGCATATCAGCATAGGACCAAGAGAACACATCAGGTGCTTCATGAAGCATGATGGAGAGGTTGAATTTTTCTTCAGTACTGAGACTTTCTTCTAGGTATGTAAACTTGGGTAATTCTTGTGTGCCTAGGTTGATTTCTTGGGTACCTTCAATCAAAATATTGGAACGCTCTTGACAGTAGGATGGCAGGGGGGAAGATGGATATCCTCATCTTCTAGTACCTTAGGGAGGTTTTCACTAGGAGATACATCTTTATTTTTCTCTTTTGTGTCTGAAAGTGCCCTCAGAGAGGTTTTCACTAGGGGACAATTTTTTTTATTTTTTGGACTAAGGATCTCTTCTTCCCCAAAGTAGGCATGAGCCTACAAGCATATGTCATACTGTGAGGTGTTGTAGAGTTCTAGGAATATAGAGAGCCTCATCATGTGGAAACATGTCGAGAAGTGGGGGTCCTTGATAATCCCAAGCAATGAGTTTGGGATGAACGAGGGGGAGGTCAATAATGAAGATGGCATTGTCAAGGAAGATGCATGAAAGATCAAGATCTTTTCATGAAGCTACGATGACACTCAGAGTAATGTTCTTAATGATAGAAGAATATTTTGTTGCTTCTATTAAAGTTTTAGCGAGTCCACAGATTGTCACAGTCAGTGGAGCATATCCTAAATTGAAGTATTGAGCATATTTCTTAGGAGATGTAGGATCAATTGGGATGGGTTCTGTAATACCTTGTTCATCGACACCAAGTCTTGTTCCATGGTAAGGCATTTTGGCACAAATTTGGAATGGTACATGATATTTTTATTTGAATTATTCCATGTTTATAGGTGCGGGAGCTGTTTCATCATGGTATAACGAATCATTCAAAGCTATTTCTTTAGCTTCTTCTTCTCTAGAGACTTGTGCTGGTACAAAGCGAATTTTGTCACTAATCTTGAGTTGTTGCTCTTGTTCCTTCTTCTAGAGATGATGACCATGGGAGCAGGAGGACAATGGTAACTATCCCACATGGAAGGCATTGTGAAGCTCATACTAACCACAACCTTTGTCTATGATCTTGAACTTTTACGACATAGGAGTGGAAGATGAGGTGGAAGCTTGTGATGGATCGATGGTGACTTGTCGAGTGGGTGATGATGTGGATGGAATGGAGAAGGGGTCTTTGACATGGTCCCCATAGGTGCTTGGACAATGGAATTGTCTATCATAAACAACCTCTAAGGCTTTGCAATATTCAAAAGGTTGTTGGTCAGTGAAAATAGTGACTTCCACACTTTTATGAGGGAACTTAAGACATTGATGGTGTTGAAATGCACCAAACAACTGAGAGATGGGGGGTGAATTAGTTGTCCCTAAAAACATTGAGCAATTATGAACATCAACTCTTCACACACTTATTTACTATTGATCAGATTTAACAATGAAAGCATGAAACAAGAAACTCAACACAATAACACATGAGACACATGAGACACCATATTTTTACATGGAAAACCCTACAAGGGAAAAACCACTGTGGGTGTTAGCCCACAAGATATATAAGTTATAGCAATACCAAAAAAAAAAGACTCACTGCCTTAGGGCTCAATGCCTAAATTGGCCACTGCAAATGTTGAGCTCACTACCAAGAATGACTCACTGCCAACAATGGCTCATTGCCAAGGACAACTCACTGCCAAGAGGTGGTGAACTAATTTGGTACCATCTACTCCATGCTTGGATTCAATTCCATTGAAGCACAGTATAACTCTACTCTGCTCTTTTACAGCTTCATACTTATCTCTTCATTCTCGAACAAGGACAATTTTTTTGCAACTCTATTACATGCTTTTATACAATTCATCAACCTTGGAATGTACATCAAGGTTGGAATTACATTCATCAACCATTGGAACATTCTCCAAGGTTGGCATTACAATAATACAATGAAATAAGTCTAGACCTAAACAAGATTTACTAAGATAAAGATGTATGTGGATCAAATTATGCCTTAGCTAGGACTCAAATGTAATCTTTCATGCTACAATATGCTTCGACAATCTTCAATGCATCTCCACAAGAAGTGAAAACAACCAAGTCATCCAAGACTAGTGTTAACACTGGGTCTTCAAAGAATAGACTTTATCAATGATCTAAATTTCTCTTTACGGACCAATCCAAAGGTAGGAACTTGATCAGGAGACATCCATAAGCACATTGTAATCACCAGGAATAATTAGACAATCTCTAACCACTCTATCAAGAAAATTCTTCAAACTGGGGCACAAGAACAACACTGCTAGCCACTATCATAAGGAAAGGATAGCTTGCGGACCACCAAATCATGAACCATTGTAATTGAAGACACTTATCATCATTCCAGACTTAACTATAGAACCACATATCATAATACTTCTATGCAGAGGAATGTGGAGAAAAATACCTTCTCCCTGTCATTAGTGAATGCTCAGAAAAAGAAGCTTTTATTCTGGTGAACATAACTCCCTCAAATCTTCATGTCGAAGGCTCAAAATTGAGATATAACATCTTCAGACATGCCTCTAAATAACTTCCAATCTGCAGATGAAAATATTCATTCTACTGGAAATGCGGAACAATCTACAAGACTGTTCTTCAGTAAACAAAGATACTTTTCCACACACTATTTCCACCAGAGGAGCAAATTTTCTCAAAAGCACTTGGAAACTCAATATCTAGATCACTTGCTCATTTTATCCAACACTTCCATGAGCCAATACAAAGCATCTAACTTATCAAACTAGAAGCACAGTTGACATCAATGACAACACAAATATGTTGACATCAATGACAACATCTGTTAGGCACATGCAAAAATCTCCCCCTTTGTCATTGATGGCAACATATAATGTGAAAAACTAAAAAGACCATCAAGACAAGATTCTCCTCCTTTCTCTTTACACATCTGCACTCTTTCTCCCCCTAAGTTTTTCACATGATTTCTCTCCCTCTTTGACATCAATGGAAAAGGTTACATACTTGTATTCTGCTACTCTGATCCAACTGAACTTTTCTCTTTTATCAACACTTTCTTTATTAGGAACATTTAGCTACTCCCCCTAAGAGGTAGCTCTCAAAACATTAATCTAGATCAATGACTGAGACTCTAGACACCACTGGGTTGATGCATTCTTATGCATCTTAGTTCAGAGCAGGAGGGGTAATTACCCCTAACTTTTCTCTAAGATACTCAAAGGTATCCTTAGGCAGAGGCTTAGTCAATATGTTTGCAATATGATCCTTTGTGGACATGTATTCCATCTTTACTTCAGTTTCAATCACCTTTTTCTTTGAAAAAGTGATACCTTATTAATATATGCTTTGTTCAACAGTGCATCACCAGATTCTTTGAAATGTTTAGAGCACTTGTATTGTCACAGAAGATTGTAACTAGATCTTCATACACAACTCTTATGTCCTTCAAGGTCTGTTTCATCCATAATACTTTAGTACAACAACATGCTACTGCAACATACTCTGCTTCTGCAGTTGACAAGGAAATTGAATCTTGCTTTTTTCTCAACCATGAAACCAATCTATTACCCAAGAAGAAAGCACCTCCACTTGTACTTTTCCTATCATCAACATCTCTGGCATAATCTGCATATGTATAAGCACTAAGAGTGAAATCATTGTCTTTTGGATACCATAAGCCATGATCTAATGTGCCTTTCAAATACCTCAAGATTTTCTTAACTGCCATCACATGAGACTCTCTAGGATCTTCTTGAAATCTTGCTACAAGACAAACTACATGCATTATATCAACTCTAGATTGAGTTAGATAAAGTAATCCTTGAATCATGGATCTGTACCTTCTTTGATCAATCTTAGGTGATTCATCATTTTTACTCAACTTGCAACCAGTCACCATGGGAGTACATACTGGTTTAGAGTCCTCCATTTTGAACTTCTTCAACAACTCCTTCACATACTTAGACAGAGATATGAAGATTCATTTATCTAAATGAGTAATTTGTAGACCTAAAAAGAAATTCATCTCACCAAACATACACATCTCAAACTCTTTTTGCATTTCACCAGCAAATTTCGTACACATACCTTCATTGCCTCCAAAGATGATGTCATCAACAAAGACTTCAACAATCAAAATTTGATCACCATTAATATTGAAATAGAGATTACTTTTATTGAACCCTAACTACAATAAGTACTTATCTGACCTTGCATACCAGGCTCTAGGAGCTTGATTGAGTCCATACAATGCTTTCTTATACCATATCACCTTGATCTGATAGTTGGAATCCTTTCGGTTGCTCAATGCAGACTTCCTCTTCCAACTCACCATTAAGAAATGTAGAATTCACATCCATCTGATACACTTTGAAATATTTGTGAGCTACAAATGCCAAAAATATTTTGATTGCTTCAATCTGAGCTACTGAAGCAAAAGTCTCTTCAAAATCTATTCATTCAATTTGAGAATATCCTTAGCACACAAGCCTTTCTTTATTCCTTACAACTTCTCCAGTTTCATTCAGCTTATTCCTGAAAACCCATTTGGTTCCAATAACATTTTTGTCAGCATGTCTAGGAACTAATTCCCAAGTTTCATTCTTCTCTATCTGCATTAGTTCTTCTTTCATTGCCTTTACCTAATTTTCATCATTGCAGGCTTCATTCATAGTTTTTGGTTCAATTGTAGAAAGCAAACAGTAATTCACTTGTTCTTCTGTAGCTCTTTTCCTTGTTAGTACTCCTTTGTTTTTGTCTCCAAGAATTTGATCTTCAGAGTGATTGATTCTTAGATACCCTGGGGGTCTTAGAAGCACTTTCCGGAGCCTTTTCTTCTTCATCTTGACTGTCTTCTTTTTTAACTTTTTCTTCATATGTTATAGTAGCAGGTTCATCTGATTCATAGCCAATCTAGTCTAATGTTCTTCCTTTGTCTTCATCCACCTTCACATTTGCACTCTCAACAATATTTTTCACCCTTTTGTTGTATCACTGGTAGGCCTTACTCTTGGTAGAGTATCCAAGGAAGATTCCTTCATCACATCTTGCATCAAAAGGACGTGGAAATAGTGAAGTAGTTACTGTGTGGTTACACAACACGCCCCATTTTGACTTGACAAAATAGGGACCCAACTTTTTGTTTGGTTTTGCTTGTGTTTTCTGCTTGCTGGCGGTCTGGTAAAAGTAAGTCAATGCAGATGATCCTGCATAAAGGGGATTGGGTAAGTCATCATGATGAGGTCAGTTTTTGCAAAGTTAACATTTCATGTCAATAATCTCATGGGTGGATAGAGTACAAAATTTCATGTAGGTTTGTCTTTTGGATCACCTTGATATTCCTTAGGGAACAAAAGTTATGACAAGTCAAAGTCCTGGTCAAACCTGATATTCCTAGGGGGGATCATATTTCTTAACATCAGTCATATTATAAAAGATCACCCCGATCTAATATTATCACCTGATAAATCATTTGCTCCGAACATCCGGATGTCAATTTTAGGTGATAGAGGCATTTACCCATCAAACAACATCATATATTTTGCGAGGGTCATATTCTTGAATATCACCTGACATTTAAATATCACCCTGATATTTGAGATATCTGCCTGTCGCAAAATATCACCCCGAACCAATGTCCTGAAGATGTCATCCAAACCCAGTGAATGAAGAAATAAACATACTGATGACTTCACCATCCTTTTTACCTCGCAGAGGTATATTTCCAAACATGACCTTTATTACATAACATGACGGTGACGTCATAGTGCGACAACGATGAACCAAGTCATTATCTTGTTGACGTCACCCTGATATTCTGAGAGAGAAGTCACTTTAGTCTAGGGGTGATATTATAAACATCACCAAACATTTCGAACATCCCCTGATATTTTGAATATCACCCGATATTCTCAACCTGACCCGATGTTTCGACATGGGTCTTTCCACCGAAAATGGATGATCATATTATACCAAAGGGGTCATATTCTTGAATATCACTTGATAATCAAAATATCACCAGATCTTCAGAGATCACCCCATGCCTCGCTGCCATAACATTAAATGCACGTAGATATGGTAGGTGGTTCCCACCGATTACGAACCCGATAGATACACTTGGCAGGATCCAAAAGTTTCGTACGAGAAAATCAGTTGTTGCATTTAATTTACCCTAATTTGCCCTAATTTTCCTTAGTGAAGAGGTTAAAAGTGATTTACAGACTCATTTCACACTTATCTTGCGAGAAAACAAGTTTTTTACAGAGCAGAGTTTACAAATCCTCATAAGGCTACCTGAGGACGCAGACGGCTTGTACCAGAATGGGATATGTGAACACTGTTGGTAATTGAATTCCTTTCGCAAATATAAGCATAATTAAGAGGATAAACACATCAGGTAAGTAATTGAAACCATCTGGTTGTCATATTCTACGTATCCAGGTACCATGGCATCTTCTAGTTTGAAGTTCTAGATTATGCATATCGAGATAAATGAAATATGGAAAGAATAATAGTATGCATGATAAATAATGAATATGTAGTGTATATGCACGCTTATAAGTATCAATTGTAAGACCCAGTTTTGATAATTGCAGGCATCCATGGCGGATAAGCGGTTAGCTAAGTCAGAGGCAGAATTTCTAAAACCCATGTTTGCTAAACCTGAGGGCATCCAATTCAAATATGGTGCATTCACAAACACACACCAAGGGAATACAGATCTGGCTGCCTGGTTAGTTAAAATGAGTGATGAGAAGAGTAACAACACCTTGCTGGATGCAGTCTTTGTATCTGGAATGTGGAGTGCGGCTAGTTTCCCATATTCTATGGAAACTCCTGAACTAGTCATTGAATGTGCAAGAAATTATAACCCGCAGACAAGGAAGGTAGAAAAGCATGGCAGAGTATATGCTGATCTATCAATCAAGGGTCTTGCTGCTACATTCAGTTTGCCATTGGGCAAGAAGGTTGCCAATATAGATCTGAAGAAATCAGAAGTAGAGTATGAGAATAACAAGAAGACTGCCAGGAAGAAAATGTACCAATGGAGGGTGAAGAATAGTCCCTATCCTACAGCAGCTAAACTTCTAGTGCACTTATATAAATTTGATTTTGACGATGAGTACCAATACATGATAGCCCTGCTCAGCAGAGTGACAGGCCAGCCTGATGCTGGAAGTTTTAAGGATTGGATGTATGCAGTCATCCTGATGTGCCTCTACAATGTGCCTACAAGGGTACATTCGATGCATTGACTACAGTTGGGAGAATTGGTGCCACAACAAATGATGCATACATATGGGATCATCATCCCCAGCTGCAAAGAGCAAATTACTTCCAAGATTACAAACTAGTGAATGATGCATTCTCTATGAATCTGGTAAGAACAATGGAGGAGGACAGAACTAAAAGACTGAGCATGGAAGCTCAGGAAGTCATATACAGGCATGGAGCCTGGTTTATTCAATTTGCAACATTCTCTTATATAAGAATTGAAGGCTTTGAAGAAGAGCCCCTCATGCTCCCAAGATACCCCACTGATGCAGTAGTTTTAATGGAGTACATGAGGCAAGTAGCTACAATACTGGATGCTTACAAAGCAAGTAACAAATTACCACCAGTATTGTTTCCAGTAACAATGGGCTAGTATATGTGCCCAGATTCTAAGAACATTAAGAAAGCCATAGCTAGTTTAACAATGATGAACTTACAGTCATTCCCTTTGGTTAGATCATTTCATCCACATGGGAGGATGCAGAAGATCATGGGGAAGCCCATCCATCAAAAGAATCTTAAAGATTTTTGGGCAGATTGCAAGGATGAGGTTGAGGCCAGAAGGAGAAGGTATCAAAGATTGACCCTTAACCAGATCTGGACCTTCGACTGCATTTCAGTCCTTGCACAGTTGAAGAGGGATGATGGCAATATAATGGCAGATGAGTATGAAGAGAAAAAGATATACAATGATACCATATCAGCACCAGATCTCACCATACCTGAAGATATTTCTTTAGATCCATTCACAGGAAGGATATTGCAGCTGACCTAGGCATGGGTCAATGAACAAACAGATACACTGAAGAAGAAAGGAGTAGCCCTTACAGTTGATAATAAGAAGAAGAGACAGGAGGTTCCTGAAGATGAATATGATGATTTCCTGGTTAAGAAGAAGAAATCCAAAGGAGAGAAAGCACCACCTCCTGAAAAAAGTAAGAGATCTTCAATTGGTAAGAAGATTGATCCTAAACCCAAAGGGGTTATAATTGAAAGAATAGAGATGTCTGTTGAAGATGCATTAGGATCAAGACAAATATCAGCATCATCAACATCACCTCCAGTGGATAAGTAGAAAACAAAAAAGATCCAGCGGCCACTTACACAACCTACTGCAACATATGAGGAGGGTCAAGCCTCGCATAAACAAGTAGAAGAGGATATCCCTCTAGAAGAAGAGCTTGAAGAAGAGGAAGGCCCTATATCATTCACTAGAAAGAGAAAAGCACCTCAGGTGATACCAACTACACCTAAGAAATTAAGAACTTCAATGAGATGTGAAATAAAACAACCCCCAATAGTGCTAAAAGGGGCAGGTGGGGAAGTATTCAAAAAGGAATTGCAGCATAACGTTCCACTTCCCACTATTGTAAAGTTTAAAACCGAACAAGCAGAAGAACAATTGAAAGAGGCCTCTAAGGCTATGCAAAGTGGTCTAGTCTCATTAGATGAGACCGTTGACTTATCTGATGATGAGGTAGTGAAGGATGTAGCTTCACAAAGAATGGAAACCCTTGCTGCCGGTACCTGGATAGCTCCACATGGGACCCAATCAGTTCAGGCAGTATTAGAGGAGATGAAGCAAATAGAATCAGAAAAGGAAAAGAGCCTGGAACATATTGCACAGCAAATAGGGCTAGATACCTTAGTTGATCAGGTAACAAATCATGTAGAGGATGTAGATCCTACGGATATGGCAGGTGCACCTAAGGAAACACAGAATATTGAAGAACTCAAACAGAAAGAAATGGAGAGAAGAGCTCCAAGTATGGGTCAACAATAGCATGATACATCAGCTGAGCCCAAAATAGTAGACATCTTGCCAAAAGACAAGGAAGATAAAGAAATATCAGGTCCTGATGACCATAAGGCTCAAGAGGTAATTAACACAGGTCTAGAGCAAATTATAGTTGCAGATCAGGTGGACGAGCCTAAGGTAGATACGGTAATATCTACAGAAACTAATATGCCTATTGATGAGGAAATCGCTAAGGTAGATGAGATACCCATGGAGGAAGTAAAAGATCAAGATCATGATAAACATGCAGATGATCAATAGGATCACTCTCCAGAAAAAGAAATTATTCAACAAGAGGATATGCCCAAACATCACCCTCATGAGGAAGAAATAAGGAAACCACCCTCCCCATCGAACATGATGCTGGATACCAGAGATCAAGGTGATCATGATGATGATGATGGAGACCAACAGCCAAAGGATCAGGTTCCTTCATGGATCAAGAAAGAAATTGGTGCAGAATCAGGTATAGAGGCACAAGAATTTGATGTGTCTACATTGTTTTTAGAAACATTAATAAAGCCTAAGAGGAAGGCTAGAATAACTTCTACCATAAGAAGAGATCCTGTGACAGGCAAGAGGACTGCATAGGTAGCACTCCCTACTGTGGATAAAGAAAAGGGTAAAATCGCTCTGGATGAATTCCAAATTAGCACAGTTGATCTTGGGTTTGCTAATGAAGATCAAGAGGGCTAGGAAGGTAAGGATATAATTGATTCATTAATCCAAAGGGAAAAAAGAGAAAAGGAGAAAAATAAACAGCACAAAGAGCACATTGCTTAGCTGCATGCATATATAAAAGGGTTAATTAACCCTGATGATACATCAAGTGATAGATCAATCCCATTGACTGCAATTTCTTAGGAGGAGGTCAACAAGTTGAACCTCATGAGGCATGAATCAGTAATAATGTGAAATTAGATGTCATCTGCGCTCGATGGAGCTGAAGAAGTGGCAAAAGCCTCTTTGAAGAGGTGGAATTCTTTGGGCACATCCAGGAAAAAAGTAGATAAACTACAAATGGAGATTGGCAAGACATCATTTCAATTCGAAAAGGTCATGAGCATTTTGGATGAAATGAAGAAGATTGATCCACAAATTCTAATAAAGAATCAAGTACTGAACAATAACACAGCCCTATTGATTGATATCTGGAATAAAGACATCAAGTTTGAATGTGATGTGCTTAAAAAATGCAATAGTAAATTAAGGAATATTAGCATGAAGCTACATGATATGATGTCTCATGAGGCTAAAGTTTTGGAAACATTAGAAGGAAAGATAGAGGGAAAGTTAGAAAATCAAGATGAAGAGTTTGTCATCAAAGCTCTACATTTTAATTTCTAGCTAGTTACTGAAGACCCCCTCAACCACCTGACAGAAGAAGTGCTGGATAAAGTAATGAGAATAAAGGTCAAAGTGGAAGATTATAATGAAACATCCAGAAACAAGATGAATAAATTGGAATCTCTCTGGAGCAAATATTAGGTGCATAAACATTCCATCACCAAAGCGAGAACTCAGGATGGCGGAGAACTGGAGAAGATAGTGCAAGCATACGAGAATATCAGGACAGCTATGTAGGTCCATATTCAAAAAACAATTATCATGATGATGAAGATAGTGAAGGCATTGAAAGTGATGATCATGACAATGAGGATGATGATGAAGATGCACCATAAAGGGAATATATGCATCAAGTACTTAGGAAGGTATAAGTTGCCTAGATGGTTGCCAGCTGGCAACCTGTGCCATGTGGAAAGGATTGACTTAGTCAATGAAATGTAAACCGTAGATCTTAATAGATAAATCTTGATTGTAGATCAATTGTAACAGCTCCCTCACCTTGTTCTATAAAAGGTACAGGGATGCGTTATTTTTAAACATTCAAAACTTAATTGAAATCTATTTGCTGAAATATTCAGGGCTCATTTCAAAGTTGTTGTATACATATATGTTCTTACATACTTAATGAATGAGAAGACTCTTTTGATTACAATCCATCATAAATCTTGAGTAATCAGTGTATGAATTCTTGATATATGCTTTGATTTGCTGTATCCCTTGGAGTGCATATCAGCTTGCATGTGTTGTCTTCATACATTTCCTTTGAAGTTAGCATCGACTGTATCTAGCTGTGGAATGTCCTGGTGAACATATGGTTTGATTTCTTCTCTTCATGACTGTATCTGATGTATATGTGGCTCAATAGCTGAAGGTTCAACATTAATTTGAAGTATTTCTTTCAATTTCTTTCAATTTCAGAGCATTTCATCATCATAATTGCAAATAATTGACAATCTTAAGCAAATAATACAAATATGCAGACATCTCGTAGATAACTAAACATATTCAGCATATTTGAGGTTAAAGCATGTCAAAATGACAAATATCATGCAAAGATTTAAAGATAGACATAATATTTGAAGCATATCTTGTATAGAATAACTCTCTGTGCAGCATTATTACAGGAAACATTATCTTACTGATGAGATCTACGTAAGGCCCAAGAATGGAAACAACAACACACATCAACCTCTGAGTAACATCAGAAGATTAAGACCTAATCAATGGAGACTTGAGATCATGAATTCTCTGAATTCATTGTATCTTTCAAGATGAATAAAGGTTAATGTGTACTTTTATTCTATGTTTGTTTATGAATAACATCATGATCAACATAAATTGGTGCTAAAAGGAGGGCCATAGGACGAGGCTCATCATTAGTTCTTTAGGTGATGATAAAGATTGTAAGGTAACACTCAGACATCGCTAAATTTCCAAAGCTAGACATAAATATTTGTTGTTCTGAGTTGATATACGCTAATCCTGTGTAAAGTTTTTGAAATCAGTCATAAATATTGCAATCTTTATAGTGGATCAGCATGTATTTGCAAAGATCAACTTTATTTCAGGTAAATTTGTCCAAGCTTTGAGGTATCCTGCTCTCGAAACCTGATATCAACCTGCAAGTATTGCCAAACCAAAAATCACCTCATATTTGCAATATAGCTGCCAATATTCCATAAATACTAGGTCAATTTCCAGTCCTGACCATAAATATAGTCACTACTGGTATATTCCAACTGATATTTACAAAGTTCCAGCCACTTTGCCTCAAAATTGAGAAATCCTGGCTCACAGGATAAATACCAGGTCACGATGCACCAGACCTTTCAACGAATTACCTGTTAGAGGGTTCAGACCTAGAACTATGGACATCCATCACACTCTAGGGTCTAGTGCATTAGGAGCATCACCAGAGCCTCCTCCTGTAACTCCTATTGGTTTACAAATACCTTCAGGGTTATCTGTGACACCTCCTATCCAACCTTAGCCAACCATACCCCAGGGTCAACCTCCTCTGGTTACAATGTCATTCTTTGCAGCAGAATCACCTTTGACCTTTACTGCATATCATGAGTTACCAAAGAATCTAGATAAACTCTATCCAAAATATCATCCCTATCAAGATGCTGATGATCATATCAGAACTTTCAAGGAAGCCTGCTGTAGGGCCAGAATAGAGCATCAAGACGTTGTATGCAGATTATTTCCTTTTTCCTTAGGGGAAGAGGCTTATAATTGGTATATTAGTCTTGGTCAGAGTTCTGTCAGATCATGGGCTATCCTAGAGAAAGCTTTCACTGATAGGTTCAAGGTACCAATAGATCCTTCAATGAACTATCACCTATTTGCTACAATCAAAAGATTTGAAGGTGAACCTATTGCAAACTTCAACGCTGGGTTCTAGAAAATGCTATCCAAGATAGTTACCCCATATACTATAGCAGATGCTACTACCCAGATTATCTATTAGTCAGCTCTAGATCCTTTGACTTCCATGTTCATTAGGAGAGCACATCCTGAAATCACAACTTTGACAGGAGCTTTTCAAGAAGCTATCAAAGTCAATCAGTAGTTGGTACCTGCTGCAACACCAAACATAGCTTTTCCTACACCGCCTGGATATCCTGCATATCCTGTCCAGCAATATCCTAATGGAGCTATGATGCCTCCAACAGTAATGACAACACCTCTGCAGATATCTCCATTAAGCATCATGCCACCTCCTAATAGGAATGGCCAAGTGCCATAGTATCCTGCACAAGCACCGACACCTCAGGGTGTAGATCAGAACAATAACACTGGATCTTCTTTCTTCAAGCCTCAAACTGAAAATGTAGTGGCTAAAGCTTAGGAGAGAGCAAAAATCAAAGAAATCTCTGCTCAGCTAAGAAAACTAACTATAGAGGTCACTCATTTGAGAAATCAGAACTTCTATTCTCAACCTAACTAAAATACAGGCTATAACAATGACAGACCTAATTACCCTGATAGGGGGTACAACAACAATAATTTCAACAACAATGGTGGAAATAGTAATAACCCTCAAAGATAGCCCAAAGTATGGAACTCTAGACCAAATAATGGCTCATTACCATCACCTTTAGATAATCAGCCACCTACTGAAGCCAAACAGACTACTAGAGTCAATCTTGCTGAGGTAGCACTCACCAATTGGTGTAGAATACACAATACAAATGCTCATGCAGAATTAGACTGTCCATAATTTAGAATTGCTGCTAGCATTTTCCAGACAGAAGTGTCTAACACTTCTGGAAATCCACCTTAGGTGGATGGAAATGAAATTGTCCCTTGTGGATATGACTCTGCATTTGTATTGCAAAATTATACTGATCAACATCATCAATAGACTGTGTCATCCCACCAGAATTACAACCTGGCATGTGAAGAATCTGCCATGGCTTTTGAGTCAAATTATGTTTTCCCCTTTGAAGATGAGAACGAGCCATCCAATGAGCTTGAAGAGGTGCATGCTTACCAGCAGCAATATCAGGGTAAGCACAATTATAATCTGAGAAGTAACTCCAACAGACCTATTGGTCCATTAACCAGTTCCTTGCCTCCAAGTAATTTTAACACACCTTCTAATCCCAAGGCAAGTAACAATCTAGGATTTCCAAAGGTAAATGCATAGTATCTATCACCACAAAACACAGTATCAAAAGCTGTTGGCCTACCTCATGAATCTGACAAACTAGTCACATATCTGGCAGATGAGATGAAGAAAGTAAAGATTAGCCTGTATCTATCAGAGTTGTTGAAAACTCCTACAATTAAGAAGGCATTTATGAAATCACTAGATGATCCTGCTCATAAAGAGGATAGTCATCCCCCAGGTCAGCCTAGCAATAGGGATCATGTTGCTAAAGATAACACTGTCAAACATAAAGTGCCAGCTACGGTCCAAGTTGCAAAAACCTCCCACATGACCTTGTACAGGGACAAAAGCAAGTCACCACCTTTCCTCCTTACCATAAGGATGTTTAGCAAGAATTTACACAACTGTTTGGTAGATTCAGGTGCATCTACAAATGTCATGCCTTTGTCTATATGTAATGCTTTAGGACTGCATCCTGCTAAATCCCTAAAGATGGTGACACAGCTAGATAAAACAGAAGTAAGTGTGGTGGGAGAGTTAACCCATATCCACATGCAACTAGCATTTGATCCCAGGATGCAATATTACATCGATATCCAGGTAGTAGATATACCTGATACATATGGGATGTTGCTCAGCAGAGACTGCTCTAAAACTCTCAATGGATATATGTCTACTGACTTCAGTCACATTTGGTTACCTTGGAAAGGGATACCTAACCAGATAAGGATAGATGCTGAGCCTAGAATGAAGCACATGATCACCGAGTACAACAAAACAAATGAGATCATGTATGTGAATGTTGAACCCAAAGTTTATGCCATTAGACCGCAGACTATCAGGATAGAAGAGATCTTGATGCTTGACTTTCATCATCATCATCATCATGATCATTAGGAGGACATACCGGCTGTAGAACCTGATAGTAATTTTGAGAATGAGAATGAAATAGATCGCTTCAGAAACTTTGAGATGCATCTATCCAAACAGGTAAAACATTGTCAATTGTTAAATATACCTATTCATGACATTTTGATTGATGGTTGGTGCAGGTTACACGATGAGGCACATTCAGAGAAAAATTGTGAGACATGCTTAGATATGATGGAGCTAGAGAAGACATGCAGTGAGGCATCATCATCATATTCTAAGGTAAGTTCTGCATCTAGTGGTGATGAGGATACTGATTTTTGTTTATCTTCTATAGGAAGCACAAGTGTGGTAATAAATCATGATGAGGGTCATATCCTGAGAATAGAAGAAATTCTGGTATATGACTAGATAAATGTTAAGAAGAAAGAGAAAATCACCCCAGGGAGTGATTGTCTAATGGAGTCAGATTATGAACTATCTGATGAAGATGGAGGAAGTAACCTGGCCAAATTCGAGGAGTTTCTGTCAGGAGAAATTAAAAAGATGATAGAACAAAAGTGGCATCCACAGGATGCACTGATTGAAGGATGGTGTAGGTTGCATGAGGCACCTCACTCAGAAACCGCCTACTCACTATGCTTACATATTTTAAAGAGGCATATAGTGCCTGATCTAGAGGATCATCCTCCTAGTGTTAAAAAGAAAGAAGAAGAATCAGCTTCCCAGAAGAAAGGGAGGATGAAGTCTGAGAAGGTTGAAATTCCAAAGTTAAAATGGATATCAGGTGGGGCAGCTGCCAGAGCTACAAAGAGGAAGGAAGGCTCAGCTAAACCTCCTACTGAAGATAAACCCTGGATTCTTAGATTTGATGGATCCAAGTCCAAACAAGGAGCTAGAGTAGGGATTGATCTCATTGATCCATCAAGAAAGTCCTACTTAGCTGCTTACAGACTACAGTTCCCCTGTACTAACAATGTGACAGAGTATGAAGCTCTGATTCATGGGATACTATTTGCTCTCAAGAAGAAGGTAAAAATTTTGCATGTCTTTGGAGACTCAGAATTAGTTGTCAGACAGGTAGGAGGGATTTACTCTTGCAACTATAAGAAATTGTCAAATTATAGACATAGAGTGTGGGATTTGATTGAAGACTTTGATGCATTTAATATCACCCATGTACCTAGAGAATAGAACCATATGGCAGATGCCTTAGCACAGGCCACCCATACATTAGAGCCCTTGTCCATATCGAGCCTAAAAAGATTTTTAGTAGAGCTGGTGTCAGTGCCGTCAGTACCTGATAATGTTACTAATCTCTAGGTTTTTGATGATGATCATGACAATGAGGATGATGATGAAGATGCACCATAAAGGGAATATATGCATTAGGTACTTAGGAAGGTATAAGTTGCCTAGATGGTTGCCAACTGGCAACCCCATGTGGAAAGGATTGAGTTAGTCAATGAAATGTAAACCATAGATCTTAATAGATAAATCTTGATCGTAGATCAATTGTAACGGCTCCCTCACCTTGTTCTATAAAAGGTGCAGGGATGCCTCATTTTTAAACATTTGAAACTTAATTGAAATCTATTTGCTGAAATATTCAGGGCTCATTTCAAAGTTATTGTATACATATATGTTCTTGCATAATTAATGAATGAGAAGACTCTTTTGATTACAATCCATCATAAATCTTGAGTAATCAATGTATGAATTCTTGATATATGCTTTGATTTGCTACGTCCCTTGGAGTGCATATCAGCTTGCATGTGTTGTCTTCATACCTTTCCTTTGAAGTTAGCATCGACTGTATCTAGCTGTGGAATGTCCTGGTGAAC
Organism: Cunninghamia lanceolata; assembly: GCA_027924645.1. NCBI lineage: Eukaryota > Viridiplantae > Streptophyta > Pinopsida > Cupressales > Cupressaceae > Cunninghamia > Cunninghamia lanceolata. The sequence continues at coordinate 10,202,079 of BSBN01000306.1, read as the reverse complement.
ATATGGTTTCATTTCTTCTCTTCATGACTATATCTGATGTATATGTGGCTCAATAGCTGAAGGTTCAACATTAATTTGAAGTATTTCTTTCAATTTCTTTCAATTTTAGAGCATTTCATCATCATAATTGCAAATAATTGACAATCTTAAGCAAATAATACAAATATGTAGACAATCTCATAGATAACTAAACATATTCAGCATATTTGAGGTTAAAGCATGTCAAAATGACAAATATCATGCAAAGATTTAAAGATAGATATAATATTTGAACCATATCTTGTATAGAATAACTCTCTATGCAACATTATTATAGGAAACATTATCTTACCGATGAGATCTACGTAAGGCCCCAAAATGGAAATAGCAACACACATCAACCTCTGAGTAACGTCAGAAGATTAAGACCTAATCAACAGAGACTTGAGATCATGAATTCTCTGAATTCATCATATCTTTCAAGATGAATAAGGGTTAATGTGTACTTTTATTCTATGTTTGTTTATGACTAACATCATGATCAACATAAATTGGCGCTAGAAGGAGGGCCATAGGACGAGGATCATCATCAGTTCTTTAGGTGATGATAAAGATTGTAAGGTAACACTCAGACATCGCTAAATTTCCAAAGCTAGACATAAATATTTGTTGTTCTGAGTTGATATACGCTAATCCTGTGTAAAGTTTTTGAAATCAGTCATAAATATTGCAATCTTTACAGTGGATCAGCATGTATTTGCAAAGATCGGCTTTATTTTAGGTAAATTTGTCCAAGCTTTGAGGTATCCTACTCTCGAAACCCGATATCAACCTGCAAGTGTTGCCAAACCAAAAATCACCTCATATTTGTTGTATAGCTGCAAATATTCCATAAATACTAGGTCAATTTCTAATCCTGACTATAAATATAGTCACTGCTGGTATATTCCAACTGATATTTACAAAGTTCCAGCCACTTTGCCTCAAAATTGAGAAATCCTGGCTCATTGGATAAATACCAGGTCGCGATCCATCGGACCTTTTGATGAATTACCTGTTAGAGGTTCAGACCTAGAACTGTGGACATCCATCACACTCCAGGGTCTAGTGCATTAAGAGCATCACCAGAGCCTCCTACTGTAACTCCTATAGGTTTGCAAATACCTTCAGTGTTATATGTGACACCTCCTATCCAACCTTAGCCAACCATACCCCAGGGTCAACCTCCTCTGGTTACAATGTTATTCTTTGCAGCAGAATCACCTTTGACCTTTACTTCATATCATGAGTTACCAAAGAATCTGGACAAACTCTGTCCAAAATATCATCCCTATCAAGACGTTGATGATCATATCAGAACTTTCAAGGAAGCCTGCTGTAGGGCCAGAATAGAGCATCAAGACGTTGTATGCATATTATTTCCTTTTTCCTTAGGGGAAGAGGCTTATAATTGGTATATTAGTCTTGGTCAGAGTTTTGTCGGATCATGGGCTATCCTAGAGAAATCTTTCACTGATAGGTTCAAGGTACCAATAGATCCTTCAATGAACTATCACCTATTTGCTACAATCAAAAGATTTGAAGGTGAACCTATTGCAAACTTCAATGCTAGGTTCCAGAAAATGCTATCCAAGATAGTTACCCCATGTACTGTAGTAGATGCTGCTGCCCGAAGTATCTATTATTTAGCTCTGGATCCTTTGACTTCCATGTTCATCAGGAGAGCACATCCTGAAATCACAACTTTGACAGGAGATTTTCAAGAAGCTATCAAAGTCAATCAGCAGCTGGTACCTACTCCAACACCAAACATAACTTTTCCTACACCGCCTGGATATCCTGCATATCCTTGTAATATCCAACATATCCTAGATTTCATCTCTAACAGAGATATATTTGATGCTCAAATTATAGATGAAAACAATATAGAAGAGCATGTCTGGGAAGAGGAAGAAATATTAGAGTTGCCTAGCAACAGGATTCCCAAAGGTATGATCAAGTTAGAAAGAGCCTTTGACTTGGATAATATGCTGAAGCAGAAGGACCTTCCAAAAGCTGATGGAGGACAGTATTCACAAGTGAATATTGGACAAAATAATGATAAGAGAAATGTCTTGATTGGTAAGGTTTGCACACCAGAAGAGTTAGAAGGAATAACTCAGGCCCTTAAAGATTAGATCCATGTCATTGCATGGACTTATGATGAATTGAAGACATATGACACATCAGTCATCACTTGCACTATACCTCTCAAGCTAGATGTTAAACCTTTCAGACATAAGCAAAGGCCAGTCAATGCTTTGCTTGAACCAATAATTTTTTAAGAAGTCAAGAAGCTGCTGAATGCCAGGATTATATTTCCTGTGAGGCACTCCACTTGGGTGGCTAGTCTAGTGCCAGTGAGAAAGAAGAATGGAGACATCAGACTGTGTGTAGACTTCAGGAACCTGAACAGAGCATCAGAGAAGGATAATTATCCTTTACACTCATTAGATGAAGTTCTGTAGATTGTTAATGGAGCCAAAATGATGTCCTTTCTGGATGGCTTCTCAAGCTACAATCAGGTCATGGTTGACAAAATTGACAGATTAAAAATTGCCTTCACCACAATGTGGGGGATATTTGCTTATAGATGTATGCCATTTGGGCTAATAAATGCTAGAGCAACATTCCAGCATGCAATGGACATAGCCTTCAGAGGCTTAATAGGAAAATGTATAGTCATATACATGGATGACTTAACAGTATTCTCTAAAGATAGAGGAAACCATGTAGCAGATCTCATAAATGTACTGAAAAAATGTAAAGAATATGGGATATCCTTGAGATGCTTAGAAAAGCCAGAAGAAGATAAAGTTTTATCAGAGCTACATGACAAGTTTGGAACAGCACATGGCTCATCCTTGGCTACAACACATGCTATCCTTAGAGTAGGATATTATTGGCCTACCATCTTCAAGGACACAGCTGAACACATTAAATGCTGTCATGTATGTCAGGTTGTGGCCAACAAAGAGAGATATGCTGCACAACCTTTACAACTAGTGATGGAAGCGTGCCCATTTACACAATGGGGCATGGATTTCATAGGACCTATTAATCCTCCATCATCCTCAAGCCATAGGTATGTTTTAACAATTATTGATTATTGTACCAGGTGGACTGAAGCCACTAGTAGTAAGACTTGCAGCACAGAAGATGTCATCAGATTTCTGGAAAGTAACATAGTCACTAGGTATGGGGTTCCCTATGCTCTGGTAAGTGATAACAGCTCTGCTTTTACTTCAACCAAATTGTCAAGTTGGGCCTTTGATTATGGGATCATATTGAAGTTCTCATCTAATTATTATCCCCAAGGGAATGGATTGGCAGAATCCACCAATAAATTTTTCTTGAATATCATAAAGAAGTTAGTAGACAGGAACCCTAGGGAATGGAATATAGTTTTGAAATATGCCTTATGGGTAGACAGAACCAGAAACAAGGCTGCATTAGAAAACTCACCTTATCATTTAGTGTATGGGGTGGATCCCATCCTCCCTGTTAACCTGAAGATTCCTACCTTGCAGTTTGCCCAAGAGTACCTGTTGTGTGGTTACACAACACGCCCCATTTTGACTTGGCAAAACAGGGACCCAGCTTTTGTTTTGGCTTGTGTTGTCTGTTTCTGGCGGTTTTGGTAAAAATAAGTCAGGTACATCATCATCATGAAGGTCAGGATGAGGTAGGTCATCATCATGAGGTTAGTTTTTCAAAGTTCATATTTTGTTTCTATGACTTCATGGTTAGAAAGAGCTTGAAATTCCATGCAGGTTTGCCTTTTACATCACTTGAAAATTCGTCCATATGAGGGAGTTGTGAGCAGTCAAAGTTTTGGTCAAACCTGATAATTGCTATATGAACATCATCATCATGATATTTGGAAAGCCCCCCGATAATATCCTGAGGTCGAAACATCCGGACGTCAAGTTTAAGTCGTAGTAATCTTTTCCCGTCAGGTGGTCTTTTATATCGACAAAGGTCATCATCATGATCTTACTTTATCACCTGATGAAAATCATGCAGTCCCGAAACATCCGGACGTCAATCTTAAATGCTAGTGTGTTTTGCCCGTCATGCGAGCATCATGATATTCTAACATCATCAGCATCATGATATTCTCACATTGCGAGCATCATCATAATATTCCAACATCACCCGATATTATAATATCATGCTGATATTATAATATCACCTTACTTAGAGAAATCTGCCATCTGCATAATTTGCGCGCGCACGACCAAGTCTTGGTGATCAACATCATCATGATATTTCGAGACCCGACATTTCCTAATATCCTCCTGACCTCCTTTTGCGTGATCATGATGATCACCTTATCTTTCGAAGCGGAGGGTGATTTTCATTTCTTAAGTCATGTTGAACAAGATCATCATGATCTTGTTCGTCTCTCCCAACAGTTCGTAATATCATCCTGCCGACGAGTATAACCTTTTGCAAATATGATGATGACGATGACGTCATCATCACCTTCTCCTTCGGCAGGATATTTTCCAAGGCGTGATCCATTTCGCCAATATGATGATGACGATGACGTCATCTTCGAGGATTAACACAAGCCCAGGATATCCTGATGACGTCATCAGGACTTTCGGCAGGATCATATTTTTGATCACCCAGTGCGTATATGATGATGATGATGTTCATCATCCTGACCTTTCGAACGGATTGCCTTGGCCGAAAAAGGGTCATACTGCTTTCTTGACCTGATCATCTTCCTTAGAAGGAACCCGATATTCCAGTTATCTCCTGATCGTAACGAAACATGACGGTGACGTCATCTCTTTGCATTTTAACGAAGCCTGATGATGACGATGACGTCATCATGATTTTTCCTCAGCGGCAGGATCATTTTCCAAGTCCTCCTGTTTGTCTTCATCATGATGATGATGACGATGTCTTTCTTTCCCGAATGTGCAAGAACAAAACATCCTGATGTACTTTCCATCAGAGCATTAGGAAAGGAGGATCATCATATTTTGTGATATCCTGCGGCCACTTTGAAGTATATAGTTGGTCATCATCATGATTTTTGGCGTCGGTATAACTGTTGCCGTCGGCCTAAGGTAAAATTGTCACCCTGATCATATGTAGTCACGCCGATGCAAATATGATGATGATGCAAGGACGGTTTCTAAGGATGGTTGAAGGGCGATTATTTCTTTGTATAATCTGAGGTCATCATCATCATATTTCGAACCCGATATACAGGAGAATGGGCAAAAACATGAAGCGATGGAAATTTGAGAGGGCCGACTACCTGATTTTGGTCAACGAGGGTTGACCTGGTTGTTTTCATGCTGTTTATGCATTTAGTGCATATCTTTCACAGGTAAAGCCTGATTGCCTGTGGCTGCTCATGGGGAGGTATGTTTAATAAAGTGTTTACTTCCTGTTGTTTATCATGATGATGATGAACTTAATGTTTGTCTGTTTACTTGCAGGAAATCATGATGATGCTGCTGAAGCTGAGCGTTGAGATCATGATGATGCTGCTGAAGCTGAACATTGAAGTCATGATGCTGCTGAAGCTGAGCGTTGAGATCATGATGATGCTGCTGAAGCTGAGCATTACAAAGTTGCGCATAGAGTCAACATGGACCAGACATGAGGAGGATATTGTCAAATATGCTGTTCGCCAGCTGGAGGCCGAATCAAGTTGAAGATGCTGGAATATTCTGTGCCAGCTGTACATTTGCTAACTGACGAAGCATGTGCTTTTCATCTGGGCCGTTGTTTGTTATGAGAGGATCCTGATCCTTGGATCATTGTAACCGTTTTCTGGCAGTTGTTCTATATAACATCCAGAGCTTGTCATTTTAAAGGGGGGAGGAATACATTAGAATACACAGACGCATCTGGCGCAAAGAGTCAATTACTGTAGAATAAGTTAGGAGATCGGATTACTGAGACTAATGAAGATAGAATTGTTGAAATGTCAAGGTTCTTTATTCAGATCACTGTAAATGTACCTGTTCTTGAGCATACTGAATGAATATGAAGTTCCAGATTACATCCTGATTGTAAATTTTATGTAATCTTCTGTTGATTTCTGGATATGTACTGGTGAATGCTGTGTTCAACTGGAAGCGCTTTCATTTCATTACATGTTGTTGTCAACTTTCCTTTGAAGCTTTGCACTAGATCATGCGGATTTGTGGAATGTCCTGGTGAAGTATGATTTCTAGTTTTTCCTTCTTTTCATTGCAAGTATGGGAGCTTGTATGTGAATCAGTGATCTAAGTCCAGTAATTTTAGGAATCTCACTCTCTAACCCTTTTCCTTTTTTCAAATTTCATTAATTCATCACCATAACTGCAAATCATGATAAATAACAAGCAGAAACAGTGAAATATGCTGAAATCCCGTAGGTAACTGAAGATCCTTAGCATATTTGAGTTAAATGCATGTAGTATTGAAAATATCATGCAAAGAATCATAAATAATGGTAGAAATCATGCAAATATCAGCCTGTATGCACATTATTTGACTAAATTTACAGTGCAGAGGTAGAATTGTTGGAGACTTATGCAGAGCGAACATCCAGAGCAAGATATTTGAAGATGATGATGATGAACAGTGCAGAAACACGTAAGGCCCCTGAATGGAAAACAGCAACACACATCAACCACTGAGTAACGTCAGTAGATTAAGACCTAATCAACGGAGACTTGGGATCATGAATTCTTTGAATTCATCGTATCTTTCAAGATGAGTAAAGGTTGTTGTGTAACTTTTATTCTATGTTTGCGAATGACCAACATCATGACCAACATAAATTGGCGCTAGAAGGAGGGCCTGAGTCCGGAAGATCACGTTCATCATCAGTACTTTCAGGTTTGATGACGCTCAGAGTAAGGTAACTTCAGATCATTTGTGAATTTCATCAAATTGCGTAAATATTTGCTGCGATAAGTTTGTATTTGCACATTCTGTGTAAAGATTTCCAAATTTCACATAAATATTGCAAGCTTTACAGTAGATTTCTTTAGATTCACTAAATATTGGCCAAAGATGCATAAATCTGTTCAAGCTTTGAGGATTTGAGCCTTAAACCCGTGAGATCTGGTGCTACTGGTCGAAATATCCCAATATCCTGTCATATTTGCAGTATCTTCGCAAATATTGCGCGAATATTCAGTCTGATTTACAAGTTGACCGCAAATATTACCTCGTCCGGTGGAATCCAGCCAATATTTGCAAAGTTTCAGCTAATTGGCCTCCAAATCGAGAAATCCTGGCTCACAGGATAAATACCAGGTCTAGACATAGTGAAATTTTCGAAGAATTGCCTGTCAGAGGTTTTAGACCTAAGACTGTAGACGTTCACCATACTCCAGAGTCTAGTACGTCCAGAGCTTCACCAGGATCTCCCCCTATAACTCCTGTTGGTTTGCAAATACCTTCAGGTATACCAGTGACACCTCCTGTTCAACCTCAGGGTATACCTTTAGTCCAACCTCAGCCAACTGCACCACCAGTTCAGCCCCTTCAGGTTGCAATGTCGTTCTTTGCAGCAGAATCACCATTGACCTTTACTGCGTATCATGAGTTACCAAAGTATCCGGACAAGCTTTGTCCAAAATACCATCCTTATCAGGATGCGGATGATCATATCAGGACGTTTAAAGAAGCTTGCTGCAGAGCCAGAATAGAGCATCAGGATGTGGTGTGCAGATTATTCCCTTTTTCCTTAGGGGAAGAGGCCTATAATTGGTTCATCAGTCTTGGTCAATCTTCTGTAGGTTCGTGGGCTGTCTTAGAGAAGGCCTTTCTTGACAGATTCAAGGTCCCTATTGATCCATCCATGAATTACCACCTGTTTGCCACAATTAAGAGATTGGAGCATGAACCTATTGCAAATTTCAATGCTAGGTTCCAGAAAATGTTGTCCAAGCTAGTTACCCCATATGTGGTGGCTGATGATGCTGCCAGAAGTATTTATTATTCAGCCCTGGATCCATTAACCGCCATGTTCATCAGGAGAACACATCCTGCGATCACCACATTGACAGGAGCTTTTCAAGAAGCTATCAAGGTAAATCAACAGCTGATACCTGCTCCTACTCCAAATATAGCATTCCCTGCTTTGCCTGGCATGCAGTCACAATATCCAGCACAGTATCCTGCAGCTTATCCTTCGCAATATCCTGCACAATACCCAAATGGAGCAGTGATGCCCCCAGCGATCATGCCTGCACCTTTGCAAGTACCTCCATTGAGTATCATGCCTCCTCCTAATGGAAATGGCCAATTGCCACAATATCCTGCACATACTCAGACACCTCAGGGTACAGATCTATCTCATAATAACCATGGATCTTCCTTTTTCCAGCCTCAGCCTGAAAATGTAGTGGCCAAAGCTCAAGAGGAGAAAGAGGAAATCAAAGAAATTGCTGCTCAGTTGAGAAAGCTCACCATAGAAGTAACACACTTGAGAAACCAAGGGTTTTATTCACAGTCAGGTCAGAATAGGAGTTATTCCAATGACAGACCAAATTACCCTGACAGAGGATACAACAATAACTTCAACAGTAGTGCTGCAAATAGCAATAATCCTCCTAGGCAGCCTAGAGTGTGGAACTCCAGGCCAAATAACGGTTCATTACCATCACCCCTAGACAATCAGCCTCCTGGTGAAGCCAAACAAACTACTAGAGTCAATCTTGCTGAGGCAGCCCTTACCAATTGGTGCAGGATTCACAACACCAATGCACATGCAGAATTAGATTGTCCACAATTTAGGATTGCTGCCAGCATCTTTCAGACTGAAGTGTCTAATACTTCTGGAAATCCACCTCAGGCAGAAGGAAATGAAATAGTTCCTTGTGGATATGACTCAGCTTTTGTGCTGGAAACCTACACTAATCAGCCTCATCAGGATTATAATCAGACCTGTGAAGAATCTGCCTTAACCTTTGAAGCAAATTATGTCTTCCCTTTTGAGGATGAAAATGAACCTACAAGAGAGCATGAGGAAGTACATGCATACCAGCAGCAATACCCTGGTAAGCATAATTATAACCTGAGGAGTAATGCCAACAGACCTGCCGGTCCATTGACATCATCTCTACCTCCAAACAACTTCAACACACCTCCTGATCCTAAGGCTAGCAATAACCCTGGTTTCCCTAAGGTGAATGCTCAATACTTGTCTCCTCAAAACACAGTAACAAAAGTTGCAAATGCACCTCATGAGTCTGACAGGTTAGTTAGCTATTTGGCTGATGAAATGAAGAAAATCAAGATCAGCCTGTCCCTATCTGAGTTACTGAAAACTCCTGCCATCAAAAGGGCATTCATGAGGTCGCTGGATGATCCTGCTTCTAAAGAGGATAATCACCTTTCGAGTCAATCCAATAGCAGAGACCATACTGCTAAAGATAGCACTGTCAAGCCCAAAGTGTCAGCCACAGTCCAAGCTGCTGAAACCTCTCACATGACCTTGTACAGAGATAAAACTGAATCACCACCGTTTCTCCTCACCATAAGAATGTTCAGTAAGAATTTGCACAACTGCTTAGTTGATTCAGGAGCCTCAACTAATGTTATGCCTTTGTCAATATGCAACGCATTAGGACTGCATCCTGCTAAATCATTAAAGAAGGTCACTCAACTGGACAAGACAGAAGTGAATGTCGTAGGAGAACTCACTCACATTCACATGCAGCTAGCGTCTGATCCTAGGATCCAGTATTACATTGACATTCAGGTAGTTGACATACCTGATACATATGGGATGTTGCTTAGCCGGGACTGGTCTAAAACGCTTAACGGATACATGTCCACAGACTTCAGTCACATGTGGTTGCCATGGAAAGGTATACCTAATCAGATCAGGATTGATGCTGAGCCTAGGATGAAACATATGATCACCGAATATAACAGAACAAATGAGATCATGTATGTAAACGTAGAACCTGGAGTTTATCACATCAGGCCGCAAACTATCCAAATAGAAGAGGTCCTGATGCTTGATGTTCATCATCATCATGATGATGATTATCATGAGGATTTGCCAGTTGTCGAGCTTAATAGTGATCCTGATAATGACAACGAAATAGATCACTTCAGGGATTTTCAGATGCATTTATCTACTCAGATAAAACGTTGTCAATTATTAAATATACCTGCTAATGATATCTTGATTGACGGATGGTGCAGATTGCATGGAGAAGCACACTCGGAAAAGACTTGCGAACCATGCTTGGACATGATCATGCTGGAGCAGACGTATAGTGAGGCATCATCATCATATTCCGAGGTGAGTGCTACATCTGATGATGATGATGATACTAATTTTTATTTGTCTTCTGCAGGAACAGAAGAGTCGATGAATCCTGATGAGGATCATATCCGAAAAACAGAAGAGATCCTGGTGTCCAATCAGACAAATGATGCGAGAAAGGAAAAGATCACTCCTGGTAGTGATTGCTTCATGGAACCGGATTACGAGTTGTCTGATGAGGATAAAGGCAGTGACCTGACGAAGTTCGAAGAATTTCTGGTCAAAGAAATAAAAAAAATGACACAACAGTGTAGATCTCCCCAGGAGGTTTTAATCAAAAGTTGGTGTAGGCTGCATGAGGCACCTCACTCAGAAACCACTTGCTCATTGTGCTTACACATTTTGAAGAAGCATGCAGTTGTATGTGCTGAACATCATCCTCCTGCTAGGATTGAAGAGAAAACAGAAAAGCCATCAGGCTCATCAGATAAAGGAAGGAAGAAGCTTGAAGATGACACACCTAAGTTAAGGTGGATATCAGGCGGAGCAGCAGCCAGAGCTGCAAAGAAAAAGGAAAGTTCAAATAAATGTCCTACTGAAGATAAGCCTTGGATCCTGAGGTTTGATGGATCCAAATCCAAGCAGGGTTCTGGAGTAGGGATTGACCTTACTGATCCATCAGGGAAATCCCATTTAGCAGCTTACAGATTACAGTTCCCCTGCACTAATAATGTCACAGAGTATGAAGCTCTGATTCACGGACTGTTGTTTGCACATAAGAAGAAGGTGAAGATCCTGCATGTCTTTGGAGATTCAGAACTAGTTGTGAGGCAAGTACGAGGAATCTACTCTTGTAACTACAGAAAGCTGTCAAATTACAGACATCGTGTGTGGGACCTCATTGAAGACTTTGATGCCTTCAACATCGTTCACGTGCCAAGAGAACAGAACCAAAGGGCAGATGCACTTGCTCAGGCCGCCAGTACACTGGAACCACTGTCTATATCCGGTCTGAAGAGATTTGCAGTAGAATTGGTGTCAGTACCTTCGGTACCTGACAATGTGACTAATCTCCAAGTGTTTGATGATGATCAGCACATCCTGGACTTCATATCAAACAGAGATGTATTTGAAGCTCAGATCATAGATGAAAATGGTATGGAAGATCATGTCTGGGAAGAAGATGAGATTTTAGAGTTGCCTGGCAACACAATTCCCAAAGGTATGATTGAATTAGAAAGAGCCTTTGATCTGGATAATATGCTCAAGCATAAGGATCTGCCTAAGGCAGATGGAGGTCAATATTCACAGGTGAATATTGGACAAGCTGATGACAAGAAGAATGTCTTGTTGGGTAAGGTTTGTACACCTGAAGAGTTAGATGGAATAACTCAAGCCCTTAAGGATTATATACATGTAATTGCATGGACTTATGACGAGCTGAAGACGTATGACACTTCTGTCATAACTCATACTATACCCCTCAAGCCAGATGCAAAACCTTTCAGACAGAAGCAGAGGCCAGTCAATGCTCTGCTTGAGCCCATCATCCTTGAAGAGGTCAAGAAGTTGTTGAATGCCCGGATAATATTTCCTGTAAGGCACTCCACTTGGGTGGCAAATCTGGTACCAGTCAGGAAGAAGAATGGAGACATCAGATTGTGTGTGGATTTCAGGAACCTGAACAGAGCATCAGAAAAGGATAACTATCCTTTGCCCTCTTTGGATGAAGTTCTGCAGATGGTAAATGGAGCCAAGATGATGTCCTTCTTGGACGGTTTTTCAGGATACAACCAAGTGATGGTGGATAAAATTGACAGATTAAAGACTGCCTTCACCACAAAATGGGGGATATTTGCATATAGACGTATGCCGTTTGGATTGATAAATGCTGGAGCTACATTCCAGCGAGCAATGGACATAGCCTTCAGAGGCTTAATAGGAAAATGTATAGTCATCTACATGGATGACCTGACAGTGTTCTCCAAAGAAAGGGGAAATCATGTTGCTGACCTCAGAAGTGTGCTGAAGAAGTGTGAAGAATATGGAATATCTTTGAATCCCAAGAAGTGCATATTCGGGGTCACAACAGGAAAGTTACTAGGCCACCTAATCACAGAAGATGGGATTATCATTGATCCTGACAGGGTGGAATCTATTATGAAATTACCACTTCCAGGAAGCAAAAAGGAGCTTAAATCTTATTTTGGTAAGATAAATTTTGTGAGGAAGTTCATCACTGGCTTTGCTGAGATTGTCAGACCACTGAATGCCATGTTGAAAAAAGATGCACAAATTGACTGGACACCAGAAGCCAGAGCTGCTTTTGAAGATATAAAGAAGGCCATTTCAGATGCTCCTGTCCTCATTAGTCCAGATTATACAAAAGATTTCTACATCTACTCATTTGCTTCAGAACATACTTCTGCAGCAGTGTTAACTCAAAGAAATGAAGATAAAGAAGAGAAACCAATTGCCTTCATGAGCTGTCCTTTCAGGGATGCTGAGTTGAGATATGTAGATGTTGAAAGACAGGCACTTGCATTAGTCAGAGCAGTAAAAAAGTTTAGACATTATATACTGAGGAGCAAAGTGATTGCTGTGGTACCAGATGCAGCAGTAAAGATGCTGCTGATGCAGAGTGAACCTGGTGAAAAAAGGGCCAAATGGATTACGGTACTACAAGAATATGACATGGAGATCACACCCATGAAGCTAGTAAGAGGACAGGCTCTGAGCCAGATGATATCTGAAACTGATCCAAACATCATCAGTCAACAGTATGTGATAGATGAGAAGGACAATAAAGAATGGTATTCAGACATCAGGCACATCTTGATCACTGGAAGATGTCCTTTGAGGATGCAGGCTTCACAGAGAAGAGCCTTAAAGATGAGATCCCAGAAATATATGATGAAGGGAGGAGCCCTGTTTAAAAAGAATTATGAAGGGATATACCTGAGATGCTTAGAGAGACCAGAAGCCAATAAAGTTTTGACAGAGCTACATGACAAGTTTGGAACTGCCCACGGATCAGCGTTGGCCACCACACATGCAATCCTCAGAGCAGGATATTACTGGCCTACAATTTTTAAAGACACAGCTGATCATGTTAAATGTTGTCATGTTTGCCAGGTTGCTGCCAACAGAGAAAAATATGCTGCACAACCATTGCAGCCAGTGATGGAGGAGCGCCCATTTGCACAATGGGGCATGGATTTCATAGGACCAATCAATCCTCCGTCTTCTTCAGGCCAGAGGTATGTCCTAACAATTACTGATTATTGTACCAGATGGACTGAGGCTATCAGCAGCAAAACTTGTACTGCTGATGATGTCATTAAATTTCTGGAAAGCAACATTGTCACCAGGTATGGAACTCCTTATGCGTTGGTAAGTGATAATGGTTCTGCCTTCATTTCCACTAAATTGTCAAGTTGGGCTTTTGATCATGGGATTATACTTAAGTTCTCATCCAATTACTATCCCCAGGGAAATGGATTAGCAGAATCCACTAATAAGAATTTACTGAGTATCATAAGAAAATTGATAGAGAAAAATCCCAGGGAATGGAATTCATTTCTGAAATATGCCTTATGGGTGGACAGAACTAGAATGAAAATTGCATTAGGAAACTCACCTTTCCAGCTAGTATATGGGGTAGATCCTATCCTCCCTGTAAACTTGAAAATTCCTACCCTGCAGTTTGCCCAAGACTATCTAGGCATAGATAATAAACAAGAAGTCAGGTTGCTTCAGTTGATGCATCTGGAAGAAAAACGAAGCCAAGCAATTGACCAATTTGCAAAACATCAGGCTGTTGTCAAACGCTGGTTTGACAAGAGAGCCAGAATTAAGGCTTTCAGGATATCAGATTTAGTCCTGATGTGGGATAAAGCCCATGAAAGGAAAGGTGATCATGGTAAGTTTGATAGACTATGGATAGGTCCCTTTCAGATTTCTGAAATTTTAGGAGACAGCACTTATAGGCTTAAGAACCTGACAGGTGAGGATGTCCCGTTGCCAGTCAATGGACAATTCCTCAAACATTATTTCCAGGCCTGAGTGACTTCATGACAGTCTTGTGTATCATATTGTATATTTGTATAGTTGTTTGTACAGTTTGCTTGTTGTTGTTGTTGTTTGTTGGTTGGGACCTTGTTCTGGTAAGTCAGGATGATGCACTTCATCACCTAAGAAAATAACTAAATTGTTAGGATTCAAGTGATGAGATCAGATTTAGATATAGATTGTAATTCATTCTGATAAATACTCATGATCAGGTTTATGATGTCTTTTCATCAGGGTACTTTTTCTTGTCCAAAGTGAATCAAACACAATGAAACACCTAACAGCCTTGGGTTTGTTGAAGATATGAGTATAGGTGTTAAGTGAAAAATCTAAAGGGACTCCCTTGCTACCAATACAATCTCCAACCTAAAGCTGCAAGTGACTACACCTTGTACAAATGAGCAGACATGATGATATCAAATTTAAATTTTTAAAGGAAAATCAGAAACAAAATAAAATTAGGCCATCTAAGTAACTCTACCGGGGCTATGGACGCCTGCTGGCAGTGGGGCTCTACTTAGGGAGATTGTATAGATAACCTTGCCGGGGTTATAGACACCTGCTGGCAGCAAGGCTCTATCCAGGTTGGCTATGAGGGATGATCTCCAACTATGTAGTTTAACACCAGTTACTTATGTTTTCAACTTGTTTTCAAGATGAGGATAATTAATCATCTGCACACACATGATCCTTTGATAGCTTTATCACCGTAATGAAATTTTATCATTCAAAGATCATGATGATTTACTTAGACAGAATTAGAACACTATAGATGAATGTGATCACATCACTTGAATCATTTGAATTTTGTTGTTTTCTTTGGTGGCAAGTTGTTGTGTGGTTACACAACACGCCCCATTTTGACTTGGCAAAACAGGGACCCAGCTTTTGTTTTGGCTTGTGTTGTCTGTTTCTGGCGGTTTTGGTAAAAATAAGTCAGGTACATCATCATCATGAAGGTCAGGATGAGGTAGGTCATCATCATGAGGTTAGTTTTTCAAAGTTCATATTTTGTTTCTATGACTTCATGGTTAGAAAGAGCTTGAAATTCCATGCAGGTTTGCCTTTTACATCACTTGAAAATTCGTCCATATGAGGGAGTTGTGAGCAGTCAAAGTTTTGGTCAAACCTGATAATTGCTATATGAACATCATCATCATGATATTTGGAAAGCCCCCCGATAATATCCTGAGGTCGAAACATCCGGACGTCAAGTTTAAGTCGTAGTAATCTTTTCCCGTCAGGTGGTCTTTTATATCGACAAAGGTCATCATCATGATCTTACTTTATCACCTGATGAAAATCATGCAGTCCCGAAACATCCGGACGTCAATCTTAAATGCTAGTGTGTTTTGCCCGTCATGCGAGCATCATGATATTCTAACATCATCAGCATCATGATATTCTCACATTGCGAGCATCATCATAATATTCCAACATCACCCGATATTATAATATCATGCTGATATTATAATATCACCTTACTTAGAGAAATCTGCCATCTGCATAATTTGCGCGCGCACGACCAAGTCTTGGTGATCAACATCATCATGATATTTCGAGACCCGACATTTCCTAATATCCTCCTGACCTCCTTTTGCGTGATCATGATGATCACCTTATCTTTCGAAGCGGAGGGTGATTTTCATTTCTTAAGTCATGTTGAACAAGATCATCATGATCTTGTTCGTCTCTCCCAACAGTTCGTAATATCATCCTGCCGACGAGTATAACCTTTTGCAAATATGATGATGACGATGACGTCATCATCACCTTCTCCTTCGGCAGGATATTTTCCAAGGCGTGATCCATTTCGCCAATATGATGATGACGATGACGTCATCTTCGAGGATTAACACAAGCCCAGGATATCCTGATGACGTCATCAGGACTTTCGGCAGGATCATATTTTTGATCACCCAGTGCGTATATGATGATGATGATGTTCATCATCCTGACCTTTCGAACGGATTGCCTTGGCCGAAAAAGGGTCATACTGCTTTCTTGACCTGATCATCTTCCTTAGAAGGAACCCGATATTCCAGTTATCTCCTGATCGTAACGAAACATGACGGTGACGTCATCTCTTTGCATTTTAACGAAGCCTGATGATGACGATGACGTCATCATGATTTTTCCTCAGCGGCAGGATCATTTTCCAAGTCCTCCTGTTTGTCTTCATCATGATGATGATGACGATGTCTTTCTTTCCCGAATGTGCAAGAACAAAACATCCTGATGTACTTTCCATCAGAGCATTAGGAAAGGAGGATCATCATATTTTGTGATATCCTGCGGCCACTTTGAAGTATATAGTTGGTCATCATCATGATTTTTGGCGTCGGTATAACTGTTGCCGTCGGCCTAAGGTAAAATTGTCACCCTGATCATATGTAGTCACGCCGATGCAAATATGATGATGATGCAAGGACGGTTTCTAAGGATGGTTGAAGGGCGATTATTTCTTTGTATAATCTGAGGTCATCATCATCATATTTCGAACCCGATATACAGGAGAATGGGCAAAAACATGAAGCGATGGAAATTTGAGAGGGCCGACTACCTGATTTTGGTCAACGAGGGTTGACCTGGTTGTTTTCATGCTGTTTATGCATTTAGTGCGTATCTTTCACAGGTAAAGCCTGATTGCCTGTGGCTGCTCATGGGGAGGTATGTTTAATAAAGTGTTTACTTCCTGTTGTTTATCATGATGATGATGAACTTAATGTTTGTCTGTTTACTTGCAGGAAATCATGATGATGCTGCTGAAGCTGAGCGTTGAGATCATGATGATGCTGCTGAAGCTGAACATTGAAGTCATGATGCTGCTGAAGCTGAGCGTTGAGATCATGATGATGCTGCTGAAGCTGAGCATTACAAAGTTGCGCATAGAGTCAACATGGACCAGACATGAGGAGGATATTGTCAAATATGCTGTTCGCCAGCTGGAGGCCGAATCAAGTTGAAGATGCTGGAATATTCTGTGCCAGCTGTACATTTGCTAACTGACGAAGCATGTGCTTTTCATCTGGGCCGTTGTTTGTTATGAGAGGATCCTGATCCTTGGATCATTGTAACCGTTTTCTGGCAGTTGTTCTATATAACATCCAGAGCTTGTCATTTTAAAGGGGGGAGGAATACATTAGAATACACAGACGCATCTGGCGCAAAGAGTCAATTACTGTAGAATAAGTTAGGAGATCGGATTACTGAGACTAATGAAGATAGAATTGTTGAAATGTCAAGGTTCTTTATTCAGATCACTGTAAATGTACCTGTTCTTGAGCATACTGAATGAATATGAAGTTCCAGATTACATCCTGATTGTAAATTTTATGTAATCTTCTGTTGATTTCTGGATATGTACTGGTGAATGCTGTGTTCAACTGGAAGCGCTTTCATTTCATTACATGTTGTTGTCAACTTTCCTTTGAAGCTTTGCACTAGATCATGCGGATTTGTGGAATGTCCTGGTGAAGTATGATTTCTAGTTTTTCCTTCTTTTCATTGCAAGTATGGGAGCTTGTATGTGAATCAGTGATCTAAGTCCAGTAATTTTAGGAATCTCACTCTCTAACCCTTTTCCTTTTTTCAAATTTCATTAATTCATCACCATAACTGCAAATCATGATAAATAACAAGCAGAAACAGTGAAATATGCTGAAATCCCGTAGGTAACTGAAGATCCTTAGCATATTTGAGTTAAATGCATGTAGTATTGAAAATATCATGCAAAGAATCATAAATAATGGTAGAAATCATGCAAATATCAGCCTGTATGCACATTATTTGACTAAATTTACAGTGCAGAGGTAGAATTGTTGGAGACTTATGCAGAGCGAACATCCAGAGCAAGATATTTGAAGATGATGATGATGAACAGTGCAGAAACACGTAAGGCCCCTGAATGGAAAACAGCAACACACATCAACCACTGAGTAACGTCAGTAGATTAAGACCTAATCAACGGAGACTTGGGATCATGAATTCTTTGAATTCATCGTATCTTTCAAGATGAGTAAAGGTTGTTGTGTAACTTTTATTCTATGTTTGCGAATGACCAACATCATGACCAACAGTACCTAGGCATAAACAATAACCAAGAGGTCAGGTTGCTTTAGCTGATGCACCTGGAAGAGAAAAGAAGTCAGGCAATTGATCAATTTGCCAAACATCAGGCTATTGTTAAACGCTGGTTTGACAAAAGAGCCAAAGTCAAAGCATTCAGGATATCAGATTTAGTCCTGATGTGGGATAAAGCCCATGAGAGGAAAGGAGACCATGGTAAGTTTGATAAATTATGGATAGGTCCTTTCCAAATTTCTGAGATATTAGGAGATAGTACTTTCAGGCTTAAGAACTTGACAAGTGAGGATGTTCCATTACATGTTAATGGACAGTTCCTCAAACATTATTTCCAAGCCTAAGTAGCTTCATGACAGTCATGTGTATCATAATGTATATTTGTATAGTTTTTTGTACAGTGTTTTGTTTTGTTCTTGCTTTGTTTGCTTGTTGAGTTTTGGTTTTGGTTAGTCAGGATGATGCAGCTCATCACCCCAAAAAATACCAAAATTTTTAGGATTCAAGTGATAAGAACACATTTATATATAGGTTGTGACCCATTTTGAGAAAATCATCATGATCAGGTCTGTGATATCCTGTCATCAGGGTGCCTTTTCCTAACCAAAGTGATTTCTTCACAATGACTCACTTAACAGCCTTGGGTTTGTTGAAAATACAAGTATAGGTGTTAATTGAAAATCTAAAGGGACTCCCTTACTACCAATGCAATCTCCAACCTAAAACAACAAGTGACTATACCTTGCATTTTGAGCTTACATGATGATATCAGATATATGAAGTATAAATTTTGAAAAATCCAAAAAAAAATAATAATAATAAAATTAGGCCATCTAAGTAACTCTACCGAGGCTATAGATGCTTGCTGGCAGTGGGGCTCTACTTAGAGGGATTGTATAGATAACCTTGCCGGGGCTATGAATGCCTACTGCCAGCAAGGCTCTATCCAGGTTGGCTATGAGGGATGATCTCCAACTATGTAGCTTAACACCAGTTACTCATGTTTTCAACTTGCTTTCAAGATGAGGATAATTAATTATTTGCACACTATTGATCCTTTGTTAGCATTGTTACCATGAGGACATTTTGTCATTCAGAAAGATTATGATGCTTATGCTTAGAAAGAGTTAGAATGCTATGTTAGAATGTGTTCACATCACTTGAATCATTGGAATTTTGATGTTTTCTTTGGTGGCAAGTTGTGTGGTTACACAACACACCCCATTTTGACTTGACAAAATAGGGACCCAACCTTTTGTTTGGTTTTGCTTGTGTTTTTTGCTTGCTGGCGGTCTGGTAAAAGTAAGTCAATGCAGATGATCTTGCATAAAGGGGACTAGGTAAGTCATCATGATGAGGTCAATTTTTGCAAAGTTAACATTTCATGTCAATAACCTAATGGGTGGATAGAGTACAAAATTTCATGCAGGTTTGCCTTTTGGATCACCCCGATATTCCTTAGGGAACAAAAGTTATGACAAGTCAAAGTCCTGGTCAAACCTGATATTCCTAGGGGGGATCATATTTCTTAACATCAGTCATATTATAAAAGATCACCCTGATCTAATATTATCACCTGATAAATCATTTGCTCTGAACATCCGGATGTCAATTTTAGGTGATAGAGGCATTTACCCATCGAACAACGTCATATATTTTGCGAGGGTCATATTACTGAATATCACCCGATATTCAGAATATCACCTGACATTTAAATATCACCCTGATATTTGAAATATCTACCTGTCGCAAAATATCACCCCGAACCAATGTCCTGACGATGTCATCCAAACCCGATGAACGAAGAAATAAACATATCGATGACGTCACCATCCTTTTTTACCTTGCGGAGGTATATTTCCAAACATGACCTTTATTACATAATATGACGGTGATGTCATAGTGCGACAATGATGAACCAAGTCATTATCTTGTTGACGTCACCTTGATATTCTGAGAGAGAAGTCACTTTAGTCTAGGGGGTGATATTATAAATATCACCAGACATTCCGAACATCCCCTGATATTTTGAATATCACCCAATATTCTCAACCTGACCCGATGTTTCGACATGGGTCTTTCCACTGAAAATGGATGATCATATTATACCAAGGGGGTCATATTCTTGAATATCACCTGATCTTCAGAGATCACCCCACGCCTTGCCGCTATAACATTAAATGCATGCAGATATGGTAGGTGGTTCCCACCGATTACGAACCCGATACATACACCTGGCAGGATCCAGAAGTTTCGTACGAGAAAATCAGCTGTTGCATTTAATTTACCCTAATTTGCCTTAGTGAAGAGGTTAAAAGTGATTTACAGACTCATTTTATACTTATCTTGCGAGAAAACAAGTTTTTTATAGAGCAGAGTTTACAAATCCTCATAAGGCTACCTGAGGACGCACACGGCTTGTACCAGAATGGGATATGCGAACATTATTGGTAATTGAATTCCTTTCATAGATATCAGCATAATGAAGAGGATAAACACATAAGGAAAGTAATTGAAACCATCTGGTTGTCATATTCTATGTATCCAGGTACCATGGTGTCTTCTGGTTTGAAGTTCTAGATTATGCATATCGAGATAAATGAAATATGGAAAGAATAATAGTATGCATGATGAATAATGAATATGTAGTGTATATGCACGCTTATAAGTATCAATTGTAAGACCTAGTTTTAATAATTGCAGGCATCCATGGTGGATAAGTGGTTAGCTAAGTCAGAGGCAGAATTTCTAAAACCCATGTTTTCTAAACCTGAGGACGTCCAATTCAAATATGGTGCCATCACAGACACACACCAAGGGAATACAGATCTGGCCTCCTGGTCAGTTAAAATGAGTGATGAGAAGAGTAGCAGCACCTTGCTGGATGCAGTCTTTGTATCTGGAATGTGGAGTGCAGCTGGTTTCCCATATTCTATGGAAACTCCTGAACTAGTCATTGAATGTGCAAGAAATTATAACCCGCAGACAAGGAAGGTAGAAAAGCATGGCAGAGTATATGCTGATCTGTCAATCAAGGGTCTTGCTGCTACATTTAGTTTGCCATTGGGCAAGAAGGTTGCCAATATAGATCTGAAGAAATCAGAAGTAGAGTATGAGAATAACAAGAAGACTGCTAGGAAGAAAATGTACCAATGGAGAGCGAAGAATAGTCCCTATCCTACAACAGCTAAACTTCCAGTGCACTTATATAGATTTGATTTTGATGATGAGTACTAGTACATGATAGCCCTGCTCAGCAAAGTGACAGGCCAGCCTGATGCTGGAAGTTTTAAGGATTGGATGTATGCAGTCATCCTGTTGTGCCTCTACACAGATAGCAAGCCAATGTGGTCCAAGATGATAAGTGATGCTCTGGATGAGTAGCTGATGAACCTAGGAGGTCCAGATTGTTCCTTCTATATGACCTCATACATAGTCTATTCATGTGCCTACAAGGGTACATTCAATGCATTGACTACAGTTGGGAGAATTGGTGGCACAAAAAATGATGGACACATATGGGATCACCATCCCCAGCTGTAAAGAGCAAATTACCTCCAAGATTACAAACTAGCAAATGATGCATTCTCTATGCATCTGGTAAGAACAGTGGAGGAGGACAGAACTAAAAGACTGAGCATGGAAGCTCAGGAAGTCATATACAGGCATGGAGCCTGGTTTATTCAATTTGCAACATTCTCTTATATAAGAATTGAAGGCTTTGAAGAAGAGCCCCTCATGCTCCCAAGATACCCCACTGATGTAGTAGTTTTAATGGAGTTCATGAGGCAAGTGGCTACAATACTGGATGCTTACAAAGTAAGTAACAAATTACCACGAGTATTGTTTCCAGTAAGAATGGGTTGGTATATGTGCCCAGATTCTGAGAACATTAAGAAAGCCATAGCTGGTTTAACAATGATGAACTTACAGTCATTCCCTTTGGTTAGATCATTTGATCCATATGAGAGGATGCAGAAGATCATGGGGAAGCCCATCCATCAAAAGAATCTTGAAGATTTTTGGGCAGATTGTGAGGATGAGGCTGAGGCCAGAAGGAGAAGGTATCAAAGATTGACCCTTAACCAGATCAGGACCTTTGACTGCATTTCAGTCCCTGCACAGTTGAAGAGGGTTGATGGCAATATAATGGCAAATGAGTATGAAGAGAAAATGATATACAATGATACGATATCAGCACTAGATCTCACCATACCAGAAGATATTTCTTTAGATCCATTCACAGGAAGGATATTGCAACTGACCCAGGCATGGGTCAATGAACAAATAGATACACTGAAGAAGAAGGGAGTAGCCCTTACAGTTGATAATAAGAGGAAGAGACAAGAGGTTCCTAAAGATGAATATGATGATTTCTTGGTTGAGAAGAGGAAATCCAAAGGAGAGAAAGCACCACATCCTGAAAAAAGCAAGAGATCTTCAAGAGGTAAGAAGACTGATCCTGAACCCAAAGGGGTTATAATTGAAAGAATAGAGATGTCTGCTGAAGATGCATCAGGATCAAGACAAATATCTGCATCATCAGCATCACCTCCAGTGGATAAGCAGAAAACAAAAAAGATCCAGTGGCCACTTACACAACCTATTGCAACATATGAGGAGAGTCAAGCCTCACATAAAGAAGTAGAGGAGGATATCCCTCTAGAAGAAGAGCTTGAAGAAGAGGAAGGCCCTATATCATTCACTAGAAAGAGAAAAGCACCTTAGGTGATACCAACTACACCTAAGAAATTAAGAACTTCAATGAGAGGTGAAATAAAACAACCCCCAATAGTGCTAAAAGGGGCAGGTGGGGAAGTATTCAACAAGGAATTGCAGCATAACATTCCACTTCCCACTATTGTAAAGTTTAAAACCGAACAAGCAGAAGAACAATTGAAAGAGGCCTCTAAGGTAGTGCAAAGTGGTCTAGTCTCATTAGATGAGATAGTTGACTTATTTGATGATGAGGTAGTGAAGGATGTAGCTTCACAAAGAATGGAAACCCTTGCCGTCGGTACCCAGATAGCTCCACATGGGACCTAATCAGTTCAGGCAGTATTAGAGGAGATGAAGCAAATAGAATCAGAAAAGGAAAAGAGCCTGGAACATATTGCACAGGAAATAGGGCTGGATACCTTAGTTGATCAGGTAACAAATCTTGCAGTTATAGATTTGACGTATGTAGAGGATGTAGATCCTAAGGATATTGCAGGTGCACTTGAGGAAACATAGAATATTGAAGAACTCATACAGAAAGAAATAGAGAGAAGAGCTCCAAGTATGGGTCAACAACATCATGATACATCAGCTGAGCCCAAAATAGTAGACGTCTCGCCAAAAGACAAGGAAGATAAAGAAATATTAGGTCCTGATGACCATAAGGCTCAAGAGGTAATTAACACAGGTCCAGAGCAGATTATAGTTGCAGATCAGGTGGACAAGCCTAAGGTAGATACAATAATATCTACAGAAACTAATATGCCTCATGATGAGGAAATCACTAAGGTAGATGAGATACCCATGGAGGAATTAAAGGATCAAGATCATGATAAACATGCAGATGATCAATAGCATCACTCTCCATAAAAAGAAATTCCTCAACAGGAGGATATGCCCAAATATCACCCTCATGAGGAGCATCATGAGGAAGAAATAAGGAAACCACCCTCCCCATCGAACATAATGGTGGATACAGGAGATCAAGGTGATCATGATGATGATGATGGAGACCAACAGCCAAAGGATCAGGTTCCTTCGTGGCTCGAGAAAGAAATTGGTGCAGAATCAGGTATAGAGGCACAAGAATTTGATGTGTCTACATTGTTTTCAGAAACATTAATAAATCCTAAGAGGAAGGCTAGAATAACTTCTGCCATAAGAAGAGATCCTGTGACAGGCAGGAGGACTGCACAGGTAGCACTCCCTACTGTGGATAAAGAAAAGGGTAAAATCGCTTTGGATGAATTCCAGATTAGCACAGTTGATCTTGGGTTTGCTAATGAAGATCAAGAGGGCCAGGAAGGTAAGGATATAATTGATTCATTAATCCAGAGGGTAAAAAGAGAAAAGGAGAAAAATAAATAGCACAAAGAGCACATTGCTCAGCTGCATACATATATAAAAGGGTTAATTAACCCTGATGATACATCAAGTGATAGAGCAGTCCCATTGACTGCAATTTCTCAGGAGGAGGTCAACAGGTTGAACCTCATGAGGCATGAATCAATAATAATGTTAAAGTGGATGTCATCCGCGCTCGATGGAGCTGAAGAAGTGGTAAAAGCCTCTTTGAAGAGGTGGAATTCTTTGGGCACCTCCAGGAAAAAGGTAGATAAACTGTAAATGGAGATTTGCAGGAGGTCATTTCAATTAGAAAAGGTCATGAGCATTTTGGATGAAATGAAGAAGATTGATCCACAGATTCTTAAAGAATCAAGTACTGAATAATAACACTACCCTATTGATTGATATCTAGAATAAAGACATCAGGTTTGAATGTGATGTGCTTAAAAGATGCAATAGTAAATTAAGGAATATCAGCATGAAGCTACATGATATGATGTCTCATGAGACTAAAGTTTTGGAAACATTAGAAGGAAAGACAGAGGGAAAGATAGAAAATCAAGATGAAGAGTTTGTCATCAAAGCTCTACATAGTAATTTCCAGCTAGTTGCTGAAGACCCCCTCAACCACCTGATAGAAGAAGTGCTGGATAAAGTAATGAGAATAAAGGTCAAAGTGGAAGATTATAATGAAACATCTAGCAACAGGATGAATAAATTGGAATCTCTCCAGAGCAAATATCAGGTGCATAAACATGCCATCGCCAAAGTGAGAACTCAGGATGGCGGAGAACTAGAGAAGATAGTGCAAGCATATGAGAATATCAGGACAGCTATGCAGGTCCATATTCAAAAAGACAATTATCATGATGATGAAGACAGTGAAGGCGTTGAATGTGATGATCATGACAATGAGGATGATGATGAAGATGCACCATAAAGAGAATATATGTATCAGGTACTTAGGAAGGTATAAGTTGCCTAGATGGTTGCCAGCTGGCAACCTGTGCCATGTGGAAAGGATTGACTTAGTCAATGAAATGTAAACCGTAGATCATAATAGATAAATCTTGATCATAGATCAATTGTAACGGATCCCTCACCTTGTTCTATAAAAGGTGCGGGGATGCCTCATTTTTAAACATTCAAAACTTAATTGAAATCTGTTTGCTGAAATATTCAGGGCTCATTTTAAAGTTGTTGTATACATATATGTTCTTGCATACATAATGAATGAGAAGACTCTTTGATTACAATCCATCATAAATCTTGAGTAATCAGTGTATGAATTCTTGATATATGCTTTGATTTGTTGCATCCCTTGGAGTGCATATTAGCTTGCATGTGTTGTCTACATACCTTTCCTTTGAAGTTAGCATCGACTGTATCTAGCTGTGGAATGTCCTGGTGAACATATGGTTTCATTTCTTCTCTTCATGACTATATCTGATGTATATGTGGCTAAATAGTTGAAGGTTCAACATTAATTGTAAGTATTTCTTTCAATTTCTTTCAATTTCAGAGCATGTCATCATCATAATTGCAAATAATTAAGAATCTTAAGCAAATAATACAAATATGTAGACATCTTGTAGATAACTGAACATATTCAACATATTTGAGGTTAAAGCATGTCAAAATGACAAATATCATGCAAAGATTTAAATATAGACATAATATTTGAAGCATATCTTGTATAGAATAACTCTCTGTGTAGCATTATTACAGGAAACATTATCTTACTGTGAGATCTATGTAAGGCCCCAAAATGGAAACAACAACACACATCGACCTCTGAGTAACGTCAGAAGATTAAGACCTAATCAACGGAGACTTGAGATCATGAATTCACTAAATTCATCGTATCTTTCAAGATGAATAAGGGTTAATGTGTACTTTTATTCTATGTTTGTTTATGACTAACATCATGATCAACACTTCCCTAGATCTTCATCTCTTCTAATATAGCATTTGCTTCCAAAGAATTTGAAATATTTTACTATAGGAATTCTTCCATACCACAATTCATAGGGAGTTTTAGTACAATTACCTTTCACTTGAACTCTATTTTGAATGTAGACAACAGTATGTATAGCTTCTTTCCAGAAAACTTCTGGGAGACCTCCTTCCTTCATCATTTTCCTATTAGCCTCTTAAACTATCATGTTCTTTCTTTTCACAACTCCATTCTTCTGAGGAGTCCTAGGTGCAGACAACTGTCTCTTTATTCCTTGCTCTTCAGAAGAAAATGTTGAATTCATTTGATGTGAACTCACCTCCTCTATCAAACCTCAATCATTTGATTTTCAACTCCATTTCATTCTCAAGCATTTCCTTGAAGGATTTGAATTTCTCTAGGGCTTTAGACTTGTCTCTTAGAAAAGTAACCCAAGTCATTTTAGAATAATCATCAATAAGAAACATGAAGTACATGTCACCTTGTAGACTTCTTACCCTTGTAGGACCACATAGATCCATATGTACTAGATCTAGTAAACTGGCAGAAAATTGCACTTTATTCTTCAAACTTGTTCTTGTCTACTTCCCCAACCGACATTCCTTACAAATGGTATTGGTGGGTTTCACAAGCTTTGGTAAATCTCTCATAGTCTGACCTGTACTTATCTTTACTAGATTATCAAAGTTTATATGACACATCCTTCTATGCCACAACCAACTCTCATATGCCTAAGCTAATAAATAGTAATTATTAGTTCCTCTTAAATGGTAAATGTTACCTCTAGTCTTCTTACTAGTAGCAATCAATGTTCTAGAGCTTTCCATGATTTTGCACCCATTGTCTTTGAATCTTAGATCATAACCTTTGTCTCACATATGACCCACACTCAAAAGATTATGTTTTAAACCCTTCACATATAGGACATTATTAGTGTTGTTCTTACCATCAAAAGAAATAGATCATCTTCCACAAATCTTACTAGTTGCATTATCTCCAAACCTAACCAGTCCTCCATCATACTTTTCCAAGACTACAAACTTACTTTTGTCACTAGTTATGTGATGTGAGAATCCACTATAAATGATCTATTTATCCTTATCTTTCTCAACCAGAACAGCTAGAGCACTTTCTTCCACTAGTTTTTTTTCCTTCACACAACTAACAGGATTAGTAGACATAGGCTCTTCTTTAATTGCAATAAACAAACACTCATTTGCACTAGTACTAGCATCATCAGATTCATCATGTGTCACACCTTCGTCATCTAGATCTCTAACATAATAGCATTTCTTTGGAACTCTAGGTCTACTTTCAAATTTCTTTCTATTCCTTTCAATTCTCTCCAGACACTTAGAGGCATAGTGACCTATTTTACCACATGAAAAACATTTAAAAGGTATTTTTCCTTTGAACTTAACGGTGCCTCTTTGCACTATGTCAACAAAATTTGCTTCAATTTCATCAAGGTCATCATCAAGTTCCACCTTATATTTCTCAACTCTAGAGATCTTTTCTGAAGTACTGGATTTGAAGGTAGTCTCAATCTTTAGCAAAGCATCACCAAGTTCTCTCATCTCAAAGGTTGTTAGCTTTCCTAGCAACTGATCCTTGCTGACTTCTTTCATAGTCATTACTTCTTCAATTTCTACGACCTTGTGACTGTAGGATTAAGGTAATGACTTGAGAATTTTCATCACAACTTCTTTCTGCTCAATAGTTCCTCCCATAGCATTGATTCTAGTAACAAGTTCATCAACCTTTTGCATGTAGGATGTTATGTTTTCATCTTCTCCCATCTTTAAGCCTTCATATTTAGCTTCCAGTCCCTACAATTTGGCACTTTTTACAGAATCATCTCCTTTATACATATTTTCCATCTTTTTCTAGACTTCTTGAGCAGTTTCAAGGTTCATGACCTTTATTAGGTTAGTGTTGGTTAATGCACTTAATAGAGCATCTCTAGCTTTTATGTTTAACTCATATTCCTTGATTTCATCTTTAGTTTTTAGACCATTCGGAGGCATGGTATATTAAATCTCTGTCACTTTCCATAATTTGTACCCAATACAAAGAAGATGGATTTGTTGATAACTGAGAGGGGGGGGGGTGAATCAGTTATCCTAATTATTTCTTCTTTTGAACTTTCTTATTAATCAATGTAGCATTGAATCAAACAAACAAACATTACCATGAAATGAAAAACACATGACACAGTATTTTTGACGTGGAAACCCTGTTAAGGGAGAAAACCATGGGGTGATTAACCCAAAGATTATTCTCTGTTAGAAGAATAAGGAATTACAAAATGGCACTTGCCAATTAGGGCTCACTGCCCGAGCACACTGCTCACAAAGAGGCCCACTGCCTACAAGGAGACACACTGTCTACAAAGTGATAAGAATCATAGTCTTGAACTGATTGGAAGCATCTACATATGCTGGAGTTCAGTTCCGGTTAGGCTCAGTACACTGATCTGCTGCACTTCATCTTTCCTCTGTTCTTTATTCTGCTATCCTTTCACATACCGGATCTTTCTTACTACTTCTGCTCTGTTCTACACTTATTTGCATACACCATCACACAATACCTATCTGCACAAATAAATCCATCCTCTATATATATCTGCACTAGTGATTTCATTATCTTTCTAGTCGGCACCCGGAATAATCTATCTTCTCACAAACTCTGTTCTGTCGGCTGAATCCTTGCATATCAAGTAATGCGGATCAAGCATATACTTGTAGATGTCATTCATCATGTCGGCCAAACATGATTCATGCCTTCACAACCTTTACCATCAATAGTAACACATCCGGAAAATAGTCTGATACTCTGTCAGTCAATTCTTCCTCTGTTCTCACTGTCTCTTAGGAATCCGGTACTCAACTATTCATATCTTTTTCTTTGTTCATCACCGGAGGCTAAATCCTTGGAATATACTACTCAAGGTAGTCCTCTTGATTTCCCCAAATCCGCACTGCACCAAGACACTTCCTCTGAGAGATCCGGACCAATCTGTCAGACCTTGCCACATGCTCTGTTCTTGTTCACCGGACCACAACAATCTTCATTATGACTTCCGGTAGAGACACACCATGACTTGCGGATATGTGGGATGACCTTTGTTGCCATCAATGACAACAACCATGAATCCATATAGTGTCTCTTGCCAACAATCTCCCCCTTTGGCATTGATGGCAACACTTAGTGAAAAATGACTAAGTGTTTACACTATGCTCCCCCTTGGCTGATGCTCTATCTTTATATACAATTTCTGGAACTCCCCCTTAGTTGGATTCCTCATTTTTCACTGCTCCTCACTCCCCCTTTGACATCAATGGCAAAGGGTAGGGTCCGCACACCAAAATTTTCAATAATTTTCTATACATAGCCGCATATTTACATACTCACATAAACTGAAGAATGTCTGCAAAAGATGTCTTTAGTTGGATCAGTTCTGTAGCCCAACTTTGCTTCATTCTATCCAAAATTGAAATGTGACCACTCAACAAAAATGCAAATGCATCTGCCCTTTTTAGATCTTTCGGATCACTTGTCTGGGCTGTGATTTGAGCTTCTGCTATGGCCTCATGCATGGCCTCTAGCTTAGGGACAATTAACCCCCTGAGCTCACTCAACCTGCTTATTCTATTTTTCCTTTCCTTCTCCAATTTCTTGATTTCACTCAAGACTGCAATAGTCTGACATTCTTGATTTGTTATAGAGGAAGAAAGAGGATCAAAACTTTGAGACAAGCTTAGTAGTGTGTCCTCTTGCTCTTTTATTTTCTTCTCAATGTCCACTGTTACCTTGGACCAGGAGATACAAAATTTGTATATTTCACCGCCATCCTTAAGAGCATTTTCTAAGCTCTTTATCCCAATGTTCATGTTTCTTCTATCATTAATGATCAAACCCTGAACCTCGGAGAACCTTTTATCCAAAAACTCCTTCCGGACCTTTTCTTCAGCTGATTTTTCTAGAGATTCAAAATGTGTACTAACACTGCTGACTAAGGTTTTGATATTACCGGAAGAGGAGGCTGTGGGATCCTTCTGAAAAGATGGCATGATCTTTTCCAGCACTCCGGATGCTACCTCCATAAGCTCACAGTCTTCCATGTGAGATTTCAGTAGTTTCTCTTTGACTTTCTCATTTGCAAATGAGGCTATTTTCATTGTTTGCACCGGTGACAAAGAGTCAAAATCTAATGGTCCTTTTAGCAGGTCCGGTTCATCAATTTCTATAGCGGCTTTTGTCAAGAATTCTTGAATAGTTTGTGCAGTGTCTGTTGCCGGAGACAGATGTTTCTTCTCTTCTATAGTTTTGTCCTTTGGAATCTTTTCTCCTTCCACACTCTTACCACTTTCAGTTGTGGTTTTCTCTGTTGGAGTCTTCTCTTTTTCTGCATCCTCGGTGCTGTCAACCTCTTTTTTTTTTACTATTGCTTCTTTCTCCTGTAGTTTCTCTTCTTATTGGGATCCGGAGACTGTAGGGGAAACCGGAGGAGAGATGTTAGTCTGTTCAAGGGCCACTTCTTCCGGAGCAGATGATTCCAAGTCCACAGCTGTTTCTGCACCTAAGTCCTCTACAACAGGAAGATTAAACCTTTTGAAGGTTTTCTGGAGAATCTCTTTAGTGTCCTTGGCTACCTTGTCGGTCTCACCAAGCATAAGCTGATTCATCCTTGCTTTGCTCCTGAATTCATCCTTGCAGTCTTTGAATACCATGTTCATTGTTTTGTGATCAATTGAAGGATATAGTTGAATAGCTATCTGTTCTCTAATCTCAAGGTCTTTTGCCATGGCATTGTTCTTTCTTATTTCTAATTCCTTCTCTAGACTCTTAGGAATTTCGGAGATAATCTCAATAAAAGCTTTATTGTAAATGTTCAGGTACCTGATTGTAGCTTCCTGCAGGATCTTCTGATCTGCCTCATTGTAGTCATCATAGAATTCAGCTACTGGTTGAAGGTTCCCATCCACAGTGACTGATTTGACTACACTGTCTAGAGACAGAGTGGGCTTTTCAACAAATTCCTCTGCCATTTCTTCCTTGTCTTGGCATATGGAGGGTTTACCAGATCCTTTCTTCTTCTGCTTCTTTATTTCTTTTACTCCCTCATCTGACTCAGTTTCCTCTTCATCCTTTTGGCTTTCATAAGCCCTTGTGGCTTTTGTCTTAGATCTTTTACCGATGCCTGGACTTCCGGTTTTGAACTTTTGGTTGTGGGAGGTGCAGACCTTTTTGATGATCTGGTCCGGGTGGAAGTTTCAACGGGAGCACTTTTCTTACTTTTCTTTTTTGCCTCTTTCTTTTCTTCCTCAGCCTTTCTCCTCTTTTCCTGGTTGGCATCAAGTGCCTCCTTTGGAATGCCTAGGCCTTGAGCAATATGCTCTACTTCTTTTCTCACCTTCCTCTTTATCTCAGGTTCTCTGAGTTCCACATGAATTTTCACACTCAATTCCTCAAATGTTCCAAACCTTTCTGCCTTTGGATCTTTAGGCTGACTTAGCATGTGTTGAACATGCAGCTCCACTATCTGTTCATCTACTTCATACCCCATGGCATGATCCACACAGTTCTTAGTTCTACTGCCTCCATTAGACACTGATCTGTTTCTACCATGAAGCATACTGTGTCTTTGTACTTTTCAACAAGGGATTGGGGTATTCTTTCTCTTGCATGCATCATGCTTTGGAAGTTCTTGAAATATCCCCATAGAGCTGTATTTCTTGCTTTAGCATCCCCAAGTCCATGCAAATAGTCTCTGATTTGGATGGCAACCGGTCTGTCATTCTGCCATATCCATCCACTGGATCTGGGAAGCTCATTCATGTAGTAAAAGAAGAGACAAAGGATCAGATTGCCATACTTGAAGGAGTTTTTCTTGTCCTTCTTAATCTTCTGCAGATTTTCAAAAAGTTGGTTTACAAGAAGCTCACACAAGTCATAGTCTGCATTCTCCTTTAACATTTGATAAGCTGTGTAGATTGTAGTTCCCAGTACTGAATTTTCCCTACTGGAGTGATAGATTTTGTAACCAATTATCATAGATGCAAATTTGACATCCGGTTCAGTGATGTCATCAACTGTCATAGCTCTTTTGTCAAACTTGGATCCGGTTGCATCACTAACTATCTGATTTTTGACAGACTTCAGAACAGGTAATCCACCGGATGAGTGCAGACCGGTTACAGCCCTAATTGCATCTTTGGTGATTTTGAAGGGCTTGTTCAACCATAGG
This sequence comes from Cunninghamia lanceolata, assembly GCA_027924645.1. Taxonomy (NCBI): domain Eukaryota; kingdom Viridiplantae; phylum Streptophyta; class Pinopsida; order Cupressales; family Cupressaceae; genus Cunninghamia; species Cunninghamia lanceolata. Next base: position 10,169,388 of record BSBN01000306.1, on the reverse strand, counting down.
AAGTTGTCATGTACTCTACTTAGTACATACCGGACCCATTCATCTTCTTCAAAACAGGGGAAATGAATGCACTGTGCAAAGTGTTTGTCCCGGATGGCTTTGTACTGAGGTTTGATCTCAAAGGAGTCATCTATCAATTGTTTGTGATAGATATCCATCAGTTTTGATTCTCCAAAGTCTTCAAAATTCGCATGGATGTAAACCCTAATATCTTCCGTATGCAATACACCATGTGGAACACTAGAGAAGGCTCCTAGTGGATCTACCTCCAAGGATTTGTAAGGATGTTTCTTGAATGTGGGACGAGGTCTATCAGAGATCTTAACTATATTCAGAGTGGCCATTTTTCAAAGATTTGCAGGGAGATATTGAAAACAAAAAATACCTTATGCGCCTTCGGTTATTTGGATTGATTTATGTATGTAGTAACTTCTGTAGGTGATCTTCAGTGAACTTGATGAATTTTGTCGCAGAGCTCCACTTTTCGCTTCTTCTTGGGTGTGGAATGATCAAGTGATTATTGAGAAATCCCTTATATCGTTTCGCAAACCCTAATATCTATTTGCAATAAATGCTCCACCTATATTATTCCGGTTGGCCTTATCCGGAAAGCTTGGAGTATCCTGGATCAGTCCTGATCTATGAACATCATGCAGATCTTTCAATCATGAATAAATCGAGATGACACATTACAAGAACATCCCAAACATTCTGTCCAGTCCGTAAAGTAAAATAATGTACTTCCGGATCTCTCCGGACCCTTTTGTAGTCCTCTGTCATTCTGGAGCATCTCCCGGAACAGGTCTTACTTGATCGATCACAACTTCTTTACATCTTCATGCGGATCTCTAAAATCTTGTCTAGATCATCTCAGGACTTATATCTTCAAACCCTTTACTCCGCATCTTGTGTCATATCCAGCATCACTTGATTGGCTGGGGGAACAGGATTTTCTTTGAGTCTCCCCCTGAGCCAGAGCTCACTTTTTAATTTCTGGAAGAAATATCAGCACCAGAGTCTGGTGTAGATCCAACCTCTACATTCTCTGAACTTTTCTTCACCCAAATCTTGTTCATCTGATTCCTAACTTCATCCACATTCATCTTTTGTTTACCCTTGTCTTGATTCTGATTGTATACCGGACCTCTTTTGTCCTGATTCTTGCTTCTACAGACTTTTGCACTATGACCGGACCTATTACAGATTTGGCAAATAACATTTCTTTGCATATTTGACTGATAACCTCTTGATATGCATTGATTAGCCATATGACCTACTCTATTGCATGCAAAGCATCTACCATTGAATGATTTGTTTATTTGCATATTTCTGCATTCATGAGACTTGTGTCCATACCTTTTACAGTTAAAGCACTGTCTGGAGAAGGATGAATTAGTCTGATTCATTCTCTTCCTGCACTGATTAGCTTTGTGACCAAAGTGATTGCAGCTGTGGCAGTATCCATTGAAGGATGGATATCTTTGAGCATTGGGCTGTCTTACCGGAGGTCTTCTAGGCCTATTCCTTGGAGTTTCTGATCCAAAATTCTTTTGACCGGATCCGGAGCTTTCTCCTTTCTCATATCCCAAACCATACTTGTCATCTGTCCTCTTTTGACTTCCAAGAAGTACTTCAAGTTGGGCAGAACTTATCTTGAATTTTTCTTTATATTCATTTGCTATTTGAAGATCTCTTTTGAGAGAGACAATTTGATCCTCAAGTTTTTCTTCATTATTTTTGGCCTCTTCAAGATCAGATTCAAGATGTCTGATAATTCTATCCATCTGGTGGCATTCTTCTTATTTCTCTTTAAGAGATTGTCTTAGATTGTCTTTAGCTTTTCTTTTTTCTTCAATCTCTTGAGTAAACTTTATAGTTCCTGATTCCATTTTATGTCTTAACATAATGACTTCTTTTGATAACTTTTCACATAACTTGGTTTTCTCAGTCAATTCTTCATTTGTATTGCTTTCTTCACTTTGTCTTGCCAATTGTTGGAGCAGCTTCTTTCTCTTTTTCATAGAGAGACTTAATTTGTCCTTTAGTTCTCTCATGAATTCATCAGCATGTTTGAGTCTTTCCTTTAATTCATTGACTTCAGAGTTTGACTGTTCAAGATCCTCAAGGGTAGTCTTGAGTTGCTCCCTTAAACCATATGCATCCATTTGAACTCCCAGATCTTCCTCAAGCTGTTAGGCTCTATTAGGAGGAACTTAGCTCTGATACCAATTGTTGATAACTGAGAGGGGGGGGTGAATCAGTTATCCTAATTATTTCTTCTTTTGAACTTTCTTATTAATCAATGCAGCATTGAATCAAACAAACAAACATTACCATGAAATGAAAAACACATGACACAGTATTTTTGACGTGGAAACCCTGTTAAGGGAGAAAACCACGGGGTGATTAACCCAAAGATTATTCTCTATTAGAAGAATAAGGAATTACAAAATGACACTTGCCAATTAGGGCTCACTGCCCGAGCACACTGCTCACAAAGAGGCCCACTGCCTTCAAGGAGACACACTGTCTACAAAGTGATAAGAATCACAGTCTTGAACTGATTGGAAGCATCTACATATGCTGGAGTTCAGTTCCGGTTAGGCTCAGTACACTGATCTGCTGCACTTCATCTTTCCTCTGTTCTTTATTCTGCTATCCTTTCACATACCGGATCTTTCTTACTACTTCTGCTCTGTTCTGCACTTATTCGCATACACCATCACACAATACCTATCTTCACAACTAAATCCATCCTCTATATATATCCGCACTAGTGATTTCATTATCTTTCTAGTCGACACCCGGAATAATTTATCTTCTCACAAACTCTGTTCTGTCGGCTGAATCCTTGCATATCAAGTAATGCGGATCAAGCATATACTTGTAGATGTCATTCATCATGTTGGCCATACATGATTCATGCCTTCACAACCTTTACCATCAACAGTAACACATCCGGAAAATAGTCTGATACTCTGTCAGTCAGTTCTTCCTCTGTTCTCACTGTCTCTCAGGAATCCGATACTCAACTATTCATATCTTTTTCTTTGTTCATCACCAGAGGCTAAATCCTTGCAATATACTACTCAAGGTAGTCCTCTTGACTTCCCCAAATCTGCACTGCACCAAGACACTTCCTCTGAGAGATCCGGACCAATCTGTCGGACCTTGCCACATGCTCTGTTCTTGTTCACCGGACCACAACAATCTTCATTCTGACTTCTGGTAGAGACACACCATGACTTGCGGATATGTGGGATGACCTTTGTTGCCATCAATGACAACAACCATGAATCCATATAGTGTCTCTTGCCAACAGGATTTTCATGCGTATCTTCCAGGTCAGATAATTCCTTCCATCAAACTGTGGAGCTTCCTTCTTGTATGACATTCTGGATCTTCCTCAAACTGTTAGACTTACCTCCAAGGAACCTCGCTCTAATTCTAATTGTTGAAATACACCAGACAACTAAGATGGGGGGTGAATCAGTTGTCCCTAGAAACTTTGAACAATTATGAACATCAACTCTTCACACACTTATTTATTGTTGTTCAGATTTAACAATGAAAGCATGAAACAAGAAGCTCAACACAATAACACATGAGACACCAAATTTTATGTGGAAAACCCTATAAGGGAAAAACCATGGTGGGTGTTAGCCCACAAGATATATAAGTTATAGAAATACCAAAAAATAGAGGCTCACTACCTTAGGGCTTACTGTCTGAATTGCTCACTACAAATGTTGAGGCTCACTACCAAGAGGTGGTGAATAGATTTGGTAGCATCTACTCCATGCTTGGATTCAGTTCCATTAAAGCATAGTATAACTCTTCTGCTCTACTCTTTTACACCTTCGCACTTATCTCCTCATTCTTGAACAAGGACAACTTTTTCACAACTGTAATACATGCTTTTATACAATTCATCAACCTTGGAATGTACATCAAGGTCAGCATTACATTCATCAACCATTGGAACATTCTCCAAGGTCAACATTACAATAGTGCAAAGAAATAGGTCTGGAACTAAACAAGATTTTCTAAGGTAAATATGTATGCTGATCACTTTATGCCTTAGCTAGGACTCAAATGCAATCTTTCACACCATGACACTCTTACACAATCTTCAATGCATCTTTGCAAGAAGTGAAAATAACCAAGTCAACCAAGACTAGTGTTAACACTGGGTCTTCAAAGAATAGACTTCATCCATGATCCAAATTTCTCTTTGTGGACCAATCCAAAGGTAGGAACATGATTAGGAGACATCCACAAGCACATTGTAATCACCAAGAACAACTGCATGATCTCTAACCACTCTGTCAAGAAGATTCTTCAAACCAGAGCACAAGAACAACACTATCAACCACTATCATAAGGAAAGGATAGATTACAGACCACTAAATCATGAACCATTGTAGTTGAAGGAACTTATCATCATTCCAAAATTAATTGTAGAACCACATATCATAATACTTCAATGTGGAGGAATGCAGAGAAAAATACCTTCTCCATGTCACCAATGAATACTTAGAAAAAACAACTTTTATTCTGGTGAACATAACTCCCTCAGATCTTCACGCCGGAGGCTCAAAAATTGAGATATAGCATCTTTAGACATGCCTCTAAATAACTTCCAATCCACAAACAAAGATATTCATTCTACTGGAAATGTGGAGCAATCTACCAGACTGTTCTTCAGTAAACAAAGATACTCTTCCACACACTGTTTCCACCAGAGGAGCAAATTTTCTCAAAAGTACTTGGAAACTCAATATCTAGATCACTTAATCATTTTCTCCAACACTTCCATGAGCCAATACAAAGCATCTAACTTATCAAATTAGGATCACATTTGACATCAATGACAACACAGATATGTTGACATCAATGACAACACCAGTTAGGCACATAATTGCAACAATGGTAGGTGGATGGAATGGCTGACATGGCATGTAACCATGGTCGGCCCAGGAGAAGATTATATGGAAGGTCAAGATCAATAACATGACATAGAGAGAGCATGGTGAGCTAGCCCATCTTGATAGGGAGGCATATGGTACCTTTAGACTCTCTTTCTATGTTGTCATATGCCTTGATGGAGATGACCAAGGATTCTAATTCTAGCGCTGAATACCCCATGAGTTTTATGAATTTTAACATACATATATTCAAACTAGATCCATTATCCAAGAGTACCCTCTTGATTTTGTGGTTGGCAATCTTTGGACTTTGATATGGAGTGCTTTATTATGAGTGGGATTGATGGGTGGCATATCGCCGTGACTAAAGGTGAGATGGTAGGATGAGGATAGTTGAGCCATGAGGTTTTGGAATTGAGCTAGTGGTATGTCAGTGGGGACATGGGACACTTGAAGAGCCTTGTCAAGTATTTTGCGGTGGATGGTGGATGTCTTGAGGAGTTCCAAGATGGATATTTGTGTGGGGGTTTTCCCAAGATGGTCAAGGAGGTTATATTCAGGAGCAGTAGTAGTGGAGGATGGGGATAGTCCCTTTATGATTACACACCCACATCGAGTAGTAACAACACATTTGGGGGTGGTATTTTTGAGCTTGATGGTGGTGACATGAGTAGAATCAAAATCAATTCAACCTATTACATTTTCATAAGGAGGCAGAATGTTGTTATAGTTGATGTTGTTGGCTTGGTTGCTGGGATTGGTATTGGAGGATGACGGTTTGGATGTGGTTTGGTTGTTATTGTGGTGGGGAAGAGGTTCTTGGTACACACCTAGGCCATCATTGGGTGATGTGTTGTTATTTCCTTCTATTTGGATATCACTGCGATCGACAAGGTCTTGGATATAGTTTTTCAATTTCTTACATTTTCTCGTGGCATGGCACTTTATGTGATTATAATCACAATATTAATTTTCTTGATACTATGCAGGTTTAGGTTGGTTTCCATCAAATGGTTTTGTCATGGGTAACTCATCCATGTTTCCTTGGAATAACTTTTGAAACACAACCTCAAGTGGTTCACCTAAGGTTGTATACTTGTGTTTTAGATTGTTAGGGGGATTCTACTTTGGAGGAGCAGATGGAACCGAGACATTATTTGAAACATTTTGGACTACATTTGTCTCTTTTGGTTTAGGAGCAGCAATTTGGATATACTTGGAACTGGTAGCACCATCTCTTACGATGTTTTTGTTTTTAACCCAAAATTTAGGTTTGTCATTGGATGATTTGTCGTTGTCATTCTTGTTGTAGATTTTGACTAAACCTTTTGCAATAAGGGCCTTTTCAATGGTGACTCCTTTTTCTATGATTTCATTGAGAGTTGATGCACAATGTACTTGCATGGGGAAGGCCATTTCTTGGTTGAGATTTTGGATGAAAATGTGAATGAGTTTTTTTTTGGGGGTTGTCCAAAGTAGCCTACTAGTAAGGAATCTCCATCTTTGTAGGTAAGAGGCAAGACTTTCACCACTTTGTTGTTTGGTGTTGCAAAGGTCAGGCATAGTGATTTCATGCTCTACATTGTATGAGAAGTGCATGACAAATTTCTCTGAAAGATTGGTGAATGTTGAGATGGAGCCATAAGGAAAGTGCATAAACCATTCAAGGGCTTGTCCTCCTAAGCTTTATGGAAAAATAAAAAGAAGTAATTGGTCATCAAAGATTACTTCTTGGCATTCCATGAAGAACTTCTTTTAGTGGTAACGAGGGTCTCCCTTTCCTTTGTACATATCAAATTTTGGCATTTTGAAAATGTTGAGGAAAAGGTGTGATGGTGATGTTTCTATCAAATGGATAGGGAAATAAGTCTTTGAACTTATAATGTTTCTTTTGGGTCCCTAGTTGAATGTTTTTAGTGCATTTTTCATTTCTTTCCATTCCTGGTCGAAAGGATTAGCAAGAGGTGGTTGTGGCATGTGTGGGGGCTGTTGTGATGATGATTGTTGATGTTGGGGATGGATGTATGGAGGTGGACCCATAGTTTGCGTATAAACATGGGACCCATATGAAATGTTTTGTTGGTTTTGGAGTGGTGGTTGTTGTTGAGTGAGAAGATTGATATATATGAGTGGGGTTGGTATAGCTCATCAAGGGATTTTGTGTTTGGATGGATGGATTATCAATTTGGATGGGTGTTAGTGTGTGGGTGGTAACACCGTTTGAGTGATTATTGAACTTTGAGGGATGTTCAAAGGAGGAAAGGGTTGAGGAATGAGGTTGGCATTGGATGGGTCTCAAGGAATGTTGGTCATGTTTTGTGGGATGACCATTTTTGGATTGGTGGGCATGTTGGGATCAGGCATCATATGAGAAGGCATTCTATAAGGTTGCTCTAATACTTTTGGTTATGATACAACATTACACTCTATGTTTTGATCAAGGGTGTGGACGAAGTTAGTGTTGGATGCATAGCTAGCCCATGGGTTGTCATAAATGGGTTCATTGGGATTAGGGACATGTCCACATCACTAGTATAGAAACAATAATATATGATTAAAAAAATACTAAAAACTACATATAAATGACTAAACATGGTCACGTGGCCATTAGTAGTTTATTTCCAGTCATTTATAATGTGACCAAATTGATTACTAAACCATTTTTAGTCATTTACTAGTTGTTTTGATTGATCAATTTGGTAGTATATTTAGTTGTTAATTTAGTCATTGATCATTCTTAACTAGTCATTTATTTAGTCATGGTAATCATTTATTTATTTAGTCATTGTAATCATTAATTGCCATCAATTGGTAGTATATTTAGTCATTTTTATTCACTAATTTCCATCCATTAGTAGTGTATTTAGTCATTTGTATTAAAACTGATTTCTATCCATTGGTCATATATTTAGTCATTTTAATCATTATTTTTCCATCAATTGGTCATATATTTAGTCATATTTATTCACTAATTTCTATCAATTGGTAATATATTTAGTCAATTTAATTATTAATTGACATCAATTAGTAGTATATTTAGTCATTGTAATCAAGGGGAAGAAGCATCACCATAAGATCGCATCAACCATTTTGAAGCATGCACAATGAAATAGCTTTGAGAAGGTAAAAATAGCTTGTTTTATTGATAAAAAATGCTTACAAATAACATACAAATCTGAAAATAAGTTACAATTATTTCTCTTTGCTAAAAAAACCTTCATGATTACAATACATAGCTCAAACAATGAGCAAGAAACTAATTTTCTGAGTTACAATGCACCAAAAGATAGAAAGAAGCTTGTTTCTGCTTAAAATGCTTTTCCAAAAGTGAAAAGAACTGAGAAAAAATGAAAGTAAACTCTACTTTAGACTATCCTATTCTAGAGAAAAAGTAGGACTTTAGGACTTTAATTTTTGGAATTTAATACTTCCATATACCTTCCACAAAAGTAACTTGTCATTCCTAACAATAAAACTGAGTTGTTACAATATATATTGATCTCTACTACAAAAGAAAAAGATCTATTAATAATATATATAGTTTTTGAATCTGATAATTTGGTTGCATAGTATATCTCCTCATTTGGAAAAAGGATTGTGAAATTAACAAGGAAATGTGGCCTACTAACAACTTTTTTCCTAATTATCAATTATCTAAAATTTTCAAGAAGGCTTTCAAGACTTGGATTGCCAATTCAGTGTCACAAAAGTGGCATCCAATGTCAGACATATAGTTGTCACAAAGAATCCAAACATTTTTTCATCCACCATGTATAGGCTCTGAAATGACTACTCTCAAATGCTTAGTAAAGGTAATCCCTCAAAATTTACCAAAGTAACATCAATTTTTAGCTGTAAAAATCATTCTCAACCTTAGTTGTTCCAAATGTTCAATTGGTTTTCTCAAAGAAGTAGAAATATCCCATATCCTTGGGAGGGTCAGTGGAAACAACTACTTTATAGTCATTGAAAATGATCCACCTTCCCTCTTTAAATATGTGAGCTACATAGTGTCCACATTGAGTAGAAGTGCCAATGTGGCTTACAAATCCCATAAGCCTATATTATGTTTTAGCATAAGAGATAACATGAAGATCTTTTAGTAACCAACACGTGATGGAGATAAAAATTATAAAATATTCAACACCAGTGGAAATTACATTGAATATATATTATCAGGATAATTTAAAAGAAATGAAAGAGTATCCTTGAATCCTCACATGCCATGTCTTCAAATTATGTTCAAATGAGGTATTTTTCAATAGCTAGAAATGGAAAGGAAAATGCCACCTAGTATCCTTTATCATTTCATAACAAAATAAATTTAGAAGTCTATCCTTTTGATGCCTAAGAATATACCCTAGTGAATTACAGTTTCCATTAAATATTAAGAGTTCAAATTTCATTAAAATAACATCGTAGATAATTGGAACCAGAATACATGCATAGAGTATAGATCAATCATCCTCACTTCAAACAACAATTAAATGGAGAGAATTTTTGTTACATTCACATAAATATCTCAAGGAAAAAACTAATGCAAATTTCTCTTAACATACCTTGGATAAATCAACAATGTCTACATACAACAAGTAACATGCACCATATAACAAGTATTGCATGGAAACATTATTTCCCTACCTAAGGTTCAGTAGACATCTATAGAACAAATATAGCAAGTTTTAACATAACTTTACACATTTCTAGCACAAATATAGCCAATTTTAACATAAAAACTAGATGAGTTGAGATGAGATGACTTGCAATATCATCTACACCAAATTGATCTATGGGACCTATCAAAGTGTATTTACTTGTTTGTTAGATTTCTCTTGGCCCAACTGAGTACTAAGTCACATCAACTTCGATGTGAAACAAGAAGCACTTTATTTTGGAGTGTGAAACATATGGTGACTTCTGAGCTAGTTATGTGGATACTTTAGCAGTGGATTCATTGGAGATTTATTTCAATATCCTTATTATCACTGGTAGGTGACATGTATACCTATTGTATGTCCCACCTTCAATCTCTACCCATGCATAGCTAGAATTGATACAAGTATAACTTGTTTTAGAAAAAGAATAAATGCCTCTAGCACAAATACAACTAGTGAAAATAAAATTGTAGCATAATATCCAATACAGACATAGCTACTATGTCACAAAATTGTACACATGGCCAGTTCTAACATTGCAATAATTGTATGGAATTTTAGTGAATAATAACAGTTAAAAGATAGCTAATTCTAGCATAACATTGTAGTGACCTCTTATATCAACAGTAGCAAGTAAAATGTAAAACCAAAGTAATTTGCACACAACAAATATCTGAGTCATTGTTTATCTCCTAAAAACTAAAGAGATGAAAGTGTTATGGTGGACTTACTTCCTTTTGCATCAGGTAATGCCTGCTCAAATGAAGAAGCAACACCACTAGAGCTAACATCCATCTCAATTGTACTTACAAATACGCTTCACGATATGCTTCATACAGTTTCCAAAGGCATTCCTACAAATGTCGTATCACTTGACCAGTAGAGTCATATAAGAAAATAAAAAATAGATAGTTATTATACTTGATTCCTTATGTGTATCAATTTGTATGTAACACATATTAGAATATCTCTTAAATAAAAAATGATTAAACACTTGCCACAGAATACAAAAGGATAAATTTTTTGAGAATTCAATACTAACCCAACTCACATGCCTTCTTCAATATTTGTTGGTGAGACCTTATCACCCAATCCAACTACAAACCACATTTTCAAGGACCAATCATGCATATATTAAATATAAATATGTCCAAATTTGATGGAAATGTTGGCTCTATTCATAGCAACATTGAAGTTTGCATGAAGATTCTCTAAAATACTATTCCATGAAGCTAGAGGCTTTGTGAAGGAGCATCCCAACAATAATATTTTGAATATAGTCTATTTCGATTGTTTGATATAAACCATTTGATGCATCTACAACAATAGAAGTAATATAATGTGGAAGTAAAAACAAATATAAGTCACCTTGGCAATTTGTTTAACATTGATAACATATTTTGCATCCTTAGTATTTGGGTTTATTATCTTGGTACACCTTTCCACCTGCACAACAGAAACAAGAACTGACAAAATATACACTGACTAACTCAATGCATTTTATAAACATTCCCTAAACACTTTACCTCTCCTCATCAATAACAACATATATACTAAATGGTTGATCATAACTAAAATCAGAACCAAAACAGATAGCATACCAAAAAACTTCACATATTTACATATATCTCCTCTATAGAAGCTAAGAAAACTCTCTACATGGATTACTAAAGCCATGAAAACAACCTTTTCCTTTTATAATAGTTTTCCTACACACAAAAAGTTAGTATTTTGGACTTCTATTCACATCATGGTAGAAGAGAGTGAAAGAATAAATTAAAAACCCTAATAATTATCTAGTTGGCTTCATTTTATTAATAATGTAACCAAGAGTTTTTCCTAGTTTATCTTAGACAACGTTGAAGGTGTAAAATTCTAGGATGGCCAATACACATACTTTGACAAGAGCTAAGCAAATGGATTAACAGTAAAGCAACTCCATTGATTCTTGATAATGGAACATTAGATGGAGGATAGGTTTTCATATTACTCCAATATATCAATTTAAGACTTTTAGCCTATTGAATTGCTCTAAAGTTTAGACTTTACAGTAACACACTATCCATTCTAATTTTAAAGCACCTAGTTTCCATTTTATCTTCAAGATTTTGCAAATTGGTGAGACAATGAAGGTCACGTCTAGGTTATCATTTATCTTGGATAGCACAAAAAATGAATTTCTAAGAATGGTGTGGGGAGGTTTTTGATAATAAATTTCAAGATGGCGCTGACAGGAACAAAATGTTGCAAGCCATTCATCCAAATATTTTAAAGAATGGTGTTTATCTCAATTTGCTTGCACCTGATACCAACCTCCTACACAATCAAATAAACTCCAAATAAATATGGACCATGTAAGTCATGTTTCTCCAAGCTTCATGCATTTATGAGATGGCAAATATCTCATGAAAATTATATTATACAGTTTTTTTTCTGGAAACTTTATTACTCTATCTCATGGACTATGAAAATCTCATGTTCATCCTCATTAAAAGATCTAAAATTCTAATAAAAATGAAATCTATGACATTGTGTATTCAACATTCAATATCAACCATTGAAAATTGAATTTCAAAATTAACTGAAACACTGAAATATAAATTTGAAATTGTGAAAATGAATATCTGATTGTTATGTTATCAATGGTCATGAAAATAAATGTGCCTTAACATCTAGGGGATGTTTGATCATCACTCAAGTTCCCTCTTATAATAGGAAACATCCAGGGGATGCCAAAATATATTGAAATGTCCCAAAGAGATGAGAAAAATTTTAGCAAAAATGGGGGACATGGGGAGTGTCCCATCTGCATCCCTAAAGTATTTGGGATAGCCATAGAGGGCAACAGATGTGTCCCAAGGACACCACATGTAACTCAATAAAAACATAAAATGTTTTTAAATATTAAATACAAAAATATGATCTACATGACAAAAGCTTTTGATCACAGTGTAATTTTATTAAAAATAGCCCTTTGTTAGTTAGGTCAGTTGTGTAATGACTCCAGTGGCCCCAATTTGGTCACACTTCACAAGGGAACAATGGATATTATAAGAAAAATCACAACAAATGGCATTGCAAGTCTTCTCACAACCTAAATTTTGCATATTGTCTACCATATTTAACCTAAAAAAAAATAAAAAAGACTTACAAAATGGAGATCTTAGTTTTCCCTCATCCAGTAGTTCCCTTAGATCCTTCTGTTATGTGGTAAATTTTCTTAATTAGAAATTATGTGTCCAAATTTCAATGAAGAGACAACACAAATCCATGTATCTGAAAGGTATTTTAGTGCCATAACATTCTTAAATTCAACGACGGACGATTTCCACAAGGCTGGCAATTTAGCAGAAAATGACCAAAACAAAAGGCCACTAAATTTTGTTAAGAAGAGTTGCAATGAAAATCTCTTTAGACAAATCATCGTATAGCAAAGGGGTTCCATGGGACTTACATCTCTTTAATCTCTATCATTGCATCCTAGTTTTTTTGTATGGCTGCCCTTGCTATATTCTCTATAAGATTGAACCCTCATTTTACCTAAAAATGATAAATTCAAAACCACATGATCTATCTTTGAAAACCCTTTTATCTAAAGAATTAATGGAATATTTCTGCATGTTAAAAAAAAATTAAGGAAAGAGACAATGTAAATATTTTGCATTGAAATAAATTTTGGCATACTTTTTAAAAAGGCAGTAATGGCATTTCAATTTTTCTATGGTTAATGATATTGCAGCAAAAAAATTTTAGGTTTTGTGGTAGAAAAACAAATAACTAATGCAAATACCTTTTTTTTAAAAACTGATTTCCTCCACAGCCAAGGATCAATTTCTCAGAAGGAGATTCTTTTGTTTTTTGTTCACGCTCCCTCACCTCAAATATTGCAATTTGATATGCTCACCTGAGTTATTTTCTTTCATCCATTTTCCTTTTACTTGTCCAGTGGGGGACATTTAAATGACATGAGACTTTATTTGACAGCTTCAAGAAGACCATTCAGTCAGTACAAACCTTCAACAAGAGCTTTCAAACCCTCATGGCAGCGCAACAAAGGCAAACAATGAGAAATGATGAAAGTGAAATCAAGTTTAGGGTTGCTTTCCTTTTGTTCAAAATGCCCTAGCTGATGAATTAAGTCATTTTTTACTTTTATTTTAGGGAAAACTAGAAATTGGAGTTGGGAAATTTGCTATTAAGCCTCCTGCCAATAATTTCTCAATTTGAAATATTTTTTTTTACTTACCCACTTTAATATCATATTGTCTAATTTTTATTTGTGTGACTAATTATTTAGTTGTGTTTTTTACCCGATAATCAAATTAGTCATTTATAGCTATGTTGCAAAAAAATAGTAGAATTTAGTCATTTTTAGTTGTCATGACTAAAATTTTTAGTCACATAGTCATTTATTTTCCAAATTATAATAGTGCATGGTTGATCGTGAATGGGTGATGGTGGTTTGTCATGGAAAACAGTTTTAAGTGTGTCATGATCATATGAGTATGTGAGACGTGCGCCATGTTTAATGAGATGTTCAAGGAATTGGTTGAATTTGTCATCCAATCCTCTTTCATTAAGGAAGTCGATGAAGGTGGGAGAGTACATGTGATGGTGGTGAGTGGATGCTTCACCCATTTTGGGCTGGTTGACATATCCCTACATATTACTCATGGTAGAATCATGAGGAGAGAGGGGTTGGTAATGAGAGTCCATTCCTCTCCTAGCTTGTGATTGCATGATGGGAGGCATAAAAGAGGAACTTGAATGAGATTTGGATGGTGAGGTACCAATGATGATGGATGGGGATTGACTTTAAGTTCACAATATAGATCAAAATGATTGAAAGATCAATGATTAATCCTATATACTTAGAGTGGACAAAGAGCCTAAGTAAAAGGATGATAGGATTATCTTACTTGAAGTAGACAAGGCACACCAAGAAAAATGGGATTTATTGAAATCAACTAACTTAGGAGTTGTCTAAGTTCCCAAGCTAATTTATTCAAGAGGGTTATGATGTCTAATTTATACTAAACTTAGGATAGACAATGTCTTAAGATTAACATAAACAAAAGGATGATTTGATCTAGATTCTAATATTAGGATTCGGATGTGATTTGGATTGATATGAAGATAGGGATTAATTTTGGATTTAGATAATAAAGATGTGATTGGATAAGGATGATTGATTCTGAATGATTAGGGTTGATCATGGGATTGATTAAGGATGTTAATGGATGATATGGATGGATAAGAATTGAGTTGATTTGAGGATAATGATTGATTATTGATTGATAGGGATTGATTAAGGATGATAAGGTTGGTTAAGGGTGAGGATTGTTTATAGATGATGGTCAAAGATTTGACTAAGGATGGATCAAGGATGATGATTTATCATTACAAAGATGATGCTAGATTGTTGCCTAAGGATGATGATTATGGATGGAAAAGGCTGGATGGATTAAGAATTTGATTATGGATCAATCAAGGATGGATAATCAAAGAGTATGATCAACTATGGAATAAGGGTAGTGATTAATGAAAGGTGGTGATGATTAAGGAAGATGATTAAGAAATAGATTATGGGGCTAATGATGGGCTAGGACTAATTAACCATTGATGACTTGGATAATCTATGAACTAACAAGGATGATGGCAAGGATAATGATCAATAATTATAGTTGGATCAAAAGCTAAGAGGGACAAATGGACATGGATATGCCTAAGGTGGAATGCAATGTCAAGGGATGATGTGGAAAGAGTATTTTTGACAACCAAAAGGATAAAATTTTGATTTTTTGATGTCTTTGACAAATGGGTGATGATTTAATCAACTGGGCACTGATTCAGAAACTAAGTCCTGATTCAAAAAATCAGTGTTGTTTTGTAGGAAATGGGTGTTATTTTATACAATGGGCATTGTTTTAGGATAGTGATGGTATCTTATGATTTTCAAGTTGTTGGTTTGAATTTTTGGCAAGATTTTCACATAAAACAATCACAATGGCTATTGGACTGAGTTTTGGAAGTTGGTGTGAGAGGTGATTAGCCTTTACGGTTCACAAATGGCTTGTACAGGTTTTGCACAAAGAAGACACTTCAAACACTTGTATACAACCTAAAATTATTCAAGTGGGAGTGACATATCCTGTGGATCTCGCAAAGTGGCTGTGGACCAATCCTAACTCAAAGTGAATCGAGATTTCCACCCCCACTAATACCTTTGATGCTATGACTTGGATAGATAGGGAAAATAAGGTCATGGATCACCTTACACTCCTCACCTTGGAGACTTTTGTCTTTCCCGAAGCATATCTTATCTCAAGTATAATGGTACGGTGAGCATCTTCCCCTCCTCTGTAGCAATGTACCACAATATATGATGGCCGAAAGGTCTTACATAGGCTTAACGAGGCTTCTAGGGGTGTCCTTGATATATGCAAAGTACGTGAGGCCCAAATCCATGAACGGGGTGTCTCACTCGACTGATGCTCAACCACTTAAGTCTTGGTGGACTAAGGGTCTTGGAGGTGAGAGGGTACTTCCTTTAAAGGAGTCTTTCAATTCTCACAATATTTATATACCATTCCAGAACACGTGGTTGAGGTCATCCCTTGGGGGGATGAAATCCCCAAGTAGGGTTGCTAAGAAGAAACCACTTCCCACTTTTGATCAACCAAGATCACATGAAGGAGAGCATGCATGGAGAAATGGACTTGTGATCCCCAAGATCACCCTAAGGCATGAGGGGAGAGCATATGTACTATTTCCAAACCACAAGCATGACAAACAAAGTCAATTCCCACTACTCTAATTTAGTGCAACTACAACTAGTGGAAAAATGAAATTCTTTGTTGGCGGGGCTGCAAAAAACTTGTTAGTAGTTGACAATAGGGTGTTGGACAATTGAGAAATGTTGCAAAACCAATGTTAATCCAAGACCAGTGGTAAAAAAAATGTTTTCCTAACATAGTGATTAAGCATTGGTACAGAAAATATGCCCTGATTCAGAAAGATAGGCACTAAACTACCAAATGGGTGCTAATATGCATAATTTTTTATACCTGACAATGGGTGCTGATTTGCAGACTAGGTGTTGTTATACTTGATATGTGTTGATTTGCTGAAGTAGGCATTGATTCTCTTTCAGTAGTGTCTCCCCTTGTAAAATTGACTTTTCCTACAAAATAGAGAGCAATATTTGCAGAAAATAGTAGTTAGAGGTCTAAGGGACACTATTAGACACTTTGGTTAGCAAAATGCTTAAAAAAAGTTAGTTTTATGTTCAACTAAATATGAGCATTGATATACTAAATGGGCGCCACTCTGGTAAATAGGCATTGATATGCTGCTGCTAGGCACTGATACGAGACAATCAGCACCTCCCCATTGTTCCTATGTTTTCTATGAAAAATATGAGATCTAACTTGCACAAAACATTCGTAGGAATCAATTTAAGACCTAATGCACAAGTATTGTTCAAGGATTTAGTGAAAATAACATAGAAATGATGATTTATACCTTTACAAATATAGACATTGATATGTTGGATAGGCACTAAAATACTGAAGTAGGTATTGATTTGCAGAAAACTAGCGCTGATCTAACTTGTCACAAGAAAACATGTAAATAACCATATAATTGTTAGTGGAAAAGGTGGTGGGTGTCCCACCAGGCATGAAAAAAATATCTACCTAAAATATGGGATAATAAAATGAGTGCATACTATCCTAAATTGCACCCAATCCCAAGCCTAAGGGACCTCAAGATTGGACTAGATCACTACTATGTTTCTTACTTACTAATGCACCCTATCTAAACATACTAGTGATGATATGTCCTAATAGATAAGAAACTATACTATGCTAGCTTAATATTGCACTAAGATAGATGATGTTGAGCACTCAATTTGGCATAATGTCTTTGCATCTGATGGCTTATGAAAAATAGAGGTGGAGGACTCAATTTATATATTTTTGGGGATGGAATTGGAGGGCTAGGATAAAATTGGGAGATCAATGGTTTAAATTGCTTGAGGATCCTCAAGCAAGGAGAATTGGACAAATGGCATGAGAGGATTAGATGAGAATATTGCTCCAAGATTCAAGGGATGATCAATGGATGAGATTGCGAGTTTGAATGGATGGGTGGCTAGGATTGGGTAGGTGTATGACATGTAAGGATTCATTTATGAAAAGGTAAGACTTGGATTTAGTGAAGAATTTTAAATTGGATGGAGAGGACAAGTGAAATTAAAAACTAGATGAATAGTGTCCAAATTGTGTCACGTGTAATTTTAAATTTGCATGAATAGTGACACATGGAGTGGGGTGGAAGAAATATGACAAATGTACACATTTTGGAAGATTTGGTCATGCTTCCAAAGTACCACTTGTCATGTACATGCATGTACATGGGATGACAAGTGGACTTCTAGAAACATGGGGGTTTGTAATGATGAATTAATTAAAATTAATTCATGTGCGCATGGATTAGAAGAAAATAATGATGATTACAAAAAATAATCAAATGTGAACAAAATGGGAATTAAATAAATATGGTCATTTATTTAATTTTTGGAGTATGAATTATTAGCTATAGTCACAAAAATATTTAATTTTTGAACTATAGTAGAGGTGTTTCATTTTTGTGAAGGGTAAAGGTGCAAGATAATTTAATTAAATAATTAAAAATTATTTAATTAATATATGGATCGAATAGAATGAAATAGGGTTGGATTTTGTAGGTGGATGAAAGTGGTTGTGATCATTTTCAGACGTCTACAGTATATATTTTATATATTTGAGTTGTTCTCATGCTTTTGAGTTGGTTATCATGTTGGATATTTTGTCCTTGCAAGGTATCACGATTGATCCTCCCCTTGGCTTGTTAGCCATTTGTCAACATTGCTTGGCTTGTGGTCCATTTGTCAATTATTGTTGTTCTCATATTTTAGAGAAGTGTATGTCTTGTTCCACCTTCTCTCTAGTGCCTTCTATGGCACTTGGATGATTTTTTTGTTCTTGGATATGTAATTGTGACATATGGGTGTTACAAAATTACATCACAAAAAAATGTTTGTCCTAAAGTTGTCACCTAATGTCCTAGTGTAAAAGATAGGGTAGTACACTTGGTATCAGAGCCCGTGTTGTAGCATTGGGAGCTCTAGGTTGTTTGTGTGTGTTGGGTTTTCATGGAATGGTCATGATGTGGTTGTCGACCTCATCCTACACCATGCATTTATTAGAGAGTGATGTTGTAGAATGACATTCAAGCTTCATTATGGAGGAAGCTCCATCCCCTTATGTGGTTATCATGGTGGCTTTGTCACATGGCTTGTGAATTCTTCTGCTAGCGTTTTTGTTGTGGTGTGCATTAACATTGGACGAGGCAAGTGTATGTTGATCTCCATCCTTGTTGGAGAGCATTTCATCATATGTGCACATTGTTAGTCTTGTGTGGCCTCTAGGCTCTTATTTTTTTTATGTTGGGTGTATTCTAGGTATTCTTGAGTGATTTTTGGGTTTGTAGTGGCATTGAGGTGGCATGTGTGTTTTTCCTAAGTTTGTGCCTTTCAAAAAATTTGTTTAGACATTGTTCAAGGACTACACAACACTAGGAGGACTAAAGTGCCCAGGAAGGACACTACTACCTAGAAGAGACACTAGAAAAAAGTTCTAGAGTTCTAGAAAAGCACTAGAGTCCAAGTTCTACACTATCATCATGTCTCACACTATGGTCCTTGAGCCTATGGAGAGTGACCATTTTGTGATCTTTTTAAAAGAAAATTTCTACACGGAAGTTGTTCCCCTTGGTCTTTGGAATCCTACCATATATTCACCTTGTTTGGATGTGCTATATTTTTGGAGTTATGACCATTTTGTCTTGGGAAGCATACCTCACACAATGTTGACTAAATTTTTTCATTTTTCATTGGATTTGTGTTCTCCCTAGTTTATCCTCTTCTTGGTGAGGTTGTTTTTTGTGTTTGATGGTTGTGTTGGGTCTTTTCTTGTCCAAGTATGTGTTTGTCAAGTGTGATGTTTGTTGGAAAGAAAATTGACTTGGTCTGGAGATTCAAGCCTCAGTCAAATCTCTATAGTTAGTTTATACCACGGACAATACAACAAGAGAATCATAAAGAAAAACAATGAATTATAGAATGCAATAAGAATTTATCATTCATACATATCAAAGACATTCATACACATTTAGAAATTATGTCCAATCCTTATATCTCCACTATATATTAATTAAAATTTGATGTACAAATAGGTAGGTCTGAGTCTATGTTCTATATATAAATTTCCTCTTATATATTCACATTTGCATCTCTCGTACATGTGTTACATATTGTCTATTACATATATGTATGTTACATTAGGGATGTGTCCATTACAAAATAATACTATCTATGTTGGCCTTGTCCTCCACATTCCCCTTTTGTTGAGCTGTGGTAGGATCTGCTATGTGCCCTGCTATTGTTTACCCCCTGCCAACATCATCACCACTTTTTGAAGTATGTATTGTTCTCAAGACATGTGATGCTAATTTGAAGGTAGGATGTTCATATAAATGACTTTTATCTTTGCTAAAGTTTTATCCGATTGTTTCTTTTCCAACTATAGCACTTGAATTTGCCCCTCTATCTCAATGTGGGTGCTCTTTGCATCTCCTAGGGTAGCTAGTATCTATATCTTTTGTGCCTTTTGATTTCCTTAAGATAATACCTATTGTGTGGTTACACAACATGCCCCATTTTTCCATGATAAAATAGGGACCCAACTTTTTTTGCATGCTTTGGCTTGTTATTTTTCTTCTTTGGGCAGTCTGGTAAAATTAGTCATGCATGAACACCCTACAGGGGGTGGATTTGTCCCCATGATGAGGTTAGTTGTCAAAGTTAGTATTTCACATTATTAACCTCATGGTTGGAAAGTACATGAAATTCCAAGCAGGTTTGCCTTTTGGATCTCCCTCAAATTGTTTAAGGGATGAAACATATGTTAAGTCAAAGTTTTGGTCAAACTTGATATTCCAAGGGGGGGTCATATTTCAAATGTAAGTCATATTATATAAGATCACCCCGATATTGCATTATCACCTGATAATCACTTGATCCATGAAGTGTGGATGTCAACTTTAAATGAAGATCTATTATCTGTCCATCAAATGACTTCATATATTTTGCGGGGGTCATTTTTTTAATATCTGTCATCTTACGAATATCACCCTCTTCACAAAATATCACCCTATACCAATATGATGATGACATCATCTGAATCCAATGAATGAAGGAAATCACCCTGATCTTTTTCACAAGGGGGTCATTTTATTTATGGGGGTCATATTTTGAACATCCCCTGATCCTAAATTCATTACTTGATATACACATGGTGA
Organism: Cunninghamia lanceolata; assembly: GCA_027924645.1. Lineage (NCBI taxonomy): Eukaryota > Viridiplantae > Streptophyta > Pinopsida > Cupressales > Cupressaceae > Cunninghamia > Cunninghamia lanceolata. Next base: position 10,148,402 of record BSBN01000306.1, on the reverse strand, counting down.
ATGTTGACCACATCACTTGGTTCTTTTGCATTAATTTTACCTCTCAAATGCAAGGGGCCATTTTATCTAGAGGGGTCATAGTTTGAATATCACCTGATCTTTCAAAGATCACCCCCCTTTTTCCTGACATTAAATGCACTTAAATGCGGTAGCTAGATTTCCGCTGATTGCGAATACAATTCAATCACTTGGCATCATCTATGGATTCTCTACAGAGGATCAACGGATTTAGCCATCCCAACATAGTTTTACCCTAATTTTCCCTACATATGCATTTAAAGGTAACTTTCCAAGGTTATTTTCATTTACCTTGCAAAAAAATAAGAAATTATAGAGCAGAGAAGTCAAACCCCCATACAGCTACCTATTAACGGACTAGATCTTTCAGCATAATGGAACGAGTGATCTTCAGCATTTGCAGCTCTTTTTTGTAATCATCCATCTAACCCAGGAGGAAAGCATTATCAAGAGTCCATGGTGGATCTTAGAAGGAATAGGTCTGATTTAGAGTTTCTTAAGCCTATGTTTGTTTAGCCCAAGGGGGTACAGTTTAAGTATGGCATCATTGGTGATACTTACCAGGGGGATACGGACCTAGCAACATGGTTAACAAGAATAGATCATAACAAGGATAATACCCTTCTAGATGCAATATATGTTTCAAGAATGTGGCATGTAGTTAGATTTCCATATGCCATTGACACCCTAGAGTTGGAAGTGGAATGTGCCAGGAACTATAACCCTGAGACCAGACAGGTGGAGAAGCATGGAAAAGTATATGCTGACTTTTCAATTAAGGGAATCACCTCTACGTTTAATCTACCAATTGGAAAGAAGGTGGTTAGTGTCGATCTACGTAAGTTGGACACAAAATACAACAACAATAAGAAGAGTGCAATGAAGAGGATGTATTAGTGGAGGTCGAAGAACAACACCTACACTGCCTCAACTAAATTGCCTTTACACTTATACAAATTTGATTTTGATGATGAGCACCAGTACATGATTGCCCTGCTAAGCAAGATGACAAGTAAGGTTCATGTAGGAAATTTTGATAATTGGATGTTTGGAATTGTCTAGATGGTCCTAAATACAAATAACAAGGCATTGTGTGCCAAGATCGTCAGTGATGCAATAGATGAAGGGATGAGGAACCTAGGCGGTCAAGCATGCATGTTTCATATGACCTCATATATTATGTACTCATGTGCTTATAAGGGAACCTTTGATGCCTTGACTATAGTGGGTAAACTTGGCAGTGATGTAGATGATGCCCACATATGGGATCACTATCCTTAGCTACAGAGAAAGAACTACCTCCTAGATTACAAATTGGTAAATGATGCATTCTCTATGCATCTATTCAAAACCATGGAGGAAGATAGAACCAAGAGACTGAGCATGGAGGCTAAAGAAGTTGTTTACAGACATGGCACCTAGTTCATCCAGTTCGCCACCTTTTCATACATAAGAATAGAGGGATTTGAAGGACAACCTCTTATGCTACCAAGATACCCTACTGATGGGGTTGTTCTGATGGAGTTTCTTAGGCAAGTGTCTACCATAGTTGCATCATACAAGGAACAAAAGAAGATACCTACAGTATTATTTCTAGTGTCTATGGGCTGGTATATGTGCTCAGACTTAGAGAGCATAAAGCATGTCATGGGAGGTCTAAAACTGATGTATCTACAGCCATTTACCTTTGCTAGATCTTATGACCCCTATGGCAGGATGTAGAAAATAACAAGAAAACCTATTCATCAGAAGCATCTGGAAGATTTCTGGACTGATTGTGAGGTTGAAGCTGAGGTGAGGAGAAGAAAATATCGATGGCTCACCTTGAACTAGATAAAGACATTTGACTACATCCCAATGCTAGAACAACTGAGAAAGGATGATGGAAAGATTATGTCTACAGAATATGAAGACAAGAAGGTGTACAATGAAAGCATATCAACCCCTGATCTAACACAGCCAGAGGATATTTCCTTGGATCAGTTTACAGGTGGAGTGCTACAATTAACCCAAGCTTGGGTGGATGAAGAAATAAATAGATTGAAGAAAAGGGGTTTAGCCCTTACAGTTGATGCCAAGAAGAAAAGGCAAGAACTAGCTGATGAGGAGTATGATGACTTCCTTAGTGAGAAAAGAAAGTCCAATGGGGAGAGGTTACCCACACAAAAATAAAGGAAAGGTCCCCCTAGAGGAAAGAAAACTGAACATGAACCTAAGCAAGTGATAATTGAACGGATTTCCACACTAGCTGTAGGTGCATCGACATTAGCTCAAGCATCTGCATCATCTGCACAGCCTCTGATTGACAAACCAAAAACTAAGAGGATTTTGAGACCAGCTATGGAAACTACATGAGTATAGGAGGAGGATTAGGACTCACAACATGAAGTGGAAGAAGACGTCCCATTTGAGGAAGTGCAGGTAAACAAGGAACCTACAGGTGATGACCCGATGATGGTCAGTAGGAAGAGGAAGGCGATGTCGTTGACGTCACCACCCACGAAGTAAACAACATCCATGTCGGGTGATATTAGGGCTGACCCTATTGTATTAAGAGGAGCTAGTGGCAAAGCATTTCAGAAGGAGTGACAACATGATGTGCCGCTTCCCACCATAATAATGTTCAAGACTGAGAAGGCAGAAGAACAAACAAAAGAAGCTTTCAAAGCAGGTTAGAGTGGTCCTCTCTTTGGAGGACACCGTAGACTTATCAGATGATGAGGTAGTTCAAAATGTAGCCTCTCAAAGGATGGAGACTCTTGCCTCCATTACTTGCATGACTCCACATGGGACCCCATTAGAACAAATGGCGGTATTGGAGGAGGTGAAGCAAATAAAGGAAGTAAAAGAATGTAGCCCAGAGAGGGAAGGCCAACAGATAGGGCTTGATAAGTTGGTTGATTAGGTCACTAGCCCTGCCTTTGTAGATTTAACATACAGGGGTGATGTAATCCCTAGGGACAAAGCAGGTGCACCTGATGTGACAGAAAAGATTGAAGTAGCAAAGTAAATAGAAAAAGAAAGCACCGCTCCTTATATGGGTCAGCAACGACATGAGATACCCGCTGAATCAAAAATAGTAGAAGTCCAACAAAAAGGTAGAGATGATAAAGATACATCAGGTGATGCTGCTGTCTAGACTTAGTGAGATCCAGAGGATGCCATAGGAACTAAAGATAAATCAGGTCATGAGGACCTTAAGACACAGGACATCGGTGCATCAAGTACAGATCAAGAAGGGACCCATGATCAGGGTGATGGACAAGGCTAAAATACTCAGACATTCGCATATGTCAACATGCCTCAGGATGAGTAAAGAAATAAAGTGGATGAAAGTCAGAAGGAGAGAGTACTTGATCAGGCGCAGGATCATAATGTGGACAAACCACATGATCCTCCTCTACAGAAAGAGGCCCTTCAGCAAGAAGAAAAGCAACAAGATCCCCCTCATGACGAACTCCATGAGGAAGAAACTAAGAAATCACCTTCTCCACTAAGAATAGAAGCAGATATAGGAGAACATGATAGACATGATGATGATAAAGAACATCAGGGCTCTGGAGATGAAGTGCCTCAATGGTTGGAGAAATAAATAGGTATGGAACAAGGCTCTAAAATTGAAGACTTTGATGTTTCCACCTTGTTTGCAGAGATAATAATGAAGCCAAAGAGGAAAGCTAGATTGACATCGGCTATTAAGAGAGATCCTACTATAGGAAGAAGGATTGCATAGGTAGCACTTCCCACGATAGAGAAGGAGAAGGGCAAGATCACCCTAGAAGAGTTCCAAATCACAACTATTTATTCAGGTTTTGCCAATGAGGACCAACAAGGTCAAGAAGGGAAAGACATCATTGATTCTTTGACCCAAAGGGTAAAGAAGGAGAAAGAGAAAAATAAAAAGCATAAGGAGCACATTGCTCAACTGCATTCATACATAAAAGGGTTAATTAACCCTAACAATACACCAGTTGATCCTGCAGTCCCATTGACTGTCATATCCCAAGAGGAGGTCACCAAGTTGGACCTCATGAAGCATGAGGCCATGATCAGGAGAAATGGATGCTATCAGTCCCCACTGGAGCTGAGGATATTTTGAGAACCTCCTTACAAAGGTGGAATTCTTTAAGTAGTTTAAAGAGAAAGGTAGACAAAATGAAAAATGAGACAGGGAAACAGTCATTCCAATTGGAAAAGGACCTAATTGCTTTAAGTGAAATGAAAAGGATTGATCCTCAAATCCTAATAAATAATCAAGTGTTGAATAATAACACTACCCTACTGATAGACATATGGTATGAGGATATCAAGTTCAAATGCGACATCCTAAAGAAATGCAGTGGCAAGCCCGGGGGTATAAGTATAAAGCTACATAGCATGATGGCTTATGAAGTAGAGATCCTTGAGGCTTTAGAAGGAAAAGTAGAGGGAAAGATTGACAATTAGGATGCAGACTTTGCTATCAAAGCTCTACATGATAATTTCTAGCCAGTGGCAGATGACCCCCTCACCCACCTAATGGACGAAGTGATGAATAAGATCATGTGAATAAAGGTCAAGGTGGAAACTTATAATGAGACTTTAAATAGGAGAAAAGGTAAGCTAGAAGCACTCAAAGCTAAATTCCAATCTCATAAGCATGTCGTAATAAAAGCCAAAATCCAAGATGGAGGAGAGGTGAATAAAATAGTGTAGGCATATGAGCACATCAGGACAACGATGAAGGTCCACATATAGGAGGATGTACATCAGAGTGACAGCAATACCGAAAGTAATGAAGATGATGACCATGGTGAAGAAGAAGAAAATGAAGAGGAGGAACCCGAAGAATGAATGAAGATGCATCACCAAGAAGACATATGCATAAGGCACTCATAAGATAATGAGTCATCTAGATGGTTGTCAGCTGGCAACCTATGCCATGAGGAAAGGTTGATTGAGTCAAAGAGTAATTATCAACTATTGATCTAAATTGACAAATCCTAACCATAGCTCATTTTGTAACTGCTTCCTCACCTCATTCTATAAAAGGTACAGGGGTGCAATATTTTGAACATTCAGAAACTTAATTGAAATTTGATTGTTGAAATATTAGGACTCATTTCAAAGTTGTTGTAAATGTACATGTTATGCATATTGAATGAAAGAGAAGCATATTTGATTACAAATCATCATAAATCTTGAGTAATCTGTGTTTGAAATCTGGATACATGCATTGATCACCTGCATCCCTTGGAGTGCTTGCAAGTCTACATGTGTTGTTTTGATTCCTTATCCTTTGAAGTTAGCATCATCCATATCTAGTTGTGGAACATCCTGATGATATATGGTTTGATTCCCTCTCCTCATGAATGTATCTTGTGTGTATGTGGTTCAATGGCTAAAGATTCACTAAAATTAGAAGCAATCTTTTAAATTTCTTTCAATTTCATAGTAGATCATCACCATAATTGCAAATAATAGAGAATCAAAAGAAAATAACATAAAATATGTTGATATCCCATAGATAATTGGAAATACAAAGCATATTTAGAGTAAAGACATGTTAAATTGACAAATATCATGCAAATTCATGCAAATGTCCATGAGATACATGCAAATATCCACTTATAGACACATCATTTGACTAAATATACAGTGTAGAAGAAAGAACAGGTTCATGATGATCAATGATTAGAAGAATTGATCAAACTTGCAAATGTATCAGCTATCTTTGGAAATAGAGTAGAAATAACCTCTATGTAGAGTAAATTTACAGGAAACAGTACAATACTGGTCATCTAGACAAATGTAAGACCTCTTGAAATGGAAAACAACATGTCACATCAACCTCTGAGTAACGTCAGACGATCATGACCTGATCAATGGAGACTTGGAGTGATCAACTTATCCTAAGTTGATCATACTTTACAAGATAATAAAGGTTTCTTGTGCAAATTTTTATGCATCTTGTTATGACTAACAATCATCATCAACATAAATTAGCACTAGAAGGAGGGCTTTCATCAGTAGATTTGTCTGATTTAATGACACAGACAGAAAGGTAATACTCATGCAGCTCTGTATTTCAAGTCATATGTAAAGATTTGTTGTTTTAAGTCTATGCATGTTTGTCTGTTGCAAAGTTTTCAAAATTGAGCATAAATATTTCAAGCTTTGTGGTTGATCACCATGATATTTTAAAGATAAGCTATATTTCAAGTCTTTTGCTAAAGCTTTGAGGTAATTTGCTTAAGAGACCTGATATCTAGTTGCTTGTGTCCCAAAGCCTCATATCACCTCGTATTTGCATCATTTTGTCAAATATTGCATAAATATCCACTCAGTTTCAATTTTTGATCATAAATATAGCCTTTGCTAGGGTGTTTTAGCTGATGTTTATAGTAAACAAGCCAAATTTTCCTTAAATTCAAGAAATCCTGGCTCTTAGGCAAAATACTAGGTCCAGATCCAGTGGACATTTTGAAGAATTGCCTATCCAAGGATTTAGACCTAGAACAATAGACATTCATCATTCTCATGGTTCTAGTGCATCAGGAGCTTCCCCAGAATGCACTCTTGTAACTCCTATCAGGTTGCAAACACCTACAGGACCACCTGTAACACCTCAGGTCCAACCTCCACCAGTCACAATGTCATTCTTTACTGCAGAGTCACCTCTGACTTTTACTACATATCATCCTTTACCTAAAAATCCTGACAAGATTTGTCCTAAATATCATCCATATTAGGATGCTGATGATCACATTAGAACATTCAAGGAATCTTGTTGTTGGGCAAGAATTGAACATTAGGATGTGGTATGTAGGTTATTTCCATTTTCCTTAGGGGAAGAGGCATATAACTGGTATATCAGTCTTGGTCAAGGTTCAGTTAGTTCATGGGATACCTTGGAGAAAGCCTTTAAGGATATATTCAAAATACCTATAGATCCTTCAATGAATTATCATCTGTTTGCCACAATCAAGAGATTTGAAGGAGAACCTATTGCCAATTTCAATGCAAGATTCCAAAAGATGCTCTCAAAGTTAGTTGCTCCCTATATTGGGACATATGAAGCTACCAGGAGCATATACTACTCAGCCTTAGATCCCTTGACTTCTATGTTTATCAGGAGAGCACATCCTAGTGTTACAACCTTGACAGGAGCTTTTGAAGAAGTTGTCAAAGCCAGTCAGTAGTTGACCCCTACTCCAACACCTAATATTGCATTTCCTACACTCCCTGCCTATCCTACATATCCTTCTTAGCAACAGACTAATGGAGCCATGATACCTCTAGCTATGATGCCAAGTCCCTTATAGATACCTCCACTCAGTATCATGCCACCTCCAAATGGAAATGGTCAAATGTTACAACATCTAGGACATACACAGGTACCTCAGCTTGTAAAGCAGTCTAACAACAATAACAATGGATCTTCTTTCTTCAAACCTCAAATAGAGAATGTAGTAGCCAAGGTTCAGGAAGAAAAGGAATAAATTAAAGAGATAACAACACAGTTGAGGAAACTCACTACTGAGATCACTCATTTGAGGAGTCAAAATTTCTATTCTCAACCGAATCAGAATAGAGGATATGCCAATGATAGATCTAATTATCCTGATAGGGGATACAATAACAATGGTAACAATAATCCCCCTAGACAGCCTAAAGTGTGGAACACTAGGCTGGATAGTGGTTCTCTACCATCACCCCTAGATAATCAGCCTCCTGGTGAACCTAAGCAGGTCACTATAGTGAACCTTGTAGAGGTAGCTCTTACAAATTGGTGTAGGATACATAATACCAATGCTCATGCAGAGCTAGATTGTCCTTAGTTCAGAATTACTGCCATTATATTCCAAACTAAAGTATCTAATACTTCAGGTAACCCACATTGTGTTGAAGGAAATGAAATTGTCCCCTATTGATATGATTATGCTCTAGTGCTAGAAAGTTTCATCAATCATCCTCATCAACAGATAATCTCACCTCATTAGAATTACACCTTGGCATGTGAAGAGTCAACCTTGGCTTTTGAGACCAATTATGTTTTTCCATTTGAAGATGAAAATGAGCCATCAATTGAACATGAAGAAGTACATGCTTATCAACAGTAGTATCAAGGTAGGCATAATTATAATCTACGGAATAATTCCAACCGACCTGCTAGTCCTTTGACTACACCCTTGCCTCCAAATAATTTCAGCACTCCTCTAGATCCTAAGGCAAGCAATAACCCTAGATTTCTCAAAGTTAATGCTCAGTACTTAGCATCACAAAATACAGTACCAAAAACTAGTAATCTATCTCCTGAGTCTGATAAATTGGTCACATACTTAGCAGATGAAATGAAAAAGATCAAAATTAGCCTATCATTGTTAGAACTACTCAAAACCCCAGCTATCAAAAAAGCCTTCATGAAATCCATATATGATCCCACTCCAAAAGAGGATAGTCATACCTCATGTCAGACTGGGAATAAAGATCATGTTGTTAAGGATGTTAATGTTAAACACAAAGCTCCAGCCATTGTTCAAGCTGTAGAGACTTCACACATGACTCTTTATAGAGATAAAATTGAGTCACCTCCTTTTATCCTTACCATAAGGATGTTTAGTAAGAATTTGCATAACTGCTTAGTAGATTCAGGAGCATCTACCAATGTATTGCCCCTGTCCATATGCAATGCCTTAGGGTTGCATCCTACTAAGTCACTAAAGAAAGTAACATAGTTAGATAAAATAGAGGTGAGTGTAGTAGGAGAACTAACTCACATCCATATGCAGTCAGCATCAGATCCAAGAATCCAATACTACATTGATATTCATGTAGTGGATATACCTGATACCTATGGGATGCTACTTAACAGAGATTGGTCAAAAACCCTCAATGGATACATGTCCACTGATTTTAGTCACATGTGGTTACCTTGGAAAGGAATACCTAGTCAAATAAGGATAGATGTTGAGCCTCGCATGAAACATATGATCACTGAATACAATAAAACCAATGAGATCATGTATGTAGATGTTGAACCCGGAGTGTACTCCATTAGACCCCAGACCATCAAAATAAAAGAGATCCTCATGTATGATGTTCATATTCATAATGATAATCTTCAAGATGATAGAATAATTTTAGAATCTGATTGTAGCTCTAAAAATAAGATAGAAGTAGATCACTTCAAGAATTTTGAGATGCACTTGTCTAAAGAAGTGGAATGTTACCAATTGTTAAAAGTGTCTGTTCATGATGCCCTAATTGAAGGATGGTGTAGGTTACATGATGAGGCACATTCTAAAAAGACTTGTGATGCTTTCTTAGACATGATGGAACTGGAACAAGCATGCAGTGAGGCATCATCGTCATCATCCGGGGTAAGTTCTACAAATAATGATAGTGATACTGATTTTTTTTTTGTCATCTTCAAGAACAAAAGAAAGTACATATCATGATGAAAGTCATATTGAGATGATAGAAGAGATTTTGGTGTGTAGCAAGAGTAATGCTAAGAGTAACAAGAAAATCACCCTAGGAAGTCATTGCTTGGTAGAGTCAAATTATGAACTATCTGATGAAGATAGAGGCAGTAATCTGTCCAAATTTGAAGAATTTTTATCAAAGTAGATTCAAAAGATGATACAACAACAAAGATCTCCACATGATGCCCTAATTAAGGGATGGTGTAGGTTACATGAAGCACCACATTCAAAAACTACTTGTTCATTATGTTTGCATATTCTGAAGAGGCAGATGTTGACTGGTTTAAAGGATTTTCCTTTTGATGGTAAAGAAGAAGAAGGAATATCAACTTCACATTAGCCAGATAAGGTGAAGTTTGAGAAAATTGAAACACCAAAATTGAAATGGATATCAAATGGTGCAACTGCTAGAGCTAGAAAGAAAAGAGAAGGCCCAGAAAAGTCTTTAACTGAAGATAAGCCATGGATCCTCAAGTTTGATGGATCCAAATCAAACCAAGGGACTGGAGTAGGGATATATCTTATTGATCTAGCTGGTAAATCCTACTTAGCAGCATATAGATTGCAATTCCCATGCACAAATAATGTGACAGAGTATGAAGCCTTGATTCATGGGATATCATTTGCACTCAAAAAGAAAGTAAAGATTTTGCATGTCTATGGAGACTCAGAATTGGTAGTAAGACAAGTAAGAGGCATATATTCTTGTAATTATAAGAAGCCGTCTAATTACAGACATAGGGTATGGGATCTAATAGAAGATTTTGATGCATTTAACATCACTGATGTACCTAGAGAACAAAATCATAGGGCAGATGCCTTGGTCCAAGCCGCAAGTACTTTGGAACCATTGTCCATATCTGGTTTGAAGAGATTTTCAATTGAATTAGTGTCAGTGTCTTCTGTGCTAGACAATGTAGTTAACCTTCAAGTGTTTAATGATGACCAACATATTTTAGACTTCATATCTAATAGAGATGTCTTTGATGCATAGATCATAGAAGGAAGAAATGTGGAAGATCATATCTAGGAAGAAGAAGAGATCCTAGAGTTGCCCAATAACAAGATTCCTAAAGGAATGATAGAATTGGAAAGAGCATTTGATTTAGATAACATGCTAAAATAGAAAGATCTCCCTAAAGTAGATGGAGGGGAGTATTCACAAGTTAACATTGGACATGATGATGAAAAAAGGAATGTCCTAATTGGAAAAGTGTGTATAGAAGAAGAAATGAAAGGGATAACCCAAGCACTTAAAGATTATATCCATGTTATTGCCTAGACATATGATGAGTTAAAAACTTATGATAGATCAATCATCACTCATATTATACCTTTAAAGCCAGATGTCAAGCCCTTTAGGCAAAAATAGAGACCGGTTAATGCATTGCTGGAGCCCATCATTTTTGAAGAAGTTAAGAAATTGCTTAATACCAGGATCATATTTCCTATGAGACATTCTACATGGGTGGCTAACTTGGTCCCAGTAAGGAAGAAGAATGGTGACATTAGGTTGTGTGTAGACTTCAGAAATTTAAATAGAGATTCTGAAAAGGATAACTATCCTTTACCTTCTCTAGATGAGGTCTTGCAGATTGTAAATGGTGCAAAGATTATGTCATTTTTGGATGTTTTTTCAGGTTATAACCAAGTGATGGTAGACAAGATAGATAGATTGAAGATTGCATTCACCACTAAGTGGGGAATATTCTCTTATAAGCGCATGCCTTTTGGAGTGATAAATGTTGGAGCAATATTTCAGCGAGCAATGGATATAGCCTTTAGAGGGCTAATTGGTAAATGTATAGTCATATACATGGATGACTTGACAATTTTATCTAAAGAGAGACGGAATCATGTAGAAGACCTTAGGAAGGTACTAAAGAAATGTGAACATTATCGAATATCCTTAAACCCTAAGAAATGCATATTTGGGGTAACCACAGGGAAGTTATTAGGTCACCTGATAATAGAGAATGGGATCATCATTGATCCTAAGAGAGTAGAATCAATCATGAAGATACAGCTTACTGGAAGTAAGAGGGAGATCAAATCTTACTTTGGTAAGATTAATTTTGTTAGGAAGTTTATTATTGGCTTTACAAAAATTGTCAGACCATTAAATGCAATGCTCAAGAAGGATGCCAAGATTGAGTGGACATCTAAAGCTAGAGCAACTTTTGAAGATATCAAGAAAGCCATATCTAATGCTCCAGTTCTAATTAGTCCAGATTATACCAAAGATTTTTATATTTACTCATTTTCTTTAGAGCATACATCTGCAGCAGTATTAACATAGAGAAATGAGGCTAAAGAAGAAAAGTCGATAACCTTCATGAGTTATCCTTTCAGGGATGCAGAACTCAGATACATGGATGTTGAAAGACAAGCACTTGCTCTGGTCTGAGCAGTCAAGAAGTTTAGACATTACATCTTAAGAAGTAAGGTGATTGCTCTAGTACCAGATGTAGCAGTAAAGATGCTTTTAATACAAAGTAAACCAGGTGAAAAGAGAGCCAAATGGTTAACCATCCTCCAAGAGTATGATATGGACATAACACCCATGAAATTAGTGAGAGGAGAAGCATTGAGTCAGATGATATCTGAAATTGATCCTAACATCATGAGCTAGAAGTATGTCATAAATGCAAGGGAAGATGGAGAATGGTATTTAGACATCAGGCACATCTTGATTACTAGAAGATGCCCTTCAAGATTACAGGCCTCACAGAGGAGAGCCTTAAAAATAAGATCACAAAAATACATGATAAAAGGAGTCCTTTTCAAGAGGAACTATGAGGGAATAAACCTTAGATGCCTAGAAAGGCAAGAAGCAGATAAAGTGCTGACAGAATTACATGACAAGTTTGGAAATGCACATGGATCATCCTTAGCTACCACCCATGCTATCCTCAGGGCAGGGTATTACTTGCTCACTATTTTTAAAGATATTGTTGAACACATCAAATGTTGTTATATGTTTCAGGTTGCTGCAAATAGAGAAAGATACGATGCTCAGCCTTTGCAACCAGTGATGGAGATGCGCCCATTTGCTCAATGGGGGATGGATTTCATAGGGCCTATCAACCCTCCATCATCTTCAGGACACAAGTATGTTTTAACTATTACTGATTACTATACGAGGTGGACTGAATCTGTTAGTAGTAAGACATGCAATGTTGAGGATGTAATCAAGTTTTTGGAAAGCAACATAGTAACTAGGTATGGAGTTCCTTATGCTTTACTATGTGATAATGGGTCTACCTTTGTTTTAATAAGATTATCAAGTTGGGCTTTTGACCATGGAATCATCTTGAAATTTTCCTCAAATTACTATCCTGAAGGGAATGGATTAGCAGAATCTACAAACAAGAATTTATTAAACATCATAAAGAAATTCATAGAAAAGAACACAAGGGAGTGGAACACCCTATTAAAGTATGCTTTGTGGGTAGATAGAACTAGGAAGAATACTACATTAGGAAATTCTCCTTTTCACCTAGTATATGGGGTGGATCCCATCCTCCTTGTTAACCTAAAGATCCCCACACTGCAGTTTACACAAGAATATCTAGGCATAGCTAACAAACAAGAAGTCAGGCTGCTTCAGTTTATGCACCTAGAAGAAAAAAGGAATAAAGCAATTGATCAATTTGTTAAACATCAGGCTATTGTCAAGCATTGGTTTGACAAAAGAGCCAGAGTTAAGGCTTTTAGAATTTCAGATTTAGTCCTTATGTGGGACAAAGCACATGAAAGGAAAGGAGATCATGGTAAATTTGATAAACTTTGGATAGGTCCTTTTCAAGTTTTAGAAATCTTAGGAGACAACACCTACAGGATAAAGACTTTAACCAGTGAGGATGTTCCATTACCAGTTAATGGATAGTTTCTCAAGCATTACTTTCAAGCCTAAAACAGTGTCATGTAAGTCATGTGTGTCATAATTTGCATATTTGTATAGTTGTTTGTACAATTTTGTTTTGTTTTGTTTGCTTGCTTGTTGAATTCAATTTTGGTTAGACAAGATGATGCAACTCATCACCCTAATAAAATGACTAAATTGTTAAGATTCAAGTGATGAGATCAAATTCATATATAGGTTATGACTCATTTTGAGAAGTGCTGGTGATCAGGTCTATGGTATCTTTTCATTAGGGTGGCTTTTCTTGACCAAAGTGATTTTTTTTTTCACAATGACTCACCTAACAACCTTGGGTTTGTGGAACACATAAGTATAGGTGCTAAGTGAAAAATCTAAAGGGACTCCCTTGCTACCAATGCAATCTCCAACCTAAATCAGAAAGTGACCATGCCTTGCACATTAAGCTTACACGATGACATCATATGAATAGAGAGAATAAATATTGAAAATCCAAAAGAAATAAAAATTAGGCCATCTAAGTAACTCTACCGGGGCTATAGACACTTGTTGGTAGTGGGGCTCTACTTAGGGGGATTGTATAGATAACCTTGCCAGGGCTATAGACACCTGTTGGCAGCAAGGCTCTATCTAGGTTGGCTATGAGGGATGCTCCCAAACTATGTAGCTTAACATTAGTTACTCATATTTTCAACTTACTTTCAAGAGAAGGATAATTAATCATTTGCACATGCCTAATCCTTTGTTAGCATTGTTGCCATGATGAAAGTCTTATCATTCAGAAAGATTATAATACTTATACTTATAAGGAGTTAAAATACTATGTTAGAATGTGATCCCATCACTTGAATCATTAGAATTTAGTTATGTTCTTTCATGGCAAGTTGTTATGTGGTTACATAACATGCCCCATTTTACCTTGACAAAACAGGGACCCAACTTTTTCTGGCTACTTTGGCTTGTTGTTTTTCTACTTTGGGCAATCTGGTTAAATTAGTCATGCATGAACACCCTGCAAGGGGTAGATTTGTCCCAATGATGAGGTCAGTTGTCAAAGTCAATAGTTCACATTATTAACCTTATGGTTGGAAAGTGCATGAAATTCCAATTAGGTTTACCTTTTGGATCACTGTCAAATTGTTTAAGGGAAGAAAGTTATGTTAAGTCAAACTTTCAGTCAACCTTGATATTCCGAGGGGGGGTCATATTTCAAATGTCAGTCATATTATATAAGATCACCCCAATATTACATTATCACCTGATAATCACTTGATCCATGAAGTGCAGATACCAACTTTAAATGAAGAGTTGTTATCTGCCCGTCAAACGACTTCATATATTTTACGGGGGTCATTTTTTTTTAATATCTATCATCTTACAAATATCACCCTATGCCAATATGATGATGAGGTCATCTGAATCTAACAAACAAAGGAAATCACCCTAATCTTTTTCCCAAGGGGATCATTTTATTTACAGGGGTCATATTTTGAACATCCCTTGATCCTAAATTCATGACCTAATATACAAGTGGTTAACATTGACCACATCACCTGATTCTTTTGCATTAATTTTGCCACTCAAAGGTAGGGGGCCATTTTATCTAGAGGGGGTCATATTTTGAATATCACTTGATCTTTCAAAGATCACCCCCTGTTTCCTGACATTAAATGCACTTAAATGTGGTAGCTAGATTTTCGCCGATTGCGAATACAATTCAAACACTTGGCATCATCCATGGATTCTCTGCAGAGGATCGACAGATTTAGCCATCCCAACATAGTTTTACCCTAATTTTCCCTATGGATGCATTTAAAGGTAAATTTCCAAGGTTATTTTCATTTACCTTGCAAAAAAACAAGAAATTATAGACCAGAGAAGTAAAACCCTCATACAGCTACCTGTTAACGGACTAGATCTTTCAGCGTAATGGAATGGTTGATCTTCAGCATTTGCAGCCCTTTTCTGTAATCACCCATCTAACCCGGGAGGAAAGCATTATCAGGAGTCCATGGCGGATCTTAGAAGGAATAGGTCCGATTCAGATTTTCTTAAGCCTATGTTTGTTTAGCCCAAGGGGGTATAGTTTAAGTATGGCATCATTGGTGATACTCACCAGAGAATATATGGACCTAGTAGGCATGGTCAACAAGAATAGATCATGACAAGGATAATACCCTTCTGGATGCAATATATGTTTTAGGAATGTGGCATGCAGCTAGATTTTTTGTATGCCATGGACACCCCAGATTTGGTAGTGGAATGTGCTAGGAACTATAACCCTGAGACCAGGCAGGTTGAGGAGCATGGAAGAGTATATGCTGACTTTTCAATTAAGGGCATCACCTCTATGTTTAATTTGCCAGTTGGAAAGAAGGTGGTCAGTGTAGATCTATGTAAGTTGGACACAGAATACAACAATAATAAGAAGAGTGCAAGGAAGAGGATGTATCAGTGGAGGTCAGAGAGCAGCACCTACACTGCCTCAACTAAATTACACATACACTTATACAAATTTGATTTTGATGATGAGCACTAGTACATGATTGCCCTGCTAAGCAGGATGATAAGTAAGCTTCATGCAAGAAATTTTGAGAATTAGATGTTTGGAATCATCCAGATGGTCGTATATATAGATAACAAGCCATTGTGGGCCAAGATCATCAGTGATGCAATAGATGAAGGGATGAGGAACTTGGGAGGTCAGGCATGCATGTTTCATATGACCACATATATTATGTACTCATGTTCTTATAAGGGAACCTTTGATGCCTTGACTATAGTGGGTAAAGTATGTGGTGATGTAGATATTTCCCACATATGGGATCACTATCCTCAGCTACAGAGAAAGAACTACCTCCTGGATTACAAATTGGTAAATGATGCATTCTCTATGCATCTAGTCAGAACCATGGAGGAAGACAGAACCAAGAGACTGAGCATGGAGGCTCATGAAGTTGTTTACAGACATGGCACCTGGTTCATCTAGTTTGCCACCTTTTCATACATAAGAATAGAGGGATTTGAAGGACAACCCCTTATGCTACAAAGATACCCTACTGATGGGGTTGTCCTGATGGAGTTTCTCAGGCAAGTGTCTACCATAGTGGTAGCATACAAGGAACAAAAGAAGATACCTTTGGTATTATTTCCAGTGTCTATGGACTGGTATATGTTCTTAGACTCAGAGAGCATAAATTATGTCATGGGAGGTCTGAAACTGATGTATCTACAGCCATTTCCCTTGGCTAGATCTTATGACCCCTATGGCAAGATGCAGAAAATAGTGGGAAAACCTATTCATTAGAAGCATATGGAAGATTTCTAGACTGATTGTGAGGATGAAGCTGAGATGAGGAGAAGAAAATATCAAAGGCTCACCTTGAACCAGATAAAGACATTTGATTACATCCCAGTGCCAGCACCCCTGAGAAAGGATGATGGAAAGATTATGTCTAATGAATATGAAGACAAGAAGGTGTACAATGATACCATATTAGCCCCTATTCTAACACAGCCGAAGGATATTTCCCTAGATCAATTTAAAGGTGGAGTGCTATAATTAACCCAAGCTTGGGTGGATGAAGAAATAAATTGATTGAATAAAAGGGGTGTAGCCCTTACAGTTGATGCCAAGAAGAAAAGGAAAGAACTAGCTGATGAGGAGTATGATGACTTCCTCAGTGAGAAAAGAAAGTCCAAATGGGAGAGGTTACCCACACAAAAATAGAGGAAAGGTCCCCCTAGAGGAAAGAAAACTGAAGATGAACCTAAGGGGGTGATAATTGAAAGGATTGCCACACCAGCTACAGGTGCATTTACATCAGCTCAAGTATCCGCATCATTTGCACAGCCTCTGATTGACAAACCAAAAACTAAGAGGATTTTGAGACTAGTTGTCTAAACTACAGGAGTATAGGAGGAGGGTCAGGCCTCACAGCATGAAGTGGAAGAACACATCCCATTTGAGGAAGTGCAGTTAAACAAGGAACCTGCAGGTGATGACCTGATGATGGTCAGTAGGAAGAGGAAGGTGATACCACTGACATAACTACCCAAGAAGCAAAGAACATCCATGCAGGGTGATATCAGGGCTGACCCTATTGTATTAAGAGGAGCCAATGGTGAAGCATTTAGGAAGGAGCTGCAACATGATCTGTCACTTCCCACCATAATAAAGTTCAAGACTGAGAAGGCAAAAGAAAAAACAAAAGAAGATTTTAAAGCAGGTCAAGGTGGTCCTTTCTCTTTGGAGGACACTGTAGACTTATTAGATGATGAGGCAGTTCAAAATGTAGCCTCTCAAAGGATGGAGACTCTTGCCTCCAGTACCCATATGACTCCACATGGAACCCCATTAGCATAGATGGTGGTATTGAAGGAGGTGAACCAAACAGAGGAATTAAAAGAATGTAGCCCAAAGAGGGCAGCCCAACAGATAGGGCTTGATAAGTTGGTTGATTAGGTGACTAGCCCTGCCTTCGTAGATTTAACATACAGGGTTGATGTAAGCCCATAAGACAAAGTAGGTGCAGTTGATGTGACATAAAAGATTGAAGTGGAGAAGCAAATAGAAAAAGAAAGCACTGCTCCTGATATGGGTCAGCAATGACATGAGATGCCCGCCGAACGAAAAATAGTAGAAGTCCAAAAGAAAGGTGGATATGATAAAGATACATTAGGTGATGCTGCTGCCCAGACTTAGGAAGATCTAAAGGATGCCACAAGAACTAAAGATAAATTAGGTCATGAGGACCTTAAGACATAGGACATTGGTGCATCGGGTACAGATCAAGAAGGGACCCACGATCAGGGTGATGCACAAGGCCAAAATACTCAGACATCCACGGATGTCAACATGCCTCAAGATGAGGAAAGAAATAAAGTGGATGAAAGTTAGGAGGGAGTACTTGATCAGCCTCAGGATCATAATGTGGACAAGCCACATGATCCTCCTCTACAGAAAGAGGCCCCTCAACAAGAAGAAATGCAACAAGATCCCCCTCATGAGGAACTCCATGAGGCAGAAACTAAGAAATCACCTTCTCCACCGAGAATAAAAGAAGATACTAGAGAACAGGGAAGACATGATGATGAAAAAGAACATTAGGGGTTTGGAGATGAAGTTCGTCAATGGCTGGAGAAAGGAATAGGTATGGAACAAGGCTCTGAAATTCAAGAATTTGATGTTTCCACCTTGTTTGCAGAGACAATAATGAATACAAAGAGGAAACCTAGATTGACATTGGCTATTAAGAGAGATCTTGCTATAGGCAGAAGGACTACAGAGGTAGCACTTCCCATGATAGAGAAGGAGAAGGGCAAGATCACCCTGGAAGAGTTCCAAATGACAACTGTTGATTTGGGTTTTGCGAATGAGGAGCAAGAAGGTCAAGAAGGGAAGGACATCATTGCTTCTTTGACCCATAAGGTAAAGAAGGAGAAAGAGAAAAATAAAAAGCATAAGGAGCACATTGCTCAGCTGCATTCATACATAAAAGAGTTAATTAACCCTAACAATACACTAGTTGATCCAACAGTCCCATGATTGTCATATCCCAGGAGGAGGTCACCAAGTTGGACCTCATGAAGCATGAGGCCATGATCATGGAGAAATGGATGCTATCAGCCCTCACTAGAGCTGAGGATGTTTTTAGAACCTCCTTACAGAGGTGGAATTCTTTAAGCAGTTTAAAGAGAAAGGTAGACAAAATGCAAAATGAAATAGGTAAATGATCATTCCAATTGGAAAAGGACTTGACTGCTTTAAGTGAAATGAAGAGGATTGATCCTCAAATCATAATAAATAATCAAGTGTTGAATAATAACACTACCCTACTGATAGACATATGGTATGAGGATATTAGGTTTGAATGTGATATCCTAAAGAAATGCAGTGGCAAGCTCAGGGATATAAGTATAAAGCTGCACAACATGATGGCTTATAAAGCAAAAATCCTTGAGGCTTTAGAAGGAAAAGTAGAGGGAAAGATTGTAAATTAGGATGTAGACTTTTCTATCAAAGCTCTACATGATAATTTCCAGCCAGTGGTAGATGACCCCCTCACCCGCCTGACGAAAGAAATGATGAATAAGATTATGAGAATAAAGGTCAGGGTGGAAACTTATAATGAGACTTTAAACAACAAAAAAGGTAAGCTAGAAGCACTCAAAGCTAAATTCTAGTCTCATAAGTGTTGTGTGGTTACACAACACGCCCCATTTTGACTTGGCAAAATAGGGACCCAACTTCTTTTGGCTTGGTTTGTGTTTCTTGCTTTCTGGTGGTTTGGTAAAAATCAGTCAAGTGCATCATCACGTTGAGTCAGGATGAGGTAAGTCCCCAGTATGAGGTTAGTTTTTAAAAATTCATATTTCGTATCTGGGACCTCATATTCTGAAAGAACATTAAATTTCATGCAGGTTTTCCTTTTACATCACCCTGATATTCATCAGGATGTGAGAGTTATGAACAGTCAAAGTCTTGGTCAAACCTGATATTCACAAGAGGGGGGTCATATTTTATAACCTCAGTCACGTTTCGAACATCATCATCATCATATTTGAGACATCCCTTGATATATCCTGTGGCTCAAATATCCAGATGTCAACTTTAGGCGGTAGTAAGTCTTTCCCGTCAAGCGGTCTTTTATACCGCGAACATCATGTTTCAAATATAACCCGATATTTGTTAATATCCTCCTGATGCGAAATATCACCCTTAGCAAATATCCTGATGACATCATCTGAATACGATAAACGAAGAAACAAACATCCTAATGACATCATCATCATATTTACATTACGACAGGATATTTTACAAACATGATCATGTTCACCCAATATGACAATGACGTCGCGAGACATTTATGATACAAAGAACAAATATCATGATGACGTCATCCCGATATTCTGAAAAGGAGATGAGTAAGTTTCGAACATCATCATCCTATTTTGTAACATCACCCGATAAACTGAAATACCCTCCTGATGTGCTAAATTAAACGAAGGGTGCATTGTTACCCGAATCTTGTCGCGATAACAATTTCAAGACTAGGGAGGATGATATTGAAGCTCAACCTGATATTTGTGAATATCATCCTGCCCTAATGATATCTTGTCATATGGATATCCCCCCGCTCCCTTTTCCGCCATTATCATTAAATGCACGTGGATATGGTAGGTGATTCCTGCCTGTATGTTAGGGTAAAATTGCAAATCAAGGCAAATGAATAAACAACCATGATAAAAACCCTAGCAATGCACAATGAAGCACAAGACAACATGAAAATTAAAATAACAAATGTAAATGCAAACCGATCTCCATGCTATGCTTGATTTATCTCCATTGCTCTTCTCCACCTCGCATGAGCATGCAAGATTTTGAAGGATTATTGTTGGAAGAATGTTGGGTGCTCATTTCTGCAGCATAACATTAAGATGAAGATGACATGAGGATGATAGTTGAAGGATGCAAAGGCTCTAATGATATTTCAACAGCATAATGTTACTTGAAGCTCAATGCATGCTAAAATAATGTTACTTGAAGTTCCATGCATTTTAGAAAATTTGGCAGAATAAGGGGGTTGATTTATAGGAAAGGCTTGGTTCCAATGGATGGCTGAGATTAAAAAGCTAATTGATTGATGTGGACGGCTAGGATTGATTAGGTATTCCCACTCTTCAAGGGAGTTGTAGTCATTTGACAAGTGTCAAGGAGAATAAGGCTCATGTGTGCTTGTGTACATAAAAAGTACTACATATGAAAGAAATTAAATAAAAGGCTGTAGTACCACTTATCTTTTTTAAATGAAAGAGGCACACATGTCGGCTAAATGATAAGATAAATTAATTAAATAAATAAAATTTATTTAATTAATTAGAAAGTCGGCTTATAATGAAATGTGAGAACTTAATTCAAATAAAATATTTGAATTAGTTGGGATATGAGTTGGATATTAATTAAATAAATAAAATTTATTTAATTAATTGGATAAATGAATAGGATAAGATAAGATATGATGTGGAAATTAATTAAATAAATAAAATTTATTTAATTAATTGGCTAAGTAGGATAAGGATGGGATTGAATGGGATTTTAATTAAATAAATAAAATTTATTTAATTAATTGGCTAATGAAATAAGTGGGGTTAAGAGTGGGATTTAGGACAAAATGCTACATGATGTCTAAGTGATGTATTTACAAGGTGTGGTAAGATATGGACAAATTTAGGACAATTTTGGGTGTCTACATTTTGCCCCTCTTTGAGATGATGTTCGAGATGATGAGCTTTATGTCGAGTAACATCATTTCAAAGAAGATAAGGTATGGATAATTGATAGGGATGCTGATGATAATGATGATGATGCAAAGAAGTTAAGGTATGAATAATCGA
This sequence comes from Cunninghamia lanceolata, assembly GCA_027924645.1. Taxonomy (NCBI): domain Eukaryota; kingdom Viridiplantae; phylum Streptophyta; class Pinopsida; order Cupressales; family Cupressaceae; genus Cunninghamia; species Cunninghamia lanceolata. Next base: position 10,126,637 of record BSBN01000306.1, on the reverse strand, counting down.
AAAGGATATGGGATGATGATGTAAGGATATGATGAGGATGATGATGCCCCCTCGAGAGGATATGCGGGTTGGACAAGCACGGGTATGCTCTCGAAAAGAAATGGATTGGCTGAAAAAGAAAGATAAGGGAATGGATAGAAGAAATGAATGATGCGTTATGCTGCAATGAAAGTGAGCAACCATAATGTTTGATATAGCATTAGACGTTAGGCACCAAGGTATAAGGACCAGGGTGACGATGTGTCTCGTGCCCCAGCGTAATACAACCTTGTCTAACGTATGAGGAAGAAAACTTAGAGCATTGAAGTCCTAATGCACAAAAGGTATGATATGACCTTAGATGCAAAGGATAGTGCAAAAAGCTATTCCAACATACACAAGATATGAATATTAGCTGGAAATGATACTGATATGATGCAAATGCAAGATAAAATGATAGCACACACAAGCAAGCAAGCAAGCATGCACAAATGATACAAAAACAAACAAGGTATTGCCCCTATCAAGCTGTAAACCAATGATTAATTGTTGATTGTTGATAGTTGAGAGTGTTGTCATTGCGGGGAAAGCTATATCCCTAGATCAACACAAGGTTGTTTGTTGAATTGGTTGGCTAATTGACTGATTACTTTGGCTTACAACAAGGCTAGGATCAAGACCATTGATTGATCTTGGATAACTTGGCTTGATTGCTTAACTTGATTGGTATGGATTAAGGATGGGCTTGCATTTGGATCATTGTTTGGAATGGTTGGAAGATGATTGAAGGATGATTAGATGAAGTGATGATTGGATTGATGTGTTATGATAGATTGATTGGAAGAAGTTGTTTATTGATGATGAATAAGATAGATGATAGAAGAAATGATGAGAGAAGAAAGAGGAAAATCGCTTGTGCCTGAATCTGGGCACTTCCTTCGTACTCCAGACTGCCTACATACCCTATATCCATGGGATCAAGGCACTTAACGATGGAAATGAGATGTAGTTCTGATGTTGTGTTTTATTGATGAGATGATAAAAATGGATTGAGATTGATGAAATATTGATGATGTGATGATATGTGGTGGATTGAGCTACTTTTGATTTGTTGGAGTGATTGGATTTATGTTGATTGGAGTTGATGTAGTTGAGTTGATTTGCTTTGGTGTTGATGCTGACGATTGATAGGATTTGTTTTGATGGTTGGATTGATGTGCTTTGAGTTGATTTTCTTTGGTGTTGATGCTGATGATTAATAGAATTTGTTTTGATGGTTGGATTGTGTTGAATGATGATAGTGATGGTGTGATGATTAGAGTGTCGATTCAATCTAAGCATAAGCAAGTGTTCTCAGTATGCTCAAAGGATGTAAAATAAACAAGGTATTGCCCTTGTCAAGTCATAAACCAATAATTGATTGTTTGTTGGATGATGATAGCGTTGTCATTGCGGGGAAAGCTATATCCCTAGATCAACACAAGGATGTGGGAATGCTATATCCCATTGATGATGATTGATTGAGCTCATGACAAGATTAGGATCAAAAACTTGTTGATTAGCTTGGATAATGTTCCTTGATTGATTAGCTTGCTTGATACGGATTAATGTGACTTGGATTTAAGATCATTGCTTAGATTGATTTGATTGATATGATTGCAAGAAGTGATTGATTGAAATGGATGAATGAATGTTATTGATAGGAAGAATTGATGATGATGATGATTGATTTTGATTGAATGTTGAAGTGGATTGTTTTGGATTAATGATGATTGGTCTTATTGCTTGGATTTTTCGTTAGATATTGATTTTTTTGTGTTTTTAGAATATTCTAATTTTTTTGTGTTTTTAGAATATTTTGATTTTTTTGTGTTTTTGAATGTTTGGGATGTCAATGGATTTACAATTTGGGTAGCCTTTGTGCTTGATACCAATGACAAGGGAGAAAACCATGTCTAGGTGAAAGGATGGATGAATGGGATTGGATGGATAGAAGGTTGGGCAACAAGGGATGGAAGGCTCATGCTAAATGGGTCAATAAAGGGATATGCCATAGTGGATGGATCATAAGGGAGTTAGGATGTGATCGTCAAAGGCTATGTTGCATAGGAAGAATAACTTGCCCTAGCCTAGGTGGTAATGCGTAGGATTTTATATGACAAAGTTCATGACCAAGGGATGACATGATAGGTTTTACATGACAAGGTGTATGATAGGTGGATAATGATAATATGGATTGATGAGGAAGGTATGAGGTATACCAAGAGATATCCAAAGCATGTTTCAAGATTTTACCCCTATGTCTTCATCAAAATCAAAAGGCAGAAGGATGGATGAATGGATAAATGGGTTCAATAGGATAGGCTTGTTTATGTAATGGCTAAGGATGGTATGATAAGATATGGCAAGATAGGACATGATAAGATGGAAAATTATATAATGGGATAGATAGTTTGGAAATGGATAGGTTGGATGAGACAATGTGCCCCCAAGTGTAAGTGACATAGAAGATCAACCTACACATGATGCCTGTTTGCCAGGTTTTCATCATGGTACTTATCCAAGGCGCCTGTTTACCAGGTTTTCACCATTGGATGAAGGGATTTCTTTTTACTATTTTGATTTTTTCTTCTTTTACTTTTTGTTCTTTTTTTTCTTTTTTGCTTTTAGATGGGTTGACAAGTACACATGGCGCCTGTTTGCCAGGTTTTCACCATGGTAATGGATAGGAGGGACTCAAGTGTTTAGTTCAATGGATGTTGGTAGTCCCATTAGAGATGGATGTCCTTGCATGGACCATATCATTATGCTCATAGATGTTGATAAAGGATTGCATGGATGGGAGATGGATTAGGTAGATAATGGATTATGAAATGGATTATGAAAGGGTAGGCTAGTGGCTTATGGTGTAGATTTATATAGGCTTATGGAATGAAGATGGATGGAAAGTTTATGCCAAAGCATGGACCATAGGGTTAGCATGGAGGAGATATGTAGGATAATGGATAGAAGATGGGGAGATGTAGGCATGTGTGAATGTGTTGCGGAGTGGAAGGGAACCATGACTAACGGTTGCACACACCGTGATAAACATTGAAGCTTTTGATTGGATGGTGGTGTAGGAAGCAATGGATATGTTTGCTTAGGGGATGGTTGATGAAGTGATTTAGGAACCCACATAGATTTAGTATTTTTAGTGCTTTTGCTTTGCTTGTGGGATTTTTGAAGGGGATGGAAGTTTTGGATGGAAGTAGGCTTTTGGATGGATATAGGTGGTTGGGATTCTTGAGATGTGGATGAAGATGCCTCATTTGACTTGTTAGCTATTTGCTTAGGAACCCAAACCATTTTGCTTTTGGGCTTTGCTTTTGGAGGTATGGGCTTGGATAGCTTTGTGAATGTACTTTGCCTAGAAAATGGATGATTTAGAGACTTTTCACATCGTGCCCTAAGGCATGAGGGTCCTTAGGAGTTTTAGTAGAATTGTGAGCTTTATAGGTAGAGGCATCAAAATTTTTGCTTTTGAATCCCATGGGGTGGGTGGAGTGGATGGAATGATTGGAAGCTTTATGCTTAAACGATGCGTGCTTTTGTTGGCCATGATTAGGGATGTAAGGATACTTATGAGTGATATGTATGTTAGGTGTTGGAAGCAATGGTGGCAAGGTGGATGGAGGGATATTTGGAGTTGGTAAAAGTGGAGGCAAATTGGATGGTAGAAGATATACGGTCACATGCTTTTGACATTTATAGGATGATGGAGGTGAAATGACAACATATGTTTTGGGTAGATGATGGGGGGTGTGATGGAAAGTGGTAGATTTAGGATGCATAAAGGGATTACCAACATCTTGGCCTTGTTTACCTTGGGGTGTGTATCCAAAGTCATATGAGCATGGAGGAACTTTGACATGGTTTGGCTCCAAAACAACTTGTTTGGGAAGGCCTAGACCTTTGCCTTGGTAGTTCATGTTTTGGAGTATGCGATTGACTATAGGACTTGGTGTGCTTTGAACATTAGACTTGAACTCTTTATTGGATGGAGAAGATGAAGTAGATAAAGGTCTTTGTTGTCCTAAGGAAGAACATTCATGGAGGAAGCTGGTAAGACCAAGTGGACATGATGGTGGATTTGAAGTGGAATCGATGGTGGATGTGGAAGGATGATCATTAGGATCTTGCTTATGTTCATGTTGATCCAAGTTATTGGTATGATCTTTAATGCTTACTTGGGGGACAAGTGTCTCATCATGACAAGTTGATGTTTGCTCATTATGGATAGGGCTAGATGGTAGATGACTAGGAGCAATGTGGATATCTTGGTCATGGATAGATATAGGATTATGGATAGGATCAAGGTGCTCATGGATAGCTTCTTCATAGGTATCATCTTGATCATAAAGAAGGTAAATGTTATGGATGGGTTGCATGGAAGTGTTTTGATCTTGAGTTGGACTAGGGCTTAATGTTTCCACATGTTTAAGATTATGCTCTTGACATACCTCGTGACTTTGGATGGAAGTGGAAGGTTCTTGAGTGGACTTGATAGGCTCTTGATAGTTATCAACATGAAGGCATGATGGCTCTTGACTTAGGCTTGTGGTTAGAGACTCTTGAATAGACTTGTTGGCTTGTAGGTCACATGATGGGCTTAAAGGGCTAGGTATGTTAATGGAAGCCTCTTGAAGAGGCTCAAGGATATGTGAACCACATGATGAGATTATAGGATTGGACATGACCTTTGGAAGTTCATTGGTAGGCTCATGAATTGGTGTTTGACATAGGGGTAGTCTATTCCTATCTAGTAGCCAATGGATCACATCCTTCGCAAGTGTATGGGTGGATGGGAAATATAATGGATGGATGATAATGGTAGATGGCGTTGGATTAGGATTAGGATGAGGATTAGGTTGAGAGCTAATTGGATTGGATGGATTAGGATTTGAACTAGATGGGGGTGACACATAGGATGGGGATGATGTGGCATGATTTCCCATTATAGGTGGGTACACCTTGTAAACAATTGAGAGAAATATTGGGCATTGATTTGTATTATGGCCTTTGGTCCTATGGTATGCACAATAATCATGTTCATCATATGGACTTTCTTCACATGGTTTGACTTTAGGAAGTTCAATGAGTTTTGCTTCAAGCATCCTTTGTAAAACTCTCTCAGCCGCATCCTTTGGTGAATGATTAGAATGATATGGTGAGGAAGGTAATGAGGGGCTTGGTGGTTTGGAAGGTAAAGGGATCAATGGACTAGGAATGGGATCACATGATGGTGTTGGGATAGGACTTGTTGGCTCATGTGTTGGCATGTGATTGGATGGTGGAGGCCACTCTAGATTGGTATCTCCCTTGTCAAAAGTAATTAAGTCTTGCATAGGATAACTTGGACTCATTTGATTTATGTACAAGGGACTTCTTAGACTTGCATGTGCTTCTTGTTGCAAAGGTGGACTTAGGTCTATCAATGGTGCTTGGTGGTCATGTTGAAAAGGTGTACTTGGATGTGCTTGATTTATGTACAAAGAGCTATTTGGACTTGCATGTTGTTCTTGTGATATCACTTGATTGCCTTGTGGATGGGCTTGGTAGTGCATTGAAACAGTGGCATGAGGGATTAGATAAACTTGAGGTGGATGTTCATAGGATGATGTGGCATTGACTTGGTGGATAGGTGGATTAAGTTGATAGGAAGTGGATGGATATGACATGTGACTAGATGGATTAGGTTGGTAGGAAGTGGCTAAGGATTGTTGTACTTGTCGAGCTTGACTAGTGGCGAAAAGGTGTTGAACTTGGGCTATGAAGTGTTGTAGTTGAGGTGATTGGCTTGCATGGGGTTGAGCTCTTTGGATGAAGAACTGTAATGTTTTAATGGCATCTTGGTTTAGGGGTTGTGATCCTTGATAAAGATTTTGGAGGAATCTTTGGAATTTGATTTCTAGGTCCTCTAATGTAGACATGTTGTCACCAAGTGTTTGTCTTAAGTCCTTTTAGCAAGTGCTTGTTTAGGGATTTGGATGATGATGTGGAAGTGATTTGGCTATGAAGGGTTGGATGATGACTAGGCTATGTTTGGAATGAAAATGATTGGGTTTGAATGTTATTGGAAGAATGTGTAGGATGACTTGTCTTTATGTGTTTGGGTGTTTAGAGCTTGATGTGGCAATATTCAAACAAATGATTATGCATATACACACATAAATCACTCACACAAGACACATAAGCAAGTTGTTAGTTTGGAAGAATGTGATGATAGTTAAGCAAGCACATGAAGACAATTCAACAAGTCCTAGTTAAGGCAAGGCCACTATCACAAGGAGGTTCTAGTAAAAATCCAGGGGACCGGCACCCCACGAGCATCCAGCAAGCCACTTAAGACTTTAACTAACCCTACTAGGAGTTTTAATATACACAAAGGTACACCTCCTTTCGAGTTAGCACTGTATGGTGAGCGCTAATACCGGTTAGACTTGGCTTTCGCCTTATCCTCTAATTTTTATAGCGGACCGGATGAAAGTACCGCTTGAGGTCGTTCCCTTGGGGTGGATACCAAGGCAGGCCTCTCTAAGGCTAAACAAAAGCAACACAAATAAATGTTTTTGATCTCCAAGTTCATGTTGGGACGCGAGGAGAGAGCATACACATTTACTTGGTCACACTCGCATGGGGTTCATTAACCTTAGAAATTCTATGTGTGGAAGACAATGCAAGCACTTGTTTATTTTAAAGCCCAAATGTAAATGTGATGAAAGACAATGGTTGGTTTTAGCCCAATTTTTTGATGTGAATTTGTAAACAATTGTTCATTTTATGCCCAAATCGAAATGTGTTTGCAAACAATGATTAAGATGAAAGATTAGAATGAGTGCACCTGATTATTTTTGCTTTCCAAATTGTTGTAGATGATTGATGTCAATGTTGCCCCAGCTCCTTATGATCACCTACAACATAAAAAAAAATGATATTATAATGCAGGCATAAAAATAGGCTCATCAGGCAAGGAAAATTGTAATTTTAGATGCATAGCCGAATTAGATTTGATTATTTTGATAGCTTTTTGATTCAAAAATTAAAAAATCAAAGAAGAGACCCCCATTAATTTTCAAAGAGCTTTCCGAAAATGTAAAGAAATCAGAAAAATTCCCTGATTTGCGCCCAAAAATGCAGATTTTATGAAAATGGTACAGTCGGCAAAGATCTGATATTTTCACACTGTAAACGACCTCCAAATTAAATCTGCAAAACATAGACCCAAATTAGAATTTCAAGAGCTTTCCAGAAATGTAAAAATTTCTGAAAAATTCGCTGATTTGCGCCTAAAATTGCGATTTTATGAAAAAACATAAAAACGTGATAAATCCCGCAAAAAATCGCGATAAACCCAAAATTTTTCTGCTGTAGCTTCCTTATATCATGGACAAACTTCTACTAAAATCTTGTAGAAAAATTCCAAGCCGTTTGGAAGATATGATGAAATCTTTGAAACCTAGGGTTTTGTCGAAAAAACAGCGGATCTGCAACAAAAAGTTAATTAAACCTGCAAAACTCAACAATGGGGGTTAGACAAATGCAAATTTTTACTACAAAAACCTGCAAAAAAGATCAAGCAAAGTGAGTCCCACCGGGCGTGCTAAAATGTATGTTAGGGTAAAATTGCAAATCAGGGCAAATGAATAAACAACCATGATAAAAACCCTAGCAATGCACAATGAAGCACAAGACAACATGAAAATTAAAATAACAAATGTAAATGCAAACCGATCTCCATGCTATGCTTTATTTATCTCCATTGCTCTTCTCCACCTCGCATGAGCATGCAAGATTTTGAAGGATTATTGTTGGAAGAATGTTGGGTGCTCATTTCTGCAGCATAACATTAAGATGAAGATGACATGAGGATGATAGTTGAAGGATGCAAAGGCTCTAATGATATTTCAACAGCATAATGTTACTTGAAGCTCAATGCATGCTAAAATAATGTTACTTGAAGTTCCATGCATTTTAGAAAATTTGGCAGAATAAGGGGGTTGATTTATAGGAAAGGCTTGGTTCCAATGGACGGCTGAGATTAAAAAGCTAATTGATTGATGTGGACGGCTAGGATTGATTAGGTATTCCCACTCTTCAAGGGAGTTGTAGTCATTTGACAAGTGTCAAGGAGAATAAGGCTCATGTGTGCTTGTGTACATAAAAAGTACTACATATGAAAGAAATTAAATAAAAGGCTGTAGTACCACTTATCTTTTTTAAATGAAAGAGGCACACATGTCGGCTAAATGATAAGATAAATTAATTAAATAAATAAAATTTATTTAATTAATTAGAAAGTCGGCTTATAATGAAATGTGAGAACTTAATTCAAATAAAATATTTGAATTAGTTGGGATATGAGTTGGATATTAATTAAATAAATAAAATTTATTTAATTAATTGGATAAATGAATAGGATAAGATAAGATATGATGTGGAAATTAATTAAATAAATAAAATTTATTTAATTAATTGGCTAAGTAGGATAAGGATGGGATTGAATGGGATTTTAATTAAATAAATAAAATTTATTTAATTAATTGGCTAATGGAATAAGTGGGGTTAAGAGTGGGATTTAGGACAAAATGCTACATGATGTCTAAGTGATGTATTTACAAGGTGTGGTAAGATATGGACAAATTTAGGACAATTTTGGGTGTCTACACCGCCGACCCCGGAACCCAATGAAATACCTGCGAGATCCTGAGTTTTCGCACGAATGATCAAAGATTGCAATCTAACTTGTCAGAGTTGCCCTAAATTTACCCTAAATGTGAGGTTAAAAGGTAATTCAACCGCCATTGTTACATTTACCTGCGTTAAAATTATTTTACAAAGCACCAGCCTCCATATCTGCATAACAGCTACCGTTGCGCAATTCGAGCTCACAAACAGAAGGAAGGAAGTGATCAGCAGTTGAATCAAGAGCGTCTTGATGATATACTGGTATAAAGGAAAATCTGCATAACCAGGTAAGTAAATTGAAACCCTCATCATGTTGTTTCTATATGATGCTGTAAGTTCTGGTTATGCATCCATATGAGTAAGTAATGTTGAAATTGATGCTCAGGCATGATGATTGCAATATGTATGCATGTATATCCCTTTTTGTGAGAAGAGATGTTGTTAATTATAGGTACTCATGGCTGAAAAACGATTAATCAAGAGTCAGGAGGAATTCAGCAGGCCTATGTTCTCTTCTCAGAGAGGGGTCCTGTTCAAATATGGAGCAATTACAGACACCCATCAGGGGATTACCAACCTGGAAGCCTGGTCAGCCAAGCTAAATGATGGACATGAGAAGAGTCCGGTATTGGATGCAGTGTTTGTATCGGGTATGTGGAACGCTGCTAGCTTCCCATACTCCATGGAGTCTCCGGAGCTCATCATTGAGTGCGCCCAAAATTATAACCCTCAGACGAGGCAGGTGGTGAAGCATGGGAGAGTGTATGCAGACCTATCCATCAAAGGTCTCTCCCAGACATTTGGACTGCCAATGGGCAGTAAGGTAAAGAGTGTAGACTTGAAGAAGTCTGAAAGAGAATACGAGGCCAACAAGAAGTCAGCCAGAAAGAACATGTATGCTTGGCAGGCTGAGAACAGCACATACAATGCAATGGCCAAGCTTCCTGTGCACATGTTCAAGTTTGATTTCAATGAGGAGTATCAGTACATGATTGCCCTCCTGAACAGGGTGACTGGCCAGCCTGATACTGGTGAATTTAGAGATTGGATGTACAGAATCATAATGATGTGTCTGTATGCAGATATCAAGCCACTGTGGGGCCAAATAATAAGTGATGCTCTGCATGAGCAGCTGATGAACCTGGGAGGTTCAGACTGTACATTCTACATGACATCTTATATTGTTTATTCTTGTGCTTATAGAGTCACTTTTGATGCCTTAGTCACAGATGGAAAACTGACAGGCACAAATGCAGCATATATCTGAGATCATTATCCCCAGCTGCAAAGAACCAATTATCTCAAGGACTACAAACTAGTCAATGATGCATTCTCTATGCATCTGGTAAGGACCATGGAAGAAGATAGAACAAAGAGATTGAGCATGGAGGCTCAAGAGGCAGTATACAGGCATGGGGCATGGTACATACAATTTGCCACCTTTTCCTATATAAGGGTTGAGGGTTTTGAAGGACATCCCCTGATGCTGCCAAGATATCCTACTGATGCAGTAGTGTTAATGGAATTTATCAGGCAGGGCTCCACCATGATACAGATGTATAAGGATGGTAAGAAGCTGCCACCAATTTTGTTCCCAGTCAGCATCGGCAACTACATGTGCCCTGACTCTGACAATATAAAGAAGGTGATGGTCACCCTGAATAAGATGAATCTACAGCCTTTTCCAATAACCAGACCATATGATCCTTACGGCAGAATATAGAAGATTCTAGGAAAGCCTATTCACCAGAGGCACCTAGAAGATTTTTGGGCTGATTGCGAAGATGAGGCAGAGGCCAGGAGAAGGAGGTATCAGAGGTTGACTCTGAACCAGATTAGAACATTTGACTGCATCTCTCTCCCTCAACAGCTGAAGAATGATGACGGCAGGATAATGGCAGATGAGTATGAGCAGAAAAAGATTTATAATGATACCATCTCTGCACCTGACCTCACTGTGCAGGAGGATATGTCCTTAGACCCATTCCTTGCCAGAACCCTACACTTGACCCAAGCTTGGGTAGATGCACAAATAGAGGCATTGAAGAAAAGGGGTGTTGCCATCATGATGGACAACAAGAAGAAGGGGCAGGACATCCCCGCAGATGAATATGATGACTTCCTGCTGGAGAAGAGGAAGACCAAGGGAGAGAGAATCCCTCCACCACAACAGCCAAGCAAAAGATCCCCAAGGGGTAAGAAAGTGGAAAAGGGACGAAAGGTATAATAATTGAAAGGGCAGTGTTTACAGCTGAGGAGGCAGCAAGATCAGGATCAGGATCAGATTCCCCTCCAAAGAAGGAAAAGCCCAAGAAAAGCAAGACAGCAAAGGCTGGAATCATTGAGTCCCAAGAAGTGGGTCAGTCTTCCAAACAACCAAGAAAAGATATCCTCATGGAGGAGGAGCCTGAAGAAGAAGAAGCTCCATTGATAATAAGAAGAAAAAGGAGAGCTCCGCAGGTGCTGGTTCCTACCACACCTAAGAAACCAAGAACCTCCATGAGAGGTGAAATAAGCCAACCTCCTGCACTAGTACAAGGGGCAGGTAGTGAAGTGCCAAAGGAACTTCAACATAACGTTCCACTTCCTACCATTGTCAAGTTCAAAACTGAACTTGCTGAAGAGCAACAAAAGGAAACCTCCCAGACGCAAGCAGAAGGACATGTCTCACTGGAAGAGACAATCGACCTGTCTGATGATGCGGTTGTGCAGGATGTGTCTGCACAGAAGATGGAAACACTAGCTGCTGGTACCAGCATGACTCCTCACAAGCCTCCATCTATTCAATCAGTGCTTGAGGAGATGAAACAAGCAGAGGCGGAGAAAGAAATGAGTCCAGAGAAAGTAGCTCAGGAAATGGGGCTAGACACATTGATTGCAGAGGTGACAAGTCCTGCAGTGGTAGATTTGATAGAGAAATAGGATGCAAGTCCTGAACAGCTAGCAGGATCACCTGATAAGGGCCACCTAACAGAAGAGGTAGAGATGGCAGAATCTGAAGGCCATGCTACTGAATCAGGCCAACAAAGCCCATAGGACACATCAGCAGGACCTACTATAGTAGAGGTCCAAGAAGCAAAGGCTGATGAGGAAAAAGCAGCAATAGAAGATCCTGCTGCTAAGACACAAGAGGTGGATAGTACAGGAATAGAACAGATGCCATTACTTCAAGCAGACCTCACAGCATCCGGAACGGTGGACATGCCACCAGGAACAGAGAAACCAAAGGAGGATGATCAACCTCCACAAGGGGAAGAACTGGGGACAGGTGATGTAATGATGGAGAAAGATCATGATCATCATGACCTACATACAGATGCACCGCAGGGTTCCCCACACCGAGAAGATGCTCCCCCAGAAAAAGAAATCTCTCAACAGGAGGAGGCATCGAAGGATCAACAGCAAAGTGAGCATCATGAGGGAGAGAAAGCAAAATCACCATCTTTGCAACACTTGTTAATAGAAACAGGAGGTATGGGTGAACAACAGCATGATGCCGAAAAACATGATCAGGTGCCTCCATGGTTGACAAAAGAGGTAAACGTTGAGGAGGAACTTGAAATTCAAGAGTTCGATGTCTCCACCCTATTCTCCGTGGATATAATGAAGCCCAGGAGGAAGGCCAGAATGACTTCAGCCATCAAGAGAGATCCGGCAACAGGGAGAAGGACCGCACAAATTGCTATACCTGCGGTGGAGAAGGAGACAGGTAAAATCACTGTGGATGAATTTCAGATAAGCACAGTAGATTTGGGTTTTGCCAACGAGGAACAGGAGGGTCAAGAAGGTAAGGATATCATTGACTCTCTAATTCAGAAAGTGAAAAGAGAGAAAGAGAAGAATAAGCAACATAAAGAGCACATTGCTCAGTTGCATGCTTATATTAAATGCTTGACCAATCCTGATGATACTACAAGTGAAGCTGCAGTTCCATTGACTGCCATTTCTCAGGAGGAGGTAAATAAATTGGACCTCATGAAACATGAGGCTTCCGTAATAAGGAAATGGATGTCATCCACATTGGATGATGCTATAGAAGTAATGAGGACTTCTTTGAAGAGTTGGAGCATATTAAGTGACTCCAAGACCAAGGTAGATAAATTGTAGATGCAGACCGGGAAGAGGTCTTACAAGCTGGAAAAGGTCCTGAGTCTCTTGGGAGAAATAAGGAAGATAAACCCATAACTGCTTATCAATAAGCAAATATTGAATAATAATACTGCACTATTAGTGGACATCTGGTATAAGGATGTGCAGTTTGAATGCGGAGTCCTCAAGAGATGCAATAATAAGCTGAGGGAGATCAACATGAAGTTGTGGGACTTAATAGGCATTGAGGCAGAGATGCTAGAAACACTAGAAGGCAAAGTAGAGGGAAAAATAGAGAATCAAGATGAAGACTCTGCCCTTAAGGCTCTGTGCAGCAACTTCCAAATGGAAGAAGATGGTCCACTCATCCACTTGACAGAGGAGATTATAAATAAGGTGATGAGAATCAAGGTCAAGATGGAGACCTACAATGAGACATTGCAGGACAGGAAAAATAAGCTGGATAACAGCAGGGATAAGTATGAAGCACATAAGCACGCCATTATCAAGGCAAAGACTCAAGATGGCGGAGGAATAGATTAGGTTGTGCAGTAATATGAACAGATCCGGAGCAACATGCAACCCCATATGCAACAGCATCATCATCAGGATAGCGAAGGTTCAGGAAGTGATGCACATGATGATGACCCGCATGAATCAGCTGAAGAACATGATGGAGATACAATGAAGGGGGATATTTGCATAAGTAATATAGATAGTTGCCAGCTAGCAACTTGTACCATTTTGTATGAATTGGCAAGTCATGAAATTATGACCATAGATTTGTATTGATAAATCAGGATCGGGGATCTTTTGTAACAGCCTCCTCACCTTATTCTATAAAAGGTGGTTGAATGCCTTGTTGTAGACATTCAAAACTTAATTGAAATCTGTTTGCTGAAGTATTCAGGGCTTATTTCAAAGCTGCTGTACATGTACATGTCTTTTGCATACTTAATGAAAGGGAAGAGTATTTTGATTACAAATCTTCGTAAATCTTGAGTAATCTGTGCTTGAATTCTGGATATGTGCTTTGATTTGCTGCGTCCCTTGGAGTGCTCATCATGTTGCATGTATTGTTTTCACTCATTATCCTCTGAAGTTTGCATCAACTATATCTAGCTGTGGAATATCCTGGTGAACATATGGTTTGATTTCTTCTCCTCATGACAGTATCAAGCATGTATGTGGATCAAAAGCTAAAGGTTCAACTTAATTAGAAGTATTTCTTTAATTTCTTTCAACTTCAGAACATCTCACGATCACAATTGCAAATAACTGCTAATCTTAAGCAAACAATACAAAATATGCAAACATCTTGTAGATAATTGCAAATATTTAGCATATTTGAATACTAAGCATGCACAATTGAAAATATCATGCAAGGATTGAGGTATTTTTACATCTTTTCATCAAATAACCGCATAATTTGACTTCTTTGTAAAGAATTTCTATAGGAACGTCATGATGATGATAATCTTCATGTAAGGCCCCAAAATAGAAACAGCAACTCACATTAACCTCTGAGTAATGTCAGATGATTAAGACCTAATCACCGGAGACTTGGGATCACGAATTCTCTGAATTCACAGTATCTTTCAAGATGAATAAAGGTTAATGTGTACTTTTATTCTATGTTTGTTTGTGACTAACATCATGACCAACATAAATTGGCGCTAGAAGGAGATATGTAAATTTGTTCAAAGTTTTGAAGAATTTAGGCCGGAGACACTTGAGATCTCATGTTATGGGTCAAGATACCCCAATATCCTGTCATATTTGTAGTACCTTCACAAATATTTCATAAATATCCAGTCTGATTTGCCATCTGACTACAAATATCACCTCATCCAGTAAAATTTAGCCAATATTTGCAAAGTTTTGGCCAATTTGCTTCCAAATCAAGAAATCCTGGCTCACAGGATAAATACCAGGTCTAGACCTAGTGAAGTTTTTGAAGAATTACCTGTTAGAGGTTTCAGACCTAGGACTGTAGACATTCATCATACTCCAGGGTCTAGTGCATCAAAGGCTTCACTAGAACCTCCTCCCGTGACTCCTGTTGGTTTGCAAATACCTTCTGGGATATCTGTGACACCTCCTGTTCAACCTCAGGGTATACCTTTAGTTCAAACTCAACCAGCTGCACCACCAGTTCAGCCCCCTCAGGCTGCAATGTCTTTCTTTGCAGTAGAGTCACCTTTGACCTTTAATGCATATCACGAGTTACCAAAGAATCCGGACAAACTTTGTCCAAAATATCATCCTTATCAAGATGTTGATGATCATATCAGGACATTTAAAGAGACTTGCTGTAGAGATAGAATAGAGCATCAAGACGTGGTGTGCAGATTATTTCCTTTTTCCTTAGGGGAAGAGGCTTATAATTGGTTCATCAGTCTTGGCCAACCCTCTGTTGGTTCATGGGCTGTCTTAGAGAAAGCTTTTCTTGACATGTTCAAGGTCCCTATTGATCCATCTATGAATTATCACATGTTTGCTACAATCAAAAGATTTGAGAATGAGCCTATTGCTAATTTCAATGCTAGGTTCCAAAAAATGTTGTCCAAGCTAGTTGCCCCATATGTAGTAGCTGATGCTGCTGCTAGGAGTATTTACTATTCAGCCCTGGATCTGTTAACTTCCATGTTCATCAGAAGAACACATCCTGAGATCACTACATTGACAGGAGCTTTTCAAGAAGCTATCAAAGTAAATTAGCAGTTGATACCTGCCCCTACTCCAAATATAGTATTCCCTACCTTGCCTGGCATGCAGTCACAATATCCTGCATCATATCCTGCACCGTATTCTTCACAGTATCCTACACAACATCCTAATGGAGCAGTGATACCTCTGACAGTCATGCCTGCACCTTTGCAAGTACCTCCACTGAGCATTATGCCTCCTCCTAATGGAAATAGCCAATTACCACAATATCCTACACATGCTCAGACACCTCAGGGTACTGATATGTTCAACAATAACCATGGATCTTCTTTTTTCAAGCCTCAGACCAAAAATGTAGTGGCCAAAGCCCAAGAGGAAAAGGAGGAGATCAAAGAAATTTCCGCTCAATTGAGAAAACTCACCACCGAAGTAACACATTTGAGAAATCAAGGGTTTTATGCACAGTCAAGTCAGAATAGAAATTATTCCAATGATAGACCAAACTACCCTGATAGAGGATATAACAACAATAACTTCAAAAATAATGGGGGAAACAACAATAATACACCTAGACAGCCCAGAATATGGAACTCCAGGCCAAATAACAGTTCATTACCATCACCCCTAGATAATCAGCCTCTGGGTGAAGCTAAACAGACTACTAGAGTCAATCTTGCTGAGGCAGCCCTTACCAATTGGTGTAGGATCCACAATACCAATGCACATGCAGAATTAGATTGCCCACAATTTAGGATTGCTGCTAGCATCTTTCAGACTGAAGTGTCCAACATTTCTGGAAATCCACCTCAGGCAGAAGGAAATGAGATAGTTCCTTGTGGATATGATTCAGCTTTTGTGCTAGAAACATACACTAATCAGCCTCATCCGAGTTATGATCAGACCAGTGAGGAATTTGCTTTAACTTTCGAAACAAATTATGTTTTTCCTTTTGAGGATGAAAATGAACCTGCAAGAGAGCATGAGGAAGTACATGCATACCAACAGCAATATCCTAGTAAGCACAATTATAACTTGAGATGTAATGCCAATAGACCTACTGGTCCGTTGACATCATCTTTGCCTCCAAACAACTTCAACACACCTCCTGATCCTAAGGCTAACAATAACCCTGGGTTCCCTAAGGTGAATGCTCAGTACTTGTCACCTCAAAGCACCGGATCAAAGGTCGTAAATGCACCTCAGGAGTCTGACAAGTTAGTCAGCTATTTGGCTGATGAAATGAAGAAAATCAAGATCAGCCTATCTTTATCTGAGTTATTGAAAACTCCTGCCATCAAAAAGGCATTCATGAAGTCACTAGATGATACTGCTCCTAAAGAGGATAGCCATCTTTCAAGTCAATCCAGTGGCAAAGATCATGCTGCTAAGGATAATATTATCAAGCCTAAAGTGTCAGCTACAGTCCAAGCTCTTGAAACCTCCCATATGACCTTGTACAGAGATAAAACTGAATCACCTCCATTCCTCCTCACTATAAGAATGTTCAGCAAGAACTTACACAACTGTTTGGTTGGTTCAGGAGCCTCAACGAATGTTATGCCTTTGTCAATATGTAATGCTTTAGGACTGCATCCTGCTAAATCCTTAAAGAAGGTCACTCAACTAGACAAGACAGAAGTAAGTGTAGTAGGAGAACTAACTCACATCCACATGCAGCTAGCATCTGATCCTAGGATCCAATATTACATTGACATTCAGGTAGTTGACATACCTGATACATATGGGATGTTGCTTAGCTGAGACTGGTCTAAAACGCTTAACAGATATATGTCCACATATTTCAGTCACATGTGGTTGCCATGGAAAGGTATACCTAATCAGATAAGGATTGATGCTGAACCTAGGATGAAACAGATGATCACGGAGTACAACAAAACGAATGAGATCATGTACGTAAACGTAGAACCTAGAATTTACTGCATCAGGCCGCAGACTGTTAAAATAGAAGAAATCCTGATGCTTGATGTTCATCATCATCATGATGATCATCATCATGAAGGCCGGCTAGTAATAAAACCTGATAATGATCCAGATAACGAAAATGAAATGAATCACTTCAGAGATTTTGAGATGTATTTATCTACTCAGGTAAAATGTTGTCAATTATTAAATATACCTACTAATGACATTTTGATTGATGGATGGTGCAGATTACACGATGAAACACATTTAGAAAAGACTTGTGAGACATGCTTAGATATGATGATGCTGGAGCAGACATACAGCGGAGCATCATCATCATATTCTGAAGTAAGTACTACATCTGATGATGATGATGATGATACCAATTCTTATTTGTCTTCTGCAGGAACAGAAGAGTCAACAGATCACGATGAAGATCATATCCTGGAAGCAGAAGAGATCCTGGTGTCCAATCAGATGAATGACGTGACAAAAGAAAAGATCACCCCTGGTAGTGATTGCTTCATGGAACCAGATTATGAATTGTCTGATGAAGACAAAGGTAGTGACCTGACCAAGTTCAAAGAATTTCTAGTAAAAGAAATAGAGGAGATGACACGACAGCATAAATCTCCCCACAAGGTGTTAATTAAAGGTTGGTGTAGGCTGCATGAGGCACCTCACTCTGAAACAACTTGCTCACTATGTTTACACATTTTGAAGAAGCATGCAGCTGTAGATCCTGAACATCATCCTCCTGCTGATATGGAAGAGAAAACAGAAAAGCCATCAGGTTCACAAAATAAATGAAAGAAGAAACTTGAGGAGGATAACACCTCTCAGTTAAGGTGGATATCAGGCGGAGCAGTAGCCAGAGCTGCAAAGAAGAAAGGAGGACCAAATAGATATCCTGCTAAAGATAAATGTCCTGCTGAGGATAAGCCTTGGATCTTAAGGTTTGATGGATCTAAATCCAAGCAAGGTGCTGGGGTGGGAATTGATCTTATCAATCCATCAGGAAAATCCTACTTAGCGGCCTACAGACTACAGTTCCCCTGTACTAACAATGTAGCAGAGTATGAAGCTCTAATTCATGGAATGTTGTTTGCTCATAAGAAGAAAGTGAAGATCCTGCATGTCTTTGGGGATTCAGAACTAGTTGTGAGGCAAGTAAGAGGAATTTACTCCTGTAACTACAGAAAACTATCAAATTACAGACATCGAGTGTGGGACCTGATTGAAGACTTTGATGCCTTTAATATCATTCACATACCAAGAGAACAGAACCAGAGGGCATATGCACTCGCCCAGGCCACCAGTACGTTGGAACCGCTGTCTATATCTGGTCTAAAGAGATTTTCAGTAGAATTGGTGTCAGTACCTTCAGTACCTGACAATGTGACTAATCTCAAGGTGTTTGATGATGATCAGCACATCTTGGACTTTATATCAAACAGAGACATATTTGAAGCTCATATTATAGATGACAATGGTATGGAAGATCATGTCTGGGAAGAAGATGAGATATTAGAGTTGCCTAGCAATAGAATTCCCAAAGGTATGATTGAATTAGAAAGAGCTTTTGATCTAGATAATATGCTTAAACATAAGGACCTGCCCAAGGCAGATGGGGGTCAATATTCACAAGTGAATATAGGACAAAAGGAAGACAAGAAGAATGTGCTGATTGGTAAAGTATGTACACTAGAAGAGTTAGAAGGAATAACTCAGGCCCTTAAAGATTACATACATGTGATTGCATGGACTTATGATGAGCTAAATACATATGACACTTCTGTCATAACTCATACTATACCTCTCAAGCCAGATGCAAAACCTTTCAGACAGAAGCAGAGGCCAGTCAATGCTTTGCTTGAACCAATCATCCTTGAAGAAGTCAAGAAATTGTTAAATGCCTGGATAATATTTCCTGTAAGGCACTCCATTTGGGTGGCAAATCTTGTGCCAGTCAGAAAGAAGAATGGAGACATCAGGTTATGTGTAGA
Organism: Cunninghamia lanceolata; assembly: GCA_027924645.1. Taxonomy (NCBI): domain Eukaryota; kingdom Viridiplantae; phylum Streptophyta; class Pinopsida; order Cupressales; family Cupressaceae; genus Cunninghamia; species Cunninghamia lanceolata. The sequence continues at coordinate 10,107,243 of BSBN01000306.1, read as the reverse complement.
TTTCAGAAACCTAAACAGAGCATCAGAAAAGCATAATTATCCTTTGCCCTCCTTGGATGAAGTTCTACAGATTATAAATGGAGCTAAAATGATGTCCTTCCTGGATGGTTTTTCAGGATACAACCAAGTGATGGTTGATAAAATTGATAGATTGAAAACTGCCTTCACCACAAAGTGGGGGATATTTGCATATAGACGTATGCCATTTGGACTCATAAATGCTGGAGCTACATTCCAGCAAGCAATGGACATAGCCTTCAGAGGCTTGATAGGAAAGTGTATAGTCATCTACATGGATGACCTGACGGTTTTCTCTAAGGAAAGGGGAAATCATGTTGCTGATCTCAGAAGTATACTGAAGAAATGTGAAGAGTACGGAATATCTTTGAATCCTAAGAAGTGCATATTCAGAGTCACAACAGGAAAATTACTAGGCCACCTGATCACAGAAGATGGAATTATCATCGATCCTGACAGGGTGGAGTCTATTATGAAGTTACAACTTCCAGGAAGCAAAAAGGAACTTAAGTCTTACTTTGGTAAGATAAATTTTGTGAGGAAGTTCATCACCGGCTTTGCTGAGATTGTCAGACCACTAAATGCCATGTTGAAAAAGGATGCACAAATTGAGTGGACACCAGAAGCCAAGGCTGCTTTTGAAGATATAAAGAAGGCCATTTCAGATGCTCCTGTCCTCATTAGTCCAGATTATACAAGAGATTTCTACATCTACTCATTTGCCTCAGAACATACTTCTCCAGCAGTGTTAACTCAAAAAAATGAAGAGAAAGAAGAGAAACCAATTGCTTTCATGAGCTGTCCTTTCAGGGATGCTGAATCGAGATATGTAGATGTTGAGAGACAGGCACTTGCATTAGTTAGAACAGTAAAGAAGTTCAGACATTATATACTGAGAAGCAAAGTGATTGCTGTGGTACCAGATGCAGCAGTGAAGATGCTGCTGATGCAGAGTGAACCTGGTGAAAAAAGAGCCAAATGGATTACTGTATTACAAGAGTATGATATGGAGATCACACCAATGAAGCTGGTAAGAGGACAAGCTTTGAGCCAGATGATATCTGAAACGGATCCAAACATCATCAGTCAACAGTATGTGATCAATGAGAAAGACAATAGAGAATGGTATTCAGACATCAGGCACATCCTGATCACCGGAAGATGTCCTTCAAGAATGCAAGCTTCACAGAGAAGAGCCTTGAAAATGAGATCCCAAAAGTATATGATGAAGGGAGGAACCTTGTTTAAGAAGAATTATGAAGGAATATACCTGAGATGCTTAGAGAAACTAGAAGCAAATAAAGTTTTGACAGAGTTACATGACAAGTTTGGAACGGCACACGGATCAGCATTGGCCACAACTCATGCAATCCTCAGAGCAGGATATTACTGGCCCACCATTTTTAAAGACACAGCTGATCATGTTAAATGTTGTCATGTTTGCCAGATTGCTGCCAACAGAGAGAAATATGCTGCGCAACCATTGCATGCAGTGATGGAAGAGCACCCATTTGCATAGTGGGGCATGGATTTCATAGGACCGATCAATTCTCCGTCTTCCTCAGGCCATAGGTATGTCTTAACGATTACTGACTATTGTACTAGATGGACTGAGGCTACTAGCAGCAAAACTTGCACTACTGATGATGTCATTAAGTTTCTGGAGAGCAACATTGTTACCAGGTATGGAACTCCTTATGCATTGGTAAGTGATAATGGTTCTGCCTTCATTTCTACCAAATTGTCAAGTTGGGCTTTTGATCATGGGATCATACTGAAGTTCTCATCCAACTACTATCCCCAGGGGAATGGATTAGCAGAATCCACCAACAAGAATTTACTGAGTATCATAAGAAAACTGATAGAGAAAAATCCCAGGGAATTGAACTCATTTTTGAAATATGCCTTATGGGTAGACAGAACTAGAATGAAAACTGCATTAGGAAACTCACCCTTCCAACTAGTATATGGGGTAGATCCTATCCTCCCTGTAAACTTGAAAATTCCTACTCTACAGTTTGCCCAAGAATATCTAGGCATAGATAATAAACAAGAAGTCAGGTTACTTCAACTGATGCACTTGGAAGAAAAACGGAGTCAAGCGATTGACTGATTTGCTAAGCATCAGGCTGTTGTCAAATGCTGGTTTGACAAGAGAGCCAGAATTAAAGCTTTCAGGATATCTGATTTAGTCCTGATGTGGGATAAGGCCCATGAAAAGAAGGGTGACCATGGTAAGTTTGATAGATTATGGATAGGCCCCTTTCAAATTTCTGAGATATTAGGAGACAACACTTATGGGCTTAAGAACCTGACAGGTGAGGATGTCCCATTGCCAGTCAATGGACAATTCCTCAAACATTATTTCCAGGCCTGAAGGACTTCATGACAGTCAGTATGTATCATAGTGTATATTTGTATAGTTGTTTGTATAGTTTGTTTAATGTACTTGTTTTGTTTTGTTGGTTGGGACCTTGTTCTGGCAAGTCAAGATGATGCACTTCATCACCCCATAAAATAATTAAGTTGTTAAGATTTAGATGATGAGATCACATTTAAACATAGGTTATGATTCATTCTAATAAGTGTTCATGATCAGGTTTGTGATATTGTTTCATCAGGGTGCTTTTTCTTGATCAAAGTGAATCAATCACAATGAAACACCTAACAGCCTTGGGTTTGTTGAACACAATAGTATAGGTGTTAAGTGAAAAATCCAGAGGGACTCCCTTGCTACCAATACAATCTCCAACCTAAAGCTGCAAGTGACTATACCTTGTACAAATGAACTGACATGATAATATCAGATATAAATATGAAAAAAAGAAAATCAGAAAAGAAATAAAATTAGGCCATCTAAGTAACTCTACCGGGGCTATAGACGTCTGCTGGCAGTGGGGCTCTACTTAGGGAGATTGTATAGATAACCTTGCCGAGGCTATAGACGCCCGCTGGTAGCAAGGCTCTATCCAGGTTGGCTATGAGGGATGATCTCCAACTATGTAGTTTAACACCAGTTACTTACGTTTTCAACTTACTTTCAAGATGAGGATAATTAATCATATGCACACACCTGATCCTTTGTTAGCATTATCACCATGATGAAATTTTATCATTCAGAGGATCATGATGATTGTACTTAGACAGAATTAGAACACTATAGATGAATGTGAACACATCACTCGAATCATTAGAATTTGTTCATTTTCTTTGGTGGCAAGTTGTTGTGTGGTTACACAACACGCCCCATTTTGACTTGGCAAAACAGGGACCCAACTTCTTTTGGCTTGGTTTGTGTTTCTTGCTTTCTGGCGGTTTGGTAAAAATCAGTCAAGTGCATCATCACGTTGAGTCAGGATGAGGTAAGTCCCCAGTATGAGGTTAGTTTGTAAAAATTCATATTTCATATCTGGGACCTCATATTCTGAAAGAACATTAAATTTCATGCAGGTTTGCCTTTTACATCACCCTGATATTCATCAGGATGTGAGAGTTATGAACAGTCAAAGTCTTGGTCAAACCTGATATTTGCAAGAGGGGGGTCATATTTTATAACCTCAGTCATGTTTCGAACATCATCATCATATTTGAGACATCCCCTGATATATCCTGTGGCTCAAATATCCGGACGTCAACTTTAGGCGGTAGTAAGTCTTTCCCGTCAAGCGGTCTTTTATACCGCGAACATCATGTTTCAAATATAACCCGATATTTGTTAATATCCTCCTGATACGAAATATCACCCTTAGCAAATATCCTGATGACATCATCTGAATACGATAAACGAAGAAACAAACATCCTGATGACATCATCATCATATTTACATTACGACAGGATATTTTACAAACATGATCATGTTCACCCAATATGACGATGACGTCGCGAGACATTTCCGATACAAAGAACAAATATCATGATGACGTCATCCTGATATTCCGAAAGGGAGACGAGTAAGTTTCGAACATCATCATCCTATTTTGTAACATCACCTGATAAACTGAAATACCCTCCTGATGTGCTAAATTAAACGAAGGGTGCAGTGTTACCCGAATCTTGTCGCGATAACAATTTCAAGACTAGGGAGGATGATATTGAAACTCAACCCGATATTTGTGAATATCATCCTGCCCTCATGATATCTTGTCATATGGATATCCTCCCGCTCCCTTTGCCGCCATTATCATTAAATGCGCGTGGATATGGTAGGTGATTCCCGCCGACCCCGGAACCCAATGAAATACCTGGCGAGATCCTGAGTTTTCGCACGAATGATCAAAGATTGCAATCTAACTTATCAGAGTTGCCCTAAATTTACCCTAAATGTGAGGTTTAAAGGTAATTCAACCGCCATTGTTACATTTACCTGCGTTAAAATTGCTTTACAGAGCACCAGCCTCCATATCTACATAACAGCTACCGTTGCGCAATTTGAGCTCACAAACAGAAGGAAGGAAGTGATCAGCAGTTGAATCAAGAGCGTCTTGATGATATACTGGTATAAAGGAAAATTTGCATAACCAGGTAAGTAAATTGAAACCCTCATCATGTTGTTTCTATATGATGCTGTAAGTTCTGGTTATGCATCCATATGAGTAAGTAATGTTGAAATTGATGCTCAGGCATGATGATTGCAATATGTATGCATGTATATCCCTTTTTGTGAGAAGAGATGTTGTTAATTGCAGGTACTCATGGCTGAAAAATGATTAATCAAGAGTCAGGAGGAATTCAGCAGGCCTATGTTCTCTTCTCAGAGAGGGGTCCTATTCAAATATGGAGCAATTACAGACACCCATCAGGGGATTACCAACCTAGAAGCCTGGTCAGCCAAGCTAAATGATGGACATGACAAGAGTCCGGTATTGGATGCAGTGTTTGTATCGGGTATGTAGAACGCTGCTGGCTTCCCATACTCCATGGAGTCTCCGGAGCTCATCATTGAGTGCGCCCAAAATTATAACCCTCAGACGAGGCAGGTGGTGAAGCATGGGAGAGTGTATGCAGACCTATCCATCAAAGGTCTCTCCCGGACATTTGGACTGCCAATGGGCAGTAAGGTAAAGAGTGTAGACTTGAAGAAGTCTGAAAGAGAATACGAGGCCAACAAGAAGTCGGCCAGAAAGAACATGTATGCTTGGCGAGCTGAGAATAGCACATACAATGCAGCGGCCAAGCTTCCTGTGCACATGTTCAAGTTTGATTTCAATGAGGAGTATCAGTACGTGATTGCCCTCCTAAACAGGGTGACTGACTAGCCTGATACTGGTGAATTTAGAGATTGGATGTACGGAATCATAATGATGTGTCTGTATGCAGATATCAAGCCACTATGGGGCCAAATAATAAGTGATGCTCTGCATGAGCAGTTGATGAACCTGGGAGGTTCAGACTGTACATTCTACATGACATCTTATATTGTTTATTCTTGTGCTTATAGAGGCACTTTTGATGCCTTAGTCACAGATGGAAAACTGACAGGCACAAATGCAGCATATATCTGGGATCATTATCCCCAGCTGCAAAGAACCAATTATCTCAAGGACTACAAACTGGTCAATGATGCATTCTCTATGCATCTGGTAAGGACCATGGAAGAAGATAGAACAAAGAGATTGAGCATGGAGGCTCAAGAGGCAGTATACAGGCATGGGGCATGGTACATACAATTTGCCACCTTTTCCTATATAAGGGTTGAGGGTTTTGAAGGACATCCCCTGATGCTGCCAAGATATCCTACTGATGCAGTAGTGTTAATGGAATTTATCAGGCAGGGCTCCACCATGATACAGATGTATAAGGATGCCAAGAAGCTACCACCAATTTTGTTCCCAGTTAGCATCGGCAACTACATGTGCCCTGACTCTGACAATATAAAGAAGGTGATGGTCACCCTGAATAAGATGAATCTACAGCCTTTTCCAATAACCAAACCATATGATCCTTATGGCAGAATACAGAAGATTCTAGGAAAGCCTATTCACCAGAGCCACCTAGAAGATTTTTGGGCTGACTGTGAAGATGAGGCAGAGGCCAGGAGAAGGAGGTATCAAAGGTTGACTCTGAACCAGATTAGAACATTTGACTGCATCTCTCTCCCTCAACAGCTGAAGAATGATGACGGCAGGATAATGGCAGATGAGTATGAGTAGAAAAAGATTTATAATGATACCATCTCTGCACTTGACCTCACCATGCAGGAGGATATGTCCTTAGACCCATTCCTTGCCAGAACCCTACACTTGACCCAAACTTGGGTAGATGCACAAATAGAGGCATTGAAGAAAAGGGGTGTTGCCATCACGATGGACAACAAGAAGAAGGGGCAGGACATCCCCGCAGATGAATATGATGACTTCCTGCTGGAGAAGAGGAAGACCAAGGGAGAGAGAATCCCTCCACCACAACAGCCAAGCAAAAGATCCCCAAGGGGTAAGAAAGTGGAAAAGGGACCGAAAGGTATAATATTTGAAAGGGCAGTGTTTACAGCTGAGGAGGCAGCAGGATCAGGATCAGATTCCCCTCCAAAGAAGGAAAAGCCCAAGAAAAGCAAGATAGCAGAGGCTGGAATCATTGAGTCCCAAGAAGTGGGTCAGTCTTCCAAACAACCAGGAAAAGATATGCTCATGGAGGAGGAGCCTGAAGAAGAAGAAGCTCCATTGATAATAAGAAGAAAAAGGAGAGCTCCGCAGGTGCTGGTTCCTACCACACCTAAGAAACCAAGAACCTCCATGAGAGGTGAAATAAGCCAACCTCCTGCACTAGTACAAGGGGCAGGTAGTGAAGTGCCAAAGGAACTTCAACATAATGTTTCACTTCCTACCATTGTCAAGTTCAAAACTGAACTTGCTGAAGAGCAACAAAAGGAAACCTCCCAGACGCAAGCAGAAGGACATGTCTCACTGGAAGAGACAATCGACCTGTCTGATTATCAGGTTGTGCAGGATGTGTCTGCACAGAAGATGGAAACACTGGCTGCTGGTACCAGCATGACTCCTCACAAGCCTCCATCTGTTCAATCAGTGCTTGAGGAGATGAAACAAGTAGAGGCAGAGCAAGAAAAGAGTCCAGAGTAAGTAGCTCAGGAAATGGGGCTAGACACATTGATCGCAGAGGTGACAAGTCCTGCAGTGGTAGATTTGACAGAGAAACAGGATGCAAGTCCTGAACAGCCAGCAGGATCACCTGATAAGGGCCACCTAACAGAAGAGGTAGAGATGGCAGAATCTGAAGGCTATGCTATTGAATCATGCCAACAAAGCCCACATGACACATCAGCAGGACCTGCTATAGTAGAGGTCCAAGAAGCAAAGGCTGATGAGGAAAAAGCAGCAATAGAAGATCATGCTGCTAAGACACAAGAGGTGGATAGTGCAAGAACAGAACAGATGCCGTTACTTCAAGCAGACCTCACAGCATCCGAAACGATGGACATTGCACCAGGAACAGAGAAACCAAAGGAGGATGATCAACCTCCACAAGGGGAAGAACTGGGGACAGGTGAAGTAATGATGGAGAAAGATCATGATCATCATGACCTACATATAGATGCACCGCAGGGTTCCCCACACCGAGAAGATGCTCCCCCAGAAAAAGAAATCTCTCAACAGGAGGAGGTACCGAAGGATCAACAGCAAAGCGAGCATCATGAGGGAGAGAAAGCAAAATCACCATCTTCGCAACACTTGTTAATAGAAACGGGAGGTATGGGTGAACAGCAGCATGATGCCGAAAAACATGATCAGGTACCTCCATGGTTGACAAAAGAGGTAAACGTTGAGGAGGAACTTGAAATTCAAGAGTTTGACGTCTCCACCCTGTTCTCCGCAGATATAATGAAGCCCAGGAGGAAGGCCAGAATGACTTCGGCCATCAAGAGAGATCTGACGACAGGGAGAAGGACCGCACAAATTGCTATACCTGCGGTGGAGAAGGAGACAGGTAAAATCACTGTGGATGAATTTCAGATAAGCACAGTAGATTTGGGTTTTGCCAACGAGGAACAGGAGGGTCAAGAAGGTAAGGATATCATTGACTCTCTAATTCAGAAAGTGAAAAGAGAGAAAGAGAAGAATAAGCAACATAAAGAGCACATTGATCAGTTGCATGCTTATATTAAAGGGTTGACCAATCCTGATGATACTACAAGTGAAGCTGCAGTCCCATTGATTGCCATTTCTCAGGAGGAGGTAAATAAATTGGACCTCATGAAACATGAGGCTTCCCTAATAAGGAAATGGATGTCATCCACATTGGATGATGCTATAGAAGTAATGAGGACTTCTTTGAAGAGGTGGAGCATATTAAGTGACTCCAAGACCAAGGTAGATAAATTGCAGATGCAGACCGGGAAGAGGTCTTACAAGCTGGAAAAGGTCCTGAGTCTCTTGGGAGAAATAAGGAAGATAAACCCACAACTGCTTATCAGTAAGCAAATATTGAATAATAATACTGCACTATTAGTGGACTTCTGGTATAAGGATGTGTAGTTCGAATGAGGAGTCCTCAAGAGATGCAATAATAAGCTGAGGGAGATCAGCATGAAGTTGTGGGACTTAATGGGCATTGAGGCAGAGATGCTAGAAACACTAGAAGGCAAAGTAGAGGGAAAAATAGAGAATCAAGATGAAGACTCTACCCTTAAGGCTCTGCGCAGCAACTTCCAAATGGAAGAAGATGGTCCACTCATCCACTTGACAGAGGAGATTATAAATAAGGTGATGAGAATCAAGGTCAAGATGGAGACCTACAATGAGACATTGCAGGACAGGAAAAATAAGCTGGATAACAGCAGGGATAAGTATGAAGCACACAAGCATGCCATTATCAAGGCAAAGACTCAAGATGGCGGAGGAATAGATCAGGTTGTGCAGTCATATGAACAGATCCGGAGCAACATGCAACCCCATATGCAATAGCATCATCATCAGGATAGCGAAGGTTCAGTAAGCGATGCACATGATGATGACCCACATGAATCAGCTGAAGAACATGATGGAGATACATCATGAAGGGGGATATTTGCATAAGTAATATAGATAGTTGCCAGCTGGCAACTTGTGCCATTTTGTATGAATTGGCAAGTCATGAAATTATGACCATAGATTTGTATTGATAAATCAGGATCGGGGATCTTTTGTAACGGCCTCCTCACCTTATTCTATAAAAGGTGGTGGAATGCCTTGTTGTAGACATTCAAAACTTAATTGAAATCTGTTTGCTGAAGTATTCAGGGCTTATTTCAAAGCTGCTGTATATGTACATGTCTTTTGCATACTTAATGAAAGGGAAGAGTATTTTGATTACAAATCTTCGTAAATCTTGAGTAATCTGTGCTTGAATTCTGGATATATGCTTTGATTTGCTGCGTCCCTTGGAGTGCTCATCATGTTGCATGTATTGTTTTCACTCATTATCCTCTGAAGTTTGCATCAACTGTATCTAGCTGTGAAATATCCTGGTGAACATATGGTTTGATTTCTTCTCCTCATGACAGTATCAAGCATGTATGTGGATCAAAAGCTAAAGGTTCAACTTAATTAGAAGTATTTCTTTAATTTCTTTCAACTTCAGAACATCTCACGATCGCAATTGCAAATAACTGCTAATCTTAAGCAAACAATACAAAATATGCAAACATCTCGTAGATAATCGCAAATATTTAGCATATTTGAATACTAAGCATGCACAATTGAAAATATCATGCAAAGATTGAGGTATTTTTACATCTTTTCATCAAATAATTGCATAATTTGACTTCTTTGTAAAGAATTTCTACAGGAACGTCGTGATGATGATAATCTTCACGTAAGGCCCCAAAATGGAAACAGCAACTCACATTAACCTCTGAGTAATGTTAGACGATTAAGACCTAATCACCGGAGACTTGGGATCACGAATTCTCTGAATTCACAGTATCTTTCAAGATGAATAAAGGTTAATGTGTACTTTTATTCTATGTTTGTTTGTGACTAACATCATGACCAACATAAATTGGTGCTAGAAGGAGGGCCAGAGTCCAGGATACCATGCTCATCATCAGTATTTTCAGGTTTGATGACGCATAGAGTAAGGTAACCTTAGATCGTTTGTGAATTTCAGTAAATTACATGAATATTTACCATAAGAAGTTTGAATATGCTCATGCTGTGTAATGATTTCCAGATCTCACATCAGTATTGCAAGCTTTACAGTAGATCGTTGTGAATTCACTAATATTGGCCAAAGATATGTAAATTTGTTCAAAGTTTTGAAGAATTTAGGCCGGAGACACTTGAGATCTCGTGTTACGGGTCAAGATACCCCAATATCCTGTCATATTTGCAGTACCTTCGCAAATATTTCATAAATATCCAGTCTGATTTGCCATCTAACTACAAATATCACCTCATCCAGTAAAATTTAGCCAATATTTGCAAAGTTTCGGCCAATTTGCCTCCAAATCAAGAAATCCTAGCTCACAGGGTAAATACCAGGTCTAGACCTAGTGAAGTTTTTGAAGAATTACCTATTAGAGGTTTTAGACCTAGGACTGTAGACATTCATCATACTCCAGGGTCTAGTGCGTCAAAGGCTTCACTAGAACCTCCTCCCGTGACTCCTGTTGGTTTGCAAATACCTTCTGGGATATCTGTGACACCTCCTATTCAACCTCAGGGTATACCTTTAGTTCAAACTTAGCCAGCTATACCACTAGTTCAGCCCCCTTAGGCTGCAATGTCTTTCTTTGCAGCAGAGTCACCTTTGACCTTTAATGCATATCACGAGTTACCAAAGAATCCGGACAAACTTTGTCCAAAATATCATCCTTATCAAGATGCTGATGATCATATCAGGACATTTAAAGAGACTTGCTGCAGAGCCAGAATAGAGCATCAAGACGTGGTGTGCAGATTATTTCCTTTTTCCTTAGGGGAAGAGGCTTATAATTGGTTCATCAGTCTTGGCCAAGCCTCTGTTGGTTCATGGGCTGTCTTAGAGAAAGCTTTTCTTGACAGGTTCAAGGTCCCTATTGATCCATCTATGAATTATCACATGTTTGCTACAATCAAAAGATTTGAGAATGAGCCTATTGCTAATTTCAATGCTAGGTTCCAGAAAATGTTGTCCAAGCTAGTTGCCCCATATGTAGTAGCTGATGCTGCTGCTAGGAGTATTTACTATTCAGCCCTAGATCCATTAACTTCCATGTTCATCAGAAGAACACATCCAGAGATCACTACATTGACAGGAGCTTTTCAAGAAGCTATCAAAGTAAATCAGCAGTTGATACCTGCCCCTACTCCAAATATAGTATTCCCTACCTTGCCTGGCATGCAGTCACAATATCCTACATCATATCCTGCACCATATTCTTCACAGTATCCTACACAACATCCTAATGGAGCAGTGATACCTCCGACAATCATGCCTGCACCTTTGCAAGTACCTCCACTGAGCATTATGCCTCCTCCTAATGGAAATAGCCAATTACCACAATATCCTGCACATGCTCAGACAACTCAGGGTACTGATCTGTCCAACAATAACCATGGATCTTCTTTTTTCAAGCCTCAGACCGAAAATGTAGTGGCCAAAGCCCAAGAGGAAAAGGAGGAGATCAAAGAAATTTCCGCTCAATTGAGAAAACTCACCACCGAAGTAACACATTTGAGAAATCAAGGGTTTTATGCACAGTCAGGTCAGAATAGAAATTATTCCAATGATAGACCAAACTACCCTGACAGAGGATATAACAACAATAACTTCAACAATAATGGTGGAAACAACAATAATCCACCTAGATAGCCCAGAATATGGAACTCCAGGCCAAATAATAGTTCATTACCATCACCCCTAGATAATCAGCCTTTGGGTGAAGCTAAATAGACTACTAGAGTCAATCTTGCTGAGGCAGCCCTTACCAATTGGTGTAGGATCCACAATACCAATGCACATGCAGAATTAGATTGCCCACAATTTAGGATTGCTGCCAGCATCTTTCAGACTGAAGTGTCCAACACTTCTGGAAATCCACCTCAGGCAGAAGGAAATGAGATAGTTCCTTGTGGATATGATTCAGCTTTTGTGCTAGAAACGTACACTAATCAGCCTCATCTGAGTTATGATCAGACCTGTGAGGAATTTGCTTTAACTTTCGAAACAAATTATGTTTTTCCTTTTGAGGATGAAAATGAACCTGCAAGAGAGCATGAGGAAGTACATGCATACCAACAGCAATATCCTAGTAAGCACAATTATAACTTGAGAAGTAATGCCAATAGACCTACTGGTCCGTTGACATCATCTTTGCCTCCAAACAACTTCAACACACCTCCTGATCCTAAGGCTAACAATAACCCTGGGTTCCCTAAGGTGAATGCTCAGTACTTGTCACCTCAAAGCACCGGATCAAAGGTCGTAAATACACCTCAGGAGTCTGACAAGTTAGTCAGCTATTTGGCTGATGAAATGAAGAAAATCAAGATCAGCCTGTCTTTATCTAAGTTACTAAAAACTCCTGCCATCAAAAAGGCATTCATGAAGTCACTAGATGATACTGCTCCTAAAGAGGATAGCCATCTTTCAAGTCAATCCAGTGGCAAAGATCATGCTGCTAAGGATAATATTATCAAGCCTAAAGTGTCAGCTACAGTCCAAGCTGTTGAAACCTCCCATATGGCCTTGTAAAGAGATAAAACTGAATCACCTCCATTCCTCCTCACTATAAGAATGTTCAGCAAGAACTTACACAACTGTTTGGTTGATTCAAGAGCCTCAACGAATGTTATGCCTTTGTCAATATGTAATGCTTTAGGACTGCATCCTGCTAAATCCTTAAAGAAGGTCACTCAACTGGACAAGACAGAAGTAAGTGTAGTAGGAGAACTAACTCACATCCACATGCAGCTAGCATCTGATCCTAGGATCCACTATTACATTAACATTCAGGTAGTTGACATACCTGATACATATGGGATGTTGCTTAGCCGAGATTGGTCTAAAACGCTTAACGGATATATGTCCACAGATTTCAGTCACATGTGGTTGCCATGGAAAGGTATACCTAATCAGATAAGGATTGATGCTGAACCTAGGATGAAACATATGATCACGGAGTACAACAAAATGAATGAGATCATGTACGTAAACGTAGAACCTGGAGTTTACTGCATCAGGCCGCAGACTGTTAAAATAGAAGAAATCCTGATGCTTGATGTTCATCATCATCATGATGATCATCATCATCATGATGATCATCATCATGAAGGCCGGCTAGTTATAAAACCTGATAATGAACCAGATAACGAAAATGAAATGAATCGCTTCAGAGATTTTGAGATGTATTTATCTACTCAGGTAAAACGTTGTCAATTATTAAATATACCTACTAATGACATTTTGATTGATGGATGGTGCAGATTACACGATGAAGCACATTCAGAAAAGACTTGTGAGACATGCTTAGATATGATGATGCTGGAGCAGACATACAGCGGAGCATCATCATCATATTCCGAAGTAAGTACTACATCTGATGATGATGATGATACCAATTCTTATTTGTCTTCTGCAGGAACAGAAGAGTCGACAGATCATGATGAAGATCATATCCTGGAAGCAGAAGAGATCTTGGTGTTCGATCAGATGAATGACGCGACAAAAGAAAAGATCACCCCTAGTAGTGATTGCTTCATGGAACCAGATTATGAATTGTCTGATGAAGACAAAGGTAGTGACTTGACCAAGTTCAAAGAATTTCTGGTAAAAGAAATAGAGGAGATGACACGACAGCATAAATCTCCCCATGAGGTGTTAATTAAAGGTTGGTGTAGGCTGCATGAGGCACCTCACTCTGAAACAACTTGCTCACTATGTTTACACATTTTGAAGAAGCATGCAGCTGTAGATCCTGAACATCATCCTCCTGCTGATATGGAAGAGAAAATAGAAAAGCCATCAAGTTCACAAAATAAAGGAAAGAAGAAACTTGAGGAGGATAACACCTCTAAGTTAAGGTGGATATCAGGCGGAGCAGTAGCCAGAGCTGCAAAGAAGAAAGGAGGACCAAATAGATATCCTGCTAAAGATAAATGTCCATCTGAGGATAAGCCTTTGATCTTAAGGTTTGATGGATCTAAATCCAAGCAAGGTGCTGGGGTGGGAATTGATCTTATCAATCCATCAGGAAAATCCTACTTAGCGGCCTACAGACTACAGTTCCCCTGTACTAACAACGTAGCAGAGTATGAATCTCTAATTCATGGAATGTTGTTTGCTCATAAGAAGAAAGTGAAGATCCTGCATGTCTTTGGGGATTCAAAACTAGTTGTGAGGCAAGTAAGAGGAATTTACTCCTGTAACTACAGAAAACTATCAAATTACAGACATCGAGTGTGGGACCTGATTGAAGACTTTGATGCCTTTAATATCATTCACATACCAAGAGAACAGAACTAGAGGGCAGATGCACTCGCCCAGGCCGCCAGTACGTTGGAACCGCTGTCTATATCTGGTCTAAAGAGATTTTCAGTAGAATTGGTGTCAGTACCTTCAGTACCTGACAATGTGACTAATCTCCAGGTGTTTGATGATGATCAGCACATCTTGGACTTTATATCAAACAGAGACATATTTGAAGCTCAGATTATAGATGACAATGGTATGGAAGATCATGTCTGGGAAGAAGATGAGATATTAGAGTTACCTAGCAACAGAATTCCCAAAGGTATGATTGAATTAGAAAGAGCTTTTGATCTAGATAATATGCTTAAACATAAGGACCTGCCCAAGGCAGATGGGGGTCAATATTCACAAGTGAATATAGGACAAAAGGAAGATAAGAAGAATGTGCTGATTGGTAAAGTATGTACACCAGAAGAGTTAGAAGGAATAACTTAGGCCCTTAAAGATTACATACATGTGATTGCATGGACTTATGATGAGCTAAAGACATATGACACTTCTATCATAACTCATACTATACCTCTCAAGCCAGATGCAAAACCTTTCAGACAGAAGCAGAGGCCAATGAATGCTCTGCTTGAACCAATCATCCTTGAAGAAGTCAAGAAATTGTTAAATGCCCGGATAATATTTCCTGTAAGGCACTCCATTTGGGTGGCAAATCTTGTGCCAGTCAGAAAGAAGAATGGAGACATCAGGTTATGTGTAGATTTTAGGAACCTGAACAGAGCATCAGAAAAGGATAATTATCCTTTGCCCACCTTGGATGAAGTTCTACAGATTGTAAATGGAGCCAAAATGATGTCCTTCCTCGATGGTTTTTCAGGATACAACCAAGTGATGGTTGATAAAATTGACAGATTGAAAACTGCCTTCACCACAAAGTGGGGGATATTTGCATATAGACGTATGCCATTTGGACTCATAAATGCTGGAGCTACATTCCAGCGAGCAATGGACATAGCCTTCAGAGGCTTAATAGGAAAGTGTATAGTCATCTACATGGATGACCTGACGGTTTTCTCTAAGGAACGGGGAAATCATGTTGCTGATCTCAGAAGTATACTGAAGAAATGTGAAGAGTACAGAATATCTTTGAATCCTAAGAAGTGCATATTCGGAGTCACAACAGGAAAATTACTAGGCCACCTGATCACAGAAGATGGAATTATCATCGATCTTGATAGGGTGGAGTCTATTATGAAGTTACAACTTCCAGGAAGCAAAAAGGAACTTAAGTCTTACTTTGGTAAGATAAATTTTGTGAGGAAGTTCATCACCGGCTTTGCTGAGATTGTCAGACCACTAAATGCCATGTTGAAAAGGGATGCACAAATTGAGTGGACACCAGAAGCCAAGGTTGCTTTTGAAGATATAAAGAAGGCCATTTCAGATGCTCTTGTCCTCATTAGTCTAGATTATACAAGAGATTTCTACATCTACTCATTTGTCTCAGAACATACTTCTGCAGCAGTGTTAACTCAAAAAAATGAAGAGAAAGAAGAGAAACCAATTGCTTTCATGAGCTGTCCTTTCAGGGATGCTAAATTGAGATATGTAGATGTTGAGAGACAGGCACTTGCATTAGTCAGAGAAGTAAAGAAGTTCAGACATTATATACTGAGAAGCAAAGTGATTGCTGTGGTACCAGATGCAGCAGTGAAGATGCTGCTGATGCAGAGTGAACCTGGCGAAAAAAGAGCCAAATGGATTACTGTATTACAAGAGTATGATATGGAGATCACACCAATGAAGCTGGTAAGAGGACAAGCTTTGAGCCAGATGATATCTGAAATGGATCCAAACATCATCAGTCAACAGTATGTGATCAATGAGAAAGACAATAGAGAATGGTATTCAGACATCAGGCACATCCTGATCACCGGAAGATGTCCTTCAAGAATGCAAGCTTCATAGAGAAGAGCCTTGAAAATGAGATCCCGAAAGTATATGATGAAGGGAGGAACCTTGTTTAAGAAGAATTATGAAGGAATATACCTGAGATGCTTAGAGAAACTAGAAGCAAATAAAGTTTTGACAGAGTTACATGACAAGTTTGGAACGGCACACGGATCAGCATTGGCCACAACTCATGCAATCCTCAGAGCAGGATATTACTGGCCCACCATTTTTAAAGACATAGCTAATCATGTTAAATGTTGTCATGTTTGCCAGATTGCTGCCAACAGAGAGAAATATGCTGCGCAACCATTGCAGCCAGTGATGGAAGAGCGCCCATTTGCATAGTGGGGCATGGATTTCATAGGACCGATCAATCCTCCGTCTTCCTCAGGCCATAGGTATGTCTTAATGATTACTGACTATTGTACTAGATAGACTGAGGCTACCAGCAGTAAAAGTTGCACTGCTGATGATGTCATTAAGTTTCTGGAGAGCAACATTGTTACCAGGTATGGAACTCCTTATGCATTGGTAAGTGATAATGGTTCTGCCTTCATTTCCACCAAATTGTCAAGTTGGGCTTTTGATCATGGGATCATACTAAAGTTCTCATCCAACTACTATCCCCAGGGGAATGGATTAGCAGAATCCACCAACAAGAATTTACTGAGTATCATAAGAAAACTGATAGAGAAAAACCCCAGGGAATGGAACTCATTTTTGAAATATGCCTTATGGGTAGACAGAACTAGAATGAAAACTGCATTAGGAAACTCACCCTTCCAACTAGTATATGGGGTAGATCCTATCCTCCCTATAAACTTGAAAATTCCTACTCTACAGTTTGCCCAAGAATATCTAGGCATAGATAATAAACAGGAAGTCAGGTTACTTCAACTGATGCACTTGGAAGAAAAATGGAGTCAAGTGATTGACCAATTTGCTAAGCATCAGGCTATTGTCAAATGCTGGTTTGACAAGAGAGCCAGAATTAAAGCTTTCAGGATATCTGATTTAGTCCTGATGTGGGATAAGGCCCATGAAAAGAAGGGTGACCATGGTAAGTTTGATAGATTATGGATAGGCCCCTTTCAAATTTCTGAGATATTAGGAGACAACACTTATGGGCTTAAGAACCTGACAGGTGAGGATGTCCCATTGCCAGTCAATGGACAATTCCTCAAACATTATTTCCAGGCCTGAAGGACTTCATGACAGTCAGTATGTATCATAGTGTATATTTGTATAGTTGTTTGTACAGTTTGTTTGTTGTGCTTGTTTTGTTTTGTTGGTTGGGACCTTGTTCTGGTGAGTCAAGATGATGCACTTCATCACCCCATAAAATAATTAAGTTGTTAAGATTTAGATGATGAGATCACATTTAAACATAGGTTATGATTCATTCTAATAAGTGTTCATGATCAGGTTTGTGATATTGTTTCATCAGGGTGCTTTTTCTTGATCAAAGTGAATCAATCACAATGAAACACCTAACAGCCTTGGGTTTGTTGAACACAATAGTATAGGTGTTAAGTGAAAAATCTAAAGGGACTCCCTTGCTACCAATACAATCTCCAACCTAAAGCTGCAAGTGACTATACCTTGTACAAATGAACTGACATGATAATATCAGATATAAATATGAAAAAAAGAAAATCAGAAAAGAAATAAAATTAGGCCATCTAAGTAACTCTACCGGGGCTATAGACGTCTGCTGGCAGTGGGGCTCTACTTAGGGAGATTGTATAGATAACCTTGCCAGGGCTATAGACGCCCGCTGGCAGCAAGGCTCTATCCAGGTTGGAAGAGTTAGGGAGGGAGTAGACTAGTTCACTCTGGTGGTGGCTGGATGGAAGGTAGTCTAGTAACGAGTTGACAACCGGATCATCGGTAGCTCCAGCTACTAGGATGAGGGATGGCCGGCATTAACGAGTTGAGGATGGTAATAGCAGAAGTTGGGTTGTTCAGAAGTTAGGAATTCATTGATTGTTTCCCAACTGGAAGGAAGGAAGACTAATTTCTAATCGGGGGTGAGTGCAACTAATCTAGCTAGTCGTTGGACCGGTATGAAGTTAGTTGACTAGAATCTCTTTCTTTTTAGCTGGTGGGAGGCAAGCATAACTCGTTTCTTGATCCAGGTGGGTGGGAAACAATAGTTCCTTCTATCTCCCTCCCACCCGGTAAACTAGACTAATTCTCAATGAATGGGTCACAATATTACCACCCACAATAATATGTTCCTGTAGGGGTCCGGCTGATAGTATAGTTTAGTCATGTGAGCCAGACTTTTGATCTATTCTGAGATCGTCCTCTGTGGGGCAATTTGAGCCGGGGTTGGGTGGGACGCCGAAGTGCCCGGGGGGTTCTATTCTCAATTACCATGGGTCAGCCATAAGAAACTATAGGCAGTCATGTGAGCTAGACTAAAGCTCAATTCCGAGATGGTTCAATCTCAACTAATCTACCTCCAACTATCATCCATGCACCCACCCCGCTCCCACCCGCCCCTGAGAAGATAGCCGTTTAGGGAGTTTTATAGTTATAGATTTGGAATAGCTGTCGGATATCCATAGGCGGATGCAACACCACCTTAGAGAGGAATAGCTTCTTTCGGGTCTCCACCTACAGCACATGATCTACCACCGGATCCAGATCCAGGAATGGCTCAAAATGGGACTCCACCTCGCTACTATAATAGCTAATTTGGTTGGGCACTCTTACTGCTAGTCTTTAATCATTCCTGGAAATCATTAGAAGACCTCTACTTACCATGGGAAGTGGTTGTCCGGGCACCTTCTATTCCCTATAATCCCCCCCAACTCAGGAATTCTAGTTGAATAGAATTCTGACCCTACAGAATTGATCGAAGGGATTGAAGCCCAGACTGGAGTCAGTTGCCCCTTGGGAAAGTGATCCCGCCATCCCATTAGTACTGATATCCCATTGGTATTGATACACGACCCTTACTAAAAGTTCCCGGGACAAACATCCATATCGAATGATCTGAATAAGTAGTTTGCAACCCCACCCAGGTCTATTCACACCCTTCTGAACTAGCTGTTATCTCCTCCCATCAGCGGTGCCCCACCTAATGACCTAGTTTGTTACAATGTATATCCCAAACGCAGAAAGGAGGGCAACTATAGTTCCCCGCTTCCTCCCGGGAACAACTAATCTACCTCCCAGAAGGCAACTATATCTTATCGGGGCCCCCAATAATTAATCAGCTTGCGGCAACCGTGTGTGGGGAAACTATTGCCTCCCACCCACCCAGCTAATCCACCCACCCACCCTGCATAGGGTTCGCCGCGGCAGGATTAGATTCTATACGTAACATGCCCACGGGAACTACTCCTGAAGAATCAATGAAGATGCATCATCAAGAAGACATATGCATAAGGCACTCATAGGATAATGAGTCATCCAGATGGTTGCCAACTGGCAACCTACGCCATGAGGAAAAGTTGACTGAGTCAAAGATTAATTATCAACTATTGATCTTAATTGAAAAATCCTGACCATAGGTCATTTTGTAACTGCAACCTCACCTTATTCTATAAAAGGTGTAGGGGTGCAATAGTTTGAACATTTGAAAACTTAATTGAAATTTTATTGCTGAAATATTAGGACTCATTTCAAAGTTGTTGTAAATGTACATGTTATGTATATTGAATGAAAAAGAAGCATATTTGATTACAAATCATCATAAATCTTGAGTAATCTATGTTTGAAATCTGGATGCATGCATTGATCAACTGCGTCCCTTAGAGTGCTTGTCACTCGACATGTGTTGTTTTCATTCCTTATCCTTTGAAGTTAGCATCACCCATATCTAGATATGGAACATCTTAGTGACATATGGTTTGATTCCTTCTCCTCATGAATTTTTCTTATATGTATGTGGTTCAATGGCTAAAGATTCACTAAAATTAGAAGCATGCTTTTAAATTTATTTCAATTTCATAGTAGATCATCACCATAATTGTAAATAATAGAGAATCAAAAGTAAATAACATAAAATATGCTGATATCCCGTAGATAATTGGAAATAAAGAGAATATTTAGAGTAAAAGCATGTTAAATTGACAAATATCATGCAAATTCATGCAAATGTCCATGAGATACATGCAAATATGCACTTATAGACACATCATTTGAATACATATACAGTGTAGAACAAAGAACAAGTTCATGATGATCAATGATCAGAAGAATTGATCAAACTTGCAAATGTATCAGCTATCTTTGCAAATACATTAGAAATAACCTCTATGTAGAGTAAATTTATAGGAAAAAGTACAATACTAGTCATCTAGACAAATGTATGACCCCTTGAAATGGAAAATAGCATGTCACATCATCTCTGAGTAATGTCAGATGATCATGACCTGATCAACTGAGACTTGGAGTCATCAACTTATCCTAAGATGATCGTACTTTACAAGATAATAAAGGTTTGTTGTGCAAATTTTTATACATGTTGTTATGACTAACAATCATCATCAACAATACCCCTATCAGATTTGCTATTCTAAGGCTAACTACCTCTCTCAACTACTTGATTTGGTCCTTGATTTGCTCTGGTTGATCTTGTAACTGATGTAGATGGGTACACATTATTTATATTTGTGCCCTATGGCTCCACTCATGTCTTGTAGGGGATTATATGTTATAGTTGTTTGTGTTATTTGAGCTTCTATGCTATCCATCTCATCTTTTATTTCCTTTGTAGTAATAGGCCATTGTAAACAAAATTGATATAGTACATTGGCTTGTCCTATGGTCTATTGGATGTTTTTGATATGTGTTTACAGCTATGTATGTGCATCTGCACATTTCTTTGATGCTTTCGCCATTCTCTTTTTATTTTTTTCATCAGTAACCTACTTCGTTACCTTGTCTTCTTGATATCTCATTTTTGTTTACAAACCACTGACCAATTGCTTCTATTGTTGAGTTAATGGTAATGTGGTATCCCTTTGAACATTAGGCAATTGCATTTGTATTAATCCATCGCCTCATGTAGATGCTCAATGCTATCTACATGTTGTTGTAGTATCTCCTCACTTGTTATGGTGTGGAAGATATCCCCTAGATGTAGCTTTTGGAGGGGTGATATCCTAGATAAGTTGACTTGTGACCCTATTAGAGGAAGTTGTAGCATCTAAGGTGTAACCACTAGTTGAATTTACTTTTATTGAGCAAGATAGTCCTTGATGAACTAGATGGAGGAGGTAAAAGAGGAAGCATCTATGTTGTCAGTCTACTATTGGCTATCTTGTATGTCATGCGGAGGAGAGTTTGTTTGTTCTTGTTGTGTATTCTACTCTTCCTCTTGTTGTGCATCATGAGGAGAATTGGTTTTTTTTTCTTGTTCATCCTCTTCCCTCAGTGCAGTATATACCTTCTTGGTTACCTCCTTTGTTTCATTTTGTATGCTTCTCCTATCATATTGAGTCATGCTCATTAATGTGTCTACTCCTGCTTTGTTCTCAAATCAGTAGCTTGTAATTGAGATAGCTTTTCCTTATGTTCTACAGAGATGGTTGGGTCCACTTTAATAATTGCCTTTTGCCTTATTTCTTCATCTAATTCCACTACTTTTTCCCTCGTCTTTCTCAAGGAATCAACTAATTCATCTAGAAATCCTTCCATTGAGTCTTCTAATGTCTCTACATATGCTTTATCACTACTTCCTGAATTATCTCCTTGTTCTCTTGTGAAATCTCATTGTATAGGTCTACTGTATTCTTAAGTTAGCCAAAAATTTCAATGGAAATTGTCACTACATTTAAGTCTAATAGGTCCTCCTTTTTCTCACATTCCTCTATTTGTATTGTTTTTGTTTTCTTCTTCCTTAGCATCCTACTAACTTCTGCTTCTTCTTCTTCTATCTCCTCTTCCACAGAGGCCTAGACTATGCCCCTATTCACTCCTTGTTTTTTCTTTAATGGTGTCTTTTTTCTTTTCACCACTAAATTGTACTAGGACATTGGATGTCTCTTCTACCTCCTAATTTGTGTGGAGTAGTATTGATACTTTTTGTGATGAAGTGGCAGGCCTAGTTGTAGATTGGGTGGTAGGAGTTGCAATATGTTGTCTCACAGGCCTTCTTGTTTGTAGTGTAGTTGTCGTACTGGCTTGTAGTAGTGATGGGGTAGCTGACGGAGTAGATGAGCTAGGTTATAGTGCGATACCCCACTATGAGTGTAGTTTTTCTTTGTTTTTATCCATATGTTCTTCAACCTCCTTCCTATGCAGCTTATCCATGAATTCTCTATATGTCCCAAACCTCTCTGTGTTTGGGTCTTTTGGTTTGCTAAGGAGGGTTTTGGCATATGCATCAATTTCTTGTGCAGTTATCTCATAAGGTATAACCTAGGTATCATGGAAGTCCTAGGTTCTACTACTTTCATGTATGTGAGGCCTACCCTTTTTCATTTTGTTCATGTGACTATTTACCTTACTGTTGCTGATACTTTTATATGTGTGGGACTGTTGATCCCGGATTTCAAACTGTTGGACTTTATTATTTTATAGGAAAAAAACTAATTGGGTGATGTTAGATAGATGTTTACATTACAGGAAAACTAATTGGCTGATGTTAGAAAAAAAAATGAAATGTGATTTCATTATACTTATGAGAACTGTGGTATGTTTTAGGAATGCATGTTTTAAATTTGCTTCGGCTATGATATTTATATGTAGAATTAACTTTGAAATTTAGTGTGCAAGTATTTCTAACAAAACCACAGACACTGGAGATTATTCCACACCTTATTTTATAATCCCTTGTGAAGCCGATCTAGTTCCACTAGGAACCGATATCAACTGTATGTTTGAATTAATGTTGTAATGTTGTCTTGCATGAGGTTGAATGGGTTAGGTCTACCCTCTTGTAAATTTGAATTATCAATTGTGTTGTAAGAAGTGTATTTGAATTTCATTTTTTTATTTTTAAATTTTTGAGACCCTTTTCTTGTGTCTTAACTTGACCTTGGGTGTCCTAACTAGGTTAAAGTTGACCCTCGGTTATACCCCATGGGTCTAGGGTCCCTTTTGACTTGGGTAACCCTTGGTAAACCTCCGTATGGTCACCTTAACTTCACACTGAAGTTAAGTGACGAATTTGGAGGCATGGGAGGAATAGGATGAGTGGTACCAACACTCAAGCCCATCCCTCTTCAATTCCCAAGGCTTGTGAGACTCCCCATGGAGTTTTGTGGTCCTTCATGAGAGGGAAGGAGGGGAAGACATGTGTCATCCTTTCCCTCTCCAATCCCCCTTTTCTCTCCCATGTGTAAGAGAGATGACATGTGGTAAGGGATAAGGAAGACTTTCGAGATGGGTGAGTGACATGTGTCAACACCCATCCCTTGGGACACAATAGTGTTTGGAAGGAAGAGTGAGGAGGTGACAAGTGTCACCTCCCCATTCCTCTAAACTCATGGGTGGGGTTATTTTAATCCCACTTGGGATAGGGAGAAGGGTTGTTGAATTTTTGAGGATTTTTGGTTTATTGGAAATTGTTTTTGGAGAAAAGGATAGAGGGAGTTTGGTGACTTAGGTTGGAGGAGATTTTAGTGGAGCTCTACATCAACACCATCCATTAAAGGGCTTTTTAAGGTTGGATTTCAAGACCTTTCCTTTGCATTTTCTATTTGTTGCATGAAGGATGTGTGAAAATGTTTATTTTGCTTATGTTGTATTTTTTTTGTTATTGTGGAGAAACTTTTATTGGGATGTTGATAGAGCTTCTTCCACTTGGGAGAAATGCTCATCAAGTATGGGGTAGGGGAGGAGCAATCCTCCTCGAGGTCATTGCCTTGTTTTGGGATGTCGAAAGCCTTGAGGGCATTTGAGTAATTTGAGTAAATTTGTCACATGGCTTGAGAGCCAAAATATGATCTTCTTGGAATTTTTGGTTTACTTGTTTGGCTTGAGGCCATGAGAAAATTGTGTTGATTATATTATTTGAAGAGTGGTACTTTAGAGTTGAGTGTGTCTACTCTCCTACCCCTCTTTGACTCACTTTAGTTGAGTTTGTGTTGTGTAAATAGCCATGGGTGTAATTGTGCTTTGGGATGTTGTATTGCTTTGTTGTGAAGTGGATGTTGGAATACCCTAGGTGTGTGGATGATCTCCCTAGCTCGGGGGTGATGCTCTTGCAGGTCTACGGTAGGGACGAGAGCAAGTTGAGTGGTGCTTTCTCCCCTTGTGTCATATGCAGGTTCTTGGAGCTTATTGTGAAGCTTCGAGAAGATTATTTGAACTTGGAAAATATGTTATTTTCCTTAAGTCTTAAGGAGAGTTTGGTCATCTAATAGCTTCATCTTGTTGATTTGCCAAGAGGAGAACATTCTCTCTCTTTTGTTGTAAATATTGGTATTTTGGAGTTATGAGGAAATCCTCTTCATTGTAATAATAGTGTTATTTATAGTGTTACTAAATTTTGTTATCATGTATGAAATGAGAAAGAAGAGAAATTTAGTTTTAAAAGGATATTAGAATTGTCTATTTCCTTCTCCTATTTGTAAAGTTGTGAAACTAGTTGTTGTTGTAAACAAGTTTGTTAAAATTTATCTCATTACATGACTTGTAAAAATGATAATTTTAATGAGTTAAATGAAGTTGTAGTTTTGTTATTATGAAAAGAAATGATCTTTTGATATAGTCATAAATTAGAAATTGTTTGTGAATAAATGCAAATCCAAATAGTTCTTTTCTCTTTAAATCTCATGCTTATGAATTTAAATCAAAATTTTTGACTTGAAATCAAAGTTTAATTGAGAGAAAATTCCATTTGATTAACCTTGTCTAATACTCTATAATTTTATTTTTTTGTTATTTTTGAGTTGCATTTGAAAATAAATTTTTATGAGAACTCATTATAAATTAAACTCAATATTTTGTCCTACCAATTTATTTGACAGATAATTATTTAAAATATATATATATATATATATATATATATATTCTGTGTTTTTACAGTTAAGATATTTATAAATGAGACTGGATAATATTGATTTGTGTAATTGTTATATATATATATATATATTAAATTTGTTATAAATGAAATTTTAAATGGGAAATAAAAGTGAATTATGTTCGTAGTTTTCATATTGAACAAAATAAAATAGACAAAAGAAATTTTAATACAATTTAGGTGGGGGTTCAAACCCCCACCATGTGTATGGAAATGGGTGTGGGGAGGGGGCAGAGCCCCCACCCACACTCCATTGAGTGGGATGTGGGTGGGGGCTCCGCACCCTCCCCACACCCCTGTTAACACTTCCCCGCGGTCCCCGAACTCCCCAAACTCCCCGCGGACATTAAACCCCACCTCCGCCACACAGTCCACTCCCGTTTCCCCTCCCGCGGACCCTTTGTACACTCCGCGCTGACTGCAATCTCTGTCGCAAACTCCACCTCTGTTGCCGCCTGACCACCACGTAGCCTCCCATCCGCTGTCTCCATCTCTGTGACTCCCTCAGTCTGCAGCTCCATCTCCACCACCATTCCTCCACATTTCCCCCTCTCTACGCCAAACACATAGATCCACCTCCACCATTGCCGCTGCCACCCATTGGTCCCTGCCATAGCCATTCAAAACGAAGAAAAATATGTTAGGGTTTTTCTCCCAATGGAATTCAAAAGCAAATAATGAATGGGAATATAACAATATTCTATGTTATATAACATATATATATATATATATATATATATATGTTATATAACATAGAATATTGTTATATTATATATATTATTTGTTTTCTAATAATTTAGTAGTATCATTTAAATAATAACATATATATATATATTTGTATTATCTAATGATAATTTCAAAAAAAAAAAAATAGGGGTTATATTATGACAATAATATATATATTTATATTAATTTAAACTGCGAGGAAATTGGGCTTTCAGAATTTAATAATTTTCATTTAAAAATATCAAGAAAACAAAAAGAAAAATATACCTATCTGTATAAACGCAAATATGCATATATATACATTATATATATGCTTATTTGCATTTATATAGAAATGCTTATCTTTATAAATGCAATTAAGCCATCACAGGCATTCCATATGTGGCCATTGTAAACTCAAACTATAGATGGAGTAAATGTCCAATTGAGAAAAAGAGAGAGAAAGAGAAAGAAAAGTTAACCTTGAAAAACAAAGAGGAGAAAATGCGTGGCATTTCTGAACTAGGCTAAGAGAACTAAGTAAGAATTAACTCTCCGTTAATCCTGATTAGGAATAATGTAAAGGATGTAGTGATAACTTTGATTAATGGAGCACTGATTTGGTTTACCAAGAAATTAGGAATAATGTAAAGGATGCAGTGATAACTCTGATTGATAGAGAATGGGAAGAAAAGAAGGATAAACATAAAGAAACCTTACATAACGGGAAAGAGAATGTGATAGAAATACAATCAAACTTAAATTTTAGAGAAATGGAAGAGAGGGCAAATGTATAGGCTTTGTTGAAAATGCTAAGTCTGAAGGAGGAGAAATTAATATTAAATTTCAGAAAATGGGAAAGAGAACAGATGATCGGGCTTTGTTGAAAAATGATCCATTAATGAGATCAACTATAAATTCATTATAACTAGGGAGTTGTAGGAAATTTGTTAACCCTATCAGGAAACCACGTGTTAAGATTAGTGTTTGTGTAATAAATCCCACTCACGCCCGTGAGGCATTATGCTGCCAGATTCTTCCAGAATCTAGGGTTTAGGAGCTTAGTAAGTTCAACCCTTGTAGCGACGTTATCCATGTCACGAAGACCCCCTTGTTGGCCTTCTTGCGTTTGGGTGTGTGCACGTGTGCGTGTACCCCCGCTGACAACTATTTTGTTTACGTCCTATGCATACGCCACCGAGCACGCTTACGCGTGTGAGAGGGTTTCTAGGGAAGCATGGGAAATTTTTTGATATTTCGTGTCATGACCACATGACACATGTGGACATGACACATGTGATGCATGTTGTGACTGCATGGAAAATGTGGGCATGACATTTGGTATCAGAGCCCAAGTTTAAACACTGGGCATATTTGGGCACGTTATTTTTTCGCAACTCTGATTAATTAGTGTCTACCTTGTTTTGTAGGATGCCTCCCCAGCGTGTTCAACGAGCATGATCGCGCAACACAACGTCCGTCAAGGTGCACAACGATTCCTCAGCAAAGGGATGGGCACCCATAGTTATAGCAGACCCACCAATACCACAGGCACCACCAGTATTTGAGATAGGTCCACAGATTCTATAGACACTGCAGGCCATGTTAGAAAGATTACCACTAGCTATTCCAGAGCCACGTGATGAGCCTCACATTGATCTGCGAGAGGAGCCATGTAAGGAGCCACGTGCTATGTCACATGTTGAGCCATATGTGGAGCCCCGCATTGATCCACGAGAGGTGCCACGCACAGAGCCTTTCGTAGAGATTCTAGACACTACAGTAGAGGAGGTAGGGTTAGCCTACCATGCATGGAGTAGGAGTCCTCCGAG
Organism: Cunninghamia lanceolata; assembly: GCA_027924645.1. Classification (NCBI taxonomy): domain Eukaryota; kingdom Viridiplantae; phylum Streptophyta; class Pinopsida; order Cupressales; family Cupressaceae; genus Cunninghamia; species Cunninghamia lanceolata. The sequence continues at coordinate 10,079,357 of BSBN01000306.1, read as the reverse complement.
ACTCTCGAGACGAGATGAGACCCTGAGGGTAGAATAGGTATACCATGGATTGTATGAGTATGGGTTGGATGAGCCAGTGGTAGGACTTAGAGATAGAGGAGACCCCATCAGAGACCTGCTTAGGCTCAACCCACCTACCTTCGCAGGAGCTACAGAGGGAGCTGTGGCCGAGGCTTGGCTAATTAGTCTAGATAGGTGTTTCATGTTGTGACCTTATGAGAGAAACACAAAAGCATGAGTGGTAGTACATCTCCTGAGAGATGCAGCGGCTACCTGGTGGCGCACTGAGGAGTGCAAGCACCGACTGTCCTAAGATACACTCACTTGGGACATATTTATAGAGCACTTTAATGCGCGATATTTGTCAGAGCATTACAGACAGTGCAGGATAGATGAGTTCCGTGATTTACAGCAGAGAGGACTCACAGTTGCTTAGTATGAGAGCTGGTTCATTAAACTTTCTCATTACGTGGAGTACCTTCATGACGAGAAACTCCTAGTACACAATTTCATCAGAGGCGTGAATCACGGGATAATAGGATCCGTATGTATGGCAGATCCCCAGACTATGAGCGAGGCTGTTGAAAAGGCTCTTATTACAGAGGAAATTCAGGGATGATGGAAGAATTCATGCCTGCAGTATCAGGATCGTAATCCCCAACAACAGCAGAACTTTCGTAGGCCTCAAAACACACCACAGAGAGGAGGATATAATTCTTCATCATTACCTCCTAGGCCTCCACAGCAGCAGCAGCATCAGCAGAGATCTAGACCCTAGTAGAGGGGTTAGGGAGGACAGAACCGTGGTTGGCAGCAGCAGGGCTCACGTAGAGATCAGAGACAGCAAGGATCATCTGCGGGACCTACGAGGTCTCAGCAATCATACAGGGGTTCACAGGGGTCCACTGGATGGACTGGGTAGTAGGAGTCAGGCAGAACTCAGTCAGTACAGTTACAGGCTAGGGGTCCGTGCTATGTATGTGGTGGGGTAGGGCATTTGGCCAGAGAGTGTCCACAGGGATTTACAGTAGGGGGACAACCCCATTCAGGAGGTTCTGAGTAAACTGTAGGTGATGTGGGTAGGTCCCACTGCATGTTTGCAGTGGTTGACAATCACCAGGCTGATTTCCAGGCTTCATTCATTGAGATGGTAGGTACAATTGGGGATTTTCCCATCTCTATTCTTTTTGACTCTGGAGCTACCGATTCTTTTCTGTCTACATCGTTAGTGGAACGTTCCAGGTTGGTAGCTTCTAGGTAGGACATTAGGTGGGAGGTTGAGTTGGCCTCTGGGGCCAAGATGTCAGTAGATACCTTGGTTAGAGATTGCGATATCACCTTGGGTTCCTTCACTACATCATGTGACCTTAGGGTTATGCCATTAGGATCCTACAATGTAGTTCTGGGTATGGACTGGCTTGCGGCTCGTAGAGCCAAGCTAGATTGTTGCCAGAGGATGATTAGCTGCTTAGACGATCATGGCACACAGGTTGAGATAGTGGGCATTCAGAAGCCCACGACTGTACGTATGATATCCGCTCAGTAGCTTAAGCGCTGTATGTGGAAAGGTTGTCAGATGTTTGCTATTACGGTAAGTGATAGATCAGAGGATGAGCCTGAGGCTACCTTAGATGATCACCCTATCCTGAGAGACTTTGCCGACGTATTTCCGCTAGAGTTACTGGTATGCCTCCACATAGAGAGGTTGATTTCCACATCGACTTGGTGCCGAGTGCAGAGCTAGTGTCTCATGAACCTTACAGGATGACTACACATGAGCTTACTGAACTTAAACTATAGTTAGAGGAGTTACTTGAGAAGGGACACATCCGACCTAGCGTTTCACCATGGGGAACACTGGTTATCTTCATGAAGAAGAAGGATGGATCTCTTCGATTATGCATGGATTACAGGTAGTTGAACAAGGTGACAGTGAAGAACCGTTACCCTCTGCCTAGGATTGATGACCTCTTTGATCAGATGCAGGGAACCAGAGTGTTCTCAAAAATTGATCTAAAATCTGGGTATCACCAATTGCGCATCACAGAGGAAAACATTCATAAGACTTCTTTTTGAACCAGATATGGCCATTATGATTTTACCGTGGTAGCCTTCGGTTTGACGAATGCCCCTGCAGTGTTCATGAGTCTCATGAATGGGGTGTTCCGCACTTACCTAGATCAGTTTGTGATCATATTTCTTGATGAAATTTTGATCTATTCATGAACCAAGGAGGAACATGTGGGTCGTCCATGTTAGGTGTTGCAGTGCTTACGAGAGCAGCAGCTTTATGGCAACCCGACAAAGTGTGCCTTGTTCAGGATAGAGGTGCAGTATTTGGGACACATCTTATCAGGCGATGGCATCTTCATAGATCCATCAAAGATCAAAGCAATTCAGGACTGGCCAGTGCCCACCAGTATAACAGAGGTTAAGAGCTTTATGGGATTAGCCAGTTATTACCGTAGGTTTGTCGAGAGCTTTTCTAGGATAGCATATCCCATCACTTCCCTCCAACGGAAAGGGAAAGGTTTCACTTGGACTGAGCAGTGTGAGAGGGCCTTTGGGGTCCTCAAGGAGCATCTTACGAATGCTCCCATTTTAGCAGTTCTAGATCCTGCAAAAGATTTTGTTGTTTGCACAGATATATCATTAGAGGGTTTGGGAGCTGTACTTATGTAGGGTGGTAGAGCGATTGCATATGAATCGCATAAGATTATGACACATGAGCTAAACTACCCTACACACGATTTAGAGCTCGCAGTAGTTATTCATGCTCTTGTTCGTTGGAGACATTTCCTCTTAGGTCGACGCTCTGAGCTCCATTCGGATCACCATAGCTTACAATACATTTTTACATAGCAAAATTTGAACGCCTACCAACAGTGTTGGATGGAATTCTTATGCTAGTACGACTTTGATGTCCACTACATCAAAGAGAAGGAGAACGTGGTCACTGATGCTTTGAGTCAGAGACACCACAAGATCCTAACCTTGACATTGAGGGTCGACTTGAGAGATCACATCTTATAGCATCTGCCGGAGGACGAGTGGTTTCTTGAGGTATAGCAGGAAATTTAGAATTAGAGGGCTCTTAAGGGAAAATTCGTAGGGTATTCCCTTGAGTCTAATGGTTTGCTTAGACATCAGCAATGCATCTATGTACCCCGTGCAGGTGATTTGCGTGCAGTAATTCTTTTGGAGCCTCATCGGGCACCCTATGCAGCACATCCAGGAGTGAAGAAGACGCATGCTGATTTACGACAGTTATATCATTGGGTTGGGATGAGACGCGACATTGTAGAATATGATGCTCGTTGCCTTAAGTGTCAGAGGGTCAAGGTCGAGCATCAGCATCTAGCAAGACTATTGTACCCTCATGAGATACCTGAGTGGAAATGGGACACCATTTCCATGGACTTTATCATTGGTCTACCTATGTCATCACGTCGCCATGATGCCATCATGGTGACAATTGACAAGTTGACCAAGGGGGCACATTTCTCACCTGTACGCACGACGTACAATGCACCATCAGTGGATAGCGTGTTTCTTGATCATATTGTTAGACTTCATGGAGTATCTCTCCACATCATTTCTGACAGAGACTTGTTGTGTGGTTACACAACACGCCCCATTTTGACTTGGCAAAACAGGGACCCAACTTTTTGGTTTGGCTTGTGCGTCTGCTTTTGGGCGGTTTGGTAAAAATAATTCGAGTGCATCATCATGCAAAACCATGATGAGGTAAGTCACCATGAGGTTAGTTTGTGAAATTTCATTTTTCATCTCTGTGACCTCATATTTTGAAAGAGCATTGAAATTCAGGCAGGTTTGCCTTTTACATCACCTTGATATTCATCAGGATATAAGAGTTATAAACGGTCAAAGTTTCGGTCAAACTTGATATTCGCAGGAGGAAGGTCATCTTTTATCCTTGGTCATATTGTTGAAGTTCATCATCATATTTGAAACATCCCCCGATATATCATGCTGGTCAAATATCTGGACGTTAACTTTAAATGGTAGCAAAATCTTCCCATCAAACACTTTTATCTATCGTGAGCATCATACTTTGCATATAACCTGATATTTCTTAACATCCTCCTGACGCAAATATCACCCTTAGCAAATATCCTGATGACATCATCCGAATACGATAAACAAAGGAACATACATCCTGATGACATCATCATCACATTTACATTGCTGCAGGATTTTCTCTAAAACATGATCATGTTCGCCAAATATGATGATGACGTCATGACGTCATCCTGATATTCCAAAAGAGAGACATGTAAATTTGTCTCATCATCATCATATCTTGAAACATCACCTGATACACCGAAATATCCTCTTGATGTACCAAACATAAACAAGGATGCTTTTGTCACCCACATCTTATCGCGATAACAATGTCAATGCGGGGAGGAGGATGATATTGAAACTCAACCTGATATTTGTGAATATCATCCTGCCCTCATGATATCCTATCATAGGGATATTCTCCCGCTACCGTTGCCACCATTATCATTTAATGCGCGCAGCCATGGTAGGTGGTTCCCGCCGACCCCGGAACCCAATGAAACACCTGGCGAGATCCTGCATTTTTCGCATGGATAAGCAAGGAACATGATCTAATCTATCAGAGTTGCCCTAAATGCACCCTAAATACGAGGTTAAAAGGTAATTCAACCCATTTTTACATTTACCTTGCGATAAACTTGTTTTACAGAGCACCAGCTTCCATATCTGCATACCAGCTACCGTTGCGCGATTTGAGCTCACAAGTAGAAAGAAGGAGGGGATCATCAGCCGAATTAGGAACGTCTCAGCAATCTACTAGTATAAAAGTGAATTTGCATAACCAGGTAAGTGAATAAAACCCTCATCATATTGTTTTTATTCTGGTACGATGATGTAAGTTCTAGTTTATGCACCCGTATGATTAAGTAATGTTGGAATTCATGCAGTAGGCATAATGATTTATAAATTCAACTGCAGTATGGATGCATATATGTAATTGTTGTGAGATAGGATTGTCGTTAATTGCAGGCACTCATGGCTGAGAAGCGATTGGTCAAGTGTCAGGAAGAGTTCAGCAAGCCCATGTTCTCTACTCAGAGGGGGGTCCTGTTTAAATACGGAGCAATCACAGACACCCATCAGGGAAGCACTAATTTGGAAGCCTGGTCAGCCAAGCTAAACAATGGGCATGACAAGAGTCCTATGCTGGACACAGTGTTCATATCTGGATTATGGAATGCCGCTGGTTTTCCATACTCCATGGAATCTCCGGAGCTCGTCATTGAGTGTGCACAGAATTACAACCCTCAAACCAGGCAAGTAGTGAAGCATGGGAGGATATATGCAGACCTCTCCATCAAGGGTCTCTCCCAGACATTCAGATTGCCACTGGGAAGTAAGGTCAAAAGTGTAGACTTGAAGAAGTCTGAGAGGGAGTATGAGGCCAATAAGAAATTAGCCAGGAAGAACATGTATCCGTGGCGGGCTGAGAACAGCACATATAATGCAGCTGCCAAGCTTCTTGTGCACCTGTTCAAGTATGATTTCAATGAGGAGTATCAGTACATGATCGCACTCCTGAACAGAGTAACTGGCCAACCTGATACTGGCAGTTTCAGGGACTGGATGTATGGGATAATAATGATGTGTCTATATTCAGACACCAAGCCACTGTGGGGCCAAATTATAAGTGATGCTCTGCATGAGCAACTGATGAACCTGGGAGGTTCCAATTGTGCTTTTTTCATGTCCTCATATATTGTTTATTCTTGTGCCTATAGAGGCACTTTTGATGCCTTGGTTACAAATGGGAAACTCATAGGCACAAATGCAGCATATATCTGGGATCATCATCCTCAGCTGCAGAGAACCAACTACCTAAAAGATTACAAACTGGTCAATGATGCATTCTCTATGCATCTGGTAAGGACTATGGAAGAAGACAGAACAAAAAGATTGAGCTTGGAGGCTCAAGGGGCAGTCTACAGGCATGGGGCCTGGTACATACAATTTGCAACCTTTTCTTATATAAGGGTTGAAGGTTTTGAGGGACATCCCCTGATGCTGCCGAGGTATCCTACCGACGTTGTGGTATTAATGGAATTTATCAGGCAGGGCTCCACCATGGTACAGATGTACAAGGATGCCAAGAAGCTGCCACCAATTTTGTTCCCAGTCAACATTGGCAATTACATGTGCCCTGACTCTGATAGCATCAAGAAGGTGATGGTCACCCTGAATAAGATGAACTTGCAGCCCTTTCCAATAACAAGACCATATGATCCTTACGGTAGGATACAGAAGGTGCTAGGAAAGCTTGTTCACCAAAGGCACCTAGAGGATTTTTGGGCTGACTGTGAGGATGAGGCAGAAGCCAGGAGGAGGAGGTATCAGAGGTTAACTCTGAACCAAGTCAGAACATTTGATTGCATCTCCCTTCCTCAACAATTAAAGAAGGACGATGGCAGGACCATGGCAGACGAATATGAGGAGAAAAAGATATATAATGACACCATCTCTGCACCTGACCTCACTATGCAGGAGGATATATCCTTGGACCGATTCATTGCCAGGACCCTACGCCTAACCCAAGCTTGGGTTGATGAACAGATAGAGGCATTGAAGAAGAAAGGAGTTGCCATTACGGTGGACAACAAGAAAAAGGGGCAGGATATCCCTGCAGATGAATATGATGACTTCCTGTTGGAGAAGAGGAAGACCAAGGGAGACAGGGTCCCTCCACCACAACAGCAGAGAAAAAGACCCCCAAGGGGCAAGAAGGTGGAACAGGGACCAAAGGGGATTATAATTGAAAGGGTAGTGTTTGCAGCTGAGCAGGCCATAGGGTCAGGATCTGAATCAGCATCCCCTCCAGAGAAGGACAGGCCCAAGAAAAGTAAGACAGCGGAAGCTGGAGTCACTGAGACCCAAGAAGTGGGTCAGTCTTCTAAACAACCAGGAGTAGAGGGTACCCTCATAGAAGAGGAGCCGAAGGAGGAGGAGACTCCGTTGATAATAAGAAGGAAGAGGAGAGCTCCGCAGGTGCTGGTGTCTTCAACACCAAAGAAACAAAGAACCTACATGAGAGGTGGAATAAGCCAACCGCCTACTTCATTACAAGGGGAAGGTAGTGAAGTGCACAAGGAACTTCAACACAACGTTCCACTTCCTACCATTGTCAAGTTCAAAACATAACTTGCTGAGGAGCAGTTGAAAGAGACCTCCTAGACACAAGTAGAAGGGCGTGTCTCCCTAGACGAGACAATAAATTTGTCTGATGATGAGGTGGTGCAGGATGTGGCTGCATAGGAGATGGAAACACTTGCTGCTGATGTAAGTGTGACTCCTCACAAGCCTCCAACGGTTCAAACAGTGCTTGAGGAGATGAAACAAGCAGAAGAAGAGCAAGAAAAGAGCCCAGAGCAAGTAGCTCAGGAAATAGGGCTAGACACATTGATCACAGAGGTGACCAATCTTGTAGTGGTGGATCTGACAGAGAAACAGGAGGCAAGTCCTGAACAGCCAGCAGGATCACCTGATAAGGGCCAACTAACAAAAGAGATAGAGATGGCGGAGTCAGAAGGCCATGCTCTTGAAACCGGCCAACAAAGTCCACAGGATACAACAGAGGAACCTGCTATAGTAGAGGTTCAGGAGGCGAAGGCTGGTGAGAAAGAGGCACTAGAGGACCTAGCTGCCAAAGTACAAGAAGTGGGTGGTGTAGGCTCAGAAGAAGTAGTAGCTGCAGAGCAATCTCCACCACATCAGGCAGAGTCCCCAATATCTGGTGCAGTGGATAAACCACAAGAAGAAGAAGAAGTGGGAACAGATGAAATAATGACAGAGGCAGGTCATGATCACCATGATCAACACGTAGCTACGCCACAAGGTTCCCCACAACACATAGATGCCCCTCAAAGGTCCCCGCAGCATGAAGATGCTCCTCCGGAGAAGGAGATCCCTCAACAGGAGGAGGTGCGGCAAGATCAACAAAGGGAACATCAAGAAGAAGAAACGAGAAAATCACAATCTCCATAACACTTGTTAATGGAAACGGGAGATATAGGTGAACATCAGGATGATATTGAAAAACATGATCAGGTGCCTCCGTGGTTGGCAAAGGAGGTAAGTGCTGAGGAAGAGATTGAAATTCAGGAATTCGACGTCTCCACCCTGTTCTCTGCGGACATAATGAAGCCAAAAAGGAAGGCTAGAATGACTTCAGCCATCAAGAGAGATCCGGCAACAGGGAGAAGGACTACGCAAATTGCCATACCTACGGTGGAGAAGGAAAAAGGTAAAATCACTATCGATGAATTTCAGATCAGTACAGTAGATTTGGGCTTTACGAATGAGGACCAAGAAGGTCAGGAGGGCAAGGATATCATTGACTCTCTAATTCAGAAAGTGAAAAGAGAGAAGGAGAAAAATAAGCAACATAAAGAGCACATTGCTTAGTTGCATGCCTATATCAAAGGGCTGACCAATCCTGATGATACCACAACTGAACATGCAGTCCCATTGACTGCTATTTCTCAGAAGGAGGTAAATAAATTGGACCTCATGAAGCATGAGGCGTCCGTAATAAGGAGATGGATGTCATCCACATTGGATGACGCTGTAGAAATAATGAAGGCCTCTTTGAAGAGGTGGAGCACCCTAAGTGACTCTAAGGCCAAAGTGGATAGATTGCAGATGCAGACCGGAAAGAGGTCTTACAAGCTAGAGAGAGTCCTGACCCTGTTAGGGGAAATAAGAAACATAAATCCACAACTGCTTATTAGTAAGTAGGTACTAAATAATAATACTGCATTATTAATTGATATTTGGTATAAAGACACTCAGTTTGAGTGTGCAATCCTCAAAAGGTGTAATAATAAGCTGAGGGATATCAGCATGAGGTTGCGAGATTTAATGGCTGAAGAGGCGGTGATACTGGAGGCTTTAGAAGGCAAGGTGGAAGGAAAAATAGAGAATCAAGATGAAGATTTTGCTATTAAGGCTGTACACAGCAACTTCCAAGCAGAGACAGATGGTCCACCTATCCCTTTGACAGAAGAATTAATAGATAAAATAATGAGGATCAAGGTCCAGATGGAGAAGTACAAAGAGACACTGCAGGACAGGAAGAATAAGCTCGACAACAGCAGGGATACATATGAAGCACATAAACACGCCATTGTCAAAGCAAAGACTCAAGATGGTGGAGGGATAGATCAAGTTGTGCATTTATACTAGCAGGTCCGCAGTAGTATGCAACCCCATATGCAGCCGCGTCATCATCAGGATAGTGAAAGTTCAGAGAGTGAAGCACATGATGATGACCCGCATGAGTCAGCTGAGGAGCATGATGAAGATACATCATGAAGGGGATAATAGCATAAGTAGTATAGATAGTTGCCAGCTGGCAACTTGTGCCATTTTGTAAAGATTGGCAAAATCAAGTGAATCAGGACCGTAGATGTGTATTGATAAATCTAGATCGTAGATCTTTTGTAATGGATTCCTCACCTTATTCTATAAAAGGTGGTGGAATGTCCTGTTAAAAGATTCGAAACTTAATTGAAATCTATTCACTGAAGTATTCAGGGCTTATTTCAAAGTTATTGCATATGTACATGTCTTTTGCATACTTAATGAAAGAGAAGAGTATTTCGATTACAAATCTTCGTAAATCTTGAGTAATCTGTGTCTGAATTCTGGATATGTGCTTTGATTTGCTGCATCCCTTGGAGTGCTCATCAAGTTGCATATATTGTTTTCATTCATCATCCTCTGAAGTTTGCATCAACTATATCTAGCTGTGGAATATCCTGGTGAACATATGGTTTGATTTCTTCTCATCATGACAGTATCTAGTATGTATGTGGATCAATAGCTGAAGATTCAACTTTAAATTTGTAGTATTCTTTTAATTTTTCTTTTAATTTCTTTCAATTTCAGAACATTTCATTATCACAATTGCAAATAACTAATAATCCTAAGCAAATAACACAAATATGCAGACATCTCATAGGTAATCGTACATATTTAGCATATTTGAATGCAAAGCATGCACAATTGAAAATATCATGCAAAGATTGAGGTATTTTTACATCTTTTCATCTAATAACCGCATAATATGACTACTCTGTAAAGAATTTCTGCAGGAATGTCATGATGATGGCATAATTTCACGTAAGGCCCCAAAATGGAAACAGCAATGCACGTTAACCTCTAAGTAACGTCAGACGATTAAGACCTAATCACCAGAGACTTGGGATACCGAATTCCTTGAATTCATAGTATCTTTCAAGATGAATAAAGGTTAATGTGTACTTTTATTCTATGCTTGTTTATGACTAACATCATGACCAACATAAATTGGCGCTAGAAGGAGGGCCATCCAGATCTGGAATACTACACTCATCATCATTATTTTCAGGTTCTATGATGCAGAGAGTAAGGTAACCTCAGATTGTTTGTGAATTTCAAATATTACGTAAATATTTACTGTAAGAAGCTCATATATGCTCATTTCGTGTGAAGATTTCCAGATCTTACATAAATATTGCACGCTTTACAGTAGATCATTCTGAATTCACTAATATTGGCCAAGGATCCATAAATCTGTTCAAACTTTGAGGAGTTTAGGCTATAGATACTTGAGATTTTGTGCTAGGGTCATTATACCCCAAATATCTTGTCATACTTGCAGTATCTTCACAAATATTTCATAAATATCCAGTTTGATTAGCCATCTGACTGCAAATATCACCTCATCCGGTGAAATCTAGCCAATATTTGCAAAGTTTAAGCCAATTTGCTTCAAAATTGTGAAATCCTAGCTCACAGGATAAATACCAGGTCTAGCTCTAGTGGAATCTTCGAGGAACTACCTGTTAGAGGTTTCAGACCTAGAACCGTAGACATTCATCATACTCCCGGGTCTAGTGCGTCAAGAGCTTCACCAGAACCTCCTCTTGTAACTCTCGTTGGTTTACAAGTACCTTCTGGGATATCTATAACACCTCCTGTTCAGCCTCAGGGAGTACCTTTGGTTCAACCCCAGCCAGCTGTAACATCAGCTCAACCTCCTCTGGTTGCAATGTCTTTCTTTGTAGCAGAGTCACCATTGACCTTTAATGCATATCATGAGCTACCAAAGAATCCAGATAAACTGTGTCCAAAATATCATCCTTATCAAGATGCTGATGATCATATCAGGACATTTAAGGAAGCTTGCTGCAGAGCCAGAATAGAACATCAAGATGTGGTGTGCAGGTTATTTCCTTTTTCGTTAGGGGAAGATGCTTATAATTGGTTCATTAGTCTTGGCCAAGCCTCTGTTGGTTCATGGGATGTCTTAGAGAAAGCCTTTCTTGACAGGTTCAAGGTTCCTATTGATCCATCTATGAATTACCATATGTTTGCTACGATCAAAAGATTTGAACATGAACCTATCGCCAATTTCAATGCTAGGTTTCAGAAAATGTTGTCCAAGTTAGTTGCCCCAAATGTAGTGTCTGATGCCTCTGCCCAGAGTATCTATTATTCAGCTCTGTATCCATTAACTTCCATGTTCATCAGGAGAACACATCCTGAGATCACTACATTGACAGGAGCTTTTCAAGAAACTATCAAAGTGAATTAGCAGTTGATACCTGCTCCTACTCCAAATATAGTGTTTCCTACCTTGCCTGGCATGCATTCACAATATCCCGCATCATATCCTGCAACATATTCTCCGCAGTATCCTGCACAGTATCCTAACAAAATAGTGATACCTCCAGCAGTCATGCCTGCCCCTTTGCAAATACCTCCACTGAGCATCATGCCCCCTCCTAATGGAAATAGCCAAGTGCCATAATACCCTGCACAAGCCCAGATACCTCAGGGTGCTGATCTATCCAATAATAACCATGGATCCTCTTTCTTCAAGCCTCAGACTGAAAATGTAGTGGCCAAAGCTCAAGAAGAAAAGGAGGAAATCAAAGAAATTTCTGCTCAATTAAGAAAACTCACCACAGAAGTGACACACTTGAGAAATCAAGGTTTTTATTTCCAGTCCAGTCAGAACAGAAATTATTCCAATGACAGACCAAATTATCCTGATAGAGGATATAGCAACAATAATTTCAACAATAATGGTGGAAATAACAATAATCCACCTAGACAGCCTAGAGTATGGAATTCTAGGCCAAATAATGGTTCATTGCCATCACCCCTGGATAATCAACCTCCTGGTGAAGCCAAATAGACTACTAGAGTCAATCTTGCTGAGGCAGCTCTTACTAATTGGTGTAGGATCCACAATACTAATGCACATGCAGAGTTAGACTGTCCACAATTTAGAATTGCTGCTAGCATCTTTCAAACTGAAGTGTCTAACACTTCTGGAAATCCACCTCATGTAGAAGTAAATGAGATTGTTCCTTGTGGATACGACTCAGCTTTTGTGCTAGAAGCCTACACAAACGAACCTCGTCAGAATTATAACCAGGCATATGAAGAATCGGCCTTAGCTTTTGAAACAAACTATGTTTTCCCCTTTGAAGATGAAAATGAGCCTGCAAGGGAACGTGAAGAAGTACATGCATATCAGCAGCAATATCTTGGTAAGCATAATTATAACTTGAGGAGCAATGCCAACAGACCTGCTGGTCCTTTGACATCATCTCTACCTCCAAACAACTTCAATACACCTCCTGATCCTAAGGATAGCAATAACCCAGGGTTCCCTAAAGTGAATGCTTAGTACTTGTCACCTCAAAACATAGTATCAAAGATTGTGAATACACCTCATGAATCCGACAAGTTGGTCAGCTATCTCGCTGATGAAATGAAGAAAATTAAGATCAGCGTGTCCTTGTCTGAGTTACTAAAAACCCCTGCCATCAAAAGGGCATTCATGAAGTCCTTAGATGACCCTGCTCCCAAAGAGGATAGCCATTTTTCAAATCAATCCAGTGGTAAGGATCATGCTGTTAAGGATAATATTATCAAGCCTAAAGTGTCAGCTACAGTCCAAGCTGTGGAAACCTCCCACATGACCTTGTATAGGGATAAAACTGAATCACCTCTGTTCCTCCTTACCATAAGAATGTTCAGCAAGAACCTGCACAACTGTCTGGTAGATTCGGGAGCCTCAACGAATGTTATGCCCTTGTCAATATGTAATGCCTTAGGACTACATCCTGCTAAATCCTTAAAGAAAGTCACACAGTTGGACAAAATGGAAGTAAGTGTAGTAGGCGAATTAACTCATATCCACATGCAGCTAGCATCTGATCCTAGGATCCAGTATTATATTGATATTCAAGTAGTTGACATACCTGATACGTATGGGATGTTGCTTAGCCGCGATTGGTCTAAAACGCTTAACAGATATATGTATACAGATTTCAGTCACATGTGGTTACCATGGAAGGGTATACCTAATCAGATCAGGATTGATGCTGAACCCAGAATGAAACATATGATAACTGAATATAACAGAACAAATGAGATCATGTACATAAACATAGAACCTGGGGTTTATTGCATCAGGCCGCAAACTGTTAAAATAGAAGAGATCCTGATGCTTGAGCTGCATCATCATCATGATGATGATAATCAGGAGGACATACAAGTCATAGAAACTAATAATAATCCAGATAATGAGAATGAAATAGATCACTTCAGAGATTTTGAGATACATCTGTCTAGACAGGTAAAACGTTGTCAATTGTTAAATATACATGCTAATGATATTTTGATTAACGGATGGTGCAGGTTACATGACGAAGCACATTCGGAGAAGACATGCGAAACATGCTTAGAGATGATGATACTAGAACAAACATACAGCGAAGCATCATCATCATGTTCTAAGGTAAACGTTACATTTGATGATGATGATAATAATAACTCTTATTTGTCTTTTGTAGGAACTGAAGAACCAACAAATCATGATGAGCATCCTATCCCGGAAACGGAGGAAATTTTAGTCTCTCTCCAAGTAAATAATGAAATGAAAGAAAAGATCAGCCCAGGGAGTGATTGCTTTATGGAACCAGATTATGAATTGTCTGATGAGGACAAAGGTAGTGACCTAACGAAGTTCGAAGAATTTTTAGGGAAGGAAATAAAGAAGGTGACACGGCAGCATAAATCTCCTCGGGAGATTTTAATTCAAAATTGGTGTAGGCTGCATAAGGCACCTCACTCAGAAACAACTTGCTCACTATGTTTACACATCTTGAAAAAGCATGCAGCTGCAGATTCAGAAGATCATCCTCCTGCTGAAACGAAAGAGAAAATAGAAAATCCATCAGGCTCACAAGAAAAGGGAAAGAAGAAACTTAAGGATGATGATCTCCCTAAGATAAAATGGATATCAGGCGGAGCAGCAGCTAGAGCTGTAAAGGGAAAAGAAAGTTCAGCTAAATGTCCTGCTGAAGATAAACCTTGGATCCTGAGGTTTGATGGGTCCAAATCTAAGCAAGGAGCTGGGGTAGGAATAGACCTGATTGATCCAACTGGGAAATCCCATCTGGCAGCCTACAGATTACAGTTTCCCTGTACTAACAATGTAGCAGAGTATGAGGCTTTGATTCATGGAATGTTGTTTGCTCATAAGAGGAAAGTAAAGATTCTGCATGTCTTTGGAGATTTAGAACTAGTTGTGAAGCAAGTAAGAGGAGTTTATTCCTGTAACTACAGAAAACTATCAAATTACAGACATCGTGTATGGGACCTGATGGAAGACTTTGACGCCTTTAATATCACTCATGTACCAAGAGAACAAAACCATAGGGCAGATGCGCTAGCTCAAGCTGCCAGTACATTGGAGCCACTGTCTATATCTAGTCTAAAGAGATTTTCAGTAGAACTGGTGTCAGTACCATCAATACCTGACAATGTGACTAATCTCCAGGTGTTTGATGATGATCAACACATTCTGAACTTCATTTCAAATAGAGACATATTTGAGGCTCAGATTATAGATGAGAATGGTATGGAGGATCATGCCTGGGAAGAAGATGAGATATTAGAGTTGCCTAGCAACAGAATCCCCAAAGGTATGATTGAGTTGGAAAGAGCCTTTGATTTGGATAATATGCTTGAACATAAAGATCTGCCCAAAGCAGATGAAGGTCAATATTCACAAGTGAATATTGGACAAGCTGATGACAAGAAAAATGTCTTATTGGGTAAGGTTTGCACACCAGAAGAGTTAGAAGGAATAACTCAGGCCCTCAAGGATTACATACATGTAATTGCATGGACTTATGATGAGCTGAAGACATATGATACCTCTGTCATAACTCATACTATACCTCTCAAGCCAGATGCAAAACCTTTCAAACAGAAGCAGAGACCGGTCAATGCCTTGCTCGAACCAATAATTCTTGAAGAAGTCAAGAAATTGTTAAATGCCAGGATAATATTTGCTGTCAGGCACTCCACATGGGTGGCTAATCTTGTGCCAGTTAGAAAAAAGAATGGAGACATCAGGTTATGTGTAGATTTCAGAAACCTAAACAGAGCATCAGAAAAGGATAATTATCCTTTACCCTCACTAGATGAAGTTCTACAGATTGTAAATGGAGCCAAGATGATATCCTTCTTAGACGGCTTTTCAGGATACAACCAAGTAATGGTTGACAAAATTGACAGATTGAAAACTACCTTCACCACAAAGTGGGGGATATTTGCATATAGACATATGCCCTTTGGACTCATAAATGCTGGAGCTACATTCCAGCAAGCAATGGACATAGAATTCAGAGGTTTAATAGGAAAGTGTATAGTCATCTACATGGATGACTTGACGGTATTCTCCAAGGAAAGGGGGAATCATGTTGCTGATCTCAGAAGTGTACTGAAGAAATGTGAAGAATATGGAATATCTTTAAATCCCAAGAAGTGCATATTCAAAGTCACAACAGGAAAATTATTAGGCCACCTGATCACAGAGGATGGAATTATCATTGATCCTGACAGGGTGGAATCTATTATGAAGTTACAACTTCCAGGAAGCAAAAAGGAACTCAAGTCTTACTTTGGTAAGATAAACTTTGTAAGGAAGTTCATCACCGGCTTTGCTGAGATTGTCAGACCTTTAAAAGCTATGTTGAAAAAAGATACACAAATTGAGTGGACACCAGAAGCCAAGACTGCATTTGAAGATATAAAAAGGGCCATTTCAGATGCTCCTGTACTCATTAGTCCAGACTACACTAGAGATTTCTACATCTATTCATTTGCTTCAGAGCATACCTCTGCAGCAGTGTTAACTCAAAGAAATGAAGAGAAAGAAGAGAAACCAATTGCTTTCATGAGCTGTCCTTTCAGGGATGCTGAGTTGAGATATGTAGATGTTGAGAGACATGCACTTGCATTAGTCAGGGCAGTAAAGAAATTTAGACATTACATACTCAGAAGCAAAGTGATTGCTATGGTGCCTGATGCAGCGGTGAAGATGCTGCTGATGCAAAGTGAGCCTGGTGAGAAAAGAGCTAAATGGATTACTGTATTACAAGAATATGACATGGAAATTACACCAATGAAGCTGGTAAGAGGACAAGCTCTGAGCTAGATGATATCTGAGATTGATCCAAACATCACTAGTCAACAATATGTGATCAATGAGAAAGACAATAAAGAGTGGTATTCAAATATCAGGCACATCCTGATTACTGGAAGATGTCCATCAAGGATGCAGGCTTCACAGAGAAGAGCCTTAAAGATAAGATCCTAAAAGTATATGATGAAAGGAGGAACCTTGTTCAAGAAGAATTACGAAGTAATATACCTTAGATGCTTAGAGAAGCCAGAAGCAAGTAGAGTCCTGACAAAATTACATGATAAGTTTGGAACGGCACATGGATCAGCGTTAGCCACAACACATGCAATCCTCTGAGTAGGATATTACTGGCCTACAATTTTTAAAGACACAACTAATCATGTTAAATGTTGTCATGTTTGCCAGGTTGTTGCCAACAGAGAGAAATATGCTGCACAACCCTTGCAGCCAGTAATGGAAAAGCACCCATTTGCACAGTGGGGCATGGACTTCATAGGACCAATCAATCCTCCGTCTTCCTCAGGGCATAGGTATGTTTTAACAATTACTGATTATTGTACTAGATGGACTGAGGCTATTAGTAGAAAAACTTGCACTGCAGATGATGTCATTAAATTTCTGGAGAGCAACATTGTCACCAGGTATGGAACTCCTTATGCATTGGTAAGTGATAATGGGTCCGCCTTCATTTCCACCAAGTTATCCAGTTGGGCTTTTGACCATGGGATTATACTTAAGTTTTCATCTAACTATTATCCTCAAGGGAATGGTTTAGTAGAATCCACCAACAAGAATTTACTGAGTATCATAAGAAAACTGATAGAGAAGAACCCCAGGGAATGGAACTCATTTCTAAAGTATGCCTTATGGGTGGACAGAACTAGAATAAAAACTGCATTAGGAAACTCACCTTTCCAACTGGTATATGGAGTGGATCCAATCCTCCCTGTAAACTTAAAAATTCCTACCCTACAGTTTGCCCAAGAATACCTAGGCATAGACAATAAACAAGAAGTCAGGTTGCTTCAGTTGATGCACCTGGAAGAAAAAAGGAGTCAAGCAATTGATCAATTTGCAAAACATCAGGCTGTTGTCAAACACTGGTTTGACAAGAGAGCCAGAATTAAAGCTTTCAGGATGTCTGATTTGGTCTTGATGTGGGATAAGGCCCATGAAAAGAAAGGTGACCATGGTAAGTTTGATAGATTATGGATAGGTCCCTTTCAAATTTCTGAGATACTAGGAGACAGTACTTATAGGCTTAAAAACCTGATAGGTGAGGACATCCCATTGCCAGTCAATGGACAATTCCTCAAACATTATTTCCAGGCCTGAATGACTTCATAACAGTCATGTGTATCATATTGTATATTTGTATAGTTGTTTGTACAGTGTGTCTGTTTTGCTTGTTTCGTTGGTTGGTTGGGACCTTGTTCTGGTAAGTCAGGATTGTGCACTTCATCACCCCAGAAAACAACTAGATTGTTAAGATTCAAGTAATGAGATCACATTTAGACATAGGTTATGATTCATTGTAAGAAGTGTTTATGATCAGGTTTGTGATATCTTTTCATCAGGATGCCTCTTCTTGATCAAAGTGAACCAATCACAATGAAACACCTAATAGCCTTGGGTTTGTTGAACACACAAGTATAGGTGTTAAGTGAAAAATCTAAAGGGACTCCTTTGCTACCAATACAATCTCCAACCTAAAGCTACAAGTGACTGTACCTTGTACAAATAAGCTAACATGATGATATCAAATACAAATTTTAAAGAGAAAATTAGAACAAAAATAAAATTAGGTCATCTAAGTAACTCTACCGGGGCTATAGACGCCTACTGATAGTGGGGCTCTACTTAGGGAGATTGTATAGATAACCTTGCCGGGGCTATAGACGCCTACTGGCAGCAAGGCTCTATCCAGGTTGGCTATGAGGGATGATCCCCAACTATGTAGTTTAAAACCAGTTACTCATGTTTTCAACTTGTTTTCAAGATGAGGATAATTAATCATATGCACACACCTGATCCTTTGTTAGCATTGTTATCATGATGAAATTTTATCATTCAAAGATCATGATACTTATGCTTGTATGGAATTAGAATACTATAGATGAATGTGATCACATCACTTGAATCATTGGAATTTGTTTGTTTTCTTTGGTGGCAAGTTGTTGTGTGGTTACACAACACGCCCCATTTTGACTTGGCAAAACAGGGACCCAACTTTTTGGTTTGGCTTGTGCGTCTGCTTTTGGGCGGTTTGGTAAAAATAATTCGAGTGCATCATCATGCAAAACCATGATGAGGTAAGTCACCATGAGGTTAGTTTGTGAAAGTTCATATTTCATCTCTGTGACCTCATATTTTGAAAGAGCATTGAAATTCAGGCAGGTTTGCCTTTTACATCACCTTGATATTCATCAGGATATAAGAGTTATAAACGGTCAAAGTTTCGGTCAAACCTAATATTCGCAGGAGGAAGGTCATCTTTTATCCTCGGTCATATTGTTGAAGTTCATCATCATATTTGAAACATCCCCTGATATATCATGCTGGTCAAATATCTAGACGTCAACTTTAAATGGTAGCAAAATCTTCCCGTCAAACACTTTTATCTATCGCAAGAGTCATACTTTGCATATAACCCGATATTTCTTAACATCCTCCTGATGCAAATATCACCCTTAGCAAATATCCTGATGACATCATCCGAATACGATAAACAAAGGAACATACATCCTGATGACATCATCATCACATTTACATTGCTGCAGGATTTTCTCTAAAACATGATCATGTTCGCCAAATATGATGATGACGTCATGACGTCATCTCGATATTCCAAAAGAGAGACATGTAAATTTGTTCATCATCATCATATCTTGAAACATCACCTGATGCACCGAAATATCCTCCTGATGTACCAAACATAAACAAGGATGCTTTTGTCACCCACATCTTATCGCGATAACAATGTCAATGAGGGGAGGAGGATGATATTGAAACTCAACCCGATATTTGTGAATATCATCCTGCCCTCATGATATCCTATCATAGGGATATTCTCCCGCTCCTTTTGCCGCCATTATCATTTAATGCGCGCAGCCATGGTAGGTGGTTCCTGCCGACCCCGAAACCCAATGAAACACCTGGCGAGATCCTGCATTTTTCACACGGATAAGCAAGGAACATGATCTAATCTATCAGAGTTGCCCTAAATGCACCCTAAATGCGAGGTTAAAAGGTAATTCAACTACCATTTTTACATTTACCTTGCGATAAACCTATTTTACAGAGCACCAGCTTCCATATCTGCATACCAGCTACCGTTGCGCGATTTGAGCTCACGAGCAGAAAGAAGGAGGGGATCATCAGCCGAATTAGGAACGTCTCAGCAATCTACTGGTATAAAAGTGAATCTGCATAACCAGGTAAGTGAATAAAACCCTCATCATATTGTTTTTATTCTGGTACGATGATGTAAGTTCTGGTTTATGCACCCGTATGATTAAGTAATGTTGGAATTCATGTAGTAGGCATAATGATTTATAAATTCAACTGCAGTATGCATCCATAAATGTACCTGTTGTGAGATAGGATTGTCATTAATTGTAGGCACTCATGGCTGAGAAGCGATTGGTCAAGTGTCAGGAAGAGTTCAGCAAGCCCATGTTCTCTACTCAGAGGGGGGTCCTGTTTAAATACGGAGCAATCACAGACACCCATCAGGGAAGCCCTAATTTGGAAGCCTGGTCAGCCAAGCTAAACAATGGGCATGACAACAGTCCTGTGCTGGACACAGTGTTCATATCTGGATTATGGAATGCCGCTGGTTTTTCATACTCCATGGAATCTCCGGAGCTCGTCATTGAGTGTGCACAGAATTACAACCCTCAAACCAGGCAAGTAGTGAAGCATGGGAGGAAATATGTAGACCTCTCCATCAAGGGTCTCTCCCAGACATTCGGATTGCCACTGGGAAGTAAGGTCAAAAGTGTAGACTTGAAGAAGTCTGAGAGGGAGTATGAGGCCAATACGAAATCGGCCAGGAAGAACATGTATTCGTGGCGGGCTGAGAACAGCACATATAATGCAGCCGCCAAGCTTCCTGTGCACCTGTTCAAGTATGATTTCAATGAGGAGTATCAGTACATGATCGCACTCCTGAACAGAGTAACTGGCCAACCTGATACTGGCAGTTTCAGGGACTGGATGTACGAGATAATAATGATGTGTCTATATTTAGACACCAAGCCACTGTGGGGCCAAATTATAAGTGATGCTCTGCATGAGCAACTGATGAACCTGGGAGGTTCAAATTGTGCTTTTTTCATGTCCTCATATATTGTTTATTCTTGTGCCTATAGAGGCACTTTTGATGCCTTGGTTACAGATGGGAAACTCACAGGCACAAATGCAACATATATCTGGGATCATCATCCTCAGCTGCAGAGAACCAACTACCTAAAAGATTACAAACTGGTCAATGATGCATTCTCTATGCATCTGGTAAGGACTATGGAAGAAGACAGAACAAAAAGATTGAGCTTCGAGGCTCAAGAGGCAGTCTACAGGCATGGGGCCTGGTACATACAATTTGCAACCTTTTCTTATATAAGGGTTGAAGGTTTTGAGGGACATCCCCTGATGCTGCCGAGGTATCCTAGCGATGCCGTGGTATTAATGGAATTTATCAGGTAGGGCTCCACCATGATACAGATGTACAAGGATGCCAAGAAGCTGCCACCAATTTTGTTCCCAGTCAGCATTGGCAATTACATGTGCCCTGACTTTGATAACATCAAGAAGGTGATGGTCACCCTGAATAAGATGAACTTGCAGCCCTTTCCAATAACAAGACCATATGATCCTTACAGTAGGATACAGAAGGTGCTAGGAAAGCCTGTTCACCAAAGGCACCTAGAGGATTTTTGGGCTGACTGTGAGGATGAGGCAGAAGCCAGGAGGAGGAGGTATCAGAGGTTAACTCTGAACCAAGTCAGAATGTTTGATTGCATCTCCCTTCCTCAACAATTAAAGAACGATGATGGCAGGACCATGGCAGACGAATATGAGGAGAAAAAGATATATAATGACACCATCTCTGTACCTGACCTCACTATGCAGGAGGATATATCCTTGGACCCATTCATTGCCAGGACCCTACGCCTAACCCAAGCTTGGGTTGATGAACAGATAGAGGCATTGAAGAAGAAGGGAGTTGCCATTACGGTGGACAACAAGAAAAAGGGGCAGGATATCCCTACAGATGAATATGATGACTTCCTGTTGGAGAAGAGGAAGACCAAGGGAGACAGGGTCCCTCCACCACAACAACAGAGCAAAAGACCCCCAAGGGGCAAGAAGGTGGAACAGGGACCAAAGGGGATTATAATTGAAAGGGCAGTGTTTGCAGCTGAGCAGGCCATAGGGTCAGGATCTGAATCAGCATCCCCTCCAGAGAAGGACAGGCCCAAGAAAAGTAAGACAGCGGAAGCTGGAGTCATTGAGACCCAAGAAGTGGGTCAGTCTTCTAAACAACCAGGAGTAGAGGGTACCCTCATAGAAGAGGAGCCGGAGGAGGAGGAGACTCCGTTGATAATAAGAAGGAAGAGGAGAGCTCCGCAGGTGCTGGTGTCTTCCCCACCAAAGAAACAAAGAACCTCCATGAGAGGTGAAATAATCCAACCCCCTACTTCATTACAAGGGGAAGGTAGTGAAGTGCACAAGGAACTTCAACACAACATTCCACTTCCTACCATTGTCAAGTTCAAAATAGAACTTGCTGAGGAGCAGTTGAAAGAGACCTCCCAGACACAAGCAGAAGGGCATGTCTCGCTAGACGAGACAATAAATTTGTCTGATGATGACGTGGTGCAGGATGTGGCTGCACAGGAGATGGAAACACTTGCTGCTGATGTAAGTGTGACTCCTCACAAGCCTCCAACGGTTCAAACAGTGCTTGAGGAGATGAAACAAGTAGAAGAAGAGCAAGAAAAGAGCCCAGAGCAAGTAGCTTAGGAAATAGGGCTAGACACATTGATCACAGAGGTGACCAGTCCTGTAGTGGTGGATCTGACAGAGAAATAGGAGGCAAGTCCTGAACAGCCAGCAGGATCACATGATAAGGGCCAACTAACAGAAGAGATAGAGATGGCGGAGTCAGAAGGCCATGCTCTTGAAATCGGCCAACAAAGTCCATAGGATACAACAGAGGAACCTGCTATAGTAGAGGTTTAGGTGGTGAAGGCTGGTGAGAAAGAGGCACTAGAGGACCTAGCTGCCAAAGTACAAGAAGTGGGTGGTGCAGGCTCAGAAGAAGTAGTAGCTGCAGAGCAATCTCCACCACATCAGGCAGAGTCCCCAATATCTGGTGCAGTGGATAAACCACAAGAAGAAGAAGAAGTGGGAACAGATGAAATAATGACAGAGGTAGGTCATGATCACCATGATCAGCACGTAGCTGTGCCACAAGGTTCCCCACAGCACATAGATGCCCCTCAAAGGTCCCCGCAGCATGAAGATGCTCCTCCGGAGAAGGAGATCCCTCAACAGGAGGAGGTGCCGCGAGATCAACAAAGGGAACATCAAGAAGAAGAAACGAGAAAATCACCATCTCCACAACACTTGTTAATGGAAATGAGAGATATAGGTGAACATCAAGATGATATTGAAAAACATGATCAGGTGCCTCCGTGGTTGGCAAAGGAGGTAAGTGCTCAGGAAGAGATTGAAATTCAGGAATTCGACGTCTCCACCCTATTCTCTGTGGACATAATGAAGCCAAAAAGGAAGGCTAGAATGACTTCGGCCATCAAGAGAGATCCGGCAATAGGGAGAAGGACCGCGCAAATTGCCATACCTGCGGTGGAGAAGGAAAAAGGTAAAATCACCGTCGATGAATTTCAGATCATTACAGTAGATTTGGGCTTTGCCAATAAGGACCAAGAAGGTCAGGAGGGCAGGGATATCATTGACTCTCTAATTCAGAAAGTGAAAAGAGAGAAGGAGAAAAATAAGCAACATAAAGAGCACATTGCTCAGTTGCATGCCTATATCAAAGGGCTGACCAATCCTGATGATACCACAACTGAACATGCAGTCCCATTGACTGCTATTTCTCAGGAGGAGGTAAATAAATTGGACCTCATGAAGCATGAGGCGTCCGTAATAAGGAGATGGATGTCATCCACATTGGATGACGCTGTAGAAATAATGAAGGCCTCTTTGAAGAGGTGGAGCACCCTAAGTGACTCTAAGGACAAAGTGGATAGATTGCAGATGCAGACTGGAAAGAGGTCTTACAAGCTAGAGAGAGTCCTGACCCTGTTAGGGGAAATAAGAAACATAAATCCACAACTGCTTATCAGTAAGTAGGTACTGAATAATAATACTGCATTATTAATTGATATTTGGTATAAAGACAATTAGTTTGAGTGTGCAGTCCTCAAAAGGTGTAATAATAAGCTAAGGGATATCAGCATGAGGCTGCGAGATTTAATGGCTGAAGAGGTGGTGATACTGGAGGCTTTGGAAGGCAAGGTGGAAGGAAAAATAGAGAATCAAGATGAAGATTCCACTATCAAGGCTGTACACAACAACTTCCAAGTAGAGACAGATGGTCCACCTGTCCCTTTGACAGAAGAATTAATAGATAAAATAATGAGGATCAAGGTCCAGATGGAGAAGTACAAAGGGACACTACAGGATAGGAAGAATAAGCTCGACAACATCAGGGACAAATATGAAGCACATAAACACGCCATTGTCAAAGCAAAGACTTAAGATGGTGGAGGGATAGATCAAGTTGTGCATTTATACGAGCAGGTCCGCAGTAGTATGCAACCCCATATGCAGTCGCGTCATCATCAGGATAGTGAAAGTTTGGAGAGTGAAGCACATGATGATGACCCGCATGAGTTAGCTGAGGAGCATGATGAAGATACATCATGAAGGGGATAATAGCATAAGTAGTATAGATAGTTGCCAGCTGGCAACTTGTGCCATTTTGTAAAGATTGGCAAAATCAAGTGAATCAGGACCGTAGATGTGTATTGATAAATCTAGATCGTAGATCTTTTGTAACGGATTCCTCACCTTATTCTATAAAAGGTGGTGGAATGTCCTTTTAAAAGATTCAAAACTTAATTGAAATCTGTTCGCTGAAGTATTCAGGGCTTATTTCAAAGTTATTGCATATGTACATGTCTTTTGCATACTTAATGAAAGAGAAGAGTATTTCGATTACAAATCTTCGTAAATCTTGAGTAATCTGTGTCTGAATTCTAGATATGTGCTTTGATTTGCTGCGTCCCTTGGAGTGCTCATCAAGTTGCATATATTGTTTTCATTCATCATCCTCTGAAGTTTGCATCAACTGTATCTAGCTGTGGAATATCCTGGTAAACATATGGTTTGATTTCTTCTCATCATGACAGTATCTAGTATGTATGTGGATCAATAGCTGAAGATTCAACTTTAAATTTGTAGTATTCTTTTAATTTCTTTCAATTTCAAAACATTTCATTATCACAATTGCAAATAACTGATAATCCTAAGCAAATAACACAAATATGCAGACATCTCGTTGGTAATCGCACATATTTAGTATATTTGAATGCAAAGCATGCACAATTGAAAATATCATGCAAAGATTGAGGTATTTTTACATCTTTTCATCTAATAACCGCATAATATGACTACTCTGTAAAGAATTTCTGCAGGAATGTCATGATGATGGCATAATTTAACGTAAGGCCCCAAAATGGAAACAGCAATGCACATTAACCTCTGAGTAACGTCAGACGATTAAGACCTAATCACCAGAGACTTGGGATACCGAATTCCTTGAATTCACAGTATCTTTCAAGATGAATAAAGGTTAATGTGTACTTTTATTCTATGCTTGTTTATGACTAACATCATGACCAACAAGACTCTGTATTTACTTCATCATTTTGGAGAGCCTTATATCAGGCGTTGGGCACACAGTTCAACTTCAGTTTAGCTTACAATCCTGAGACCGACAGGCAGACAGAGAGAGTTAATCAGGTGTTAGAAGACATGCTTTGTATGTATGTTATGGACCATCAATCTAGATGGGAGGAGTATCTGTATCTGGTTGAGTTCACCTACAATAATGGGCATCACAGCTCATTGGGTATGCCTCCTTTCCAAGCTTTATACGACAGACCGTGTAGGACACCATTGAGTTGGGATCAGATAGAGGACAGGGTTGCTATTGGTCCAGAGATAGTTAAGGATATGGAGCAACAGGTTACACTAATTAGACAGAGACTTCAGGAGGCACGGGATAGACAAAAGAAGTGTGCCAATGCTAGGAGAACTGATCAGAGCTTCTCACTGGGTGACAAGGTATTTTTGAGAGTGCGACCGCACAAGAGTCTAATCCATTATGAAAATGGCTCTAAGCTCGTACCTTAGTTTGTAGAACCTATAGCCTATCGTCTAGCCTTGCCACCTAGCCTGTCATGTATCCACGATGTCTTTCATATTTTAGTTTTACGTTGTTATATCTCTGACTTATCTCACGTATTGGATTGGAGTACTCTTCAGGTAGAGGCAGACGGGCAGCTAGCTTTGGAGCCAATTCGCATATTGGCTCATCGGACACTGGGCCTTCAAGGTCGAGAGCTGGACTAGGTTAGGGTCTAGTGGGACATGTATGACGAGGTCACTGCGACATGGGAGGATGCAGCGAGACTAAGGACTCTTTATCATCACCTCTTTGATGACTTCCAGGAGGAAGTACAGTCTTAGGGGGAGAGGATGTGAGGCCTACCCTTTTTCATTCTGTTCATGTGACTATTTACCTTACTGTTGCTGATACTTTTATATGTGTGGGATTGTTGATCCCAGATTCTGAACTGTTGGACTTTATTATTTTATAGGAAAAAAACTAATTGGGTGATGTTAGATAGATGTTTACATTATAGGAAAACTAATTGGGTGATGTTATAAAGAAAATTGAAATGTGATTTCATTATACTTATCAGAACTGTGGTATGTTTTAGGAATGCATGTTTTAAATTTGCTACGGCTATGATATTTATATGTGGAATTAACTTTGAAATTTAGTGTGCAGGTATTTCTAACAAAACCACAGACACTGGAGATTATTCCACACCTTATTTTGTAATCCCTTGTGAAGCCGATTTGGTTCCACTAGGAACCAAGATCAACTCTGTGTTTGAATTAATGTTGTAATGTTGTCTTGCATGAGGTTAAATGGGTTACGTCTACCCTCTTGTAAATTTGAATTATGAATTGTGTTGTAAGAAGTGTATTTGAATTTCATTTTTTTAATTTTAAATTTTTAAGACCCTTTTCTTGTGTCTTAACTTGACCCTCGGTGTCCTAACTACGTTAAAGTTGACCCTGGGTTATACCCATGGGTCTAGGGTCCCTTTTGACTTGGGTAACCCTTGTTAAACCTTTGTATGGTCACCTTATCTTCACACTAAAGTTAAGTGACGAATTTTGAGGCATGGGAGGAATAGGATGAGTGGTACCAACACTCAAGCCCATCCCTCTTCAATTCCTGAGGCTTGTGAGACTCCCCATGGAGTTTTGTGGTCCTTCATGAGAGGGAAGGAGGGGAAGACATGTGTCATCCTTTCCCTCTCCAATCCCCCTTTTCTCTCCCATGTGTAAGAGAGATGACATGTGGTAAGGGATAAGGAAGACTTTGGGGATGGGTGAGTGACATGTGTCAACACCCATCCCTTGGGACACAATAGTGTTTGGGAGGAAGAGTGAGGAGGTGACAAGTGTCACCTCCCTATTCCTCTAAACTCATGTGTGCACTTATTTTAATCCCATTTGGGATAGGGAGAAGGGTTGTTGAATTTTTGAGGATTTTTGGTTTAATGGAAATTGTTTTTGGAGAAAAGGATAGAGGGAGTTTGGTGACTTAGGTTGGAGGAGATTTTAGTGGAGCTCTACATCAACACCATCCATTAAAGGGCTTTTTAAGGTTGGATTTCAAGGCCTTTCCTTTGCATTTTGTATTTGTTGAATGAAGGATGTGTGAAAATGTTTATTTTGCTTATGTTGTATTTTTTTTGTTATTGTGGGGAAACTTTTGTTGGGATGTTGACAGAGCTTCTTCCACTTGGGATAAATGCTCATCAAGTATGGAGTAGGGGAGGAGTGATCCTCCTCGAGGTCATTGCCTTGTTTTGGGATGTCGAAAGCCTTGAGGGCATTTGAGTAATTTGAGTAAATTTGTCACATGGCTTGAGAGCCAAAATATGATCTTCTTGGAATTTTTGGTTTACTTGTTTGGCTTGAGGCCATGAGAAAATTGTGTTGATTATATTATTTGAAGGGTGGCACTCTAGAGTTGAGTGTGTCCACTCTCCTACCCCTCTTTGACTCACTTTAGTTGGGTTTGTGTTGTGTAAATAGCCATGGGTGTAATTGTGTTTTGGGATGTTGTATTGCTTTGTTCTTAAGTGGATGTTGGAATACCCTAGGTGTGTGGATGATCTCCCTAGCTCGGGGGTGACCCTCTTGTGGGTCTACGATAGGGAGGAGAGCAAGTTTAGTGGTGTTTTCTCCCCTTGTGTGATATGCAGGTTCTTGGAGATTATTGTAAAGCTTGGAGAAGATTATTTGAACTTGGAAAATATTTTATTTTCCTTAAGTCTTAAGGAGAGTTTGGTTAGCTAATAGCTTCATCTTGTTGATTTGCCAAGAGGAGAACATTCTCTCTCTTTTGTTGTAAATATTGGTATTTTGGAGTTATGAGGAAATCCTCTTCATTGTAATAATAGTGTTATTTATAGTGTTATTAAATTTTGTTATCATGTATGAAATGAGAAAGAAGAGAAATTTGTTTTTAAAAGGATATTAGAATTGTCTATTTCCTTCTTCTCCTATTTGAAAAGTTGTGAAACTAGTTGTTGTTGTAAACAAGTTTGTTAAAATTTATCTCATTACATGACTTGTAAAATGATAATTTTAATGAGTTAAATGAAGTTGTAGTTTTGTTATTATGAAAAGAAATGATCTTTTGATATAGTCATATATTAGAAATTGTTTGTGAATAAGTGCAAATCCAAATAGTTATTTTCTCTTTAAATCTTATGCTTACGAATTTAAATCAAAATTTTTGACTTGAAATCAAAGTTTAATTGAGGGAAAATTCCATTTTATTAACCTTGTGTAATACTCTATAATTATATTTTTTTGTTATTTTTGAGTTGAATTTGAAAATAAATTTTTATGAGAACTCATTAGAAATTAAACTCAATATTATGTCCTACCAATTTATTTGATAGATAATTATTTAAAATATATATATTATATATATATATTCTGTGTTTTTACAGTTAAGATATTTTTTAATGAGACTGGATAATATTGATTTGTGTAATTGTAATATATATATATATTAAAGTTGTTATAAATGAAATTTTAAATGGGAAATAAAAGTGAATTATGTTCGTAGTTTTCATACTAAACAAAATAAAGCAGACAAAAGAAATTTAATACAATTTAGGTGGGGGTTCAAACCCCCACCATGTGCATGGAAACAAGTGTGGGGAGGGGGTGGAACCCCCACCCACACCCCACTGAGTGGGATGTGGGTGGGGGCTCCGCCCCCTCCCCACACCCTTGTTAACACTGCCTTGCGGACATTAAACCCTGCCTTCGCCGCACAGTCTGCTCTCGTTTGCCCTCCCGTGGACCCTCTGTGCACTCTGTCCTGACTACAACCTCTGTCACGAGCTCCGCCTCCGTTGCCGCCCGACCACCACGCAACCTCCCGTCCGCTATCTCCACCTCTGCGGCTCCCTCAGTCCACGGCTTCATCTCTGCCGCCATTCCTCCACCTTTCTTCCTCTCTGCGCCAAACACACAGATCTGCCTCCACCATTGCCGCCGCCATCCATTGGTCCCTGCCACAGCCATTCAAAACAAAGAAAAATATGTTAGGGTTTTTCTCCCAATGGAATTCAAAAGCAAATAATGAATTGGCATATAACAATATTCTATGTTATATAACAAAAATAAAATAAAAAATATAAGATTAAAATAAATAATATATATATATATATATATTATTTGTTTGCTAATAATTTAGTAGTATCTTCTAAATAATAACATATATATAGGTATATATATATACATATATATATACATATATATATATATTATCTAATGATAATTTCAAAAATAAATAAATAAATAAAATAGGGGCTATATTACGACAATAATATATATATTTATATTAATTTAAATTGCAAGGGAATTGTGCTTTTGGAATTTAATAAATTTCATTTAAAAATATCAAGAAAACGAAAAGAAAAATATACCTATATGTTTAAACGCAAATAAGCATATATATACATTATATATATGCTTGTTTGTATTTATATAGATATGCGTATCTTTATAAATGCAATTAAGCCATCACAGGCATTCCATATGTGGCCATTATAAACTCAGACTGTAGATGGAGTAAACGTCTAATTGAGAAAAAAAGAGAAAGAGAAAGAAAAGTTAACCTTGAAAAACAAAGAGGAGAAAATGCGTGGCATTTCCGAACTGGGCTAAGAGAACTAAGTAAGAATTAACTCTCTGTTAATCCTGATTAGGAATAATGTAAAGGATGCAATGATAACTTTGATTGACGAAGCACTGATCTGGTTTACCAAGAAATTAGGAATAATGTAAAGGATGCAGTGATAACTCTGATTGATAGAGAATTGGAAGAAAAGCAGGATAAACATAAAGAAACCTTACACAACAGGAAAGAGAATGTGATGGAAATACAATCAAAATTAAATTTTAGAGAAACGGAAGAGAGGGCAAATGTACAAGATTTGTTGAAAATGCTAAGTCTGAAGGAGGAGAAATTAATATTAAATTTCAGAAAATAGGAAAGAGAACAGATGATTGGGCTTTGTTGAAAAATGATCCATTAATGAGATCAACTGTAAATTCATTATAATTAGGGAGTCATAGGAAATTTGTTAACCCTATCAGGAAACCATGTGTTAAGATTAGTGTTTGTGTAATAAATCCCACTCACGCTTGTGAGGCGTTATGCTGCTGGATTCTTCTAGAATCTAGGGTTTAGGAGCTTAGTAAGTTCAACCCTTATAGCAACGTTATCTGTGTCACGAAGAGCCCCTTGTTGGCCTTCTTGCATTTGGGTGTGTGCACATGTGCGTGTACCCCCGCTGACAACTATTTTGTTTACTCCCTATGCGTATGCCACCAAGCACGCTTACGCATATGGGGGGGTTTCTAGGGAAGCATGGGAAATTTTTTGATATTTCATGTCATGACCACATGACACATGTGGACGTGACACGTGTGATGTGTGTTGTGACTGCATGGGAAATGTGGGCATGATAATGTAGGTATAATCCTTGTCTATCATAAAGGTTATATTGTTTGCATACTATTTTACCGAATCATATGGAATTCTCTCTAGCTTGCATTTTGTCTTGTAGGGCCTTGAAGAACCCCTAGTATGTGGTGGTATATGAGGGGTTGTCTTTGAAAATTGTACCATAAAGTTTTATTTGTGTCACTATTGTAGTGTCTTGCTGCCATATCTTGCCCCCATAATTTGGTAAAGCATTCATGAAATAAAATGCAAGGCACGCGATTAGGGTTCCATACATAAAGTTGTTATTTGAGGTCTTTATCTTTTGTAGATTCTCTAGCAACTACTCTCTTAGAACCTCACACGGGTCAAAATATTTTGCGTCCACAACCATCTTGTAGGCTATGTGTATCATTGTTTTGGTGCTAACCCTTCTCAGTTGGTTTAATATATCTTATATTTGATTCCCATGGTAGCACACCTCACCATAGGGTTTGTGATTTCATTGAGATTCAAGCTCCATCAATCCAATGTGTCCCCTATTAGCTCTATCACCTTCTCATATTCAATTTCTTTCTTTGTTGGCACTTCTCCTACCACACACAACCCCATAATTGCTTGTATAGCTTCTTTTGTGATCCTATGGGGTGTGTCTAGATACATGAATTCAACATGTTTTATGGCTTAGAATGATTCACACCCAATCATGTTTTTTGCAAAAATCAAGGTAATCCTCCCAAATATCTAATATCTTTTCTGCAATATTTTGATATTGTGTCAAGTGGCCTATTTTGTTTGGTAAGAGATGTGTATTTAAGAGCTCTCTAAACTTTGTATGATCAATTTATGAGATAGGTGCATGGATATATTTTCTTACAACCTCTGTGTGTATGACATCTGTTGGTACTTCCAAGAATGTGTCATCTTTGTCCACTTCTATCGCTTTGTAAGGCTATTTCTTATACTTGGGCCTTAGCTTCTCTATAACATCAATGAGTGTAGGGTTGGACATTTTATCCTTTCTACATCTGTGATTAGGTTTAGCTAATTCTCTTTTTTCCCTCATTAGAGCTCAATTTTTTGCTAATTGCTAAGTGCAAATGTGATGAGTTGACTAAAGGGTTAGGGTGTTTATAGCCCTAATGGTGCCTTTTTTCATTTATTACATTTATTTGTTCACTTTTCCTAAGTTTTTCTACCTGTTAGGTGTTAGCTTCTTATAAACTATTAATGGTTACTTTTTATATGCTATGTTACACTATAATACATTAGTTATGATACATTGCTATGAATCTACCTATTATGGAGTAAAAAGTATCCCTATGCCTTTTTACCTCCTAGTTTAGCTCCCAGGTCCCCGTGTTAACACTTTGCAAGATTAATACTTATCCTAGAGCAATTTCCCCTAAAACCCATGTCAAATGGGACCCTAGGGGCCTATCCTAAATCTTAATCAAGACCAAATTAGGGCCTTGGGACTTGGACACTCACACCCAAGTCTAGCCTAATTTATTGGGATAAAAATCTGAATGTGTCAGCTTGGACCCTTTCAAAAGGTTTCCCTCTGTCAGCCATTTCAATTTAGATTCTAAAAGTTAGTAGGAAAGCATATATAAGTGAGTTTATGACTTCATTTTATACCTAGATGGATAATGTGAACTTGTGATATTGAGCTAAAAGATTTTAAGGAATTCATTGTGTTGCAGAGCATAATTGTGTTGTTATTATGTTTGTCTATTGCAAATTTGTCTTCGTCAATCCATCTCCTCATGATTTGAAGGATCTTCATCTTCATGAGGACTTCACCTTTAAGGTGACATAAATTTGTGTTTCAATCATCTCATTTCATCAATGGATTTGGCCTCTACCCTCCTTAGGCATGCACTCTATCTAACAATAGTGTTGGAAGACGTGAATGTCCTTCTAGGGCTTGACCGAGGCAAGCTCCTAAACACCACAACCCTCAAACCCCTCTCTTTGTGATTACAGGTTACAGGTGTGGGATTTGGAAAAGTCCAGGTGTAGAGAAGTTGTTTGAAGAATAAAGATATAGGATCTGGAAGAAAGTTGTTGATATTTTACCCTCCTAGACTAGGGCACCCACCCTATAGTCCTCTTGATAGGCTTGACCCTGAACTCAGGAGCTAAACATAGTCTAACATATCTCACTACTCTGGATCTACATAAAAACTTCCCTATTGGACTTGGACACCTGCCCCATAGTTTGCAAAGTTTTTGTTTTCAAAAACTTAGTTTCTAGTAAGTTTCTGATCATCCCTGTGTCTTTTATTGTATTGTTTCTTGTAGCATTTTGTATGTTTGTACCCGATTACATCATAATTAGGGTTTGAGGCTTATTCAAACTAGGGTTTGATGAATCTCTCAATCTAATCAATATTTCAATATCATTCTTGAGTACATCAACCTATAATGGAGTCCTCACTCATCTATAGTGACTTGGATCAGTTGTTGTCCTTGAGTGTTATTGTGAAAGGAGGGTTGATTTGATTGACTTTAACACCATTCATCCCTCTTCTACATTTTCACATATAACATTTTGGTAAACCTAGAACAATGAGAATTTTGCATATTTCTAAGTGTTGTAATCAGTCTTTTCATTCATTCATGTCATATTTATCATCTTGCATTGGAAATTTTGCACACATTTGAAAAATATTGAAAAAACAAGCATTTTAGGCTTGCATTAAGACATAATTTTGCATATTTTGTATTGCATATCATAAAAAGATTTAATTCTCTGATTTTTGAATCATATCCAATCTTTATTATAGTAATTCATCATTGCTTCATATCAAACATTGCATTTAAAAGTTGTATTTTCTAGGGTTTTTCTTAAAAAGTTGCATTTTTTCATATAACCTAGTACTTGCAAAAACTAGGGTTTGTAGTGAAAATTTCATTTTCAGATTTTGCTACTCCTTCTAAAAATTCATTCAAATCTGATTTTGAAGTGTAGTGTTGGATCATATTGCATACTTTTGCATCCTAGCTTTGGAACTTTCACCTTTTGCAATTACATAGTGTGTATTTCAACATTGAGGGATTTACACACTTTCTTCACAACTATTTGAGAAAACTCTTAAATCATTCATATTGCATTGTTGTGAAGCACTATTTACATCATAGATACTTCATTTTTAGTGAAATTAGTGTATTTTTGTTCCCAAAAGACCTAATTTCCTCAAACTAAGTATGGAATATACTTCCATCATGGATGCTTCTTGTTATTCATCTTTGGAAGCTTTATTTACATACATCATAGACATTAATAATTCTCCAAATTTACTCATAAGAATCCTCAAATATTAAAACAAATATCATGCATCTATGATGTTGAAATTTAAATGTGTTCCACATACGAAATCCTTTGTCATATATCTGATTTTGATAGTTTCACAATTGTCATGGGAATATATCCTTCGATATTAGATGATATGACTAAATTCAAATATGATGTATCATTTAGTAGTGATGACTTAAATATGTTAGATGAAGCCCTAGATGATTGTATCTCTATTGAACATTCTACTATGACTCATATTGCTAAAGGTTATGACCATGCCCTAGTTTGAGTCTCTAATACATGTGATGGTAACTTAGTTTTACCTTATGATCTCTCTCCCAAATTTGTTCCCACTTATGAGGACATTTTGACACAATAGAATGAAATCATTGACACATCCATTAACATCACCCTACCCTCTCTTCATTCCAATGATTGCCCTTTGAAAGATGAAGCATTAGTGAATGAAGAACCTCCTCTAATGAAGCACACTCCATGGATAGATAATGAGCATTCATCTAACTCTATCCTTACCATAGTGCACGAAGTCTTTATGGATCATCCTATTGATCTTCCATCTTTATTTGAATATTCAAGTACCTGGATATCACTAAGGAAGTGAAAAACCTTGATCTCCCTCCTTTAATTGAATATTCAAGTACCTTGGATATCACTAAAGAAGTGAAGACCCTTGATTTCCCTCCTTTGGTTGAATGTTCAAGTCCCTTGGATATCACTAAGGATATGAAAACCTTGGATACCTCTTCTTTTGTTTGGTTCTTTAAAATGAACTTGATTATTTAAAGTAGGAACACTTCAACTTGGTGCTCTAAAAAAAACAAGTGTTTGTCGTGTTTGGTGCGCTTGCACATTTTTGTTAGTAGATCCTAAGGTAGAACAAAAGTATCTTCTCCCCTCACCTTTTAAAGGATCTTGGGTGTAAGATAAATTGTTCTATCTTCTTTTCTTTTTTTAGAAGAACCTGCCTTGGTGGGAAAAGAGATACTCACCACAAGGGACAACTCTAATTGGTGCTTTCAATTCAGTCCACTATATAAATGGTTTAGGCAAAAGTCAAAGACTTCTTGGCAAAGTATTCTTATTCTGATAGTTCCCCAGTATCCATAGACTTGTGTGTGTGATACGTCAACCCCATTCTTTCCTTGCAAAAGGATTGATGTAAGTGGTTGGGATAGTCCCTTAAGTGAGTCACTGTCACATGAATAAGTGTCAAATCCTTGAATGCCCACTAGACACCTTAAGTTATAAGCCTACCCTATTCACATGTTGGTGTCTTGTTCAATGTAAGAGAACACATTCTCTGAAGATACTCACGATATGGCTCCCCTAAGATTAGACATAAATCCTTAGCTTAGAATAAGCTATTCATTAGCTTTCCGAGGAGAGGGTGATTGGGTCATCCTTCAAGTCCTAGAGGCCCCTTCCTGTCCTCTCTTGCAAAGATAAAAGTGTATACACCCAGTTTAGGTGTTCCTATTTTTGCATCGAAGGAGATTCCAAGTTGTGGATTTGAACAAGTTACCATTGGCCATTGACCCTAGGTAGACTAAGCATTGTTTTCAATTGTATCTGATTGTATTGAGACCCATGGAAATTTGGCCTTAAGGGGATGTTAAACATACATATAACACTTATATTTCCTATCAAACATTTGGCCATTGTGTTCTCTTGTTTGATTGTTTGTCTACTTGCCAAGAAATCTCGTCGACATTATCCAAAACAACTTGAACCATTTGAAAAAATCAAACCATTGAACATTTGAACCTTCCAAATCAACCATTTGACCTTCAAAAATACAAAATTTTGAGTCCAAAATCAAATATTTGCCAAAATTTGCCAAAGACCTAGACAAAATCCTAGAAATTGACTCATTTTGGCACTATAACCTCTTTGTTTGGCACCTTAAAATTCCCTTGTGGCACCATTTTCTCTGATGCCATAATCCATTGCTTTGGAACCATCTTGATCTATTTTGGCACCATTTCATTCTATTTTGATGCCTTATCATTAAAAACTGATGCCATTTGGAGACTAGATCCCACATGTGTCTGGTAATTTGTTCTAGAATCCTGTCTAGTTAGAATCTGTGGTTACCTTGTCAAAATCTACCAAAATCCAAATTCACCTTTGAACATCATCCACAACCATTTTGTCCAAATTCATCCATATACTTTCATTTTGACTATTGGATCTTTCATCTCATATCATTAATCAATCACCAAGTCCAACCATAATCTATATTTTCATCTCCACATAATCCAACATTTTGTCCAAATTCATACCATTTGGCCTTAGATAAATATTATTTTGATATTTGATCTTTGGTCATACCCTATCCATTCACTAACCATTTTATTTCAATCCTACATTTTGATTTTCACTTTTGGACCTTTAACTCATCCATTCCAAAATTCATTTCGAATCCAACGTTCACCCAAACTTATCCAAATTCTATCCATCCAATCTAAAATTGAAAATAATCCAAAATGCAAACATAAATTAACATCCAAAACCATACCTCAAATCATTTTTTGTGCAAGAATTAAATCTAGATCTTACCATCCTCTAGCATCCCATTTTGCTTGTTGGTCAATAGTCTACCTTCAAGTAAAATAATACTCCCATTTTTGCCTAAGGTCATAAGTCTACCTTAAGTAAAGAGGGATATCCTTTTTATAATCCAAAGATCTAGATTTATTCAAGCTCACCTTTGATTTGAAAATCCTTTTCAAACGTCATCAAAATTTATCCAACATCTTTAGTCATCCAAACATCCAAATCATCTAAGGTTTTCCTTGGTTGATTATTATCCAAACCATCTGAAGACTACCTTATTTACATCATCATTCCTTTCAAATTCATCCTAAAACCATTCTTCACCTACATCCCAAAACCATTTGGATTCGTCCATTCCTTCCATCCTCTATTTTTCATTCTATCCCACCCCAAAGTTTTGGAAATTTGATTCAGCCATTTATCTTTGATGTATTAACCTCTAAGATTTCTCATCCATTCCCACGTCCATATCATTAATAATCCTTAGGTTTACAACTTTTGAGATTTATTCTCTAAAACTAAAACCTATACCAAACCTTACCATATCTATATCATCATTCATCCTTAGGTTTAGAATTTTGAGACTTCATTCTCTTAAGACTAAATCTTCTTTCCAATTTTCATCATCACCTATCCTTGGGTCCAATACTTTGAAATCTATTCTCTAAGGTGTCAACCTTTATCCACTCAACCAAATCCACATCCAAATCCATTTTATTCCCTTGACAAGGTCTCAAGCTAAGAAGAACAACATGGAACCTTTTAGAGTCAATGTTCGCATAGGGGTGCCTCAAACTGACCAAAACAATATCCCCGTAGTCCAACAACTACCAACATTTGATGTTGATTCTATGGTAAATCCTTTTCCACCTAATGAAACAACCAACACCAACAATGTGGATTAGGATATCCTTGATTTCACACAAGACGTCTATTCCATGGACATTCTTGATAGAGTCCTAAAATTGGACCCTAATAGATATCTTGAATTCCTCCTTCAAAATGGTGTCATTATACCTAATGTCACCACATCATCACAACAATCCACATCCCATAATATCCCCAACACATCTCAAGATTCAAATGTCACCACATCAACTACACCAAATATTTTGACCATGTCAACATCCACCATCACTACATATACACTACAAATCACCCTTAACATTCCCAACAACACCATGATGCAAGTACTTCCACAAGTGCACCTCAACTTGACACTAACACCATATCTTTCATGACACAATTATTCTCCCAACCACCTTACAACACATACAACATTCCTAACAACAATCCATGTAACAACCCTTCATCCAATTTCACATATGTATAAATCCAACCTCCCAAACACCTATCAGATCTTTCGTCCAAACTTCACAACAAAATCCCAATCAAAACCAACAAATTCTGCCACATGTTCTACAACAACTCCTCACCTACCAACAATGCCTCTCCCATCAAAATTAAAGTCAAAACCAAATATCACAAAATCAAAATCCACCCCAAAATTGAATTCCTCCTTTCCTCCAACAATTAATCCAAAACCAACAAAACTACTTTCCATAACCACCACCTACCCAATATTTACCTAGCATTGTGCAATCATTGATCCAAAAGATTGATGACATGCAACATGGAAACAAAAGAAAGCAATATTTTTTTGAGGATATTTACCCATATCCATTTGATAGAACATTACACATGCTCCTTTTCCCAAAAATTTTGAAACACCAAAATTTGACAAATACAAAGGAAAGGGAGA
The DNA here is from genome assembly GCA_027924645.1 of Cunninghamia lanceolata. NCBI lineage: Eukaryota > Viridiplantae > Streptophyta > Pinopsida > Cupressales > Cupressaceae > Cunninghamia > Cunninghamia lanceolata. Next base: position 10,040,767 of record BSBN01000306.1, on the reverse strand, counting down.
CCCTAGGGAACACCTTATGGAGTTTTACATAGCTTGCCTGGAAGTCTCATATGATGATACCTATTTGATGAGACTATTTCCTAGAAGCCTCGGTGGTCAAGCTACCAAATGGTTTTCTCATCTTCCCCCTAGTATTAAGACATTCCATGAGTTTGTAGAGAAATTTGTGAATCATTTTTCGTATAATTTTGAGGATGAAATATCCATGACCGATCTTTACAACACAAAACAAAAGAGTGGGGAATCATTTTCTACCTTTTTACAAAGGTGGAGAGGCTTAGAAAGCAAACTCCCTTGGCCAATTCCCAAAAAACAACTAGTCACTATGTTTGTGACTAATCTTGACCAAGAAATTTGGTTACATTTACAAATTTAATGTGCATCAACCTTTGAGGAGGTTATAGGCATAGAAACAACCATCAAAATATCCCTTATTGCTAAAGGCTCTATAAAACTTTACAACAATGACAATAAGACCAACAACAACAACAACAAAGTCAACAACAATAATAGCAACATTGCCCATATGAACAACAACACACAATCTAATGAGAAACCTCACTTTTGGGGTAAAATGAGAACACCCTCAATGATGGTGTCACCGATGTGAAGGCCATCCAAAATGTACAAAATCCCATCCCACCAAGTACATCCACAAACAATAATGCCAATGTTCCTAGGGAACCGCCGAGACAAAACAACAACCCTAAGAGGAAGTTCACACCTCTAGGGGAACCCATTGAAAATGTCTTGAATAACCTTGTGAAGGAAGATCTAATAACATTACCCCCTATTCGACCTTATGATCAAAATCAATTTAAACCCTCTTGGTTCGATGAAAACACCTATTGTGAATATCATCTTGTGAAAGGGCATAAGGCATCTAACTGAATGAGGTTGAAACATTGTATACAAGATCTTATAGATAGAGGTGATATAACCATCGATGACCCACCAAGACAATCACCTAATGCCAACTTAGGAGAATATAAGGATCCCCTTCCCAATCATAACAAAAGGAAAGCCTGATCATTCAACCAAACATACAATGTCATACCACCTCCTTATTTTGATTCCATTGTGAGACAAATAGAAGATTATTCCAACCATGTTAACACCATCACCATTAGAGCTAAAATACCAAATTGTACTATTACTACTTGTTGCAGCCGCATTTCCATCCGCGGAGTCCCTACCAATGATCAACCCTCTACATCTGCACCTACCAATCCACCATCCACTCACAAGTACAACCTCCTAGATTACCTCAGAAAAACCCCCACACAAATCTCTATCCTCAAATTGCTACACACATCTCCCCTCCATAAGAAGTCCTTGACAAAGCCTTAATGGGAACACAAGTCCCTACCAACTTGAATGTTGATCAATTCAAAGCCATGATAGGCCACATCACCTCACCGTATCACATCATATTCTCAGAAAAAGATCTACGTACATCCAATGCCACTCTTAATGAAGCCTTAGACATGAAAGTTCTAATCCATAAACATACCATCAAATAGATCTTAATAGATGGTGGCTTTGACCTAAATCTTTACACTCTAAAATTATTAAAACATTTGGGATACTTCGATGTTGTTGTGGAATCTAGTGAATGTATAACCATCAAAGGATATGATGACATCAAAAGATTGTCTGAAGGCACCATCAAGCTTCGAATCCAAGTGGGACAAAAGATCTTGGAAACCAAATGTCAAGTACTTGATCTTGACCTCCCATATAATATTCTTCTCGGCCAACCATGGATTCATGCCATGCAAGCTATTCCATCCACCTTCCATCAACGCCCAAAATTTCCTCACAACAACATAGAAATTACCATCTATGCCAACCCTCGTCATTTCCAATATTGTAGTTTCTTGGAAGGGCACGACCACACTTTCTATCCCTATAACAACACCACCAAAATATCCACCTCACATGCCAATTCTACACCATCCACTTCATACATTGATCCTTCTAACATCGTAACCACATCACAAACATCCACACCTCCTGAGGTCAAGATCAAGATAAGTGACATGGGATGTGGTGAATATGACCTACATGGAACATTTTGTGTGGGCCTATTACCACCATCCCCCAAGGCATTTGCTACTCCTAAAGACGATGAAGTCTCTACGGTTGTCATCAAATACAAGCTATCACCTACCTTCAAGAAAAAGCACATCCTTGAATGAGATGTTCTTGAAGACATATCCTCTTGGTTATACAAAGAAGAAGAAAATAAAGAAGCTCCTACTCTCCCAACTAAGATATATAGAAAAGGTCTTGAGATTGTTAAGTATATGGGTTATAAATGACAAGGCAGTATAGGCCTTCATGAACAAGGAATTGTTGAGCCCATCCAAGCAACAAGTAATCCATATCTCCATGGGTTAGGGTATGGAAAACAAGAGTCTACCGCAACTAATATTGAGGGTATCATAAGTGAGGTTGCTAAGGCCTTCCCCACAGTAGATAACATCAATGAAGATGACCATCAAGACTCTTTCAATGATTTCACCGAGCTCTTCTAATCATCCATATGCACCATCTACATCTAATGACCTACCTCTTATTTATCTGCAACTCATAGATTGGGACCAACAAGGACCTCCCATCCTTGATGTCACACAAAATGACGAAGCAATAGCCAAAATGATGGGGGTTAGAGATCACTTTCCCCTTGGAGATCATAGGGCTAACTACATCGTGGAACTAAACACATCTGCATACTTTGGGGAGACAACCCAAACTCTTAGTCGCAAAAATATGAAAATAAAAATAACATCCCCTAGTGAAAACCACCTTGCAACACTTTTAGATGAAGAAAAAGTCAAAATAAAGGACATGTCACCTAGTGAAAACCTCTACAAGGTGCTAGGAGATGAGAGAATGGACCTCCCTGAAGTATTAGAGATATATCAAGAAAGATAATCAATCCTAGTTGAAGCATCTCACGAGATGAATCTTGGAACAAAAGAGAAACCCAAGATCACATTCCAAGGAAAATCCCTCATGACAAAAAAACAAGAGGCTTTCTTATCTTTCTTTAAACAGAGGAGTCATAACTTCACATGGACATAAGCCAACATGCCAGGATTAGATCCTGCTCTAGTTGTCCACCACCTTGCAGTACATCTCGATGCAAAGCCAATAAAATAAAAGCTAAGAAAAATGAACCCACAAATAGCACTCCTTGTCAAGGTGGAACTTAAGAAACTCCTAGATGTGGGATTCATCCGCCCTATAAACTATCCTGAATGGGTATCAAACATTATACCAGTAGCCAAACTCTTTGGGGGCATCCATTACTGCATAGACTTTAGAGACCTTAACAAGGCTTTCCCTAAGGATGACTTCCCGCTACCCAACATATACATCATTATGGATCTCATCGCAGGACATGAGATGTGGTCCTTAATGGACATATTTTCTAGATAAAACCAAATCAAGATAGCTGAAGAGGACCAACATAAGACCTCCTTTATATGACCATGGGGAACTTACTGCTGGGTTGTGATGCCTTTTGGGTTAAAAAATGTAGGAGCTACCTATCAGAGGGCCATGACAGTTATCTTCCATGACCTTTTCCACAACATAATGGAAGATTATGTAGATGATCTACTTGGAAAATCAAGGACTATATAAGATCTCTTGAATGTGTTGGCTAAAATCTTTGACAGACTAGAGAAATACAAAGTGTAGCTAAATCCCAAGAAGTGTGCCTTTGGGGTTACCTCTAGAAAACTCCTAGGATACATTTTGTCAAGAAGAGGAATTAAAGTCAACCCCGTTAAGGTTAAGGCTATAGTGGAGATGCCTCTACCCAAAACACTCAAGCAACTTTGAAGCCTACAAGGGAAACTTCAATCCATCCATTACTTCATAGCACAACTTACAGACAAGTGTCAACCATTTCAGCATCTTGTCTGAAAAATATAGCTTTTGTATGGGATAATCAGTGTTAAAACACCTTTGAAAAGATAAAGGAATATCTTTCTAATCCACCCATTCTTATTCCACCAAAACAAGGACATCCCCTTCTTCTATACATCTCAACAATAGAAACAACTATAGGGGCCTTGCTAGCGCAACATGATGAACAAGGAAATGAGAGAGCAATATACTCTATTAGCCACACCTTGGTGACCTATGAGCTGAATTACACTCCTATTGAATGAGCATGCCTTACCGTTGTCTTCACTTCTCAAAAGCTAAGACACTACATGCTCAACCATAAGACAAAGCTCATTGCCAAGATTGATCTGCTCAAATATCTACTGAATAGAGCAGCGCTCACAGGATGAATGGCTAAGTGGGTTATGATCCTGAGTGAGTTCAACATTGAGTACATAGAAAAAAAATCCATCAAAGGACAAGTAATAGTCGATCAATTAGTCGATGCACCTATGCCAACTAAACAACCACTGCATGCAAAATTTTTAGATGAGTCCATATTAACAATAGCGCCAACAATGGATACATGGAAAAGGTATTTTGATGGATCCTACACACATTGTGGCTTGGGGGTAGGCATCTTGTTTGTCACCCCTCAAGGAGACACTATTCCTATTCACAAATAATGTAGTAGAGTCTGAGGCCCTCGTCACAGGACTTTGCATGGCCATTCAATGGGAAATTGAGAAGTTGATAGTTTACAGAGACTCCTAGTGAGTCATTAGACATGTTAACAATGAGTGCAAGACAAAGGACAACAAACTCCTACCCTACATAAGGATGGTAGATGATTTCAAAGATTATTTCCATGATATCCATTTTGAGCAAATTTCAAGGTTGAATAACAAAGTAGTAGATGTTATGGCCACTATAGGATGCTTGGTTGACATGAAAAAGGATAGCAGAAATGTGAGTTCCTTATTAAAGAATTACCAATATCGACTTACAATGTACCATAATCAGAGCTAGTGTGTGACATCATCGGTCCCTTATCTCCTTGGTATCAAGAGACCTACATGTACCTTCATGATAACATCATCCAACCAAACCTATCATCCGTACAAAACAAAACCTTCATTTGTCGAGCTTCCTATTTTACCCTCATAGGAGATACTCTCTATCAAAGAAGTCTTGATGGTACTCTTTTATGATGTCTCAACTCTAGGGAAGTTGAGGTGGCCTTACAAGAGGTACATGAAGGTATTTGTGGGGCACACTCTAGTGGACCTACCTTAGCAAAGAAAATTCTGAGGACAGGGTACTATTGGCCAACCATGGAACGGGATGCTTACTGCTTTGTGAAGAAATGTCTACCATGTCAACAAAACAGTGATCTGATCCATGCACCTTCACAGAAACTGCAACCGATAACAACTCTTTGGCCCTTTTTACAATGTGGAATTGACCTCATAGGCAAAATTCACTTACCTTCATCCAATGGTCATAAATTCATCATTACCACTATCGAATACTTCACCAAGTGGGTTGAAGCTATTCCATTCACTTTTACTACTGGTATCCAAATTGCTAAATTTATCCTCCACTACATAATATGCCACTATGAGGTTCCCCATTCCATCATCACAAATAATAGGAAACTGTTTAAAAAATAGGAAGTCCACACCCTATGTGAGAAATTCCACATCCAACATCATTTTTCCACACCATATTACCCTCAAGGTAATTGTCAAGCCAAGGCTTTTGACAAAACCATACTACACATCCTAAAAAAGATGGTTAATGAAGCTGGCTGTGATTGGCACCTTCATCTCAACCCCACCCTATGGGCCTATTGTAGAAGCATTTGCACACCCACAAGAGCTACACCATACTCATTAGTGTTTGTTTTAGAAGCCATTTTGCCTATTGAGGTCGAGCTCCCTTCACTCAAGATTTCATTGCAGAATATAATCATTGAGGAAGAGTACTGAGTTGTACAACTGAATGAGATAGAGCTACTAGATGAAAAATGCTTGGATGCTCTTAATCACCTTCAAGCCTATCAAAACTATCTACACAGGAGCCACAATAAAAAGATCAAGAACCACAAGTTTGAGATAGGTGACCTTGTCCTTATGCAGAATCAGAGAAACCTACAAGAGTGTCATAACACTAGTAGAATTTGGCAAATAAATGACTATGTGACTAAAAATTTTAGTCATTCTACTAATTTTTTGCAACACAACTATAAATGACTAAATAAATGACTAATTTGATCATTGGGTAAAAAACAACTAAATAACTAGTCACACAAATAAAAATTAGATAATAATTACATCAAACATATTACTTAATATAGCAACTCTTAAAAGGGGCAAGTGCAGTCATTTTATTTTGCTTTATTATAGATTCGAAGAGCACCCTATAATCAGGGATTAAATTTGACGATCGACTTTGCCTGTCAAACAATTTTTAATGATGGTTATCTATTCAAAGATGACCTTAAAATACTATCATATATTTAGTATAAGTAAAATTTATATATAAACCAAATATATATATCATTATAATTCCATATAAATTTTGATGGTCTATCCAAAATCTCCCCTTTCATGTGATACAATCTTTTTAAAATTTTGCTTGTATTTTATAGCAAAAATGTTTAAATATAGTCATATGGCCATCAAATTTAGGCCCTACCTATAATTACTTAAAAATAGGCTAGTTTGTGGAGGTAGGAAAGTATAGATCAAAAGCCAAAAAGAGAGCGGGGTTGTAGACAAAAGATAAAAGCTGATAAAAATATGGTGAGGCCAAGGCAGGTTTCTCACATAGATTTCTAATTCTTTTCATCTCCATTGCTAATTGAATTCATTCTGCACCATGGTTCTTATGGTATACATCATTCTCACAATTTCAATTTGATATTAAACCATTCAATCCTTGCCCTAGGTAGTTTAATTCAAATCTATTAAGTCATATATATCATGTGTGTTCTATTAGGCTACTATGATATGCATAGACAATTTAGAGTGGATGAGAAATGGGGATTACAACCCCTCTAGATTTTAGGAACATGTAGATACAGTTAATCTTATATGTGGGGAAAAAACCCAGATTTGGTTATTTTTATTACCCCATTTGTTTATATTTTTGGTTCATCATTTGGGCTCTGTTATAAATTGATTTAGGGAAATAAAAGTTGGATCTAACATATGTTGGTTTATTTGTCCAATCAAATCCTAAGAACACAGTGGGCATAATGACTTTGGTTGGGAAGAATGTGTATTGGTCCCACCCACAACTGATCTTGGAAAGATTCTTTCTTGTATGCATGGTGCGGGTTTTGTTTATACCCTTTCTATTATGTATGTAAAGGACTTATTTTCATTATTTTTTTAAGGTCTTGTTTTTTTACACTCTCAAAAAAATAAAAACATCTCTTGAGATGGCATATACTATCATGTAGGCTAGGTTGTGAAATTGATACCATGATTGATTTCAACTGAGGAAAGGTTGTTTCTTTTATGTTTTGAACCTTATCTTAAAATTACTATGACACTCATGCTCAAACCTAGGCTATGGAGAAATTTCTAGCAGGGAGCACAAACTAGTTACCAAAGGGTAGGGAATTCCATTGACCTAAGAATTACTCTATTTCTTCCAATAGTAGGAGCTAAAAAATCTTGCTCTTGTGTAATTGGAAGTAGGTTTTGTGTACTTGGGTCTATATATAGACTGCTCATTAGGTCTCAAAAAAGTGGATTGTTGTTGTGAGAATCAACTACCATTCACAGGAGTGTAATGATATGCCTTTCAATTGATTGGGGAATAGATTAAAGATAGTTGGATTGTAAGTCTATATTTATGCCTATTGAAGATGAAAAGCAATAACAGTGCTTTTTGCTTAATTTTCTATCAGGGATGACATTGAGAGTTCATAATGCATCTTTGATGAGAGTGTAGCACTTTATTCTAACATATACAAGGTATAGCATAGGGAATAAGAAGTAAATAGATGATTTTGGAATGCTAGGGAAGAACTATCAGGGATAAATATTACAATTTTTTAAACAATTTTGGTGAATAATAAATGTTTTTCCCCTGTAATGTGTTGTATGCTTCTTTACACTGAATACCAAGGAAATATTTCAAAAGATGGAGGTAATTTTTAGATGTATTGTCTTGGAGATAAACTCTATTTGGACAATTTTGATTGACCCTATGGGCAGAAGGCTTGTGCCAACACTTGTGAAAAAATAGTTATGTATCATTCAAGGCAATGATACTGTTCTAGGCTTGGGAAGTATATGTTGGTTTTCCTAGAACATATCTATATAGCATATAGCTTGGCTTCAAGTATTTTTAGTTCTAGAATGTAGCTAGGAATTATGTTCTCAAACAACCATAAAGAGAAGCATGATGTCATTAAAAAACAAGAGAATCTCAATTAACATATGGATACCTCTATTCTACATGGATGTTCTCTCAAATGTGAAGACCTCTTTTTTAATGTAGAGTGTAAGGCTAGGTAATGTTTCTTTTAGTTTTAGGGACAACCCACATTTATAAGGACAACTTCGAGTTCAAATCTCTATAGGAAAGAAACTCTCTAGCAGAGGATACACATGCCATCTTCATGATATAGGCCCCTGCCATTAGATATAATACCATAAAGGGTCAACTATCCCTACAAATGTCTAGTTGTCTCACATTTTGAATCATGGAGAGGACTTCAAGGAGGTTGGAGCCTAAATCTAGAGAAGAGATGGAACTATTTTCTTGTAAATGTAAATCCACACCAAATTGAGCTCAATTCTACATATGAGTTGAAGAAACTCCAAATGGTAGAAATTCTAGTAGTGATGCTTCTTCTTAGACTCCAAACTTTCACTACCATTAATATATCTAAGAATCATCACCTTAGAAGAATTACTTGGTAACCTAGCCTTTGACTTCTTGATGTAGAGGTCAAGACAAATGACATGATCCACCCATGATTTCCTGCTCATGGGGAGTTCTTTTCTATAAGATGGACTAGCTGTTCCCCAACACACAAGCTCAAGTTGCTTTTTAAGTGTTGTGAGATCATAATATTCAAACAAAGAGCTCTCACATATCTTTGTTTCACATTCCATAGAGGACAAGTCATGAAAACTAGTGCACCCAGTAATAGAATGTGAATCTGATCCAATTGTATCTAGTATTGCAAAATTATTTGTCATCCAATTGCTATTGTTGAGAAGGCCCATTGAGTCAAGCTTGAACCTTGTTGGTTTTCTTCCATTTAGGGATTGTTTCCTGGGTTGCATACTAGATTATTCATTGTACTTGGATTGTGCTCCAATTCCATGTAGATTGTCATTTAAATGTGTTTTTGGCATTTCAAAGGGATGTCTCATAGTTTTCCATTCCTGGAACCAAACAATATTTGTGTTTGAACACAGAGCAGTCAGTCTAAAAATGGAGATATTAGTACTTCTGACTGAGATATCATAGATTATATTTTTTTTACTTTTGACTTGTATTGACCTGTCTGATGTGATGATATCATGAACTATGATATTCTTGCTACTTTCATTCTTGTTTGAGGGAATGACACGTAGTGTCCGCAGAGCAAGATCAAACATCAATTCTTTAATCTATTTAGTAGAGAATGTTAGCTAAAACGTCTACTTTTATGATGATCTCATCCAATAGAGTATTTAATGTTACTATGAAATTTGAGTAGTGTTACAACTTAAACGGTCATGTTGCACATCTAATGATTATTGTTGGCACAAGTGTAATATTTTGATATGTCCTGGTATGGTATGTATGAAAGACCTTGATTTATGAGATCAAGTTATTCTCAATTTCTTGAATGTGAATGATTGTGGACCCTCAATGAAGGGGTGCTTTTCTATTTTTGTTTAACACAACTTATGTTTCTGCTCCAATATTTTGAATTTGATAGAGTTTTGGTTATTAACTTATGTTGATGCTTAAAATTGTGTAGGTTCCAGCACCAACATTTGAAGTTTCAAGAATGGGGGACTTGCTACTTGAAACAACCTCCAGATTTTAAAGAACCTAGCTCTTCCTATTTAAATGGGGTTTTGAATAAAGGGGAGAGAAAGAAACAAGATTACAAATACAATAAACAAAATCTAATACTATGGTGATGCACCTGAGTGAATTGTATTTCCTTAACTAGCACAATGAACAGATTCTTCATATTCAACTATATTAAAGAGCAAATGATGCATGCTTAATATAAACAGATTGTAAATGAACCAAAAGACAAAGGCTAAACTCATAAGAATTTGCAAAGACACAGATAATATCAGCAATGACATAGAATAGAGCTTCTTTCATTAATAGTTTAGAAAATACAAAAGGCATAGTGTCATGCATAGGTATATCAACTTTCTTATTAGAAACAGTTAGGCTAAGGCAAAAAGATACAATCTGGTCACAAAAAAATCTCTAAATTTTCTAATCAACTCTCGATATCTCTTAACATTTCTATCCTTTTTCTACTTATATATAGCCACAATCTTTGTTCAAGATCACCCGCAACAACCCAAATCTTCAATGGCAAAATAGAACTGAAGCTAACTGGAAGTCCTCGACTAATGAGATCTTTTGAATTTGCAACTGTTTCTCCCCGTACACTCATTGGCTAAGGAACAAAAAAATGTGGCACTCTAACTATATTTCCATTAAGATACATGGCAATACCCACGGGCTCTAAAACTTAAAAAATGTAATACGCGGCACCGTCTAGCAAAACAATAGCTTGTGAAAAAGACTCTGAGGAAACTCGTAGAGATTGACACTTGTCGCACTTTGGTACAACTAAAAATCATAACATGTCTTTCTTCGAGAGCATCAAAATAAAAGAAGTTCCCTCCTCCACTTTTGCCACATGGTGCTCTCTGCAACAAGCAAGAAACTTAAGAAAAGGAAGCCCATAACTACTACGTGGTACACTCTCCTACATCAACTGAAAAGAAAGAAACACGTAGAAATGTCCACTAAAAGTTGGTGTTCCATAAGGAAATGACACATGGTGTGATCCAAGCACAAGAAACACAGCCACAAATATATAGCCACTAAAAAATACTGCAACTGGAAATATTGAGACAATATGGCTGAAACAAAATGTAGAGTTTTAGGTCCATAGTTCTTGGCAACCACTAGGACTTCTAAGCCTGCTTAGAAAGAACTCCAAAAAGAGAAACAAAAAGACACTACCACAGTCAATGAAAACTTCAATCATAAATTTTACAATGTAGTTTGGTAACATAGACCACTTTGAATCTAATAGCCCTTGTCTGCTCTGCAAGTCTTGGAAAGAAAAATCTAAGTTTATAATATCTTTATGAGAAAATGATTGTAGAATTTGGACCACAGCTCTTAATTGAAACTCCAGCTGAGCCATTAGCACCAACACAGCTTCGACCTCTCCTAGACCGTAAAAGATAGTCTGATCATTTTGTTTTGTCAATAGCAAAGCCTTTATCTCATCAATCATTAATACTATGTTGTCATTAGGGAAAGGTGAAGGCAGACCTAATTGCACCAGATCTTCAATATGCTTCTTCATATTCTTGACTCCTTCCTTCACTATATCCAGGAGCTCTTTACAATTCATTGTAGCAGTGTTGCAATTCAAAACTTCATTCACCCTCTTAGTAGCAACCATTCTGTCTGCTATACCAGCTGTAGATAGTGCCTCATCAGTTGTGTCATATAACTTCTGCAATAGTAGCTGAGAATCAGAAACTCTTAATGAAACAATTGACAATGTTTCCTATACATAAGATTCCACCTTCTCACACAATTGTTGTACATTCAATAAGAAGGTGAGAGATGGCTTGAATTGTATAATATCCTAAGAGATTCTCTTCCACACAAATACATAATTATTTAACCAAATTCAAAACTCCTACATTCTATGGTCTATTTACCAACTCAATTGTTAGTTGTTGTCTTATGTTGCTCAACCATGTATTGTGCTTGAGTTGCACTATTTAGATTCTACTCTTTCAACAATGTTTGTTGGAATTATGTTGCCTCTAACAACTTATCTTGATATCTCTTCTCAATTGTGGCTTTCTCCTATCTTAATGTGGCAACAACAACTTTTGCTTGTGCCAACTTAGTCTTTAAGGTTGAAACTTGAGCCTATATTGTTTGACGAATCTGTAGAGAAATAGTTGACTGCAATTCTTTATTCAAGTTATCAATTTCATTGACCTTGGATTGTATCTCCCAAGTCAAGTTATTGCTATTAACCTTTTCTTATGCCAACTCCGCTTCAACTTTCTGTAGCCTTTTGGACACTTTCAGGTAGTCAGTAGCAACTGTTGTAGCAGTTTTATTCATTAACTCTACCCGGTCCTGTGGCCTGAAAAGAGACACATCCATAGCCACTACATTCATTGCATAGTCTTGTGGCTGCATCTACTCATTTGGTTTGACCATATTGGGAGATAGATGCGTGACAGTCAAAGATGGTTGAATGTGATCAAATAGTGACTTCATATGAGCCACAACAGGGCTTTTATTTTCTTTCTTCCTTTTCTTCTCAATCTGAGCTTCTCTATCATTTCTTGTTGTGTATGCCTGGGATTGGAAAGTAGGAGGAGATGCAATATATCCTCCAACAAATGGGCAACCTTATGGTAATCCATAAGGAATGGTAGTTATCTGTTGGCTAGGGATAAATTAAGGCGATGCCTACTTGGGCATGGATGGGGAGAATAATGGCAAAGTTATGGCCTATGAAGACATGGCTAGTGCACTAGTAATTAGGGAAAAAGTTGGTGAAGGCACAACAGAAGTTGTAGGAGACATGGAAAATTAGGGTTGTTGGGTTGCCACTCCTAAATAAGAAGAAATAGAGATAGGAGAGAAAAGAGAAGAAGTACTTACCTGAGCCACTGATGAAATAATTGGAACTTGCTATTGCTAGAGCATAGATTCTACTTCCTCTATTTCCTCCTCTCGTAAAATTAATTTTTTTTATCTTCTGAGGCCTACTTAATGCCTCTTCTAGGTCTTCTTCAACATCAATTATTGTTCATTTCAAAGGTGCCACTCCGAGACCCCTAGATGTCAAAGCTGTATGGGTCCCGAGAGGCAGCAGTGATACAATTTCTTTTTGTTTTTCAAGAGTACTAAGAGATGGAGGCCATGGGGCTCTTGTTTCTATAGATGAAGCATGCCCCATTTCCTAAATTTCTTGGACCTCCTCTATTTCTTGTTCTACTTCTTGTGACTTTCTTGGAATGTTGCTAGTATCAGGGCTCAAGACAAGAGATGGATGCCATTCATCCCAGATTGACTCCTAGGTCTCATCTATCTCTACATTTCCAAATGTGTTAGTCAACTGAGAGATATCTTGTCTGTATTTCCAATAAGCCTCAATTTTATTTGAACTCCATTCCATACTTTTCAAAGTTTTCCTCAGACCTAGGGTCATTTTTATTTTAGGGTCAAATTCCCTCTCTTTCACATAGATGTTTCCCAAGACCTAGGCCCCTCATATGGAAGATCACTCAATTCCACATAATATGTAGGTTCATCCTCCCTTGGGGACCTTCTATCTTCCTAGAATGGGCGTCCCTCATGAACAAGTTTAGTAGAAACTTTGTTGTTAATAATCCAAGAAGCTAGGAAACTGTCTGGATCATATCTCCATTTATCTTCCATAATTAAGAAGCCACAGGTAGCCAATTTTCTCAACAAGAGATTCTTAGTGCCTCTAACTTCAATTGTTATTTTCTCCCTTGTCCAGGGGACATCATACATTTTCTTTTTCCTCTTTTTGTGACCAAAATCATTGTCTATAATAGACACTTGATGAGCTACTTCTAAAAATGTGACCCTAGGGGTCAAGACCTTTGGCAATAAAATAGGTTCCCCACTAAAACCATGGACTCTAATTATAGTTATGTGAGCCCCAAAGAAATAATCACAAGGAATTGGATGATTGGTTAGAAAACCTCTGAGACTCTGTGTCATCATATTTTCTATAGGCTCAAGGCTTAAATGACTAAAAGTAGGAGAAACAAAACATTCTAAAAATTCATAAGGATCTAAGGTATCAGACAACACATGGGTCCATGCAGACAATGGTATGGTTCTATTACTAGCAGACTCTAGGTCATACATGTTTAAAGAAATGTATTGCTTAAAGAGACCAAAATTTTGATACAACATCAATGGAACAGATATGCGAAATACCTAAAACATGTTTCATCTAGAAATTTGTGAGTTGGTCTATCATGGCTACTGTGATTTGTTCTCAAAAATCCATCCGATACTCCTGGGACTTATCCACAATTTTCAATTTGAAGATTACTACAAGCTGCTAATCATGTACTGTAGAATCTTCATCCTAACCAAAGATAAAGGCCAACATAGAAAGGGCATCTTGGATGTCAAAGTTGAATTGAGCATGGCCAGTGGGCAATGCAAGTAACTGGGTATTATCTTCACCCAGACACATTTCAACATTTAAAAACTTGACCTTATTATTAACGTTTGCCCATGTGCCTTGCAATTTAGAAATATTAGGCAAAGTTAATGTTCTATCATACTACAAAGCCAACATATCCCTAATTGCCTTACAAGTAATTTGAATCATAAATGCACCAGGTTGAATAGAATTAGATAGTGGGTCAAACAATTCTGCACACAAGTCAACACAGAGGGACATTAGGAACTAGAAACCACACCAAGTAGGACGTCCATATTCTCATCCTGAAGGTTTCCCACTATCCCTTTGCTACGTGGGTGAGGCATCTCTGATGAGCTCCCTCCCAGAGACTCTTGGTATTCTTTTGCATGTGTGTGTCGAAGATGCCATCAGCATAATCTTTTACTTGAGTTGGGTCTATACTTACCCCTATTTTTGGGACCCTTGTCCTTGGATAGCTTCTAATTGACTGTGCAGGTGTAGAAGCATAGGATTTGTTGTTCATTAACTTATTAGATTGTTCATAGATCCCTAACCCTTCCTATGGTGATTGTGTCTCTGACATTTTTGTATCTATTGTGAGAAACTTGGGAGCTCTTAACATAGAAAATGAGAAAAGTGTAAAAGAAACAACACTTAAGTGGAAATGCAAGTGGAGAAAGAGGCTTTTGATGTAGACAATTAGGAATGCAAGATGACAATAGCAAATGCAACTCTCAAAGGGAATAAAACTTAGCTTAGTGAGGCATGATGAAACAATAAATGACACATCATGTCTTATTAATGGCATTAATCCCAAGAGATAGTTAGTGTATCTTTTGATATCCATATTGGACAGAGAGTCAGACTTGTACTAAGAGTGGCAATCTTCTGAAAAGATGGGTACTTTCTTGAAATTAAGGAACTGTCGAACAACCTTAATAAATGCAACTGCTAATGGAAAGGAACCTCTGTACTGCTGACATGTGTTCTCAGAACACTTATTTAAAAGGGAAAAGTGGGAAAGCAAGACAAAAGTGATAAATTAAATTAAAAGTGCCTAACTAACTATGATACAGATTGAGTCTCAGACTTAGATAAAATGTTTCAGAAAGATCCCATTTACCGGAATCTCCTCAGGTTCTCCATCCATAGTCTCCAACTCAAATGAATTTCGCTGCTTACAAGAATGAATCCTAAAAGGACCTATCCATAATGATTAAAATTTTCTATGTCGACCCAGTTTGGCAGCTCTTTCATCCCATTTCAACACCAGAGACATAGCTTCAAATTTTTGATTAGAAGCTTTCTTGTCAAACCAATTCTTAACCATCAGCTGATGCTTCATTATTGATTCATGTGCCTTTTCTCTCTTTTCTTGAACTTCTAGCAATTCGGTGAGTCTGACTTGCATTGAGCCATTTTCCTCAATTTCCAACTATTTCAACAATTGTAAGGTAGGAATCTCTATACTTAGCGGCATCACTACTATTTACCATAAACCAACTCATAGGGAGACATTTTAGTTACTTTCTTTTGTGTGATTCTATCAACCCATAGTGCTGTGTTAAGTAACTTGTGCCACTCTCTCTAATAATTAGTTCCTATTCTTTTTATGAGTCTGATGAGGTTCTTATTGGTGGATTCTACAAATATTACCTTGTGGATAGTAATTAGAAGAAGTTTTTAGATATATCCCATTTCTTAAAGAAAAATCAGATAGTCTAGTCCCTAAGAATGCCTTAGCATTATCTGATATGATGGTGCGGGGAGGACCAAACCGAGAAGTTATCTCTTCTAAAAATTCTACGATCACCTTTTCAGTAGCTTCCTTGAGTGGTACTACTTCACCCCACCTTGTAAAGTAATTTGTTGTAGTGAGAATCCACTTGGATCCCATATTTGACAATGGATTGATCATGCCAATGAAATCTAAACCCCACTGAGCAAAGGGTTCCTCCACTACTATGGGACTTAAGGCAATGGTGCATTTCTTCTCTTCCTAGTATAGAACTGACAAGCTTGACATTCTTTAACCATATGATAGCAATTTGCAAATAGTATAGGGCAAAAATAACCAGCTTGTGTCACTTTAATTGCAGTAGTCTTTGCTAAAAAATGACCCCTTGAGGTTCCATGATGAAACTCATGTAATACCCTTTGAGCCTCATCCTTCTCTATACATATTAAGAGTATTGCATCGATATTCTTTCTAAATAAAATATGATCAATTAATACAAAATGAACTCCCTGCTACCTATAGTATCTTTTCTTATTAGGGGAGAGTCTATTTGGGAACACACCAGTCCTCATAAATTGTATTATGTCTCTTACTCAAGAGTCTTGGTCAATTTCTTGGAGTCTCAACACCTTTTCATTTTCTGTTTCTTCTGGCACTGATTTTTCTATATCTTGAGTCATATATTGACACAGTCCTTTGCCTCTAACCAATTTGGTAGGTCTTACCTCTACATCATATTCTAGAATCTTAGTTATCCAATTGGCTCTTTTTTCAGTGATCTCCTCTCCATGATATATTCCCTTACACTAGGATGGGCTACTAGTATCAAGATTTTATTCCCTATTACTAGATGTCTAAATTTCTTAAGGGATTTTACCATAGCATAGGCTTGTTTCTCAACAAAATTATATCTTGATTCATACTCCCTTAGTGTTCTAGAGAAGAATGCTATTGGGTGTTCCCCTTCTATTTTGTCATCTTTCTAAGTTAGAACAACTGCAACACTGTGTTCTCCCCCATACACATACATTATAAAAGGCTTAGAGAAATCTAGGTTTCTTAGTACTGGCATCATTGAAATGGCTCTCTTAACCTCTTCAAAACTCTTCCTCCCTTATGTTGTCCATTTGAAGATCAAATCTTTCTTCAGTAATAGAGTAAAGGGCCTGATTAGCCCTACAAAATCAGATATAAAGTGGCTTACAAAATTAATCTTTCCTAAAAAGGACTGGACTACCTTCTTGTTAACTGGAAAAGATAAATTCATTATAGCTATGAATTGCTCTGGATCAATGGAGATTCCATCCTTTGAAACTATGTGTCCCAAAAGTTTCCCCTGAGGCACAACAAAGATACATTTCTTAGGATTTAGGGAAATCCCAAATTCCTAACACTTCTCAAAAATAGCTTCTAGGTGATGAAAATTATCTTTGGCATCCTTGGTAAATATGGTCAAGTCATCCAAATAAATCAAAATAATCTTATTTAGCCCCAGCATTTGAAAGACCAAAAGGCATCTTAGCGTATTCAAATGTTCCCCACTTTGTAGTGAATGTCATCTTATGTTGGTCTTCATCTACTAACCAAATCTGATTATATCTTAAGAAACCATCTTGCAAAGAAAACCTCTTTGACCTAGCAACAGTTTGTAAAATTTGTTCCATAGAAGGCAGGGGGTAGTGATCCTTCAATGATGCTTTATTCAGGTCTCTAAAAACCACATAGAGTCTTATGTCACCATTCCTTTTCCTTACAGGTACTAAATTAGACACCCAAGTTGAATGCTTAATTGGAAAAATTATCTTAGATTCTAAAAGTTTTTGTAGCTCATCTACCATTAGTGGCTCCATTCTAGGATTTACTGGTCTCTGCTTCTAACAGACTGCTTTTGATCCTTCAACAAATTCTATTGAATGTTGAATGATATCTCTATTGTAGCCATGGAGATCTTCATAGGTCTAAGCAATCACCCTATCATACTTGTTACATAAAGAAATCAGCTTGTCCTTTACCTCTTGGGTAGTAGCATTGCCTATCTTTAGCTTCCTTCCTTCACTAACCTGAATTTCAGAATAATCATCTTTACTTTCCTTAAACTTCCTTTTGTCTAAGATTACATCTTCAGGGTCAAATAAATTATCTAGAGTGATCAATCCTTTGGGGAGTTTATTTGACTTTAGTTGAATAATTTGATCACCATAAGCTTCTTCATTCTTGGGCTATAATTGATCAGAAAACTCTCCTGACTATTGCAGAAACAAGAGTACTTGAAGATCATTAACAAAAACCTACCAATTCTGACCATTGTCTAGAAATGCTGGTCTTACTATAACTTTAACCGACTCATTATTAACAAGTAGGTCACTTGCTGGGTCAAATTGAGAACCGATTTGTGCCATTCTGTCTACCTCAATGTTTTGGGTTTTGGGGACAACTTCAATACTGAAAGCATCAAAACCATCTATTAGATCCCAAATCCCATGGTGGTAGGATCTCATTCTTACATTTTTTCTACAGCTTTCCCTCTAATTTGTTTTACCACTAGTTTTGAATCTCCCTTAACTACCAAATTCTTGATTCCTCTCTTCTTGGAAATCATAAGACCATGCACTAAAGATACATACTTAGCATCATTATTAGTGCAAGAAAACTTAAAGCAGATGGCTCTAAGAATTTTATCACCATTCAGAGCAGTGAGGCAAATACTTGCTCCAACACCATTCTTTCTCCTAGCCCCATCAAAATTTAAGGTCCAAATTTCTAAGTTTTTTTTAGGTTCTTCCTTCTCAGATACTTCTTTCCTTATAACATTTGGCACTTCCTAGCCTTCTTCAAAAATCACATAAGTGCCCAAACCAGTAGTGTCATAGTTTCCATAAGGATCACTTTGCATCCTGGTCATTAATTGACTATTTTCTTCTTCTTATTGGTCATGTTTAGTCCAATCCCCTAGTTCTTCAAAAAAGAATCTCTCCTCTTTGTTCATCATGGCGTGGGATGCTTCAATCCTAGGGGCTGGTTCATCAGTGATATAGTCCTTAGATAGAGGTTCAGACAATACCTTCATCTTTATCCCATACTTGGTTCTTAAGATTAGGTGTGACCAATCTAGTGACATGTATCCTCCTATCTTAGCTATGAAATCTCTAGATAGGTATAAACCAAAGACATGGGGAATATCTATGACTACCACATCTTGTTTAATAGTTATATTGGGGTAGGTATACAGCTGCAATGGGAGTTGTTTGATCCTTCCTATAGTTTGGATAGACTTCCCATCTAATTGCATGAGTCCTCTAGTAAGTAGTTCATATTTTATCTCTAAAGCGTCTCCTATTTGTTTTGGCATAACTTTAGTACTAGCTCCATAATCTATCATTGAGTTGTGCAACAATTTATTTCCCACTATTAAAGTTAGATAAAATGGATCTAGCTTATATTTACCTACCTCTTGTGTAGTGTTCAATAGAGCTGTTCTCTACAACTGTGTGGTGTCTTTATGTTGAGCCTTTCCTTTATCAGCACCTCCTTCCTTAGTATTGGTAGATTTAGAGCCCACCTAGCTTTGTAGTGCTTCTTGCAACAATGTCTTTTGCTCAAGAATAGCTAGCATATCCCATATTGACACATCTGCTGGGTTTTTTTATCTACTCTACCACATTCATAGGTCCCATTGTTTGTGTCTTTGGGTAGTAAGGGTACATTGATCTTTCTAGTATCTGGCCAAAGACTGCTTGATTATGAACTGGCTGAAGCACTTTTTGCCTAGAAACTAAACTATAATGATTCTGGAAAGGAGGAGCTCTAGAAGTCTCATTATTTATGGATTTAGGATGCTCCACCATTCTTCTCTTTGATCTAGTATAATAATCTAATTGTACTAAGGGTTTCTTGGAAGTTGATGCTTCATTTAAGAACACTGTATCTTCATGTTTAATCCATGAAAATAAATCATGTTCAGGGGAAATTTCTTCTTCTTGCTAAATAGACATCCCTTGCATCTAAGCCACCATTACTGCATTCTAGACATCAGGTGACTGATATGGAGGAGCATTAGACATCATGACTTTCCCTTCTACCCTTCTATGTTCTGCTATTTTCTGTTGTAAGTTGCCTCTGGGACAATCTCTGGGCATATGGGCATTGTTGCAAGGGAAGCACCAAGCATTGGTATCTTCTGCTAAATTATTTTGTCCTGGGACTATTTCTCTATTAGGATTATGAGGGACAACCTCTAAAGGTGTGGGAACCATGACCAATTGGTTTGAAGGCTGGGGGTTATTCAATCTTTGAGGACCTTGATACTTATTTGATTGATATGGGGGTCTGTTTCCTTGGAAACCATGATAAGAAGGCTTTGGATAGGAAGTTTTTTGCCTTTTGAGATTAATTATCTCATTTGAAAAGTTCATGATAATGTTCTTCATATCATCCATTTCAGATGGAGGGGCAGAAGGTGCTAGCACAGTAGATTGTTGGGATGTTGGGAAGGTATACATAGACACAGGTGTAGCTATAGGATTAGGGACCTCCTATGGAAAGGGAATTGAAATCTTTCAGAACATAGGCATGGGAGGCCTTGGAGGCAACTTTCCAACATCTATTAGATTATTCTCAGCCTTAACAACCAACTCATATGCTTCTAGCAGATTCTGACCTCCTAGGGACTAAATCATTACAGATATATCAGAATTGAAAGCTTTGAGGTAAAATACAATTGCCATACCTGATGGTAGTCTAGTTGTAGTAGGGATTCTATCCTAGGTCTTCTGAAACCTAGTGTTAAAGTCTATTATAGCTTCTTCTGGTGCCCTCTTTATAGTGATGAGTTGTTGCAGTAGGGAAGATTTGTCGCCCTTCTCTTTGAATATTACAAAGAAAGCATCACCAAGCTAATCCCAAGTAGATATTATATTTAGGGTTAAAGATCTATACCATTCTAGAGCTTTCACTTTGAAAGAAGCTGCTAACAATTTGATTGCTACATTCTGTACAATAATGACATGTACTGCACACACATCTGACACATCTTGAAGATGCTCCCCTGGTGTCTTAAAATCCTCTCCACTAAATTTAGGTAAAGCCTTCAAAGCATTAGCTGGAATTGGATCCCAAGTAGCTGGTGATACTAGAAGAATGAGAGGACTACCAGTGTTCCAATTTACATAGTTCCTTGGGGCTACAGGTGCTCCCATGTTTACTCCTGATGCTATTGCAACTTGATTCACTCTTCTTCTTGGAATAGCAACTAATGGTGGAAATAAAATACCTAGATTAGAAGCAGACTAAGCTCTCATTGTTGGTCCACAACTCTGAATCCTTATCGCTCTTTGGTTCATACAATCTTAATCAAGACTTCAAGAAAGGTCCCACCGGGCATGCCAAAAACTATTGATGCTTAAAATTGTGCAAGTTCCAACACCAACATGGGAAGTTTCAAGAATGGGGGACTTGCTACTTTAAACAACCTCCAAATTTTAAAGAAGTTGGCTCTTCCTATTTAAATGGGGTTTTGATTAAAGGGGAGAGAAAGAAACAAGATTACAGATACAATAAGTAAAATCTAATACTATGGCAATGCACCTAAGTGAATTATATTTCCTTAACTAGCACAATGAACAGATTCTTCAGATTCAGCTATATTAAAGAGAAAATGATGAATGATTAATATAAATAGATTGTAAATGAACCAAAAGATCAAAGGCTAAACTCATAAGAATTTGCAAAGATAGATAATATTAGCAATGACATAGAACAAAGATTCTTTCAGTAATAGTTCAGCAAATACAAAAGGCATAGTGTCATGCACAGGTATATCAACTTTCTTATTAGAAACAGCTAGGCTAAGGAGAAAAGATACAATCTAGTCATAGCAAAATCTCTAAATTTTCTAATCAACTCTTGATATCTCTTAATTCTATGCCTTTTCTGCTTATATATAACCACAATCATGGCTCAAGATCACCTGCAACAACTGAAATCTTGAATGGAAAAATGGAACTGAAGCTAACTGGAAGTCCTCGACCGATGAGATCTTCTAAATCTGCAATTGTTTCTCCCTGCACACTCATTAGTTGAGGAACAAAAAAATGTGAAACTCTAATGATATTTTCATTAAGACACATGGCAACATGCGTGGCCTCTAGAACTTAAAAAATGTAATACGTGGCATCGTCCAACAAAACAATAGCTTGTGAAAAAGACTGTAATGAAACTCACAGAGATTGACACTTGTCACACTCTGATACAACTAAAAATTATAATGTGTCTTTCTCTGAGAGCATCAAAATAAAAGAAGTTCCCTCCTCCACTTTCGCCACGTGGCACTCTCCATAGAAAGCAAGAAACTTAAGAAAAGGAAGCCCGCAACTACTATGTGGCACACTCTGTTGCATCAACTAAAAAGAAAGAAACATGTGGTAACGTCCACTTAAAGTTGTTGCTCCATAAGGAAATGACACATGGTGTGATCTGCTGCGCATAAGAAACACATAGCCGCTGAAAAATACTGTAATTGGAAATATTGAGACAATATGGCTGAAACAAAATGTAGAGTTTTAGCTCTACAACTTATTTCTTGATGAAGAAATTAACTCTTCTAACTATTCTTGTTGAAAATTTATACTAATATGTTGCTTTTGTTTTCAGTCACGTACGAGAAGAACTATCCAAGAAGAAATCAGAGACTCCAAATCTTACAAATAAGCTTATTAGGGTAAGCCTGTATTGCCATGTATTCAAGATTATGAGTAAACTATTATCTAGATCAAGTTTTCATAGGTCAATTAATCTTTCTAATATGCCTTCTATCAAGTTATTTGCCAACAGGAGATTCATGCCTTAAAAGACACAACTAGAAGCTGGCAAGTATGAAGTGATCAAATACTGTATAGGTTAGTCTATGTATTACTTTCTTTCTCTAGACACATTATGCATTAATATGTATTGTCAATAAACTATACAAGAAACTTCACATAAAATCTACTTGTCAAAAAAAGAAGAAAAGATTATAAATTGCTGCCATTGTTAGGCACATTTATATGTGCAATCTTCATTTCATTTATGAGTGCAAGACATGATAGTCGGATGTGAACCATGCTGCCTTAAATTCTTGTGCAATAAGATCAAATAAATGATTGTCTGATTGTACTTAGTCAAGAGTTTACTTTGAAAGTAAAAGATGCTACAATAGTTTGGTGAATCGTAGCTATGCTAAGCGATTTCTCACAATGTTACACTTCCTTAAACACTACATTTACAACTATTATTTCTTATTATAATGAATTATGGATGGATTATTTGAAATGGCAAAATTTTTATGAATATATTCATCAAATTTTGATTCTAATTAATCTTAAATCCTACAATTGTATCTTTCCACCTTAGCATTTCTATGATACAAATCTTTTATGTACCCATTGCACATGAAGGTACGATTGCTAGTAAATTAAAACTAATAAAACCCAAGGAATACATTAGTAATCCTGGCCATTCCTTAGGGACTACAAATGCAATTAAGCAATGTATATTATTAATTTATTTCCAAATAGTAATTCCCCTCCATAAAACTACATTTCCTCCCTGGCGTGACTAGTATAGGGTGTATACTAGTAATATTCACACAAACTCCATTATTTTCAGCAAGTATTGAATTGAGAACTTAAATATTTCTGTATACATTATTGCAACATTATTTCATTGTCAATTTAATACCTTTTAGAATTGATGTGTGCTCTAGTTCCTCACCAATGCCCACCTCTTGGTATGCTTCTTTCAACTAAAGAAGGCTCCTACCCGAGTGAGCTGTTAACTGTATTTGTTTGAAAGTTTCTAAAGCCTTATGAATAAATCCATTTTGTCCAAATTATGCAATCATTATAGTCCATGAGAGATCATATGTATTTGATGCATTCTATCAAACAATTCATGTGGCTTGTCTATGCCTTCACATTTTTCATCCATGTCTACCAGTACATTTCCAACTATTATGTCTGATGAAAAATCCCCCTTCCATTATGCTTCGATGGATCTCTATATCCTATTCCAAAGCTCCCATGTTTGCAGTCCATAATATCACATTTATTTGAGTCATTCTATCAAACAATTCATGAACCTTGTCTACACTTCCACATTGTACATACATGTCTACCATAGCATTTTCAACTATTATATCTGACAAAAATCTCCCTTCTATTATGTTTTAATGGATCTCCATATTGTGTTCTAAAGTTGCCACCATTTTGGGACATGCAGGGAGGATGCTATCAAAGGTTGTGGATTTTGGATTTACAACTGCCAATTGTGTTTACTTGAAAGTTTCTAAATCCTTTTAAACATATCCAAATTATGCATATCTTGCAATCATTACAGGTGATTGATAAATATGATGGGGCCCTTGGTGATGGGAAGGGTGTTGTTGAAGTTTTGCTAAAGATGGTACACACTTGTAGAGGTTCTTGACATTTTATGTTAACATTTGTTTAATCTTCATGCTTTTCTGTGGAGTCGGATCTTAAATATTTCTCACATATATGATTCTTTGATTCAAATCAATGAATCACTCAGTTGACCTTGCCTTGTTGAACTTGTCATTTTCTCTAATATTTGACAACTGATTTTGTGAATTTTTTCATGAGTAAGAGCAATACTCACAGTAGTTGTAAACCTAGGTTTTTGGAGGGTGTTGGCTAACATTTAGCCACACTCTCTCTAATCTAAGTTAAACCTATATCAAAATATTCTATATAAAAGGCTACATGTTTGTTCCTTTTTTCTTTTGGTTGAATATATTTCTCAATTTTGAACATGGATACTTTTTACTCATTGATCATTTCAATTTGATGTTGAGTATGAGTCAGGCTACTATGCCAAAGTCCAGCTCCTTTGGACATCAGTACCTCCATAAGGTTAACTAAATATAAATTCTCTGTAGATGTTTTTGTATTATTGAATTAAAATGTCTCTTTTATTGGTTTTTCCATCCACAAGTATATTGATCGAAGAAAAATTGCGATTAAGCATTTTATACAAGTTGTATCACTAGAGCCATTTCTTTGGTCTACATATGAACATTGCAATACATCATAATATTCCTTATTTATTTCAAATTGCACTTGTTATTCTCTATCATAGAAGTTAACACTTTTTAAAAGACCTAGTTTTCTTTTGTTTTCATAACTAGTAGTTTTTCAAGAGAATTAGATTGAATGTTAGTGATTTGTATTATAGTAAAAAAATTAGTCTCTAGATTATTTGTCGAAGACCATAGACCTGGTGATTTTATATCACTATTCTAACTTTGTAGTCATCATATAACTTGAATTGCTTTCCACTTCTCCATCTACACTGAGGTTATATTTAGTGCATGGTTTTCACTTGAGATGTTAACTATTAATAGTCTGGAGTTCAATCATTCTTTAGGAAATGCATTATGTAGCCTTAGAATTTAACATTTGCATTTTCCTTTATATTTGTCTAAACACATTTGTTGTTTTCTTTGTTCAAGGAAAGGAGGTAAAGTCCATATGTTTAGCTAAAGGGGACTTAGTACTTTCACCATTATGTGATCTACAAGCACTATACTATGTATTCCATAAGAAACTAGGGTTGGTGCTTCTCAACAAACTGTCCAATTGAGTTATTAACATGTGTCACTTAGACTATAGCTTTCTTCAAAAGTTTGGGTAGTGTTCCTTCTATACAATCAAGCATATTGGACTTTCAATGCCTTTTGGGATTGTCATATTTTAAAAAAAGGTGATTATTTTTAATGATTTTGCTTTTGTCAATCTTAGAAATGAATGGGCAAGATATCATCTTGTGAACCATGAATACCATAACACCAACTTCTCCTTTGCATATGACACCATGGAAAATTCCTCAACACTAAGATGAATGAATATGTATCTCAGACATCAGTAACACACCTAACCAAGTATCTCTAACATTAATGACAAACACACCAAAAAACTCCCCCTTTGTCATTGATGGTAAATTCAATGCCATCAACCAACTCTCTCTCACTTTGACATCAATTGACAAAGGAGCACGTACTCTTACTCCCCCTATCAATAATAGGTTATACAAATCATTCTCAAGATGAGCAAGGAACTAGAAAATTGTTCTAAGATCAAGACACTGAGCAACTGCATATCAACACTATATATCAAGTCAACTACCACTGACCATAGAAAAATCTATGTGGTATTGGGAGCACACCTCTACAACAAATACTTCATAATGCAAACTAGAAACTAATACCATTGAATTCAACCAGATGTGTAAACAATGAATTTGCTATAGGAAAGCACATTGTCCATTCAAAATTTAGAGACACTGTTAAAGCACTAGCACTATCACAATACATCATTAACTCAAGGAAAACATTATTGTCAATAGGATGGCAATCACTTTTGCACCAAGTAACAACCCTATCATATAGTTGATATCAAACTCCTTTAAGAAGGAATAAGTAATGAAACACAAAGTACCTTTGCATTTTGGATCAAATACCTTTGAATTTTCAACATATATCAAGTATCAACATCATGAAAGCACTGTATTTTGGCAAATCCACACCACTAACTTCTTACACTCTCTATGTCATGCATACCCACTGTCAGTTCTATCATTACACTTGCACTATTACCATCAGGTTTACCAAACATGCATTACATAGTCAAGTACTAGAAACATGCATAGAGATCACTGTCAAAGCATCATAGTCTTGACCAACAATGATTGTGAGTATAGACAAATAGTGACCAAGAGAAGCATCATTTCATTGTCTATTATCACTTGTCAAAACATCTCATAGTGTTGTAAAACACAGAGATACACTATCCATGCAAAGTGAATAGCACTGTCAAGATGGAACTTGTGATCTATAAAGCCACTTGTGTTGCACTCTGACTAAGATCACCATCTAAGCATCAAAGCATTATTTAAAAACCATTGTCCAAAATCCATATCATACTATAGATAGTAAACATGAATGCCACTAACACTTTAACCATATCATTGTCCATCATCAACAAAAACTAGATCAATTGTGCACCACATATAGTGAATTGCAAAAACATGTTGCAAAATGAATGGATAGCATTATTCCCCCTACAAACCACTATCAATATTTTTCATATCATGGGCTTCTTCAAGGGCTGAAAGTGTTTTCTTTGGACTCCTTTTTTTCTTGAAGCTACAACTTTAATCTCTAATTACTTTGTGGTAGAAGCACAATCAATATCTGCTAACCATGATCTGTAGAGGTTATTTCAATTGTGAGTACTTTTATTTTGTTGCCTCCAGTAGAAGTGTTTTATTTTATAGCTTGATCATTGCTATGTTGTATGAATCCTATAGAATGGGCTTGCTACTAAGGTGGAGAAGTCTAGGAAGCAATTCAAAGAGAGGAAGAATAGATCTAAGAAGATCTATGGAGTCAAGAAGGTAAATATTCTTTTGAAGAACATGTTAAAGTAAGTTATTTGCTTTCTATTATAAAGGGGCAATTTACTTATTGCATTGATGGGTTCTGTTTGTGCAGACCAAGGTAGGAGATGTAAAGAAGAAGAAGTAATATAGTAATTAGCTATATTAAGTGAGTTTTGATATATTTATTCAGATTTTGAGATGTAAAAGCCCATGATGAAATATTAAGGCTAAACATATTAATTGGGATAGTATTGCAATTCAGGAGTGATTCTCAATGTGAACTAAATTTCTTCATGTTGCATTTCATGTTTTGTTTGTCAATTTGTAAGCATGAGAACTTAGTCAATTTTAGTTCCTATATGCTCTCCCATGCTTGGGATGAGATATAGGACCCTTAGGATTCATTTTACAAGTAGTTCTTTAATGTTTTGGAGGTGTATAAGAAAAAAATAGAGCATTGTAACTTAGTTTTATCAGTAATAGCACTGAGAAACACACTTTGTAACATATTTTTCAAAGAAAAAGACACATATTTAAGTCTTGTATCTATTGTAAGAACAACTTTTCTCAATAAAATTTTAGTATTTTGCCTTCTTAATAGCTATTTCATTATCTACAAATGAATGATTGATTATGTTTTTCTATGTTTTATGTTTAAACCTCAAAAGAATTGTCTCATTTCTAGAACTTTTAGGCAGAAGTCAATGAACAAAACCAATTAAATAAACTACCAAGTGATGGAAATTAAAAATTAAAATGACTAAATTTACTACCAATTAATGGAAATCAGTCAATTAAAATGACTAAATATACTACTAATTGACATTAATTAAATTGACTAAATATACTACCAATTGATAGAAATTAGTGAATAAATATGACTAAATATATGACTAAATCAATGACTAAATTAACGACTAAATATACTACCAAATCGATCAATCCAAACAACGAATAAATGATAAAAATGGTTTAGTCATAAATTTGGTCACGTTATAAATGACCAACAATAAACTACTAATGGTCACATGACCAAGCTTAGTCATTTATATGCAATTTTTAGTAGTCTTTTTAGTCATTTATTGTTGTTTTTCTACTATTGTAAGAAATGAAAGTTTGAGCATAGTTGGTTGGGACCATATGTCATCATATCTAGCTAGAAGTTAGGAGCATATCAGCTTGCAACACCTGAGGGGCAGCCTCTAGATAAGCCTATGAATATCATGCACCTAAAAAGGTTCTATGCATAACCCATCGAGTATTGCAAATCAAAAAATACAAAAAATAAAAAAAATCAAGAAAAGCTCGAGTGCAATAAAGTCGATCAATGGTGAAAATTGCTTTGGTGACGCCTTGGATAAGTACCATGGTGGAAACCTGTCTTAGACACCATGAGTAGTGGCCGGTTCTACCATCTAATAAGTCCTCTCATCCATCCTAACATTCCACATCACATGCATCCCATGGCTTGAAATTCTAAAACATCAAATCACCCACCCTACATTATCCCACCCAAAGCCAATCCATGAAACAAGGATCCTTGTATGCTCTCCTTGTATAGTTCAAAAAACCAAAAATAATACAAAATCCAAAACTTCGAAAAAATCACAAAAAAAAAATCCAAAAACAATACAAAAGCCAAAACTCAAAAAAAATCACAAAATCTAAAACTCCAAAAAAATCACAAAAAACCAAAAAATCCAAAAACAATACAAAATTTAAAACTCCAAAAAATCACAAAAAACCAAAATTCCAAAAACAATACAAAATCCAAAACTCCAAAAAAAATCAAAAAATCCAAAAACAATACAAAATCCAAAACTCCAAAAAAATCACAAAAACCAAAAAAATCTAGAAACAATACAAAATCCAAAACTCCAAAAAAATCACAAAACCAAAAAATCCAAAAACAACACAAAATCCAAAACTCCAAGAAAATCACAAAACCATGAAAATACAAAAACAATCCACATCATCAATCCTACTTAACACATCATTCTCCACCATCATCACATCTATCCTAAACCATTACCACAACATCAAGTCAAACTAGAGCTACATATTCATCTCATCCGCATCTTAAAGTACCTTGATCCCATGGACATAGGATATGTAGGCAGTCTGGAATACGAAGGAAGTATCTAGTACTCAAGTATATAAGATGCACCCATCCAACCTGTTGGATGGTCCCTATCTTTTGATCTTACCAAATTCACCAAACAATACAGATGCTAAGCATAACATCAAAACATCACATCCTACACAAAAATCATCAATCAACAACCCAATCATAATCATCACATATGGCCTACTATCCTTTTGCCCACCTTTCAAAATTTATCGAACAACATCCAAACTACTCTTACCTTAATGGATACATCAATCCTACAATAGGCAAAATCCATCATCTTATCAACACTTACCTTGGCAAGAGATACAATGGTTGTTTGTATGGTTCTTTGGTCTTTTTGATTATTGATTTTTATTTTTGTCTTGTTCTAGGGATCATTCCAAAGCTATCTTGATCTCACTATATCATGATACATCGCAGAAAACACCTAGAATAGACATGGTCATTTCTTTTGTATGATGTGCTTGTGGGTTGATTTCATTACTCCAAGAATGGTAATCATATCTTGCAGATGTAGGGTCAGTTATAGCATATTGTTTCCCATTTGCATATAAGGTTAATCACGCCTTCTATATACTAAAAAAAATTATTCTATGAGTCCTCTTCCCTCATCTAGGCAAGGTTATACTACCTTGGGCATGCATGAGGTCAACCTATTGTTTGAGAGTCTAGTCCATGCAAAAATGGATATATATCATCACCTTGGTCCTTTCATACCTTGGTGAAAAATATCCTCTTTTGCTATAATAAACCTAGAAATGCTCTCAATAATGTTAATGCAAGTACTTTACCTAGCCTACCTATCCCCCTTTCTATCACCAACCATTCAACACACTATTTGGACTTAGCATTTAAAAATAATTCAACTCCCCCTCCATCCACCACTCTAACATACCCCCACATCTAACATATCCTTTTCCCCCCACAATCAATCCCCCCATCCAGTTCACTCTACATACTCCACCCATTTCAATAAAACAATAACGTGGTGTCTAAAGTGACCTATTATCCATAAACCTATCCCAACCATCCCTAAACCTACCCCAACCATCTAACCCCATCGCCTAAGGTTTAAAGAACATCACATGTATCATAACATCCAACCATAATATCAACCCATCCCATCTCATTATCATTGTATCATTACATTTATCCATTATCATACCATTAATCATTTGTCCATTTGTAGTATCATAGTCACCTATCATTTTACCATTATGTTCATCATTACCATTTCATCATTTAACCATTTCATTAATCATTATATTGATCATTTATCATAACCATTTAACCATTTACCACACCATTGATCCATTTATCCATTACATAATCATTACATATCCATTTCATTTTTCATCACATATAATATATGTTTATTAATCTAAACATATATTCCACATCATAATTCATTTATCCATTACACAATCATTACATATCCATTTCATTTTTCATCATATATAATTGTTTAGGGTGTGAAAATGTGGAAGAAAGATAGAAGGTTTCAAGTCCCACACTTTCACTTGCACTAACACATTAGAGAATCAAAGGATAGGTTTAGGGATAAACTATTGATTTCTAATGTTCTATTTTCCTGTATATTGTGCCTATGTGACTGTTTGAATCAAGTTTTCACAAGCTAGTTTTTCCCTCTAACCTTAAAACCCTAATTTGCAAATCAAACTATAATAACTCAATTTCTATTGTCGATAGAAATGAAATGATTGTATAAACACAGAGTAAACAGATTAGAGGTAGTGTACCTAGAAAATGAGGAGCAGTTGGACTAGGGTGCTAGTGCAAGTGTCCTGCAAGTTTTCAAATGTCAGGAATTTCTGCACTAGCTACTTTTTACTCTTGAGAGGCTTCTAAATCCCAAAAAAGTCACCGAGTTGGACTAGGACACTAGTGCTAGTGTCCTGAAAGTCTCAGAATCTTGAAATCCAAATTTTGTGAAGACTGTGTCTGCAATATCTATCTTCCTGTCATTTCTTTCCGCCAGATCTTGACAAATGAAACTTGCACATACAAAAGGAGGAGAAAGATGGTTGCAGCTATATAGGAGCTTACCTCAGTCAAGCTCCATTTTTACTATTCCTACCTCAACAATAGCCAAAGATAAAGATTTGCAGAAGTTTGTGCAAACCTAACAAAACGTATGTAGAAATATCAAACCCTAGATGTCTCAATCAAGGGAAGATCAATCACTTATATTAACTCAATGAATAAACACAACTTCACCTCAAGGAGATGAAAGCAATGAACACTTGCATGAACAAGAAGGCAAATCAACAATGTCTGTGGAGGATCTCCAAATTCGATGTTGAAAGCTTCAACCCTTATCCTGATCATGCAAAATGTGTACAAACCCTAGGAAGAGCAAGATAGTCTCAAGATCCTAATTCCTAATCTCCATCCATTGTCTCCATAAAATCAAATTCAAATAACTTCAAGAGATTCAACAAATTAGTGATCTTCAATGGCAATTTCGGTAGAGTTTTGGCATAAGGTTTGCATAAAGATTGTGTGTGTCAAAATGATTTTCAAATGTCTTTGAATATATAACCTTAGGAATTTAAAACTTTGAAATAAGATGTCGACATCGTGCAAAAATAAAAATTTGAAAATGGAATCCTACAATGCACGGCAATAGCTAACATCCCTCCAAAATTCAAGACCCCAAGAAATAGGGCAGGACAAGGGCACTAGCACCCAAGTCCAATCCCTGATTTCTTGCTCAGGACTGCCTCAAGGAAGTTAAGGGACCCAAATTCAAGTTTACTTTTCACCCTCAGTCTTCAGTTACTCCAATATATGACATTCTTCCAATTAGACCTAAGTCAGTAAGGGTTCGGGAAGGTCTAAAAGAAACTAGGTTAAAAGGTCACCAAAGGAGAGGAGCTAAACTATGGGAAATTGTACTATTCCATATAGGAGGACAATTTATGACATAACATTTAGCCCCCACTTTAGTGGTGATATGACACTACATGCATATGCAACTAAAGGAAAGTAAATACATCAATCATGAAAAGGATACCCAAAATGATACTGTAGAGAATGCTAAAGTGTTATTGCAAGAGAGGAAGAAGCCCCCAAGTTTGTAATCCTGCAAGACCACAAGGTTAGGAACTGCAACTTGCAAAGGAATACTTCTCAGGAAATCAAAATCAAATCAACTTGCAAACACCACCAATAAGTCAATTCATAAACACTAAGGAGGTTGAGTGATGAGACATGATGAGGGAGGAAATCAAGGGAGATATATGCCCCCCTTGTTTTTGCTTGCTTAGTATGAAAAGGAGAAACAAGGAGATATCTACACGCATTGATTTTAAGGGAACTTGATGAGAAATGTGTTGTGAGGGTTATTTAAAGAAACAACACCCAAGCACAAAACATTAGGTAAAATAGAGAGTGGAACTAGGATTCCAATGCAACAAATGACATGAAAATCTGAGTTCGACAACTCAAGATAGAGGCTTAAGAGTAAAATAATTCAATTTTACACCTAAATAGTGATAGGAATTCTCATCCACTTACTATATGTAAAGGGAGCCTTCACTTCTCACTATTCATTTTTACTTGTCATTGTGTAGAGGAGTGAAGGAGAAGGAGAGAGAGAGATCGATGATGCCGACTCGACTTCCATACCAACTTCCACGATGGGAGATGCTCCGAGCCCTAGTGGTAGAGAGACATTTTGAGGCTGAGGTAGGTTCTTGATCCTTGCTTACGCTATCATTCATTCTTCTTTCTTGAGATTTTATCATCTGCCATGCCAATTAGGACAATCGTGGACAAGGGTCCCCAACAGGGGCGCCCAAGTCAACCAAGGCCGCTCGGGTCCTTCTGGGGCACCCAAGTCTACCTTGGGTGCCTAGGTCCACCTAGGGTGCCCAAGTCTAGAGAGGAAAAGGGCCCTAGGGATAGGGCACTAAATTTTGTGGCATATACTTAGTTTCATTTTCATTTGGTTTACTAATTCATTCTCTCATTGTTCATTGTGCAGGTCATTTTGGTGATGAAAGAGCATAAAAGTGGTCACCTCATGTTGCTACTTCATGATCACATCAGCACCATGACTTAGAATGCAAAGAGAGATCACTTATAGGCAGTGGGTCTCTGGTGGGTATTCGATATGCCCACAATTAGGTTTCACTCTAGCATGTTGATGGCATTGATGGAGAGGTGGAATGTAGATACTTCTACATTCCATCTACCTACAGGGGAGATGCTCATTACACTAGAGGAGGTCTACATGATCCTGTGTCTGCCTATACGTGGAGAGATAGTGAAGGTCGTAGAGCATCTCTTAGGCACCTATACATGGGAAAGATGGATGTATAGTCTAGGCCACACAGTCACTCAGGCAAAGCGAGGGCACACATAGCTTCGACTACTAGACCAAGGATGTGGTGACATCCCTCTGATCCAAAAGATTATGATTGTCATGGTAGCATTAGCAGTAGCACTGGATGGATGAGGAATTCACCTTCACGGGGGCCTTATTCATACCACCAGGGGTATGGAGGAGCATCAGACCGTCTACACATGGGGGTGCAGTATGCTTGCGCATCTCTACCACGACTTGGGATGGTATGTCCATTACGAGGCACAGGGTCTGATGTGTTACACATTACTTCAGATATGGGCCTTTGAGCACATCAAATGCAAGTGGCC
The DNA here is from genome assembly GCA_027924645.1 of Cunninghamia lanceolata. Taxonomy (NCBI): domain Eukaryota; kingdom Viridiplantae; phylum Streptophyta; class Pinopsida; order Cupressales; family Cupressaceae; genus Cunninghamia; species Cunninghamia lanceolata. The sequence continues at coordinate 10,006,429 of BSBN01000306.1, read as the reverse complement.
TACGGGCTTTCCTATAGAGCCAACATTCAACTATCCATAGGCCCACACCGATCCTCTTATCAGATGCTGGAGACATGGTGATCTACTATACTGGAGGATTGTGTTTGATAGATTGCAGCCTAGTGATATCATCTAGAGACCATATTATTGTTATATAGTGTGGTCGAGTCAGTGGAGATAGTTAGTGGGGATGTAGAAGGATCGGATGATGGTCAGTTGCCTTGATCACATTATTTCATGGTTCTACTTTGATTGGGTAGCACAACAGTCAGGATGCCAACATGATGTACCCATGATGCATCTGAGCTACGTGTGCTCTGTGTGTAGTGTAGTCAAGGTGAATAGTTCCCTACAGCTGACACAAGAAGATGTGGCAGTGAGTGATGATGATGGTCCTTAGGATGCAGAGCTGATATCTAATGCAGGCAATGTTAGAGTTATCAGAGAATATCAGATCTGGTGGCAAATAGTGTGGCTCACTCCTAAATATCTACCTAGTTACCCTACAGGTGATCCTTGAACTTGGGCCGGTCACAAGAGTGATACAGGGATAGAGGATGACATGAGTGACTTTGTAGGATGCTATGATATGGATGATGATGAGGATGATGATAGTGAGGAGGAGGTCTCATCATGGTACATCTTTAGGGTGAGACCAGGGCAAGATCAGTAGGAGGCAGACATCGATGATGAGGCTGAGTTTAAGTCATAGTCAAGAGCTCACGGTCTAGCCCCTATGGATGTGAGGAGGTAGAGCTAGCCTGAGTGAGGGGAGACTAGTAGTCATATGCCCCTAGCTATAGAGGTAGCTGTAGAGCTAGTCACACCTTCAGCTATCTGAGATCCATCTTGGCAAGATGAAGATCCAAGTAGGATGCTTGTTATGTTTAGATGCAATTATTTGTGATTATTTGTTTATGTTATCTATATGAGTTACTGATACCTATTTTATTTTCTTTTTACAGTTGGGATAGACACCTGGTGTGACATGGTGGGTCACATCATAGCTGAGATAGTTCTAGTTGATGTGGCTGAGCAGTGAGTGCAGGCAGGATATTCGCCACAACCATCCATAGGGTGGCATGCAGAGATCTTTATGCCTTTTGTGAGATATCAGTTATCAGTGGAGTCTATTCTAGATTAGGCTATCCACAGAGCTGAGTGTGCGGAGGTAGAGCTCAAAATGTTACGAGATCAAGTAGTAGCTACACCTGTACCTAATAGAGATCCTGTCATTAGCTAGATCTTACTTCGTGAGTTACATCAGGTGATAGCTAATACAGATAGGGATTACACAAAGAGATACCAGTATCAGTGGATGTATATGGAGCTATAGGGCGAGGTTCTAGGATTGAGAGGGGAGATTAGGGGGTTACGATCATGGAGTGTCTCTAGGAGTCATTCACAATCTATAGCCACACATGGTCAGGCCTCCGTCACACATGCACCATGAGGTCCTGAGGGCAAAGGTGATAGGGATTCAGCTATATGATGTATATGATTTACTATGACATCCCATTTTTATATACAAGATAGTTGACTCGGATGTATATGCAAACTAATGTTTATATATATATGAGATGTTTTCTTATTACTCTATCTAGTGTCATCTAATCTATCACTTGTGATTTATGTAAACTGCAACTAGTGATAAATGTTAAATGCTTATGAGGAAATGTAATTAATGCAAATAGATACTAAACAATTCTTTACAAAACATATAGTAAAAGCACAATGATTAATAAATTTCACACATAACTAACATTCTATGCTATACCAAAGTTAATACAAAAGTGATCTTAATAAAGCATGTTTAACAAGATACCACAATAATTAACCGAAAGAGATTTCTATGTTAAATGAATTAAGACAAAATAATCAAACCTTGTCAAATTCAAAGCTAAACTAACTAATAAGTTTTACTTTTTAAAGTATCATCTAACATATGATCTTAAGCATAAAATTTCTTGAGGTACATAGCATTAATAGGTTTTTTAAGCAGCATACCTTATTCATCAACTAGCTTATACGCTCCTGATCCAAAGGCTTCAGTAACAACATATGGTCTAAGCTAATTAGGGCTAAACTTTCCTTTTTCTCTAGGAGGTGCATTCACATTGGGTTGATTCTCATAAAGTACCAAGTCTCCAACATCGAATCAATGGTGATAACACGCTCATTATATGATCGTTGTATACTCTTCTGATATGCCTTAAGATGCTCAAGAGCATTGATACATTGTTCATCCAACATCTCAAGTTGTTGTAATCTCTTTTCTCTTTCCATATTGTCATCAATACCATCTCTCAAGGAAACTCTTAATGAGGGAATTTTGAGTTCCAAAGGCATTACCGCATCAGCACCATAAACAAGATTATATGGGGTAGTTCCTCTAGCCATATGAATACTTGTTCTATAAGCCCATAATGAGTATGATAATTGAGTATGCCTGTCTTTCTAATGTTTGTTAACAGTTTTGCATAGAATCTGTCCTATAAACTTGTTTGAAGCTTTTGCTTGTTTGTTTGATTGAGGATAATAAGGCATAGAGAAGTGATGTTGAATTTGATACATTTCTAGAAATTTCTTCACTTCCTTGTTCTTAAATGGCATGCCATTATTGGAGACCAAGGAGGAAGGTATACCAAATCAAGAGATTATGTTATCTTGTATAAAACAACAAATTATGTCAGGAGTCATCGATCATAAAGAGGTAGCTTTGATCCACTTTGTGAAGTAATCCATAGTAGTGATAATAAATGTATCTCCTTTAGAGGAGGGTGGAGAGATTTTACCAATTAGGTCCAAGCCCCAAACAAAAAATGACCGAGGTGACACTTGGGCATGAAGTTCTTGGGCAGGTGCTCAGATTAGGTGTTGATGTTGTTGACATTGCCAACACTTCTTGACATAAGCAAAGGAATCGTGTTCCATGCGTTTCCAATAATATCCCATACATATTAGTTTTTGTACCAATTATTTTTCTCCATAATGCCCTCCACAAGCACCGAAGTGAGCTTCTTCTAGCTCTATCTGAATATTTGCATTACTAAGACATCAAAGGAGGATATTGTTGTCATATAGAATTGCACCCAACTTGGAGGGAGTCCAAGCATTCTAATGACACAATGGGAATGATCTCAAGGAGTGGGACCTTTTTGAGATCAAACCTCTAGAGAAGGCTGGTTCCTCATTCTAAGACTAATGCTTAGAGAAAATTATCTAAACCTAGTGCTAATATTGCAGGGAAAGGGTTAGGAAGAAACTAAATGGAAATAAAGGTGATGCACCAGATTTAATGAATAGTAGTAAGCTTGTAATAGACAAAATAATGATCTCACTCACAACAAAAGGTTCACACAAACTTATAGAACTGATTGAGGCTTTAGAATGAAGATCTAACCTATAGAGGAGATGTTTTGCTAATAGAATAGGTCATAACTTCAAGTAAAAAACAAAAATCAGAGCATAAGAGAGGGAAGATATTGTGCATATATTGATCATGAAGGCCATAAACTATTACAATGCAAAATAATTTATAGTAGGAAAAGACACAATATAGCCAATTACATTCATGGGTGGATTAACCAGAAGACAAACAGAGGCCAAGCTTCAAGCACAGTGAGTCAGATTCTGATAATCCCGCAATTACACTAAGAGGTCTGACTACAAGAAATTTGGTAGCATAATAGCCTAGAAAATTACTATCTCTCCTGAATAATGAGATTACAATGCTTTATAGCAAGTCCATATATAGAGAATGTTGAGTTAGGTCCACGAGATCCAAGGACACCAATGTTGTCATCAATGTAGAGCTAGGAACCAATGACAAAGAGGACAGAGGCCATCCACTAGCAGATCTACAACCCTAGAAATAGTTCCCATATGCAAGATTGGACAAGGCATTGAAGATGCAAGCCCAAAAGTCATCGTAGATCATAGAAATATCTGCCACTGAGCAATAGGAGTCACCTCACATTGAAGAATTGAGAAACCACCATGAATTTTGTCTACAGAGCCCAACATTGGAGATAAATACTTTCAACATCACTGGGAAGTTCAAAAATATCTAAATTTGAATTGGAGCCATTGGATGAAGGAATAGTTAGAAGATTGATGGTCTCATGAATTCCATAGCATACTTTTACCTTTTCTTTGTGCTGATGCCTTAGGATAAATGGAAAGATCTTGCAGGTGCACAAAGAATCTACTCGACATGCAAGATTCCACCACGAAATTGTGCCACCATTAGATTATCGGCCCCACCGCAGCCTTTCCTTTCTTCAATACCTAGCACCATCTGTATGGGTGAGTCACTTCCTTTTAATAGTCATCGGCGAATAAGGGCCCACCTAGAAGATCTTGCAGAGAAGGAATGATCCTATCACTTGGCAACATCTCACAACCATGCACTAGATTTATGATGTCAACAAGATTCATCTATGATGTTGCACTACTATGCGATGGAGTCAATGATTCTATAGTCATAGGCCCCTCCCCGATGCACCTTACACATGTTGCAAGTCTGGAGCCACACAGGAGGAAATGAGCCATCTTCATATGGGCTTCATGGAAGCGTGCTAAGCCCTACATGTGGCCCCCTAATACAAGCCTAACTTCTCCTTTAAAAAATAGCCACATGTGATGATCTCACGGTAGCGTAGAGGATCTTTCCCTCTACCAAGATTCTTCTATAGGTTGGGCTACCATTAGATCTTTGGCCCCACTGCAGTCCTTCCTTCTTTAAAACCTAGCATGATCTTATTGAGGCCTCGATATACATTGCAGGTGTCCTCCTTTCACAACTGCGTAGGAGGGATGTGACATCAAAATAAGTAGGCTGTGGGCTCATGAAATACTACCACGTGGCACTGTGGTCCCTGAAAGACTTAAGACCTAGAATTTATTAAGAACATAAGCCAACAGGAAACAAAAGGTAACATGAGGACCTGAGGCCGATCACTTCATGACATAAGGGATTTCAAGTGATAACTTAAGCGACAAGGCATCGAGAATAGATGGTCAACTACGAATTAGAACAAAGGTAAGATCTAACCATGAAACCTTAGGGTTTAAGGAGAAACAAGGGAAACCCTATGAGGTTTTGGAGGGTTTGGGCAATTCAACCTGAATGCCAGAGAAGGAAAACACTAGAATTAAGGATTCTTTAGACTATTTATCCAGGAGAGAAAAATAGTATAACATTTTGTTGAGATTGTAGGGGTGTTTTCCTACCTAAACACATGGAAACCAGAGGCCTTATCAATCCATTGGGCATGACGACAAAAGAGACTACAACAAGAATAAAGGAGCTAGAACAAGTGGGCACACCACCAAGGAAAAACAAAACAACAAGAAAGCATGTACCCTCCTAATGAGAATATAGTAGAGTGCAAGGGCACTTATTGAAACGAAACCTAAAATAGAAGCAAAACTAACCTACACCTAACTAACCAACCAGAACTAACCTTAAACAAAGCCATTAACTAGTTCTTCAAAATAATTGCCCTTTCTCAACAACTTACAATGTTTTTCATGCTTGTAGGTAGTTAGCAAGAGATGTGAATGAGTTGACATATGACAAATTGATGGAACACTCACCCAAGAATGGGGATAAACTCACCTATCCACCTGAACTAATTGTTGATGCCATTGCCAAGAGGTGAATAAATGGGCTGATCCCACTCATTTTGATGCTCAACTTCATGCTTAGAGGTAAGCATGACAAGTGGTGATTCTTCTTGATGTGTCTCCAGCTAGGCTAGATGCCTAATAGGGCATCTCATAGAAATAACATGCAAATCAACAAAGTTGATGTCATGCCTCTACTCTGATTCTTTCTCCTCTTGTTGGTATGAATGCTCTAGTTCCTATGATTCAACTAGAAATATAGCTGCCTCCACCTTATGAACAAGATGCTCATGATTTTCTAGATCAGGCTCAAGAAATGAGCCCTGCACATGTTTAATGGAGAAATCTTCTCCTATAAGAAGCTGATATCCTTGTCAAATAATTAAGAACAAATCTTCAATTTGTTCTTGTCCATGTTTAATCTCCTCATCATTATTTTCATAAAAATATGGGAGCTCCTCAAACACTATGCACATCACCAACCTCTACATCTTCTGGCATAGGGCAACATACTTTCCCTTCTTTGTGGTTTGGAGCCTCACTATTCTGTTCAGCCTAATTTTCAATGTAAATGGACAGTTCATGGAACCTGGTAGCATCGTCCACCTCTGGGGTGATCTTTGTAACAACTCCCTCCATAGAACCCTCATCCCTCAGTTGGAGCTCCACTTGATTTTGCTTGAGCTATCTTTGCAACTGGAATTCTTCACCACACCTCTACATTTGGGTTTGATTCATTTTGTACACAGCATGGGAAAATTCTTCAAATGAGCCAAAGTCTAGAGGACTCAACTCTGCACATGAATTAGTATTAATATCATGCTCAACACACTGCTGCTCCATCAGATTTGGTTCAATTTCTTCTTGTAGAAGGTTTGAAATTTCAGTGGTAATAGTGCACAAGGTCTCATTATTTGCAAGTGACTCCTCCCTTGCTACAGGGACTTGAAGGGCTTCTTGAGAGAGTCATTCCTTAGGAGTGGTTGGATGGATTTGTGTAGGAACAGGCTCTCATGAAGGCTGAGGTCCTCTGAAACTTGTGATTTTAAAACTGGGAAGGGATTTTGGAGGCACAGATGGACTATCCTACCTAAAGTTTGGGACCTTAAATTTGGGGTCTACCTCTGAAATAGGCTGAACAGGTGTGAAAGGGAGAGGATGCCTGAAATTGGGAATGGAGGGGACTGATTAAGCTTCTAATCTCTGGACTTTGGCAAGCAGCTACCTCATCTATTCTTCTTTAGCTACAATCTATGAATGTTGAGCTTTCTTGATAAGCCCTTTCTTCTTTCTCCATCTGTTGTTGGTGAAGATGAGCCTAATAGGCAAACTCATCCTGTTGCTGGTTATACCCTACCACTCCTTGAATTTCCCCCACCCTTCTTTGTAGGTCCCTTGCTATGTCCAGGAGACTCATATTGTCAAAATTGTAGTCTACTTAAGGTGGGATAGGAGGGTAGTCATACTAATTAGGCATGAAGTGACTTTCTTGTGGTTGATAACAAGTATTGTTAGCTTGGCAGGAAAACTAAGCAGGGGTGGGAGGGAGGTAAGCATCATGAGGATGCTGATATTCTGCTATAGCAGGGGCATATGGCATAAAATTAGAGGTTTTGGGGGCTTGGTATTGTTGATATGGAGGCCAATGGCCTGCATTTTGGTTGGGTGTAGGGGAATAACCATAATTTCCATAAAAATTGACATCTTAGAGAATCTAAATGCTGGATAATCATACAATTGTCTAAATTAGAGCAGAAGAGGACTGCAACCAGAGAGAAACTAGACACATGCCAAGAAAGAGTCTCCAGGTGATTTGAGATGCTTCTAGATGTACTTTAAACCTGGAATACCACTAAATCTTGTTTCTTGAAGCTCTTTAAGTGCTTGGACTGGTTGCACCAGTAGATTTGTCCAGTATAGTCACCATGGTGTTTAAAGACTACCCTAAATGGTAAGTTGCATTGAAGAAAACACTAGATCCTTCAGCAAATGATAAAGCTCATCAAGGTGGTCCCACCAGGCATGCCAGGAACTATTGTCACATAGAATTGCACCCATCTTGGAGAGATTCCAAGCATTCTAATGACACAATGGGAATGATCTCAAGGTGTGGGACCTTGCAAGTTCAGATCAGATCTCCAGAGAAAGTTGGTTCATCATTCTAAGCCTAATGCTTAGAGAAAATTATCTAAACCTAGTGCTAATACTGTAGGGAAAAGGGTTAGGAAGAAACTAAATTGAAATAAAGATGATGTACCAGATTTAATGAGTAGTAGTAAGCCTAGAATAGACACAATGTTTATCTCAATCACAACAGAAGGTTCATATAGACTTATAGAACTGATTAAGGCTTCAGAATGAAGATCTAACTTATAGATGAGTTGTTTTACTCACATAATAGATCATAACTTCAAATAAAACATAGAAATCAGAGCATAAGAGAGGCAAGATATTGTGGATATATTGATCATGAAGGCCATAAAATATTACAATGCAAAATAATTTATAGTAGGAAAAGACACAATATAGCCAATTACATTCATGGGTGGATTAACCAAAAGACAAATAGAGGCCAAGCTTCAGGCACAATGAGTCAGATTTTGATAATCCTACAATTACACTAAGAGGTATGACTACAAGAAATTTGGTAGTATAACAACCCTGAAAATTAATAACTCTCCTGAATAATGAGATTACAATGCTTTATAGCAATTCCAAGTACAGAGAACGTTGACGTAGGTCCACAAGATCTAAGGACACCAATGTTGTCATCAATGCAGAGCCAGGAACCAATGACAAAGAGGACAGAGGCCATCCTCTAGCAAATCTGCAACCCTAGAAATGGTTTCACATACACAAGATAGGATAGGACATTGAAGATGAAATCCTAAAAGTCATAAAAAATTATAGAAATATCTACCACTGAGCCATAGGCATCGCTTTGCATTGAAGAACTGAGCCACCACCATGAATTTGATCTATAGAGTCCAACAACTGAGATAAATGCTTTCAGCACCACCGAGAAGTTTGAAAATATCTAAATTTGAATTGGAGCCATTAGATGAAGGAATGGTTAGAAGATCGACAGTCCCATGAACTCCACAACATACTTTTACCTTTTCTTTGTACTGACACCTTAGGATACATGGAAAGATCTCGTAGGCACGCAAATAATCTACCCAACATGTAAGATTCCACGGCAACACTGTGACACCATTAGATTATTGGCACCACTGTATCCTTTCTTTTCTTTGAAACCTAGTGCCATTTGTATGGGTGAGTTGCTTCCTTTTAATGGTCACCAGTGAATAAGGACCCACCTAGAAGATCCTGTAGAGAAGGCATGAGCCTACCACTTGCAAACATCTTTCGGTTGCGCACTAGATTTATGATGTTAACAAGATTAATCTGTAACATTGTGCTACCATCTGATGGAGTCAACGATTCTATAGTCGTAGGCCCCTCCCTGATGCACCTTACACGTGTCACAATTATGGACCCGCATGGAAGGAAATGAGACATCTTCATATGGGCTTCATAGAAGTGCACTAATCCCTCCATGTGGCCCCCCAATATAGGCTTTACTTCTCCTTTGAAAGATAGCCACATGTTACAATCTCACAGCAGTGTACAGGATCTTTCCCTCTGCCAAGATTCTTTTGCAGGCTTGCGCTATCATTAGATCTTCGGCCCCACCGCAACCCTTCTTTCTTTAACACCTAGTGGGATCTTACTGATGTCTCAATATACTTTATAGGTGTCCTCCTTTCACAGCCACGTAGGAGGGATGTGACGTTAGCATAAGAAAGCTGCGGGCTCGTGAAATACTTCCACGTGGCACCATGGGCCCCGAAAGACTTAAGACTTAGAATTTATTAATAACATGACCCAACATGCAACAAAAGGTAACATTAGAACCTAGGGCTAGTCACTTCATGACATAAGAGACTTGAAGTGATAATTTAAGTGATCAGGCACCAAGAATAAATGGTCAACTACGAATTAGAACAAAAGTAAGATATGACCATGAAACCTTATGGTTTAAGGAGAAACAAGAGAAACCCTAAGAGGTTTTGGAGGGTTTGGCAAACTCGACCTGCATGCCAAAGAAGAAAAACACTAGAGTTAAGGATTCTTTAGACTATTTAACTAGGAGGGAAAAATTATATAATAGATACCATTATAACTTCGTCTATATAAGACATTAGAAAATTTGATATAGCATGCTGCAAGTTTGCATAGAAGAACTCAGGTGTTCTTAGACATTGAATTAGGGATTGTTCCATTGCACAAATAGTGGTATATATGGGAGAACCATTCGTCAGAGTTTATATCATAGAAAAAATCAAGACTTGTGACTACAACATCTTTATGACTAGTGTTTTAAGATTATGAATTATAAAAGTGAATGCATCAAGAGAATCGTCAGGGGATATAAGGGAAGATGGACTTGCCATTGCATCTACATGTCGATTGTCTTTTCATGGAATAGTATCAATTGAAAAGGATTGAAAATACTTTAATAAAGACAAAGCAAAATTATGATATGTATATAATTTGTCTTGTTTAGCTTGATATTATCCAATTAGTTGTCAATCACCATATATAGTGAGTTTTTTTATGTTTAAGGCTAAGGTGACATGAAGTCCTGCAGTAAGAGCTTCACTTAGCAATATTGTTTGTGCACGAGAAGCTTAGGCAGTAAGACATAGGAATCAACTTACCTATAGGGGGTACCTGTATGACACAAGTACCGGAGTCAGTTTGACATCTTGATTTGTCAAAATACAATTCCCATTTATCTTTTGTATCAATAGCTAAGATTTGATCATCAAGGAATGTCTCCTGATTCTGTATAGAAAAAGGAGAGGGTGCCTCAGCTAAATGGTCAGTTAATGCTTGTCCTTTTATCACTTTATGAGATATAAATTTGAGATTGAATTTAGTTAACAACATAACCCATTTATCAAGGCAACTTGAAAGATTAGTTTTAGCAAAGAGATGTTTTAAGGGATCAAATTTTACTATTACATGTATCTTAGTATTTAGGAGATAATGGCTAAGCTTTTGTGTTGTGAAGACAAGAGCTAGGAATTGTTTCTCAATGACAATATATCACACTTCATAATCAAGTAATGTTTGGTTGATATAATATACAACACATTCCTTACCTTTAGTATTATGTTGTGCTGATAAATTTGCAAGGGCATTATTAGATGTGGAAGTGTAAAGTATAAAAGGTTTATCAGGAATGGCAGGTTGTAAAATTGGAGGTTTAGAAAGGTAACTTTTTAAATCCTCAAAAGCCTTTTGACATTCCGAATTCCACTAAAATTTTGAATCCTTCTTCATTAGTTGAGTAAAAGGGTGAGTCCTATCCATGAGTTGCAAAACAAATTGGCAAATGACTTGTATCTTCCCTTGCAAACTATGAAGTTGAGATATGTGTTTTAGGTGGTGGCATGTTAACGTTTGCATCAATGTTTTTTGTATTTACTTCAATACCATGATTTGAAACTATGAATCTTAATAGTTTTCCATTGTCGACACCAAATACACACTTATAGGGATTTAATTGCATGTTTTCTTTATTCACTCAAAGATCTATCAAAAAGTCATGGCGTGATCTTAGTGATGAATGGACTTCACCAAGATGACATCAACATAGTATTCTAAGATAGTATGCATGTAATCATGAAAGATAAGAGTCATGATGCATTGGTAAGTTGCTCCAGCATTCTTAAGTCCAAATGGCATGACTACCAAACAAAACGTACCCCAAGGCATTATAAAAGTGGTTTTATATTGATCATGAGGGTTTATGAAAATTTGATTATATCTTGAAAATCCATCCATGAAGGAAAGTAATTCATGGCCAGCTATTGAATAAACAATCATATCAATGTTAGGAAGTGGGAAATCATCTTTTAAGGATGCAAGGTTCAAATCTCTAAAATTGGTACACATGCGAATATGACCATCAAGTTTAGCGATAGCTACTATATTTGAGATCCAAGGTGAATAGTCAATAGGGTGAATAAAGCCATCTTGTAATAGCTTTTCTATTTCAATCTTAATAAGTAACGTGATTTTAAGATTAATCTTACAAATCTTTTGTTTAAACAGTTTAGCATCTGGTTTTAGTACAATAATATGTGTTACAATCTGAGGATCGATACCAGGCATATCTGAATAGTTGCAAGGAAACAATTTAGAGAATTCATGTAACAATTTTGTCATATCTTCTTTTTCTTCTACGCTTAAATAATCAACTATAGGGATAACTTTTTTAGTGTTATCTTTCTCCATGAAAGCATCAACAGTCTTTTCATTAAATAGAGTACTATGGTTTAGGTGGTCGGGTGATTGTAGTAATGCTTCAAATTCTTCTTCAAATTTTAGACTAGTACTTATCATGTCAGCAGAATTTCCAAAATATGCAGCACTATTCAAATAATAAGGCAATCCATGTTTATGATGGTAATGGGGAATATCATCGTAAGCACCCAAGAATTCAATTATTGCTTCATCTTTTGAAAATATGTCTAAGGGGATCTCTTCTAGAGGACAATTAGTGTCAATCATCTCAAAGAAGATCAAATTAAGCATGGATATTGTATTCACATTAAGAGTAGGATGTTTACGGGCTTTAGATTCCCTAAAAGGGTTATATCCAATACCACTTGAGTAATGTTGTGAAGCATATTCTATAGGTAATTGAATCCCTTGCTGATTAATACCACAACCATTACCTACATAATCACAATTCTTATAAAGGATCTAAAATGCTTGACCATAGAGCGAAGCCATTTCTTTAGAAGAAGGTGGGGCTTCATAAGTCTCATAATTTGTAGTGTAAGTAAGAGTATTATCTGTATTTGTTAGCAAAGGGACTTTAGTATTTTAACACTGAGATGAAATTGATGCAACACTTGATGTCTTAGGAGTGGAGTTGTTAATTTTATATTCACCTATAGAAGGAGATGAAAAATCTAACAAACCCCAATCGTCACCAAGAATTTCATTTGATTGTTTTGATTCTTACACAACATTATCCATAGTGGGAGGGGTTGATGAGTGAACCTTCAAATTGTTTAAGATCTTATGTTGGACAACTTGCTTTGATGATTCAATTTGTAAACAAAGATCTGGTTCAGGATCAACATGAATAGTCTGTTGTTTATCTTTATGAACAAACTTGATTGGACGATGAAGGGTAGAAGCAACTACCCCTAGTGCATGAATCCATAGTCTACCAAGAAACATGTTGTAAGATAAAGAACAAGGCGTGACATGAATCAAGGTAGGTAGAGTTATAGGCCCAACTTGTATAGGTAAAGTTATAGTTCCTACAAATTGTCTTCCAACATTATCGAAGCCACGGATACTTATCCCATCTAGTTTGATCAATGATGTATCAATTTTAATATTATACAATAGATTGATGCTACAAACATTAAGAGCTGATCCATTATCAATCATAATTCATTTAATTAGTTTCTTGTTTATTGTAATGAATATAATCAAAGGATCATACTGATTTTGGACTTCAAGAGATGGCAACTCATGTTGTTGAAACAAAATGTCTATTTTTGTCACATGCATACAATCAAGAAGAGCTACTACATCATTAGGTTTAAGAGTAGGTGGTACAATCACCTTTTATAAAGCTTCTTGGAGAATTCCATGGTATGTAGGTGAAGTTTGTATAAGTTCCCAAATAAGTATATTTATAGGAGCAGCATGAAACTACTCAAAAAGATCATAATCTTGACCAAACTTATGCATTAAATGAGGTTCTTGAGGAAGCATAGGTTGAGAAGCTGGTAAAGATATCAGAATTCTTGATTGTTGTTTACTTTGTTTGTTATTCTAAGTATTGTAAGCATGAGCAACCATGGTATGACTAGGTTGTTGTAAATTTTGATGTGTTATCTATTTAGCATAGTTATAAATGTAATTAGGAGGATGGGAAGAAGGTGAAGGACCTCTAACAGTGAACAATGGTTTAGAATGAGGTTGAACGGTATTTGAACACAAAGTGACCACTATTTTCAGCTTCACAAGTTCTTCTTTAGTTTTAGGAACATAGATTGCATTTACAAACCTTTGAAACAATGATGGTTTAAGAGTCATAGTGGAATGTTCAATTGAGATAAAGTCTTCAAGGGCTTGATCGAACATATTGAAATCATCACAACTAAATGGCTCATCATACACATGAAAGTCTTACAAAAACTAATCGAACATTTTAACATGCTCAAATTAACCCAAGACTTAAATGTAAAATGATTAAGAATAAACTTTGTGAAAATGTAATAAAATAACACTGCACAACACACAAAGTTGTAATTTCAAACTCTTTTAATGAAAGGATTAAAAGAAATAACCAAATTTCAATGCATGTACTTTCACAAAAGAGGGTTTGCAATCTAAATATGTTTTAGGACAATAAACTAATTCAGATATGAGTTTGTAAAGGATGCAAATTCTTTAGAGTGTGGGTTCACCAATATGTTTAGGGTGTGAAAATGGGGAAGCAAGATAGAAGGTTTCAATTCCCACACTTTGACTTGCACTAAAATATTAGAGAAGCAAAGGATGGATTTAGGGATAAACTACTGATTTCCAATGTTCTCTTTCCTATATATTGTGTCTATGTGACTATTTGAATAAGTTTTTCACAAGCTAGTGTTTCCCTCTAACCTTAAAATCCTAATTTACAAATCAAACTATAATAACTCAATTTTTGTTATAGATAGAAATGAAATGATTGCAGAAACACAGAGTAAACAGATCAAAGATAGTGTACCCAGAAAATGAGGAGCAGTTGGACTAGGGCGCTAATGCCAGTGTGCCGCAAGTTTCTGAATGTCAAGATTTTCTACAACAGCTCCTTTTCACTCTCTAGAGGCTTCTAGATCCCTAAAAAGTCACCCAGTTGGACTAGGGTGCTAGGGCCAGTGTCCCAAAAGTCTCAAAATCTTGAAATCTAAATTATGTGATGACTGTCTCTGCAATATCTGTCTTCTTGTCGCTCCTTTCTATCGGATCTTAACAAATGCAACCTGCACATACAAAAGGAGGAGAAAGATGGTTGCATCTATATAGGAGCTTGTCTCAATCAAGCCCCTTTTTTTGGTATTCCTACCTCAATAATAGCCAAAGATAAAGATTTAGAGAAGTGTTTGCAAACCTAACAAAGTGTATGTAGAAATATCAAACCCTAGATGTCTTAATCAAGGGAAGATCAATGAATTGCATTATCTCAATGAACAAACACAACTTCACCTCAAGGAGATGAAAGAAATGAAGACTTGCATGAATAAGAAGGTGAATGAGCAATATCTACGGAGTCTCTCCAAACTTGATGTTGGAGGCTTCAAACCTTCTCTCAATCATGAAAAAGGTGTACAAACCCTATGAAGAGAAATATAGTCTCAAGATCTTGATTCCTAATCTCCATCTATTATCTCCATGAAATCAAATTCAAATAACTTCAAGAGCTTCAAAAAATTATTGATCTTTAATGGCAATTTCTGCAGAGTTTGGGCATAAGGCTTGCATAAAGATTGTGTGTGTCAAAATGATTTTCAAATGTATTTAAATATCTAACCTTAGGAATTTCAAATTTTGAAATAAGATTTCGACATCACGTGGAAATGAAAATTTGAAATGGAATCCCAGAATGCATGGCAACAGCCAAAATCCCTCCAAAATTTAGGACCCTGAGAAACAGGGTAGGACAAGGGTGCTAGTGCCCAAGTCCAAGCCCTAATTTCCCACATAGGACTACCTCAAGGAGGTTAGGGGACCCCAAATTCAAGTTTAACTTTCACCCTCAGTCTTCAATTACTCGAGAATATGACATTCTTCCAGTTAGACCTAAGTCAGTCAGGGTTTGGGAAGGTCTAAAATAAACTAGATTAGAAGGTCACCAAAGGAGAGGACCTAAACTATGGGAAATTGTACCATTCCATACAGGAGGACAATTTTTGACATAACAATAATATATGTTTATTCATCTAAGAATATATCCCATCCATATCATCATAGAAAATACATCCATAATAAAATAACATCCATGCTAGCCATCACATAAAAGTATAATCCATCTATCTATGCCATCCATAAATGCATCAATAATATCCATAATATCCATAACATCGTATCTATATCCATCACATCATAAATATCCATAAATACCATCATAAACATCACATAAAAGCATAATCCATAACATCCATAAACATCTATCATAATCATAAGTGCATCATCATAAGCCACAACATCATCATAAACCATAATATCATAAACATCCATAAAGTACATCACTCAAAAATAATAAATGTCATGATACAAAAAAACCACTAGGGCCAAAATACAACAAGTATATAAAATATCAACCCTAGACTGGTGACCCCTAGGCAAAATCAGTAGGAGACCCAGGTTGTTGCTGAGGTGTTTGCTGAGGTGGCTATTGTTGCTGTTGACATGACTGTTGTAGCTACTAAGATGGCGGTGGTGGAGGTACCATATGCTTCTGGACCAACTAAGCCAATCTCCTAGACCTATATGACCCAGACATCCTAGATCCACTCTGCTAGCTATAAATAGGCACACACTGACCCTTAGGGACTGCTATACAATACACACTATAATAGTACTCATTTCTCACATGTGTCTCTACAAGATGACTCCGTAACTATATCACATGATCCTGAGCCACTGTATAGTCAGTCCACATTTGTAATGCATTGGTACCAACAATGACAACCTGCATCCATGTAATCTTAGCTTGCTAACTAGCCACCTATCCCTCTACCTTCTCAACTCTAGCCCTTGTTACTTGCCATAGTGCCCTCTCCTAGTACCACTCAGGTCTAACTATAGCCACCTGTTCTTGACGATATCCCTATAAGTGCCCTATTTGACCTGTAGCATGTAGATCTAAGGATCCCCATCTCCATCACTCACTCCATCTAATAGGGCCTAAACTCCCTGTAAATGATGTAGCTCCTGTCTATATTGAGCCACCTTATCCTTCAAGCTAGCCACCTAGACTCATAAAATATCTACCTCCTCCCCATCAGCCTGAGTTGATTGACGCCCAATCCAAACACTAGGAAGAGGACCAGGTCCTATACCCAATGTCTTGACACCTGATGTACCTACCTCAGGTGTCCCCACCTACTGTGGTCTGACCTGCTGCTATTGTGTAGCCTATGGTCTAACCTACTACTGTTGTACTTGCAGCTGAGGTAGTGCCTATGGTGGTGCCTTCCTAGGACCCAATTGTTACAGTGGTGCTCATGGTGGCAACATCTATCCCCTCTATGTTTGTTGCTTGGGTGGTGCCTTCCTATGTGCCCACTACCAATGAGGACTCTATTATCTCCACCCCCATCCTCTCCCCAACACCTGCTCCACTACTGCTGCAACCAACATCCCAATAACATCACTCTCATCAATCTCCACATCCTTTAACACTATCTCCTCCTCAACCTCATCTCCCTCCTCCCCCTCCTCCATCGTCATGTCAGGATCGGCCATAGGATCTGTCAAGTGGATCAGCCTCCACACTAGCCACCATTAGTCATATGCAGGGGTGGACCCTGTGTCAACCACTGTGCTCTACCAATCCCACTACTAAGGCTACAATCCTGCAAAATCTTGAATCACCACCTGGGGAACTAGATGTGGTGGTCATCTGACATCTCAAGGCATCCTTGCAAAAATTGCTATCACCTATGGCTAGTCCTGTTGTAAACCAAACTATCTCATCACCCATGAGCGAAGATACCTATCAATGGTATGATCCTCTTAACCCATCAAGTAACACATCTAAAATGCATAGGGCAAATGAATGTGATCATCTGGCTAGGCCTCCACTCTAATATATGGTCGCTAGACCACTATAACCAAGTCGTCAAAAATGTGCTACCAATATCACAACTGCCTAACATAGGAATACTGAATAGGTGCCCAGTACAAAAAACAAATACCTCAAACCATGCCTAAATTAGAGTTCCTTGTGGCCTCGTGATACCTATATGCTCAAAAGCCCATACATGAAGTAATGTAACCCCCGCAAACAAAGTCTTGTCCAAGTGATACACAATAGTGTGTATCTCATGGTATAAATGGCCTAACATACACGACCCCCATGCATACATCATCTCATGATGAATCATCTGCTCAATCTCCACTCCCCAGCCCACCAAGAAGCCCTACGAGCATTGATCTAGCATCACCAAACCCCTAATCACTACACACAGAAATAACATAAAGTCATCCACTCCCACTGCCAAAGTTCAAGTGTAGCTCATCTGTCTTTGATCATATGTCAGAACTAGGTGACCTAGGGCAAAGGCCTTATCAAGGGTTACTAATCATCTGGTAATGTCATAGGTGGCCCGCACTTTGGCAATCAACAACCTTAGAATCCTCCACACATCCTCCAAGGTGATGGTGATCTCACCTGTGGGTAGGAGGAATGAGCATGTCTCACTCTGCCATTGCTCCACTAGGGCCATCATCATGGCCCTATGTGCCTGTATATTGGGCATCTCAGACTCTATTTGTAGGCCCAATCTCCCTAACCTGGCTAATGTCACCTGATCAAAACCATCTAACAACCTGATAATTGCGGGAACTCATCACTCCCACGAAGACAGAATATCACCATCAATCTACATATGCAAAATAATCATAAAAAACTTAGCCTTTTTTTCTAAATCAGTGTTATGGTGCTATTTCTAGCCCCTATGGTGCCAAAACAGAGTTTGGCGCTAGTTTTAAGCAATATGGCACCAAATATTCTACCAAATATGGTGCCAATCCATAGGATGGCACCATTTTTCCCAAGTTTGGCACTAAACTAGAATTTAGCGCCAAAGTGCCTTTCTCTTCTAAAAACGGTGCCATTCCAAAGAACGATGCCACAAATCCAAGGTATGGCACCATTCTAGAAGATGGCATCAAAGTGCCAGCCTATGGTGCTAAACCCCTACCCATTTGACCTATGGTGTCAAACTATAGTTTGGCATGAAAACTTCAACAGATTGTGCCATTTCCCCAAAAAAACCCATGTTGATATGGTGCCATTTCAGAAGATGGCATCACAAAAACCCAAAATGGTGTCAAAGCCCCCAAAACTCCTAATCAGCCTATGGTGCCAATCTAGAGGATGGTGCCAAATGACTACATTATGGCACCAATTTGCCTAACCTACCCTTTTCCTATGCAATAAATGTCGTAAAACCCTAAATTGACAAAGTCAAAGTTAGTCAACTTACCCATGAGTCCACAGGGATGATCTTAGGTAGGTGTGCACACACTCAGATAATTGCTTGTAGTGGGGGAAAGGTGGTTGTACCATCTCATATGCTATCTCCTCTCATCCAATAAGCTCAATGTATGCAAATGTGGCACTTTAGGTCCATATCTTCTATTTATAGCATGCAATGTCATCCTCCAACACACTTTTCTCTCCCCAAGGTGCAAAACATAACCTTTTTCACCTCTTTTTCTTCATGTCAACCTGTTTTTCCGTCCTCTATCCATTTTTCACCACCATTTCCTCCTTTTAAGAGATCATTTGAAAAAAAAATTTAACCCGACCTCTCGAGGAGGCATCCCTCATCCATTTTATTCCTTCCTGGTACCTGGGGGAAATTCTTTTGACTTGATGCCATATCCCTACTAGGTCACCATGCCACATCAAAGAGGGACAAATGTAGACACCTAAAAATGTCTTAACCATATAACTATACTCCAACATCATCCACAACACCAATTCTTCATCCAACTAATTAAATAAATTATTATTTAATTAATTATTTCATCCTACCCCTAAATGATTCACTCATCCCTCATCAATTCATCCCTAATCAATTCATCCCTAAAATTAAATTAGTTTAATTAATTCAATAGTCACACATTACTAACATCATCCAATTGATTAAATAAATATGTCAAAGATTTATTTAATTAATTTGCCTTCTCCCCTAAACCTAATTAATTAGGTAAATCATGTTTATATGATTAATCAAGCCTACTAATTAGACTACTCCTAACCTAGTTGATTAAATACCTATTATTTAATTAGCTACCATAGCCTACATGACTAGTAAACCTACATTAATTAAATAAATCATTATTTAATTAATCCTAAACCCTGGTTATCTCATCCACTAATTTTTTCCAGCCACATTAACTAAGTTAATCACCTCGATTAACTTGGTCAAAGCATGATTAACACCTTCTCCCACATCTACAAATTAAAAATTACAAAATATTCATAACCCTTCCAACTCACCTTTACCATTTTTGTGCAGAAACATCTTCCTCTTTTTTAGCCTACAAATGTAAGGCCCCAAAAATGTGCATGTGGAACATGACTTGCACAACCCCACATAAAATGGAATTTTCAATTCCATATCATCCCAAAGAAAATTAATTTTAAATTTCCTCATCCATCTAAATCACATTTAATGCTAGGTCCTCTTCAAAATGAATAAAAGATTCATTTTTATTCCCCACCATCCAATTTTGTTGATCAAATCCTAGCCCTTCATCTCACAATCAATATCATCCCTTGATCTCATCAATGAATCTCCATCGTTGGATCAAAATCCTCTCTAATTTGCCTATAAATACAAACTTCCACAAGCCATTTTGACATCCAAGTTTAGAGTAACATTATTATGCCAAAATTTCTCTCATCCTCTCCCTCATTAGCTAGGATATATTCATTTGCATTAGTATTGAGAGCATTTCACATTTGAAGAACATAGTCATGGGTAAACCTAGAGCTTGTGGGTGCTAACCTCTCAACCTTATCAAGGAGTAAGAAGATCTTAAGGTATAATTTGTGTGTTTTCATGCATTTTACTTGTATTTTTACCTTTTAGATTTCTCTTGTCTTCACAAATTATTTATGTTTTAAGCAACTAACCTATTCAGAGAGGTAAGGAATAGAGGTTTGTAAAATAGAACAATGGGAAGAAGCTCATGTTCCAACTTTAATCCCTTTGTGTTGCTATAACACCATCTTATAATATCATCTAAATGATGAATGATAGTTACTCTAGGAAGCAGGAGTGAATGTGATATAACCTTTTGATATTTAAAATTTTTTAGCATAATGAAAGTCTTATTTGTTTGATGTGCTTGTAGCATGATCTCTAACCCACTGTAAGTTTTTTGGGAAAATCCAAGTGTAGTGGAGAAATCTACTCCCTTGTTAGTGACTCAATTAGTCATGAAGTTTATAGTAAGTGTTCCTCTGAATCTTGACACTTCTTTGGATTTTTTATAAATTCCTTTTTATTTGCAAGGATTATCATGGTTTTATTCCTTTATTTTTAAATAGTCTAGCCATCAAATTTTGAAGATTAGTTATTTTATAACTAGTTGGTCAGAATTTGATTTGTTGTCAAAATTGAGCTCATTCTTTTGACTTATGGTTGAAAATTAAATCTCTTATACTTCGATATTGATTTAAATTATTGTGGTGGCTAGACTAGAATGTTTTGGTTGTTCACTATGTTTTATGCAATATTCACCTCTATAATGTCCTGGATTGACCTCTAATGGATTGTGTAGGGGAGTAAATTGCATAAGAATATACTTGGTATGTCCCTAACTCAACTGAATTATAAAACTTTGTATGGAAGGAAATTCATTCCAAGCCATAATTAGTTCATCCAGAAGTAACTAAACTCCCAGCTAATGTGAAATCTCTTTATTTCTGGAAAGGAATGAAGAGTGATGCTATAGGATTTGTAGCATGACCTCCAGAGAGTCAAGGCTAAGCATAAGCATCCATTAGGAATTTTGTATCTCTACGATATTCCAAGAGTGGAAGTGGTAGATCATTAGCATGGACTTTGTGCAAGGTCCTCCTATGTTTAGAAACATGCATAATCCTATTTTGGTAGTTGTAGATACACTCACCAAGGTAACTCACTTTATACCTGGGAATCTAAAGGATGGAGTACTAGCTTTAGTTTGTAAGTTTGTGCAATAAGTGTTTAGGTTGCATAGAGTCCTGAGAATATTATCTTTGATAGAGATGTGTGTATGACACCAAGATTTTGTCAAGCTTTGTCTTCAGCGCTACGAAGTCATCTCAATATAACTTGGCTTATCACTCTAAGAAAGATGGTCAGACATAGAGGGTAACTCAATTTTTAGAAGATTTCTTGTGAATATATTGCATGGAATAGAAATACAAGTGGAAAGAGTATCCACCTCTTGTGGAGTTTGTTTATAACAACTTCTACAATTCTGCTATCAAGATGATTCCATTAGAAATATTGGATGGAAGAAGATGTCAAATTACTATAAGCTAAGATAAGATAGAATATAGGATTAGCATTAGTCCATAAATGTTGTTAGGAATGGATGAATAAATCAAGCTGATCAGAAAAGATTGGTTGAAGTTAATGATAGGTAGAAAAGTTCTATAAAAGTTTGGAAAGTCTTCCAACCCAGCTCCTAGATATGAAGGACTCTTCGAAATTCTCGAAGTTATCAATTCAGTTGATTACATAATCATTCTATTACCAACTTTTGCCAGGAGGAATAATGATTTTTATTATTTATATTTGAAAAGTATATAATAGATGACAATTATATTCTTAGAATGTTTTATAGGTACAGGATCGAAGAGTGGTCATGATCGAGCTTCTTAAAATACTCAAAGATTGCAAGATCTTCTTGCATAACATAGAGGTTATTTAGTGCAAGGTCTAGTAGGACTAGTATGCAGAAGGTAGTATCACATCATAAGTTTACCATAATTTTATAGCAAAGATTTTCTCATTTGTTTATGCTTTTTAAAGTTGAACAATTTTTTTATCTTATTATTGTTTTTGGATACATTGGATCATCGAGCACAATGAATCTTATGCGAGGAGATATGTGACATCCCTTATTCTGACTACGTTTTACTTTTTACTTTTAAGTAATTAGTAGATGATTACACATGATTTATGATTTGATGTTTAGTGAAAATGCCAAGAAAAATCAATTATTTCATGAGTTTATGATTATGCGATTATAATTGACAAGTGATTATATGTTGTTAAGATGTTATGATTTCATAAGTATTTTGAATTGACTAATGATACACTAATCTCAATCTGGTGATTGCAAGTTCTATCTGGGAAATAGGTTTCCGCCCTTTGAGAAAGGAAGGGAGAGCATCATCAGAGAGAAGTGAGTCATCCCACAATAATGGGTTACACTTTTTGGCCAAACTTGACATTGAAATCAATATTTTGAACTAAATCTTCACTTTTTGACACCTGTCGCTGCTATACCATTAGGAATTTGAAGATGATATGAAGTAGTGATTTGTGAGATTTTGTATGTAGATTCTAAATATATTTTTTAAAAACAAATTGGAGTTAAATTGTAAATTTTTTTGTCTCCTTTGATAACTAGTTTTTAATAGTAAACAACATTTTTTTAAAGTGATGTGTATTCTGTAGCACATAACTTTTTTTCTACAAAGGATAAAATTCTAATTCTTTTGAATTTAGATTAGTAACACCAATATATAGTGCATGCATTTGGTTTCATAATGTTTTGTTGAATATTTTTTTTAATTAAGTTTTGAAGTCAAACCAATTATAATTTACACATAGGCGTATTTTGTAAAACATAACTTTTTCTGTATGTATCAAAATTCTTTTTTTGTTGTTGAAACAAGGACATCAATACCTAGGGCATAGATAGTTTTAAAAAAAAATTCACTAATTTACTAATTTTCCATGTGTGTAGAATAGAGCACTTGATCTTCGGTGAAAAACCTACAATCACAAGAAATAAAAAATAAATATAATAATCAAATTAATTATATTTAAAATTATACTTTTTGGGAAGCTTATAATAAGGACTACATACTTAGAAAACATAACTTTTAAATGAATTCATTTGATCCCCCAAAAGGTAAATCAAAAGTGGTTTTTTATTAGAATTTTGATAGGTGTGGAGGAGACTCCATTATATATATGGTTTAAAACTAGTGGGATTCTATCCAAGGGGGTTTGAATCTAAGGGGGTTTGATCTAACTCTGTTCAGTTAAAATCCTTTAAATGGAACCTTTCAAGGCTTAAATCATTATATTTTCTGAAAATATGTGATTTCAGCAAAAAATAGGATGTCCCAGAAAGTGTAACCCATTATGATGGCAGAACCCAAGTGAAAAGATGTTTGGAAAATAATAGTTTGTTGCCATCATAGTCTTGTGCTTGTTTAACTTCATTGAGTTGGATAAGTGGTACTCGACCCATTTGGTCTAAGTTCATTTCGACTTGACAGTTGTTGATTTGTCGTCAGGATTTCTTAGTGTAGATTATGTCAAGAAGTCTAATCATCGACACCAAAATGGTCGATGGTCATTGGTCCTTGTTTGATATGAATATAGTATTATCAAGAGAAAATATTATTAGTGGATAAATTGTTTCTTATTGGTAATTTTGATATGAATTCCATTATGAAAATCTATTTTTGATAGTGTTCACGTAAGATCGAGAGGGGGAGAATATCTTGACCCCATTCTCGTAATCTTGTCTAGTGTTAAGGATAATGTAAAAATATGTTAAACACATCTTCACCATGTTGTTTTAATATCTATTTAAATATTATTTATAATTTTGTACTTATAGCATGATGTCGAAGAACTTATACATCATGGTATGTAAGTATTTATCGCAAATCTCTTTTTGTAATTACGAGAGTACTCAACTCCCATCCCCATGTCCTATAGGAAGATAAGGAGGAGTGCAAGTGTGGTCATTCAAACCCACCACTCCACTACATTGCGTGCAAGTGAGGCATGATTTTAGGATAAGTTTGTGCCTAGATCTCCATAGTAGTGAGAGATGGTGGAGCAGAATAAGGGTGACAATTCAATTAAATCAGAGGGAGAGGTCCTTGTTTTGGGGGACTACAGGAATAAGGCAGTAACATGAGCCGTTTCAAAGGAGTTAGGGTGTAAGAAAATATAGAAGAAAGTGGCTCAGGGCTGAGTACTAGGATACTCACATAAGCTCAGTTAAGCTACTTAAAAAATGGTGGCATAACAAAAAGGAGATGATAGGCTTTTATAGAGAGTGTTATAGTATTCAGGAATGGTTCTACACGATAAAAGTTTCTAACTCATCGATTGTTCCTATTAGTGTATTCCTTAATCCTCTTATGGGTGGAAGTATACAATATATTCTTGAAAAGAACATGAGTAATGGATAGCAACTAGAGTGTTAACGGGCTTTTGATATCATAGAGCTTACTGCACCGACAATTGAAGGAAAAACTCTATGGAGGTAGGAATTTTTCCTTAAAAGTACTTGTATCTTTCTTACTAAGAATATAATAGGTAAGATTAGTACCTTTACGGCTATGAAGACTTAGATAATCTTGTGTAAGAATATTATTTTTTTCTTTTCTTATGATGTGAAACTGATCCTAGCGTGTAGGGAAATTTAGAGACAAAAGGATGTTAAAGATATCATTGTTTTGGCTATCAAATAGTATAGGTGAAAATAATAGAATATTGTTTAGAATAATCTTCTCACTATGGATCAATATTCTCAGAACTCAGATTCTGTGAATAAACATAGAAAACATTGTCATGCTAAATTATTATCAACAGATTGAAGAGAATATATATATATACACGTTTAACTTTTGTCAGACTTAATTCTAGGCCAGTTACACCATTAAACTATTTATGATCTTATTTCATAGGCTAAATGAGCTTTGAAGGTTTGAGGAGCTCTCAAAAACTTTGAATAGAAGTTGTTTTCTTTTATTTCCTCGGTGGTTTATTAAGACCAGAGGTGATTTTATATAAGATGAGATTAAACTGGTCGGAGGCTTTAGTCTTAAATTTAGAATTGAACTTGTTGAGATTTAAATAGAGATAAGTTTTCTTTTCCCAAGATTTATAATCAAAGATTTTGATATAAGTGTTTTAGATTATAGGAAACACTTAAGATACTATATATTGACTTATATGTAATATATTATTTTGACAAGTATATTTATTTACAAGCAAGGGTGATGAGTATGAGTCTATATCTTTTCTATATCTAGAGTTGGTATACAAAAAGAGACAATGAGATTGAGATTATTATTCTAATAAGATCATGACTCAAAACCCATTGAGATTTAAAGGATTGAATTGGATCTAGATTACTTATAATGGTAGTATTATCATGATTTTAAATAGAGGATAAAACATTGTGTTATATTTATGTAAATGAGATAATGGTATAAGTTTTATACCTTAAGATCAAAATGATATATTCATTTATGTTAGAATGATATTGTTATCTTTAAGAGAAACTTTGAATAATAATATAGTATCACTCACTTATTCAACATCAGTGATAAGCATTATCATGATAAGCATAGGAAGTTAAGCATAGGTTCTTATCTCTTCGTAAGTGAAAGTCAAGTGACTTGAAAAGCCCAAGAAGGTCAATAAGTTTATTGTAAACTCAAACTTATCTAAGGGAAAGACTGATTAAGTCAAGAATGTTTTATTATTCATAGTGCACTTGTTAGGAACTCGTGTTTAACCCTTCTCTTTATTTTGTTAGTATATTAGTTGCTATGGATGCATATGCTGTGTAAGTCATCCCGTGAGCATATTGTATTATCCCACATTCATGAGAAGTAGTAGCTGTTTAGATTACACTTAGTATATAAGTACATGTTGAGGCCAATGAAAGCATCCACAAATTTATTGTATTGAGCTTGCTCAAAGGAGGTCGCCCCCTCAAAGTGGCCTATGATCAATAAATTCCTTTTGTGTTTCTGCTATTCTATTATTTCATGCATTTTTCATTATATTGTTGTAGGGGGTTCCTCTCATCTGGTATCAGAGCAATTTCTTGGGCTCACTGGGTGGAATTTTTGTAGAATATTTTTTTGATAGTGGCCCTCTAGGCACTGTGATTGTTGTAACAGTATTTTTTGTTTTTGCATATGTATTGTTCATTTAGATTGTAGGTTCAGACCAGGGAACATCCCTATCTGCTTAACTATGGGAAGTACTTGGGCATATAGCCCTAAAACTCATTGTGAAGAGTACCACAGAAACCCTAAAGTAGCTGGCCCATTGAGAGGACCTGTCAGTGAAAAATGAAACACCCCTACCTGATTGACTAGTTCCTATTCATGAGGTAAACCAAGAGCTTTCATTTGTGGAAAAGCGGTTATTAGTTTTACCTGAGCCATGGAGTGAGTGGTACTTCCCTAATACGCAAGTCATTAGACAACATTGGTGGCTAGAGTGACTCCCTTGAACCTTTAGGAAGATGAAGATACTTGGGGCCCATATCTATTGGTAGTAGGCACACTACAGATTAAATCTGTCTAGAGCAGTTGGTAGATCATTTCAAAAAAATTGAAAAAAATATCTCCTGGCAATGGTTGTAACCCAAACAGGAGCAAAAAACATGGAGAATGAAATTGTAGCCCTCAAGACCAAACTCTAAGATCTTAATGAAAAAATTCTTTGCCTCAATCTTTAGCATTTAGCCATGAACAATAGATAGCAACCAGAGTCTTCTTTAGACACTGTGTTTTCTTCTTAAACCAATTTTTGTGGGCAGAAACTTGATTTTCCTTGATTCAATGGTGAAGATCAGTCTGGATGGATATACCGAGATGAACAATATTTTAGTCTACATAATACTTTTTATGTCAACAAAGTCTCACTTGCATCCTTTCACTTGTAACATGAAGCCCTTCAATGGTTCTGTTGGTATATCAAGGCTCATGATGAGCCAAAATAAACTCATTTTTGCAACCTCATTTTACAACGATTTGTCCCTAGTGCTTTTGATGACTTCATGGAGCACTCACTAAATATCACCAAACTGGTATTGTGAGAGAATATCAGACATAATTTGAAAAATTGGCCAATCACATGGAGGGATTATCTGATAAATTCTTCAGGAGTTGTTTTGTTAGTGGTCTGAAGGATGTAATTCGATCTAAGGTTAAAATGTTTCATCCCAACATAATGATGGAAGCCCTATGGTTGGCTAAGTTGGCAGAGGACAAGATCAAAGCTCAGTAATGATCCAACTCCAATTTGGTTTCATTCAACAATACATCTCTCCAAAAATCTTAAACAATGCTAGCTCCTAGAACAACTCCTATCATGCATTTGACTAAAGTAGAGATGTGGGAACGTAGAGAAAAAGGACTTTGTTATAATTGTGATGAGAAATTCACTCAAGGCCATCAATGTGTTGAGAAAAAGCTCTACCTATTGAATGTGAACTCTATGCTCGATATTGAAGTTTGGGTAGATTCTCAGGATACAACAGATGATTACGAAGAAGCTCAACTTCTACTTGTTGAACCTACTTCTCAGATAGACCCCCCAGAGATCTCTCTTCATGTTGTAACTAGAGTCACCACCCCACAAACCATGTAGGTCAAGGGTGGTAGCACTCATAACTTCATTGATCCCCAAATCGTGAAATAGGATGATTGTTTTGTTCATCCTTGCTCCAACTTTGAAGTCATGATTGTGAATGGGGGCACATTACCTTGCAAAGAGAAGTGTCATAATGTGTGTATCTCTATTGGAGATTATAACCTGTGCTCCAATATGTTTCCCTTGCCCTTGGGCAAATGTGATGTAGTTTTTGGAGCCCAATGGTTACGCACACTTGGACCCATCTTATGGGATTTTGCTAAACTTTGGATGTAATTTTTAGACAATGGGTAAAAACACACATTCTGGTAAAAACACAATCATAAGTTCACATCACATGAAAAATCTTCTTAAGAAGAATTCACACAGCGTCATTGCCAAGCTCCATTCCTTTCAGATACAACCCAATCCATTTTCTTCACTAGTTTAGGCAGTCGACATGGGTCTCCAAACCTAGGATCAGATTCTCAACATCTTATAGGATAATCTTCACATGGGAAGAAATAGAATGAAACAATAGGGCGATTGACACCATTCTGAGCGCACTTGTCAAGTAGGTGATATGGTTTTTC
Source organism: Cunninghamia lanceolata (assembly GCA_027924645.1). Taxonomy (NCBI): domain Eukaryota; kingdom Viridiplantae; phylum Streptophyta; class Pinopsida; order Cupressales; family Cupressaceae; genus Cunninghamia; species Cunninghamia lanceolata. The sequence goes on along the minus strand of BSBN01000306.1, from coordinate 9,977,754 downwards.
TTCACTTGCAGCCATCTAAGCAATCATCCCTAAAACTCAAAGGGCATCATAAGCTATCTCCAAAGTTCTATGGGCCATATAAGGTTGTTCAGAAGATTGGGTTGGTTGCTTATAAATTGGAGCTCCCACCTTCTTCCCGAGTTCACCTAGTATTTCATTTCTCTTGTCTACTGAAAGTTCTTGGCACCAACATCAGAGCACAAATTATTTTACCAGAACTTGATAATGAAGGATCCATCCTTCTAGAGCTAGAGGCAATCCTCAGAAAGTGCACTCATCAACTTGGCTCCTGATCCATCACAGAGGTATTAATTTAGTGGCACATAATGCAGCTAGAGGATGCAACATGGGAACCACTCTTTTAGATTCAGTAACAATTTCCACATCTTAAGATTTGAGGACAAAAGTTTTTTAAGAGGGAGGGGATGTTAGCAACTTGTGTTTAACCTTTCTCTTTACTTTGGTAGTATATTAGTTTCTATGGACACATATGTTGTGTAAGTTGTCCTGTGAGCATATTGTATTATCCCACATTCTTCAGAAGTAGTAGTTGTTTAGATTACACTTAGTATATAAGTACGTGTTGAGGCCAATGAAGGCATCCACTAATTTATTGTATTGAGCTTGCTCAAAGGAGGTTGCCCCTTCGAAGTGGCCTGCGATCAATAAATTCCTTTTTTGTTTCTGCTATTCTATTATTTCATGCATTTTTCATTATATTGTTGCAAGAGGTTCCTCTCAGTACTCATATACTAAGTATTATGAGTAAGAGGATTCTAGTAGTGCCTGAGTAGTCTAGAGAAATACTAGAGAGGGTACTGTACTCTCGTTGTATTAAATTATTAATTAAGATAAACCATCTTGAGGAAGAAAATACTAGGAGACATGATAGCTTCTCCTATGATTCAAGTTTGAAACTATATAGCCAACTCAAGGGTATATGTATACTAGGAGATGGGAAGATATAGTTCTCATAGTTTTTGTTCAATAGAACCCATTTTAATAGTAGGCACACAAAAGGCAAAAGTTAACCAAATGTTGGGTATCCCTGATTTCATGTATTCCTAGTTGGGCATGATGGGAGATTTGAAACTCGACCCTACATGATGATTATACTTTAGATTGTTGATAAAGGTTTATTTGACATATGTATACAAAGAATGATATACATATGAGTTCATAACCTAACTTTTATTGAAAGTTGGTAGACTTAAGTGGACCAAAAGGTTGAAAGGATTTTATTATCTTTTATGATTCACGCCTATTCAGGTTGATAGATTGAACTTAGTCAAAAGACTAGTTAAGAGAAACGATAGTATCTATTAAGATATTATATGGATGGGGATATACCACGTATCTTATGTTTATTCATGTTATGTGAAATGTGAAGTCGAACAACACCAAGTGGTCTAGGAAGACTAGAGGTGTTTGTTATATTATATTTGTTATCCTTGGAAAACAAGGATGTGTGTAGGGTAAAAATTGGATTTTTTGATCTTTTGTGGTTTAGATGTTAAAATCCTCCTTTCACCCTAACATTGAAGGATCTAGGGTTGAGTGGCGAGCACTATCATACTCTAGGTCACTTGTAAATGAGGAGAAGATTGGATTAGGGATTTAATTATCAATTTTTCCTTCTCCTATGCTTAATTGACCATTAAAACCATAATTATGCAAATACGACAACAAATTAAAGAATTATGGAAAAAGCACTTGTAGAGGAGTAAAATACCAAATTACAAAATAGTTGTTTTCATGGTTTTGAAGTGGAACAGTCGGGGACACTAGAGCGGCCTCCCAAGTCCAAGGTACCTACTTTTTCAGGGAATCTGGACCTCCTTCGAACAATGATCAACCCTGTAACTTTTGTTTTCCAGAATCTATTTGCGGAGGACACTAGAGAGAGCATCCTAGTCCCGGAACTGCTCCTTTGTCTGACTTTTCTTTAGATCCTGAATTCTTGATGTCTTCCCAGCCTTCCTACAACTCCACTTTTCTTGGATGCCACACCTGTAACCTACAATCACAAGACTTTGTTTGGAGGTTGTGGTGTTTAGAGGTTTGCCTTAGTCAAACCTCGAAGGACACTTAAGTCTCTGAATGCCATTGTCAAATAAAGAGGGTATACCCTTGTGAGGCAGAGGCAAAAAAACAAAGGAATCAATGATAAAAACACAATAATATGTCACCTTGTAGTGAATCTCTCATGGAGGAAGATGCTCTTCATTCCATGAGGAGATTGATGCTCAAATATACAAATATAAACACATAAAACATACAAGTCTACTCTTGCAACACAATAGAAAGCCTTGAATCACCTTGAGAACACAATAGCTTGCCAATAATCATATAGTTTACAAATGAATGCCTACACATGCTTATATATGCATCTACAAGCACTCCCACCAAGATATTTGAAATTCAAACTTACCGTGTCGGCAAAGGGACCTAATAATGGTCACTAACCAACACCCAGACATTGGGGCTGCCCTAAAATAGGGAAGGACTAGGGCGCAGGTGCCCAAGTCCTCCCCTTATTTTAGGTAGGCTATAGCTCAAGGGGTCCTCCTAGGTCCTATTTGCCATGGGACTTAGGTCTCATTCCATCGGGATGCTAAAATATGAACTAAAATGTCATAAATGCACTCTAAAGACCCAAGAGCTAAACCTTATGAGGGAAAAGCCCCCAAGGGGACATTTTCTGACGTTACATTTAGCCCCCACTTTAATGTATGTATGAACACGAGGCCCATACATGCATTAAAGTAAGGTCACAAACACAAAAAACACACCAAGCATGAAGAAGACATGCCAATCACATAGAAAACAGTAACAGGCATGCAAAACATAGAGAAGATAGTTACAGTCAAGCAAAACACAGAGCAGACAGTCAACGCATAAAAGACACATTAATGTATGGAAGATAGAAATGATATCTTTTCTTTTCTTTTTCTCATATTTATGAAATGCAAATGCAAGTATTGGAAAGTAAACAAACCTCCCATAATACATGATGAATTCATCACACAGATCTTTGTATATATGGGGTAACACACACACAAGACACACAAAACCTCCCAAAATGAAGGATGCATATGGGGCAATAGACACACTAAACAAAGCAAGCATGCCAAACACACACACTTGAAGACACAGAGAAAACATGGCAGACAAGAGATGGTGTGTTCCCTATTTCTAGGCTCATCACCATCTCAAGCACATTACAGGCACACACCGACGATTGGGCTTCACCACAACAATCGCAGAAGACACACTTAAGGGTTGAGTTAGTCACAGAACTGTTCCCCGCCTCTGTAGAGGACTTTTGAGAATGCAACCCTACCCACATCACAGATATGCCTTATAGTGAAAAGGAAGCATGGCATACCACCCCACCCATGTCACAAAGACATGTTATAGTGAAAAGGAGGTATGAGCTCAAAAGTATACAACCCCACCCGAATCACAGAGATGCCTTATGGTGAAAAGGAGGTATATGAAATAGATAGATTGATTGATTGCAAACAAACTCAGGATGTAGGAAGTACTCATCGTACTAGCCTACACCTAAGGACAAGCACATTGCTAACATCTACAACAGACAACTTACCTTATATATGCCCCCACCTTAAGGTGGTTGATATCAGTTATTGATATCAAGCATGTTAAGGTAGGAAGAAAACACACAAGGGAACACCGACTTTCGCAAAGATCATGCCCCTCAGAGGTGACATGTATTGTACAATCACCAAATGTTCCCACAAACACATCCCTACAAGAAACATGTTAGTGTCTACAACATCATGATAAACAACAACATCAATGCATATGATTAGCCACACAAAGAACCAAGGTTATACAATGAATTCAAAGTTCAAGGATAACCAGGGGCTATATCATGAAGATCTCTGAATTGAGTACCACCAAGGCTAGATTCAAAATTAAAAAAAGGTGCATGGAGCAGCAGTATTGTTAAGGTTTGTAAATGCAATAGAAACATCATAAAATTCACTACGCGGAAAGCATGAGTGCTTCCACTAGCCAAGCATCGGATAAGATATACAACCCAATCGTCATATTAGGAACTATAGTCCATTTTTTTGATTGCTCTCGAAAGGGACACTAGGTCCACATCAGTATAAATGTTTGTCATCATCCGCCTACTAGATGGAAACACTAGAGGAAGGGAAATAATAAATAAGAGAGGAGAAACAAGTGTCTTAGGGACAGTCACATAGGAGGGTACCCCCAAGTCACCAACCATGATGCTATGTCCATAAGACACAACACACAGCAATGAAATCAGGGAGAGAGGCAATATGGAAGAATGATGATACAAATAGAAGAAGGTCACAATAGAGGCAGTCTCCTGGTATCCTAGACCTTACAAGAGAATCAAGGGTCATCCTAGGAGGCCTAAACAACACATAACACATCACGGGGGAAGCACACCACGAGAGTAATAAAGGGTTAGAAATACTTACCTAGTAGCACCATCGTTAAGAACATACACATTTAAGATATCTCTCATGTTGTTTTGATCTTGTAGAACTAACATTAAGTTTTGGACGACGAGAAGCTTTCTTTTCTTTAAAAGGATTATATCCAATGCCACTTGAGTAATGTGTTGAAGTGGATTCTATAGGTACTCTAATTACTTGCTGATTTACACCACATCCCTTACCTACATAGTCATTATGTTTTTACAAGATTTGAAATCCATGATCGTATAGAGAGTCCAGTTCCTTAGAAGAAGGTGAAGCCTCATAGGTATCATATGTTGTAGTATAAGTTAGAGTATTGTCTTTATTTTCAACCAAGGAGACTTTGTTGTTCTTAGATGCTTCAAAAGATTGCTTATATGAGATCGATGCTACTTTTGGTGTGTAGAGGTTATTAAGTTTATATTCCCCTATATCGTAACGATTAAAATTTAATGAACCCCAATCATCACCAACAAGTGCATTCAGTGGTTGAATGTCTTTCACAACATTAGTCATTGATGGATCACCTCGCAAATTGTTTAAGCTCATATGGTTATAAACTAGTTTTTGCTTTTCAATATGTAAATAGTTATCTGGTTCAGGATCAGTATGAATAGTATGAAGTTTTCCTTTGAATATAAATTTGATTGAACAATGCAAGGTGGAAGGAACTGCCCCCAATGCATGAATCCAAGGTCTACCAAGAATCATGTTGTAAGATAGAGAACAAGGCATGACATGAATCAGGGTAGGCACAAGCACAGGTCCTACTTGTATAGGTAGAGTTATAGTGCCCATGGATTGTCGTCCAACATTATCAAAGCCATGAATGCTAATCCCATTTGGTGTGATTTGTGATGTGCCAACCTTGATTTTGTCTAGTAGGTTAATGCTACAAACATTAAGAGTCAATCTAGTGTCAATCATAACTCGTTTTACCAACGTTATGTTTATTGTGACAAATATTATAAGAGGATCATATTGGTTTTTGAACTTCAATTGACAGTAATTCATGTGGTTGAAAAAGAATATCTATTTTTTTCACATGCATACTATCCAATACAGCTGCTACATTGTTAGGCTTAACAGTTGGTGGGACAATCACCTTCTGTAAAGTTTCTTGGAGCATTCCATGGTATGTAGGTGATGTTTGTATTAAATCCCAAAGAGAGATCTTAGCCAGAGTAGCGCGAAGATGTTTGACAAGATCATACTCTTGACCACTTTTATGAGTAAGATGAGGTGGTTGAGGGAGCATAGGTTGAGAACATGGAAGAGAGATAGGCACATGCGGTGCTTGGTTACTTTTCTTGTTATTACGGGTGTTGTATGTGTGAGAAATCATATTATGGTGTGATTGTTGTAACACATTTTGGACACTTTGAACCATAATCACCAGATTTAAGCAATAAGGTGCATTAGGTGCCCCCTGCACAACCATCTTAGGAATAGTGCTACCAAGACTGTTAATAAGTATTGAATTAACATTGTTTCCCACTTGATTGCACCTAACATCCATCCCTAAAGTATTTAATGTGAGAGACCTTTTCTCATCCACTAATGCTACATCTTGGCCAGGGAGAGAAATGGGATGAGAGGAAGGTACATTGTCATCATCATACTCTATGGTAGAAAAAGGATTTCACTCTCATCTTTCTTATGAGTGTTTCTAGAGTTGAATTTGGTTAAATATCCTAATATCAAAGGATGTTCACCCACGAGGATTAGAAATTGGTCAAAATCAAGATCTTTGATAAATGCATGCAAAGATATCATTAAGAAATGACATGAAGGTGCCATTCCAATGTAAGATTAGATTTTGAAAATCTTTTCCAACTTTATGCAAAAGTCAAATGCAAGACTATATGCAAAAAGTGACCTAAATGCTTAGTTTTTCGATACTTTTTCCAATGCAAATGAATGAAACAAAGAGATGCTGTAAGGATTTCAGTCAAGGGAAGCAAGTTATATGTATGATATCATTCCAAAACAGAAATCTAATCACTCTCAACACACTCTTGATGCAAATCCAAGATAATGCCAAATCAAAATATAGTGAAAATATGTCAAAATGAGCACTTTTTTCACCAAAATTCAATGCAAAGGGGAATAACAAAGGGTGTTGTGAGGAAAATGTTGATGGATAGAAAATAATATCAGAAATAAAAACCACTTGATGCAAAAATACCCAAAACAACATGATTTTAGTGTCACTTAAGGTCAAACCCTAGTGCAAATATAGCAAAAATAGGCTATTTTTCACAGTTTTTCAACTCCAAGACCTAGCAAAAGAGGTGATGTAAGAAATTTTAGGATGGAAAGAGAATAATATAAATAATATCAGTCACATCAATCCATAAAATTGATCACAACACGCTTGGAGTGCAAACTAGGCCAAACCCTAGGGCAAAAATAGCCAAAATGTGTAGTTTTACGCCAATTTTTCACTACAAGAGCCTGTTAAAAGGGTGTTGTGAAGATTTTTATGATGGGAATAAAATGATTACCTTGATAACAAAAAATTAATGCAAAAATATCTTTCACAACACTCTTGTGCTGCAAGCTTAGAGAGTCGATAAGGCCGATTTTAGTGAAAATTGTTATTTTTTGAAGCCCTAGGTTTGAGATTTTGGAACAAAATGCTATGCGAATGGTTTGAAGTCTTATTTTTTATGGAAATTATATACTTTCAGATCTGAAACTGATTTTCAAGCTTAATCATGCAAAAGTCCCATGCAAATTTAATGAAATTGCACCAAAATTGCTAGTTTTTGTTGAAATTTTCAATGCAAAAATGCAAATAATTTAAATTTAAATGTAAATTCACACTAAAATGAATGACTACAGCCAAATTAAAATTTGAATGAGCCTCTAAAATTAGTAGAAAAATTTGATAAAAGATTTTACCTACAAACCCTAGATTTTGGAATTACTAGGTTATAAAATTGACCAAATTTCCACAAAACCCTAGCAATTAAATGATGAAAAATGCAAAGCAAGATTTTGAATTTTTGAATTTTTTTGTAGTTTATATCAGATCTGATGCAAAAATAATGAATTAGGAAAATTGAGGAAGAATTGACAGAATTTAGTAAGCCCAACAATGCAATTTTTTATATTTTTCAAAATTTTTTGAATTTTTCTCAATGCAATAAATTAAATGCCTATATGAATGAATGAAATCACACGAAATCTACAGAAAAACACTTAGAAAGTTTTAATTTAAGTTCAAAGACATGGGTTCACCAAAATGTTTAGGGTAAAAATTGGATTCGTTGATCTTTTGTGGTTTAGATGTTAAAATCCTTCTTTCACCCTAACATTGAAGGATCTAGGGTCGAGTGGCGAGCACTATCATACCCTAGGTAACTTAAAAATGAGGGGAAGATTGGATTAGGGAATTAATTATCAATTTTTCCTTCTCTTATGCTCAATTGACCATTAAAACCCTAATTATGCAAATAGGACAACAAATTAAAGAATTATGGAAAAAACTCTTGCAGACGGGAGTAAAATACCAAATTATAGAATACCTATTTTCAGGGTTTCGAAGAGGAATAGTCAGGGACACTGGAGCAGGCACCCAAGTCCAAGGTACCTACTTTTTCGGGGAATCTAGACCTCCTTCGGACACTGCTCAGCCTTGTAACTTTTGTTTTCTAGAATCTATCTGCAGAGGACACTGGAGCGAGTGCCCTAGTCCTAAAAGTGCTCCTTTGTCTAACTTTTCTTCAGATCTTGAATCCTTGATGTCTTCCTAGCCTTCCTACAACTCCACTTTTCCCAGATGCGACACCTATAACCTACAATCACAAGACTTGGTTTGGGGGTTGCGGTGTTTAGAGGTTTGCCTTAGTCAAACCTTGAAGGACACTTATGTCTCCGAACACCATTGCCAAATAAAGAGGGTGTGCCCTCATGAGGCAGAGGCCAAAAACCAAAGGAATCAATGATAAAAACACAATAATATGTCACCTTGTAGTGAAGCTCTCATGGAGGAAGATGCTCTTCATGCCATGAGGAGATTGATGCTCAAATCTACAAATATCAATACATAAAACATACAAGTTTGCTCTTGCAACACAATAAAAAGACTTGAATCACATTTAGAACACAATAGCTTGCCAGTAATCATGTAGTTTACAAATGAATGCCTACACATGCTTATATATGCATCTACAAGCACTCTTGCCAAGATATTTGAAATTCAAACTTATCGTGTCAGCAAAGGGACCTAATAACAGTCACTAACCGACACCCAGAAATTAGGGCTGCCCTAAAATAGGGTAGGACTAGGGCACAGGCACCCAAGTCCTCCCCCCTATTTTAGGCAAGGTATAGGTCAAGGGGTCCTCCTAAGTCCTATTTTCCATGGGACTTAGATCTCATTCCATCAAGATGCTAAAATATGAACTAAAATATCCTAAATGCACTCAAAAGACTTGGGAACTAAACCTTATGAGGGAAAAGCCCCTAAGGGGACATTTTCTGACATTACAAGATGTTCGATATTTCCATGTATTGGGTTAGAGAATTTTAACTCTAGAATCAACTTAGAAGGTTTAGGAGACTTAAAACTCTTAAGTTAGATATGACTAAGTTATTTATTATGGTCGATAATGAATGGTTGATAAAACCATATAATATGACACAGAATCTAAGTGGTACTTTGATAAATTTAAGTGATTCGATGATAGAGTTGAAACTTGTTATAAAACACAAGAGTATTTACTATTAGAGTTAGTGACTAGAATGACAGGAGGTCATAGACCCTAGAAATTGCATGTATGTAAAGAGGGATTCTCTAAAGGTTAGAATTACCTAAACCTATATACTGCATGTATATCCTAGATTAAGGATTAGTACTAAGTTAAATTGACTAGGATGGATTATAGTACAGACAATTTTATGTTTAGAGTTACTAAATGAAGAAAGTCAAACTATAGGATGAGATAGCTTCCAAGTCAAGTTAGAGGTGTGTGAACACACTACATTTAATGCAAACATCTATTTATATAGAAACTTTGGCCAACATGATGCATTTGTCTCTTATTGCATTAGTCAGTTCATAATGTCTAGATGGAGTGACCAGTCAGAATGATCATACTTAGCTAGAAGATTGTCTAGAGTTGTATGGTTGATTGAGTTATGTAGGACACACCAATAGGACTCATATGGAAAACTATTGATTCTCTATGTCTATACTCTTCATCAAGGGTAGGGCCACTTCCAAGAAGGAAGGTGTGCGGGGGACCACAGGTCTGTGGTTGGAGGTAAAGTACTCAAATGATGCTCTCCCTCTATAGAAGATGACTCACCAAGACTTGTGAAGATAGATATCAATATTCTATATGAAGCGTACTTCATGACATGACTTATGATAGTCAAATTTATGATGTAAAACTATTCTTTATGCCAAGTGTAATTCATGTATTGTAGATATAAAGTGAAATGATTTCTCTATTATTCTAGCTTTGAATATGTTGTAATTTCAAGGTTGGAAATATTCAGAAAAGATATGCTTTTATTTCTTTGAGATTATGCAAATGATATGTATAAAAAAATTATCACTCATGTTTACCATGTTTATTTACTTTCTTGTAAATTCTTGAGTTTATTCAAGTAATATGAGAAGGCATGTTACAAATAGGGTGTGGAGAAGTAATGTTGAATGTTGAGTTGCTAACAAAGGGTTCATACCTCTTGATTTTTGAAAGGTCTACCATTATCTATGATAATGGCATTAGGTATTATATAGCAGCATATGAATTAATACATGATAAACTTTGATATTTGTTTGCCAATGATATAAGTGATTGGAATGGCTTCGACCCACTTTGTGAAATATTTAGTGGTGATTATGACGAATTTATGGCCATTGGATGATGAAGGGGTAATTTTTCCAACAAGATCAAGTCCCCACTATGAAGAGGGCCAAGGCGCACGGTCATTGGCTATAGCTCTTGAGAAGGTACATGAATCAAATCACCATGTTGTTGGCACTGCAAACATTTCTTGGCAAACTATTGGGCATCTTGTTCCATGGTGGGCTAGTAATATCATATTATTTGTAGCTTCTTGGCTAGGGTAGGACCACTAAAGGGTAACCCATAGATACCCTTGTGTACCTCTTGTAATGTGGTTTTAGCTTCCCCCTCATTAAGGTACCTAAGAAGGGTTGTATCTAGACTCCTTCGATACAATGTGTTGCTAAGGATTGTGTAGCAAGATGAGCGGTGGATGAATTTTTGTGTTGGTTGTTGGTTAGGCTAGGTAGCAAGGTGTTGTCATGGAGGTACATGTAAATGTCTTGATACCATGGAGACAAGGGACCAACAAGTTTGCACATGAGTCCTGAATCTGGAACATCATAAGAAGGTACTAGTGGTTGTTTGACAAGGAATTCACACTTGTGGCTATTATTTGGCATGTCCAGGAGAGATCCAATAGTAGCCATAGCATCATCAGCTTTGTTATTAGTCTTGGGAACTTGTTCAAAGTGAATTTCATGAAAATACTATTTGAAATCATCTACCATTGTTTTATATGGGATAAACTTGTCATCCTTGGTTTGATATTCATCATTAACCTATTTGATCACAAGTTAAGAATCTCCATATACATTTAAGGTCTCAATCCTCCATTAGATGGCTATTCTTAGTCTTGTGATAAGGGCCTCATACTTTGCTATGTTGTGTGTGCACTAGAAGGCAATCCTGTAAGCTTTGGGAATACAATCCCCTTACAACATGATAAAGGACATTCCTACTTCTAAACCATTAGAAGTGTAGGATCCATCAAAATATAGTTTCCATGGGGTTGCTAGAGTTACTGTAGATACGAGTTCATTAAGGAATTCTGTAATTAGTGGATAGTCTATTTGAATAGATCCATCTACTAGTTGAGTGTCTATCGCTTGTCCCTTTATGGCCTTGCAGTCAACATACTTAATATCAAAATTACTTAGGATCATTATCCATTTAGCTATATGTCCTGTGAGTGTTACTTTTGACAACAAGTACTTAAATGGGTCTACTTTTGTGATGAGCTTGACCTTATAATTGAGCATGTAATGTCTTAATTTTTGGGTAGTAAAGACAACTGGTAGGAATGATCATTCCATTGGAGTGTATTTAAGCTCATATCCCACTAGTGTTCTATTGATGTAGTATATTACTCATTCATTTTTAGTTTCTTCATGATGTGCTAAAAGAGCCCCTAGTGTTGCTGATGTTGCTGAAATGTACAATAGTATAGGCTTATCTGAATTAGGAGGCATGAGGACTGGAGGAGAAGTGAGGTATTCCTTTAGTTGATCAAATTCTTGTTGACATTTTTCATCCCATTGAAATGTTACATTCCTCCATAGGAGATGTGAGAATGGATGAAACTTATTAGCCAGCTATGCAATGAACCATCTGATTGCTTGTAACTTCCCTTGAAGGCTATGTAATTGTTTCAAATTCTTTGGTGGAGGCATGTCCACTATAGCTTTGACTTTCATGGGGTCCACCTCAATGCCTCTTCATGATACAATGTAGCCTAAGATTTTTCCAAATGTTACCCCAAAGACACAATTTTTGGGGTTTAGGCGCAAGCTATACTATTCCGAACGGTCAAAGATTTTTCCCAAAACTTGCAAGTGTGTTTTTCTTGTTCTTGTCTTTCCCAGGACATCATCAACATAATATTCGATTGTTATGTTTAGCATGTCATGGAGTATCACTATCATTTCCCTTTGATAAGATGTTCCAGCATTGTTAAGTCCAAACGACATAACCTGCCAATAGTATGTGCCCCATGGACATGTAAAAGTTGTTTTATGTTGGTCTTCTAGTGCTATATGGATTTGGTTATACCCTGAAATCCATTCATGAGAGATAACATTTCATGTCCTATCATCAAGTCAACAATGATGTTGATGTTTTCTAAAGAGAATTCATCCTTAGGACATGCCTTGTTAAGATCTTTGAAAATTATGCAAATACGAATCCCCCTTGTTACTTTAGCTACTAAGATAAGATTGGACACCCATTTAGGATAATCAATGGGGTGGATGAAGTTATCCTGTAGCAATTTTTGTATTTCATCTGTTACCAAGAGTTCAATATGTGGATGCTTCTTTCTAAGATTTTGTTTAATGGGTTTAACATCTGGGTGTATTGCAAGATAGTGTAAAACAAGTTCAATATCTAATCCTTGAATATTTGCACAGGTCCATGGAAAATTATGAGACCTTTATTTGAAGAATGTTAAGAATTTTGATTGCTCTAATGGGGTTAGAGACGTAGCTTTGAAGGTGATCTTCTGTGCTTCTGTGGTTCCCAAATTAAATTCTTTTGTTTCTTCTACCAAGATTGTGGACTTCTCTTAATAGAATCTTTGTACTTTAGGGACATCGAGTTACTCATCTTCTAGCACCTTAGAGAGGTTTTCACTAGAGGATACATCATTTTTTTTACTTTTTTATCATCTGATAGTGCCACATGGTAGTTTTCACTAGGGGATGTGATTTTGATATTTTTATTTTTGCGGCTAAGGAACTTTATGTTCTCCCCAAAGTAGGCATGCATGTTGAGGTCAATGGCATACCATGCTTTGTTATCTCCCAAGGGAATATGTTCTCTAATTCCAATAAGCTATGCTATGGCCTCATCATTCTAGAAGGTGTCGAGGATAGGAGCCCCTTGTTCTTCCCAGTCTATCAGTTGGGGGTAGACGAGGGGAATATCATTGTATGGGGGTGATATGGATGAAAAGGTATATATGGTACAAATGGCCATGTCTTTGAAGACGTTGGTGATGTGTTTGAAGGATTCATTGTGGGAACCTTCATTGGTGTTCTCAATGCTAGGAAAGGCCTTAGCCACCTCACTAAGTATACATTCAAGTTCTGAGGGAGGAGGGTCGAGGGTCCCATACCCTAGACCTTGATATAGATACTCTTGTGTAGCTTTGATGGGCTCGATAGTACCTTGTTCATGAAAACCTAGACCTCTATGTCCTTTGTACCCCATTATCTTAATCATGCAAAGAACTTTTCCATATATTTCTAGAGGTAGAGAAATGGTTTCATCTTCCTCATCTTTGTAGAGCCATTGTGATATGTCTTCAAGGTCATCTTGATCTAGGAGATGTTTGCATTCAAATTTTCCTTTTATGATCACTGTTGACACTTATTTGCAAGATCTTGGTCTCCCATATGACTTTGGAGAAGGTGGGAGTTTTTCTAGGTTGTATTCTTCATACCCTTGATTAGTTATCTTAACCTTGACCTTAGGGATGATAGGAGGTGAAGTGAAGGATGAGATGATATTTGATGGATTGAAATATGATGTGGATGCTTTGATGACATTGTTAATGGGACATTGATTAAAATTCTTATATCTCCCTTCCAACATTCTACAATATCGAAAGGGATGAAGATCAACATATATGGTTACTTTAGTCCCATTATGGGGGAATTTAAGGCATTGATGCAATGTGGATGGAACTGCTTGCATGTCGTGAATCCATTGGAGGTTGAGGAGAATATTATACAATAGGTAAAGGTCAAGTACTTGACATGTGGTATCCAAAATCATAGGTCCCACCTAAATTGGTAACTTGACAGTTCCTTCGAATTGTCATTCATTATCATCATAGCCTTTTATAGTGATGCTTCCACTAGAATCTACTACCTCATCAGAATATACCAAATTTTTTACTAATTTGAGAGTACAAATATTTAGGCCTAACCCACCATCTATTAAGACTCATTTTTTGATATGCTTATGGATGCAAACTTCAATATGTAATGTGTCATTATGAGTGTATCAGATGTGGATAAATATTTTTTAGAGAATGTAAGGTTATGTGAGGACAAAAGATGTCCTACCATGCCCTAGAATTGATTCACATGAAGGTCATTAGGGACTCAAGTCTCTTGAAGAGCTTTGTCCAGGAATTCTTTATGGGTTGGTGAAGTATGGAGTAACTCCAAAATGGATATTTGTGCGAGTCTTTCCAAGTTGGTCGAGGATGTTGTACATTTTGGAAGATGATGGGGGGTTTGTGGATGGTGTTTTAGATGATGTTCCTTGGATTGTGATGCACCATGGCAAGTGGCCACCACACAACTAGGAGTCTTAGCTCTTATGGTAATAGTGGATGTAAGGTTAGAACATTCTTCTATGTGTCCTACAATGGAATCGAAAGAAGAATAAGGGGGGACCGATGTTGTAATATTGGTTGGAACTAGAAGCTTTCCCTTTGTCATCTTTAGGGAGTGGATCTTTGTATGCACCAAAGTTGTCATTTGGTGATCTTTTGGGAGGATCTCATCAATTGTGATGTCACCTTGGTCTATGAGATCTTAAATGCAATTCTTTAGCCTCATGTAATTGGATGTTTTGTGGCCTTTGACCCTATGGTATTTATAATAAGCATTTTCATTAAACCATGAGGGTTTGATTTGATTCTCATCATAAGGCCTAATGACAAGCAATTGGATTGTCATCTTTAACAAAATTGTGCAAAACATTTTCAATAGGTTCTCCTAAAGGTGTGAACTTTCTTTAAGGTGTATTATTTTGTCTTCATTGTCCTTTAGGAATGCTGACGTTATTACTTCTTGTAGATGGGTTGGATGGTGGAGGAACTTGTATATTTTGAACATTTTTAATATCAGTCACACCATCACTGACAGTGTTTTTGTTTTTCCCCAAAAGCAGGGTTTGTCATAGGATTGATTATTGTTGTTGGTGGTGGTGTTATTGTTGCTATTGTTGACTTTATTTTTATTTTTGTTGTCATTGTTTTCTCTATAAATTTTGATGGCCCCTTTGGAAATAAGGCCCCTTTTCAATGGTAGTGCCTTTGTCAATGACTTCTTCAAGCATTGAGGCACATTGTATTTGGAGATGAAATCCCATTTCATGGTTGAGATTTGTGAAAAACATATTGACCAATTATTTGTCAAGGATGGGCCATGGATATTTTCTTGTGAGGCCTCTCCATCATTGCAAAAAGGTAGAGAAGGTTTCCCCATTCTTTTGTTTTGTGTTGTAAAGGTCTGTCATCAACACTTCATTTTCAATTTGTAAGAGAAGTGGTTAACGAATTTCTCCACAAGTTCATGAAATTTCTTGATTCTAGGGGCGAGATGTGCAAACCACTTGGTATCTTGTTCTCCTAAGATTTGAGGGAAAAGCCTCATGAGATAAGTATCATCATATGATACCTCTAGGAAAGCAATATAGAATTCCCTGAGGTGTTCTTGATGATCTCCTTTCCCTTTGCATTTGTCAAATTTTGGTGTTTCAAAGTTCTTAGGAAAAGATGGCATGTTGAGAGTGTGATGAAAAGGGTATGGACAAATATCCACAAAGGAATATTGTTTCTTTTTGTGCCCTTGTTGTATATCATCCACTCTTTGTATCAATTGTTGGACGACTTGTGATAGGTCTATTGTAGGTGGCTAGAGAGTGTTGGTTGATGAGGTGTTGGAGGAAATTGGGTGGTTGTTATTGTTGTTGAATCTGTTGTTGGTGGATGATGACATGTTGAATAAAGTTGGGCAGTATTTATTGTTGTTGATTTTGTTGTTATTATCATTGTTGGAGTTGGAGTTGTTGAAGTTGTTGGAGGAACATGTGGTTGAAGTTTTGAGTGGAAGACGAAGTTGGTAGTTGTAAGATGGGAGGTTATGTGTATGTGGAATTAATTTGGGAGGTGGACATTGATGTTTGTAGATTGTTTTTGGGGTTAGAAAAGTATTGGGATATGAATTCTATGGTGTTTTGGTCAATCTGGGGGACGCTAGTGGAAGTACTAGTGTAAGCGGTATTGTTTGGGATGTTGAGGGTGATTTGAGGGATAGATGTGGATATGGTAGATGTAGATGTAGGTGTTGATGTGGTAATTGTTGTTAATGTTGATGTGCAGGTGGATTGTGTAGAGGTGTTGGGTGCATTATTGAATGAGGATGGTTTTGATGGATTAGTGAGGGAATTGATTGATACTATGGTGATGTTTTGAAGCAAGAAGTCTAAATATCTATTAGGATCAGATTTTAGGACCTAGTCTAATAAATGTATGGTGCTAGGAGCTTGTCTAAAGTCCACTTCTTGATTAGGATTTCAATTTTATTGATTTTATGGATAAGAAGGATGGGGAATGTCAACCATGAGTTGGGTAGAGGGATTCCCCATTCCAAACTCATGAGGCATCCTGAACTCTCTATCGGGTTCCATATTTTTGTCTTCTTAGCTTGTGATCTTGTTGTTGTAGGCATGCAAAGAAATGATCCAAAATTGATGGTGGGATGGATATGTTAAATGGAGCATACTGAACCTTAGAAATTTATAGATTTTTGAAAAGTTTGGACCAAATGTAATTGATAGATGGGTGAAGGTTGGATTTGGTTATGGATGATGATTTGGTGTGATTTAAGGGAGGGCTTGGGTAATGAAAGATGATTTGATAAGATTTAAAGGATGGTCTTTTATGGTAGATGATCAAAGGATAATGATAATGATTTTGATGATACTTTGGATAAGGTTTGATCAAAGAATGATTTTTGGATTTCAAACCAAAAGAGGCTTAGAGGAAATCTAGACTTTTGTTGATGTAAAAGGATGTTATCCTCTTCTACTTGGGGTAGACAAGACACACCAAGCGAGAGAAGGATAGAAGGATATTTTACTTTGGATAGACAAGACTAACGAAGTAAAAGTGGGATTCTTGGAATGTACTAACTTCGGAGTAGTCTAAGCTCCTAAGCTAATTTATCCAAGGTTTATAAGGGCTAATTTACACAAAACTTAAGATAGACAAGTTCTTTAAGCTTAATATAAATTAGGGAATAATGATAAGATCTAGATTTACTTTAGCCAAGTTTTGATTTGGAAGATATATTTGGTTCATGGATGTTTTGATTTGGTGATATGAAGGTTATGTTTAGATAAGTGATGGTTTTTTTGGATGTTGTTGTGGGTTTGATATGGTTTGAATTTGATGGTATGAAGGTGTTGATCCAAAGTAGGTCAATAAATGGTTAGAGTTTTTGAAGGTTTCAAATGGGAAAATGGGATGATTAGGGGATGGAGATGAAAATTTGGATGTCTTTAAAGGAGAATGGTTTAGTGAAAAATGCAAAGAAGATGATTTTTGGTGTAGGGCACCTAAGAGCATTTTGATTCTTAAGAGAATTTTGTTAAGTTGAGGTTCTTGTTTAGTGTGTTTTGTAATAGGGATTTCTAGCCATGATTGTAAGGTCCATTTTGTATGGTCAAGAGGTTTGGGGTAACCATATAAACCTCAAATCCTTCTTAGTCCATTTGGACCCTAGTTGTGTTACTTAGGTCTAGTAGGTCTAATGATGGTTTTTTTGAGTCTATTTGGTAGTTTTAATGTTTTGGCATGTTTTAGAGAGTATGGTAGTTGTTTGGACTCCATTGGACAAGCTAAACCAATCAAGATCCTTGTGTTAGTGCAAAATGCCATGTTGTCAATGGTGTCATAACACATTTGGCCAGTTGCAACTCATTTTTAATAGTTGAAACTATTTTGGGAGTTGCCTATTGACTTGGATCGGTTGATAATGTTGTCATCTTACTCCAGTACGGGGGAGGAGATTCTGTACGGAGATTTGGGCACAAAAATCAAGAAAACTAACTATTTTTCCAACAATTTCTGTTGTTGTATAGCCTGTATGGATTGGCAAAGTGGATCGATGTGGTTTTTCTGAAACTAGTTTGAGTCTAGATTCCAATGCACCAAGTTTGAAGTCTTGAAGTGATTTGAGTAGAAAGATATTGCATTTTGTATTAAGATTGGTCTAAAACCCTCATTCCTAGGGTTTGTCATACAAAATTCACCCTAGAATGCATTCTAACCAATGAAACTTCATGCCACTCAGGGAAATGTAGGCTAGGGATGTATACTACATGATTCCAAAAGCATTTTGTTGGAAAAGATAGTCTTCACCTTGTGGAGTTCCCTAGGTCAAATATCTCTATGTATTTGACTGAAATTATGCAATTTGGTGATGTAATTGACAAAATCCTGATAAGGTGAATGAATGGATGGTGGTTTTGAGATGTTTGGGTGTTGTGAAAGTGATCCATGTTCCTGTCCTAGGTTTATGACCCCAATTTAGACCACTTGCTTTGTAACCTAGACCTAGTGGGTGTGTTGGGTTGCTGGAGTGGAGTTGGAACTGGAGGCTTGGAGGTTTGTTGGAGTTCCCTAAAGGGTATTTGAATCCACCATTTGTTTGCCTAACTCTTAAGGGTTTTGTCAAGTTGTGTAGTGAAAACTGGATTAGGAGGGCTAGTAGCATCACTAGGCCAAGTAAGGGTTGGAGATTTGTGAGAACTTGGGGATCAAACCAAATGTGGAAAAAGTGTTTGTAGGCCTGCCTCAAGGTGTGGAAGGAGTCTTGAGGATTGAACAATAACCTGGTTAACAAATCCTTCATATGCCCTTGGATGTGACTTTGGTTGGATGAAGTGGTGAAGTGGGTGAGTGGGCAGAGAAGAATGAACTTTTAGTTGCTTCCCTTGTGCCACTCTGCATCAATTTTGGTTCACTTCCACTATTTGCTAAAGTGTCAAGGATAGTCAAATTTTGATGGGGAAATTCATTATGTTTGACTATCTAGGGTCACAGGTGGAGGCATTGACAGAGTCTGTATAGATGGTGATAGAGTCTACATAGGCATTGACATAGTCTATGTAGGCACAAACAAAGAGAGCACATGTGCTAACAAGGATGGTGGATGTGCTAACAAGGATGGTGGATGTGCTGAAAGATGGATCGGAGGTGCTGACAGATTAAACCAAAGTGCTAGCAGTCAGATCGAAGGTGCTGATAGTCTAGGCAAAGGTGCTAATAGACAGAGCGTAGGCATTGATAGACAGAGCATAGGCACTGAGTGGATATGTAAATGTGTTGACTGGGTTGACTATTTGGTTGTCTGATTGTTTTGCAGAGGCACTAACAGATACAGTGAATGTGCTAATTGAGATAGTGGGTGGGCTAATAGGGATGGCTTAGGTGCTAAAAGACTAATTTTTTTGAATGATTTTGTGTTTTTGGTCAAAGATTCTCTTAGCAAGAGATTTAACAAACAATAAGACATAATGCCTATTTAAGTTTTTAGGAAATAAATGATGAATGGATTTTACTGGTATTTTCACAAAAAAGACACACCAAACACTTGTTCACAATCCCAAATTATTCAACTAGGAGTGACATACCTTTTGGATCTCACGAAATGGTCATGGGTCAATCTCAACTCAAAACAGAGAAGTGATTCCCATCCCCATTAATACCATAATTCTATAGCTTGGACAAATGGGGAATATATCATCATGTAACATTATATACCCCTTATCTTGGAGATGTCAAGTCTTGTCCAAAGTAGCCCCTATCTCAAGTATAACAGTACATGTGAGCTTCTTCGTCTCCTACAATAATGGTGCACCGCAAGTTATGGTGGCTGAAGGCCTTAACTAGGTTCAACAAGTTGCTAGGGGATGTCCCAATATACACTAGGTATAGGGGACAAATCTTTAGACAAGGGATTACCAAGCATCCAACCAAGAACATCACCACCCTGGTCTCAAAGACTTAGGGTCTTGAGGGTTTTGTTTAGACCGGATGGGGTCCCTATTGAAGTGAGTCTTTCAATTTTCACAGCGTTTATATACCCCACCAAAACACGGGGTTGAGCTCATCCCTTGGAGTGGGTGTATCTCCATGCAGGCCTCCTAGGGAGGAAGACACTACTCACTTTTGATCCCCAAGACCACATGAATCATGAGGGGAGAGCATACGTTAATGTAGTGTTCTGTTAAGGGATACACAAAAAGGTTTTTCAAAAGGATTTCTGATCACCAAGATCACCCAAAGGTGTGAGGGGAGAGCATATGTCCTAGTTTAAATCAAAACAAAGAAAACAAGTAAATTTTCACTACTTTACTTTAATGCAACTAAACTAGTGAAAAATAAATATTCTTTGACTGTGAGGCTGCATGAAAATGTTAGTAGTTTGGTAGCAAAGGCCTTGGTCAAGCATTTCAAGTTTCAATAAAGTCATCTTATTATCCCAAAATATGATGTGAATGAGGTTCAGACAAAAGCGCTAATACATTGAAGATACTGGAAAGTAGGAGATGTTAGAAACACAAAGCAAACCAAAAACTATAAGTTATACCTTTAAATATCCTCCATTCAAGCCTCCTTGATAAGGTGGAGGAAGTGCATGCACCCAATGCAAAATCCTAGATTTACCCAATATTAACCAATGTGGATTGTTCAATCTAATACGAGAATGGTGGAAGTAAGGATTTAGATGTAAATTAGTTGTGGAATTGGCTATAATTTTGGCTATAGATATGTGAATTTTTGAAGGATAAGGATGGTATCTCAAGCTTGTGTAGTGTTTTTAATGGCTCGTGGGAGGTTCTTATTTATATATTTTTGAGGATTTTTAGATCAATGGTGGAGGTTAAAAGGTGAGATCCAAGGGTGGACATTCCATAGTGAAACTGAGTGCTAGGATTCCATCAACAAAGATGAAGGGACCTCATTATATTGGGATTTTAAATTCAACCTTGGGAAGGCTTTGCATTTATGAAGATGGAGACATGTGAATGAATTAAATATTCATTTTAATGGGTGAGTGGGATGAGAAGTGACAAATGTGTGGATTTAGAAAGGTGAGGTGGAGACATGTGCGAGCTTTATTAATTAAATAATGTTTTTTCATAGATTAGGAAAGACAAGGTGGAGAAACATGTGACTCCCATTAATTAAATAATGCTAATTATTTAATCAATTGTGGGAAGATGGGATAATGATGGATTAGGCTAGTTTATTAAGTGATTAACTTAATTAATATGGCTGGTGGAAATTAGGAGATGGATTAATTAGCAGATCAAATTGATTAAGTAGAGGTTTACTTAATTAGTTTGGTCATAAGGCCTATGTAGGGTATGGTGGCCAATTAAATAAATTATATTTATTTAATTAGCCTAGGTTTAGTCATAAACTAGGTAGATTAATTAAATAAATGGATTTTATTTAATTAATTTAGGTGGGTGACAAGGGATGGGGTAATTAATTATACAGTGAGGGTAGTTTTTTTTTTTTTTGAAAAAAGTGGTAAAACCACTAAAATTATATTAATGAGTAAAAGAGAAATACAAAATGTCAGATTCAAGGAGGCATACTGATAGGAAAGAATTGACAAAGAAAACATCTGGTTGTAGCCCATTTTGACAATTATATAACAATATTGACTTAGAACACTAAGTCAATCCAGAAATAACATTCTGTGACTCAATCCTTAGCAGAAATCATACTAAGACAAAATAATATTTACACAGTAGCTGACAAAGTTGACTGAAAACAGAACAAAAACTTATTGCTTAGCACAAAAATAGGGGATTCCCTATTAATCTTCAACATCAATAACCTACAGAGCACGAGCCTTGACATCTAGTGGCTGAGGAGGAGGAGGTGGTGGAGGGGGAACATAATTCAGTAAGAAATGCAGAGCATTAAAAATTTCTGAAGCAGAATCTACCAATTGGTTCCCCAGTTCTCGTCTATGGCAGTGAATGGAATTTTGGAAAGATATAACACAATTACTTTGAAGGCCATGCATAAACACATTGAAGAGGTAGTGAAGCTCAGGACTACGGAATAGAAACCTGAGTGATAGCTCTTTCTACTGAATCCTCATAAATCTTAAATACTTCCTACACTGAATTTGGATTAAGAAAACCAAGAAGGGGTCGTTCCCAATTTTGGATAGGCCAACGAATTCTGTTGTTTCATTGGACAGAGCCCATACTGAAGTTTGATAACTTGGGAGCTAAAAGTTACAAATAAAAGATATAACTGAAATGGGAGCAAAACTTACAACATATATAAAAAAATACATCAAATAAATGAAATCAAACTTGCCAGTTTCCCTTGTGTGAAAACTGTAACCCTGCACCCAAGAAATACATCAAAGTACTACACATCAAACAGGAGTATATTTCAAAGTCCTTAAACATCGTCATCTTGTCAGCACAGAATGTACCACTAGAAAAAGGCTGAAAGTAGCTTATGATGATCAAAGAATGTCACTAAAAATTGCAACAAAAGTTAGCCAAGTTAAACCTTTTTGTCCTTATCCAAGATAAAACTAACTCTGGGGATCAATAGAAAGGAGATGGAGTCCCATTCAATAGAAGAGTCGTTAATGCTAAAAGAAAAATTGGCCAAAAAATATGCTAATTGATTACCTTCTCGGTATGTATGAACTATTTGAAAAGATTGGAAATGTTCTAGTATTTCCCTTCCATACTTTAAAATATAATCTATTTTCCATCTTGGAGAAGAGTTATTAGAAAAAGCTCTTACAATATTCAATGAATCCCCTTCCACTATGAGATTTGTAATGCCACATTTCAAGGCTAGGTTTAAACTAGCTATTAAAGCCAAAGCCTTTGCCTCATTATTTGTTATTACACCAAGCTTAATTGACAAAGCTCTAAGAACTATACCATTATGATTTCTTAGAACACAACCAGCACTAGAACTTCTAGGATTACCTCTGCTCGCACCGTCAAAGTTAAGTTTTATAAAATATTCAGGCAGAGGAATCTATTTGATAGAAGATCTATCAATCTTGACTTCGGAATTAAAGCAGTATGATTAGGCAACCTTAAATACTTCAAACTTTTTAATACAAAATCATCCCAGGTTGTAAAGATTAGAGAACCCTCCTTTTTTGAGAATAGTGAGGCTAAGACTACTTCTAAAATTAATTTTTCAACTTTTCCTATAACTATATTAAGAGGATTGCTTACTTTTTTAAAATTCTACTATTCCTTTCTAGCCACAATGACCAAATAACAATACTTGGCGAAACTAGCCATAAAGCAAAAAAAGTGGACTTTGAAACTAGCAAAGGCCAACTTTGAAAAACTTGAAGAAGAGAAAAAGGAAGAGGACCCTTCCAACTCAATTTTGAAAGAAGCCAATGCCAAACTTCTGAGGAAAAGTTACAATTTAGCAAAAGATGATCTACTGATTCCTCCACCTCGTGACAGAAAGGACATAAGAAAGAGTTTGTAATCCCAAGCTTAGCTAACCTATCACTAGTAAGGATTCGATAATTCAGTGCTAACTAGGTAAATGCTCCTACTTTAGGTAGGCAAGGGTCACTCTAGCAGAGCTTATAAGGCCAATTAATAGTTGAATTAGAACCCTTACTAATGATACTTAGATATCCTTGTTTAACCATGTAATGACCAGATTTTGAGGGAGCCCAAATTAACTTATCCTTTTCCCCTGAAGTAAAAATTCTTCTATTCTGCAAAATATTCCTAAGCAAAATCTTCTGCTCTTGGGGAATAAAAAAATCATCAAAGTTTTTCCATTTGACCTTATTAACTTCCGAATTAGAATCTGATTCAAAATAATCTTTACTTGTAATATTTATTTAATTAATTATGGGAAATGGTTCAGTGAGAGTAATTAATTAAATTTAAATTATTTAATTAATTACAAGAGAGGGGATAAGTTAGCATGACAGGAGATGCAGGAAAATGATTGTATAGGGTTTGTCATTTTTTTAAGTGTCTACACCTATTGCCAACATTTTGTCTAGTTCCACATATAACTTCTTCTTCATATTAGGATGCCTATATGGTCTTTTCTTTATAGGTTTGACTCCTTCCCTCAATTGAATTTTCATTATTCATGTTTCCTCCTTAATTCCTTTCATATATGTGAATGTTTTGGGAAATAGATCTTCAAATTCAAATAAGATCTCCACAATTTGTGCTCCTACCCTACCATCCCAATAGTCTCCAATTTTTGCTAACTTGGGTTCTCCTTTTGCTACATTTTCCTCTCTTAGTTTTATGGGTTGCTTATAATATTTTTCTTTGGACTAGTTCTCTTTTCTCTTCTTGTACTTCTATTTCTAGGTTCTCTATATCTTCATTGTCCCCTTGAGTAGTTTTCTAACATGCATGTGTAGTGGGGTTTGTTTCTGTGTTCATCCACTCAATAGATTTCAATATCCCTTCACTCGATGGTGGTGGGGAATTTGTTTGAGGTACTTGTTCTTCTCTTGCTTCATTAGGTTTAAATATTATTTCCTTGATTTTAAGCAATGTGGTATGAACGTGATCATCTTCATCCCAAAAAGAAAATGTATGATACAAATCTTCTTTTAATACATCCCAATGTCTAGTTTCTACCCTTCATTCCGAGTTGATGTACTACGTTTGTACTACTAGTGTGAGTGTCCAGTAGAATAATTGTATGTATAGTGTTTCATTGTATTCATTTCAAGCCTTCAAATTTGAAATGCAAGTTTTTATGTGTTCTTTTGAATAGATACTTCCATCATATTTAGGGATTTTAGCATACTCACCTTCATCTTCTATATATCTTGTTTGAATTAAGATCCTAAAGACTGGCTAGTGCTAGATGTTATGCTTATGGGTGTCCCACCAACTGGTAGCATTCCATATTACCATATGTTTAATTCTTCATGTCTTATTTCTTCTTTATCAAAAGTTTGTTCTATTTGTGCTAGGTATGCAATTAGATCCCCAATTCCTAAGTATTTAGGTAGCTTGATATGTGATATTCCCCTTGAAATGTGGTTTATTTAACATAACATTTGGATTTCATTTTCTATGTATAGGTCTTGTTCTTAGCTTGTTTCTTTTGATGTAATTTCATTATTTGCGCAGTAAAATGCGGTGAATTTAGTTCTATTAGTCTAACCATGCATACTCTCCTAGGTCCCCTGATTCTGTGAGTGTATGTTTATGGTTCTTCTTGCAACAAGGGCCTTAGGACATCCTCACTATCCATGCTATAATGGTTAGTTTTAGTTTCTATCTCTCCTTCAAAGTTAGGTCCTTCTATGTTGTCATTTCTAGGGAGTTTAGAGAATGAATAGAGGTTTTCGTTATCCTTATCATTGTATTCCTCTAGATTGATCTCTTATGTATATGGCTCATCATAGTTTTGTCCTAAAGGTATGTGAATGATCTTCTCATCATCCAAAAATCATATTTCTTCCTTCCTAGAGTCCACAACCCCATTTGCATCTACAAACCATCATATCCCTAGTAGTACATTAAAGAGTTAAAGGTTCCTTTCATTGCTACTATCTCAATGTCCATAATTCTTTTTAATCACATGACACTAACTTCTACATTCCTCCATGTTCCTAGTGTTTTCATTCTAGATCCATCCACAAGACTGATGTTATATGGTGTTTCTTGTAGTTTAGGCCTTCCCAACTATTCCCATACCCTTTTTCAGATCATGTTGATATCTGCACCTAAATCAACCATTACATTTTTTAATCTTTTGTGGTTAATATTAACTATAATCATTATAGAGATTTTCTTCCATAATCTCTCGGTTCTCCTTATCCTCCTTATTTGTGGTGGTTGGGTCCTTTACTTGTTCTAATATTTGTTGAATTGTTTTTTTTTTTCTAAGAGATAATTTTGTTTATTCATTTCTGTGAGTTATTTTAGTATTCTTTCTTCTTGTTCAGTAAAGAAGTTATTTAACTCTTTCTCTTTTTGTTGTTCCTATTTGAGTGTTTTCTTAGTTTGTTCTACAATTTGATCATGTTGTACTTTGTTAGGGAAGGAGTGTTCTTCATCTTCCTCACTTTCTTCATCACTTGTGTTAATGTCTTGTGACTACCACTGCTTCATTTTCCTTTCTTTGTTTTGGCTTTTGTTCATATGTTTTTGAGTATTAATCATCTTCTAATGAACTATTGGTAGTGATCTTTGATTCATAGATTTCTACTTTTTGGCATCTTCACGTTGTTTGCAGTGGGTTTTTAGGTACTCTCCTCATAAGTCTTGCTCCTTTGAAACCATAAAGTTTATTGCTCTTAGATTGTGGTGAGGTATTTTTGTAATATTTTTGAGCCTTATCACAGTTAAATATGTCATGGTCAATGCTACTATAGAACGTGCATTGTGTTTTTCTTTTCTCACCAGCACTCATTAGAAAAGTGACCTGGTTTATCGCATTTGAAGTATGTTGCATCATCTCTCCTTCTTCTTCCTTTACCGTGGCCTCTTCCTCCTCTGTAACCATTATACTAGCCTCTTTCCTCATTGTTATATTTATTCATGTAAGGTGTGGAGTTAGGATCTGTGTTCTGTAAAGTATTGATATTTATTTGATTGGCCCAGTTGGGATGTTTATAGCCATCATCTTGCATGTACAAGGGTCTTTCTTCTAGTCCTTTCACATATGCCATGTTTTCATTATCTGTTCTATTTTTGTGGTGTGCATTACACAGGTTCATGATCATCTTCCTCTCTTAACCTAAAGCATTGCGATGGACAATCTTATGTTTCATGGTTATCCCACTTGCTACACACTCTGCAATTTAGACCGTATTATTTATTTTTAGTAATGTTTTGATGTCTATTTTCATTTTGGCAGCCTTTCTCTCTCCTTTTAACATGAGGCATTCATTTCATAGATGCTCTTATTTTATATAGTATGATCATCATATATTATCTCTTTGTTTTTGTGGGATCTATTCTTTTCTTTCCAAAATATCTTATTTTAGTTTTAGTTGTTCTAACTTTCAAGCTTCAACTTTTCCATCTCGGGGTTTTCTTTGGTCCTGTCCTATTTGCTCTAGGTTTGTGATTCTATGCAAAATGCCATAGTTACTGCTTCTAAGTATGTCTCAAAAACCTTTCCATCTAGAAAAGTTCAAATGTTAGGACTTAAGCTAGATTAGAACCATTCATTCCTTTGTTTCTCTATTAGTGGTTCTTCTAGCCTATAGGGGATTTCTTTAAACCTTTTATCAAATTCCTTAATGGATTCTCCTTCTCTCATGACCATATCTCTCATCTTACTCACTCCTTCTGTAGGGATTTCTAGGGACTCAAAATTACCTAGAAATTATTGCTTAACCTCATCCCATTCTTTAATGTGGTTAGGGCATGTATTTCTATACCATTTTAATGCATCATTTATTAAGGTTCCCACAAAATCAAAAAGATTAATCTGGTCTCTTGTTATATTTTTCTTGTTGTAGATTGATTCCAAAACAAAGATATACTCCACAAATTTTGTTGTGTCCTTTCCAAATATAGGCAGCTTGATAGGTAAATCCATTTTTGATTTCTTTTGTTTTTTTTGGAACATCTACTTTCTTATGGTATGTTAATTTATTATCTTTCTTCTTAGGTTTTGTTCTCTGTATTAG
Organism: Cunninghamia lanceolata; assembly: GCA_027924645.1. Taxonomy (NCBI): domain Eukaryota; kingdom Viridiplantae; phylum Streptophyta; class Pinopsida; order Cupressales; family Cupressaceae; genus Cunninghamia; species Cunninghamia lanceolata. Next base: position 9,950,001 of record BSBN01000306.1, on the reverse strand, counting down.
AGTTTTATTTTCTCTTCCCTTGTCACTTTGTAACTTAATGTCAAAATAATCTTTCCACAATATTTCTTTGCAATCCTTTCTAATATGTTCTTCAACCTCTTTCTATTTGTCTATTTAATTTGTGTCCTCTTCTAACGAAATTCTCCTTGTCTTATATAGCACATGGAGTGACTCTTGGTCTAGGAGTTGTATCTCTTCAAGGTGCGTCTTGATTTTAGGAGATGATTTTTTGTTTGTTAGTGGCATCTCATCATTTATTAGTGTCAATTCATTTAATTGTCTTATACTCTCAAAACTAATGTTATCATATATCGCATCATCTCTTCTTTCTCTAACCTTCATCACACTCTGATTTATCATGTGGTCTAGGTAGTCCACATCCAAGTTCAAGGGCTGGGGGTTTCTTATACGATTTAATAATTCTTCCAATTGTTTATCAACTCTAATTTGGATATTAGTAAAATTAGGTTGAAACTTTAGGGTTATGCCTATTTGCGGTAGGTTTAGGGTTTGATTATATGCTTCCCTCCATATCCTTCTTGATTGGTCATAGGCATCAATACTTTCTCCTAGGATTTTGAGAAGTTCTATAGCCTTGTTAATATGCATTGTTAGTGGTTTAGGATTGTTTATATCCCTCTGTATCAAATTTGTGATAGCCCCTATAGCACGCTCATCTATTCTTTCTTCTTCTCCTATGTTATTCTCCTTGGAAGCACCCACATTGGTGTGCTCAATAGCACCCTCAATGGCATGCTCATTCCTTTCCTCCTTTTCCTCTACAACATTCCTCATGCTTTCCCTTCCTAAATTTTCTACATTCTCCATCCTTTTGCAGTATCTTTTTTGTCATTCCTGAGACTATTTTTATCTTTCTTCTCTACTCATTTCCCTTAACTTCTTATCATCCTTTTTCCCCATGGGTGTTTTAGATATGGTGTAAATCATTAATCCTTATGTATCCCATGGTCATCTTAACTTGAAGAGTTACATCTTTTCAAGGATCTTTTCAGACCCTCCCCTTACCTTTTGTCATCCACATATGTGTCTGCTCCTCTCTCACAAGGGTATGTCCCAAGAGGAATCACCGCAGATCATAATTTTTTTTTGTTATATTCCTTTTTATTCTTTTGTTTCTCCTTTTTTTGTTTTGCACTTTCCTTCTACTATTTCATCCTATTCTTCCATATTTTGTCAAGGGTCTTGAAAACAAAACCTAATTTTGACAAGAAAATGGAGAGGACTCAGTATAGAGATTTGAGCCTCAGTGAAACCTTTGTAGTTACTTTATACCCTAGACAATATACTAAGAGAATCATAAAGAACAAGGAATTACAGAATGTGGTAAGAATAGATCATTCATAGATATCAAACACATTCATACACATTTAGACATTAGGCCCAATCCTTATATCTCCACTATATATTCACAAAAATCTGATGTACAAATAGGCAGGTCTGAGTCTCTGCTCTATACATTTCCTCTTATATATTCACACTTACATCTCTCTTACATCTTACATATTGTCTATTACATATCTATATGTTACATTAGGGATGTGTCCCTTACAAAATGCCACTATCTATGTCAACCTTGTCCTCTGCATTCTCCTTACAGTGAGTTGTAGTAGGATTTGTTGTGTACCCTACTATTGTTCACCCATACCAACAATGTTGCTCCTTGGTACACTTTCCCTATGTTTGGGATTGGAGGTGTTGGCATATTTTTCCCACTTAGGCAAAATAGTAACCAAAGGTTTCTTGGAGGTGTTATATGGTTTTAGGTGTCTAAGTATCTTGTTTTTAGAGTTTAAAAGTCTTAAACAGTCTTTAGGGGTGTTAATGCTTTTCTTCCCTAAGTTGTATTCTCAAAGGTTTCAACTCCTAACTCAGTCTTTAGGGATTTATTTAGAGTTAGGAGTGAAATAGGTTATGGCTTAGGGAATCAAGGTAGCAAAAGGAGTTAGTCTCATATAAAAATAAAAGCATGTTTTATTTGAGTAGAAGGGAAAAATTAACATTTTCCCACATTGAAAAGGCCTTTTGAAACCTTAAGCATTCAAAAGTATCCTTATTTTGTCAAAAACCCATGTACACATGCTAGGAGGGAAAATCTCTTTTCAAGTTTTAGTTGAGTTTAGAAGTTAAACTCAGAGTTTCCATGGGAGTTAGGTTTTGTATTTCGGTGTAGGTCTAGGTTTCACCTTTTAATTTGGTCTTAGGGTTTGTTATCTTAACTTAGTAGGTGTCCTGGTGCATAAAGGAGATCTGCCAGGTGTTGGAATCCTTGGCAGTCATGTAGAAGGAAGATTGTGAGATTCAAGGCAATGTGTACAACCATCAAATCCCAAGTATTTTTAGGTATGAGAATACTTAGAAGGCTTGATCACTTTTAAAGAAATGTTGATTTCTTTTTAATCTTATAATCCATAATAAGATTAATAGGCTCTTGGGTATCCTTAGTAATAAAGAAGGCAACAATGCATAGTGTTTTAACTCGTACACAAACCCTATGGTGCTTTGCAAATGGTGAGAAACATGTGATCGATTCCAAAGGAGTAGTATTAAATGTCTATGAACATTTTAAACCTCTATGGTTAGTTTAAACCTTTGTGAGAATTATAAAGTTCTATGGAGCAGTACTAAACCTCTGTGGAATAGTATTAACTTCTATGAGTAGTGAGATACCCAATTCAGACAATGGTAAAAGACTAAACAGTTAGCATTTTTGTTTTTGATAGACCATGTTCTTTTATCATATCTCAATGATAACAAATGACAAGAAACTTAGTCAAACAATAAAGGGATAGTCATGAGAAGTAGTCATATCTAAGGAAACAACTATGATAAAAGTAACACCATAAGTAACTGAGGGTTTCAACCATAGAGATAGTCACCATGGAGACTTGCATAGTGATAAGAAGATAAGGAGATCTACAAATGCATGTAGACAACACAGGTTTTGTCTTTAATCAATTTAGGAAGAACTTGAAGACTATCAGGTCTTGAAGCTTGTCTTGAAGACTTATGAAGGTTCAACAAGTAGTGAGAAGATCTATGTTCTTTTTTCAAAACAAAGTTTGAGAAGCTAGTGGAAGAACATTGACCTTGTGTCTTCATTCTTCAGGGTTCCCATCATTCTCAAGAAATAAACAATGAGGACTTTACACTTATCATAGAGGTCTGCCAAAGGAGATTGGCACTAAGGGGAGTGTCTTGAATGTTTCTATCTCCAATACCTACTGTCCATTCAGAGGCATGGTTTCAAAAGAATACCCCTATCATTGTCTAAAGTTTAAAGACTATAGAAATTCAAGGAAAGCAACTAGAAGATTTTAAGTTGGAATCCCTATAGACTCTATATAACTTCTCATAGGATCTTCAAATACATGAGGTTCATTGGTAGCAAGGGAAAGGAGATCAAGATTGTCATTGCATTCTATAAACTTGTTTGACAATATACATAACCATGGAGAATTTGTAAACACCTAAGGGTTAGAACATGCATAAGAGTCCTAATGAAATCCTTGAGAAGTATAACAAACCTAGCAATGAAAGTGATGAGGATTTGGATTTCAAGACATAGATGAAGAAGGTTATTGTGAAGATGAAAAGGGATAGTGGCCTATAGATAGTATAGAGAGTGGCAGTGTGAAGACAACAAGAAAACATTTACAACATGCCACTATCATGCTAATGTTGAATAGAGATAGTGATACAATATGGAAATGTAGTTTGATATATCTAGGATAATGAGCAGTGTTAAGCCTCCATAAGGGTGATATCCTCTTGTTAATCTATGTGCATATAACTAAGAATTAGAAGACCTAAATCCTTAGAAGCTCATGTTAAGACCTTGAGAGTATCTCCTACATCCTCAAGTACTTGCATGAGAAAGAGAGATTAGAGATAGGTTTGTAACACCCACAAGGAACCCTTTCAGGCCTGACAAATGTATAAGAGAAATAGTGAACTTCACATATGAATACACAGGTACAGTGGATGATGTAACTATCAAGGGGTAAATAAAGGAAGTGGACAAGGTATAAAGGCCATTGAAAATGAAGAGTAGTGTTACTCATGTCAAAAGTAGTAGTCAAAAGATGACACAATTCCATTACAATAAGCAATGAGGAATCACAAGCATATTCTAGTGCATTAAAAGGTGAAAATGGGGGTTAGGGCTAGGGTATATAGTGAAATCTTCTGTTCAAGTGCCAAGTTAGGGGTATGGGGTGGTATATCATGATTAGAAATTCATTCAAATAGAAGGAACTTTAGTAATATATTGTCACTCCTACCCTTACCATGACAATTGAACACATTCATCTTTAGGAGGTTACCAACATAGCTCAATGTGTCCTAAACAAAGTTTAAACCTGCTTACACAATACAAAGATATAGTAGCAAATGTTAATGTTTTTAGTTTATGCTTGCCAACAGGACCCTAAAACTTCTCCATCACCCATTTAGGGCATTTGAAATTGTCAAGCACATCTACTATTCATAAGGTAAGCATTAATGAGCTAGTGAAGGAAATTTGAAGGATCTTTAGAGCATTGAAGGAAGAAGTTGGATAGTTGAGTGGTCCTTAAAGTCTTCAAGAACACTTTACAAGAATATAGGGTTGTGGAGAGCAGATCTAGGAGTAATTTTATGACAAAGATAGCAGCTAGAGCATTTGAAGGAAGCTGAAGAAGTCAAGCAACTAATTTTTGAAGACCAAGTCAAATTTGAAGTCACTTGGGCATACAAAGTAGGTTAGCTTACTTTTACGCTTTCTATATTAGTTTTTTCTAGTTCCCATATTCTATCCAATGTTTGGGATGAGATATAGGACTCTTAGGATTTACTTTTCAGTGATTTCTTTCATGTTTTGGAGCTCTAGAAGACAAGAAACAAAGCATTGTAACTCAGGTTTTTAAAGTCCAACGCTGAAAAATACTCATTGTAACACATTTTCAAGCAAAGGATATAGCTTTTCAAACTTATATTGATGTAAAAATCCTTTTCATTCAATAAAATTACTAAATTTGCCTTCTCTATTTGTTGTTTATGGTGTATGTGGTTCAAAATGATGTATGTTTAGTTGTGTTTTAATTAAAAAACCTTCAACATGTGCAAACATAAAAAAAACACAGGCATTGTGAATATGTTATCTAGTATGTTGTGAGCTATGAAACATCCATGTAGTTGTTTAAAGTTTTGAAACTCATATTTTTCCTTCTAAAACAATAGAATATAGGTCTCCTCCTTGCAATAAATAATCAACATAGGGCATAGAACTCAGAGTTGTGCAAAAAACCAGTATTTTTATTGAAGAAATGTGTGTCAAATAGGCAAAATAAGTTATTATTGTTGCAAATATGTCCCTAATCGGTGTTGTTATTGATGTCAGCATATCCTTGTTGTCATTGGTGTCAACTATATCTCATTCTAGAAGACTTGTATGCTGAGGATATTGAGAAAATTAGCCTCTCTGGAAGAATCAAGTGAGTTACATATCTCTCTGTAAGAGATAGTGAAGATAGTGTCGTTTAGGGAAGTAGTTTCCTCTGCATTTCCAATGAGATGAAGATCAGAGTCTGTAGACCAAAGGGTATTGTAAAGGATTGTCTAAAGTTGCTCCAACTATGATTTGAGGGATCCACATGAAGAATTTGTGAAGATATGGCCACTTGAGTAGAACCAGGTTTTGTAGTTGTTCAGAGGTGACAGAGTGATAGAAATCTGGTCCGGATTGATCTGCATTAGAATATTATGATCTGCAAATCAAAAGATGTGTTTTGGGATGTCAGTGTGTGTCCCCAACTCAAGTGGTTCATGGTTTGGAGGTTTGTAAGCAATCTTTCTAGTGTGATAGTCATGACAGTTGGTGTTCTCAAGTTCTTGGATGAAGGTGCAAGTGTTTCTAGTGATTCGAGGTGGTGTAGTTGTTCTTGTTGATTTCATTGTGCTTGTGGTGGTCTCTAGATCAAGTTCCTATTGTGTTGGTGGTCCGCATTAAGATTTGAGATGGTGATTGAAGATTTCTCTTTGGATGTTGTTGTTCTTTCCAGTCTTGGCCGACCGGATGCTTTGTGCATGTTGTGGATGATCTAAGAGAGATTCTATGAAGTGCAGCATGTTGTTCGAGGAAGATTTGGGTCCCAACTATGTTTGGCCAACAGCATCATGATTCACATTAATTTTGATGTTTATAGTGTTGACCTTGATGTTTATTCCAAGGTTGATGAAGCATATAAATATGTGTGGTTTAGTTGTGGAAATGCATCCTTGTGCGAAAATAACAAGATCCTAAGAAAGGAGAAAAGGTAGAGTAGAGAAGAGGAAGAGCATAAGAGGAATAGTAGTAAAGGATGAGGAGATAGAAATAAATTTTTGGGGGTAGACTAGAAGTGTAGTGCGCTTAAATGGAACTGACCTTGGCATGAAGAAGGTGTTGTTTTCTAGTTCAATCTCTCTGTGATAAACATATAAATATTTCTGTAGACAGTGAGCCTCTTGGAGCAGTGAACTCTAGGCAGTGCGCCCTGAAGCATGTGCCTTCCCCATTTTCTATTATTTTAATAGAGAATAAATCTTGTGGGTTAACCACCACCGTGGTTTTTTCCTTAATCGAGTTTCCACATAAAAATCATGGTGTTATGTGTGTTGATTTTGTTTCTACTCATGTGTTGTTGATTCATGTTGTTAAGGGAAATTATGCAAGAATATCAATGATATCAATAATACCCATAACTCAATGAAATATAGAAATAAAGAAGATCTAAAATAATGAACAATACCTCAACAAACCTCTTTACCTCATGGCTTCCATTGGTGGCCTATCACAAATAATCTTGTGTAGATGAGTATGCCCTCAGAAGATGCACTTTCTTGCTATTCCAAGATGTCAAGTGGGAATGGCCATGATAGTTGATTACAATGAAGATGAGCTTCACAACAATGGTAATGGTGATATTGTAAGAAGTTGATTGCAAGCAAATGGAATTCCTGCAGAGTAACAATAATGAAAGCTTGGATGATTGAAATAGAAGAAGAGGGTTCAATTTATAGACTCATGAGAGAAGAGATCAATGGTATAGAAAAAATGAGAAGATCAACAGTTGAGAAAGAATGAGAGAATGTGTGCAAATAGAAAGAAGAAAAGTGTCACACAAAAGCTATTTTGAGTTAATTGTTTTTCTATTTATTGAAGATAAGATATGCTGTCATAAAATAGAAATCTTTTTTCTATTTTAGGAGTTTTTGATAAAAACAAGATAGAATCAATCAATTAACTCATTACTTGCTTTTACATGATTTGAGAGGAATTAAATAATAAATTATTTAATTTTGTGTGTATGAAGAAGAAGATTTGGAAGATTTTTGAAGAATTAGAAGATAAGAAAGTAAATTAAATAAATAAATTTATTTAATTGTTTGTGCATGACTTGGAAGAATAAAATAAAATATTTGATTATATTTTATTTTTAGCGAATGAGATGATTTAAATAAATTTGGAGGAAGAAGAATTGACTTAATTAAATAATTAAGAATTATTTAATTGTTTGGAAGAATTAAATTAAATAAAGGATTTTATTTAATTTTGACTTTAGAAGAGGTAATTAAATATTTTGATATTTAATTAACTTAGAGGAATATGGATTGAATAAATAAATTATTTTATTTATTGATTGATTGAAGAATTAGAATGAAATAAATATTAGGAACATTTATTTAGATAGATTCATGTCATTTTTAGACATATACACATGCTTTCATGGTTATATCATTCATCTGTTATTAAGTGGTAAAGAAGTTTAATTACAACAAAGGATAAAAGTTTTGGTGACAATTGATTCACCCCCCCTCTCAGTTGTCTGCCCTTATTTCAACAATTGGTATTAGAGCCAGTTCCTCTAAAAGAAGCTTGATCACTTGAGGAGATCCAGGATGTCGACTTACAAGAAGAATAGTCAGAGATTTGATGGAACAAATTACTCTCTTTGGAAGAGTTGCATGGAGTGCCATTTGTAATGCATGGGTGATGCCTATTGGTTGATAACAAAGGATAAGTATGAACCCCCGGTGAAAGGTCCTTCTACTCTAGATGAACTCAAAGATGTTGAAAACAACATTCGAGCTAAGGAATCTTTGTTGAGTGCCCTGACTGAGACAGAAATGACAAATATCATAGAATTGAAAACTGCTCATGAAATCTGGAAGGACTTAGAAACTCTATATGAAGGTGATGAACATGTCAAATGTGCTAAGTTGCAGAGTCTGAAGGGTAGATATGAAAATTTGAGGATGTGTGAAGATGAAAACATTACTTCCTACATACATAAGGTGAATGAACTTGTGTGTGGTAACTAGTGTGCTGGTGGAAAACTGGAAGAATCAGAGATTGTTGGCAAAGTGCTTAGATCCTTACCTGCTTCATATAAACATAGAATTGTTGCTATTGAGGAGATCAGGACTGTGACAATTGTTACAAGAGATCAGTTGGTTGGCAAGCTTTCAGCATTTGAAATGAGTGAGTTTGGTGATTCTCTTCCTAAATCTAAATCTGCATTAAAGACTAGTGTTTATGGAAAGCAAAGATTTAATCCAGATGAAAGCTCTTCAAGAAGACTAACCATATTTGAGAAGGCAAGGAAGGAACTTGAAGAAGATGAATCAAAATTTGAAGAACTTGAAGCCTTGTTTGCCAAAAGATTACCAAGAGGATCTGGTAAGTATGAAGGAAAATTGCTCTTCAAATGTTTTTCTTGCAATAAGATTGGTCATTTTGCTTCAAGATGTCTAGAGAGGGTTTCAAAGCCAAACCCTAACAGACCTAGAGTTCAGAAGAAATGTGACTATGTCCAAGAAGTTGCTAAAGAAGGAGTCACTAATGATGAATCTGATAAGGGAAGTACCTCAGGAAATGAATGGGTGTTCATTGCCATCAAAGAAGAAGATCCAGTGCCTATTGAATCTGAATGTGGAAAGAGCCTTGGCTGCTCAGGTTGAAGAAAAGGATGAATGAGTAATTGATAGTGGATGCTCTCATCATATGACAAGTGATAAGAGTAAGTTTGTAAGTATGGAAATGTATGAAGGTGGAATTATGAAGTTTGGAGACAATTCAGCTGGTAAAATCTATGGCAGAGGATCCATCTCTCTTGATGGTAAAAATAACACTAATAATGTTTTGTATGTAGAACGATTGAAGCATAATCTTCTTAGTGTTGGACAGTTGGTTGATAAGGGATATGATCTCTAATTGAAGGATGGAAAATGCAGAATTTTGGAAAGCTCTGGAACTGAGATTGCATCCGGTACTCAGACTAGAGGTAACATCTTTCATTTAAGTGGTACTGGTAAAAGTTGTTTGATTTCTTAAATTGATCAAAGTTGGCAATGGCATAGGAGAATGTGTCATGTAAACTTTGACAACATTATCAAGATAAGTACTACTAAGGCTGTGAGAGATCTTCCAAAGCTTGTGAAACCTGCTAATAGCATGTGTAAGGAATATTAGTTGGGCAAACAGAGAAGAACTACAATCAAGAGTAAAGAAAAATCTTCAAGTGGATTGTTGGAACTTGTGCACACTGATTTGTGTGGTCCTGCTAGGGTTAGGAGTTTGAAAGGAGACAAATACTCTATGTTGCTGATTGATGATGACTCCTAGATGATGTGGGTCACTTTCTTGAGAGAGAAATCAGAGACTCTTGACAAATTCAAAGTATTTAAGGGTAGGGTGGAAAATGAGATTGGCGTGAAGATAAAGTGCCTAAGATCTGACAAAGGTGGAGAGTTTACCTCTGGTGAGTTTAATGCATTTTGTGAAAAGCATGGAATAAGAAGACAATTGTCTACTCCTAGGACTCCTCAGCAGAATGGAGTTGTGGAAAAGAAGAACTGGACTATTCAAGAGGCTGCTAGAACCATGATGATGGAATGAAATGTTCCACATGTCTATTAGAGAGAGGCTATGAGTACTGCTATCTACACTCTTAACCAGGTGCAGATCAAAGGTAATTCTGGTAAAACACCTTATGAACTATGGTTTGGTAATGCTCCTTTTGTGAAATATTTCAAAGTTTTTGGTAGTAAATGCTATATCAAAAGAGATGAAGATCTAGGCAAGTTTGATGCAAGATGTGATGAAGGAATATTTCTGGGTTATTCTAATCAAAGCAAGGCATACTGGTGCTTTAACAAGAGATTTAAAAAGATGGTTGAAAGTGTTAATGTCAAGGTTGATGAAAGCAAGGAGACCTTCAAGGTTTTGTGGATATGAATCAGATGATCAAAATAAAAGTCCAAATGAAGAAAAGCAAGTTTAGTTTACTTTAGAGATTCTAGTGACTTAAGAAGTTAATGTAGATAAAGAGGAACAAGTTCAAGAATCAGAAGTTGAAGAAAATCCCAAAACATCTAGGTATGTAAGATTTAATCATTCTAAAAATTAGATCACAGGAGATAAAACTAAATGTGTTCAAAGTAGAAGAAGAATTGCTGAAGAACAAGAGGAGTATTGTCTGATTTCAAAGATTGAACCAAAATCAGTAAATGAAGCTTGTAATGATGAAAGTTGGGTAAAAGCAATGGAAGAAGAATTAATATAGATTGAAAAGAATCATACTTGGGATCTTGTTCCTAGACTTGAAAACAAAAATGTAATTGGAACTAAATGGGTCTTCCAGAATAGATTGAATGAAGATGGTGAAGTTGTGAGAAACAAAGCAAGAATCATGTGCAAAGGTTACTCTTAGGTAGAGGGAATTGATTTTGAAGAAACTTTTTCTCTGGTGGCAAGAATTGAAGTAGTCAGATTATTTCTTGCCTTTGCTACTTACAAAGATTTTAAAGTTTACCAGATGGATGTCAAGTCAACATTCCTGAATGGAGAATTCAAAGAAGAGGTCTACATTGAGCAACTGGAAGGATTCCAGTTGTCTTATCAAGAAGATAAGGTCTACATATTGAAGAAAGCACTGTATGGACTTAAACAAGCCCCAAGAGCTTGGTATGCAAGATTAGATAAGTATCTGCTAAAGTTAAGCTTTAGCAAAGGCACTGCTGACAGTAATCTTTATTTCAAAGTTGATCATGAACACATCTTAATTGTTGAGGTATTTGTTGATGACATAATCTTTGGTGGAAATGAGAGTGTGTAAAAATTTTGTTGATTAGATGCAAAGTGAATTTGAGATGTCCATGCTTGGTGAAATGAACTTCTTATTAGGTCTGCAAATCATTCAATCATAAAAAAGCATCTTCATATCTTAGTCTAAGTATGTGAAAGAGTTGTTGAAAAAGTCTGGAATGGAGGATTCAAAACCAGTGAGTATTCCTATGGTAACCAGATGCAAGTTGAGTAAAGATAATGATTCCCCTAAGGTAGACCAGAAAAGGTATAGATCAATGATTGGAGGACTACTTTATCTGACTCATACCAGAACTGATATTATGAATGCAGTTGGCCTTGTTGCTAGATTTCAAGTTGATCCTAGAGAATCTCATGTTGTGGTAATTAAAAGAATTTTTAGATATCTGAAGGGAACATCTGATCATGGCTTCTGGTATCCTAAGGGTGATGATTTAACTCTTCATGCATATACAGATGCTGATTGGGTAGGAGATGTCGATGACAGGAAGAGTACTAGTGGAGGTGCAATTTTCTTGGTAAAGAGATTGGTTTCTTGGTTGAGAAAAAAATAGAAGGCAATATCTCTATCTACTGCAGAGGTAGATTACATAGTAGTAGCAAGTAATTGTACTCAAGTTTTATGGATGAAGCAAATGTTGGAGGATATCAGAGTTGTGTTTGAAGAACCTATTACAATCTTCTGTGATAATTCAAGTGCAATAAACATTTCAAAGATTCTAGTGTTGCATTCAAAGACAAAGCATATATCCATCAAGTTTTACTTTTTGAGAAAGAAGGTAAATGAGAATGAAGTCAGATTGGACTTTGTCTCTTCAAAGGATCAGATTGCGGTTATCTTTACTAAGCCTCTACCTAGGGATACTTTTGAGTATCTCAGAGGGAAACTAGGGGTCTTTACCCCTCCTGTTCAAAACTAAGGTGCACTAATGTACATCGATCCAATGGAACTCAAGGTCATATCTTGTGGTCCAGATTGGAGTCAAGGGAATTCTACTCAGGGGGAGTAGTCAGTATGTTCTGAGTTTAGTTTGAGTTTGTCTAAGAAACAAAAGGGGTTAGAGATGATTGCAAATATGTACCCTTTTCCATTGATGTCAAAGGAGGAGAGAAGTCATGTGAAAAACATGGAAGTGAGTAGTTGTTGATGAAAGGGGGAGCAGTAAAGAAAATGGTTGTAGGTGTGATAAGAGAAAGGGGGAGAAGTTCTTATCTTGATGGTTGAAACAATTTTTGACATCATATGTTGCCATCAATGACAAAGGGGAAGATTACTGCAAATATGTGCCTAATCAGTGTTGTCATTGATGTCAACATATCCTTATTGTCATTGGTGTCAACCATATCTCATTCTAGAAGACTTGTATGTTGAGGATATTGAGAAAATTAGCATCTCCAGAAGAATCAAGTGAGTTACACATCTCTTTGTAAGAGATAGTGAAGACAGTGTAGTTTAGGGGAGTAGTTTGCTTTGCATTTCTAGTGAGATGAAGATCAGAATCTGTGGACCAAAGGTTGTTGTAAAGGATTGTCTGAAGTTGCTCTAGCTAAGATTTCAAGGATCCGCATGAAGAATTTTTGAAGCTATGGCCATCTGAGTAGAACCAAATTTTGTAGTTGTTCAAAGGTGATAGAGTGATAGAAATCTAGTCTGGATTGATCTGCATTGGAATATTATGATCTGCAGATCTAAAGGTGTGTTTTGTGATGTTGGTGTGTGTCCCCAACTCAAGTGGTTCATGGTTTGGAGGTCTACAAGCAATCTTTCTAGTGTGACAGTCATGACAGTTGGTGCTCTTGACTTCCCAAATGAAGGTACAAGTGTTTCTAGTGATCTGAGGTGGTGCAGTTGTTCCTGTTGATTTTATTGTGCTTGTGGTGGTCTTTGGATCAAGTTCCTATTGTGTTGGTGGTCCACATTGAGATTTGAGCTTGTGATTGAAGATTTCTCTTTGTATTTTATTGTTCTTTCCAGTCTTGGCTGACCAGATGCTTTGTGCATGTTGTGGATGATCTAAGAGAGATTCTATGAAGTGTGACATGTTTGAGGAAGATTTGGCTCCCAGCTATGTTTGGCCAATAGCATAGTGATTTGCATTAATTCATATGTTTGTAGTACCGACCTTGATGTTTATTCCAAGGTTGATGAAGCATATAAATATGTGTGGTTGAGTTGTAGAAATGCATCCTTGTGCGAGAATGACAAGATCCTAAGAAAGGAGAAAAAGCAAAACAGAGAAGAGGAAGAGTAGTAAATGATGAGGAGATAGCAAAGAAATATTTGGGGGCAGAGTAGAAGTGTAGTTTGGTTAAATAGAACTAACCTTGGCATGAAGAAGGTGTTGTTTTCCAATTCAATCTCTCTGTGATAAACATATAAATATTTATGTAGGCAGTGAACCTCTTGGAGCAATGAGCTCTAGGTAGTGTGCCCTGAAGGCATGTGCCTTCCCCATTTTCTAGTCTTTTAACCAAGAATAAATCTTGTGGGTTAACCCCCACCATGGTTTTTCCCTTAACTGAGTTTCCACGTAAAAATCCTGGTGTTATGTGTGTTGATTTTGTTTCAGCTCATGTGTTGTTGATTCATGCTTTCATGGTTATATCATTCATCTATTATTAAATGGTAAATAAGTTTAAATACAACAAAGGATAAAAGTTTTGGTGACAACTGATTCACCCCCCCTCTATGTTGTCTACCCTTATTTCAACAATTATAGTTTCGGTGCATCACCTTTCCAGCTAGATTAGGTACATGTTTTGTCTTTTCCTCACGCTTTTCTTAGCGAAGAACAATAAGTAGTCTATTTTAGGTGATAAAATCCAAGGGAAACAACCCTATCTGGAGGTTGTTTTCCATTATAGGTGACCCACAATCCTGGAAAACTCCCCATGTTTCACTAGTAAGATGAGTTATACAACTTAGCAAGGGTGCATTATTTAGCGATAACATGAGGATATCATCACGGGAATAGTTAGGCCTATGTTGTGCCTATTGTTATGTTTCCCTTATGTGGTGGCTCTTTTTTCTTCTTATAGTGCTTGAGAAGGATCATTGATTGCATTTTAGCATGATTGACCTTTCTTTGGTCCTAACTGATTGATGTGTGATGTTGTAATTTTTATGTATCAATGGGGGATGCCCTATGATGATGCATGTGTTTGTATAGGTTATTTTCCCTCTTCTACCTTGTTGGTGGTCCTAGAAATGGTAGCATAATGAATGTAAATGTGCAATTTTTGAAAATCATGAACTTTTCTTTAGGTTATTGATGAGTTTTATTTTGTCTTGTTAAGACTAGCATTGATTATTTTATTTCTGGTTGTGAGTATCTTAGCCACAAGTCTGCAATTTTATTTCCCAATAACTCTTATGGGTGTATTTGACCTATTGTTGAAATTGTACACATTTATTTAGCTTATTAGTGGAATTGAGATTTCTTTCACTTTGGTATTCTTAAAAGTGTTGTGGCTATGCTATTTTTTGATTGTTTGGACTCACTGGTCTTGTATTGCAAAATTTTCTTCTCTACCCTATCCAGTGCTAGATGCTCGGTGGAATGTTATGAGGGATTTGAGATGGAAATTGTATGGTGGGAAATAGATGGGGATCACATGTGGTGATCACTACCTATTTTTTTATTTATTTGTGTGTGTGTGTTGTGACAAGCCATGCTTGCTAGAATATCCATGCAAAATGGGATGCTATATCCTAGATCTAGTTTATTTTTCCTATTCTAGTGTTGTATGAGTCTTGTGTCATTGGTGTGGCCAACCTTGAGTGGTTGAAGGTGTATGTTTTTTTCTTGCTTCTGGTGTGCTTAGTGGTGTAGTGATCCTACCTTGGATGAATTCTAGGAGGAATTCCATTCTAAGGGTATGAGGACATAATTCCTACCTATGCCAACCCTTGTCATCCTATGTTATAGATGAGTTTTTGTGCATTGATTTTTTTATTGGATCCTTATGATGTTATATTGTGTGTTCTCATTATTCATCATCGTTGCACCAAACTTATCAATTAGGTTGTTGCCATCAAGGTGTTTTGATGGCATAATCTAGATTCTTTGTGGGATGTTTTCTATGACCATTGAGGAGTTTCTGATGGGTTCATGTTATGTGATTGATATGCATTGGTGTTTTAGCTTCATTGTTTTAGTTAAATGATATGCTAGGTGGGTAAACCTAGTTTCCTTTAGTATTATGTTGTACATTAATAATTGTACTTTGATTGTATTACCTAATGAATGATTTAACTGAACTATGCATACTATATGGTTAATAAATAATCATAGAATTTTTGTTATTCACTTTGGCTATTGTCATAAATTGGATAGATGCATGTGACATTTGCATTGAGTATGTAGGAAATTATAGGATATTGACCAATGGTTGAAATGTGGAGAATTTTAACATGGGATGCTTAGCCATCTCACCTTCATCCTTGTGTTGTTGAAATCTATGAAACCTCATCCAAATTAATTTCGATTTTGGATCCCCCTTGTGATAGACCAATATAATGTCTTCGTAGGTGTATTTAATTTATTGCTTGTGCGATTCAATGAGTTTGGTATGTCCGAAATAATTTTTGGTGTTTTGGGAAATCGTTGGTTATACTATGTATTCCTAGTTTAGAGGAAATAATTTAAATGATTGTTATATGTTTTAGAACCTATTTAATTTCAAAAAGGCATTATATTTCATTTAAATGCATTTTTGAAATGATGTGTTTTGGGTGAAATGCATTATATTTGTGAAGTTAGAATTATTTCCGTAGGGAATGAATTATTTATTTATTTATTCAAGGCATGGTTTATTTCATTGAAAAGGCTTGTACTTGAATTTTATGATGCTTGAAATAGATTAGTTTCTAATTGATAGAAATATTTACTTTGAGTGATTTTATGTTGTGGAAAGGAAAGAAAAAGGGTTTAGTTATTTTTGAATTAGTAGATATAAGGGGAAAAAATTATTTTATTTTCATTATTATTCATTGTTTGAAATGGAGAGCAAAATTGAAGAAAATGGGGATTTTCATACTCCTCCTTGGAAGAAAAATTGAATCAGTTGTACCTAGAGATTGCTTGGTTGGATTGAATTGCTTAAAGAAGGAAAAAAAATTCATCTCACCATTACCTTTAGTTTGACTAAGGTATTTCAGCATTCAATTGAGTATATAATTTTATTTGTTAATTTTAATTTTGTAGGAAATTTAGTTTTGGAAAATTGATTTTTTTACAAAGGTCATGTCTACATTTTTAGAAATCCAAATTTTATTTGTAAAGAGTGTTGTTCGGTGGATTAGGCATTAGATGGTATGATCACTTTTTTTTGTATTTCTTGAAAAACATGAAAATTATGTGTTTTAAATGTTTTACACTACTTGAATTGGTCAATAATTTTAAGTGATTAGAAAAGTGTGTTATTGGGCTAATTTAGAGAAAGAGGGTATTTTCTATTTTTTTGAAATTCATCATTTTATGAAAATGTGAAGTTTTGGGTATGGTTTTGGGAAGGTTGCTCCAAGATCTGTGAATCATGGACCCTAGACATTTGGAAAATTAATTTATTTAATTTTTGTGAAATTTAAATTTTCTAAATAGTGATTATTATGTGGAGTAATGATTTATCCCATAAGTTTGATTTTGTATGTGCATTGGGAAGCACATTTTCTTGGAAAAATACTATTTTCCTATTCTCAAGTTTCTTGAAAATTTAACCCTAGAAATGTATAGGATAGGTGATATCCATAGGAGGCTTGGGGTGGTCAACTCTGAGGTATGGTTTGCATCTTGTGAGAGGATCCCCACTACCTAAGGCATGTGTGCATGGGCCTTGCAATGGATCCATGTACCTATGGTTGAGATGTGTTCTCAATAAGCATAGGTGTGCCTTGCAAGAGTCCCTAATTCCATGACATAACTATAGGTGTGCCTTACAAGAGTCCCCTGTTACCTAAGTGAAGTGTAGGTATTCCTTGCAAGAGTCCCCCATTGCCTCTAAGAAGCATTCACTAGGTGAGTGTTTACTTGAGACCTTTGTGGCTTGTTCTAATTTCTAGGGCCTAGTAATGGAGAACCAAGGGGAAGCCCTCTCCAGTGCCTTATATACTCTCCACTAGTCCTTATTTGGCTAGATCGTGAGTATCAAACCTTGTATTTGGTTTGAACATGTGAAATAAATATCTATGCAAGTTAGGGATGCCATCCTAGATCTAGTTTTGGTTTGTCCATTTCTTGTGTTCTCACTCTATCATTTCTTTAGTTTGGGTATTAGGAATGTTTTGTGACCACCTACATGCATGTTGATGATTATTATGCTCTCATATATGTATGTGTGATGGTGCTTGTTTTATGTCTTGATCAATGCACATTGAAGGTGTGAGAATCCCTTATGCTCAGTTATTGTGATGAGACTATGTGGTGCTTGTTGGCTTGTTTGATCCATTCATACTTGTATGTATTTGATTGGTAGTTGTGCCACATGTTTCATATATTGGTGTATGCTTAATTAGCATGATTATTGTCATGTATTTTCCATAGCTTTGGGATTGCCTTGAGTGGAATAGACATATATTGCAATCAACAATGGTAATATGTTAGGGTGGTGGGTAGGATTTCCCCATTGGTCCTACAAGAAGATCTCTTGGGAGCTTGAAGAGCTCCTTGTGCAGTATTTCGTAAATTATCATTATGTTATTTTCGTGATTATCGGAGTAGCTTGGAGGTGTCTTATTATTGATGTATATTTGTTCTTTCTATAATTTTTTATTGTAGTGTAATCCTTCCATGTTTGGGAAGTAGCCTCCACCATTTTATTATTTATGACATTGTTTTCTTGGAAAACAAATCATGGTTTGGATGGAATTTATCATGTTGTTGCATTGTTTTGTGTGCTAAAATTGGTTAAATGAGGATGTTAGAGTCCTCTATTTATATTATATGCTTATATTATGCCATATTTATTTTTGGGGTTGTATTGTTGATGGTTGAGATATCCATGATTATATTTGGTCCTTCTCTATGTTGGTGTCAAATGAGCATGGTGTTTTGTATGGAAATTCTCTTATTTGGCATGTATGTTGTATATGTTGGAAACTTTATATTTTATATATTTGAGTTGTTCTCATGCTTTTGAGTTGGTTAGGATGTTGGATTATGGTTATTGAGTAGATGTAGTGTTTTTTTTATCTATGTTGGACATTTCATCCTTGTGAGGTATCATGACCAATCCTCCCTTTGGCTTGTTAGTTGTTTGTCGATATTACTTGGCTTGTGGACCATTTTTTGTTGTTGGTTTTTCTTATCTTTTAGAGAAGTGTGTGTCTTGTTCCACCTTCTCTCAAGTGCCTTGTGTAGCACTTGGGTGATTTTTTCTTTCTTGAGTGTGCAATTATAACATATAGGTGTTAAAATTGCATCATAAAAAATTATTTGTCCTACAATTGTCAACTAACATACATCCTAGTGTAAAAGATGAGATGTTACATAGGACAAGGAGGAGGAGAGGATGTAGGAATTAATGACTCACTACTAGTCCAAAGGTGTGACACATGTGGGCATTCTTGGGACAACTGTGATGGCACATGTAGAGTCTATGTGCTCGATGAGACCAAAAGGTAAAAGTCTCTAAGTGAACTTAAGATTTAGTGTGAATAGCACCGACTAGGTAGGATAATTACTACTTAGGTCAAAATTCTTTTTCACACTAACACACCCCTCAATTGATAATTAGGGAGAAAGATAAACAATAATATGCAAATATGCAAAGATGGGTTTAAAAAAATCCTAATGATGTACCCATGTACAAAAGATCTCTCAAAAATGGAGAAAAGGAGAAAACCAAGTGGGAAAAAACTCTCAAAAAAACACAAAGAGAAGACAAATAAGCCTCTTCAATGATGTCCCTAAAATATGAGGAACATGAAGAGATTCTAAAGCACATAGAAATTATAAATTCTATGGAAGAACAATTGACCTTTTAGTAAAAATAAAAGAACCCTCTGATGAACGTAGAATAGGGTAATAGAGGCACAAAATGCTATAGGAATACCCTCAATTATACTACTCAATCATGTATGCATAGATGACAACAAGGAAAAAAATTGTGTAGTCAAAAATATAGATGGTACTATGATCAAAGAGACACAAAACACTACACGAGTGACCCCATCAACACTACTATATGTGCATTTGGTGGTCTAAAAAAGTACCAGAGTCTCATGAATATTGATCCACTAAATAAGGTAGAAGGTCACATCCATAAATATGAATGGAAGAATGTCTATATGGCATGTGTTTCATCTCACTAAAATCCAATGATAACCAACCACTACATCTGCTTAGCATATAGGAACAAAAACTAGATATATAGCTCACACCAATGTGAAACCAAGGAATCATTAGCATAACCTTATGATATTACCCCCATAATGCTAAGAAGGGAGAGGTATTGGTAGATTAATTGAAATGTGGTGAAAAGGTGTGCAAAAGGATGCAACATCATGTCTAATCTATTGTATGAGAAACCAACTACTAAACAAGGGTGTAAAATAAATAAGGCACACACACAAGAGGATTACAATGTTTGTGTTTACAAAATAAGGTATACGCAAGAACACCCATGACACTTTATAGGTAGTGTGAGTACAAAAGGGCATAATATGGATCTATGATGTGAAAAAATCCCCTCAAAGAATAAAAAATAAGGTTTGGAACTTTATTTTAGTGCACTTACAAACAAATGTGCTACTATAGAGTTCTTTGGGTTGTCCAAAAAATGATGATTTGTTTAGTTTATGTCATGAGGTGACCACAAGATGACATAGTGTAAACATGCCTTATAGCCCTTAAAAAGTGACAAAAGCTAAAAATTAAAGCCCCCCAAAACAAATAATACTAAAAAGATGCCCCCTCAAAAAGAATTACAAGGTTTTGAGTACAATTATGCAAGTTGGTAGCCCAAATTGATCATTTATAACACACATTGATTTTATAAATTTCCAAGAAAATAGGCTTTCTAAGGTACAAAACTACATGTACCTTTAGATTCCTTACACTTTTCTAATAAATTTGAAAAAAAAATTTGTAAATTTTGATAACATGGGAAAAAGTTATGACTCATCGAAAAAAGGTCAAATAAGAGTGCAAAGCTAAATTTTGGAGGCAAATCCTAGAAAATTATAGTAAAATGGGGAAAAAATAATTAGACCATGGTATAATTAGTAAAAATAGCTTTTTGTCGACTATTAAAGTTTAAAAATATGACGCTTGAGGTGAAATATATAGCAAAAATAAAAAAATTCCCTTTTACAAACACTATACAAGCCCAAGTAGCCCCTTAGTGACCATAGTGGTGGCTCCATTAGTGGATGAAAGGGAGGTAGTGGCATTAGGTCATAGGTGGGGCAAAACACCTCTTGTTGGGTAGAGTGACGTCTATAGTGGTGTGTCGACGTTGCAATAGTGGTAGGAAGGTTGAGCATTGGTGGTGGCACCTCTTGGAGTGGTTATCCATCAAAATCCTATTGAAGATTTTGAATGAAAATTGAGAAACAATTCAACTCTCTCAACAAAACAACAAACAATTACAAAGATTACCAATGCCCAAACCCCTATAAATTTTAAAAATATTTCTTTAACATTGGAGAGAAATAAAATCAAACACCATTGGATCCATGGAGGTGATTTGGAGGGTGGGTACTAAGACTACAACCATGATCTAGGACAACCTAAAACAAAGAAACCCTTGGTGGTGACTCTTGGTATATTTGAAGCAATTAAACTAACTTAGAATGATATAAACACATATTGTGAAGAACAATGTGGTGTAGTTGGGCACAAAAGAACCCAGAAACAATTGTTAATCCTCACAACCTTCACACTCAAAACACAAATTTCTACACAATGGAAGAAAATCCATAACAAAACTAAAATTTTCATTAATCAATTAGCTACATGTAGCAGCAAACAACATGCATGATAAATATTTTATTTCTACAACAAATGCATCAGATCCTATAGCCTACAACTCCTCTCATAACAAGGTTTTGCATAGCCCATCCTTCACTACAATCCTCTATTCATACTTCAAGGGTTTATTATACTCTTTTTAACTCTAATAAACAATGTTTTCTTCTCTAACCTCTAATTTTCCCTCCTCTCACTCAATCTGATAATATAAAGTTTTGCCCAAAATTGAGAGCATCCTTCACTTCTCCCTAAAAATTTTCTTGTAATGGAGAGTTTCTTCCTTTCTCCTCTTGCTCGAATAAGAGCCTTTTAGCTCACTCCCATCCTCTTCTAGAAGTAAACAATCGTCTACTTTGTTTTACAACCCAGCAATGGAAAGATTTTATCCACATCTTTAAATGACCAAGAAAAAGAAAAGATAGCCACACGGTAAGAAGGGGAAAAGTCATAACAGATATTTGAATGGCACAACAAAATGGAAACTCCACATATCCTGCAATAAACTTAAAAGTAGCTCCCTGAAACCTCACACAACCATCTTAAAAGATACGACACCTACCACAATAAAGATGGTTTGTGTCCAGGAATAGAAGACCACTTTGGTAGCGTATGCATAGCTAGGAAAAAGACAAAAAATCAACCTCTTTAAATGTAGATTATCTAGTCATATTCCAACTTAAAACATAGAGGATTTGATATCTTCTCTGTGTCACGGCTACTCAAAAATTAACTTTTATTAACATTTAAAATTAGTCAACGTAATAAAATAGTTCCTACTGCTCATGTCACGACTTAGATAGCTCAGATAGCTACTAACACGCTTTTGCAACAACCCAAAAATAGTAAATAAATTTGCAACCTCCCGGATTTTGATTTAAAATGACACTTTGATAACTTCTCAACATAACAACAGATGTTTTTGTAGCTCGTGAGAATTAGAAATATTCTTATAGCTTCTTCAAAACATCAATTTTATCATATAGCTCCTAAAGTTAATGCAGTTATATAGTTCAGCACATATAGCTTCTGAAGTATCTTTGTAAAAACTCTATAAACAAGAGATAAACCTATAGAAGCCTAATCTTTGTTTTAAAATGACACATTGACAATTATTATCTCTATTATAGTGATCACCAAAGTGCATAAGAACCTAAATTCTTCCTGAAATAGATTACACATAGTTCCTGAAGCAAAAATAAATAGTCTTCTTAAAGTTGCAAATACACAATCCTCCTAAAGTAGAAATAGCATAGTCCTCCTATAGTTGAATGATACATTAACTCAATAAAACTATCTTGAAGCATCATGGAAATGATTCGAAACATTCTAAAGATAGTTTGTAGCACAGTGACAAGCCTAAATCCCATTTGAGTCATTTGAAATCTTTGTAAAGCACCCCTTGAGAAACAAGATGACCAAGCTATGAAGCATCAAAAAGCACCAAAATGAAGACAAAACTAGAAAATGAAGCCTGAAATATTTTCAGTGATGTGAGATTGCACATAAACCTGAATCCTCCTGCATCAAACATTTTAGGTGAGAAGTTTGTGAGCATGGCTCAAAAAATGGAGTTGAGTGGTTGAACCATCATTCCAAATAGTAAACTATCTACAACAAACTCCAATGATGTCATAGGTACCATAAAAATTTCTTTCTTCTCCCTTTCTAGCATCTACCTAAAACTCTTCTTGTTTTCCTCTGCCAAATTTGCTCATCAATTATTCCTTCACTTGTGGACTTCTATCCACCATAAACTAACTCCCTCCACCAAATACACTTTCCTCTCTTCTCTTCTCTTGTGGGATTGAACCCACCACCATCCAACCACCTCCACCAAAATTCTTTCCACTTTCTTGTCACTTCTTCCCCTGCACTCGACTCATTACAACAAACATTATTAAAATTAAACAATTTCATAATAAACTCTTTTTTTCTGCATCCACTTATCTTGCATACAAATTAAAACTATTTACATTTTGTAAATAAAAAATTTCCATCTCTTCTTCCTCATACTCTCCTTCTACCCTCACCATTTTACTTGTGCATAAATCAACATCATTAATTTTATGGAAATAAAAAATTTCCAATACTACCTCTTCTTCTCTTTCTTCTATACTAACAACTTTTTCATCATATTCTTCTTCTCTATACTACTCTTTTACACTCAACTACATCATATTCATCAATATCATTATATCCTTAAAAGGACCAACCACACTCTTCTTTACTTAGATACAACCTTTCCTTCTTCACTAACCTCTGCTGCAATATCTTCTCCTCTTACTACTATATTAGTTACAATACATAGGGACTCCACTCCTACATCCTCATTCTCTTTCACCAACTATTCCATGCTTTCTAAAACACATGCTACTTTGGAAACCTCTTTTTATTCTTCATACTCTTGCATGAAGATATTTTCTTTAGTGCCATATATGTGACACCCTTCATCTGCTTCTTTACCTGTACAAAAGCCAATGTTAGAAAACTAATGAGACTTAGCTTCTCCATTATACCTTTCTTCTTTCTCTACAATAATCTACGTCAACACCTTAGGTTCATCTAATAATTCTCCTTCCAATAACCTATTTATTTTTCTAATCTTCTTTCTCAATAGGAGATTATCCTAATCTTTACCAATTTTCTTAACAAATATGTGACCCTCAAAGTCCATCATCTTAGCTTCTAAATCTTCTTTATCTTCTTCACTTCCTACAAACTGAACATGTTGGAATTAAATCAGACAACTGAGAGAAGGGGGTGAATCAGTTGTCCCAAAAATAATCTTTCCTTCTTTTTAATCTTCTTTGACAAATTGAAAATTGATTAATGATGTAAACATTAAAGCACAAAAGAAAATCACATAAGAAGAAACATAATCAACACATTTGACACCAAGATTTTTGACGTGGAAACCTAGTTAAGGGAAAAACCTTGGTGGGTGTTAGCCCACAAGATTTGTACCTTGTTAAAAGTACTTAAAAAGAATGGGAAGGCACTTGCCTTCGGGCTCACTGCCTAGAGTTCACTGCTCAAAAGAGAGGTTCACTGCCTACAAGAAATTTAAGTTTAACACAAAAAGAATTAACTAAGAAATAGCATCTACTTCATGCCTGATTTAGTTTCATTGAATGCTCATAAAACTTCTGTTCTTCTTCCAAACTCTTCTTCACTAACTTTTCACTCTATTCTACTTTTACTCTTCTATTCCTCCTCTTCTTTTCTCTGCTCCTGATTCTTTCTTTGGATTTATTATTTTCGCTCAAGGATGATTTTCAATGACTCAACTACACTCATTTATATGCTTCATCAACCTTGGAATAAACACCAAGGTCAGCACACCAAACATCTTACTTAATGTGAATCACTAAGTTGTTGGCTAAACATTGCTAAGACTTAAATCCTCTTTTAACAACATGCCGTGCTCCAGAGAATTACTCCTGGAACATCCGCAATAAGTTTGAATCATCCAGTCAGCTAGGACTAGGAATAACAACAGAACCAAGAAGGAAATCTTAACCAACAAGCTCAAACTTCAATGCGAACCTCCAACACAGTAGTCACACGATCTAGAGACCTCCATAAGCATAATGAATTCTAAAAAAACATCTGCACTCCTCCAAATCATCAGAATCACTTGCATCTTCATCCAGAACCTCAAGAATATTATTTGCCATCACTGTCATCTTAGAAAGATTGCTTGCGGACCTCCAAACGAATAACCACTTGAATGGATGATACACACTGACTTCCCAAACATGCTTTTAGATCCACAAATCATTATTTGACATATCCAGAAGGGTCCGGACCACTTCTCTGACGCTCTGTCACTTTTGAATACTACAAAACTGGTACTATGCAAATGGCCATAGTTTCTTCAAAAATTCATGCGGACCTCTCAAATCTTGACTGGAGTTACTTCACACAATCCTCTATACTGCCGTAAGATCCACATCCATTGAGATTTATTAATTTTCTCAATATCCTCAACATTCTTGTCTTCTAGTTAGGCAACAAGATAGGATACAGTTGACACCAATGGCAACAAGAATATGTTGACATCAATGACAACACTGATTAGGCACATATTTGTAACAATCTCCCCCTTTGTCATTGATGGCAACATATGATGTGAAAAACTAATTCAACCATCAAGACAAGAGCTTCTCCCCCTTTTTCTTATCACTTCTGCAACCACTATTTTCACTACTCCCCCTTTCACCAGCAACTAGTTTTTCACATGACTTCTCTCACCCTTTGACATCAATGGCAAAGGACACATATTGGCAGTCTTTTCTTCTTAGTTTTGTTTTAGATCAAACTCAAAAATTGCATGCAGACTACTCCCCCTGAGTAGTGCTTTCTTAACATCAATCCGTATCACAAGATATGATTGTGAATTCCACTAGACTAATGCACTCTAGTGCATCTTAATTTTGATCAGGAGGGGTAATAACCCCTAACTTCTCTCTGAGATACTCAAAAGTATCCTTGGGAAGAGGCTTAATGAAAATATATGCAATTTGATCCTTTGAGGACACAAATTCCAACTTGACTTCATTCTTATTTACCTTTTCTATCAAGAAATGAAACTTGATGGATATATGCTTTGTCTTTGAATGCAACACCAGATTCTTTGAGATACTTATTGCGCTTGAATTATCACAGAAGATTGTGATAGGCTTCTCAAACACAATTATGATGTCCTTCAACATTTTCTTCATCCACAAGACTTAAGTACAATTGTTTGCTGCTGCTATATACTCAGCCTTTGCTGTAGATAGGGAAATTACCTCCTGCTTTTTACTTAGCTAAAAAATCAATCTACTTCCCAAGAAGAATGCACCACCACTAGTGCCTTTTCTATCATCCACATCTCTTGCCCAATCAGCATTTGTATATGCATGAAGAGTGAAGTCATTATCCTTTAGATACCATAATCCATAATCAATTGTCCCTTTGAGATATCTAAAAATTCTTTTAACTGCTACAACATAGGATTCTTTAGGATCAACTTGGAATCTAGTGATAAGCCCAACTGCATTCATGATATCAGGTCTAGTTTGATTCAGATAGAGTAGTCCTCCAATCATTGATCTATACCTTTTCTAATTTTCCTTAGGGGAGTCATCATCTTTACTCAACTTACATCCGGTTACCATAGGCATACCTACTGACTTTGGATCTTCCATTCCAAACTTCTTCAACAATTCTTTCACATACTTAGACTGAGATATAAAGACACCTTTGTCTGACTAATTGATTTGCAAACCTAAGAAGAAATTTATTTCACCAAACATGGACATCTCAAATTCACTTTGCATCTGATCAGCAAATGTTTTGCACATACTCTCTGTATACACCTAAAAATGACATGACTACTTAAATAAATATTTTAAATATTTATTTCATCTTCATATTCCTCTATCAATAAATAAATAAATTTATTTATTTATTTGATTCATCTTCTCCCATTTAATTAAATAAATTACATTTATTTAATTAATTAATTTCATCTACATCAACTTTATTCTTCTAAATAAATAAATAATTTTAATTATTTAATTAAATCTTTTATTCTTCCAAATTTAAATAAAATGCAATTTTATTTAAATTAAATCTTAAATCTCTAAAAATAAAATATATTTAAATATTTTAAATATTTTTCCAAATTATCTACAAATAATTAAATAAATTTATTTATTTATTTATGCTTTCTTATCTTCTAAAAAAATCTTCATATCTTCTAAAAATAAATTCTTCTTGTCATACAAAAGCAAAAGTTGAGTAACTGATTTAAAGCTATCAACAAATCTCTTAAATTAGAAAAATATATTCTAATTTAAGAAATAAAAACTCATCCTCACCAAGAAAGTAGGTAACTCAACAAAACATTTTTTTGAATGACACATGTCCTTCTTCTATTCGTAGACATTTTCTTGAACATTCTACTACATTGATCTTCTTATTTATTTTCCACCATTGATCCTCTCTCATGTAACTCTATAAATACAACCCTCTTCTTCTATTTCATATATCCAACTTTGGAGTAAACTTATACTGTACAATCCATAGCGCATCATTAGCACCCCCACTTTCACATCACTTCACATATCATCCATTCCATATTGTGTTGAAGCTCATCTTCAACACAACAAATATCTTAGCTATTTCTCCTTGTCATCTTGAGGAATCGAAGAAAGGAAGCAAGCATCCTGAGGGCCATCTTCATCACCAAAAGATCAAGAAAGAATAGGCAAACAATGGAAATCGCAAGATAAAATAGGTTGTGAGTATCTCTCTTTATATATTTTAATTCCTTTTTGTCTGCACATTCCATTGATGTTTTGGGTTTTTATTATTCATTTTGAGTATTCAATTTCACCATCACATTTCTGGCCCTCACCATGGGGCCCTTGCCCCTAATCTAATGAAAAATTTGAGTTTCTAATTGATAGTTTCTGTACAGGTTTCATATAGGCTTTTGACAGGTTCAGGTGGCGCATTTGATTGATCCTGAGTTGCATATACCACCTGTTACGGCGTATGCAAACTTCTGGTGCATACACCCTCTAAGCCGGTGCTTTTACCTTCTATTTTGGTGCCTTCAGTACTACAGCACATATATCCTCTTAGATGGTGCATCTACAATCTATTTTGATGCTTATAGTTTTTTGGTGCATATACTCTGAGAAACGACACTTACATTCCTTTTTACGATGCATTTGTAGAAATGGCGCTTCTATCGCTTTTTCCTATGCTTTTGACATCTATCTTAGCGCATTTGTGAAGCGATGCTTACACTCTCTGTTTTTGCACATATAGACTATTAAGCAGTGCATCTATTCTGCACTGTGGTTTTAGGATTTCTAGTGATTTTTTAGGTTATCTCTAACGTTTGTCTTGCAGGATTAGGAGATGGATAGATCATTTAGCTACATTAATGAACTCATCTTAGATTAATTAGGGGAAAAAGTAGAAAAAAAACAAAATTTATCCATTCAAATCTCACGTAATCTTTAACTAGGAGGATAGTAACTAAACCACTGCTATCTTTGCATTATTGCTATCTTTCCTAGTTTAGAACAGTGCTATCTCACAAACATAAATGAACCATTGCTATCTCTAAACACTTCAAAGTTAACAAATGCGTGAGTTCCCAAGTAGATGGCACATTTAGTTTTTTTCCTTTTAAATAGGTTTAGATTAATCACTATCTTTTGTGACTGTTGAATGACAATAAGCTTATGCTCTCCCCTTTACTGGGTGACTAGAAGGCTAGACTTGTTATTCCCTGTGTATAACCTTTAGAGGGGCTTGCCCTTGGATGCCCGCCTATCCAAGTGGGAACGACCCTGAGTGGAAACAAGCTAAAGCCAAGCCCTACCAATCCACTTTAAATAAACTATGCTTGAGGTGAAAGCTTCCTACAATGAGTGCTACTATGTTACACCGATAGCTAACCTCCCCCAAAACCATCCAAGATGTAACCCTTGGAGGTTGGGAGACTCCATAACAAAGAATAGTGTTGCCGCACGTGTAACCACTCAAACGGTTTCCTTAACTACTTAGCCACTTGTTTAGTATACCAAAAACCCCTATTTGTCGACACAAAAGGTGGAACCTTTGAAGTGGCTCTGATTCATGTGATTCTTAGTAGAGGTAGCAGGGACAATCCTATGGTTTGGTGGGGGTATGAGCCTCAGGAAACTTGGATCTAGTATGCATGAGAAGTGAGTGCCGTGGAGAGGAGCCGATGCTACCAGATTTTGGAGCTACACACTCTGAATATGCACAGCTAGGGGATTCAACAAATACTATCCTTTCTAGTCTAGGTTGTGATTGTTCTTGTGTCAAAAGTCCAAAAATACAAAAAAAAACAACAAAAGATAAAAATCATGAAAACTTCTATGCCCTTGCTATGTCTTTTGCCATAATTGAAAATCAAAATTCAAGAAAAGACCAAGTTTTCAACCAAAAATAGAATTTTTTTGAAAAACATGCCAAAAACTCTACAAATCCAAACTGAAAACTAGAACGGTGCATTTTCTACGACCTACGGCACATTTGCTAAGACTTTCTGCACATTTGAACACTATTGTAGCACATATAAACATTACCAGATTGGCGCATTTGCTTTGACTTGTGGCACTTTTACACTCTGTTCTGGTGCATTTGATGCTGCGCATCCAAACCAGAGAGCTATTCCATACTCCCCAAGAGAAAAATTTTCAACTTTTTAGAACCCCTTTTCAAACCTATCTCAATTGTTCCAAGATCTGATTAGAATCATGCAAGTCAACCATTTCACTCTTCTTCCACACCATAGCTACTTTTCCCACGCTGCATCATCCAAAATTTTGAAAAAATTCTTCCCAAGGTTAGAACCGAGCTATTCTTGATCGCATCAAAGCCTCAAACAAACCTAGTGAGTCTCCACTATCAAGGATCACTTATCTTTTTCTCTCAAAACTCCACTAGTGGCTTGTGCGAGACTAGTCTACACCAAGTAAATGGATTTCTATCATCCTTACTTCGACTATTGTCTTGTTCACCCAACTTTTTTGACACCAATTGGATCTAAGGAGAACCTTGCTCAAATCTTGACACATTCTACCACCTCTTTCTCAACTCACTCCATCCCATCTCTAGTCACCTTGCATGGTCTTAACGAGGTCACAAAAATAAAAATAGATTAAAATGGCTGAGAAAACTACTCCAACCTCTCACGACAGTGATGAGGAAATTTCTATGGAAGAAGTCCTCCAAACACAACAAGACCGAAGGTTGAAACCTTTAATAGATAAGGTACTTGCCCAAGACCCTACTAACTTATTTTTACACCTAGCACAACTAGGAGTCAAGCTCCCTAAATATTTTGACATAGAAGCTCTTAAAGAACATGAGGAAGAAAGAAACCCTGAGGGAAGCACACACGAGGAAATACCTATAAACAAAAGCAAAGCAACCATTGATTCCATGGATGCCTTAAGCTTAATGACCCAACATATCCAAGCTTTACAACAATAATTTGTGGACATGCAAACAGGAGCATCAACTAAACACTATTCCCTAGAAGATATTTCACCATATCCTTTTGATAGAACCTTGATCATGATACCTTTCCCCTCTAAATTTGAGGTGCCAAAATTTGATAAATACCAAGGAAAGGGTGATCCAAGGGACCACATTAGGGAATTTAACGCTACATGCCTTGAAGTCACGCACAATGATACTTATCTTATGCAACTATTTCCAAGAAGCTTAAGAGGACAAGCCATGGAGTGGTTTTCTAGACTACCGCCTGGCATCAGAACCTTTAACAAACTTGTCGACAAATTTGTCACACATTTCTCCTACAATATTGAGCATGACACCTCAATCTTAGATCTTTGTGTGAGGGGGAGAATGAGGTTAGTTCAAATGAATGAAAACATATAAATCCCAAACACCAATAGAAGTTGAAAGCAAAGAGGAATCAAACCAAAACAAGTAGAAATACTTACAAACCCCTTTTACCTGTCATTTTCCATTGTTGCCTATCTTTCTTTGATCTTGATTTGTGAAGCCCTCAGAAGCTTTCCTTGCTTGCTAGCTTGTTGAAGATGACAAAGGAAGAATGGCTCTTGATATGTGTTGTGTTGAATGTGAGCTTCAACACATGATAATGGAGGACACTTGGAATAGAATGAATGAGAGAAGAAGAGAAATTTGGGTATAATGATTGTGCAAATGAAGTTCCTCCCTAATGGCTTAGAAGAGGGTTCTATTTATAGATTTTCTAAAAATAGAATGGAGGGTGAGGATCAAAAGATGAGATCAATGGCTAGGAATAAAAGTGAATCTTTTATTCATAGTGGATGAATTAAAAAAAATTTATTTGAGAATAGTGGATTATGACAATTGAATTAAAAATTCAATAGTGGAGGATAGTGGGGAACATTGAATTAAAATATTCAATGGGTGAAGGCTAGTGGGGAACATTGAATAAAATATTCACTGGGTGAAGGCTAGTGGGGAACATTTGAATAAAATATTCAAAGGGTGAAGGCTAGTGGGGAACATTGAATAAAATATTCAATTTGTGAAGGCTAGTGGGGAACATTTGAATAAAATATTCAAAGGGTGAAGGCTAGTGGGGAATATTGAATTAAATATTTAATTTGTGAAGGATAATTGATTTAAAGATTTATTTTGGAAAATAGAGGATATTAGTTAATTAAATATTGAGAATATTTAATTATATGTGCAACATGGTGAGGTGGAAGAGATGAGGTGGATTGATGAGGTGGATTTTAGGACTTGGGACATTAGAAGAAATTAGGGATTTTAATTAAATAAAATCATTTTATTTTATTATGGGATAATGAGACAATCAAATAAATTTTGAATATTTATTTAATTGATAGAAGAACATAATTAAGATAAATATTAAAATATTTACTTAATTTGACCCGAGCCAATTTTAGGTGTATATATTTTGCCCCTCTTTGAAGCAATGTGTTTTATCATGTTGTTTCAAAGAATATGAATAGTTCGATGCTGATACATGCCCCAGTTTGCCCCTAGTACAAGTTATGATGATAGGATGCCCCCTCATAAGATTGGATGGGGAGAAGGCGGAAGGCGTGAGACGGACAATCTCACGATGAGATAGGTTGACAGGAGATGAAATGGTTGGATGCAGAAGAAATGGATGAATGATATGGAATGCAAGGTAAAAAGATGACACACACAAGCAAGTAAGTAAGTATACACAAATGATACAGGAACAACCAAGGTATTGCCCCTATCGAATGGTAAACCAACGATATAGGTCGATGATGTCTAGTTTCAGGAATGAGATATGTCGTATAAGACTCTGAGTTTGGTTTCGACAATGCGACATCCTGTCTAAGACATATGATAACGATATATGACAGTGTTGTCATGGTGGGGAGTGATGTATTCCTAGAGCAACATGAAGGATAGTTATGACTGATTGATATGGTTTACGACTGGACAAGGATCAAGACCACTGATTGTGATCGGGTCATTTGACAAGATTGACTTGACTTGATTGGCATGGATTAAGGATAGACTTGTAATTGGATACGGTATGGATATGGAAATGGATATGAAATGCAGTTGGATACGGTATGGATATGGATATTTGTCACCTTGATATAGCAAGTATTTTGAAGTGCTTTCATCATTGGGCTTTATTATGTTGTAAGAAAATACAAGCATCTAGGTATAATTGAACCGAGATGACCTGAGTATTACTTACATAGATTTTTGATTTAGCAAGTCAATATAAGCATCTAGTAAAAATTGAATCTAGATGACTTAAGTATTTCTTGCATTTTTCAATAGACAAGGATTGCCCCTTTTCATGTTTAGACCTCGGAGTCTTCAATGATCTTTTGCCGATCATGTCATTAGACAAAAGTCATCATATTACTAAAGTTTGATCCACAAGTAGCAGACAAAGAAAATAATCATGCCCCCATCATAGCATCTCTAGCTTTTGGCATCCTCGAGTAGCATAGAAAGGCATGATAACATAAATCAAGACTGTAAGTTAATCTAACCAACACAAAACATTCTTGCATTTAGATGTGTTTGTTTCTTGCCATAATTTGAGATAGAATTAGCTTTAGTTGTTTTGATATGGTATTCTTGTTTTGTCTTGGATAGGTTGATGTTTTGCGTCAAGATTTTTGTTTCTTTGGTAGCTTGCTTTTGCTGCTCTTGTTTATCTAGTGAGACAATTGCACAATCCTTATTAGTGAGATGGACCCTAAGGGACTGACCTAGTGCCTCAGGGGCTCATTACTAAATGGCCTTGACTACGTGACGACGCAGAGGCAACGTAGCTCGGGGTAAACCCTGATGGACCTAAGACCTAGGTGCTGGTGGATCTGTAGAAGTGGTATGGACTTGGATATAAAGACTAGATATGGGATTGATGGGACAGCGGAGCCTCGGGGGCGCATGGATAATGGCCTTGCCTATGTGATAACTCAGAGGCAATGTAGTTCAGGGAAGAACCCTAATGGACCCAAGATATGGATCGGATGAGACATGATATGGAACATACATGGATCAGATATGGATCAAATAAGACACAATATGGATTAGATAAGACACTATATGGATCAGATATGGAACAAAAAGAGACATTACATGAATAGATATGGAACAAACAATACTAATGACAAGGAACCACCATGGATATGTAGATGGATGGAAGATAGTAGATATGGATGGTTATGAGGATGGGCAATAGTGGATAGAAGGAAACAAGGATGTGATCTCCAAGGACTATGTCACATAAGTGTAACATGCCCCATTGTAGGTAGAGTACGTAGGATTGTTCATGACAATGCTAATGATGATAGGAGGATGAGAGGATAATGAAGGATTTGCATGTTTTGGAGGGATAAGGTATGTCAAGAGTCATCTAGAACATTTGTCAACATTGTGCCCCCAATCTTTATCAAGACCAAATAATAGAGGAAAAAAATATTGGATGGATGGACAGGACAGGATAGGAAATGGTATGAAAGGAAACTAGTAGGAGAAGAGTGATATGCCAATGAGACAAGGTGCCCCCAAGTGTAGATGACATAGAAGATCAACTTTACACATGACGCCTGTTTGCTAGGTTTTCATCACGGTACTTATCCAAGGCGCATGTTTGCCAAGTTTTCACCATTGGACGAAGGGATTTCTCTTTACTTTTTTCATTTTTATTTTTATTTTTATTTTTGAATATTTTGATAGGAGAAGGTGGATATGGAAAGACTCAAGTATAGATTTCCTTGAAAGGTGATAGTCCCGCTAGATAGATATTGTCGAATGGACAATGTCAAGTGTTCTCATAGATGTTGGTAGGGGATTGTATGAAAGTGATATGGCATAGGTAGATAGTGGATTATGATGCAGAATATGGAGGGAAGGCTTATGCAAAAGTATGGACCATAGGATGAGGAAGATATGTACGATAATAGTAGAAGGATGGGGAGATGGAGGTATATGAAAATGTTGTGGAATGGAAGGGAATCATGACCAATGATTGCACATACCATGGTAAACATTGAAGCTGGTGATGGGAAAGTAGTGTAGGAGGCAACAGAGACTTTTGCTTGTGGATGAATGATTTAGGAATTTATGGACCCACATAGACTTAGTATTTTTCTGATTTTTGTTTGCCATGTGGGATGGAAGAATTTCAGACTTGTGGATGGAATGGGAGAAAGTGGATGGTTGAGATTCTTGAGAGGTGGATGCCTCATGTAATTTTAGGGCTTTTTTCTTGGGTACCCAAACCATTTTTCTTTTAGATAGTACTTGTGAAGGTATGGGTTTGGGTGTATGCAGCTTTTGTGCAGCTGTTGGAAGAATCATTTGTTGCTTGGGGACCCAAACCTTTTTCAATTTAGCATTGAGGTGTATGGGTGTATGCAGCTTTTGATGTGGATAATGCTTTGATTCTTGGCTTTTATATCCTAGGTCATGAGGACTCTTAGGATTTTTGACTTTATAGGTAGAGGCATCCACATATTTGTCATTGAATCCCCATGGGATGGTAGAAGTGAGGTTGGTGAAAGCTCTTTGTTTAGACAATATGTGCATTTGTCGCCCATGATTGGGATATTGAGAGGATTTATGGATGGATGGATAAGGTGTTGGAAGAAGTGGTGGTAAAAAGCATGGAGGGGTGTTAGGAGTTGGAAGTAGCAGAGGTAGATTGGATGGTGGGATATTAGGAGTTGGAAGTAGCGGAGGGAGATTGGATGGTGGGATATTAGGAGTTGGAAGTAGCTGAGGGAGATTGGATGGTGGAAGGTGTATGGTCACATGCTTTTGACAATTGTAGGATGATGGAGGTGGAATGGCGACATATGTTTTGGGGATATGATAGGGTTTGCGATGGAAAGTGGTAGACTTAGGAGGAGTGGAAGAAGTACCAACATCTTGAGTTTGTGCACCTTGGGGTATGTATCCAAGGCCGTATGAAGGTGGAGGAACATTGACATGGATAGGTTCCAAGATACCTTGTTCATGAAGACCTAAGCCTTTACCTTGATAGTTCATCTTTTGGAGTATACGGTGGACAATAGGATTATGTATAGGTGCACTAGCATCGAGTTCCTTATTAGATGAGGAAAGTGAGATAGTGGATAATGGTTGGTGGTGTTCTAAGAGAGAACATTCATGCACGAAGGTAGCAAGACCAGGGATATATGGTGGAGGATTTGCAGCTTGGTCAATAACAGATGGTGAAGGATCATTACTGGTTTGATCTTCTATGCTTGCTTGGGAGGCAAGTGTCCAATCAAGGGAAGTGGAAGTTGTTGGATCACAGATGTGACTAGGTGGAATATGGATAGGAGTAATGGAGGTTTCTTGCTCATGGATGGGTATGGGATCAAGTTGTTCAAGGACATCCTCTTCATAAGGCATATCTTGATCATAGAACAAGTAAAGGTTATGGATGGGTTGAATTTAGATAGCTTGCTTGTGAATGGTTGTTGGGAGATGGATAGGATCAAGTGGCTCATGGATGTATTCATCATTATGGCTATCATCTTGATCATGGAAAAGATACATATTATGGATGGGTTGCATAAAAGTGATTTGATCTTGAGTTGGACTAGGGCTTAATATTTCCACATGCTTAGGATTAAACCTTTGACATACCTCTTGAGTTGCTTGAATGGAAGTGGAAGGCTCCTGGATAGGCTCTTGGTCAACAACATGAGAACATGATGACTCTTGACTTGGATTCATAATAGGAGACTCTTGGATAAGCGCCAGGAATTGAAGATCACATGAAGGGGTGGTAGGTTTTGACATGTTATTGGAAGCATCTTTTGTAAGGTCAAGGACCAGATTTTGAGGACATGGTTGACTCTCTGCTAGTAGCCCTAGGATCACATCATTGGTAGGTGTATGGATAGGTGAATGAGGGGATTTTGCTTTCTCCCTAGCTTTTCTCTGGTTGTATCAATTTGGAAAAACTCTTTTCCACAAATCATCCGAGGATTCCTTGGTTGTTAGTTTAGAGCTTGCGGAACTCGATGGCGATGTTGGCATAGGACTAGTATGTTTTGGAATATGTGTCTTAGAAGACGGTGAAGGAGGACTAGTAGACAGAGTGGTATACGATTTCCAACTTGAGGTGGTGTGTGTCTTGTCATGAGCATCATTAAGATGAAAAATAGATGTATGAGTTTGGGGTGAGGCGTAGCTAGTACTGACACGTTTAGCTTGTAAGATTGCCATTTCTTGTTGTATGACTTGGAGTTCTTGAGCAATTGCTATACGGTCTTGGGGCAAGGGACCTAAGTTTATTTGTAATTCCAGATATTGTAGTTTTCAATTAAGATATTCTAATTTGTTTGCCATTGACACAAGACTAGAAAAGCTTACTAGTTTGGATGCGCAAAAAGAAATGCATCAGAACAGAGTGCAAATGCATCACAAGTCGAGACAAGTGTGCTTGGAAGAATGAGTTGAATAACTTGTCTTATGTGTTTGGTGTTTAAACTTGATTTGACAATGATCACACATTTACAAACATGATTCACTCACATAAGACACATAAGCAACCTTGAATGTTGAATTTGAAGAATATGCTGATTAGTAAACAAGCACACATGGAAGACACATCAACATGCCCTAATGTCTAGTTTGATGTAGGGTATGGCCAGTTAGGTTTGGTCAATGTTTAGATGAGGTTGACTAATGATTTGAAAGTGAAATCCTGTCACACAGCCAGGAGAAGGGGGTAACCCACCCTTCGCCTTCACTTCCCAAAGGTAGAAAGTTCTTTGGGGCTTAGCCAAGAGTGACAAGATTCTGATTTCAAAGAGGGTGTCTTTTGATTCAGCTTCAGATGAGGTCATCCCTAGGGGTGATGAAATCCCCTAACAGGCCTCCTAGGATAGGGTAAACAAAAGTGAATCAGGTGAGGTGTTTTTGATCTCTAAGGTCACCATGTGGTGCGAGGAGAGAGCATACACACACCCACTTGACTCACACTCTCACTTGTAAATTATCCCTTAGAAAAATGAAATGTGATGAAGACACATCAAGCAGTGATTCTTTTTAAATCCAAATTTCAAGATGTGATTAAAGACATTGTTCATTTTAAGCCCCATTTTGATATGTGATGAAGACAAATGTTTGTTTTATGAGCCTAAATTAAGGTGTGTTTTGCAAACAAGGTTGAAGATGAAAGATTAGAATGGATGTACCTAAATTGTATTCACTGTCCAAATTGATGTAGTTCTTGATCCTGATGTTTGTCCAGTCCCAAATGATCACCTGCAAGTCACAAGAATGAAAATGAAGCAAGTAGACTAGCCAAGGAGATTTTGATGTGAAAATTGATAATTTGATAAAATCTGATAAGAAATGAATTGATACAGAAAAATAGATTGCATGAACAGAAAATTTAGGAAATTCTATGTGATTTGAAAAAAAATTTCGTGGGAAAACTATCAAATTTGCACAAGTTATAATGATTTGAAGTTTGCAATGCAAGTTTGACTTTGACTACAAAAAAAGGCTGGAAAAATGTATAGTCACCTAATAAAAACCTCACAAATGCATAGATCACTAAGTCATCTTTCTGACAAGTCCTTGTTTGCGTGATTTTGCCTCCATATGCAAAAGTTATGCCCGTTTGAAAAAAACCAGCCTCCTTCGGCTTATAGGAGACACAAAGGGCTAATTGTTTGTTGTTTACAGTAGGCGGTTAAGTTGGATGTCTGGTCACATGCAAGTGTTAACATAGGCTGTTATGGTTATTTTGGTGGTTAGGTCTAAATTAGCCCACGGTCCTCCATATGACCGTGGGCTATCTAGAGATCAAAAAATAAAATAAAAAATGTGAAACCCAAGCCCTAAAGGGGCCGCCGAATATCAGATAACCAGTGTTTTTTTTTGTTTTTTTCCTGTGACGTTTGTTTTTGTTTATACCCGCGATTAGGGTTTCAGGGGAGGTGAGGGAGGGCAGATGGGAGGCAGAGAGGGAGAAGCGTGGGGGATAGGGAGTGGGGGGGCTGAGGACGAGTCGCAGGGAGGGGTGTTGGAAGCGGGGAGGAGGAGGCTCGGGCGGTGGCCGTAAGGAAGGGAGTTGGGGGAGTCCGCAGGGGAGGGGGGATTGGGTGGGAGGAAGGGGAGGGGGGAAGTGGTGGCATGGGGTTTGGGTGGGAGTGGCGGTACTGTGGGAGATATAAGGGTTGCGGGAGCGGCGACGCAGGTGTGGGAAATGGTGGCGGTAGATTTGATGGCGGCTATGTGGGAGTTCGGGGTGTCGACTGAGCGGGGAATGAGTGGTAGAGAAGCGGTGGTGGCGCTAGAGGAATTCCTGCAAATTTTTTTAACCCTTAAACCTGCACCTAAAAACCAGACATCACAACCTACCAACAAATGCAGAGACTAGTACGACAGGGTACGGTTCCGTACGGTACGGACTGTACCCTAAAAAATTTTCACATAACCTAGGCAAGTTTATTGTCAAAATTCACAGAAATAGTGTCCTGAGCACAAAAATGTAGTCCGTTTTTGCCCAAGATGAAACTTGTAACACTTTACCTCCAAAACTTGACAAAAACTATTAGAAAAATGAAGATTTTGACAAGAAACCTTCACAAAATGACGATAAGATCTGCGACCAGGCACGCCAAATGTGATAAGTGAAATCAAAATGAAGATTAAAACTCATCAAATGCAAACTAAAATGGTGGGTGCCAAAATGTGAGGGGGAGAATGAGGTTAGTTCAAATGAATGAAAATATATAAATCCCAAACACCAATAGAAGTTGAAAGCAAAGAGGAATCAAACCAAAACAAGTAGAAATACTTACAAACCTTTTTTACCTGTCATTTTCCATTGTTGCCTATCTTTCTTTGATCTTGATTTGTGAAGCCCTCAGAAGCTTTCCTTGCTTGCTAGCTTGTTGAAGATGACAAAGGAAGAATGGCTCTTGATATGTGTTGTGTTGAATGTGAGCTTCAACACATGATAATGGACGACACTTGGAATAGAATGAATGAGAGAAGAAGAGAAATTTGGGTATAATGATTGTCCAAATGAAGTTCCTCCCTAATGGCTTAGAAGAGGGTTCTATTTATAGATTTTCTGAAAATAGAATGGAGGGTGAGGATCAAAAGATGAGCTCAATGGCTAGGAATAAAAGTGAATCTTTTATTCATAGTGGATGAATTAAAAATTCTTTATTTGAGAATAGTGGATTATGACAATTGAATTTAAAATTCAATAGTGGAGGATAGTGGGGAACATTGAATTAAAATATTCAATGGGTGAAGGCTAGTGGGGAACATTGAATAAAATATTCAATGGGTGAAGGCTAGTGGGGAACATTTGAATAAAATATTCAAAGGGTGAAGGCTAGTGGGGAATATTGAATAAAATATTCAATTTGTGAAGGCTAGTGGGGAACATTTGAATAAAATATTCAAAGGGTTAAGGCTAGTGGGGAATATTGAATTAAATATTCAATTTGAGAAGGATAATTGATTTA
Organism: Cunninghamia lanceolata; assembly: GCA_027924645.1. NCBI lineage: Eukaryota > Viridiplantae > Streptophyta > Pinopsida > Cupressales > Cupressaceae > Cunninghamia > Cunninghamia lanceolata. The sequence continues at coordinate 9,910,342 of BSBN01000306.1, read as the reverse complement.
AAGATTTATTTTGGAAAATAGAGGATATTAGTTAATTAAATATTAAGAATATTTAATTATATGTGCAACATGGTGAGGTGGAAGAGATGAGGTGGATTTTAGGACTTGGGACATTAGAAGAAATTAGGGATTTTAATTAAATAAAATCATTTTATTTTATTATGGGATAATGAGACAATCAAATAAATTTTGAATATTTATTTAATTGACAGAAGAACATAATTAAGATAAATATTAAAATATTTACTTAATTCGACCCGAGCCAATTTTAGGTGTATACACTTTGTAACACCAAGTAAAAAGTTGGAGAATCTTTCGCCGCCTTCCTACAAAGATGGAGACAGTTGGCAAGTAAGTGCCACATCAAATGCCTGAAAAACAAATACTGGAAATGTTTTTCCATAACTTACAAACTGACCTAAGCTATCAAATACAAATCCAATGTCCTACTTCCTTTAGTAAGGCCATTCAAATTGGTCTAATCATCAAAAAGGATTTAATCACAAAGGGTCAAATAAAGCTCTATAAGGACACTCCTAGTACCAATACCAATGTAGATAAACTAAGATTCTAGACAAAGAACAAAAACATTGTGAACGATGGGGTGGTAGATGCTAAGAATGTGGCACCAAAACAACCAATCTTCAACTTATCAACTCCTCAAAACAACCCCACGCAAAACAAACCAAGAAAAATTGAATCACGGTTTACAAATTTTCAACCTAGGAGAAAATTTACACCTTTGGGAGAATCATTGGAAACCGCCCTATGGAAGTTAGTCACAAGTAAGATCATAACACTTCCAACTGCGTGGGAATATGAACCAAAAGTCAAACCTCCTTGGTGGAATGACAGTGATTTCTGTGAGTACCACTAAAACAGGGGGAATAAAACCAATGACTGCATTGTGTTCAAGCACACTATCCAAGATTTGATCAAGCAAAACAAAGTGTCACTTGACAGACATACCTCTAATAATGATCATTAGGCATTTAAGGATCCTCTTCCCACCTATGAGCAGGGAGGGCCTTCCAACCAAAATAATAGTGGAGCTAACAACACAAATTACACAAACATCAGCTTTGACTATGTTGTTAACCAGATCTTAGAAAGTGATTCACACATCAATGTGATCACTATAAAAAAGATCTGGATTGCAATGTTACCACCCGCAATAATAGAGTCACTCTTCGAGGAGCCTCTGCCCCTCCGGCTAATCAGTACACTATCCTAGATCAACTTCATAAGACACCAGCACATATCTCCATTTTGGAACTTTTGGATTTGTCCCCATCTCATAAGGCCATACTTGACAAAGCTCTTTCCGAAGCCTCCGTCCCAACAAACCTTGCCAAAGAATAGTTTCAAACCATGGTAGGTCAAATTACCTCACCTCACTCCCTATCATTCACTGAAAAGGATGATATGTCGATCACCCAACCTCAGAATGCCTCTCTTCATATCGAAGCCTTCATACACAAACACAAGATAAAAAGGGTCCTAATCGATGGAGGAGCTAGTTTGAATATTTGCACCTTGAAGCTAATCCTTGCATTGGGGTTTGCAGAGAAAGCTATAGATCCAAAAAAGAAAATCACTATCAAAGCCTACGATGAGGAGAGAACTTCTAAGGGAACTGTTACTTTGCCAATCAGAGTGGGACCTATAGTAAAAGATGTGGCATGAAAAGTCCTTGATATGGAGCTAGCATATAACATTCTTCTTGGGAGACCATGGATACGTGCTCTGAAAGTAGTACCGTCAACATATGATCAGTGTATCAAGTTCCCCTATGAAGGTCAAGAGATCACCATCCAAGGTGACCCCAATCTATTTTAGTATTGCAACTCCATTCAATCTAAACCTGAAGTTGTGATACCTAACAACCGTGCTTCTGCTTCATCTTCATCTCGAGTTGACCCAGCTTCACTTGCTTTCACTTCAAAAGCATCCCAACCTAACCTTCGACTCAAAGATAAAGGCTTAGGTGAGTACACAATCTCCCAATCCCTCTGTTTAGCACAACTCCCCTATCTCCTAGATCATATGGAAGACCTACTCTGAACAAATCAAAAGCAGATAAAACTACCAAAGGTTCGTTTATCTAATGGGAAAGCCTCGAAGATGAGAGTGATGAAAAGAATATCCTACAATGGCTATATAAGGATGAAGATAGTTCATCAACATAAGAAGACCATCACACTATACAAACTAAACAATATGGTCAAGGATTCCAAAGGCTACAAAGAATGGGGTATGAAGAACACGGTCCACTCGGTTCAAGAAAGGATGGTATCACTGAACCCATCCAACCTCATACCTTGACAACTCGAGACACTATAGGGCTAGGTTACACTAGCACATCAAGAACCAATAGAGCAAATAAGAATAAAGGAAAACAACCAAAAACATCTCCTAGTAATTTGGTTGATCAAATTCAGCAACTGCAACTGGGGAGCGAGACTAATTCCAATGAATATGAGTGGGATAGTCTCTTAGAGCTATCTTAGAATGATGAAGCCATCATAGACTATCTTGAGCTTAGAGATCATATACCCACAGGGGACCACAAAGCTGGCTATGCCATAGAACTCAATGACAAGGCCTAGTTTGGAGAGAGTGCCGAGCCTTTCAATCTCAAAAATGTCAAGATGAAAGAAATATCTAATGGTGAAAACCACTCTACAGCAGTGTTAGATCATGAAAAAAGTAAAAATATAGATGTATCCAATGGTGAAAACCTCTCTGAGTCACCAAAGGATGGAAGGCTTGACCCTCTACCCAATCTTACACATTAGGAGAGATCTTCAATCTTGATAGAACTAGCAGAACTAATCAATGTCAGCATAGGTGATAATCCCAGAATGATCCAAATGGCACAATCTTTAATAGAACAAGAAAAGACATCATTCACTGACTTCTTCAAGAGAAAAAAAATCAACTTTTCTTGGACATATGCAGACATGTCAGGGTTAGATACGAATATCATAATGCATCACTTGTTCTTAGCTCTAGGAGCTAAGCCAGTAAAGCAAAAACTTAGAAAGATGCACCCACATGTGGCCCTCATGGTGAAAGAAGAGCTGAAGGAACTGTTAGACATCGGATTTATTAGACTGATAGACTATCCTGAGTGGATTTCAAACATAGTACTAGTTGCCAAACTAGATGGCAGAGTATGAATATGTAATGACTTTAGGGACCTGAATAAAGCTTGTCTGAAAGATGATTTCCCCCTGCCAAACATTGACATTATTGTAGATCTCACAGCCGGGCACACCATGCTGTCACTAATGGATGGTTTTTCTAGATGTAACTAGATAAAAATTGTACCTAAAGAGCAACACAAGACTGTGTTCACATGTCCTTGGGGCACCTACTGTTGGTGTGTCATGCCATTTGGTTTGAAAAATGCCGGCGCAACATATCAGAGCTATGACCACAATCTTTCATGACATGATGCACACTATAATGGAATATTACGTTGATGACATTCTAGTAAAATTACTCACAAGAGAAGGAGATCTGGCAGTGTTAGACAAAATCTTTAAAAGACTGGAATAGTTTAATGTGCACCTCAATCCAAAGAAGTGCGTGTTTGGAGTTACCTTAGGTAAGTTACTGGGATACATAGTGTCTGCCAATGGAATCGAAGTTGACCTAGCTAAAGTGAAGGCCATCATGGAAATGCCACCTCCCAAGAATCTCACTCAGCTAAGGTCCCTATAGGGAAAACTACAATCTATTAGAAGGTTCATTTCTCAATTGCTAGACAAGTGCCACCCATTTTCCCACCTCCTACATAAGAATGTCTCTTTCAAATGGAATGATGCATGTGAGCAAGCATTTCAACAGTTAAAAGAGTATCTCATGAAGCCACCTATATTGATGCCACCAATTCAAGAAAAACCTCTGCTACTGTATATCTCGACCACACTAATAGCTCTGGGAGCTCTCCTTGCATAGAAAAATTATGAAGGGAAAGAACAAGCAATCTACTATATCAGTCAAACACTTGTTGGATATGAACTGCAATACACGCTAATTGAAAGAGCATATCTCGTTGTGGTCTTCACCTCACAAAAGTGGAGACATTACATGTTGTCACATTTGGTAAAACTAGTAGAAAAAATTGATCCACTCAAGTACTTACTCAACAAAGTAGCCCTAATAGGTAGATTGTCCAAATGGGTCATGCTTCTTAGCGAATTCGACATTGAATATGTAGATAGGAAAGCAATAAAAGGCCAAGTACTTGCAGATCAACTAGTAGATGCACCTCTAACAGATGATAGCCCTTTGAGTTTTGACTTTCCAGATGAAACTATCTTCCATGTAACCACAACAACCTGGAAAATGTATTTTGATGGCTCACATACTCACCATGGATCAGGGGCAGGTATCTTGTTGATCACCCCTAGTGGCGACACCATTCCTAAATCATACAGATTACTCTTTCCCTACACTAACAACGTGGTAGAGTATGAAGCCCTAGTCATTGACATCAAGCTAACAGTTGAATGGAATATCCAAGAACTTTAGGTGTATGGTAACTCACAACTGGTCATAAATCAAGTAAATGGTGACTACGAGACAAAAGATGAGAAATTAATCCCTTACAAAAGGATGGTAGATGAATTCAAAGAAATCTTTGTCAAGATCTCTTTTGAACATATACCAAGGATTGAGAATAAAGTTGTAGATGCCATTGCAACGATTCAATCTCTCCTCGATATTCCAAATAATCAATCACGTTATGAGTTCTTGGTAGAGCCAGTGTCCTATCTTGCATATGACACCCCTGCATCCAATATCATATGCCACATTGTTGGAACTGATTCCCCCTCTATGGAAAAATATTTGCCTATCTTAAAGAGAGTACACTCCCACCTGACCTCTCCAATAACCAAAAATGAACCTTCATCCGTCAAGCATCCCAGTATGCCATTGTCACCAATACCCTATATCGTAGAGGTCTCGATGGTACTCTGCTTAGATGTCTTGATAGTGAGGAATATCAAACCTCCCTGAACGAAGTGTACAATGGTATATGTGGGACCCACTCTAGTGGCCCTACCCTAGCCAAGAAACTTATATGCATGGGATACTACTGGCCAACCATGGAACAATATTCCTATTATTTTGTAAAGAAGTGCAAAAAGTACCAAATCCATGGGAACCTAATACATGCACCAGCACAGGAGCTGCATCCATTAATGACTCCTTGGCCTCTCTGTCAATGGGGAGTCAACTTAGTGGGCAAGATTCACCCTTCTTCATCCAACGGCTATAAATTCATAATCACTGCCACTGAGTACTTTACAAAGTGGATTGAAGCCATGCCCTTAGCCAATATCATAGGCAATCAGATTGCCTCCTTTATCTTGAACTATATAATTTATCGTTATGCTATCAATTCATCCATTGTCACGGATAATGTACGACCTTTCAAAAATCAAGATGTCATGGAACTATCCATCAAATTCCATATCCAGCACTGATTTTCTACTCCCTACTACTCCCAAGGCAATGGCTAGGCAGAGGCATCGAATAAAACCATTTTGAAAATCATAAAAAAGACTATCAGTGATGTCAGCCATGATTGGCACGTGCAACTAAATCCTGCATTGTGGGCCTATCATACAAGCATCTGCACACCCACAGGTACAACACCATACTCCCTGGTCTACGGATCTGAAGCTATCTTGCCCATTGAAGTCAAGATCCCATCCTTGCAAGTTTTGTTAAAAGGCCTCATATCTGATGAAGAATACAGAGTATCCAGACTTCAAGAGTTAGAGATGATTGAAGAGAGAAGGCAACAGACCTTTAACCACCTAAAATCTTATCAACAACAAATGTCCTGAAGCTATAATCACAGGGTAAAACCTTGAGTATTCCAAGTGGGTGATCTAGTCCTCAGAGAAAATCTCAGAAATCAGCAAGATCTAGAAAAGAAAGGCAAGTTCGAACCCAATTGGTTGGGTCCCTATGTCATCATTACAACTTATGGGTCAGGGGCATATCAATTGGCTACGTCTGAAGGTGAACTATTCGATGATCCTATCAACAGCATGCACCTTTGCAAGATCTAAAACCCCAATGTAAGGGAGTCCAAAACATTTAAAAAAATCAAAAAAGTCATAAAAACAAACAAAAAAACCATCCTCTGGTGAAAACCTGGCAAACAAGTTCCTGGGATAGGTACCATGATGAAAACTTGGCAAACAAGCGTCATCTGTACTTTTAACTTATGTGCAAATAAAAGCAAGTGGTGAAAACCTAGTAAATAGGCGCTATCTATGACAAATCACTTCCTCCATCTATTGTGACCTCATGTCTCTTGTGTCCATCATGTCATTCATCTTGAACCAGTCCTTTGAACCATTGTTGAACTAGGTCAGCTCTAAGCTATCACGTAGGCAAAGCCATTATCAATGCACCCCTGAAGCTTCGCTCCACTTTGTTTCTTTCCTCTCCAGACTGTCACCTATCCTGTTGTTCATACCATTTCTGCATCTTTGCCATCGCCTATGTGTTAGGTCCATTAGGTTCACCCTGAACTATGTTGCCTCTGCGTCGTCACATAGGCAAAGCCATTTAGCAATAAGCCCCCGAGGCACTAGGTTAGTCCCTTAGGGTCCATCTCTCCATGTCTATTTGTCATATCACCCATAATAAGTTGATCCTTTGTCTGAACTGGGGACAACTCCTTGACCTAGTTACGGATTTGGGTTCTTGAATGCCACTTTTTTTTAAGAGGATACCAATAAAAGATTGTGATACCTTTCACTAGACAAGTACACACAGCAAAACAAGCTTACCAAAACAAAAATCCTGGCACAAAACATCAGCTTGTTCAATGCAAATGTATACCAAAACACTCAGATTAATCCTATATCAATTATGGCAAAAAAGACACATCTAATGCAAGAATGCTTTTGTGAATAGGTTAACTTAACAAAGTCTTGGATTTTTGTCATTATGTCCTCCTATGCTACTCAAGGATGCCAAAACCTAGAGATGCTATGATGGGGGCATAATCTTTTTTCTTTGTCTATTGTTTGTGGATTAAACTTTAGTAATGTGATGACTTTTGTCTAACGACATGATTAGCAAAAGATCATTGAGGACTTCAGAGGTCTAAACATGAAAAGGGGGCAATCCTTGTCTGTTGAAATGCAAGAAGTACTCAGGTCATCTAGATTCAAGTTTGACTAGATGCTTGTATCAACTTGCTATATCAAAATCCATGTAAGGAATACTCAGGTCATCTCAATTTAATTATACCGAGATGCTTGTATTTTCTTACAACATTTTGAAAAGAGAAAAGAAAAAAAAAAGTGCCCAATGATGAAACCAAAATACTTGCAATATCAAGATGACAATCAACATCCATCCCATATCCAAAAATCCATATCAACCATGCATTAAGAAAGTCCTGCAGTATATCAAATGAAAGCCTATATTTCTTCATTTCTTTTCTTCCACCTACCTATATCATCTTTGTGTCAGTTGAGTACATTTGGACATATCAAAAATAGAGTGTAGATAACATATCATATCCCATGAAATAGTCATGCATATGATTAAATCATTTGCATACATAAAGTGCATTAGGTCATCAACATACATTTGCATCCATAAATCATATAAAAAATACAAAACATAGACAAAAACATATAGAGCTGCATAATCATATCAATAACATTCACATTTGCATTTACATCCATCTAGTATGCATCACATATACAAAGAATCTTAAGATAGATTGCATCCATAACATATAAACCATAGAACATACGCATGTAGAACACCAATAACTGCATCATCATATAAACATAAAATCATGTCCAAATGTACAACATATCAGAGGATATGTCCATCTCTTAGAGTCCTATCATGTAATGTATACAAAGTACAAAAAGATAGTGATACATGTCTCAGGGCAAAATAATACATATACAGGCTTCTCAGCCATCACAAATGTGCACATCAAATCAAAAATTGGTACAAGTGTCCAGGTTTGTCTAACCCTACTACCATGGAGCACTGCTCCCTGCGCTGCCCTCTCCTTTGTCTCCCCCTGACTATTAGGGGCCTCTCACTGATGCCACAGATCAGGATCCACCTGCCCTCTGTCATGCTGCAGACTGACTCCTATAGCTAGGTGCATGTTGATCCACTGACATTGCCCCATGATATAAACCTTTGTAATACTAAGCTTGAGCTTGCACTCTAGAAAGCTCATCCTGTACCTAGGATAGCTGTGTCTGTGCCTGCTGCACCTGTGAAACCAAAAAGATAGAGGTACCATCTGTACCCATGGCTGCCACTGCTGCATTTCTCTCCACTCTCATATCCCGCAAACTAGCCAGCGATGTGTCTTGCTCTCTAGATATCTCTGATATCCATCCTACATCTGCCTCTGTGGTGCCACCTACTGTATTAGCACCTATACCTGCACCTACCCTACAGCTTGCGGTTGCGCAACTAACTGCTGACCCGAAGGTCCCTCCCCAGACCTCCTCCTCTATCTTGGTCTGCCACCTCCTCCACCATCTCCTCCTCCTCCTCCTCCATCTCCACCATTATCTCCCTGACCTCCTCTCCCCCTCCTCCATCTCCTCCTCCCATCGGCTCCACCCTCATCATCTAAATCCTCCTTGTCTTTACAAGGAGCCAACTCTCTAGGTCCTGAATATCTGGGAAATGTATGAGCAGCAAACCAGTTCTCATAGTCGGGTGTCATACCCGCATCTACTATGTCCCTCCTCATCGGCCAAGCTGCGTGAGGGACCTGATGAAAGTCTGCTAAGGCCTCCTCATATGATGCCATGAGACCCCATCTATATCTCTCTGCATGGGTCCTCGCGAATCGTGCCTACCCTTGTGGCCTACCCTACACTCTACCAAACTATCTTTGCACTTTGTTAACAATCTACCACTCCAATATGTACCTCATCCTACCAATGAGCCACCGAGTCTGGAAACAATATGGCAACTCATCAGCATCATCCTCCCATACCTCGCAGTCTAGGTATGGGTGCTAGATAACTAGATCCACGTTATCCAGTGTGTGTCTCCAATACTCGAGCTTCCCCAGCTTGTGCTGGGAAATCACGCATGCGTATCCATAGTTGTAGGGCACACCCCTCTGCTTGTGGAAAAGACATATCAGCCGCATGATAGCTATGTGCTTCCATAACCAAAACTGTAAAAGAAACACACCCGCTAACAAATTGGCCCCTCTGTGATACACTACTTGGTGCATATCCCTGTATAAGTGTGCTAGCATGCACACACCCCATGCATACCATCTCCCATCAATGATCATGCTCTCCAACACCCTCCCCCAGCTAATCAGGAACCCATGTGACCTCCTATCGGGGCATACTACACCACCGATAAGTCCCGCCACTATACCCAGGAAATAGTCATAACAGTCATGAATGTCCTACCACGAAATCACCTGCTCGACCAACTCTAGGTCATCAAACACTTGTCTGCACTTAGCCAATCCAGCATCACGCTGTGACTCATACTCTACCAACTCTCCCTAAATAGGGAGGTGCAGAATCCTATACACGTCCTCTAGAGTGATTGTCATCTCCCTGGTCAGTAGATGAAATGTACCATCCTCTCTGTGGAATCGCTCCACTGCTGCAGTCAACAACCTGTGATTCACATGAACCTCAGGTAGGAAACAAATGTAATAAAGACCCATAGCACCAAGAGCTTCGCGGTCCATCTCTATTAATATATATCGCTGTAACAACGACAAAGGGAACTGCTCTCGTGACATCAGGGTATCCCAGATATCCTCCTACTAATAGGCAAACCTACTCAAAGCAATCAAACTATCCTATCATTGACTTAGCATATCAAATTAATCAAAACAACATATCATCTCTTGACTAGATTTTCAGTAATCTCAGAGATCGCTTATCAATTGACACATCAACCAAGGTACCAATTGGGTTAATTTCATTAAGTCAACTGATTATCCTAGTGCAAATGCACTGAACCAGGTGGCAAATGCGTTGATTCATATCATATGCACCAATTCACCATGAATGCACCAATCCTTGATGTGTATGCACTATTCTGGCATATGCGCCACTTTGAGTGTCACATGCACCAATTCCTAGCCTATATGCTTACATCTATCATATGTGCCATAAGATCTCTCAGATGTGTGACTTCACAGCATATGCACCATTTCATGCACTTTGGTGCATCTATCCTAGCTTTTTTTCCAAAACATTTATTGACCTAATAAATGACTTTTAGTGAGTTTTGATGAACTAATACCGGTGGTCCTGTTTCGGCTGGCCGATTGAATAGTCAGACTCGCTCAAACTGGTGCTCCTTGCACGGAATATCCATATCCCTGTTGACTACTCTAGCTCCTCTTCTCTCCTAAGCTCTCAAAGACCAATCAACTAATGACAAGTATGAAAATGAATCAAACTTGTGGACCCAGCTCCTATATATAGCAAGTGAACCATAGCTAACTATGTGAAAACTGTGACTACTTCCCATGTCTGTTCCTCTTAACCATGTCCTATTTTTCTCCATCCTAACCCACTTTCCACTTTCTTCTTCATGAGATTGTCTATCTTATGCTTTCTTCCTTCTTCCCATCCAATCTCCCGAGGTGGCATCCTATCGTTAAACTTGTACCAGGGGCAAACTGGGGCATGTATCATTGTAAAAAATTCTTATTCTTTGAAACAACGTGATAAAACACATTGCATCAAAGAGGGGCAAAATGTATACATTTAAAAATGACATGATTCTACTTAAATAAATATTTTAAATATTTATTTCATCTTCATATTCCTCTATCAATAAATAAACAAATTTATTTATTTATTTGATTCATCTTCTCCCATTTAATTAAATAAACTACATTTATTTAATTAATTAATTTCATCTACATCAACTTTATTCTTATAAATAATTAAATAATTTTAATTATTTAATTAAATCTTTTATTCTTCCAAATTTAAATAAAATGTAATTTTATTTAAATTAAATCTTAAATCTCCAAAAATAAAATATGTTTAAATATTTTATTTATTCCTTCAAAGTATCTACAAATAATTAAATAAATTTATTTATTTAATTATGCTTTCTTATCTTCTAAAAAATCTTCATATCTTCTAAAAATAAATTCTTCTTGTCATACAAAAGTAAAAGCTAAGTTAACTGATTTAAAGCTATCAACAAATCTCTTAAATTAGAAAAATATATTCTAATTTAAGAAATAAAAAATTATCCTCATCAAGAAAGCAGTTAACTCAAGAAAGCATCTTTTTGAATGACACATGTCCTTATTCTGTTCGTGCATGTTCTCTCAAACATTCTCCTTCATTGATCTTCTTATTTATTTTCCACCATTGATCCTCTCTCACGCAACTCTATAAATACAACCATCTTCTTCTATTTCATATATCCAACTCTCGAGGAAACTTATGCTGCAGAATCCATAGCGTGTCATTGGCACCCCCACTTTCACATCACTTCACATATCATCCATTCCATATTGTGTTGAAGCTCATCTTCAACACAACAAATATCCGAGCCATTTATCCTTGTCATCTTGAGGAATCGAAGCAAGGAAGCAAGCTTCCTGAGGGCCATCTTCATCACCAAAAGATCAAGAAAGAATAGGTGAACAATGGAAATCGCAAGGTAAAAAAGGTTGTGAGTATCTCTCTATATTTTAAATCCTTTTTGTCTGCACATTCCATTGTTGTTTTGGGTTTTTATTATTCATTTTGATTATCCAATTTCACCATCACACTCTCATTTCCACCAAAAATGATATCATCAACAAATACCTCAACAATTAGGATGTTCTCATGATCAATCTTGAAGTAGAGATTACTGTCAAGAGTGCCTTTGTTGTAATCTAGCTTTAGCAAATACTTATCTAATCTTGCATACCAGGCTCTTGGAACTTGTTTGAGTCCATACAATGCTTTCCTTAATCTACAGACCATGTCTCCCTGATCAGACAACTGAAATCCTTTTGGTTGCTCAATGTAGACTTCTTCCTCTAACTCTAGATTTAGAAATGCTGACTTGACATCCATCTAATAGACTTTAAAATCTTTATGAGCAACAAAAGCAAGAAACAATCTAACTGCCTCTATTCTTGCCACTGGAGCAAAAGTTTCTTCAAAATCAATTCCTTCCACTTAAGAATATCCTTTGCATACCAACCTTGCTTTATTTCTTACAACTTCACCTTCTTCATTTAGCTTGTTCTGGAAGACCCATTTAGTTCCAATCACATTTTTGTCCTCAGGTCTAGAAACAAGATCCCAAGTGTGATTCTTTTCAATTTGCATTAATTCTTCTTTCATTGACTTTACCCAGTTTTCATCTTTGTAGGCTTTACTTACTATTTTTGGTTCAATCTTTGAGATTAGACAAATCTCTTCTTGATCTTTAGCAATTCTTCTTCTAGTTTGAACACCTTTATTTCTATCTCCTATAATTTGATCTTTAGGATGATTCATCCTTACATACCTGGGAGTTTTGGGAATTGTTTGAGCTTTTGTTTCTTGAGCTTGTTCCTCAACTTCTACACTATCCTTTTGAATTACTGGATATTCCAGATCAATCTGGATATGAGTTTGCACTTACCTTTCTTGACTTGGATTTTCATCTTGATCATCTGAATCATATCTTCATGACCTGGAATGTCCTTCTTTGCTCTCATCAACTCTGACATTAGCACTTTCAACAATCTTATTCAACCTCTTGTTAAAGCACCGGTATGCTTTACTTTGAGTAGAGTAACCTAGAAAAATTCATTCATCACTTCTTGCTTCAAACTTGCTTAGATCCTCATCTCTTTTGATGTAGCATTTACTACCAAAAAATTTAAAGTATCTTATAGTAGGAGGATGACCAGACCATAGTTCATAAGGTGTCTTACCAGAATTGCCTTTGATCTACACTCGGTTAAGAGTGTAGACATCAGTACTCACAGCTTCTCTCCAATAAACTTGAGGAACATTTGTTTCCATCATCATGGTCCTAGCAGCTTCTTGAATGGTCCGGTTCTTTCTTTCCACAACTCCATTTTGCTGAGGAGTCCTAGGAGAAAATAACTATCTTTTAATTCCATGCTTTTCACAAAATGAATCAAACTCACCAGAGGTAAATTCTCCACCTCTATTGGATCTCAAACACTTTATCTTCACACCAATCTCATTTTCCACCATAACCTTGAATACCTTGAATTTATCAAGAGCTTCTAATTTTTCTTTTAAGAAGGTTACCCACATCATCCGGGAGTAATCATCAATCAGCAACATAAAATATGTCTCCTTGTACACTCCTAATTATAGTAGGGCCACATAGATTAGTATGCACATGTTCCAACCTGTCATGCCCACATTTTCCATGCGGTCACAACACTCATCACACGTGTCATACCCACATCTGTCATGTGGTTATGACATGAAACATCAAAAATTTTCTCACGCTTTCCTAGAAACCCCCTCGCATGTGTAAGCATGCTCGGCGGTGTCCGCTCAAGGTGAAAACCCTACAGTTGTTGGTGGGGTACAAAGTACAATTGCCTTCATCCAGATGCACATAGTCCGACAAGGGGGTCTCTATGATGCCGTTAACGTCGCTACAAGGTTTATATTATCAAGGTTCCTAACCCTAAATCTCGGTAGATTTCGGCAGCATAATGCCTTACGGCGTAAGTGGGAATTACTCAACACTATACTACTTACGGGGTTCCCTGATAGATTAACAACTTCCCACGATGCCTTGTTCCTACTAAACCAACTCGTGATCTCCCTATTGGGACATTTTTTAGCAAAGCACGATTGTCTGCCTCTTTTCTCGTTTCCTAAAATCTACTCCTTATTCAAACTTAGCATTCTCAATGAGACAGATCATTTGCCCTCTCTTCCTTTTCTCTGGGTCTTAATTTTGATTGTATTTCTATCGCGCTCACCTTAACTATTTCTCTAAAGTTTTAGTTTGTTTATATTTCGGTCTCTCTCTTTTGGTTTCTACGTTTTCTTTATGTTTATCCTGTCCTTTCTTCATATTCTACATCAATCAGAGTTATCACTGTATCTATTTTAACATTGTTCCTAACTTCCAGATTGTCTAGATCACATAGGCTGGTTTACTACTACGCTGGACTCAGCCCCTTGTTTTCTCCATTCAGGATTCTCCTCTACGTTTGTATTAATTAATCTTGTTCCTAAGCAAAAATTAGCGGAAGGTACATCTACTTAGTTCTCTTATCCCAGGTGGAAAATGCCGCGCATTTTCTCCTCTGTGTTTTCCAATGTCAGTTTTTCTTCTTCTATTTCTCTTTCATGTTTTCTCCATTGGGCATTTACTAACTACAGTTGAGATTAAAATGGCCTCACATGGAATGTCTGTGATGGCTTCTTAAGTTTATTTCCACTGTTCTTTTAAACAAGGTGACGCATATTTTTCCTCTTCATTTTCCTGGTTATCGAATTGCGTTGAATGAGAAACTTCTGAGAAACTCTTTTGAAACTTCATTATATTAAAATACATGTGTTTATAGTAATTATTTTGTTTACATATACAGTTTATTCTCCCTTTGAAATTACTAATCTTCCCATTATAAGATTCTTTTTTTTTGTTTAAAATAAAATATAAATATATATAAATATATATAAATATATATAGATATATATATATATATATATACTTATACAATTATTTTCCATTGTTCTATTATGTTCCATTGTTATATTATTAAACTTCCTATATTTATATATATATATATATATATATATAAACAATTATAATCCATTGTTATATTAAATAAGAGGCTCTCCTCTTTATAAAGTCCCAATCCATGGAACTAAGTCATATTTTATTTTGTTCCATTTTTTTTTTGTTTATTAACCATCAAAACCTAACTATCTGTAGCTTATGTTTTGGGCAGAGGGCATGAGAGGCAGCGGCGGCCATGGCAGGGGACGGCGGCGGACCGAACTCACAGAGGCCGTGCTGACTGGAGGGTGGAGGGTCGAGTTTGGGCGGAGGGAAGATATGGACGGTGGAGTGGAGGGTCCGCAGTGGCGGATAGATATTGGCAGAGGTGGCCGCAGAGGCAGCGGCAGGGGTCGGGGTTATGGCGGCACGGCGGCCACTAAGGTGTCTGCGAAGGGGGAGCCACTGGCAGGGGAGTGAAGCGGGAGGTGGCGGCTCGTAGGCCGCGGAAGGAGGTTGCCTACGGAGGTTTAGATTGGCGGGGCTGTGGGGAGAGGGCGGAGCCCCCACCCACATCCCACGTAGTTGGGTGTGGGTGGGGGCTCCGCCCCCTCCCCACACCCTCCTTTGTATAAGGGCCTGCGGTGGGGTTTCAACCCCACCGCCCATATATTGTTTTTTTTAATTTGTTTATTAAGAATTTTTTTTTGTTATTTCTTTCTCTCTGTATATTACAACAAAAAAAAATAGGGAATAAAATATTTCCCTTTCAATATATATATATATATATATATATATATATATATATATATATATGTTCCCCATTTAATTTAGTTATGTATAAACAATTTCAATGTAATTAAATTTCGTCATTTGATTTTGTATAAACAATTTAGAATTTAAATAAACAATATATATATATATATATATATTTATATATATATATATATGTATATATATGTATACGTATATATATATATATATATATATACGTATACATATATATATACATATACATATATATATACATACGTATACATATATGTATATATACGTATACATATATATATATATACGTATACATATATATATACGTATATATATACATATATGTATACGTATATATATACATATATATATACATAGACATATATATATATATATATACATATATACACACACACACACACACACACACACACACACACACATATATATATATATATAAATATATATATGAAAACCCAACTCACATTTTGATAACAATTTCACCCATTTAATTTCCTAATTAAAGTTAGTAAAATTACGGTATTGTTTAATGGTAACGGATAAATAATTTTGGAGTTTTTTAAAAAAATGTTTCAACTTTATAATCAATGAATTTATTTAAATTGAATAAATTAAATCTATAATGAATTGCAATTTCAATGCTTCACCAAAACGTAACAATATTCAGTAATCTACATACAAGGATAATTCAGATTTATTTCTTTCCCGACCTCATTTAACTTCAAGTCAGTCATTTTCTTCTAAAGCAAGAAGTAGAATATAAACTACAGTTACCCTTCTAAAAATTCTTTTTATCTCCATTTCCATTTCAATAAAATAGCAAAATTGCATCTTCAGATAATTTACAAGAACTAACATTTTCACTAATTTTTCCAATAACATAAATTTGATTTTACAACTTGATAATATAATTGAAAGACTATACACAACAACAATATTGAAGGGAAGAATTTCTCTCCTTCCTAGACAATAATTTGTTACAACTTCAGAGGGAGAGAATCCCTCCATAATGAACTTATACAGGAGGTAGCTCAATGAACCAGAGTCTTCTTATAGCAAGGATGAAATTCTTTCTCCCTAAATACAGCACTCCTCCAATTCCAACCATAAGACTCAAGAGGAAACCTGCGTATCAAAGACAAACAAAGAAGAAAACACCACTTATCTAGCTCTCCTCCCTACCGTAGACCCCGCAAGAGGGTCACCCCCAAGCTAGGGAGAATCATACTCACACCTGAATAACTCAAGCAATCCACTTCACAACAGGGAACAACAACAAACCCAAAGCACACAAACACCCATGGGTAAATTTCACAACACGAAAACTCAACTACAGTGAGCTTTACAAGGGGCAGGAGAGTGGACACACTCGACTCCAGAGTGTGACCCTTGCAGATAATATAACCAACACAATTTCTCTTGGCCTTAAACCAAGTTTGATCACAAAATTTTCCAAGGAATCTGTAATTGACTCTCAAGTCAAAGAACCAGTCACAAGTACATGCCCTCAAGGCTTTCAACATCCCAAAAGAAGAACCCAGGTATGCACCCAAGGAGGATCACTCCTCCCCTACCCCAAACTTGATGAGCATTTCTCCCAAGTGGGAGAAGCTCTGTCAACAACCCGACAACAGTTCCCACACAAACAAAACAAAAAAAACATAGCAAATAAACAACTTTCACACACTTTTCATACAACAATCAGATATACGAAAGAAAGGTAAAACCAAACCAACCTTACAAAGCCCTTCAAGGATGAAGCTGTTGTAGAGCTCCACTAAGATTTTCTTCAACCTTAGCCACCAACTGCCTCTTCCTTTCCCTCTTCCCAAAAGCTAACTTTATTATTTTGGCAATAAAAATAAAACTCTCCCAAAATTCAACTAACTCCCTTTCCATCCCAAAATGGAATTCAAATAACCCAAATCCTTTTAGTTTTGAGGAATGGGGAGGTGACACTTGTCACCTCCTCACTCTTCCCAAAACCACTATTATGTCCCAAGGGATGAGTGTTGGTTTATGTCACTCACCCATCCCTAGAGTACTCCTTATCCCTCTCCTCATGTAATTTCTCTTATGCATGGGAGAAATAAAAGGAGTTAAAGGAGGAAAAGACGGGTGACCAATGCCTCTTCTTCCTTCCTTCATTATGGATGACCCCACAACTCATGGGGAATCTCACTAATGGTGAGGGTGACTTCAAGTCAATCCCTCTATAATGGATGGGTTTGTAGTCATCTCTTACCTTGGGGATTGAAGAGGGATGGGTTGGGTGTTGGTACAACCCATCATGTCCCCCCCATACCTCCAATTTTCGCCACTTAACTTAAGGGGGAAGTTAAGATGACCTGATGAAGGTTACCCAAGGGGTTACCCATGCCAAATGGGGCCCTGGACCCATGGGGTATAACCCAGGGTCAACTTTAACCCATTCTAGACACGCATGGTCAAGGTAAAGCACAAGAAAAGGCCTCCAAGATTTAAATAAAAGAAAAGAAATTCAAATTCAATCTTTTTACAACACAAATCATAAGTCAGTGTTACAGGAGGGTAGACCAACCCATTTGACCTTATGAAAGACCACATTACAACACCATATCAAACACAAAGTGATCTTGGTTCCTTGTGGAACCAGATCAGCTTAACAGGGAATAACAATAACAAGGTGCGGAATGATCTCTGAAATCTATGGTTTGATTAGTAAATTCCTGCACACTAAATTGCAAGATCAGTTTCACATATTATCATCATAGCCGAAGCAACTTAAAAACATGCATTATCATTACATAGTTCTAAATAGCATAAATGAAATCATATTACAATTTTCCATCATCACCTAATTAACTTTTCTGAAATGTAAACTTATCCAAACATCACCTAATTAGTTTTTCTGTAATCAAAATAAAGTTTAATAGTTTGACAAATCCGGGAACTACTATCCCACACATAAAAAGTATCAATAATAGTAATGTAAATAGTCACAAGAACAAAAGTAAAAAGGGTGGTCCTCACATCCTCTCCCCCTAAGACTGTACTTCCTCCTGGAAGTTGTCAAAAAGGTGAGGATAAAGGGTCTTCAGTCTCTCTGCATCTTCCCATGTCGCTGTGACTTCATCGTATAGGTCCCACCGGACCCTAACCTGGTCCAGCTCTCAACCTCGAAGGGCCAGCATCTGACAATGCCAGCTGTCCGTCTGCCTCTACCTGAAGAGCACTCCAATCCAACATGTGAGATAAGTCAGAAATATATTGATGTAAAACTAAAACATGAAATACATCATGGATACTTGACAGGCTAGGTGGCAAGGCTAGACGATAGGCTACAGGTCCTATCCGCTCCAAGATCTCAAAAGGAAATACAAATCGAGGTGCGAGCTTAGAGCCCTTTCCGTAACGGATTGGACTTTTTTGCAGTCGCACTCTCAAAAATACTCTATCCCCCACAAAGAAGCTTCGGTCTGTCCTCTTAGCATCGGCATACTTCTTCTACCTGTCCTGTGCCTCCTGAAGTCTCTGTCTAATCTGTTTGACCTACTGTTCCATATTTTGAACTATCTCTGGACCAATGGCCATTCTGTCCTCTATCCAATCCGAACTCAAAGGTGTTCTACATGGTCTACCGTATAAAGCCTGGAAAGGAGGCATACCCAACGAGCTGTGATGCCCATTATTGTAGGCAAACTCAACCAGATACAAGTACTCCTCCCATCTAGACTGATGGTCCATAACATACATGCAAAGCATGTCTTCTAACACCTGGTTAACTCTCTCTGTTTGTCCGTCGGTCTCCGGATGATAGGTTGAACTGAAGTTGAGCTGTGTGCCCAACGCTTGATGTAAGGCTCTCTAGAACGATGAAGTAAATACGGAGTCTCTGTCGGATATAATGCGGTGAGGTACCCCATGAAGTCTAACAATTTGATCAAGAAACACCTTTGCCACGGATGGTGCATTGTATGTTGTGCATATCGGTGAAAAATGTGCCACTTTGGTCAGCTTGTCAACTGTCACCGTAATAGCATCATGGCGACGTGATGACATAGGTAGACCAACAATAAAATCCATAGAAATGGTGTCCCATTTCCATTCAGGTATCTTGTGAGGGTACAACAGTCCCGCTGGATGCTGATGTTCGGCCTTGACCCTCTGATATTCTAGACAATGAGCAACATAATCTGTAATGTCACACCTCATCCCAGCCCAATGATAAAGCTGTCGTAAGTCAGCATGCATCTTCTTCACTCCTGGGTGTGCTACATAGGGTGCTCTATGAGCCTTTGATAGGATTACTGTACGAAGATTACCTGCATGGGGTACATAGATGCGTTGCCGATGTCGAAGCATACCATCAGACTCAAGGATATATCCTGCAAATTTGCCCTCAAGGGCCTTCTAATTTAGTATTGCCTGCTACACCTCAAGAAACCACTCGTCCTCCGATAGATGCTGTAAGATGCGATCTCTCAAGTCCACCTTCAAAGTTAGGGTCAGGATCTCGTGGTGCCTTCGACTCAAGGCATCAGCGACCACAGTTCTCCTTCCCTTTGATGTAGTGGACGTCAAAGTCATATTCACATAAGAATTCCATCCATGCCATTGGCGGGCGTTCAAGTTTGGCTGTGTAAAGATATACTGCAAGCTATGATGATCCGAATGGAGTTCAAAGTGTTGACCTAAGAGGAAGTGTCTCCAGTGGACCAAAGCATGAATAATTGCTGCGAGCTCTAAGTCGTGAGTAGGGTAGTTTAACTCATGTGTCTTCAGTTTCCGCGATTCGTATGCGATCGCTCGACCACCCTGCATAAGCACGGCTCCCAAACCTTCTAATGATGCATCTGTGCAAACTACAAACTCCTCTATAGGATTCTAGAACCGCTAAAATAGGAGCACTGGTAAGATGCTCCTTGAGGACTCCAAAGGCCCTTTCACACTGTTCGGTCCATATGAAACCCTTCCCTTTTTGCTGAAGGGAAGTAATGGGATGTGCTATCCTGGAAAAGCCCTCGACAAACTGACGATAATACCCGGCTAACCCAATAAAGCTTCTGACCTCTATCACATTGGTGGGTGCCGGCCACTCCTGAATTGCTCTAATTTTAGATGGATCTACGGAGATGCCATTGCCTGATAAAATGTGTCCCAAATACTGCACCTCTGTCCTGAAGAAGGCACACTTCGCCAAGTTTCCATAAAGCTGCTCCTCTCGTAAGCGCTGCAAAACTTGATGCAAGTGCTCCACATGCTCTTCCTCGGTCTGCGAATAAATTAAAATATCATCTAGAAATATGATTACAAACCGATCTAGGTAAGTACGGAACACCCCCGTTCATGAGACTCATGAACACTGCAGGGGCGTTCGTCAACCCGAAGGGTACCACTGTGAATTCGTAATGGCCATATCTGGTTTGAAAAGCAGTCTTATGAATATCTGCCTCTGTGATGCGCAATTGGTGATACCCAGATTTTAGATCAATTTTCAAGAACACTCTGGCTTCCTGCATCTGATCAAAAAGGTCGTCAATCCTAGGCAGAGGATAACGGTTCCTCACCATCACCTTGTTCAACTACCTGTAGTCCATGCATAATCGAAGAGACCCATCTTTCTTCTTCATGAAGATAACGGTGCGCCCCATGGTGAAACACTGGGTCGGATGTGCCCCTTCTCAAGTAATTCCTCTAACTGCAGCTTGAGTTCAGTGAGTTCATGTGTAGTCATCCTATAAGGTGCACGGGATATCGGTTCTGCACCCAGCACTAAGTCGATGTGGAAGTCCACTTCTCTGCGTGGAGGCATACCTGGTAATTCTGGTGGAAATACGTTGGTAAACTCTCTAAGGACAGGGTGATCATCTAAAGTAGCCTCAGGTTCTTCCTCTGCTCTATCACTTACCCTAATGGCAAACATCTAACATCGCTTCCGCATATAGCGCTTAAGCTACTGAGCGGATATCATATGAACAGCCGTGGGCTTTTGAATGCCCACTATCTCAACCGGTGAACCATGATCGTCTAAACAACTAATCGTCCTTTGACGACAATCTAACTTGGCTCTATGTGCCGCAAGCCAATCCATACCCAGAACTACACCGTAGGATCCTAATGGCATAACCCTAAGGTCACATGATGTAGTGAAGGGTCCTAAGGTGATATTACAGTCTTTAACCAAGGTATCTACTGACATCCTGGCCCCAGAGGCCACTCAACCTCCCACCTAATGTCTTGCCTAGAAGCCACCAGCTTGCAATGCTCCACTAACGATGTAGACAGGGAAGGAGTCAGTAGCTCCCGAGTCAAAAAGGATAGAGATGGGGAAGTCCCCAATCGTACCTGCTGCCTCGATGACTGAGGCCTGGAAATCAGCCTGACGGTTATCAACACTGCAAACAAGTGGTGGGATCTGCCCACGTTCACCTACGGTCTGCTCAGATCCTCCTGATCGGGGTTGTCCCCCTGCTGTAAATCCCTGTGGGCACTCTCTAGCCAAATGCCCTGCCCCACCACACACATAACACGGTCCTCTAGCCTGTAATTGCCCTGACTATGTTTTGCCCGAACTGTTGTTGCCCAGTCCATCCCATTGACCCCTGTGAGCCTCTGTAAGACTGCTGGGACCTCGCGGGTCCTGCCGATGAACCCTGTGGTCTCTGATCTCTACGTGAACCCTGCTGCTACCATCCACGGTTCTGTCCTCCCTGACCCCTCTATTGGAATTTAGATTTTGCTGATGTTGCTGTTGTTGTGGAGGCCTAGGAGGTAATAATGAAGAGTTATATCCTCCTCTCTGTATTGTGTTTTGAGGCCTTCAAAAATTTTGTTGTTGTTGGGGATTACGATCCTGATACTGCGTATGTGAATTCTGCCCTTGTCCCTGAATTTCCTCTGATATAAGGGCCTTTTCAACAGCCTCGCTCATGGTCTGGGGGGTTTGCCATCGGAACTGGTCCTGCTATCCCGTGATTCAGCCCTCTGATGAATTTGTGTATTAAGATTTTCTTGTCATGGAGGTATTCCGCGTAATGAGAAAGCTCAATGAATCAGCTCTCATAGTGAGTAACAGTGAGTCCCCTCTGCTGTAAATCATGGAACTCATCGATCCTATGCTGTCTATAATGTTCTGACAAATATTGCGCATTAAAGTGCTCTATAAAGATATCCCAAGTGAGTGTATCCACAGAAAGTTGGCGCTTGCACTCCTCAGTGTGCCACCAGGTAGTTGCGGCATCCCTCAGAAGATGGACTGCCACTCGTGCTTTCGTGTTTCTTCCATATGGTCGCAACGCGAAACACCTGTCTAAACTAATCATCCAAGCCTCGGCCACAGCTCCCTCTGTAGCACCTACGAAAGTGGGTGCGTTGAGCCTAAGTAGATCTCTGATGGGGTCCCCTCTTTCTCTAAATCCCACAACTGGCTCTTCCACCTCATCCTCATACAATCCATGATGTACCCTGTTCTGCCCTCTGGGTCTCATCTTGTCTCAAAGGTCTTAGAGGACTCCTGCTCCGTGCACGGGAGGCTGACCCTACCTCCTCTACTATAGTGTCAGGGATCTCAACGATAGGCTCCACACATGGCACCTCTCGCGGATCAACGCGGGGCTCCTCACGTGGCTCAACACGTGACTCAGCACGTGGCTCCCTACATGGCTCCTCTCGCGGATCAACATGAGGCTCAACACGTGGCTCAGGAATCACTGGTGGTAACCTCTCTAACATAGCTTGCAGTGCCTGTAAGATCTGTGGTCCTATATCCAATACTAGTGGTGCTTGTGGTATTAGTGGTGCTTGTGGTACAGGTTGTGCAGGTGGTGTTGCTGTAACTGCGGGTGCCCGTCCCTCGACTAAGGAATCGCTGTGCACCTCGACAAACGCTGTGTGGCATGATCTCGCTCATCAAACACGTCGGGGAGGCATCCTAGAAAACAAGGTAGAGACTAATTAATCAAAGTTACAGAATAATAACGTGCCCAAATGTGCCCAGTGTTTAAACCGGGGCTCTAATACCAAATGTCATGCCCACATTTTCCATGCGGTCACAACACTCATCACATGTGTCATACCCACATCTGTCATGTAGTTATGACACGAAACATCAAAAAATTTCTCACGCTTCCCTAGAAACCCCCTCACATGCGTAAGCATGCTTGGCGGTGTACGCTCAAGGTGAAAACCCTACAGTTGTCGGTGGGGTACAAAGTACAATTGCGTTCATTCGGACACACATAGTCTGACAAGGGGGTCTCTACGACGCCATTAACGTCGCTACAAGGTTTATATTATCAAGGTTCCTAACCCTAAATCTCGGCAGATTTTGGCAGCATAACACCTTACGGCGTAAGTGGGAATTACTCAACACTATACCACTTACAGGGTTCCCTCATAGATTAACAACTTCCCACGATGCCTTGTTCCTACTAAATTGACTCGTGATCTCCCTATTGGGACATTTTTTAGAAAAGCACGATTGTCTGCCTCTTTTCTCATTTCCTGAAATATACTCCTCCTTCGAACTTAGCATTCTCAATGAGACAGATTGTTTGCCCTCTCTTCCTTTTCTCTGGGTCTTAATTTTGATTGTATTTCTATCACGCTCACCTTAACTATTTCTCTGAGGTTTTAGTTTGTTTATATTTCGGTCTCTCTCTTTTGGTTTCTACGTTTTCTTTATGTTTATCCTGTCCTTTCTTCATATTCTACATCTATCAGAGTTATCACTGTATCTATTTTAACATTGTTCCTAACTTCCGGATTGTCCAGATCACACAGGCTAGTTTACTACTATGCTGGACTCAGCCCCTTGTTTTCTCCATTCAAGATTCTCCTCTACGTTTGTATTAATTAATCTTGTTCCTAAGCAAAAATTAGCAGAAGGTACATCTACTTAGTTCTCTTATCCCAGCTGGAAAATGCCACGCATTTTCTCCTCTGTGTTTTCCAATGTTAGTTTTTCTTCTTCTATTTCTCTTTCATGTTTTCTCCATTGGGTGTTTACTAACTACAGTTGAGATTAAAATGGCCTCACATGGAATGTCTGTGATGGCTTCTTAAGTTTATTTCCAGTGTTCTTTTAAACAAGGTGACGCGTATTTTTCCTCTTCATTTTCCTGGTTATCGAATTGCGTTGAATGAGAAACTTCCGAGAAACTCTTTTGAAACTTCATTATATTAAAATACATGTATTTATAGTAATTATTTTGTTTACATATACAGTTTATTCTCCCTTTGAAATTATTAATCTTCCTATTATAAGATTCTTTTTTTTTGTTTAAAATAAAATATAAATATATATATATATACATATATATATATATATATATATATATATATATATATATATATATACTTATACAATTATTTTCCATTGTTGTATTATGTTCCATTGTTATATTATTAAACTTCCTATATATATATATATATATAAACAATTATAATCCATTGTTATATTAAATAAGAGGCTCTCCTCTTTATAAAGTCCCAATCCATGGAACTAAGTCATATTTTATTTTGTTCCTTTTTTTTTTGTTTATTAACCATCAAAACCTAACTGTCTGTAGCTTATGTTTTGGGCAGAGGGCATGAGAGGCAGCGGCGGCCATGGCAGGGGACGGCGGCGGACCGAACTCACAGAGGCCGTGCTGACTGGAGGGTGGAGGGTCAAGTTTGGGTGGAGGGAAGATACGGACGGTGGAGTGGAGGGTCCGCAGTGGCGGACAGATATCGGTGGAGGTGGCCACAGAGGCAGCGGCGGGGGTCAGGGTTATGGCGGCATGGCGGCCGCTGAGGTGTCTGCGTAGGGGGAGCCACTGGCAAGGGAGTGAAGCAGGAGGTGGCAGCTCGTAGGCCGCGGAAGCAGGTCACCCGCGGAGGTTTAGATTGGCAGGGGTGTGGGGAGGGGGCAGAGCCCCCACCCACATCCCACGTAGTGGGATGTGGATGGGGGTTCCGCCCCCTCCCCGCACCCTCCTTTGTATAAGGGCCTGCAGTGGGGTTTCAACCCCACCGCCCATATATTTTTTTAAAAAAATTTGTTTATTAATCTTTTTTTTTTGTTATTTCTTTCTCTCTATATATTACAACAAAAAAAAAATAGGGAATACAATATTTCCCTTTCAATATATATATATATATATGTGTGTGTGTGTTCCCCATGTAATTTAGTTATGTATAAACAATTTCAATGTAATTAAATTTCATCATTTGATTTTGTATAAACAATTTAGAATTTAAATAAACAATATATATATATATATATATATATATATATATATATATATATATATATATATATATATATATATATATATATATATATATATATATATATATATATATATATATATATATACATGAAAACCCAACTCACATTTTGATAACAATTTCACCCATTTAATTTCCTAATTAAAGTTAGTAAAATTACGGTATTGTTTAATGGTAACGGATAAATAATTTTGGAGTTTTAAAAAAAATGTTTCAACTTTATAATCAATGAATTTATTTAAATTGAATAAATTAAATCTATAATGAATTGCAATTTCAATGCTTCACCAAAACGTAACAATATTCAGTAATCTACATACAAGGATAATTCAGATTTATTTCTTTCCCGACCTCATTTAACTTCAAGTCAGTCATTTTCTTCTAAAGCAAGAAGTAGAATATAAACTACAGTTGCCCTTCTAAAAATTCTTTTTATCTCCATTTCCATTTCAATAAAAGAGCAAAATTGCATCTTCAGATAATTTACAAGAACTAACATTTTCACTAATTTTTCCAATAACATAAATTTGATTTTACAACTTGATAATATAATTGAAAGACTATACACAACAACAATACTGAAGGGAAGAATTTCTCTCCTTCCCAGACAATAATTTGTTACAACTTCAGAGGGAGAGAATCCCTCCATAATGAACTTATACAGGAGGTAGCTCAATGAACCAGACTCTTCTTATAGAAAGGATGAAATTCTTTTTCCCTAAATACAGCACTCCTCCAATTCCAACCATAAGCTTCAAGAGGAAACCTGCGTATCAAAGACAAACAAAGAAGAAAACACCACTCATCTATCTCTCATCCCTACCGTAGACCCACAAGAGGGTCACCCCCGAGCTAGGGAGAATCATACTCACACCTGGATAACTCAAGCAATCCACTTCACAATAGGGAACAACAACAAACCCAAAGCACACAAACACCCATGGGTAAATTTCACAACACAAAAACTCAACTACAGTGAGCTTTACAAGGGGCAGGAGAGTGGACACACTCGAATCCAGAGTGTCACCCTTACAGATAATATAACCAACACAATTTCTCTTGGCCTCAAACCAAGTTTGATCACAAAATTTTCTAAGGAATCTGTAATTAACTCTCAAGTCAAAGAACCAGTCACAAGTACATGCCCTCAAGGCTTTCAACATCCCAAAAGAAGAACCCAGGTATGCACCTGAGGAGGATCACTCCTCCCCTACCCCAAACTTGATGAGCATTTCTCCCAAGTGGGAGAAGCTCTGTCAACAACCCGACAATAGTTCCCACACAAACAAAACAAAAAAAACACAGCAAATAAACAAGTTTCACACACTTTTCATACAACAATCAGATATACGAAAGAAAGGTAAAACCAAACCAACCTTACAAAGCCCTTCAATGACGAAGCTGTTGTAGAGCTCCACTGAGATTTTATCCAACCTTAGCCACCAACTCCCTCTTCCTTTCCCTCTTCCCAAAAGCTAACTTTCTTATTTTGGCAATAAAAATAAAACTCTCCCAAAATTCAACTAACTCCCTTCCCATCCCAAAATGGAATTCAAATAACCCAAATCCTTTCAGTTTTGAGGAATGGGGAGGTGACACTTGTCACCTCCTCACTCTTCCCAAAACCACTATTATGTCCCAAGGGATGAGTGTTGGCTTATGTCACTCACCCATCCCTAGAGTACTCCTTATCCCTCTCCTCATGTCATTTCTCTTATGCATGGGAGAAATAAAAGGAGTTAAAGGAGGAAAAGATAGGTGACCCATGCCTCTTCTTCCTTCCTTCAATATGGATGACCCCACAACTCATGGGGAATCTCACTAATGGTGAGGGTGACTTCAAGTCAATCCCTCTATAATGGATGGGTTTGTAGTCATCTCTTACCTTGGGGATTGAAGAGGGATGGGTTGGGTGTTGGTACAACCCATCATGGCCCCCCCATACCTCCAATTTTCGCCACTTAACTTCAGGGGAAGTTAAGATGACCTGATGGAGGTTACCCAAGGGTTACCCATGCCAAATGGGGCCCTGGACCCATGGGGTATAACCCAGGGTCAACTTTAACCCATTCTAGACACCCATGGTCAAGGTAAAGCACAAGAAAAGGCCTCCAAGATTTAAATAAAAGAAAAGAAATTCAAATTCAATCTTTTTACAACACAAATCATAAGTCAGTGTTACAAGAGGGTAGACCAACCCATTTGACCTTATGAAAGACCACATTACAACACCATATCAAACACAGAGTGATCTTGGTTCCTCGTGGAACCAGATCGGCTTAACAGGGAATAACAATAACAAGGTGCGGAATGATCTCCTAAATCTGTGGTTTGATTAGTAAATTCCTGCACACTAAATTGCAAGATCAGTTTCACATATAATCATCATAGCCGAAGCAACTTAAAAACATGCATTATCATTACATAGTTCTAAATAGCATAAATGAAATCATATTACAATTTTCCATCATCACCTAATTAACTTTTCTGAAATGTAAACTTATCCAAACATCACCCAATTAGTTTTTCCGTAATCAAAATAAAGTTTAATAGTTTGACAAATCCGAGAACTACTATCCCACACATATAAAAAGTATCAATAACAGTAATGTAAATAGTCACAAGAATAGAAGTAAAAAGGGTGGTCCTCACACAACCGTTCACTTGAAAATTGTTCTTTACTTTTGAATGAAATTTTGTTCTATTTGCCCAATTGACATTCTCTACATATGTTATCAAGTTTCATAAGTTTTGGAAGATCTCTTATAGCTTAAGTAGAACTTATCTTGACAATGTTATCAAAATTTACATGACACATCCTCCTATGCCATAACCAGCTTTGATATGACTGAGCAATCAAACAACTTTTGCCAGAACTACTTAAATGAAAGATGTTACCTTTAGTTTGAGTGCCAGATACAATTTTAGTTCTAGAGCTTTCTAGGATTCTGCATTTTCCATCCTTGAATTAGACAGCATAACGCTTGTCAACTAACTATCCAACACTAAGAAGATTATGATTTAGTCCTTCCACATACAGAACATTATTAGTGTTATTCTTACCATCAAAAGAGATGGACCCTCTGCCACGGATTCTACCAGCTGAGTTGTCTCCAAATTTCACAATTCCACCTTCATATTTTTCAAAGCTTACAAACTTACTTTTATCACCAGTCATATGGTGAGAACATCCACTATAAATCACCCATTCATCCTTTTCAACAACCTAAGAAGCTAAGGCACTTTCCACATTTGTATAGCTAGCAGATTTAGTAGACATCGGATCTTCTTCCTTGATAGCAATGAACACCCAATCATCTTTAGTGGAACCTCCATGATCAGATTCATCATCTGTGACTCCTCCAGCTTCTTGGACATAGTAACATTTTTTCTGAGCTTTATATCTATTAGGGTTTGGTTTTGAGAATGTCTCCAAACATCTTGAGGCAAAATGACCACTCTTATTACAAACAAAACATATGAGTCACAACTTTCCTTCATACTTATTGGATCCTCTTGGTATTCTTTTGGCAATAAGAGATTTAAGATCTGCAGTCTCAATTTCATCATCTTCAAGATCCTTCCTTGTCTTCATAAATTAGTTTGATTTTCTTGAAGAACTTTCACCTGAATCATATCTTTGCTTTCCATACACACTAGCCTTAAATGCAGATTCAGACTTAGGGAGAGAATCACCAAACTCACTCATTTAAAATTTTGAAAGGTTACCAACTAATTGATCCCCTATGATAGTTGTTATTGTCCTAATTTTTTTGATGGCTGCAGCTTTATGCTTATATGCTGTAGGTAAGGATCTGAGCACTTTGGGAACAATTTCTGATTCTTCCAATGCTCCACCTGCACTTCTGATACCGGTCACAAGTTCATTTACTTTATGCATGTACGAAGTAATGTTTTCATCTTCCCTCATTACCAATCTTTCATATTTACCCTTTAGGTTTTGTATCTTGGAACATTTAACATATTTGTCACCTTCATACAGATTTTCCAACTTTTTCTAGATTTCATGGGCAGTTTTCAAATCTAGGACATTTGCCAATTCTGTATCAGATAGGGCACACAATAAAGCTTCTTTGGCTCGAATATTGCATTCAGCTTCCCTGAGTTCATCTAGAGTAGTAGATGTTGGATTTAGGACAAACAACTGAGAGGGGGGATGAATCAGGTGTCCAAAACTTTCTTTCAATTAATCACTTAAATCCTTTACTTAATTCAATAGTTTAAAGATAAATCAATCATGGAAACATAATATAGTAATTCAAGAGCATAAACACATTAACACATAAGACACCAAGATTTTTGACATGGAAAACCTAGTTAAGGGAAAAACCAAGGGGTGACTAACCAAAGATTGTATTCTCTATTAGAAGAATAGAAAGAACAAAATGGCACATGCCAACTAGGGCTCACTGCTTGAGCACACTACTCACAAGTGGCCCACTACCTATAGGAGACACACTGTGTACAAAATAATAAGTATGACATACTTGAACTGAAGAATAGCATCTTCACCATGCTTGAGTCAGTTCCATTTAAGCTCAATACTTTTGCTCTGCCTTCTCCCTCTGCTCCTCTCTACCACATTCTCATCTTCACAATATCCTTTTGAAATGACTTTACAACTCCTTATTTATACAAGACATCGACTTAGGGATAATCATCCAAGTCGGCATACAATACAGAGAAAATACATAAATACAACATAACAAAAAAAAAGACTTCACATGGATTAACACACTATCAGCCACAAAGATCTGCGACTTCAAACTTCCTTTAGGAACATGCCATTCTCCATAGAACATCTCCAAGATCATCCGTAGGATGTGTAACTCATCTGGTCGGCTAGACTTAGGAAGAACACCATCATCTAGAAGTAATTCTTCAATTTCAAGCTCAATCTTCAATGCGGACCACCAACATGAACTGGACACAATCCAAAGACCTCCACAAGCTTTCCTGAATCACCAAGAACATCCACACTACATCTGCTTCCTGAAATCATCCTCTCCTTCATCCTATATCTCAAGAACATAGTCTGTCATCACTGTCATATTGGAATAGATGCTTATAGACCTCCAGACCATGAACCAATTGAGTTGACACTTCACATTTACTTCCTAAACATTCCACCAAATCTGTAGAATATGATATTGCATTTCTGGATCTCACCAGACCTATATGTATCACTCTATCACCTGTGAACATCTGCCAGAACCAATTTTACTTAAGTGGCTGTAACTTCTTCAGATCTTCATGTGGACCTCTGAGATCTTTACTGGATCATCTTAAGACACATACATACAAACCCTTTGAAGCGTATCCTCTGATCTTTATCTTAACTGGGATCTTTAGCTCACTGTCTTGACTGTTCTTCTCTATTCCTGATTAGGACTAATTTTCTCAATATCCTCAGCACACATCTCATCCAATCCTTATCATTAATGCAACATGAGTATTTTGAGATCAATGAAAACACCAGTTAGGTCCATACTTGCAATAATCTCCCCCTTTGTCATTGATGGCAACATATCATGTGAAAAACTATTTTAACCATCAAGACAAGAACTTCTCCTCATTGACACAACTCCCCCTATCAACAACAACCATTTACATGTCTTTCCTTCCTTTACTACTCCCCCTTTGATCAGAAACCACTTTTTTTTCACATGTCTTCTCTCCCCCTTTGACATCAATGGCAAAGGGCACATACTTGCATCACTTTAGAATCATACCAGTTGTTCCCCCTGAGTAGCAGCTTCCCATCATCAGTCCAAACCACAAGATATGACTGTGAGATCCACTAGACTAATGCACAATCAGTGCACCTTAATTCAGAATTGGAGGGGTAATGACCCCTAACTTCTCCCTGAGATACTCAAAAGAGTCCTTGGGTAGAGGTTTAGTAAAAATATCTACAATCTGATCCTTGGAAGTCACAAACTCCAATCTGACTTCATTCTTGTTCACTTGCTCTCTCAAAAAGTGAAACTTGATGGATATATGTTTAGTCTTTGAATGCAACACTAGATTTTTTGATATGTTAATTTCACTTAAATTATCACAGAAGATTGTGGTAGGTTCTTCATACTCCACTCTAATATCTCTTAACATTTTCTTCATCCATAATACTTGAGTGCAACTACCTGCTGCTGCAATATATTATGCTTCTGCAGTGGACAGAGATATTGCCTCTTGTTTCTTGCTCAGGCAAGAAACCAATCTCTTCCCTAAAAAGAATGTTCCACCACTGGTACTCTTCCGGTGATCCACATCTCCTACCCAATCTGCATCTGTGTATGCATGAAGAGAAAAATCATGATCTCTAGGATACCACAATCCATACTCAACCATCCCTTTTAGATATCTAAAAATCCTCTTGATTGCCATGACATGAGATTCTCTAGGATCAGCTTGGAATCTAGCAACAAGACTAATAGCATTCATAATGTCAGGTCTAGTTTGAGTGAGATACAATAGTCCTCCAATCATTGAACTGTACTTTTTTTGATCAGCCTTAGGAGAGTCATCATATTTGCTCAACTTACATCTGGTTTCCATGGGAGTATTCATTAGTTTTGAGTCTTCCATCCCAAATTTCTTCAACAATTCTTTCACATATTTGGTCTGAGAAATGAAGATTCCTTTCTTTGTTTGAGTGATTTGTAGACCCAACAAGAAATTTATTTCCCCAAACATGGCCATCTCAAATTCACTTTTCATTTGATTTGCAAAGGTTTTGCACATACTATCTCTTCCTCCAAAAATGATATCATCAACAAACACTT
Source organism: Cunninghamia lanceolata (assembly GCA_027924645.1). NCBI lineage: Eukaryota > Viridiplantae > Streptophyta > Pinopsida > Cupressales > Cupressaceae > Cunninghamia > Cunninghamia lanceolata. The sequence goes on along the minus strand of BSBN01000306.1, from coordinate 9,877,754 downwards.
CAACAATCAAGATATTTTCATGATCAATTTTGAAATACAAATTATTGTCAGTAGTACCTTTGTTGAAACCAATCTTTAAGAGATGCTTATCCAGTCTTTCATACCAGGCTCTTGGGGCTTTCTTGAGTCCATACAGTGCTTTCTTCAACTTGCAGACCATATCACCATGATCAGACAATTGAAATCCATCCAGTTGCTCAATGTAAACTTCTTCTTCCAAGTCACCATTGAGGAAGGCAGACTTGACATCCATCTGATATACTTTAAAATCTTCGAAGACAGCAAAAGTGAGAAATAGTCTAACTACTTCAATTCTTGCCACCAAAAAAATTTTTTCTTCAAAATCAACTCCTTCTACTTGAGAGTAACCCTTGCAGACTAATCTGGTTTTGTTTCTAACTACTTTACCATCTTCATTCAGTTTATTCTGGAAGACCCATTTGGTTTCAATCACATTCTTATTTTTAGGTCTGGGAACAAGATCCCAAGTGTGATTTTTCTTAATTTGCGTCAGCTCTTCCTCCATTGCTTTAGTCCAGTTTTCATCATTGCAAGCTTCATTCACTATCTTAGGTTCAATTTTTGAAATCAGGTGATACTCTTCTGAATCTTGAGCAATCCTTCTTCTGGTTTGTACACCTTTGCTTTTATCACCTATGATTTGATCTTCAGAGTGATTCAGTCTTACATACCTAGGAACTTTGGGAGTTTCTTGCACTTTTGATTCTTGAATAGGTTCATTCAAACTTATCTTTTCTTCCTGATTCACCAGATCAGTTTGATTCTAAGTTTTAGAAGGGGCTTGAAATTCTTGAACAAAAACATCATTCTAATCATCTTCATCATATTCAAAAAACCTTGAGGGTTTTTCAATACCTTCATCAACCTTCACATTTGTACTTTCTACAATCTTCCTCAATCTCTTGTTATAACACCAGTATGCTTTGCTTTGAGTAGAATAACCCAAGAATATTCCTTCATCACTTCTAGCATCAAATTTTCCCAGATCTTCATCTCTTTTAATGTAACATTTGCTACCAAAGAATTTGAAAATACCTCACAGTGGGAGTGATGCCAAACCAAAGTTCATAAGGGGTCTTACCAGTATTGCTTCTGATTTGTACTCGATTGAGAGTATAGACTGCAGTGCTTACAACTTCTCTCCAGTAGATCTAAGGAACATTTGCTTCCATCATCATGGTTCTAGATGCTTCTTGGATGGTCTAGTTCTTTCTCTCCACTACTCCATTCTGCTATGGAGTCCTAGGAGCACACAACTGTCTTTTTATTCCATGTTTCTCACAGAATTCTATGAATTCACCGGATGTGAATTCTCCACCTCTATCAGACCTCAGACATTTTAATTTTAATCTGGTTTCATTCTCTACCATAGCCTTGAATATTTTGAATTTCTCAAGAGCTTCTAATTTTTCTTTCAAAAAAGTCACCCATATCATACAAGAATGGTCATCAATTAATAACATGAAGTATTTATCACCTTGCACACTCCTGATTCTTGCCGGACCACATAGGCCAGTATGAACTAAGTCCAATAATCTGGTAGAAGATTGTTCCTTGCTTTCGAATGAGATTCTACTTTGTTTACCCAACTGACATTCTTTGCATAGACTATTTGTAGGTTTCACCAATTTTGGAAGATCTCTTATAGCCTGAGTGTTGCTTATCTTGATGATATTATCAAAATTCACATGACACATTCTCCTATGCCATAACCAACTCTGATCAATTTGAACAAATAGACAATTTTTACTAGTACCAACTAAATGGAAGATATTACCTTTTGTTTTAGTAATGAATGAAATCTCTATTCTAAAACTTTCAAAGATCTTGCATTTTCCATTCTTGAATCAGAGATCATAACCTTTGTCCACCAACTATCTAACACTAAAACGATTGTGCTTCAAACCTTCAACATATAGTACATTACCGGTTTTGTTCTTTCCATCAAAAGAAATGGTTCCTCTACCTCTGATTCTGCCAACAGAATTATCACTAAACTTTACCACTCCTCCTTCATACCTTTCCAAATCTATGAACTTATTTTTGTTACCTGTCATATGGTGAGAGCATCCACTATCAATGACCCAATCATCCTTTTCTTCAACTTGGGCAGCTAGAGCTCTTTCTATAATTTTATGATTGACAAATTCAGAGGGCATTAGATCTTCTTCCTTGATGGCAATAAACACCCAGTCACTTTTGGATTTGTTTCCTATCTCTGATTCATCATCTGTTACTCCTTCATTATCATCATCTTCATGAACATAGTAACAATTTTTTTGGAACCTTGATCTGTTAGGATTTGGCCTTGAAAATCTTTCCGGACACCTTGAAGTAAAATGACCAATCTTATTGTAGTTAAAACACTTAAAAGGCAACTTCCCCTCATACTTACCAGATCCTCTTGGCAGTCTTTTTGCAATAAGGGCTTCAAGTTGAGCAACTTCTGCTTCATCTTCTTCTAGGTCTTTTCTTGCTCTTTCATACCATGATAGTTTCCTTGAAGAGTTCTCTCCTAGATCAAACTTTGGTTTCCCTTTTATAGAGGCACTAGCTTTGAATGCAGATTCAGTCTTAGGGGGTGCATCTCCAAACTTGGTCAATTCAAATGTAGCCAATTTACCAACCAATTGGTCTCTTGTGATACTTGAAAAGGATTTGAATTCTTAAATAGTAGCAACCTTATATTTGTAAGAATCAGGAAGGGATCTGAGAACTTTGCCAACAATCTCATCTTCATCCAAGATTCCACCAACACATCTAATGCCACAAACAAGTTCATTTACTCTTGGCAGAAATGAAGTGATATTTTCATCTTCCCTCATCTTTAGGTTTTTGAATTTTCCTTTCAAACTCTATAGCTTGGCACATTTAACATACTTGTCTCCTTCATGTAGAAGTTCCAGCTTCTGCCAAATATCATATGCAATATTTAGATCAATAACATTTGTCAGCTCAGAATCAGATAAGGCACTTAGAAGAACTTCTTTAGTCCACAAATTATTTTCAGCATCTCTGATTTCATCTACGGTACGTGGACCATTCTGTGGAGGATCATAATTCTTTGAGTCTATGATCCAATACTGCATTCCCATACATTGTAAGTGACATTCCATGTGACTTTTTCGAAGAGTTAAATTTGTTCCATCGAACCTCAGACTGTCCTTCTTGTAGGACAACATCTTGGATCTTCTCAAACGGTTAAGCTCTTGTAGAGGAACTTAGCTCTGATACCAATTGTTGGATTTAGGACAAACAACTTAGAGGGGGGGTGAATTAGTTGTCCAAAACTTTCTTTCAATTAATCACTTAAATCCTTTACTTAATTCAATGGTTTAAAGATAAATCAATCATGGAAACAAAATATAGTAATTCAAGAGAAGAAACACATTAACACATAAGACACCAAGATTTTTGATGTGGAAAACCCGATTAAGGGAAAAACTACAGGGTGACTAACCCAAGATTGTATTCTCTATTAGAAGAATAGAAAGAACAAAATGGTACATGCCTATTAGGGCTCATTGCCCGAGCACACTGCTCACAAGAGGCCCATTGCCTACAAAAGACACACTATCTACAGAATAATAAGTATTACATACTTGAACTGAAGAATAGCATCTTCACCATGCTTGAGTTAGTTCCATTTAAGCTCAATAATTTTGCTCTACCTTTTCACTCTACTCCTCTCTACCACATTCTCATCTTCACAAGATCCTTTTGAAATGACTTTACAACTCCTTATTTATACAAGACATCGACTTAGGGATAATCATCCAAGTCGGCATATAATATAGAGCAAATACATAAATACAACATAACAAAAAAAGACTTCACGTGGATCAACACACTATCGGCCACAAAGATCTGAGACTTCAAACTTCCTTTAGGAACACACCATTCTCCACAGAACATCTCCAAGATCATCTGCAGGATGTGTAACTCATTCGGTCGGCCAGACTTAGGAAGAACATCATCATCTAGAAGTAATTCTTCAATTTCAAGCTCAATCTTTAATGTGGACCACCAACATGAACTGGACACAATCCAAAGACCTCCACAAGCTTTCCTGAATCACTAAGAACATCCACACTACTTCTGCTTCCTAAAATCATCCTCTCCTTGATCTGGAATCTCAAGAACACAGTCTATCATCACTGTCATATTGGAATAGATGGTTGTAGACCTCCAGACCATAAACTAATTGAGTTGACACTTCACATTTACTTCCTAAACATCCCACCAAATCTACAGACCAAGATATTGCATTTCTAGATCTCACCAGACCTATCTATATCACTCTATCACCTCTGAACATCTACTAGAACTGGTTTTACTTAAGTGACCATAACTTCTTCAGATCTTCATGTAGACCTCTAAGATATTTACTATATCATCTTAAGACACATATATACAAACCCTTTGAAGTGTATCCTCTGATCTTTATCTTAGCTGGGATCTTTAGCTCACTGTCTTCACTGTTCTTCCTTTGTTCCTGATTAGGACTAAGTTTCTCAATATCCTCAGCACACAACTCAACCAATCCTTATCATTAATGCAACAGGAGTATCTTGACATCAATGACAACACTGATTAGGTCCATACTTGCAATAGTAGGGCCATTCTTCGAAATCTTATACTCATTCTTTGTTATTGACCAAAAGTCATTACCAATACATTCCAAATGACACTACATGTGTACCTTCCAAAGGGGGTAATTTGTTCCATCAAATCTAGGACTTTCCTTCATATAAGTTGACATGTTGGATCTCCTTAAGAGGTCAAGCTTCTTTTAGAGGATCTAGCTCTGATACCAATTGTTGGAATTAAACCAGACAACTAAGAGGGGGGGTAAATTTGTTGTCCCAAAAATAATCTTTTCTTCCTTTTAATCTTCTTTGACAATTTGCAAATTGATTAATGATGTAAACATTAAAGCATGAAACAACATCACATAAGAAGAAACATAATCAACATATTTGACACCAAGATTTTTAATGTGGAAACCCAGTTAAGGGAAAAACCACGGCGGTGGGTGTTAGCCCACATGATTCATACCCTGTTAAAAGTACTTAAAATGAATGGGAAGGCACTTGCCTTCGGGCTCACTGCTCAAAAGAGAGGCTCACTACCTACAAGAAATTTAAGTTTAACACAGAAAGAATTAACTGAAAAATAGCATCTACTTCATGCCTGATTTAGTTTCATTGAATCCTCATAAAACTTACGTTCTACTTCCAAACTCGTCTTCACTAGCTGTTACCTCTATTCTTCTTTTGCTCTTTTATTCCTTTTCTTTGCTCTACTCCTGATCCTTTCTTCAGATTTATTATTTTTGCTCAAGGATGATTTTCAATGACTTATCTACACTCATTTATATGCTTCATCAAACTTGGAATAAACATCAAGGTCGGCACACCAAACATCTTACTTAATGCGAATCACTAAGCTATTGGCCAAACATTGCTAAGACTTGAATCCTCTTTCAATGACACGCCACACTCCAGAGAATTACTTTTGGAACATCTGCAATAAGCTTGAATCATCCAGTCAGCTAGGACTGGGAATAACAGTAGCCCCAAGAAGGAAACCTTCACCAACAAGCTCAAACTTCAACGTGAATTTCCAACAAAGCAGTCACACAATATAGAGACCTCCACAAGCATAATGAATTCTACAAAAACATCTGCACTCATCCAAATCATCAGAATCACTTGCATCTTCATTTGAAACCTCAAGAGTATTATCTGCCATGACTATCATCTTAGAAAGATTGCTTGTAGACCTCCAAACCACTAACCACTTGAATGGATGATACACACTGACTTCCCAAACATGCTTTTAGATCCATAGATCATTATTTGACATATTTGGAAGGGTCCAGACCACTTCTCTGATGCTCTATCACTTTTGAATACTGTAAAAACTAGTACTACTCAGATGGTCATAGTTTTTTCAAATCTTCATGCGGACCTCTCAAATCCTGACTGGAGTTACTTCACACAATCCTCTATACTGCTGTAAGATCTGCATCCATTGAGCTTTATTAATTTTCTCAATATCCTCAACATTCTAGTCTTCTAGTTAGGGAACTGTATGTTAGGGTAAAATTGCAAATCAGGGCAAATGAATAAACAGCAATGATAAAAACCCTAGCAATGCACAATGAAGTACAAGACAACATGAAAATCAAAATAACAAATGTAAATGCAAACCGATCTCCACGCTATGCTTGATTTATCTCCATTGCTCTTCTCCACCTCACATGAGCATGCAAGTTTTGAAGGATTGTTGTTGGAAGAATGTTGGGTGCTCACTTTTGCAGCATAACATTAAGATGAAGATGCTAGAATGACTGATAGATGAAGGATGCAAAGGCTCTAATGATATTTCGACAGAATAATGGTACTTGAGGATCAATGCATGCTAATGATAATTTGGCAGAATAATGTTACTTGAGGCTCAATGCATTATAGAAAATTTGGCAGAATAATGTTACTTGAAGCTCAATGCATTCTAATGGCTTGTGAGGGGTTTGATTTATAGGAAAGGCTTGGTTCAAATGGATGGTTGAGATTAAAAAGCTAATTGATTGATGTGGACGGCTAGGATTGATTAGGTATTCCCACTCTTCAAGGGAGTTGTAGTCATTTGACAAGTGGAGGGAGGATAGGGCTCATGTGTGCTTGTGTACATAAAAAGTACTACATATGAAAGATATTAAATAAAAGGCTATAGTACCACTTATCTTTTTAAATGAAAGAGACACACATGTCGGCTAAATGATAAGATAAATTAATTAATTAAATAAAATTTATTTAATTAATTGGAAAGTCGGCTTATGATGAGAACTTAATTCAAATAAAATATTTGAATTAGTTAGGATATGAGTTGGATATTAATTAATTAAATAAAATTTATTTAATTAATTTGATAGTGGGGAACTTAATTCAAATAAAATATTTGAATTAGTTGGGATATGAGTTGGATATTAATTAAATAAATAAAATTTATTTATTTAATTGGAAAGTGGGATTATGAATGAGAACTTAATTCAAATAAAATATTTGAATTAGTTGGGATATGAGTTGGATATTAATTAAATAAATAAAATTTATTTAATTAATTGGCTAATGGATAAATGGGATTGAGAGTGGGATTTAGGACAAAATGCTACATGATGTTTAAGTGATGTTTTTATCAAGGTGTTGCAAGACATGGACAAAGTTGGGACAATTTTGGGTGTCTACATTTTGCCCCTCTTTGAGATGATGTTTGAGATGATGAGCTTTATGTCGAGTAACATCATTTCAAAGAAGTTAAGGTATGCATAATTGATAGGGATACTGATGATAATGATGATGATGATGATGATGATAGAAAGGATAGGTTGGTGATGCCCCCTCGAGAGGATAGGTGGGTTGGACAAACACGGGTATGCTCTCGAAAAGAAATGGCTTGGCTACAAAAGAAAGCTAAGGGAATGGATAGAAGAAATGGATGATGTGTTATGCTGCAATGAAGGTGAGCAACCATGATGTTTGATATAGCACTAGACGTTATGCACCAAGGTATAAGGACCAGGGTGACGATGTGTCTTGTGCCCCAGCATAATACAACCTTGTCTGGATACAAGATATGAATATTAGCTGGAATGATATCGATGTGATGCAAATGCAAGATAAAAAGATAACACACACAAGCAAGCAAGCAAGCATGCACAAATGATTTAAAAACAAACAAGGTATTGCCCCTGTCAAGCTATAAACCAATGATTAATTGCTGATTGTTTTGATAGTTGAGAGTGTTGTCATGGCGGGGAAAGCTATATCCCTAGATCAACACAAGGTTGTTTGTTGAGTTGGTTAGTTAATTGGCTAATTGATTTGGCTTACAACAAGGCTGGGATCAAGACCATGGATTGCGATTGGATAACTTGGCTTGATTGATTAACTTGATTGGTATGGATTAAGGAGGGGCTTGCATTTGGATCATTGTTTGGAATGGTTGGAAGATGATGAAATGTTGATTAGATTGATTTGATGAAGGATGGATGATTTTGTAGAGGATTGAGCTACTTTTGATTTGTTGAAGTGATTGGATTTGTTTTGATTGTTGGCTTGATGTGCTTTGGTGTTGATTGGATTTGCTTTGGTGTTGATGGTGATGATTGATAGGATTTATTTTGATGGTTGGATTGATGTGCTTTGATTGTGATGTTTGTTGTTGCTGGGTTGATTGTTTTGAATGATGATAATGATGGTGTGATGATTAGAGTGTCCACTCAATCTAAGCATAAGCAAGTGTTCTCAGTATGCTCAAAGGATGTAAAATGAACAAGGTATTGCCCTTGTCAAGTCATAAACCAATGATTGATTGTTTGATTGATAATGATAGATAGTGTTGTCATTATGGGGAAAGCTATATCCCTAGATCAACACAAGGATGTGGGAACGCTATATCCCATTGATGATGATTGATGATGATTGATTGGGCTCATGACAAGATTAGGATCAAAAAACCTATTGATTTGATTGGATAATGTTCCTTGATTGATTGGCTTTCTTGCTATGGATTAATGTGACTTAGATTTAAGATCATTGCTTAGATTGATTTGATTGATATGATTGGAAGAAGTGATTGATTGAAATGGATAAATGAATGTTATTGATAAGAAGAATCAATGATGATGAGGATTTGATTTTGATTGAATGTTGATGAAGGGGATTGTTTTGGATGATGTGATTGGTTTTATTGCTTGGATTTTTCATTGGATATTTAATTTTTTTTGTGTTTTTTGACATATTTTGATTTTTTTGGATTTTGGGGATATTTTGATTTTTTTGATTTTTGATATTTTTTGATTTTTTTTTTTGGATTTTTTTTTTGGGATATTTTGATTTTTTTGGATTTGTGATATATTTTGATTTTTTTGGAGTTTTTGAAATGTTTTGGAAAACGCCAAGGGATTTACAATTTGGATAGCCTTTGTGCTTGATACCAATGACAAGGGAGAAAACCAAGTCTAGGTGCAAGGATTGATGAATGGGATTGGATGGATAAAAGGATGGATGATAGTGGATAAGATGAAAGACTGATGATAGTTGGATGGGATGGAAGGTTCATGAGAGTTGGATGGATAGATAAGAGGATAGGCCATAAAAAGAATAGATGCATGCCTCATAATAAATGGATCGGTAGGCTATAGTGGAAAGCTCATGATAAATAGATAGGGATAAGCTATAAGATGGAAAGCTCATGATAAGGATACGCCATAGTGGATGGATCATAAGGGAGCTAGGATGTGATCTCCAAAGGCTATGTTGCATAAGAGGAAATTGCCCCATTCTAGGTGGTAATGCTTAGGATTTTACATGACAAAGTTCATGACCATGGGATGACATGATAGGTTTTACATGACAAGGTGTATGATAGGTGGATAAGGATAATATGGATTGATGAGGAAGGTATGAGGTATACCAAGAGATATCCAAAGCATGTTTCAAGATTTTGCCCCTATGTCTTCATCAAAATCAAAAGGCAGAAGGATGGATGAATGGATAAATGGGTTCAATAGGATAGGCTTGTTTATGTAATGGCTAAGAATGGTAGGATGGTAAATGATATAATGGGATAGATAGTTTAGAAATGGATAGGTTGGATAAGACAATGTGCCCCCAAGTGTAAGTGACATAGAAGATCAACCTACACATAATGCCTATTTGCCAGGTTTTCATCATGGTACTTATCCAAGGCGCCTGTTTACCAGGTTTTCACCGTTGGACGAAGGGATTTCTCTTTACTTTTTTTTTTCTTTTAATTTTTTTGATTTTTGCTTTTTTTCTTTTTCTTTTTTGCTTTTAGATGGGTTGACAATTACACATGGTGCCTGTTTGCCAAGTTTTCACCATGGTAATGGATAGGAGGGACTCAAGTGTTTAGTGCTATGAAGGTTGATAGTGCCCCATTAGAGATGGATGTTGTCTTTGCATGGACCATGTCATTATGCTCATCAATGTAGATAAGGGATTGCGTGGATGGGAGATGGATTAGGTAGATAATGGATTATGAAATGGATTATGATAGGGTGGGCTAGTGGCTTATGGTGTGGATTTATATAGGCTTATGGAATGAAGATGGATGAAAAGTTTATGCCAAAGCATGGACCATAGGGTTAGCATGGGGGAGATATGTAGGATAAAAGATGGAAGATGGGGAGATGTAGTTATGTGGAGGTGCTACGGAGTGGAAGGGAATCATGACCAACGGCTGCACACACCGTGATAAACATTGAAGCTTTTGATGAGATGGTGGTGTAGGAAGCAATGGAGATGTTTGCTTAGGAGATGGTTGATGAAGTGATTTAGGAACCCACATAGATTTAGTATTTGTAGTGTTGTTGTTTTGCTTGTGGGATTTTTGAAGGGAATGGAAGTTTTGGATGGAAGTAGGCTTTTGGATGGATATAGGTGGTTGGGATTCTTGAGATGTGGATGAGGATGCCTCATTCGCTTTGCTATCTTTTTGCTTAGGAACCCAAACCATTTTACTTTTGGGCTTTGCTTTTGGAGGTATGGGCTTGGATAGCTTTGTGAATGTACTTTGCTTAGAAGATGGATGATTTAGAGACTTTTCACATTGATACCCTAAGGCATGAGGGTCCTTAGGAGTTTTAGTTAGATTTTTGATCTTATAAGTAGAGCCATCAAAATTTTTGCTTTTGAATCCCATGGGGTGGGTGGAGTGGATGGAATGATTGGAAGCTTTATGCTTAAATGATGTGTGCTTTTGTTGGCCAGGATTAGGGATGTAAGGATACTTATGAATAATAGGTATGTTAGGTGTTGGAAGCAATGGTGGCAAGGTGGATGGAGGGATATTAGGAGTTGGTAAAAGTGGAGGCAAAGTGGATGGCGGAAGCTGTATGGTCACATGCTTTTGACATTTATAAGATGATGGAGTTGGAATGACAACATATGTTTTGGGTAGATGATGGGTGGTGCGATGGAAAGTGGTAGGTTTAGGATGCATGAAGGGATTACCAACATCTTGGCCTTGTTTACCTTGGGGTGTGTATCCAAGGCCATATGAGCATGGAGGAACTTTGACATGGTTTGGCTCCAAAATACCTTGTTCATAAAGGCTTAGACCTTTGTCTTGGTAGTTCATGTTTTGGAGGATGCGATTGACTATGGGACTAGATGTGTTTTGAGAACTAGACTTGAGCTCATTATTGGATGAAGAAGGTGAAGTGGATAAAGGTTGTTGTTGTCCTAAGGAAGAACATTCATGGATAAGGGTGGATAGACTAATGGGACATGATAGTGGATTTGAAGTGGAATCGATGGTGGATGTGGAAGGAGGATCATTAGGATCTTGATTAGCATTATGTTCATGTAGATCCAAGTTATTTGTTTGATCTTTTATGCTTACTTGGGGGACAAGTGTCTCATCATGACAAGTGGATGTTTGCTCATTATGGATAGGGCTAGATGGTGGATGACTAGGAGCAATTTGGATATCTTGTTCATGGATAGATATAGGATTATGGATAGGATCAAGGTGCTCATGGATAGCTTCTTCATAGGTATCATCTTGATCATAAAGAAGGTAAATATTATGGATGGGTTGAATTTGGATAGCTTGCTCATGAATGGTTGTTGGGAGATGGATAGGATCAAGTGGCTCATGGATAGATTCATAATTATGGCTATCATCTTGATCATGGAAAAGATACATGTTATGGATGGGTTGGATGGAAGGCATTTGATATTGAGTTGGACTAGGGCTTAATGTTTCCACATGCTTAGGATAAAACCTTTGAAATACCTCTTGGGTTGCTTGAATAGAAGTGGAAGGCTCTTGGTCAACAACATGAGAACATGATGATTCTTGACTTGGATTAATGATAGGAGATTCGCAAATAGGCTTAATGGCTTGTAGGTCACATGATGGTGTTGAAAGGCTAGGCATGTTAATGGAAGGCTCTTGAAGAGGCTCAAGGATAGGTGGACCACATGATGGGATTATAGGATTGGACATGACCTTTGGAAGTTCTTTGGTAGGCTCATGAATGGGTGTTTGACATGGAGGTAGTTTATTCCTAGCTAGTAGCCAATGGATCACATCCTTCGCAAGGGTATGAGTGGATGGGAAATATAATGGATGGATGATAATAGTAGATGGTGTTGTAATCGTAGGACTAGGATTTTGATTGGATGGAAGGATAATGGAGTTTGATGGATTAGGATTTGGACTAGATGGGGGTGACACATGGGATTGGGATGATGTGGCATGATTTCTTATTGTATGTTGATACACCTTGTAAACAATTGGGACAAATATTGGACATGTATTTGTGTTATGGCCTTTGGTCCTATGGTATGCACAATAATCATGTTCATCATATGGACTTTCTTCACATGGTTTGACTTCAGGAAGTTCAATGAGTTTTGCTTCAAGCATTCTTTGTAAAACTGTCTCAGCCGCATCCTTAGGTGAAGGATTAGAATGCAATGGTGATGAAGATAATGGAGGGCTTGGTGGTTTAGAAGGTAGAGGGATTAATGGACTACGAATGGGATCACATGGTGGTGTTGGGATAGGACTTGTTGGCTCATGTGTTGGCATGGGATTGGGTGGTGGAGGCCACTCTAGATTGGTATCTCCCTTCTCAAAGGTAATTAAGTCTTGCATAGGATAAATTGGGCTTTGATTTATGTACAAGGGTCCACTTGGAGTTGCATGTGCTTCTTGTTGGAAAGGTGGACTTAGGTCTATCAATGGTGCTTGGTGGTCTCGTTGAAAAGGTGCACTTGGACCTGATTGATTTATGTACAAAGAACCATTGGGACTTGGATGTTGTTCTTGTAATATCACTTGATTGCTTTGTGGATGGGCTTGGTAGTGCATTGGAATGATGGCATGAGGGATTGAATAAGATTGAGGTGGATGTTCATTGGTTGACGTGGCATTGACTTGGTGGATAGGTGGATTAAGTTGATAAGAAGTGGATGGATATGACATGTGGCTATGAAGTGGATTAGGTTGATAGTGAATGGCTAAGGATTGCTGTACTTGTTGAGCTTGACTAGTGGCTAAAAGGTGTTGGACTTGGGCTATGGAGTGTTGTAGTTGAGGTGATTGGCTTACATGGGGTTGAGCTCTTTAGAGGAAGAATTGTAATATTTCAATGGCGTCTTGGTTTAGAGGTTGTGATCCTTGATAAAGATTTTGGAGGAATCTTTGGAATTTGATTTCTAGGTCTTCTAGTGTAGACATGTTGTCACCCAAGTGTTTGTCTTAAGTCCTTTTAGCAAGTGCTTGTTTAGGGATTTGGATGATGATGTGGCTTGTTTGGATGATGTGTTTAGATTGATTTATTTATGTGTTTGGTGTTTATAGCTTGATGTGGCAATATTCAAACAAATGATTATGCATATACACACATGAATCACTCACGCAAGACACATAAGCAAGTTGTTAGTTTGAAAGAATGATGATGGTTAAGCAAGCATGTGAAGACACTTCAACAAGTCCTAGTTAAGGCAAGGCCATTATCACAAGGAGGTTCTAATGAAAATCTGGGGGACCGGCACCCCATGAGCATCCAGCAAGCCACTTAAGACTTTAACTAACCCTACTAGGAGTTTTAATATACACAAAGGTACACCTCCTTTCGAGTTAGCACTGTATAGTGAGCACTAATACTGGTTAGACTTGGCTTTCGCCTTATCCTCTAATTTTTATAGCGGACCAGATGAAAGTACCACTTGAGGTCATTCCCTTGGGGTGGATACCAAGGCAGGCCTCTCTAAGGCTTAACAAAAGCAACACAAGTAAATGTTTTTGATCTCCAAGTTCGTGTTGGGATGCGAGGAGAGAGCATACACATTTACTTGGTCACACTCGCATGGGGTTCATTAACCTTAGAAATTCAATGTGTGGAAGACAATGCAAGCACTTGTTTGTTTTAAAACCCAAATCCAAATGTGATGAAAGACAATGGTTTGTTTTAGCCTAATTTTTTGATGTGAATTTGCAAACAATTGTTCATTTTATGCCCAAAATCCAAATGTGTTTGCAAACAATGATTAGAAGATGGGAAATGAAATAATTGCACCTGGTTGATTCGCTATCCAAATTGCTGTAGATGTTGATGCCAATGCTGCTCCAGCTCCTTATGATCACCTACAACATAAAAAAAATGATATTATAATGCAGGCATAAAAAATAGGCTCATCAGGCAAGGAAAATTATAATTTTAGATGCATAGCCGAATTAGATTTGATTGTTTCGATATATTTTTGATTCGAAAATTAAAAAATCAAAGAAGAGACCCCCATTAAGTTTCAGAGAGATTTCCGAAAATGTAAACAAATCAGAAAAATTCCCTGTTTTGCGCCTAGAAATGCGGATTTATGGAAACAGTACAATTGGCAAAGATCTGATTTTTTTGCACTATAAATGACCTCTAAATTAAATCTGCAAAACATAGACCCCTATTAGAATTTCAAGGGCTTTCCAGAAATATAAAAATTTCTAAAAAATTCGCTGATGTGCGCCCAAAATTGTGATTTTATGAAAAAACATAAAAACATGATAAATCCCGCAAAAATCACGATAAACCAAAACTTTTTCTTCTGTAGCTTCCTTATATCATTGACAAACTTCTTTTAAAATCTTGTAGAAAAATTCGTAGCCGTTTGGAAGATATGATAAAATCTTTAAAACCTAGGGTTTTGTCCAAAAAGTAGCAGATCTGCAACAAAAAGTTAATTAAACCTGCAAAACTCAACAATGGGGGTTAGATGAATGCAAATTTTTACTGCAAAAACTTGCAAAAAAGATCAAACGAAGTGAGTCCCACCGGGCGTGCCAAATGTAGTGTTAGGGTAAAATTGCAAATCAGGGCAAATGAATAAACAACAATGATAAAAACCCTAGCAATGCACAATGAAGTACAAGACAACATGAAAATCAAAATAACAAATGTAAATGCAAACCGATCTCCACGCTATGCTTGATTTATCTCCATTGCTCTTCTCCACCTCACATGAGCATGTAAGATTTTGAAGGATTCTTGTTGGAAGAATGTTGGGTGCTCACTTTTGCAGCATAATATTAAGATGAAGATGCTAGAATGACTGATAGATGAAGCATGCAAAGGCTCTAATGATATTTCAACAGAATAATGGTACTTGAGGATCAATGCATGCTAATGATAATTTGGCAGAATAATGTTACTTGAGGCTCAATGCATTATAGAAAATTTGGCAGAATAATGTTACTTGAAGCTCAATGCATTCTAATGGCTTGTGAGGGGTTTGATTTATAGGAAAGGCTTGGTTCAAATGGATGGTTGAGATTAAAAAGCTAATTGATTGATGTGGACGGCTAGGATTGATTAGGTATTCCCACTCTTCAAGGGAGTTGTAGTCATTTGACAAGTGGAGGGAGGATAGGGCTCATGTGTGCTTGTGTACATAAAAAGTACTACATATGAAAGATATTAAATAAAAGGCTATAGTACCACTTATCTTTTTAAATGAAAGAGACACACATGTCGGCTAAATGATAAGATAAATTAATTAATTAAATAAAATTTATTTAATTAATTGGATAGTGGGGAACTTAATTCAAATAAAATATTTGAATTAGTTGGGATATGAGTTGGATAGTAATTAAATAAATAAAATTTATTTATTTAATTGGAAAGTGGGATTATGAGTGAGAACTTAATTCAAATAAAATATTTGAATTAGTTGGGATATGAGTTGGATATTAATTAAATAAATAAAATTTATTTAATTAATTGGCTAATGGATAAGCCGATGATGGCATGGTTCGGTGGTTAAGTCGCTCAGGATGTAGTGGCGGCCACCAGAGTTCAAACCCCCGCTGGGCCAACGAGCTCGCAAAGCTTTACGCCTTCGCTGGGCCAATGAGCTCACGGGTTTGAAGTGTTCTTCCTAGGGGATGAGGTCCCCCAGTTGTGGCCTCACCGGTTCATTGCTCCGGGCAAAAGCATTCGCGTGGAGCCGGAGGGCGTGTCGCACCAGCGTCGCCGGTCACGTTAAAAAGTTTACCAGGCGCATTATTTAAAAAAAAAAAAAAAATTGGCTAATGGATAAATGGGATTGAGAGTGGGATTTAGGACAAAATGCTACATGATGTTTAAGTGATGTTTTTATCAAGGTGTTGCAAGACATGGACAAAGTTGGGACAATTTTGGGTGTCTACAGGAACAATATAGGATACAATTGACACCAATGGCAACAAAAATATGTTGACATCAATGACAACATTGATTAGGCACATATTTACAACAGAACAATGTTAGTTAAAATATGGCCTTCAACATTATCCTTCTTCTTTTCCTCTTCTTCTACCTTCTTATCTACAACCTTCTCATTTATAATTTCTATTTAAACTCTTCCTCCACCTACAATGTTCTCAGTTTTAATAGTTGATTTATAAATCAACCCATCTCTTTCTTCTTCTTTTCTATCATCTACTTGACATAACTCAATCCATTCTCTCTCTACTACTACAATTTGTGACATTAAATTACCTAATTTAGCACCACATTCTTCAACTAAAACTATAAACTCCTCTACCTTATATTCCTCCAAAATATTTTTATTAATAATATGGTCTATAGTGATCAATCTCTCTTCCTTTACCTCATCTTTTCTTCTCTCTATAATCTTCTCTTCTTCTCTTATTTCATTTACACTTGTGTGTGCTTCTCCCACGTGCTCCTTTTTCCATACAACCTCTACCAAATGCCTATAATAGTTCTCTTCTTTATTTCTCTGCTCACTATCCTCTTCTAAGAGAATTTCTTTCTTTTTAGTCCTCTCTATTTCATGACATTCACTCAAATCTTCTCCTTCTTCTAGATAGCAATATTATATCTCTCTTTCATTCCACTAATCATCTTCCTCATCCTGCTCCATGTCATTTACATCAAATTCTTCATCATATTTATCTTTATCCACAATAGCTTCTCTGAATTGCATAATCTCTAATGCATCTAATCTTGACTAGATTTCATTCAACCCTTCAAAAATACTATCTACATGAATCATTTTTTCTTCTCCATAAAAGCAAACTTTAATAGTCTCCTCATGACCATCCTCATTCTATTTCTTGAAGACATTTTTCACATACCTCACACTACAACCTACAAATTCTAGAGCATAAATTCTATTTCTTTCAACAAAACCACTAGAGCATAAAGCCCTCTGAAGTTACATGACTCTATTTCCAACAACCAACCTTATCTCATACACTTGTGCCTCCTTCTCACACTCTCTATATTTACATGCCTCATCTCTCACCTGCAATACATTTTCCTAGAGCTCAAAACCCTCTGTAGTTATAGAAATTCCTTACCTGCAACAAATCTTCCTAGAGCTCAAAGCCCTATGTTGTTACATAACTTCTATACCTATAAAAAAATTCAACAAACTTTCATCAACTATCCTCTAACAAATAAAGTTACTAGGAAATATACATTCAAACCACCCTCTACCCACTTTCCACTCAATGGAGGATGTCAACACATCTTCTAGCCAACACCACCTCTATTGGATGACAACCCAAAACACTTACACAAAATAAGATACCATCATAATCTCAAAAACAACTCATTAAATCCTAGCTCTATTTATAGGAATTGTTTTTACTTGCAACAAAAATATATCTAAGTTTTAAAGCTCTTCTACCACATAACATAGAAACATAACTCAAATCTTAAACCCTTCTCCTTATATGCATTCCAACATCATGCCTACTCTAATACCACTTGGTGCAATTGGAGAGTGAGGAACCCAAAAAGGGAAGTCAATCCTCACAATCTTCACAATCAAAACACAAATTTCTACACAATAGAAATAAATCCATAACAAAACTAAATTTTTCATTAATCAATTGGCTACTTGTAGAAGAAAACAATGTGCATGATAATATTTAATTGCTACAATAAATACATGAGCTCCTATAGCATACAACTCTTCTCATAACAAGGCTTCACATATCCCATCCTTCACTACAATCTCGTATTCATACTTTAGGGGTTTATTATATTCTTTCTATCTTTAATAAATAGAGTTTTATTTTCTAACCTTTAATGTACCCTCCTCTCACTCAATCTAATAATAGATATTTTTCCCCAAATTTGAGAGTATCTTTCATTTGTCCCCAAAAAATCTTCTTCTAATAGAGAGTTTCTTCCTTTCTCCTCTTTCTTGAATAGGAGCTTTTCGGCTCCCTATCACCCTCATTTGGAAGCGAACAAGCCTTTGCCTTGTTTTACAACCCAACAATGAAAAGATTTTATCCACATCTTCAGATGAATAGGGAAGAGAAAAGACAACCACACTTTAAGATGGGGAGAAGTCATAATAGGCATTCGAATTGTCCAGCAAAATGAAAACTCCATGTGGCCTACAATAAACTTAAAATTAGCTCCTTGAAACCTTGCACAACCATCATAAAATATACCATACTTGCCACAACAAAGATGAAGGTTCATGGCCTAGAATAGAATACTACATTGGTAGCGTATGCATAGCTAGGAAAAAGACAAAAATCAGCGTTTTTAAAATTAGAATATATAGTCAGATTCCAAATCAACACCTAGAGGATTTGATATCTTCTGTATATCACAACTACTCAAAATAGAAACTTTTATTAACATTTAAAATTTGCTAATGTAATAAAATAGTTCCTGCTGCTCCTATTTCAACTTAGATAGCTCAAACAACTACTGATGCACTTTTACAGCAACCCAAAAATAGTAGATAAATCTGCAACCTCTTAGATTTTGATTTCAAATGACACTTTGATAACTTCTGAAGACAACAATAGAAGTTTTTGTAACTCGTGGGAATTAGAAATATTCTTATAGCTTCCTCAAATTATCAATTTAATCATACAACTCTTGAAGTTATTGTAGTTGTATAAGTTGAACACATACAACTTAAATCACCTTTGTGACAACTTTATAAATAATAGATAAACCTGTAGAAGCCTAATCTTTGGTTTAAAGTGAGATAATGAAAAATTTTATCACTATCATAGTGATTTCCAAAATGCATAAGAACTTGAAATCTTCATGAAATAGATTACACATAGTCCTTGAAGTAGAAATAAGTAATCTTCTTGAAGCTACAAACACACAGTCCTCCTGAAGTAGAAATAATGCAATCCTCTTGTAGTTGAATGATACATTAAATTAATGAAATTATAATGAAGTATCATGGAAATCATTTGAAACATTCTAAAGATAGTTTCTAGCATAGTGACAAGCCTAAAGCCCATTTAAGTCATTTGAAATATTTTTGAAGCACCTCTCGAGAAACAAAATGACCAAGCTACAAAACATAAAAAAAACACCAAAATGAAAATAAAACTAGAAAATGAAACTTGAAATATTTTGTGTAATGTAGGATTGCACATGAACCTAGACGTCCCTACATCATAATGTGTGTAAAAAAGAATGAGACACAACACCTAAAACCCTCACTACCCAATCTCCAAACCAAATGCCCTAAAAAATCTCTGACTCTTTTTTGAAACTAAGACCAAAAAATTGCAATACACTGAAAACATTTAATGAATGCTAGTCATAAAATAGTAGAATGCCAAAAACCTCTAATGAATGGTGGCCAAAAGACTAGTCAAATGCCAAAAACCTCTGATAAAGGGTGGCCAAATTTAAACCACTTGAACACCAAAAACCATTGATTAATGGTGCCCAAAAAACTAGTAAAATATAAATAAACCTCAAATGAATGATATCTAAAAAACTCTAATGAATGGAATCTAAAAAACTAGTCAAATGCAAAAAACCTCAAATGAAAAGTTGATAAAAAATCTAGATTGTTCCGAAAATAAAATTTTAAAGGGATGTGCTAGCAAAGGACCCCTCTAAAAAAAATCCTTTCCATACAACTACAAATGTATGGCTATAAATAATTCTATATGGGTTTTGTACAGTACAGTACAGTACCCCTCCAAATTTTAAAAAAATGATCTCAAAAGTTACCATTTGGATAGATGATTCTTAGTAATTTGGTCCTTCCAGACTCAACGGTGATGTTTGTTTGGCTCCACAATGCACCTATGATAGGGCTTAGTATAGGATTCAACATGAATTAGGAAAGGATTTGCAAGTTTTCTTAGATACCATGTTGGACCAGCCAAAATCAACTTGCAATATCAAAGCATTCCAAAAATAAATATGGGCAAAAAAGAGCCAAAACTATCATATAGAGAGAATCAAAATGTGAAGCATGTAAAGTATAATAGGCTCCTTGTATAAGTAGGACAAGGAGGAGGAGAAAAGGTAGTCCACTCAATGACTAACTATCTCTCTAAAGTTGTGACACATGTGGGCACACTTTGGACAAGTGTGAGGACACATGTAGAGTTTACATGAGATGGGAACAAAAGGTAAAAGTATCTATGTGAGATTCAGATGTAGTCTGAATAGGACCAACTAGGTAGAATGATAACAAGTTAGATAAAAATAGTTTTTCACACTAGCACAATTTGGTATACCACCCTTAGATGCATGGGAAAATGGAGGTTGTGAATAGGAGCTTATAGAACCTACTAAGATGCTTGATTGGAGAGAAGGTGGGAAATTATGACACTGTCCTATTGTAGGTAGAGTTTGCATACAATAATTTAGTAAATAGGACTGATAGAAAAACACCATTTCAGATTGTGAATGGTAGTATCCTAAGGAATGTATCAAAACTAAGCAACATTAGTAAGGAAGATAAGAGAAGTACAAAGGAAGAGAATTTCATAGAACACATGAAGAATGTGCATGCATAAGTAAGAAGTCACATGGAGAAGATGAATTAAAAGTATAAATGAAGAAGTTGAAAAAGCAAGAAGGCACAACGATTTTGTGGTGGGAGATGAAGTAATAGTGTACCTCATAAAGGAGATATTTCTAGTCAGAACATGTAGTAAGATGAAGATGAAGAAGTTTGGTCCTTGAAAAATTATAACAAGATTTGATTCAGAAAATGCATATGAGGTAGATCTATCGAAAGGAATAGGTATATCTATAGTGTTCAATATTATAGACCTACACTAGTATAATAAGGGATACTCAAAAGAAAGTAGCATATAGGATCAAGGATAGAACCTTGTATAGACACAACCAAGGGAAGAGATTGAAGAGATATTGGATAGTAGATTTGGGAAGACTACCAGGAATAGATAATATGAGGAATATTTGGTGAAATGGAGAGGAAGGATAGAAAAAGACTCAAGTTGGATTTCTAGAACCGAGGTTGACTATCTTGGTTTCCCTCTAGTTGTTAGAAACTAAAGTGGTCATTTATCAAATAACCTCAAGTGTCTAATGCAAGAGCATTCTTGGGGCTCATGAGAAACCTTTAACTATCCAAAATATTTTCTTTTACTTTATTTATTTATTTGAAGGTTTTCATTTACTAGTCAGTTGTAGGAGAAGTCACCGTACTTTGTTGTAATTTTTGTTTTAATCCTATGGTTTTGAGATAATGTTTTAAAGAGGTATTTGGATGACATATCCATGTTTGAGGACAATTGGATGTAAAGAGCTACATAATTTAGTTGGGAGACTTAAGTGGCAGACTATCACAACTACAAACTTATTATTGGCACTAGAGCATTTGAAGTTTATGGAAATCAAGGTGCACATGTGAAGATTCATTTAGTCTATGGGAGCAAACACTAAGAATTGCATAGGTTTTTTCTATTACCATTTTTTTTTGAGGAATTAATTTTTCACCAAGAAACCACATGTTCCATGGAGTATAGAACTTTACACCACCTTATAGCTAATGTAGATCATTTTGGAGGTTTGAAATTTCTATATATTTGTTAATCATAACCATTTAAGACCAAGAAGAATTAGGGAGAATTCAGTAAGAGGTTGGACATCCGAGTGTGAATCAAAGGATGAAGGTTCAAAATGGAGTTTGATGATGAGGATACATGTGTCATTGACGATATTGAATTTCATTTGAATATAGTAATTTCCATATTACTATTTAAATGACTATGATCTAGCATCTATGAACCCCATTAAGGCAAATTGTAATCATTTATAGTTAAATTTCATAAAGATCATGTTGTTGTTCCATTGAGTTTTGCTATGAGTGTTATGTGTTTTTATTTTACTACATGGTTGGACTATCCTTCATGAGATCCTCCATTTATGATTACATCATCAAAATAAGGTTTTATCATTGAGTTGTTCATGAACCCTACTAGCAATCAAACTATCAATGCTAAAACTTAATAGAATTTCTTCCACGAACTCAATTTTCACCCAAGAGATTTGAAATCAAAACTAGATACTAATGATGATTTAAATCTAAGCTTACATTATCACCAAAATCTCAAAATTTGACCTCAAAGTGAAAGTGAGGCTCTCTCAACCACCAATTTCATGATTTTGGGTCTAATTCTTGATCAAGCAACCTAAAATTATAGCTAGAAGGATAATTGATGAATTGCCAAAACTTTCCATAACCAAAAATCAAATATTGACATTAAAATTGGAACAACTGGTAGACTAACCTTGCGATCAGGTTGTCATTCTAGAGCCAAAAAAATATAACTATCATAGAAGGTGAAGATTGGATTTCTAAAACAAGATGGTGTAGAATTAAGTGCCAACACTTTGTATGTGTGTATAAAGAGAACACAGAATTTCAAAAGAAAACCATTTGTGTCATTTCCTTAGTGGGTAATGAGGAACTCATCATGTCTATCAAGCTCACAATGTGTATATAACAATTTTGTAATATATAAAATGAGTTAATTTATATATAACCTATTGAATAAATCATTAACTACATTTCTACTTATTAAATTTAAAAAGAATTTTATTTTTGTCATGCCCACCTTTCCCATGTGGTCACGACACACAACACACATGTCATGTCCACATTTGTCATGTGGTCATGACACAAAATATCATAAACTTTTCCACTCGACCCTAAAACCCCCTCATGTGCAACCTGCGAGCTCGGTGGCATACGCACAAAGGCACAAAATGATCAAATGTCAGGATAATGAGAACATGTTTCATAACCCCTGCAAAATGTAAGCATACTAAGGGGGTTGTGCAACGTGAGGAGTGTCACTAAGAGGGGTAGATTCCGATCTTGGATTTAACCCTAAGGTTCCTAGATGAGGTGGAGTGATTTCGATAAGTATCAAAATCTATCCCTAGGAAACTACTAACATAGTTAACATTAAAATAATTCCATCTAAAACTTAATTAAATTACTTCATCATAATAACTACAATAAAGTAAAGACATGAAAATTAAATACTTATCTAGCCTTTTCACAAACTTAGGAAAAATCTAGCAGCATAACTCCACCTCACTGATAATGGGAAAATTAATTTAAAAAAAAACATAACCGACCAAAATCTTTCCAAAATTTACAAAAATATAAATAAATATTCACTAAGTAATTTTCTGTTGAAAATTAAATACATTAATGATTAATAGTACTCCAACATCTCAACATTTACCAAGGTCATAAAATAAAAATATACATATTAACTAAATAGAACAAATAATTAAAATCCCATTAAAGACAAGTACTAGTTAAATGGGTTTAAGAGGTGTAAATTAAATAAATCCCATAACCATTTAATCCCCACACCCAACCCTAAGAAAATAATAATTCTCTACCACTCACAGAGTGGCCTAATTAACAAACTAGGTTAGGGAATAATTAAACTCAATAGTTCCCTTCCTATTTCTCACTAAACCCTAATTAATCTCTATGAGGCAAAATTAGTTTTAAAAGTCAAGATTAGGTTTATATGACTCACAAAACATTTTTCTCATTTCATTTTTTTAGGTTTCAAAAATAGAATGAGGGAAGTAGAGGTATGTGCAACAATATTTTTGTCTAACTCTTTTTTTTGTTTTGTCTTCTACAATTTCATTCTTTTTTCTCTAACCTTATCTCATTGTATTCTTTTGTTTTCTAATTTCTTTCTTCCTCTTCAAACCCTAACTCTACCCTTTTCTTTCCTAAAATTTTCTCTCATCTTTACAGAAATACCGGACATCCGTTAGGCTCTCAGGCTTATATATATATATATATATGCTGGTTATGATCAATAGCCTGAGGATATATGTATCCCCCTTTTTTAACTGTTGATTTTATATATACATTGAAGTGTATATATATATATATATATATATATATATATATATATATATATATATATATATATTGAAGGGACAAAAAATACAGAGGAGGCCAAAAATAACAGTAGTGTCGAATATCTCACAGGGGCGGTGTGGTCTCAGCGTCGGTAGCACAGGAAACACAAAAAAGGGGAGGATAGAGGGGTGGATAGGGGGGTCTGTTCCCCCTTTCCCCTCTCAAACTTTCATGGCCGCCATCCCTTATTTTTTTTTAAAACGGTTACAAAACAAAAAAAGAGCCCTAACCCAAATTTGTCGGGCCTCTTTGCCTAATATAAAATGCTTTTCAATTAAAAAAATGCATCGTTATCTGGTATATATATGTTCATTCATCAATCTGCTGGTTAAAATAAATTTTCTAAGTACTTTTATTTAAACAAAAAAATAGTGAATTCAACACTATATATATATTAAAGGTATAAATAAATACACTTATATATATACACACAGGATTATTATACTCTATTTTTTTTTGTCTAAAACAGTTAACTACATAATTTAAAACAACAAGCGATTATAAATTTTTTTCATATATATATGAACATTTTCATGATTTATTAACTCAAGATAATTTTCCTTTCTTCAAATGAACCTAGCTGCACTTTTGTAATTATTTCATTATAAGTAAGCTACAAATAAACATATATTCTCTTTCCTTTTTCATCAAACAATTACATTCATTCAAAAGATAAATAGAGAAGATAGGAAGAGAAAGAGAAACCCATTTTTATACATACACAATAGATCTCTCTTTTTTGTGTCAAAATCATTATAGGGACAAAACAACCAAACTTCTACTATGAAATAATTGAAATACATATATCTTTTTTTTCTCTTTACAAGAGATACACAAAAGAGATTTTCTCTCACAAAACCCACAATCACTTTTACAAGGCCATAAAGGCCATGGCATCCAAAATGCCATAAAATACAAAATACACTAACACCACATTTCTTCCAAGTTCACTAAAACTCCAATAATCACCCAAAACTTGCAAAACCACAAGGAAGATTTCCAAATGCCCATGGGAGTTCACCTCCCAACAATATACGTGAATACAAGTCAGCCCCGAGCTTGGAGATCACCCATATAACTAGGTTCAAACCACAACAAGGATATAACAACAAAGTCACTCACACCAAACATAAATACACCCTCCTAAAGATTGTACATAACTAATCCATATAACTTGGATTTTGGGGGTAGGATAGTGGGCTACTCTCAACTCGAGGGGAAACCCATATCACCAAAACCCAATAATGCTGAAAAATCACAAGGCCTCTTGCCTTAATATCACAAAATATCAAGAATCTCAAGGCACTCTTGTCTTTACCAAGTATCTTAAATGTCACAAAAATCACAAGGCACTCTTTCCTTCACCAAAATCTCAAATGCTTGACAATACACTCCCATGGCCAACCACACCTTCAAAATATAGTGAGGTTACCCCCGAGGAGGTTCACTCCTCTCCCACCCCAAAACAAGATGAACTCTTCTCAATGGAGAGCATAATCAAACACCCAAAATAAAACCCACACAACACATACACCAAAACTCAAAACACACAAAGCAAACATCACATAATGAAAGTAAATACATAAGGACTTGGGATATAGCCTTGGGTACTTACCTTATAAGCCCAAATTTGGCAAGAGTTTGATGGAGAGCTCCCAAGTCTCCTTCCAATCTCCTTGCCTCCAAATCCTCCAACCTTAGCTATCTCTTCAAATCCATAATTACAAAAGAAAACTGAAAAGTGAAGAACCCTCTCCATCTCTCAAAGATGGAGTTTAATAGGCTACACCAAAGAGCCTTGAGAAATGAGAAGGTGACACATGTCACCTTCTCTTTCCTCCTCACAACCCACTCACATCACCCTAAGGGATGAGGAAGTGACACATGCCACACTCCCATCCCACAAAGCCTTACACTCTCCCACAAATGCTCTCACACGTGTGAGAGCATAGTGGAGAGGGAAATCCCACATGGAAGACTCCATAAGGATAATGATAAGACATATCATTCTCTTATCGAACAAGGAAAACCCATTCCCTCAAGGATGCTCTCACACATGTGTGAGAACAGAGGAATGAGGTCTATCACACTTGAGGGTCTTGGAGACTCCCCAAGTCTTCAAGATAAGGGAGACCATATCCTAGGGAAATGGAGTTGGTCATGGTGGACACTTGACTTATCCACCGCCTCACCCAAATCCAAATTTCGTCACTTAACTTCAAAGTAAAGTTAAGGTGACTAAAAAAAGGTTAAACTAAGGTTTCACATGTTTAAATTGGTCCTAGACCCTAGGGGTATGACCTAGGGTCATTATTTGATGAAAATAAATAGTAAGGGGTCCATAAATTCACATAAAAAGACCCAAAAATAATAATCACCAAAATAGTGCAACTCAAACATTACAATTACAACACATCAATAAATCAAATAAAAAGGGTAAACCCTAATCAAAATAAACATCAACTAAAGACATTACAAATCACCATGCTCCATCACAATTGACCTTGGTCCCTCTTGGTACTAGGTCAGCTAAACATGGATATCACATAGGGTTACTAGAATGACCTCCGAGTTTTTCATGGGCATTGAAAATTTACCTACACACTTCCACAAACAGATCAATAGCACATGTTCATCATAGCCAAAGTAGAAGGAAATGTACACACACCCAGTCACATAACCATAGATATTTTCAATTATAACACATGCTATCAATTACATGATTCATGATTCACTTGCATTTCTAAACCTCAAGCAGGATAAAAAATGCATAATATTTCAATTTGCATTAAAGTAAATATCACATAACATCATAACATCAAATGAGATCTAACCATGCGAGCTATAATAACATCACATCATGCTCTATCTAACAAATCAAAGCATCCAAAATAGTCATGAAAGTCTGAATAACGGGACCAGCAATCCCAATGTCGGCATGTCTATCAAAATGTCTATATGATGTAAGCAAAAATAGAAGGTGAGATAAGTAGGTCTCACAATTTCAATTTAAATATTGAATGTGTTAAAAAACACAATAAACAAGGAAAAAATTTGTGTGCGTTAACACAATCTTATGGATGGTGGATTTAACAGGTTTATGGTGCTTGCCATATTTTCGCTTGAACACAAAAAAAATCCTTCAACAAAAGATGGAAATGGATTAAAAACAAATTGTGCTTCTATCTCTTACTAAATCTTCATATTTATTGTGAGTGGAGTATGTTCAAGTGGTTTGACCATTTGATTCTGATGAAGGAGACTAACATTAAAATCCTTAGGAGGACACCTTACCCCTGAATAGTATGTTGAATGTATATCGTAACATTGTTGTTTCATATACCCAATTCATAAACTAAAAGTGTTTACCCTAAAAATAAAAAGTAAAGCTTAACCAGCAAGCCAACAGGTTGAAAATCTAATTGACTGAATAAGTCAAAGCATTCACAATGAAGAGGTCAACTGCATTAACCAAATGTGCTGGCTGTTTACAGTGGGGGAAAATGAAAAACCCATATTCATGAAATACAATAAAACTTAAAAGGAACTCCTAATATCCAGACAAGTAAAGAGACTAAATTTTTAGTAGTAAAAGAGCTCGACGAACGCAGAATTTGGATAGCTCACATCTCCGGGCTCTTGTAACAACAATTCACAGGTAAAAAGGCACCCCTAAATCATTACAATTGATCTCAAAAAATGCGTATCTCCCACATATTGGAAATAAGAACACAACATATTTGTACGACTCCTCACTGACAAATGGAATAGTCTGTAGAATAGTGTTAAATGCCTTGTATCTCAAATGGAAGGTGATAACCTGGAATGCAGAGAAAATGCGCGTACAGCTGTCCTACCACCTTCTACTGTCTATGGGTGGGGTATAATTGACACTACCTGCCTCGAGGTGACTTAGTTGCACTCAACCTGTTTTCCTCAACAGTTGAGAGACTTGCCTCTCTTAAGACTTGTGTAGAATAAGAGTTATGAGATTTGATTGTAGTCGTGAAAATGGAAAACCTACCATGTTTATAATTATAGTTTTTGAAGAGACATATGGGGTGCAAAGCGTAAATGTAGAATTTTTTAATATCTTCATCTATAGTGAGGATGAGTGTGCAGTCTGTGGTGATGGAGCAAGTACATGTCAATTAACACAACTATTAAGGATAGGGGAAGTGATAAGATTTACATAAGTGCAGATTTGCACAGTGGACATGGAGATGACACAAAAATGTTACTGGAGATATCAAACTATTCTTTATAACTTGAGCAAGTCTAAGGGGAAATCATTCAATAGTTGAGTTCATTCTAATAGATGAGATAATATTTATAGAATTAAAGGACAATATTTATAATAGTATACTATTATTAGTTATGATTTGGAGGTTGTTAGTGTCAACTATTATCACTATAATTGAATTAAATGTTCTCATTAGATTTGAAAAATAAGAAAAATGTGATGTCATATTATTGCAGCAACAAAACATGATTTAATGCACAATTATCATGATTCACTACACAAATATTCACATGACCTTTTTTGGGTTTTTTTTAATGAAACCTCAACAAAAAACATGTTGATGTGGCATCATATTTGGTGATGTGGACCTAAAAACTTAGGTTTATATATGAGATTTGTCATGTAAGCTTCCCTAAAAATTTGAGAGGAATTCAAAATCACCAAATATGATTTTTAGAGGCCCAACATTAGGGTACACAACTAGTAGGTCCTTTATCCTAGTCATTCCTCCAAAATAATGGTATAAGGGGACCTTGTGATGTCAAGAACCTATCTAGTAGCTGACACTTGAGGTATTTATAATTGTACTGATGAAGTAGGCATGAGAAAATAAACATAAATTTATTGTTTAAATTTAAACTCTATAGATGAATCACACACAATAGAGCATTCTATAACAATTAGGATTGAACCCGCAAAACTTTGATTTGAACCGAATGTTTTTCTAAGATAGTGTAGAATTTAGGATAGTCATCATAATAAGGACATTAATTTTTTGATAGTCATTAGAGTGGACAAGTATTGAGCCCTCTCCCTTAGAAATTTCTATAATCTTAGCCTAAAAGGCATTGTGTCAACATCTTGCAAACATCTAATAACCATTCAATTTGCTAAAACATTATATTTATTTCAGTTTCCCTTTAGGTCTAATGTACAAACTATTTTATTAATCTACAAGGCTTGTTATGCCAATCCAAACCACAACCAGTATGTCTAGAAAATAGGGACCATAATGTCCCTTACTATTTAATGTTTTTGATTATGTTATAAGAAGAGTTTATTTAGCTGGTGTGGTGTGTTTTAATGTTCAATGTGACTGAAATACACTAACAGAAGGTTGGTATCTTTTATGCATGTGCACAAAAAATAGTTGGTAAGGGTGTTTAATTGTTGATTGACAAGTTGGGAGGTTCAATTCCAGCAATATAGTTTTTCTCAACTTACTTGACATCATGCTATCTATCTATCTATCTATCTATCTATCTATCTATCTATCTATCTATCTATCTATCTATCTATATATATATATATATATATATATATATATATATATATATATATATATATATATATATATATATATATATATATATATATATATATATATATATATATATATATGTTGATCAATAATACATAGCATTTGGACTTAACAGTGATATTAGAACCTTAAAACCGTGAATGGTTGATGAGAATGAGTCATGATAGAGTAGATTTGAATAGTAAATCAAACATGTATTATTTTAAAATGAAACTAGTTGAACAAATATTACTTTTAATTTATTGAAGTTCATTATTAATCCTTTTTGGTCAAGCATATAAAAGGTGCTAATTATTTTAGTTGTAAATGAAAAGTTTTTTGAACCAAATTTGAGCACATAAAAGAGATAATGAGTTTCTTTGGTAGAGGAGTTTTAATGGACTATTAGTTTTGAATGTGAAAATCAAAACTAAAAGTTTGAATTAAGCAACATCAAGAAAGAGTTTTGTAAGAAGATGTCTTTGACACAATGTGTGAATACAACTTATAATGGTGGGGAATTACGTGAAACATGAAAGAGAATAGTTAAATGTGTGAAGAGGATGCTAAATAGTTAAATTTGTGTTTTAAAATTTTTTGGAGTATATTATATTTTCATATAAAACAAGGTGTTAAATTAGAGAAATGAGGAATTAAACTATATATAGTATGTTTCTGTGTTAAGGATATTATTGTAAGGGTGTATTATTAGTTGAAATCAACACCTACCTTTTTGCATTTGAATATGGTCATATTTAGTGTTTGTGGTCTTAGGCAATTTTCATGCATGTATTGCATTGATCGAATTTTAGAGACTTGTGTGGGGGTCGATAAAATCTAATGTAGATCAAAGAGGAAGTTGGATGGAACACCAAGAAGATGAAGGATCATTCATATCTTGAGTCATCTTCTTGCTTGGAGATTGAGTATACTGTTAGAGAATCTCCAAATATTCATATTATTTCACCTTTGGATCAAGTGAAGGCTATGTTGGTACTTCTGACCCAAATTTATAGTAACAAAGGCAATGAGAAGTTCTAGTAGACAAGACCGTGAAGGATGGAATTTTTTGGTAACCAAAATAGTAAATTTTTGGTGGCTAATGAGGAGGAAAAGTTTTTCGTAACTAGAATAGTGAAGTTTTGGTATCCATTATAGTGAGTCAATTACTTGTAGATAGTGTGTATGTCAAGGCTATCCATGTTTGTTTTAAGATCATTGTTGCTGATAAAATATGTGTCCCTATTAAACAATTTTGATGAGGATAACATGTGTGTCTCTATCCTTTTTTAAAAAAAGGTAATGCTATTCCAAATTATGTTAATAGTTGGGTGTGCCCCTAATGTTGTAAGTCATGAATTATAGTGCGTGTTCTAGTCCATGACCTTTTAAGTAATTTTTTTCATGTATTGAATGTGTCATAGTTCAACAATTAGTTATTTGGACTATTTTGTTTTTCAAACTCTAGTTTTTTCTATTCCTACCTCAATAATCAATATAATAGAAATAGTACTATTCATATGTAATTAATTATTAATAATAAAAATTCCCATAAAAAATTATATGGAGAAAGTTCCTATCATATAATTAAAATAATTACATAT
This sequence comes from Cunninghamia lanceolata, assembly GCA_027924645.1. Classification (NCBI taxonomy): domain Eukaryota; kingdom Viridiplantae; phylum Streptophyta; class Pinopsida; order Cupressales; family Cupressaceae; genus Cunninghamia; species Cunninghamia lanceolata. Next base: position 9,846,317 of record BSBN01000306.1, on the reverse strand, counting down.
AACTATTTTATCTCATTATATGTATTCACCATTTTGTTAATCAACAAGCATTGGAATCTATCTATAGTCATCACCAAAGGTTTTATGTATGGAGTAAACCTATAATATTGTAGAATGTAGTCTTCTAAACTATCAATTTTGTTACTACAATTTTATAGGAATAGAATAAAATAAGGGTTAGTTTCACAACGGTCCTCAAACTAAGGTACAAAATAAACATGATTCTCAAAAAACACACTTGATTATGTAAGTGACCATATTTTAATAAAGAAACAATTGATACAATGAAGATACATTCTATTGAATAAAGATACACTCCATTAAATCAGAAAACCATTGAGGCAAGAGAAAATTTGCAAGGAAACCTTGAACTATTTTATAACTAGAGCGAGCCATTATAAAAGAAAAACCCTTTGTTATAGATCCATGTTTATTCAAATGAGAATTACACCATACAAAAATATAAATAAAGACACATGAAAACTATTTTTTTTTTATCATTGATACATAAAATCTCTACCAAAAACTTTTTATATGTCAAATTTAATTGACAAAAGATGGATTTGACCTTGATAAGAACAAGAAAATATAGATGGAACTACTTTTCAACTAAAAGTCAAGGATAGAATAGCTAGATATATCCAACCATCACAAGTGAAAGTAATATAGCATTACAAAAAGCACACAATTCTCAGTTCTAGTCTAGATTGGATGTCAGGGATAATGAGAGATACAGTGCCATAAGATTCCTTAGGTTGTATGCCACTAATCAAGCTCCTAGATCACCTCTGTCTCCTCCTCTTGTTCCTCTTGCTCCTCCTGATGCCCTACCTCCGCTGACATAAATTTGTGACTGTTGCCCTGATTAATGGTGTCTCCTCTCACAACTTTTTGTAGTTTTGTTGGTATTGGGTCTATCTTCTAGTTCAATGCCCTATTTTTTGTCAATCCATCAAACAAATTTGAGTAATACAGGGTATATTATTTACAAAATGTAACATCTTTTTTGATAATTAATATTAGTATAGGTGTGGTTTCAATATATATATAGAGAGAGAGAAATAAATATTCTTTAAAAAATATGAATATCATTTCAAGGAGTATACAAACTACATATATACATATGTATATATGTATGTATATAGATATGCATGTGTGTGTATATACATACCTATATACATGTATATATAGACAAGAACACATGTATAATTAAGACCCTTAATAAAATTAAGCTTCCTAAAAGAAGGCACTAGTTATTGATGCCCTTCCCTAAAAACCTAGGCACTAAATGTTTGTGGATTAAGTGATATGTAGCTTTCTAATTTCTAAACAGGATTTGGTATTGTGTATGATTTGGAATACTTAATGAAATTCATAAAGAATGGCTAGCCAAAGGAATAAAACCAAAACAAAACATGTTGCCTAACCCACCATTGAAAAAGAATGCTTAGGGATTTATTGAAAAATCAAATAATTTGTTGCCTACCCCACCATAGAAAAAGAATGTGTTTTCTTGAACTAGAAACCATTCCTATAATTCCTTGAAGGAATGGCTTATAAACTTAGGGTTCCCAAGGAAAGCTATAGTAGGAATCCAATTACCATCAATGCACCACCAACAATAGGATTCATAGTAAGATATGTAATAGACATTTTCTCTTTCAATAATCCTACAACAACTAGCTGACTAGTTTAAGAATAGATTCATTTAGAGATGAGTATTCATGTGCTTGTCCTCCAAAAACCACAAACTCATAGTGTATATGTGCATTAATATTTCTATGAATTCAAAACTATGGGTTTATATCTTTGAACAAGTCTACAAATAAACATTAATTAGCGTCTAGTTTTGAACAAATATTCAACTTTATTAAGTGTCTTGTTCAAAGTAGATATTCAAATTCTAAGTCCTAAAAGCTAGCTTAAACACTATCTAATATCCATGCAGAAAACTTTCTAAAGCAATGAAATTACACTTAAATACCTTATCATTTTTAGTGCATATAAACCCCCCCCCTTTTGTTGTCATTTTGTGAATTGACAATGTAGTTATTTCATACAAAATCTTTAATGAGAGCAACATGTCTATTTCCTATTAGATAATTTTTAAACAATAAGATTGTTTGTTTAGTGATAATTTAATAGAAGCTCTTGTTTAGTGCGATAAAAAATTGATGTATAATAGAGCTTTCTTAGCAAGAATTCTATCTTGCATAAAAAGGAATAAATATGAATTTGCAGCATTTCTTAGGAGTTATAGATGATATGAACTAGCATGACATATAATCCCTCATGAACCTTATCTAAGAGCTACCTATATGCTTATGTGCCATGACAAGAGCTTTCTAAATTGTTGCTAAGGTTAGACAAGACATCACATTTTTTGACTCTACACACTTAACAATGAAAATGATATTAGAAAACATACTAAAACATTCTAAATATTGCTTTCCACAATATGTTATTCACTATTGTTTTATGTCTTTTTTTTTAAATAGAAATAAAAAACTCTCCCGGTGGAAAAGAATCTACCAATAGGATTTTTACATCCCCTATTTTATATAATTAAAAAACTAATTAAATAAACAAACATTAGAAAATAAGATTTTTTTTTTTTTTTGCATCTCTATGAATTTCACCAAAAAAAAAAAACTAATGAAAAAATAGGAAGAGCATCTTAGTTTTATAAACAAACTACCATGAAAATACTATAAACAACTTTTATTTTTAGTTTTTAAAATATACTATTAACCACCAATTTTCTCTATATTAACAAATAGAGAATTGAAAATTTTACCATAAAAATACTAACAAACCAATCACAAAACTGCAAACCAACTATTTCTTAAAAAAATAAAAAAATAAAAAATATCTTAAACATTAAGAAATCATTTTTTTTCCTGCAATTATGGACTAATAGTAAACTAATAATATAATAATAATATAGTAGAAGTAAAATGGAAACATAAAAATCCCTACCACAGGGCAGAGTAATAATACATAGCAATTGGTACGTAACACAAGGTTATCAAGGAACATAGAAATATGCGATTCGTATAGTCTTATTTGCTAAACATAGATTCCTCCGACTTGAAGGAGGAGCTAAAGCTAAAAATTCCATCTATTATTTTCTGAAAATTTATGATCATTTAAGTTAAAAGAATATGCCATATGAGTATTTGGATTTGACCCTACAAGATTTCCTGCAACGTAGCTGATTAGATTGGTTTATTTGATCTACCATTGAAAGCTAGATGAAATCACTTCTAATGAAATTGGAAATTTCATTTACAAGTAAATCACGTACAAAGTCCTATCCCCTCACTGAAATTTAAGAAAATCTTCATCTTAAATGTAATTTATCTTTCACAAGACTATTTTGACGGTGTTCATTAAAGGAGCTCAAATTCCCCGACGTGTAAGGTTCAGATTCATGGATTCCAGAGAGCTTGAAGTGCATGTACACCGTCTGTACAAAAGAATTGATAGGAAATTTAAGTATTTTAAAGCAATTTTTAACTTCATTGGGTTCAAGATATATCTGAGGGTTTGCAAACCAGACCAAAAAGATAATTAGACAATTATTTATAAGTAATATTTTTAACACATACTGAAAAAATTGTGCAGGTTTATATGAAAGAGCTTAAAGATCTGACAATTGTGATCAACCTGTGGTCTTTTTATATTAATTGTGGCCTCCATTGTAATAGGTGACAAAATAGTCACAATTGCTGACTCTTCATACTAGACAAATTTATATTTAACAAATAACAACCTTTAAATACATTATTACAATCTAATTACAAACATGCTTGATGGTTAAGCCCTGCCCCTTGACTGATGGTATCCTTGTACTGTTAAAACTTAACCAGTCAGACACGTTGTAAAACAGTTGGCTGTTCAAAATCTTCTTGACTGAATAGTTTTGGACAATTCAATCCACATAAAATAGGGTTGAACAGGTCAAGAGAGTTGCATCGAATAGACTGGTCAAAATCTTCTTGACTGAACTGTTTTCGACAATTCAATCTACATGAAACGGGGTTGAACAGATCAAGAGAGTTGCATTGAACAGGTCCAAAAAAAAAATTGAAATAAAAAGAGATCAAAAATTCCGTAAACAATGGGCACACAACGTGCCGGTGGACGATCCTGAAATTTTTGAATTATGCTTGGATTGGTAGGTTATACAAAGGAATTCGCCCCTTGCTTATCAATAAATTTCCTCAATAATCTACGAAAAACATTCCTGCCTGTTCAAACGGAAAAATATCCTTGCCTATTCAAGCATATCAATCAATAAAAATAATACAGTACTTACAGGAAACGGTGAAATTAAGGTAATACGTACCACAAAATCCGTTTAGCAGAGACTGATTAGTTTGCAGATTCTAATACTGAGACGCAGAATTCCAGTACATCTGAATATAAACTTGAGTACTACGTCGTGCAACTCCGATTTGGATCCCGCCAAGAGTATAGCCTTTACCGCTCTGGTCTCCTAAGCCAGTAAACATTCTCTCGTCCTTCCCTGAGCTTATCCAGAAGAGAAATTTCCAACAGAATAGTCATAAACTACATGACATCTTACAAAGCAAATCCAAATTTAATATGTTCAGACATGGGTATAGCCTGGTGGAGAAGGAAAGCACATGCGATAATGGTTTATACAATTGTTTCTGTGTATCGCACGTGCCCTGCTTCTCCACCAGGTATTACCCATCTCATTATCTTCATCAGGTCTTGGACTGAGAGACGCCTCGTAGCTATCGTTCCAAACAAGTGTATTTATCAACAGAGAAGATTGCTTCCAATGAAGTTAAAATCAAAGCGGGACTTGCGGAGAAAGAATTCGATCCAACCAAGGGCCCTTAACACATCACTACTTCCACTATAAATTCCTGGGCCCGCTGTCTACTTCATCGTATTCCAGATTTGTCCATTTTGAAATTATACCGTGCAATCTCCTCCATGAAAATAAGATAAAATTAGCAACACCATTTTTTAGTCTAGCTTTAACCGGATTTTTGGGATGATTTCGCGTGTCAAGTGTTGAGAATGGTGCGCCTGCACGATGTAGACATTGCATCTCTTTTTCGCCTTGTGATTTTTCAATGCGGGGTTTATCTTCAAGAAAAAATAATCTCCACCGTCCACATTAATGCTTTTTGTCAAAGAAATCAGATATCCTTAAAACATCACTGTTCTGGACGGGAAGAGGTGTACCGAATATATTTTCAAAGCTAAGTTTCATGGTGTTAATCATCATTTTTTCTAATGATCCCCGCTTGCTAAGGAATGGCTTTCAGCAAATTTGTTGAGAGCAGCGTCACTCTATCGTAGCGCTTACGTAATGGGAATTCTCCTCATGTCAAAATTACGCGGAGGAAGAAAGTCGGGTAAGGGCAGAAAGTCTTAGAGAGTCGAATTAGGCTCGCCACACATTACTCGTATTCTCTCTAAGATAAATAGTTTATAGAGATACTAGGCAGTCTCTATTATGGTCATCAATTTTTTATTTTATTTTTACTTTTTAAAAGGAATTTAATTACAAGTGTCATTCTTTACAGGGGTGGGTCCCCACATAAATAGTGGGTGTATTGACTACAACATATTGAAAATGATTTCGGTTCTATATCCATTGTTTTTAGACATGATTGATATTATCATAGACTTTATGACTAAAACATAGAGCTTGTTGGTCTAGTGGTTTGGTTCGTGCTTAATGTTTACATCATAAATTATCTTCAAAAGATTTTTAAATAATACTTCAATATTTCTATATCCATTGTTTTTAAATATTGATTGACATTATCATAGACTTTATAGATAAAAATAGAGCTTGTTGGTCTAGTGTTTTGGTTCATGTTTAATGTTTACGTCATAAATTATCTTCGGTTGCTTTTCAAATAATACTTCAATATTATGTGTAACTACGTATGGATTTTCATATAATACTTCAATATTATGTGTAATTGACGTTCATCATAGTATCCGCCTATAATAAAATCATTTTTCACATTTACATAATATTGTCTAGTTAATATTTTAAATTAATTTTATTAAAATATTCAAATGCAACTTTTATACTTATCATGTTGTCAGTCTATAATAAAGCTACTCTTCACATCTCCATAATATTATCTATTTAATATTTTTAATAAAGTTTGTTAAGATATGCAAATGTTACTTTTATACCATGATGTTATTGTCTATAATAAAGACACTTTTGACATTTGGATAATATTCTATAGTTAATATATTTATTTTTTATTAAAATATCCAACTATGACTTTTATGTCTATCATGCATTTAGTCTATAATAAAGTCACTTTTCACATTTGCATAATATTTCTAGGTAATATTTTTAATTAATTTTATTATAACATGCAAATATGACTTTTATGTCCATGCATTATCAATCTATAATGAAGTCACTTTTAACATTTGCATGGCATGGTCTAGTTTTAATAATTTTAATTAATTTTATTAAAATAAGATGCGTGTATAAACTATTAAAGTTAGATTTAAGAGATCCCATAAAATTTTAATATACAATATTGTAAATGTTGAATGTAAATAAAAATAAGTGTTGGACATGTGTGTGGAGGCTATGCCAAAGTGAGCTAGGTCTTCGACGAGTTTCAAGATGGTTAGAGGTAATTTTAGTAATAAAAAGATTTGGAAAATGAATGTAGTAAGGTTCTTCTCTAAGTTATTGGAGGACATAATCTATCTCTTTCTAGCATACTTGAGATATAAAAATATTTCTTATTTTTTCATTGTTTTAGGTTATAATAAATACTTTTAATATGTATTGAATACATTTTTCTTACTATAATTATCAAATCATTAAGAATTTGAAGATAAAATAATCTGATAACTTATAACATTGTGGATTTAGACTATGTTTTATTAAAAAAAGAAATTCTCACAATATTTGACTTTTTAGTAGTTAAATTTCTTCTTATAAAAAACTGTATAAAGCAACTTTATATTTAGTATAACTTAAGCTTCAAATGAGGTATTTTTTTCATTTCAAACATAAATCCTTGACTTTAGTATCTACTTTGAAGGATTATCACAGTTTTAATCTAGTAAATCTATAGTTTACACATACTAAATATCTTTCATACTTAGCTTTGTAGATGTATCCAAATTGAAATATTTTTAAATGAAAAAAGTATATCATAATAAAGTATTACACATATTTTTAAATAAACATAGCATCTTCTATTTTTCTTAGTGTCTTAATTAAATATAAATAGTTTTAGATTATTTGAATGATCATGTTTTGAAAATAAAATGGTTAGTTAGTTACATTAATTGTTACATGTAAGTGGAGTTATAATTGCTTGACAGACCTTTCATATATCATAATTATGTAGTTGAATAAGTATGAGAGAATTGGTTGAAAATCTATTTTTTCTCATTTGTTGTGTTAAGCTAAAAAGGTCATTGAAAGGTGTTGAATTCTTTGATTGCGAATTGGTAGTGAATGCCAATGAAATATTGGACTTTTTATGATTTTTCTATTGTTGTGAGACATGTTAGGTGCCATAGGAAAAATAAGTTGCACCTAACCAACCTCTAAACATTTGATAGCCATACGTCTATCTGATTGAAGAAGGTTATTATACTTCATATCTTAAAACTTACCCTAGTAATGTTAGGAAGGTATGGTGTATGCCTTGCATACTAACATTATTTACTATTATTGTGATATTGGATTCTCATGGAATAGGGCACTATACTAGAAAGGAATCTTAAAATTCCCCCTATAAGATTGATCCCACCACTTGGAATATCATCTATGACATAAGAGTTACACTATTAAGAGATTCTATGACATGTAATGGAATATAGATAAAACAAAAGTTAAAGTGTAAGATAACTTATGACAAGGGTTACAGATATACTGATGCAACATATTTTACTAGATAAAAATATATGTGGAAGAGAATGTAAGTGCAATTGAATTTTCCAAAAGGAAGCATTTAGTTTGACTACTTGGAGTCCTTGATTGTAGGATTCAATGAAATATCATGAGGATGTTGCATTTTATTAATGGGGATCCACTCATGAGGTAGGGCATATGTCTTGAGGTGGAGGAATATTGACCATGTTTGGGCTTGTGGTATCAGAAACCACTCATAGTTTTTTGGTTTACATTGCATGTATAAATCAAGTGCCTAGCTTTGTATTTTAATAAATTATTGTAGTAGGTCTCTAGAGTAGGTACATGTTGTTGAAGTGATCATAAGATTAAGAGAAACCCATATAGTGCATTGAGAATAGTTTCTTTGATAGTACAAGTTGTAAGAATAGGCACATAATCGAGGACACATTTTTAGCAAAAGTGAAATTTTCTCTATATTGCAATCATCTATTTGATAATATATTGAGTGGTGTTGTATTTTTCAAGTTTTTCTTGAAATTGTTTCCCTATTTATATAACATGTTTCATTTATGAATTCATTGTCTATCATCTTGCATTGTGTGTTTTAGTCTATTTAGAATTACTTCTCTTATTTATATTATCACTATTTTAGTTCCTTTTGATTGGTATTAGAGCAAGGTTATTGAGATATGCAATGAGGATACTTTAGCCCTATGATAATCTTTTGTTTGAGTAGGAGATTTATGATGCAAGATCATATTGGGGACTTGAGAAATTCACATCAACTATAAAATAATTTAGAAAAAAACACAGGCTTGTGTCACACTTTAGAACAAGCCAAAATACTCATATAGTCAAAAGGAATAGTTTCAAACACAACTAATTCAACTAGAACAATTGTAGAAAAAATAGTTCCAACAAGAGCTAACCCAAATGAAATAGTTTTGGCTGTAAATATCTATTCAAAGCATGCATGTCAGCACTTTGGTGCCAAGTTACTTTTCTTTGAAAATATAAAAATATCATTTTGTAGATCTAAAAACACACTATTTGAATACATACATACATGTATGTATATAAGTTTTACTATTCTCTTTTTATTTTGACTAAAAAAGACCACTACTACCCAAACATAAGGTTGATTGCATTCTCAAATAAAAATTGTAAATTTTATTAAAATTTTGAAAACAAATAATGTAATAGAGGAGAGAATTCAAGTTCAAAAAATATTTTTTTTCCTATCTATGATGAGTAGTCAAGAACAAATGTGGAGTCCCATTAAAATTAGTGTGTTTTTAGCACACCCAACTTTAAACATTTATTGAAAGAATATTTTTTATTAAAATTATATTTTGATATGCATATCCTAAAATTTCAAGTTTATTTAATATAGAAAAAATTATAAAGAAAAAAAATCAAAATTTAATATAGAAAGAGTAGAGTCCCATAAACCACATTTCCTAAACTCATTTTACTAATTAAATTATAGTGTGAAATTTGGAAAAAGTACATCTAAGTACTTTCTAAATTGTTTGAAGAAATACAAACAAAAAACACACTAAAAGATATATATTTCATTAGATTACATGATTTCAAAACTCAAAAGATATATGTTACTTTAAGGTGGATTGAAAAGGTTGGACTAGTGTTGTCCATTTTGTTTATAAAAAAAGTAACACAAAGATTTTATTTTAACCATTTGTTTCTATTATGTTTTCTTTGTTTAGATTCTTAGGTGTGGAGGAGGGCTTATGTAAATTAAAATCTTTATTGATTCGATAATATGCAGATCCAAAAACATGTATAAATACTATGAGGGTATGAGGGGAGTCTGGTTATATGTAACCGAACATAACTACTCATAACCGGCGGTAGGAACTACTCATAATCGGTGGTAGTTATTAACAAACTAATACCAAATGCTAACAATGTAATACCATTGTTATTATGCCAACATTCCCCCCCCTTATTACATTGTTCCTGCAATAGTACCAAGGTACCCCCCTGAATGCTAAAATACTAAACAAAGTTGATTACATAATATGAATACATATTTTATAGAAGATCTTCTCCCAAAGAACAAATCCTGAACCAAGCGAGGCTCCATCATGTTGTCTCATCTACCCTTGGAAAGGCATAGCTTCAAGCTGTGTTCTTGAGCTCTTTAGTCTCGAACTCTCAAATCACAGAGTCTTGAATTATTTGACAATGAACCCTAAGAGATACGACAGATCTCTACCATTGTCTAGTGGCCGTGAAAGGGTATAATTCTTGATCATATACTCTTTGAAGGTCACTGGACAACAATCCATATTGAGCTCAACACCAAATCCCAAACCTGTCTCCAAAACAAAATCTTCACAAAACATACATCCTTCAAATCCATTAGCATCAACAAAGAAAAGCAAAATAACCAAAACCAAAAACACTTCTCATGAAAAGCATCATCTCAAAGTGAGAAGCTAACTTGAGATGATGGAAAATCCTCCATCCTTTGATGCCACCTGCCTCCAATATGACTGTGTTACTCTTTAACCAACTGATGTTTTGGATGAGTCTTTGTAGGCTTCATCAGGAATAGAAAAGATGTCCCTGAAAGCATAAGAGATATTTGACATATGTGCATTCATGATGTCAATTTGAACCAATGATAGACCCATACACTAATCAACCTTATACCTCCATAAACACACCTTTATTTTCATGAATAACCAGAAAGAAGATTTTCTTTCCTCCTTCAAGAAAGATATCTAAAACTTAGACAATGTTTAGTGGATATAAAATGACTCCAAAATAGATATTAAACCTCTAAACTCTCATGTAAATTGTCAATTCCTTCATCAACCAAAATAAAATTTCCAACTTGGAAGCATGGACTTGCACATGAGAGAATACTTGGATGGCTTAAAAAATCTATCAGATAGAGTAAACACATTGAACAAGCTTTCCTTGGGTTTGATTAAACTACAATTACGACACCCAATTTACCTCTAGTTTATTCATGTCCTATAAAATTTGAACATTTGTCACCTTGTTTCTAAACAAAGGATATCACTGTCTACCACTTGATCTGTGCATTGAGTCCTAAGTTTAATCAAACATTATATAAGCAGGCACTGAGTACCCATGACTTACGAATGATAGTACATTTGCATTGGATGAATGGTAGTATGTTTTAGATGCTGACAGTTCAAATCTAGAAGCTTCAGTCTACATAAATACATTTAACATGTCATTGCCATCCGAAGTAGAAAGCTTTCACTACATTCTCTCTATAAGTGATTTCTCTTCCAACATTAAGATGGTTATGCTATCATCTAACTTTTCAAGTGTATCTTTGTTTATAAGTTATCTATACTAATGATTAACTTACCTTTTAGAATCTAAAGCTAGTTGAAATCTATGTGGTTGTACCATATCATAGGCTGCTTGGACCAAGTTTTTTGAATCCAAAATCTCCAATTTGATATCCTTGCCATAGTGGACACAACGACTAAAGGAGCTTTATGGACTACACTCCAAGCTCTGACAAATGAATCTACATCAAACACCTTCTACAGCATCTTGACACCTTTGCAACGATCTCACATTGCACAAGACTACTCTGATACCATATATTATAAATTAAACTCTTTATTGATTCGATGATACACAGATCCAAAAACATGTATAAATACTATGAGGGTATGAGGGGAGTCTAGTTATATGTAACCAAACATAACTATTCATAACTGGCGGTAGTTATTAACAAACTAATACCAAATGCTAACAATGTAATACCATTGTTATTATGCCAACAAGGGAAAGGTCTATTTTTAATTATAAATTTATATCTACATCTCTTTCCCTTATAAAATGACACCCAAAACTCATGTAGGACTCCAATTGCTACATGAGTCAAAGACTATTAATTCAAGCACCTAGTTTGGATGGAAAGAGGAGTATTTAGGATTAAATATGATTGGACTTATGATTTGGATGTGACACCCCTATTTGAATGCTTTCATCACCAATCCATGCATCCACCTTGAGGATGAGTCGCAACTAGATAGAATTTTGCATTTTAAGTGTGAGTTGTGCATGATGAATTGCTAGATAGTTGGAATCAAGTTTCAATATTGCATATCTTACATGCCACATTGGATTCCTCTTTAATAATGAGGTAACTTATTGGTTGAGTTCAACTCCTGATTAATCTCTTGATATTAGAGTTGGATCAATTTGTATGCCACTTGATGGAGGAGTTGCACTCCTACTTTCTCTCTTAATAAATTATGGTTCCATATTTTAGGAGTTCTATAGAAAGGTAAATTTGAGATTGATCCAATGCTATCTTTGCCATAATTTATGCATTTTGAATCTCTAGAAGAGTAGATCATAGGCAAGTTGAAGTGCTCAAGGAGAATAATACTGTAGAATTTTCATATTGTAGCACATAATGTGCCAAATTTATGTTGTGTTGAAGTCTTCATTTATGTTTTCAATTTGAGGATAATTCTAGTGATGAAGCACAAAGGTATGTCACCTTTGTATAAAGAAAAGAGGCAACCAAAGTTCATCATTTTACTTCAAACACTTGAAATTGATATATCTGTTTCAAATTTCGAAATGATATAACGAATTAAATTTAAATACTTTATTGTAGTTTATGACCATATTTATTGTAAAAATAAAAATCACTTTGGTATGCTTTTTTTTTAAATCATTACTATTTAATTGCTGAAAAGAAGTTGATAAAGCTAGGTTGATAGGACATTAAGTTATTTGTAACAAATTTTCCTATTTGCTAATTGTTTCCATATTGTGAACTTGAAATTTTAGTGCAATTAAAGAAAGTTTTAATTTTAATAAATATAATTTTATTGTGTTTAAATTAAAATTTATTGAAAATGTGAAACACTTTGATGGGATGTTAAACATTTTGATGGCTATTTATTGAAAAGTAAGAAAGAAATATACCGGTCAACATGGATTTTCTCTTCTAGTGTAATGTTTTTTTTTAATTTTGTAAAAATAAATTTTACTATATTTTGGTAAATGGAGTCAACCACAACTTTTGGGTTTGATGAATTTCTTGTTGTGAAAATTAAAAAATACTAATGTCAATTAAAATATAATAAAAAATATTTTTAGCATCTGTGAATTAAGATCAACAAAATAACACTTTTAGGCTTTTTAAAAAATAATAATATATATGAGTAGAAATTGTTGGCATAATAGTCATAGTAACAATGGTATTACATTGTTAAATTTACATTTATAGGTTAGTTTATGCATATTAAATAAATATTAGTAAATAAAGCAATAGTTAGTTTGTTAGTTTGTGGGAGTTACATTCACCTATGGAGGTTATGTAGGTAGTTATCAAATAGTTAAAGGGAAGAGGCTTTTATAAAGCCAATGTAATGCAATGTGAAAATCATCTAAAGACAATAATATATTATTCTATGTTTTATGTTTTTCTATGTTAAAATGGTTTGATATGGTTATCTATGTTTGTGCTCACCATATTTCAATATGCTATCAGATTGGTTATGGATCATGGAGAAGTAGCAATTTTGTTTTGGAAACTACATATGAATATTTTCCAAAGTATTTGTTGTTCATTAAATACAAGCACCTAGTATTCTGAGCGCGACATTTGAAGAAGGTCTTTTATGTGAGAAATCTGATTGAAGTTAGTTCCTCTGGTATTTTGGGGTTTTTAAAATGTTGAACACACTCAGCTAGAGAAAGAACAAACAATAATTTGGCCTGTCAATGTGGAGACATTTTGTATAAATAACTACATTGGCATCACTTTCCAGACTCAAATCATGGAAGTTGAGGGGAGAAAGCATGTCGTTGCAGAAGAAAACCTCTTGAAGATCAAATGCAAAAGTTTGGTATGATATAATGCATTATATAAAAGACAAAACTATATTTTTTTAAGGTACTACCATTTTAATTTATTTTTGGGAAAGTGTAATGGAGTTGACTTCTTATATTTGTTAAGGCGTAGGAATGATATGAATTTTTTCATTAAAATCTATATAAAATATATGTGCGAGATACCTTGATTTGAGTACGGTGCTATAGAAGTCCCCTGGGAATCGAGGCAATGCCTTTGTCAAAACAAGAGTATGAAGAGGTCGTGATCAAATCTAATCAAAGAATGATATCACTATTTTGGAGTCGATCCAGTCATTTAAGCAAAGATTTTAAGATTGAAGAATTTTTTAGGTTTTATCAAAAGAAAGTTTTAGGGAAAGGAAATTATTTGGAAGTGTGAAGGTATAAGGTAAGAAAAAGTTGCTTTTAGTTTCTATTTTGAAGTGGCACATGAATATTTTAAAGTCGTGGTCAAAAATTCAAAGAGGGATCTTAAATTTTGAGAAAGTGTGATAATTTTGTTATGGTCAAATATAACGAAGGTGGTTGTGAAATTCTAGAGTTTTAATATTTTTATTTTGAGTAATAAGGTAAAAATTGTTGAAGGCTTAATTTGATGAATGTTTAATAATATCTTTGAGATATAAGGTTGATTAATGTATGGGTCTATCATTGGTTCAAATTGATATTATCATCTTTTAATCATGAATGCACATATGTCAAAGATCACTTATGCTTTCAGGGACATCTTTTCTATTCCTGATGAGGCCTCCAAAGACTCATCCAAGACATCAATTTGTTAAAGTGTAATAGGGTCATATTGGAGGCTAGTGGCATTAGAGGATGTAGGATTTTCCATCATCTCAAGTTAGCTTCTTGATTTGAGATGATGCTTTGCATGAGAAGCATTTTTGGTTTTGGTTGTTTTGTTTTTCTTTGTTGATGCTGATAGATTTGAAGAATGTATGTTTTGTGAAGATTTTGTTTTGGAGACAAGTTTGGGATTTAGTTTTGAGTTCAATATGGATTGTTGTTCAACGAGCTTTGAAGAGTATATTATCGATAATTATACCCTTTTGTGATCACTAGACAATGATAGAGATTTGTCGTATCTCTTAGGGATTGTTGTCAAATAATTCAAGACTGTGATTTGAGAGTTTGGGACTAAAGAGCTCAATAACATAGCTCAAAGCTACACCTTTCTGAGGGTAGACGAGACAGCATGATGGAGCCCCGCTTGGTTCAAGATTTGTTCTTTGGGAGAATATCTTTTATAAAATATGTATTCATATTATGTAATCAGCTTTGTTAAGTATATTAGCATTCAGGGGGGTCCCTTGGTACTATTGTAGAAAGAATGTAATAAGGGGGGAATGTTGGCATAATAGTCATAGTAACAATGGTATTACATTGTTAAATTTACATTTATAGGTTAGTTTATGCATATTAAATAAATGCTAGTAAATAAAGCAATAGTTAGTTTGTTAGTTTGTGGTAGTTACATTCCCATATGGAGGTTATGTAGGTAGTTATCAAATAGTTAAAGGGAAGAGGCTTTTATAAAGCCAATGTAATGCAATGTGAAAATCATCTGAAGTCAATAATATATTATTCTATGTTTTATGTTTTACTGTGTTAAAATGGTATGATCTAGTTATCTATGTTTGTGCTCACCATATCTCAATAGAAATGGTAGGAACACTAAGTTTCTTTTAATATTTAGAAAAGAATTTATAATATGCACCAAAGTGATGCCACATATGTGTCTATTTGACACTTTTAATTGTAATTTATTTCTAGATCTATTTTTCCTAGAACAAAACTATACACAAATCACTCCTTTTTCTTGGAAATGACCTTTTAGTACAAAAATGCTTAAAGATAGGTTTGTTGAAAATCTACCTAAAAGAGTGACACAACTTTATGGTTTCATCCTATAAGAAGTTTGAAATTCACTAATCATTAGTTTTATATTTGGAGATACTATAACAATCTCTCTAAATTCATCTAATGTAAACTTACAAAGATTATATTAATGAAATCAAAAGCTTTCACACATCTAGATATGTCCATATGATCTCTGAATTGTTCCAATATTAAGGATTATTAGACTTTTTTACTTTTCAATTAAAAACTACTCTTATGATGTGTCTTAAATTTATCTAAGTTATGTAATAAAAAAACCATTTGAATGTCTAAAGGTTTGAAATAAAATTATGGAATCTCACCTCAACTCACCTAAATTGAAGACTAGTGTTGGAAGTTTTATCCTCCTAATTTTTCTCCAATTATTGGAATTATATAATCAATTTATAGAACACTATAAGACCTTTTTAATCCCAAAGGAAGTATAGTTTTGCATGTTACTGCATGGGAAAGGTTTCCATTCATTTGTCTCCTAAACCTTAACTACATCAAATGGTATTAGAGCAAGTTCTAGGTTGTTGGAAAATCTTGTGTGAGTAGAGTATTGTAAAAATTTCTATATTGAGGCTTTGGGTTTGTGAGTGTATATTTGTTTTTAACATTATGCCTCTTAGATGGAAAATACCTACATTAGCTAGAATAGAGGATATGTTTCCATAGGTCCAAAACATATTAATTGGCCTAGAAACAGAGTGTGGGAAAAATCCTACAAATGATGAAGAAGATAGTGGTGGAGATAAAAGAGGATGGAAGAGAGGAAGAGTAGAAGAGCCACCTATGGATGATAGAGAGGACCATTTATTGAGGGATATAGTAAACGTTGTAGAGTAACAAAGGTGAATGTCTGTAACTATTTTAGTGCTTTGAATCCAAAATAGTTAATTGACTATATTAGTGAACTTGATGATTATTTTGAGCATTAGGCGATCAATCATCATCAAAATCTAAAATTGACACAAACCAAGATAAAAGAGCATGCAACCTATTGGTGGTGAGAGATGTAGAGAGAGAGGGTGTTGTCTAGTGAAATGATGATCACTTATTGTATCTAGATGGTTACCAAATTGATGGAGAAATTTATTTTTGGAAACTATTAGTTGGAGTAATTGAAGAATCTCTAGAATCTAAGGCAAAGGAATACGAGTGGAAGATTACACAAAATATTTCAATAATTTTTTGATTAAATATAGACACAATGAGATGAGTATTGATGAGATTATGTTGGGAATTAACGTGTCTCAACCTTGGTAATTCCTTGTATTTTTACATTGTATTTTATTTATTATTTGCCTATTGTATTAATTGGATTCAAATCCTATGTTCTCATATTGTGGGAGTTGGCACGGTGATGTGTCATCCTACATGGCATATGACCACATGTATTTTTGTCCTCACATGAGGAGATAGGTGTCCCACTTAGTGGTAGGAATATTTTGCCATGTGTCAGCATCTTAGATGTTGTGTAAGGGAATATTGACCAAAACCGCCATGACAGATTCCTATGACAAAGTTATGACATGTAAGAGTCAGAAATACGAGATTCTATGACAGGTGAAGACATGTGTCGAAGAGTATCTTTGAAAAAGGCATCTTTGGGTTCCCCAAGGTGGACTATGACATGTTGTAAGAGAATATGCTATTTATAGCCTATGTATGACAAATTCTCTTACAGCTGTAAGTTATGACAATTATGACAGAGTCTATGATGGTTGTAAGAGTCGTAAGAGCATCTGTCACAGTCCATTTTGGAAATAGGTGACCTGTTTGGGATAAGGTAACTTGACAAGTGTTAGTAACATTCTACAAGGTTGGACAAGTGTCCATAGGTGTGGGTTTTGGGCCATGAGGCCATGTTGGATACCCATTTGAAGATAGAGCCAATTTTGCCTTGTATATTCTATATAAATAGGTACTTTGAGGAGGTGATGTATTATAGGTTTTATAGGTACTGTTATGCTACTAGATCGTCTCTAGATATGAGTGTCAAAGACTCCTACAAGAGCATTGGCTCTATGTTGTAACCTTCATTGTTTACGTAATACATTTGAGTTGTGTTTTGGAGTTGTTTAGTGAAAAAATGGATTTGTTAATATTTAGTGTTTTGATGTTTAAATCCTCCTCTCCACTTTACATTCAAGGACATAGGGTCGAGTGACAAGCACTATCATACCCTAGATAACTATGAGATGTAGGGAAACTTGGATTAGGTTAAATTAATCATCAATGTCTCTTCTCTTATGCTTAATTGACCATTAAAACCCTAATTATGCAAATACGGAAATAAATTGATGAATAATGGAAAATGCTCTTATAGATAGAAGTAAAATAGCAAATCATAGAATACTTGTTTTTAGGGTTCTGAGGCAAAATAGTCAGGGACACTAGAGCGGGCGCCCAAGTCCAAGGTACCAGTTTCTTTATGGGATCCTGACCTCCTTCCAACACTGATAAGCCCTATAACTTTTGTTTCTAGGAACTTAGTTGCACTAGAGCAAGTTCCCAAGTCCTAGAAATGCTCTAGTGTCCTACTTCTCTTTAGATCCTGAATCATTGATGCCTGCTAATCCTTCGTACGATTTCACTTCTCTCAAATACAACACATGTAACATGTAATCACAATAATTGGTTTGGGGGTTGTGGTGTTTAGAGGCTTGCCTCAGTCAAGCCCTGGAGGACACTTAAGTATTCAAACACCATTTTTAGATAAAGAGTGCATGCCCTTGTGAGGCAGAGGAAAAAACTAAAGGAATTAATAATGAAAACACAATATAATGTCACCTTGTAGTGAAAATATCATGGGAGGAATATGCTCTATATTCCATGATGAAACAAATTCTCAAATCTACAAACAAACACATAAACCACACAAGTTTGCTCTTGCAACACAATGAAAGCCTTGAATCACCTTGAGAACACAATAGCTTGCTAGTAATCATCTAATAATTCTCTAGTTTACAAATGAATGCCTAAACATACTTTTATATGCAACTACAAACACTCCTGCCAATATTTTCATAATTCAAACTTATCATGTCGGCAAAAGACCCAAATAACAGTCATAAACTGACACCCAAAAATTGGGTTTGCCCCAAAATAGGGTAGGACTAGGGTGTAGGTGTCGAAGTCCTCCCCCCCTATTTTGGGTAGGGTACAACTCAAGGGATCCTCCTAGGTCCCATTTGTTATGTTACCTAGGGCTCATTCCATTAGGATGCCAAATTATGAACTAAGATGTCCTAAATGCATGCAAAAGACTCGGGAGCTAAACCTTATGAGCGAA
This sequence comes from Cunninghamia lanceolata, assembly GCA_027924645.1. Lineage (NCBI taxonomy): Eukaryota > Viridiplantae > Streptophyta > Pinopsida > Cupressales > Cupressaceae > Cunninghamia > Cunninghamia lanceolata. The sequence continues at coordinate 9,827,340 of BSBN01000306.1, read as the reverse complement.
AAACACCCAAGGGGACATTTTCTAATGGTACATTTAGCCCCCACTTTAATGTATGTATAAACACAAAGCCAATACATGCATTAAAGTATGGTCACAAACATAACAAACATGCCAAGCATAGAGAAGACACGCTAATCACATAGAAGATAGTAATAGGCATGCAAAACATGGAGAAGATAGTTATAGTCACGCAGAAAATGGAGAAGACAGTCAATGCATAGAAGACACATTAATGCATGGAAGACAAAAATGATATCTTTTCTTTTCTTTTTCTCATATATATGAAATGCAGATGCAAGTACTAGAAAGTAAACAAACCTCCCATAATACAGGATGCACTCATTAAGCAAGTCATTAGACTGTATATATGGGGCAACACACATGCAAGACACGTAAAACCTCCCAAAATGTGGGATGCACTCATCGAGCAAGTCTTTAGACTGCATATGGGGCAACAAACATGCCACACAAAACAAGCATGCCAAACACACACACTTGAAGACACGGAGAAAACATGGCAGACAAGTGTTGGTGTGTTCCCTATTGCTAGGCTCATCACCATATCAGGCACATTACAGGCACACACCAATGATTGGGCTTCGCCACAACAATCACCAAAGACACGCATAAGGGTTGAGTTAGTCACAGAACCACTCCCAGCCTCCATAAAGGACTTTTGACAATGACAGGATGATGCAATCTGCTCTTAGAAATACACCATCCCCACCTCCGTAGAGGGCTTAAGATAAAAAGGATATACGCAATTTCTTGCCTCTGCAGAAAGGTTTATATGATTGATTGTAAACAAACTCAGGATGCAGGATACACTCATCAAGCAAGTCTTTAGATTGCACCTAAGGACAAGTACATAGCTAACATCTACAACAGACAGCTTACCTTATATATATGCCCCCACCTTAAGGTAGTTAATATTAGTTATCAATATCAAGCACGTTAAGGTAGGAAAAAAACACACAAGGGAACACTGACTTTCGCAAAGCCCATGCCCCCTAGAGGTGACATGTACTTTACGATCACCAAATGTTCCCACAAACACATCCCTACAAAAAACATGTTAGTCTCTACAACATCATGATAAACAACAACATCAATGCATATGATTAACCACACAAAGAGCCAAGGTTATACAACAAATTCAGAGTTTGAGGATAACCATGGGGCTATATCACAAATCTCTCTGAATCGAGTACCGCCAAGGTCAGATTCAAAGACAATCAAAGGTGCATAGAGTAGTAGTATTATTAAGGTTCGTAAATGCGACAGAAACATCATCAAATTCACTATGTGGAAAGCACAAGTGCATCCACTAGCCAAGTCTTGAATAAGATATACAATCCCATCATCATATTAGAAACTAAGTCCATTTTTTGATTGCTCTCAAAAGGGACACTAGGTCCGCATCAGTATAAATGTTTGTCATCATCTGCCCACTAGATAGAAACACTAGAAGAAGGGAAACAATAAATAAGAGAGGATAAACAAGTGTCTTAGGGATAGTCATGTAGGAGGGTGCCCCCAGGTCACCAACCACAACGCTATGTCCATAAGACAACACACAACAATGAAATTAGAGAGAGGCAATATAGAAGAATGATGATACAAATAGAAGAAGGTCACAACAGAGGCAGTCTCCTGGTATCCCGAACCTTATGAGAGAATCTAAGGTCATCCAAGGAGGCTTAAACAACACAAAACACATCACGGGGGAAGCACATCACGAAAGAGATAAGGGGTTAGAGATACTTACCTGTTTGATCTTTGTATCAGATTTGGGAAATTGCAAACCTCTTAGAGAGGTACTCGATCATGTTGAGTGCCAAGTTTGAGTGGTTCTTATGAAAGTTTTGTTGATTGTCGTGTGATGCTTGATTTGTTACTCCTTGTGTAAATATAACTTTTTGTTGCTTATGAGTAGGGGAACCACTATTTTCTCCAATTTTTGATAGTCATCTAATTCTTTTTCAATTTTTATCAAGTTTTCATTATTAAATCTTTCTAGCACAGGGATGGGAATCATATTGTACCATCTTACTCATTTGTATTAGTTATTGTTCTTATTTTTCAAATGTATCTTGATTATCTCCCAATCCATATAAGGATAACAGAGGAGGAACCTTAGCATAAATTCCATTTCTTTGAGGATGAGGTGGATTGTTTATTTGTTTCTTATCCACTTCAATGATTCCCATGATGCTATTATGGTCTAAGTAATCATCCTCGTCTACTTCCACTAAACTTTGTTCCACCATATTGTTTTCAGTATGTTTAGTGAAAGGATTAGTGAAGATTTGTATGTTTTGATTCAGTGGAGCAACTGATTTGTTTCCATTTTCATTCACACCTGATACGTGGATGACATTTGAATCAATAAGGTCTTGTATCTTATGTTTAAGACGCATACATCGTTTAGTGTCATGTCCTTGTGTCTGATGGTAATGACAAAAGGTATTAGCATCAAAGTAAGGTCCTTGTTTATTAGGATCAATAGGCCTGATTGAGGGAAGCTTCAAAATTTTGTTATTCATAGCTTGGTTCATGATAGAATGATAAGACTCAGATATCAAAGTAGACTTTCTTTGTTGATATGATGCTTTCTTTCAAATTAGTGATAACTGAAACATTTGAAAAGTTGTTCATATTTGGTCCATTAATCTTGATGAAACTCATGTTATTATTATTCCTCTTAAAGTTGTTTTGTGATGATCCACCCATGGATTGACCAACTTGAGCTAATGAGTTTTGGTTTTCATACTGACTAGACAAAAGTTGATAATCATGAAGGGTGGTGCATAAATGTTGAAAGGAGTTATACTTCAGCAAGAGGATCTTATCACAAATATTAGGTTTAGATTTGTAATAAATATCTTCTGAACATCTTCATCTTTCATCTAATATTGAATATGTGCATAAAGTCCTTGATATCAACTAAAATTCAGTCAACTTTTCTTTCGGACCTTGTTTGCATTGAATCAAGTCAATAAGCGTGATTTGGGGTCCAATATTTTCTTGAAAATGTTGTAAAAATTTATCAATCAACTGTGAAAAGGAGTGTATTGAATTCAGAGGCAAAGAGCAAAACCATTCTAAAGCAGTATCTTTGAGAGATCATGGGAAAATTTTTGCTAACAAATCCTCTTCAAAATAAAAATCACTACACATAACTGTAAATGCTACCACATGGATATTAGGATCACATTTTCCACCATATTTTTCAAAGAGGGGAGTCTCAAACCTCTTAGGCATAGGAGTTCTCAAGATTGCATAGGAAAGGGGATTACGAGCATGGTATGTTGGTTGACTAGGCTGTGAAGAATTTGTCAAGTTTGTTACCTTTTGTTGTAAAGCAGTCATGCCCTGTAAAAGTTGGTTTAGGATGGCATCATTTGGAGATGTGGTTTGTTGTGAGGAATTAGAACCAAAGTAAGGAGGTGAATGAGCTTGAGATATGATATGTAGAGGCTAAGAATATGTCAACGGTGGTTGGACATAGTGATAGGTGGAAGATGGTTGCGAGTAGGTAATAGGTGGTTGGAAATGAGTGGAATAGATAGGTGGTTGAGAATAATTATGCATAGAGAAGGTCCCCTTAGAAACCAATTTTTGATAATCAAATCCCACATCTTTGTAATTAGTGCCATTAGATACTCCAATACTAGTGGTAGCATTACTACAAGCATTTGCATCAGTTGTTAAGATTGTTGGTGTAAAAGTCAATATTCCCGTAGTTGGTATAGGTATGGATACTTGAGGATGAGATGGTGATAAAGTGTTATCTATTGCTTGTGCACATTTGGTCACTAGCATGATATTGATTTGTACAATATGCGCTAGACCACAAATTGCATTAACACAATCTTGTCCCTCTTTTATCAATTCTCTTATATTGTGAATTGTAGGGATAACTTCTTTAGCTATTCTCTCATTTTCCAAAAATGATTGAAATTGTGCTAGCTCTTTATCCAATTTTTCTATTTGCTCATCACATACATATCCTGTCACCTCAATAATATCATCAACATCATGAAAAGTTTGTTCTTCCATTGTACTTGTAATGGCTGTAATGTCTTGTAACATTTGGGTTTCTCCTTTTGTAAAGAAGGTGTTCAAAGGATTGTCAGAGGTAGGGATATTATTTTCGTCAAGAGCACTACATCCCATTAATCTTTTACTTCTTCTCAAAGGGATATTGTTTTAGGATGATGGGTCATAAAGTTTATGCAAAATCACAAGACACTCAATGCACAAACTAAGATGACAAACGCTAAGAGAATGATATGTTTGAAAGCCAAAAATGCTTAGAATTTTGTACTTTTTAAATGCAAATGAATGAACCAAAGGGTGTTGTAAGGATTTTAGTTAAGGGTAGAAAGTTATATGTCTGATACCAGTCCAACACAAAAAAAAGTATCCTTCTCCACACAATCTTGATGTGATTTCAAGTTAATGCCAAGTCAAAATATAGTGATAATATGTCAAAATAGGCACTTTCTTCACCAAAATTCAATCCAAAAGGGCATAACAAAGGGTGTGGTGAGGAAAATGATAATGGACAGAAAACAATATCAGTAATAATAGCCTCTTGGTGCTAAAATACCTAGCAGAGCATGCTTTTAGTACCACTTAAGGTCAAACCCTAGTGAAAATATAGCAAAAATAGGCTATTTTTCACAGCTTTTCAACTCCAAGACCTAGCAAAAGGGGTATTGTAAGGAATTTAGGAGGCACAAAAAATAATATCAATAATATCAGTCACCCCAATCCATAAAATTGATCACAACATGCTTGGAGTGCAAACTAGGTCAAACCCTAGGGCAAAAAAAAACCAAAATGTGTAGTTTTTCACCAAATTTTCACTACAAGAGCTCATTAAAAGGGTGTTGTGAAGATTTTTAGGAGGGGAAACAAATAATTACCCTAAAAAAAACAAATTAATGCAAATATACTCTTCACAACATGCCTATGGTGCAAGTTTAGAGAGTCAATAATGCCAAATTTAGCGAAAATCGTTGTTTTTGAAGCCCTAGGTTTGAGATGTTGACACAAAATTCTATGTGAATGTTTTGAGGTCTAATTTATGATGAAAATTAAATAATTTCAGATATGAAAATGATATTCAATCTTGAACATGCAAAATGCCCACCCAAATTTAATGAAAATGCATCAAAATTACTAGTTTTTGTTGAAATTTTCTATGTAAAACTGCAAATATTTTAAATCTAAATGAAAATTTACACTAAAATGCAAGACTAAAGTGAAATAAAAATTTGAATGAGCCTCTAAAATCAGTAGAAAAATCTGAGAAAAGAATATTTTGCCTACTAACCTTAGATTTTTGAATTACTAGGTTTAATGAAAATTTTCAAAATTTCTACAAAAGCCTAGCAAAATAATGATAAAAATGCAATGCAAATTTTTGAATTTTTGTATTTCTCTATAGTTTATATTAGATCTATTGCAAAAATCATGAATTAGGAAAATTTAGAAAGAATTGATGCAATTTAGTAAGCCAAATAATGCAATTTTTTTGAATTTTTTAAAATTTTCATTTTTAAAAAAAAATTTCTCAATGCAATAAAATGAATGAATGAAATCAATCCAAATCTGAAGACACACACTCAAAAAGTTGCAATTTAAGTCCAAAAAACATAGGTTCACCAAAATGTTTAGTGGAAAATTAGATTTGTTAATGTTTTGTGTTTTGATGTTTAAATCCTCCTCTCCACTTTACATTCAAGGACCTAGGGTCAAGTGACGACCACTATCATACCCTAGATTACTGTGACATGTAGTGAAACTTAGATTAGGTTAAATTAATTATCAATTTCTCTTCTTGTATGCTTAATTGACCATTAAAACCCTAATTATGCAAAGACGACAATAAATTGACGAATAACAGAAAATGCTCTTGTAGACGGAAGTAAAATATCAAATGATAGAATACCTATTTTTAGGGTTCTGAGGTAGAATAGTTGGGGACATTGGCACAGGCGTCCAAGTCCAAGGTACTAGTTTCTTTGTGGGATCCTGACCTCCTTCCGACACTGATCAGCCATGTAAGTTTTGTTTCTGGAAACTCAGTCGCAGAGGACACTAGAGCGAGTGCCCAAGTCTTAGAAATGATCTGGTGTCCTACTTCTCTTTAGATCCCGGCTCCTTGATGCCTTCCAATCCTTCCTATAATTTCACTTCTCCTGAATACGACACCTGTAACCTGCAATCACAAGACTTGGTTTGGGAGTTGTGGCATTTAGAGGCTTACCTTAGTCAAGCCCCAGAGGACACTTGAGTCTTTGAACACCATTTTCAGATAAAGAGTGTGTGCTCTCATGAGGTAGAGGTAAAAACCAAAGGAATTGATAATGAAAACACAATATAATGTCACCTTGTAGTGAAAATATCATGGGAGGAAGATGCTCTTGATTCCATGATGAAATGGATGCTCAAATATGCAAACAAACACATAAACCATACAAGTCTACTCTTGCAACACAATGAAAGCCTTGAATCACCTTGAGAACACAATGGCTTGCTAGTAATCATCTAATAATGCTCTAGTTTACAAATGAATGCCTAAACATACTTTTATATGCAACTACAAACACTCCTGTGAAGATTTTCGTATTTCAAACTTACCATGTCGGCAAAGGACCCAAATAACGGTCATAAACTGACACCTAAAAATTGGGGCTACCCTAAAATAGGCCAAGACTAGGCGTGGGTACCCAAGTCCTCCCCCCTCTTTTGGGTAGTGTACAGCTCAAGGGGTCGTCCTAGGTCCCATTTGTCATGTTACCTAGGGCTCATTCCATCAGGATGCCAAATTATAAACTAAGATGTCCTAAATGTATGTAAAAGACCTAGGAGCTAAACCTTATGAGGGAAAAGCCCCCAAGGGGACATTTTCTGATGTTACAAGAGTGTGGGGTTTTTCATCTGTAAGGTTTTTTCCAACGTATATCTTGTGTCTCTCTTCTTCTATCATACCTTCTTATTTATGTGTTTGCTGCAATATCTCTATTAGTGGGTTTAACATTGCTGTAATAGTAAGGATAAAATTGAATTTGTACTCTCCTCCCCTCATTAGATTAGTGTAAGAAGTGTTTTCCGCACCCCTACCTTCCTTTTAGTTGGTATTAGACCCTAGCCAGTTTTGGTTCTAGCTGTTGGGTAGGGGTTTTTTGAGCTAATCTTAGGTTGAGTGGGAGTGTTGTGCAGAGCATTTTGTATTTTGTTGTATCAAGGAGATGGTAATCACATCTAGAAGGTTAGAGGTTGAGAAATTCAATGGCACTAATTTCAAGTTGTGGAAACTCAAGATGGAAGACCTACTTGTTGATCATGACCTATGGGAAACTGTATTTAGTGTTAAACCTACAGCAATGTCACAAGCTAATTGGGACCTCAAAGATCAAAAGGCTAAGGGTCTCATAAGACTCTATTTAGCTAACTTTGTCATGTTGAATGTCCATGAGGAGAAGAGCATGAAAGATCTTTGGAAGAAGTTGGGTGATGTTTATTAGGCCAAGTTCTTGGTAAACAAACTTTTTATGAAAAAGAAGTTGTTCACTTTGAAGATGGAAGACAAAGGATTTGTTGCAGACCACATGAATATTTTCAACATGATCATTGCACAGTTGACATCTGTGGGTGTGAAAATGGAGGAGGAGGATCGTTACATGACCCCACTTTGTTCTTTGCTAGATTTGTGGGATCATCTTGTCATGGCTATTCGAAGCACCACTACCACCTTTAAGATGGAAGATGTGGTGTCCTCACTATTATCTGAAGAAATGCAAATGAAGACATCTGAATCAGCTAAAGAGGCTCTTACAGTTCATGGAAGACCCAAAGAGAAAGGGAAGAAGAAAGACAAGAAAGGTGAGAAGGGTAGATCTAAATCTCCTAGAAAGTCCAAGACTCTCTATTGGAACTATGGCAAGTTTGGGAATTTCCAAAAGGAATGCAAAAAAGAGAAGAAAAAGAAAAAGAAATCAGCCCCAGATTCAGATTTTGACAAGTCACAAGATGATGGTGATTCCTTCATTATAGCCCTGGCCACCCATGCATCTGATGATGTGTGGTTGATTGATTCTAGTGTATCATTCCACATGACCTCGCATTGAGACTAGTTCACAAAATATGAAGAGTTTGATGGTGGAAGAGTGTACCTAGGTGACGACTCTCATCTAAAGATTGTTGGTCATGGAAGAGTCTCAATCTAATTCCCTAATGGATGAGTGAAAGGGATCACTGGAGTTATGCACATTCTAGGCCTTACACGAAACCTACTTTCTGTAAGTATGTTGAATGATCCAGGTGTGCAGGTTGTCTTTTTGAAGGATGGGTGCAAGATGACTAGAGGATCTATGGTGCTTGCGAAGGGTACTTGGAGGGGTACTTTGTTTTAGCTAAAGGCATGCACTTCATAGTGCAATAGTTCTTCTAATTCAAAGAAACAAACTGCAGTCACTTCATCCCCACCATCTGAATGAGCAGTGAAGAAATTTGTTGTAACTAGTTTTGATGGTAGTGTACATGCTATGGAAGCTAAGCTTCCTACTGAAAAGACTATGTTATGGCATTTGGGATATGGCCACATTGGTGAGAAGGGTCTGCATACCCTAAAAAATAGAAAACCTCATTGAGGGGCTATATAATTGCAATCTCAAGTTTGACTTTTGCAAACATTGCATTATGGAAAACAAAATCGTGTTTAGTTTTACTCTAGTGCTCACAAGTCTTCTAGTGTATTGGATCTTACTCATTCTAATGTGTTTGGTCCTATTAATGTTCCTTCAATTTCAAAATCTATATATTTTGTATCTTTCATAGATGATTGCAATAGGACATGGGTTTATTTTATCAGAAGAAAGACTGAAGTCTTTAGTCAGTTTAAAGAGTTTAAAGCCTTTGCTAAAAATTAGACTAGTAAAAAGATTAAATGTTTGAGAACTGACAATGGTGGTGAGTTTTATTTGTCAGATTTCAATAAGTTCTGCAAAAAGCAAGGGATTGAAAGGCATAAGACAACTCTATACACCCTACAACAAAATGGAGTTGTAGAGAGGATGAATAGGACACTAATGGAGAAGGCTAGGAGTATGCTTAGTGGAGCAAGCCTCGAACACAAGTTTTGAGCTGAAGCTGTAGCCATTGCTTGCTATCTAGTAAAAAAATATCCTACATTAGCTCTTGTTTGTAAAACACCTATGGAGGTGTGGTTTTGTAAGAAGCCTTTAGTTAGACATTGTGTTTTTTGGTTGTAATGCATATGCACATGTGCCTACAGAGAAATGGTCTAAATTGGAGAATAAGGCTATTAAGTGTATTTTCATTGGCTATGGTGTCGGTGTGAAAGGATACAAGTTTTGGGATCCTGTGGCTGAAAAAGTGTTGTATAGAAGAAGTGTTATCTTCAGAGAGCTAACACCTTCTTCTATTGTTCCATAGCCAGAATAAACAGAAAAGAAAGAAGATGTGGTTCAATTTTTTTCTACCCCTGAGAAGACTAAACTAACAGACCCTATGAGACCTAATGATGAGGAGAGCTCTAGTAGCTCTGAAATCTTAGAAGAAGAAGCAAAACCTCAACCTCAGCCATTGAGGAGGTCTACACGAATGAGAAAGCAACCTAATAGGTTTGGTTATTCATTACTTGATTCTAGTTGTTCTTTTGCTTTACTTACTAACACTGATGAGCCTAGAACTGTGAAAGAGACTATGAGCATGAAAGATGCAGGTTCCTAGAAGGAGGCCATGGAAGATGAGATGGCTTCTTTGGAAAAGAACAAAACATGGGACTTGGTGCCTTTGCCTAATGGATAGAAACCCATTGGTTGCAAATGGGTTTTCAAGAAGAAATTTGATGCAGATGGCAGTGTTGAAAAGTACAAGGCTAGATTGGTTGCAAAGGGGTATTCACAAGTGGAGGGAATTGATTATGGTGAAATTTTCTCTCTTGTTGTAAAGATGGCATCCATTCGATTTATGTTATCTCTTGCAGCTGCTTATGATTTAGAGGTAGAACAAATGGATGTGAAGACGACTTTCCTTCATGGTAATTTGGAGGAAGAAATCTACATGTCACAACTAGAGCATTACATAGAGAAAGGTAAAGAAAATTTGGTTTGCAAGCTTAAGAAGTCTTTGTATGGTTTGAAGCAGTCTCCTAGGATGTGGTAGTTGAAGTTTGATGCCTTTGTGTTGTCGATTGGATATCTGAGATCAAAATTAGATCATTGTCTGTATTACAAATTTGACAATGATCACATTCTCATTATTGCATTATATGTTGATGATATGTTGTTGATTGGGAATGGTAAGAATATGATTTTTGATTTGAAGTCTCAATTGTTAGAATAGTTTGAGATGAAAAATCTTGGGGTAGCTAGGTACATTCTGGGAATTGAAATCAAAAGAGACAAAGAAAATAGAAAACTTTGGTTAAGCTAAAGTAAGTATGTGAAGATTGTGTTGGATAGGTTCGGCATGGCAGTTTGAGGACCATTATGTGTTCCTATTGCATTGGGGACAAAGTTATCTATTAGTGATTGTCCAAAATATCCTAGTGAGGTGGAGGACATGAGCAGAGTACCTTATGCTAGTGCTGTTGGAAGTTTGATGTATGCTATGGTTTGCACAAGACCAGACATTACCCAAGCAGTTGGAGTCCTTAGTCGATTTATGGCTAATCCTGGATGGGTACATTGTGATGCAGTTAAGCGAGTGTTCAGATACTTGAGGGTTACTTCAGAGTATTCCATTTTCTATCATGGAAATGTTACAAGACCTCCACATTCAGTTTGTAATCATGGATTTGTGGATTGTGATTGGGTAGGTGACATTAACAATGAGAGATCCACTAGTGTCTATGTGTTCACTATGTTTGGTGGTGCAATTAGTTGGATGAGTAAGTGACAACCTGTGGTTGCTTTGTCCACTACAGAAACTAAGTACATGGATGTAACTCATGCTTGTAAAGAAGCCATTTAGATTAAGAGATTGTGTTCAAATATTGGTGTTGATGTAGGTTAGATTACAATTAGTTGTGATAGTCAAAGTGTGATTTGCCTTGCAAAGAATCCAACTTTCCATGCCAGAACAAAGCATATTGATGTACAGTTTCACTTCGTGCAAGACATGGTAGAGGATGGGAAGGTAAATTTGGAGAAGGTAGATGCTTTGAAGAATGTTGCAGATGCATTGATGAAGCCAGTGGGTACAAAGAAGTTCAGATGGTGTTCGGAGTCTATCGGCCTCTCAGCCTATAGCAATTAAATCTTATTAATTCTATTGGCTCTTACAAGGTATTCGACAAAGTGGGAGAATGTTGGGAATTAAGGTGTCTCAACCTTGGTAATTCCTTGTATTTTTACATTATATTTATTTATTATTTTTCTATTGTATTAATTGGATGCAAATCCTATGTTGTCATATTGTGGGAGTTGGCACGGTGATGTGTCATCCTACATGGCATATGACCACATGTATTTTTGTCCTCACATGAGGAGATAGGTGTCCCACTTAGTGGTAGGAATATTTTGCCATGTGTTGGCATCTTAGATGTTGTGTAAGGGAATATTGACTGAAACGGTCATGACAGATTCCTATGACGAAGTTATGACATGTAAGAGTCAGAAATAGGAGATTCTATGACAGGTGAAGTCATGTGTCGAAGAGCATCTTTGAAAAAGGAATCTTTGGGTCCCCCAAGGTGGACTATGACATGTTGTAAGAGAATATACTATTTATAGCCTGTGTATGACAGAATCTCTTATAGTTGTAAGTTATGACAGCTATAACAGAGTCTATGACGGTTGTAAGAGTTGTAAGAGCATCTGTCATAGCCCATTTTGGAAATAGGTGACCTCTTTGGGATGGGGTGACCTAACAAGTGTCAGGAACATTCTACAAGGTTGGACAAGTGTCCATAGGCATGGGTTTTGGGCCATGAGGCCATGTTGGATGCCCATTCCAAGATATAGCCAATTTTGCCTTGTATATTCTATATAAATAAGTGCTTTGAGGAGGTGATGTATTACAAGTTTTACAAGTACTATTATGATGCCAGATCATCTCCAGATACAAGTATCGAAGACTCCTACAAGAGCATTTTCTCTATGTTGTATTGTAACCTTCATTATTTACGTAGTACATTTGAGCTGTGTTTTGAAGTGTTGGGTTTTTCCCCTGTAAGGGTTTTCCCCACATATATCTTGTGTCTCTCTTCTTTTGTCATACTTTCTTGTTTATGTGGTTTCTGCAATATCTTTGTTAGTGGGTTTAAAATTGTTGTAATAGTAAGGATAAAATTTAATTTGCACTCTCCTCCCCTCATTAGATTAGTGTAGGAAGCGTTTTCCGCACACCTAGCTTCCTTTCAAATTACACTAATGAGGTTTGTAAAGTTCTTTCCTAGAAATTTTAAGAATAAGGCAATCAAATAGATTTATTCTCCTCCTTGTGGTTGTATGGTCTATTCCTTTAATGATTTAGCTAATGTTTTTGTACATCACTTAAATGTAAATATTAGTTTGAAGGTTATAGTTTCATATTTAGTAAAATGCAAACAAGGATTTAAAAAGAGTGGATTCATGATTGTGAAATATTAGCTTTTAATACTTGTTACTAAATATGCATCACTATTTTCTTGATGATGAATTACAAAGCATATTTATTAAGTGCTTATTAGCTACTAGTTTAGAGATAATGTATCAATTCAATAGTTATGCTCATTTCATGGATTTGTGTGTGAATGTAAGCAACATTGAATTGAAACTTCTTGAGGGTAATGCACTTGAAAATTGAAAATAAATCTTCTCATGTTACTTCTTAGTCATCTTATCCTTTTAACTTCTAATAGAAAAAATGTTTTCAAAAGAGTAAAAATAAATAAGAAAACAAGCAAACATCTCATCATGTTGCTAATTTGCATTTTAACTTCTAGGGTAAGCACATGGAATTGGGGCACCAAAACAAGTTCTTAAGTCGACACTTTTTTATTAAAGGAAAGAGAATCCTAAATTTTCAAAAATAATTGGAGATTCCTACACTCTAAATTCAAGGAATCTGTCTGTAATTTAGATCCATCATATTATTGATCTATAATAAAGTCACTTTTCACATTTGTATAATAAAGTCACTTTTCAAATTTGTATAATATTGTCTAGTCAATATTTTGAGTTAATTTTATAAAAATATATAAGTGTAACTTTTGGAGGAGATCCTGTACGAGTTAGGTTCTTGAGGGCCATTTCGAAGATTGGAAAGAGGCCCAGGATCAAAGTTTCTACCTATTTTGGAGATTTGAATCTAGAACAACTTATTGATTGGATCAATGACATGGAGGAATATATTGAGTATGAAGACATGGAGGACGCAGATCGGGTCAAGTTTGCAAAAATAAAGTTGAAGGGTCATGCCAGTATTTGGTGGAAGGAGGTCCAATTAGAGAGAAATAGGAGAGGAAAAGGAAAGATTACCTAATGGAATTGGATGGTGGAGAAACTAAAGAAGTAGTTCATTCGTGTGGACTATGAGATGAAGTTGATGATGAAGCTACAAGGATTGAAGCAAGGTAACAAGTCTGTTAAAGAGTATACGGAGGATTTTTATAAGATTACTATCAGGACGGGCCATATAGAGGCTAACAAGGAGAAAGTAGCCCATTGCATTAATGGGTTAAGGCCATGTATTCAATAGGATCTGAGCCTGGTCAGAATGACAACCATAGAAGATGTGTACAAGTTTTCCCTGAAGGTGGAAAAGAAGCTGAATAAAAGATTGAAAGTAAGAAAAGGGGAAGAGGTCAAGGCTAAAGGACTAGTGGAAGACCCTATGGAGGCCGAAATGAAGATCCCCCAAAAAGTGAAGAAGTTGGTGTTGATAACTGAGAGGGGGGGTGAATCAGTTATCCTAATTATTTCCCTTATTGAACTTTCTTATTAATTGATGCAGCATAAACACAAAAACATTACCATGAAATAAGAAACACATAACACAGTATTTTTGACGTGGAAACTCTGTTAAGGGAGAAAACCACGGGGTGATTAACCCAAAATTATTCTCTGTTTAGAAGAATAGGAGATTACAAAAAAATGGCACTTGCCAATTAGGGCTCACTGCCCGAGCACACTGCTCACAAGAGGCCCACTGCCTACAAGAAGACACACTATCTACAAAGTGATAAGAATCACAGTCTTGAACTGATTGGAAGCATCTGCATATGCTGGAGTTCAGTTCCGGTTAGGCTCAGTACACTGATCTGCTGCACTTCATCTTTCCTCTGTTCTTTATTCTGCTATCTTTCACATACCGGATCCTTTTTGCTACTTCTGCTCTGTTCTGGACTTATTCGCATATATCTTTACACCATTACTCCCTTCACAACTAAATCCATCCTCTATATATATCCGCACAAGTAATTTCATCACCTTTCTAGTCGGCATCCGGAACAGTCTAGTTTCTTACAAACTCTTGTTCTGTCGGCTGAATCCTTCCTCACCAAGCAATGCGGATCAAGCATATACTTGTAGATATCATTAATCATGTCGGTCAAACATGATTCATGCCTTCACAACCTCTATCATCAATAGTAACACATCCAGAAAGTAGTCTGATACTCTGTCAGTCAGTTCTTCCTCTGTTTTCACTGTCTCTCAGGAATCCAGTACTCAACTATTCATATCTTTCTCCTTGTCCATCACCGGAGGCTAAATCCTTGGAATATACCACTCAAGGTAGTCCTCTTGACTTCCCCAAATCCGCACTGCACCAAGACACTTCCTCTGAGAGATCCGGATCAATCTGTCGGACCTTGCCACATGCTCTGTTCTTGTTCACCGGACCACAACAATCTTTATTCTGACTTCCGGTAGAGACACATTATGACTTGCGGATATGTGGGATGACCTTTGTTGCCATCAATGACAACAACCATGAATCCATATAGTGTCTCTTGCCAACAATCTCCCCCTTTGGCATTGATGGCAACACTTAGTGAAAAATGACTAAGTGTTTTCACTATGCTCCCCCTTTGCTGATGCTCTGTCTTTATATACAATTTCCGGAACTCCCCCTTAGTTGGATTCCTCATTTTTCACTGCTCCTCACTCCCCCTTTGACATCAATGGCAAAGGGTAGGGTCCGCACACCAAAATTTTCAAAAATTTTCTATACATAGCCGCATATTTACATACTCACATATACTGAAGAATGTCTGCAAAGGATGTCTGCAATTGGATCATTTCTGTAGCCCAACTTTGCTTCATTCTATCCAAAATTGAAATGTGACCACTCAACAAAAATGCAAAAGCTTCTGCCCGCTTGAGATCTGTCGGATCTTTTGTTTGGGCGGTGGTCTGAGCATCACTGATGGACTCATGCATAGTTTCCAACTTAGGGATTATAATCCGTCTAAGTTCTCCCATCCGGTTAGTGATGTTCTTCCTTTCCTTCTCAAGATTCTTTATTTCATTCAAGACTGCAATAGTCTGACATTCTTGATTTATTATGGAGGAAGAGAGAGGATCAAAACTTTGAGATAAGCTTTGTAGCTTGTCCTGTTCCTCTTTTATTTTCTTATCAATTGCTGCTGTTGCCTTTGACCAGGATATACACAATTTGTAGATGTCACCGCCATCCTTAAGAGCATTCTCTAAGCTCTTTATTCCAATGCTCACAATCTTCCTATCTTTAGAGATTAATTCTAATACTTCTGAAAATCTTTTATCCAAAAATTCCTTCCGGACCTTTTCTTCAGCTAATTTTTCTAGAGAATCAAAATGTGTATCAACACTGCTGACTAAGGTTTTTAGATTACCGGAAGAGGAGGCTGTCGGATCTATCTGGATTGATGGCATAATCTTTACAAGTACTCCGAAAGCAGCCTCTATCAACTCACAGTCTTCCATATGAGACTTCAGGAGTTTTTCATTTGCCTTGGCATTTGTAAATGAAGCTATCTTCATTGTTTGTACCGGAGAGAGAGAGTCAAAGTCGAATGGGCCTTTTAGAAGCTCCGGTTCATCAATCTCTAAAGTTTCTTTGCTCAAAAATTGTTGAACAGTTTGTGCAGTGTCTCTTGCCGGAGACAGATGTTTCTTTTCTTCTGCAGTCTTGGAACTGTCAACCTCTTTATCTTTCACCCCTGCTTCCTTCTCCTGTAATTGCTCTTCTTCTTTAGATCCGGAGACTGTAGGGGAAACCGGAGGAGAGATGCTTGTATGTTCAGGGCCCACTTCTTCCGGAACAGATGATTCCAAATCCGCAGCTGTTTCTGCACCTAAGTCCTCTACAACAGGAAGATTGAACCTTTTGAAGGCCTTCCGGAGGATCTCTTCTGTCTCTTGGGCCACTTTGTCAGTCTCACCAAGCATGAGTTGATTCATCCTGGCTTTACTTCTGAACTCATCTTTGCAGTCCTTGAAGATTATGTTCATTGTCTTGGGATCAATTTGAGGATATAGCTGAATAGCTATCTACTCCCGGATCTCAAGATCTTTTGCATGAGCATTGTTCTTTCTTACTTCCAATTCCTTTTCTAGGCTTTTAGGAATAAGAGATATGATCTCAATGAAAGCCTTATTATATATGTTCAGATATTTGACTGTGGCTTCCTGCAGAGTCTTTTGGTCAGCCTCACTGAAGTCATCATAAGATTCAGTCATTGGTTGAAGGTTTCCATCCACCGTGACTGACTTGATTACATTCTCTAGAGACAGAGTGGGCTTTTCAACAGATACCTCTGCCATTTCATCCTTGTCTTGTCCTGAGGAGGGTTTACCGGATCCTTTCTTCTTCTGCTTCTTTATTTCTTTTACTCCCTCATCTGACTCTGTTTCCTCTTCATCCTTTTGGCTTTTATAAGCCCTTGTGGCTTTTGTCTTGGATCTTTTACCGGATGCCTGGACTTCCGGTTTTGAACTTTTGGTTGAGGGAGGTGCAGATCTTTTTGATGATCTGGTCCGGGTGGGGGTTTCAACCGGAACACTTTCTTTACTTTTCTCTTCTTCCTCAGCCTTCCTCCTCTTTTCCCGGCTGGCATCAAGTGCCTCTTTTGAGATGCCTAGGCCTTGAGCAATATGCTCAACTTCTTTTCTTACCTTCCTCTTTATCTTCGGTTCCTTGAGTTCTACATGTAACTTTACACTCAGTTCCTCAAAGGTTCCAAACCTTTCTGCCTTAGGATCTTTGAGCTGGCTTAGCATGTGTTGAACATGCAGCTCTACTATCTGTTCATCCACTTCATACCCCATGGGCATGATCCAAACAGTCCTTGGCTCTACTGCCTCCATTAGACACTGATCTGTTTCAACCATGAAGCATACTGTGTCTTTGTACTTTTCTACAAGGGATTGGGGTATTCTTTCTCTTGCATGCATCATGCTTTGGAAGTTTTTGAAGTATCCCCATAGAGCTATATTTCTTGCTTTGGCATCCCCAAGTCCATGCAAATAGTCTCTGATTTGGATGGCAACCGGTCTGTCATTTTGCCATACCCATCCACTGGATCCGGGAAGCTCATTCATGTAGTAAAAGAAGAGACAAAGGATCAGATTGCCATATTTGAAGGAGTTTTTCTTGTCCTTCTTAATCTTCTGCAGATTTTCAAAGAGTTGGTTTACTAGAAGCTCGCACAAGTCATAGTCTGCATTCTCCTTTAACATCTGATAGGATGTGTAGATTGCAGTTCCCGGTACTGAATTTTCCCTACTGGAGTGATAGATTTTGTAACCAATTATCATAGCTGCAAATTTGACATCCGGTTCAATGATGTCATCAACTGTCATAGCTCTCTTGTCAAACTTGGATCCGGTTGCATCACTGACTGTCTGATTTTTGACAGATTTGAGAACAGGTAATCCACCGGATGAGTGCAGACCGGTTACAGCCCTAATTACGTCCTTGGTGATCTTGAAGGGCTTGTTCAACCATAGGAAGTTGTCATGTACTCTACTTAGTACATACCGGACCCATTCATCTTCTTCAAAACAGGGGAAATGAATGCACTGTGCAAAGTGTTTGTCCTGGATGGCTTTATACTGAGTTTTGATCTCAAAGGAGTCATCTATCAATTGTTTGTGATAGATATCCATCAGTTTTGATTCTCCAAAGTCTTCAAGATTCGCATGGATGTAAACCCTAATATCTTCCGTATGCAATACACCATGAGGAACACTAGAGAAGGCTCCTAGTGGATCTACCTCCAATGATTTGTAAGGATGTTTCTTGAATGAGGGGCGAGGTCTATCAGAGATCTTAACTATATTTGGAGTAGCCATTCTTCAAAGATTTGCAGTGAGGTAATGAAAAATGGAGAATACCTTATGCGCCTTCGACTTGCACGGAGTGATTGGATTGATTTCTTTATGCAATGACTTCGGCAGGAGATCCTTGGTGTGCTTGATGAATCTTGTTGCAGAGCTCCACTATTCGCTTCTTCTTGAGTGCAGAATGAGCAAATGACTTTTGAGAAATCCCTTATATTGCTCCGCGAACCCTAATATCTGTCTGCAATAAATGCTTCACCTACATTATTCCGGTTTGCCTTGTCTGGATAGCTTGGAGTATCCCGGATTAGTCCTGATCTGTGAATATCATCCAGATCTTTCAATCATGAATAAATCAAGGTAACATATTACAAGAACATCCCAAACACTCTGTCCAATCCACAGAACAAGATAGTGCACTTCCGGATCTCTCCGGACCTTTTTGTAATCCTTTGTCATACCGGAGCATCTCCCTGAACAGGTCTTATTTGATCGATCACAGCTTCTTCATAACTCCAAGCGGACCTCTGAAAACTTGACTGAAGCATCTCAAGACTCATATCTACAAACCCTTTAATCCGCATCTTGTGCCACATCCGGCACCACTTGTTTGGCTGGGGGAACAGGATTTTCTTTGAGTCTCCCCCTGAGCCTGAGCTCACTTTTTAATTTCCGGAAGAAATATCAGCACCAGAGTCTGGTGCGGATCCAACCTCTACATTCTCTGAACTTTTCTTCACCCAAATCTTGCTCATCTGATTCCTAACTTCATCTGCATTCATCTTTTGTTTACCCTTGTCTTGATTCTGATTATACACCGGACCTCTTTTGTCCTGATACTTGTTTCTGCAGATTTTAGCATTATGACCGGACCTATTGCAGATTTGGCAAATAACATTTCTTTGCATATTTGACTGATATCCTCTTGATCTGCATTGATTAGCCATATGACCTACTCTATTGCATGTAAAGCATCTACCTTTGAATGATTTGTTTACTTGCATAATTCTGCATTCATGGGATTTGTGTCCATACCTTTTGCAGTTGAAGCACTGTCCGGAGAAGGATGAATTAATCTGATTCATTCTCATTCTACACTGATTAGCTTTGTGACCAAAGTGGTTGCAGCTGTGGCAGTATCCATTGAAGGATGGATATCTTTGAGCATTTGGCTGTCTTACCGGAGGTCTTCTAGGCCTGCTCCTTGGATTTTCTGATCCAAGATTCTTCTGACCGGATCCGGAGCTTTCTCCTTTCTCATATCCCAAACCATACTTGTCATCTGTCCTCTTTTGACTTCCAAGAAGAACTTCAAGTTGAGCAGAACTTATCTTGAATTTCTCTTTATATTCATTTGCTGTTTGAAGGTCTCTTTTGAGAGAGGCAATTTGATCCTCAAGTTTTTCTTCATTATCTTTGGCATCTTCAAGATCAGATTCAAGATGTCTGATAATCCTGTCCATCTGGTGGCATTCTTCTGATTTTTCTTTAAGAGATTGTCTTAGATTATCTTCAGCCTTTCTTTTTTCTTCAATCTCTTGAGTAAACTTTATAGTTCCTGATTCCATTTCATGTCTTAACATAATGACTTCTTTTGATAACTTTTCACATAACTTGGTTTGCTCAGTCAATTCTTCATTTGTATTGCTTTCTTCACTTTGTCTTGCCAACTATTGGAGCAGCTCCTTTCTCTTTTTCATAGAGAGACTTAATTTGTCTTTTAATTCTCTCATGAATTCATCAGCCTGTTTGAGTCTTTCCTTTAATTCATTGACTTCAGAATTTGACTGTTCAAGATCCTCAAGAGCAGTCTTGAGTTGCTCCCTTAAACCATATGCATCCATTTGAACTCCCAGATCTTCCTCAAGCTGTTAGGCTCTATTAGGAGGAAATTGGCTCTGATACCAATTGTTGATAACTGAGAGGGGGGGGGGTGAATCAGTTATCCTAATTATTTCCCTTATTGAACTTTCTTATTAATTGATGCAGCATAAACACAAAAACATTACCATGAAATAAGAAACACATAACACAGTATTTTTGACGTGGAAACCCTGTTAAGGGAGAAAACCACGGGGTGATTAACCCAAAATTATTCTCTGTTTAGAAGAATAGGAGATTACAAAAAAATGGCACTTGCCAATTAGGGCTCACTGCCCGAGCACACTGCTCACAAGAGGCCCACTGCCTACAAGAAGACACACTGTCTACAAAGTGATAAGAATCACAGTCTTGAACTGATTGGAAGCATCTGCATATGCTGGAGTTCAGTTCCGGTTAGGCTCAGTACACTGATCTGCTGCACTTCATCTTTCCTCTGTTCTTTATTCTGCTATCTTTCACATACCGGATCCTTTTTGCTACTTCTGCTCTGTTCTGGACTTATTCGCATATATCTTTACACCATTACTCCCTTCACAACTAAATCCATCCTCTATATATATCCGCACAAGTAATTTCATCACCTTTCTAGTTGGCATCCGGAACAGTCTAGTTTCTTACAAACTCTTGTTCTGTCGGCTGAATCCTTCCTCACCAAGCAATGCAGATCAAGCATATACTTGTAGATATCATTAATCATGTCGGTCAAACATGATTCATGCCTTCACAACCTCTATCATCAATAGTAACACATCCGGAAAGTAGTCTGATACTCTGTCAGTCAGTTCTTCCTCTGTTTTCACTGTCTCTCAGGAATCCGGTACTCAACTATTCATATCTTTCTCCTTGTCCATCACCGGAGGCTAAATCCTTGGAATATACCACTCAAGGTAGTCCTCTTGACTTCCCCAAATCTGCACTGCACCAAGACACTTCCTCTGAGAGATCCGGATCAATCTGTCGGACCTTGCCACATGCTCTGTTCTTGTTCACCGGACCACAACAATCTTTATTCTGACTTCCGGTAGAGACACATTATGACTTGCGGATATGTGGGATGACCTTTGTTGCCATCAATGACAACAACCATGAATCCATATAGTGTCTCTTGCCAACAGTTGGTACCAGTTGAAATTAGAGAGGAGATAATACCTACCACCCTCGTGACAAGAATAATGGTGAGCAAAGAGAAAGAGGAAGAGGTAGACCTAGGCAAGGACTTGGAAGAGGAGGTTCCGGAGGAACCTATTTCCAATGTGGAGAAGGACATCGAGCATATGAGTGTCCACAACATCAAGGAAGGACAAATAGAACACCTGAAGGTAATACACGAGTTGCACATGTAGATGAAGATGCACATTCTAAGCATTTTGAAGATGCTAAAAGGGGAGAAACCCTAGTTTTTAGAAGAACCTTGTTGAATGAGGAGAAAGAACTAGGTTAGAGGAAGAGATTATTCCACACTAGGTGCATATGTGAAGGTAAGTGTTGTGATATTATTATTGACAATGGAAGCACTAACAATCTTGTTTCAAAGGAGATGGTTAACAAGTTGAAGTTGACAAGAAGAAAGCACCCACATCCATATCGGATTGCATGGTTGCAGAAGGACCATAGAGCTTTGGTCAATGAATAGTGTTTAGTCAAGTTTGAGATTGGGGACTACAATGATGAGGTCTTGTGTGGCATCATACCAATGGATGCATACCATATGTTATTGGGAAGGCGATGACAATATGATAGGTGTGTTGTCCATGATGGACATGAAAAAACATATTCCCTAACAAAGGATAGAGTTCATCATTAGTTTAATCCCTTGAAGTCCAAGTGGAAGAAAAGGTATGTAGTACTACCAGAATTTGCTTGGTAGATGGTAGGAAATTTTTGGAGGATATGAAGCATGAGCATCATTGCTTTGCATTGTTTCCTAAGATTAGCTAGGAAAAATGTGAAGATGTACCAACAGAAGTCTTAGATCTATTGGAAGAATTTTAGGATATTGTCTTTGATAATGTACTAGAAGGTTTACCACTGGTGAGGAAGATAAGTATTCAAATGGATTTGATACCAGGAGCTAGTTTTCTGAATAAGGCAGCCCACACAATGACTCCTGTAGAGAATGAAGAGCTAAACAGACAAGTTCATGAGTTGTTAAGGAAGGGACTGATAAGGGAAAGCCTAAGTCCATGTACAATACCTTTAGTACTAGTGCCAAGGAAAGATGGAGAGTGGAGAATGTGTATAGATTCCTAAACCATCAATAAGATCACGATCAAGTATAGATTTCCATTGTCAAGAATGGATGACATAATGGATTATTTGAGTGGAGCCAAGTACTTCACAAAGATTGATCTAAAGAGTGGGTATCACTAGATCCAAATTAGAGAGGAGATGAATAGAAGATAGCCTTCAAGACCAAGGAAGGTTTGTATGAGTCATTAGTCATGCCATTTGGGCTAACCAATGCACTGAACACATTCATGTGGCCCATGAATGAGGTATTAAAAGAATTGTTGGGAAGTTTTGTTATTGTTTATTTAGATGACATTTTCATTTTTAGTAAGAGTTTAGATGAGCATCTAATGCATATCAGAAGAGTTTTAGAGAAGCTAAGGGTGGAGAAGCTATTGATTAAAATGAAGAAATGTGTTTTTGCAAAGGAGTTAGTATAACTGAGATTTGTTGTCTCAGAGGAAGGTCTTAAGATGGACCAAAAAAAATTAAGAGCTATCATTGAATGGCCTATGCCAAGGAGTCTTATAGAGGTACGATCTTTTCATGGTTTGGCAAGTTTTTATAGAAAATTTATCAGAAATTTTAGTAGGAGTTGTGCACCCCTAATTGAGACAATGAGAAGGGATATAAAAGAGTTTAAATAGACTATAGGATAAAACAAGAGTTTTGATACATTGAAGCAGAAAGTCATAGAGCAACTTATTTTGGCACTTCCATATTTCAATAAGGTATTTCAGGTAGATTGTGATGCTAGTGGCAGTGCTATAGAAGTTGTTTTGAATCAAGAAGGTGAGTCCATTTCCTATTTTAGTAAGAAGCTTAATGATGCCAAGAAAAAAATATTCTATTTATGATCAACAGTTTTATGCAATTGTTCAAGCTTTGAAGAAATGGAGACATTATTTGTTGTTGAAAGAGTTTGTTTTATATACTGATCATCAGGCCTTACAATATCTTAATAGTCAAGGCATGTTAAATTAAAGGCACTTAAAATGGGTTGCATTTTTGTAGTGTTATACTTTTGTTTTGAAGCACAGGAGTGGGAAGTCCAACAGAGTTGTGGATGCCTTATGCAGAAAGCAAAATGTGTTGACAGAAATGAAGATAGAGATTGTTGGGTTTGATGAGCTCAAAAGTTTGTATCCTAAAGATCTAGATTTTGGAGAGGCTTAGAAAGTTTGTTTGGAACTATTACTTTGGATAGGACAAAATGGTTGGATTTCATAATCCAAGATGGCATGTTGTTTAGAGGAAGCCAGTTGTGCATTCTGAGGAGTTCCATGAGAGAGAACTTGATTAAGGAGAAGCATAGTGGGGGATTAGTTGGACACTTTGGTCATGATAAGACCATTGCTATTGATGGTGACAATTATCATTGGCCACAGTTGCAGAAAGATGTGAGGAAATTTGTGCAAATTTATAGAGTGTTAGATGGAAAAAGGAACAAATCAGAATACATGGCTATATCAGCCATTGCCTATACCAGAGAAGCCATAGGATGCTATTAGTATTGATTTTATTCTTGGTTTACCAAGGACATAGAGAGGACATGATTCCACTTTTGTGGTGGTTGATAGATTCTCAAATATGGCACATTTTATTCCTTATAGGAAAACTAATGATGTTGCTCATATTGCAGAGTTATTTTTCAAAGAGGTGGTGAGACTACATGGTCTACCTAAGAGCATAGTTTCAGACTGAGATACTAAGTTTGTTGGTTATTTCTAGAAGACATTGTGGAAGAAGTTAAATACATATTTGAAGTTCAATTCTGTACACCATCTATAGATTGATGGACAAATGGAAGTGGTGAATAGGAGTTTGGGTAACTTGCTACGATGCATAGTAGGAGATAATCCCAAGGGATGGGATTATATTTTACCACAAGAAGAATTTACTTACAACAAATCTGTCAATAGGAGTATAGGTAAAACACCATTCCAAATTGTATACGGGAGTAGTCCAAGAAATGCTTCAGAGTTAAGGAAGCTAGACTGAAGCTAAAGACTTTGCAGAACACCTGAAGAATTTGTATGAAGAGGTTAGAAGGCACATTAATAAGATGAATATTTAGTACAAGGATAAGGCAAATTAGAAGTAGAGATATAAGGAATTTTAGGTAGGAGATGAAGTCATCATTCACTTGAGAAGAGAGAGGTTTCTAATTCAAACTTATAGTAAGTTGAAAATGAAGAAATTTGGACTATGCAGTATTTTGAAAAGGCATGATTTAGGAAATGCATATGAGGTAGAATTTCCAAATGGGATCAACATTTCCCTTATATTCAACATTGCTGATTTAACAGAATATCATGAAGGTGGAACAGAGGATGGAACAACAAAAGAACAATGGAGTATTCTGGCATCTACTTCAACAAAGGAGATAGAAGAGATCTTGGATAGCCATGTGAGATGAAGTACTTAGAATAGCCAATATGAAGAATATCTGGTGAAGTGGAAAGGAAGGCATGTTGAGGATTCTTCTTGGTTATCTGTGACAGAAGTTGACCATTTGGGGTTTTCCTCAAACACCTGAGTTGTGATAAGGTCACTTCTCAAAATTACCCTGGGTGTCTGATGCAGGAGCATCCAAAGGTGTAAGAGCAATCTTGCATCACCCAAAAAAATGTTGATTCAAAATTGTTGATGTTGTTTCCATTTCTTTTCAAAATTAGTGTTTTTGGTTGTATAATTGCTTTAATAATGATGTAGAACTTTTAGTTTTTCCAAACTGCTAAAAATAGCAAACTACTATTTATGGAAAGTTTGCATTTGGACATGGATTGAAGTGGAAATTTACAGCAAGCTTTTGTAAATGAAAAATAAAACCTTTGGCAAAGGAATCATGCAAAGATCATTTGTGAGCTAAAAGATATTAAAGTTTCTATTTCTCAGAAAATGCTTGAAAATTATTCAAATTTAGGTTTGAAGCACTAAACATCCCTTTACAAGCCTAAAATGGGTGGAACTGGTAGAGTGATTTCTTAGCATGTGAATTATGGTGCTTCAAACAGTTCATCAATTAGACACCCAGATCAAAAGTTATGGCTCCCGGAAGTTGACCTATTTTTGGAGAGACAAATTTTGAAATTTGGTTGTTGGCCACCAAAAAAGGCTATTAATGACCTTTTTGGGAAAAACTTGTAGTAGTAGAGTTAAGGGGGAAAGTGTAGAGTCAAGAATAGGTAAAAAAAATAGAAACCCTAGTAGATTTGGGGTTACAAAAGGCAGAAGATTCCAAAGTCTTGAGACTGGAAGCTATAATGTGTTGTAGCCTGTGAAGGATTCATCCTCTGATTGTATTTGAGATTCTCTAATGTAATGAGTTGTCCAAATCAATAAAAGAACATTCTATTTTCTATGTGCAATTTATGTTATTATTTTTTTTGTGATTTACCCCCTTCATCAAGTGGTATCAGAGCAAGGGTTCTTGAGTGTGTAGACAGATAGTCAACCATGAGGCAATTTACACCAGGACCTAAGGTTGTGGGTTTGCTGCGGAGATCAAGATGCCTCTATGAAGATACTGTGTTGGAAGAAATTCTTTGATGGAAGAGGTTTTTAGGGCTCTGTAAAGGTAGATCGATGCATTGCAAGAGGAGTTGCGAAGAGGGTTTGAGCCAAGAATGAGAGAAGAAAGCAAAGATGAAGCTGAAGAAGACTTATCTGAGGAAGAACAAGAAGTTATAGGAGATCCTATAGAAGTTAGGTTGTTGAGGGCCATTTCAAAGATTGGAAAGAGGCCCAAGATCAAAGTTTCTACCTATTCTAGAGATTTGAATCCAAAACAACTTATTGATTGGATCAATGGCATGGAGGAATAGTTTGAGTATGAAGACATGGAGGACCCAAATCGGGTCAAGTTTACAAAAACAAAGTTGAAAGGCCATGCCAGTATTTAGTGGAAGGAGGTCTAGTTAGAGAGAAATAGGAGAGGAAAAGGAAATATTACCAGATGGGATCAGATGGTGGAGAAACTGAAGAAGCAGTTCATCCTTGTGGACTATGAGATGGAGTTGCTAAAGAAGCTACAAGGATTGAAGCAAGGTAACAAGTCTGTTAAAGAGTATACAGGGGGCTTTTATAAGATTACTATTAGGATAGGCCATGCAAAGGTCAACAAGGAGAAAGTAGCCCTTTACATTAATGGGTTAAGGCCAAGTATTCAAGAGGAGTTGAGCCTGGTCATAATGACCACTGTAGAAGATGTGTACCAATTTTCCCTAAAGGTGGAAGAGAAGATGAATAAAAGATTTGAAAGAAAGAAAAGGGGAAGAGATCAAGCCGAAAGGACTAGTGGAAGACCCTATGGAGGCCGAAATGAAGATCCCCAAAAAAGTGAAGAAGATTGCACTAGTCAAAATCAGAGAGGAGATAATACCTATCACCCTCTTGACCAGAATAATGGTGAGCAAAGAGAAAGAGGATGAGGCTTACTTGGGCAAGGACCTAGAAGAGGAGGCTTCAGAGGAACCTATTTCCAATGTGAAGAAAAAGGAGATCAAGCATACAAGTGTCCATAACATCAAGGAAGGACAAACAAAAGACCTAAAGGTAATGCATGAGTTGCACATGTAGATGAAGATGCATAGTTTGAGCATTCTAAAGATGTTGAAAGGGGAGAAACCCTAGTTGTCAGAAGAACCTTGTTGAATGAGGAGAAGGAACTAGATTAGAGGAATAGCTTATTCTGCACCAGGTGAAAATGTGAAGTTAATTTTTGGGATATTATTATTGATAGTGGAAGCACTAACAATCTTGTTTCAGAGGAGATGGTTAACAAGTTGAAGTTGACAAGAAGAAAGCACCCACATCCACATCGGCGCATGCAACTCTACTAGGAGCATCCAAAGGTGTAAGAGCAATCTTGTATCACCCAAAAAAAATGTTGATTAAAAATTTTTGATGTTGTTTCCATTTATTTTCAAAATCACTTTTTTTGGTTCCATAATCACTTGAATAATGATGTAGAACTTTTAGTTTTCCAAACTGCTAAAAATAACAAACTGTTATTTTTGGAAAGTTTGTATTTGGGTGCAGATTGAAGAAAAAATTTATAGGAAGCTTCATAAATGAAAAATAAGACCTTGTTGAAGGAATCATGTAAAGATCATTTGTGAGATGAAAGATATTAAAGTTTCTATTTCTTGAAAAAATTCTGAAAAGTATTCAAATTTAGGTTTGAGGCACTAAATGGCCTTGTACATGCTAAAAAATGGGTAGAATCAATAGAGCTAGTTCTTAGTGAGTAGTGTACTCTGTGAGCTTTCTGGTACTTCAAACGGTTCATCAATCAGACACCCGGATCAAAAGTTATGGCTCCCAGAAGTTGACATATTTTTGGAGGGAGAGACAAATTTTGAAATTTGGTTATTGGCTACCAAAATGGCTATTAATGAACCTTTTTGGGAAAAAATTGGAGTAGTATAGTTAAGGGGGAAAGTGTAGAGTCAAGAATATGTGGGGAAATAGAAACTCTAGTAGATTTGGGGTTACAAAACGCAGAAGATTCTAAAGTCTTGAGACTGGAAGCTATAATGTTTTGCAGCCTGTGGAGGATTCATCCTCTAATTGTATTTGAGCTTCTATAATGTAATGATTTGTCCAAATCAACAAAATAACATTCTATTTTCTGTGTGTAATTTTTGTTGTTATTTGTTTTGTGATTTAACCCCTTCATCACAATTAGTATACAGTGTTGTAAATGCTAATTGTAAAAAAATAAGTGTTGTATGTGTGTGGAGACCATAACAGAGTGAGTTAGTTATTGAATGGGTTATAAGATGATTAAAGGTAACTTTAGTAATAAAATGATTTATAAAATGAATGCAGTAAGGTTCTTCTTTAGGTTATTAGAGGACACAATCGATGTCTTCCAACATATTTGTGGATAGAAGTACAAAAATGTGCCTTTATATATATTTTTAAGGTTATAAGAAATACTTTCTATGTATTGAATACATTTTTCTTATTATAAAGGTCAAATCATTATGAATTTAATGATAAAATTTTCTAATTAATTGTAGCATTATCAACGTAGACTATATTTTGTTTGAAAAAAATATTTTCCCATAATATTTAGTTTTTTTAATAGTTCTTTTTTAATATAAAAATTTGTATAAATAAAATTTGAATATATTTAGCATAACTTAAGATCCAAATGAGATCCATTTTTTTTAATTCAAACATAGATCCTTGGCCTTAGAATCTATCATTTAAGGTTTCCTTTTCAACGAGTACGTATTTATTATCAAGTTTTAATCAAGTATATCTATAGTTTACACATACTAAATATCTTTCATATTTATCTTTGTAGGTGTATCCAAATTGAAATATTTTTAATTGAAAAATTTCATCATGATAAAGAATTACACATCCTTTTAAATAAATGTCAACATCTACTATTCTTCTTAGTGTCTCAATTAATATAAACAATTTTAGATTTTTTGAATGACCCGGTTCTAAAATTAAAATGTTAGTCATATTAATTATTATATGTTAGTAGAGTTATAATTTCTTGATAGTTCTTTTGTCTATCATAATTAAGTAGTTGAATAAGTATCAGATGATTGGTTGAAACTTTTTTTTCTCATTTGTTTTGTTAAGCTAAAAATGCCATTGAAGTTGTTGAGTTCTTTGAAATTGTGAATTGGTAGTGAATGCTAAGAAAATTTTGGGATTTTTAAAATCATTTTATTATTCAACCATTGTTGTGAGATATGGTAGGTGATATAGGGAAAACAACTTGTACCTAGCCAACGTCTAAAAATTGGATATATCCATATGTATATTTGATTGAAGAAGGCTATTATACTTGTTATCTTACAAAATACCCTAGTATTTGAGGAAGGTGTGATGTATACATTACATAATAAATCTATGTAATATTATTGTACTGTTGGTTTCTCATGGCATGAGGCACCAAATTTGAGAAGAATCTTGAAATTATCCTTGTAAGATTGATCCCACCACTTGGAATGTCACCTATGCACCATTAAGAGAATCTATGACATGTAAGATAATATAGATAAGGCATAAGTTATATTGTAAGAGAACTTATGGTAGGTGTTACAAATATGTTGATGCAACATCTTTTAGTACATAAAAATATACATGTGGAAGATCATGTAAGGGAAATTGAATATTTTGTGCCATGCACACATGACCCATTTTGCTTTTGACAAAATATGGACACCCTTTTTTGCTTTTGCTTTTGCTTTGTTTTTCTATCTTGTTTTAATTTTCCTTCCCCTTTGGTCATAGAGAAGTGTGTTCTGTAGTCCCTAAAATAGCTATGGATTAATTTATTAGGTGCTTAAGTCATTAGAAAAAGGTTTGAGTGTGTTTTCCTTTGTAAAATCTTGAGTTTATTGCTTTTTGTTTAATTTGTAGACTTTCAGATTACTACCAAATATCATTTATTTTAGTCACATATGTAATGCCCACTCTTTTGCATGCCTTGTGTTGTTTCCAGTCCATATGATATATGTTTTATTGAGTGTTTCATTAGTGTATTATGTGATTCTTGTGTTATGAGTTGTTACATTTTACTTTCCAATGAGGTCTATTATGCCATCGAGGTATTTTGATCATGTATTTCAGATGGTTTTGTAGACATTTTTTATGATAAAGAATTTTTTTATGAGGCTATGTATTGACATTCATTTTCTTACTATGCATGATGGGATGCAATGTTGTGCATGCATATGTTAGATCATTTCAATATTTCATCTTTACTATTTTCATTATATTTCATATAGTTGTGATTTCTATAATTGTTTAGCATTATAATTTATGGTTGATTATGCATCTTGTTCATGGATAATGCTAGTAATAGATGATTTAAAATTAGATGTTATAATTTGATGTCATGTTATTATTTATACCACCTTGGTTGAATTATGTTGCTTCGACTATTATTATGTGGAGTAGGTGTAAGGAGCTAACCTAGCAGAAAAAATTCCTACACTAATCTTGAGGGGACGGATAAGCAGAACTTTTCAAATATTTACAAAAGTTACATAAGTAAACACAAATAGAAATCATACTGTAACATAGTAATTACATGGGGAAACCCTTTCAGAACAAAAACCCCACACTCCAAAGCCACCCAATATATTATTTAGGAATCAAGAAGATTACAATATACTTGTAGAGCAAGCTCACAGAAGTATAAACAACCAAAGATTTGGAGGCAACTCAACATCTATAAGACTCTTACAGAAAACATCCATCTCAAGCTCATAATATATAAGAGATACAATACAGTAAACTATCAATGGTAATTACAAAACCATGAGCCAAAACTACCCAAAAGTAGCACCCAAATTATCTCCAATCAAAGATGCCTTGTGATGTGCCAAATCATACACCAACATGTGTAACTCTCCCCTTTACATCTATTTTAAGTGTCCAACACATTTTCACATTTCCCAAAATGGTAAGCCCAACTTTTTGAAGGCCATAACTTCTGATTTGGGTGTCTAATCAATGAACCGTTTGATGCATCAAAAGGATTGTGAAGAGATCTATCATCCTATAACCTACTTTACTAGTTACAACAACTTTCAAGGCATTTAGAGATTTCTAAGTGCCTCAAATATGAGTTTGAAACTTTTTTTAGAGTTTCAAAAAATAGAAACTTTAATATCTTGTAATCCATGTGTGATATTGAGTCAAGACTCATGTAAGATGTTTACTTGGCAATTCTACACCTTTTGGAAAAATTTTGGGTCCATCCATACTCAAATGTAGAGTTACTACAACTAGTAAGTCCTGCCTTTTTTTATCCCCCTTTGGAAACTTTGAACATTGTAAACCATTCTTCAAGATAAAGGATAAATTTATAAATAAAAAAATTGGGAAGAATAGAAAGCTTTTGTAGTTGCAAGGATGAGACACCTTTCCAAACATTCTCCCCTATTCAAACACCTTGTAAGAGCAAAGAGAGTATCAACACCATGATTTAATTGCTAGGGGCTTAGAGGCCCATAGAATATGAACACCATGTTAAATTCTCTATGCTCATAGGATTAGTTAATGAATCTACAACATTCATCAAAGTCTCTACCTTAAATAGCAAGTCACCGTACCATCCTCGACTATATCTCTTATAATAAAATGATACTATACATCAATGTGCTTGGTCTTGGCATCAAAAGTTGGGTTCTTAGCTAGGTAGATCGCACTCTGACTATCACAATAAATTGTCACTACACCTTGTTTTATTCTAATATCTGAACATAGTCTTTTAAGTAAATGGCTTCTTTACAAGCATGAGTAGCTTCTATAAACTCAGCTTTAGTAGTAGACAAAGTAACCACAACTTTTCACTTACTCATCCAACTAACTGCACCACCAAATAAAGTAAACACATAAGCACTGGTGGATCATCTACTATCAGCATCACCTACCCAGTCTGAATCCACATAACCATGAATATCAATGGAATGCATATCTCCTATCAAATTACCATGATAACACAAGGAATACTCTGAGGTAACTTGTAAATAGCTAAACACTCTTTTAAATTCATCCCAATGAACTCTACTAGGATTAGACATATATATGAAAAGAACTCCCACTACTTGGCAATGTTTGGTCTAGTATAGGCCATAGCATACATAAAACTTCCAACTACACTCTAGTAAGGCACTCTTCTCATGTCTTCCATATCTAATGGGGATGTTGGACATTGTGAAGTAGATAACTTCATTCCAACTCTAAAAGGAACACATAATGGTCTACAATCCTCCATGTTAAACCTTTGTAAAATTGAATTGACACGCTTACTCTGGTCAAGCCAAAGTTTTCTATTCAATATATCTCTTCTTATTTCCATCCCAAGAATGTGTTTAGCTACACCAAGATCTTTCATTTCAAATTTAGATGCAAGTTGAGACTTTAGTTTTGAAATTGTTCCTTTCCATTTACCAATAAATAACATATCATAGAGATATAATGTAATAAACATGAAACAATCACCATCATATTTATAATAAATATAGTGATAAGATTTGGAATGCTCCAATCCTAAACTCAACACATATGTATCAAATTTCTAGTACCACATCCTAGGACTTTGTTTGAGTCCATACAAAGATTTCTTCAATTTACAAACCTAATTACTATTACCTTTCACCATGTAGTGCTCTATATGTGTCATATATATAGCCTCCTCCAAATCACCATGAAGGAATCTCATTTCCACATCCATTTGCTTAACCTCTAGATCATAAGCAGCAACAATAGAAAGCAAGAAACTAATGGACATCATTTTTTCAATAGGAGAAAATATCTCACCATAATATACACCCTCAACCTGAGAGTAACCTTTCATAACCAACTGTGCTTTGTAGTTCTCAATACCTCCATTTGAACCAATCTTTTTCTTGAACACCCATTTGCATCCAACAAGATTTCATCCTTTAGACAATAGCACTAGGTCCCATGTATCATTCTTTTTCAAAGTTGTCATTTCTTCATCCATAGCAATCTTCCAAGAATTTGCATCATTCATACCTAATGCCTCTTCTATAGATATATGTTCATCTATGCTAGTATTCAAATAAAAAATACAGCTTCAGACATCAGGTGAATACCTTTTAGGTGGTTGTCTAACCC
Source organism: Cunninghamia lanceolata (assembly GCA_027924645.1). NCBI lineage: Eukaryota > Viridiplantae > Streptophyta > Pinopsida > Cupressales > Cupressaceae > Cunninghamia > Cunninghamia lanceolata. Next base: position 9,794,311 of record BSBN01000306.1, on the reverse strand, counting down.
TTCTAGACCTTTGAAAAAGTTGAGTTGGAGGTTCTTCCTCCTCTTCTAAAGATTCAAAGCTAGATGAGCTCTCGTTAACTTTATGTCTATCTAGGGGCCTCAATTCAACATTAATAGGCATAAAAGGGAGTTGAATCACATATTTTTCTTCACTTTGTTCTGGCTACAATGTAACAAAAGAAGGATTAGTTTCTCTAAAAATAACACTTCTATTATATATTACCTTCTGTGTGACAAGGTCCCAAAGCTTATATCCTTTCACACTATAACTATTCCCGATGAAGATGCACTTCAAAGCCTTATTATCCAACTTTATTCACTTCTCCTTTGGCACATGTACATATGCCTCACAACCAAAAACTTTAGGATGTCTGAGTGAAGGCATTTTATTAACAAGAGCTGATGTAGGAGACCTATTAATTAGGTAGCAAGTAGTAGCAACAACTTCAAACCAAAAATTTTATTCTAGACGAACACCACTAAGCATACTCCTATCCTTCTCGATTGGTGTCCTGTTCATTCTTTCTGCAACTCCATTTTGTTGTGGAGAATATGGAGTTTCCTTTTGTCTCTAAATGCCACAATCTTTAATGAATCTATCAAAATCATTAGAGAAAATTCACCGCCATTGTTAGTCCTCAAACATTTTATTTTCTTTCTAGTCTATAACTCAGACATTTCTTTAAATTTTTTAAATCCACTGAAAACCTGATGGGTGAATATTTTGTCACTAACAAAATGGTAATAGAATGGTACTTTCAACCACAGTATGATGAGATTAAATCTCTCCTCAAGGAAAGGGGAGGTACCCTTCTTTTTGCTAACTAATATCAACAAGTAATTAATTACAATTATTTAAACTAAATCTATCATGTGGGTGTTTCCATATCATCCAATTCTCTTTCTTCAGAATTGATGTTCACTTACAAACTTATACTTAAAACATTTTTTATGATTACAATGTATCATAAACCATAAAACTACTTATTGGAGAAATAATAACCAATATTCAAATTAGTTAGACATAAGAATAACTAAAATAATACCAATGTGTGGCAACCATGAGAAACCCATGAATGCTCAAAGACTTTCATTACTTTTCACACCAATTACAAAATGAACTTGGATGGAACAAAGTACATCCCAAAGTCTCCACCTTATTTCCAAAGAAGATTAAATAATCATAGATGATAACTCTTAGCCCAAAGTCTCCAAAGTCACCTCCAATCACAAACACAAGACACAAATCTAGAAATGATATTACAACTCAAAGACTTCAAATTTAGATTTCTAGCACCTTCCATATTATGTAGATTCACACCACAATTCAATCAAAAGCACAAGAAGATGTAACGGAAAAGATGTAAGAACATTCCGAATACACAACAAGATTATTCCAACACAAAGATTGAATGCCATTTAACTTTCTTATATTGGTTGAATAAAGATTTACAATTTGAACACAGAGTATCAAAACGTTTCTCTATGTGACCCAATGTTTCACTTCATTAGCAAAAAGATCCTATTTACAAAGAGCACACTCTTATTTATAGAGAGGAGCTATGAACAAAAATAGGAAAGTTCTAACTACCTTGATTTAGTCTAGACAGAGTTCAATTTTTCTTAGGACTATGTACTCTTCCTACGTGCAAATTATGTTAGAATCTGAAAAGATTATTAACCCAGAAAACTAGTGCAAATGAATAGATATCTAAACTATGAATGCAAATGATGCGAAATCAAAATAGAAACATAGAGTCAGTCTCCAAGAGAGTAATGCAAATGCTAGAAGGAAAATAACATTAAGAGGATGCAAAAGAAAATGATACAAAATACAAGCCAGGTAGCATGCTTATATAGACTAGGAAGAGGGAGGAGGTGGCAACACCGACCAATCAAGAGAAACCATCTATCAGACTAAAGATAGCTAATGGATGCTCACATGTAGGAAGGTGACACCTCACAACCACTCACCTAATAAGACATGTTTATTAACCTAAGCGAGATTAATAGAAGTGTAGGAAAAACCTAGGAATATAGGGAAAAATAAATAACCCAACTGGGAAATAAAAACCTACACTAACACCCCCCATAAGTGAAGCTTAGGTGGATGTAGAAATAGGTCCTGGTAAATCAAGCCTGATGAGGTACCCATGTACATAAAATTCCCCCCCCCCAAAGAGAGAGAAAAGATGCCCCCAAAAGTAGAGAGAGTCAGGACTCTAAGTGAGAGGAAGAAGCCCCCTAGAAGATGAAGCATCCCCCACCCCCAGCAAAGCTCACAAATGAGGGAACTTACTCTCAGTGAAGGGTTTGGTGAAGATATCATAAACCTACTTAGAAGTCAGATAGTAGTGATGGTCGATGACATGGCCATGGATGAGCTCCCAGATGTAGTGCATGTGGGCCTCTATGTGTTTGGTTCACTGATGATGGACTAGATTCTATGAGATCTAAATGGCACTCTGGTTGTCACAAAATATGACTGATGGCCATCTGATCTGGATACCAAACTTAGTGATAAGATTTTGAAGCCAAATGGCCTTAGTGGTGGCATTCACAACCCCTCAATACTCGGCCTCAGTAGAAGATAGAGCAATAGTAGACTGCTTCTTGCTCGACCAACAAACAGGACCTGAACCAAGTGAGAAGCTATAACCTGAAGTAGACTTGTGATCCTCAGAATCACCCGCCCAATCTGAATCTATGTAGCCCACCAAGTCAAGTTCAATACTTACTACATAGTGAATCCTAAAACTATGAGAACCCTAAATGTAGTGAAGGATCTGCTTGGCTTCTTTCTAGTGTAGCTCATGAGGCTCCTGCATGAATCGAGAGACCATGCCTATAGCATATGAAATGTCAGGTCTCATACAAGTCAGATAAATGAGACTCCCAAAAAGTGGAGAAGAACATTGAGCCTCAAGTTTGACTCCAGAAAGAAAGGGAGTCAGAGTAGGCTTACAGTCAACCATAGAAACCTCAAGAGCAAATCTAGAGCATACTTGGACTATGTGATGGTGATCCTGAAAGAGGACTAAAAGATCTCAATCCTAAGAAAGTAATGCAACAAGCCTAAGTCAGTCATCAAAAACCTGTCATGAAGGGCAGTTTTGACAGCCCCAATGGTGGATGAAGAACTCCTTGTGATCAGCAAGTCATCAACATACAGAACCAAAAATAGGAGTGAATCATCCTACTGTAGAATGTAGACATTGGGATCATCCTAAAACTGTGAACGAGTCTACCTGGTGTCTAATGGATTCCCAACCCAATCACCTGTAGACTGCAAGGTCTGTCTAGCCCAAAGTGGACCAGAAGATGGAGAATCTGGAGGAGAATCATCAACCTCTGAATGATGACTAGGAGAGGAAGGAGGTGAGTCCTCTGAATCACTCTTTGCATCAGGAGTGGAGGTAGAAGACTACTCAGGTGAATCTGACTCATCAAAAGAACTGTTATGTATCCCAAGTGACTCCAATGTCAAAGTAGAAGGAGTTGGAGAAGTGATAGAAAGTGAGCTTGAAGAGCCCTCCTCAAACTAAACACTCCTCTCAATGAACAACTCATGTGTAGTAGGGTGGAGCAACCGATAACCCTTCACACCATCAGGATAACCTACAAATATGCAAGGTCTACTCTACAAATCCAAGGCCTTGCATTTCTCTATAGGAATGTGGGCCCATGCAGGAGAACCAAAAACTTGAAAGTGCTTAACTAATAGTTTCTGACCACTCCAAGCTTCAAAAGGAGTGACTCCCTTCAAGGCTCGGTGAGGAACACGGTTCTAGATATAACAAGCACAGTTAATGGCCTCTGGCCAATACTATGGTGCAAGAGATCTGGAGTGAATCATGGAGTTTGTCATTTCCTTCAAGGACCTATTCTTCCGTTCTGCAACATCATTCTGGTAAGGATTGTATGGAACTGAATGATGCAAATCAATCCCCTCTAAAGTGCAAAACCTCTCAAACCAATGGTTGACATACTCACCACCATTGTTAGTGCACAAAACTTTGATGGCTTTCCTAGATTGCTTCTCTACAAAATTTTTGAAGTCTTGAAAATGATCAAATACTTCTAACTTCTATTTGAGAAAGTACACCCAAGTATATCAAGAAAAGTCATCAAGGAATGTGAGGACATATCTAGCCTTGCTAAAAGAAGGATGCTAAAATGGACCACCCAAATCACTATGAACTAAATCTAGTATCTGTGAAGCTCTCCATGCCTTACCTTTGTCAAACTTTTCCTTAGGATGCTTACCAAGAATGCAACCTTGGCAAACACCACCTAAAAACTGAACTGAAGGCAACCCTGTGACCATGCTTTGCTGGTTGAGCTACTGCAAGTAGCGGAAGTTAAAATGGCCAAACTGCTCATGCCATAATCTACTCACATCATTAGAATAAGTAAGAAAAATAGTCGAAGGAGGATCAGGAATAAAGTGAGAAAATAGATAGAGCCATGACTGATGATCTACTCTCCCAACTACAACTGTAGAACCACTGTGCAACTCACGAATCTCCACTGAATCAGGAGTGAACTCAACCTACTTGTCTGAACCTATGTGAGTGATCTGGTATACCGATAGGAGATTAGTTGATAATGAGGGCACACAAAGAACATCATGGAATGTGTCATCCCCCACATCAATAGACCCTCTCCCACACAGCTCAATAGGAGTGTCATCACCCATCAAAATAGAAGGCATAGTACACGGCTCCAAAGATGCAAGTTCTTCCTTAGATGAAGCCATGTGGTGTGAAGCACCCGAATCAAGAACCCAAGTGGATGGTGAAGAAGCAACTACAACAAGGGCCTTACCCTTTCCTTTCCCCTTGCTATTTTCTTTTGCCTTATTATACCCCTCATTAGAACTCTGTTTGATAGACTCAGGAACACTGATATTATTCTTCTCAAGAATGTGTGTCAAGTGATCAATTTGTTTCTTTAGACATTTATGTTCATCATGATCGGGTCTTTTACAATAGGCACATTGGACCCTCTCTTTCTTAGCCTTGTCACCCTTGGAAGATTAGGTCTCATTAGTTGCTTTTGAAGCAACTGGTATCTAATCCTTCTTCTCCTTGCTATTCTTCTGTTTCTTATCCTTACTATTGTTGTTACTACTTTATCCTTTCTGTTCTTTTGTACCTTTGTTGGTATTTAAGGCATGTGACTTAGAGGACTTAAGAGTGCCCATCTAGATTAGCTTGTCCTATTCTCGATTGAGACTGACAGCAAAATCATCTAAAGATGGCATGGTTAATTGAATACCAAGTGCACCCTTAGTAGCATAGAAAGTAGAAATAAACATAGAATATTCTAAACTTAGCTTAGAGAGAATACTAAGAATCAGTTGTTCATCTTTCTTTTCAATTCCACATTGTTTTAACTATATCCTTAGTGATTTCAATTTGGTGAAGAAATCCTGGATTGTGTTAAAATTGCTTGGACTTAAACTAATTAGTTTATTTTCCAACATATGACCCCTCATTGAATCTTGTGTGCCAAATAGCTTTTCTAGCTTTGTCCAAATTTCATTTAGTGTATTCAAAGACTCGATGTGAAAGAGCAAATCAGGAGAAATAGGCAAACACAATGTTCCATATGCTTCATCACATTTGTTGAACCACTTAGGCTTATCTTCATCTTTAATAGGTTGAGTTTCAAGTCCCATAGTTATCCTATTTAATCCAGCTTTCCTTAAGTGAATTGTCATGCGTGATTTCCACTCAAAGTAATTATATGGAGTTAGGATGGGCAGATTTGTTTGATACATGATGAAGAAATGCTGAAAAGAAGAGAACCGAACCAAGACAACCCCCCCTTTTCACTTAATCAAATAACCCCCCCAAGAAAATATGATTTAGCACTTTATATTAGTGTGTTTACAACTACCATTAGCAATAAATATTAAGTGGTCTTGATTTCAATTCATTACAAAACCCTCATGAAGAGCATATGCTGAAAATACAACTTTAGGACAATGCCCAAGGAAATAAACAGCACCACTATGCTCTACTCAAAAAATCATGCACTTTCAAAAAAAGAATCGCCTTGATTCGATGTCGTATGTGAAAGTTATGATCCTTCGAAGTTCCCAAAACGAGAACTGTGCAATATCACGACTGAGAATATGCAATTTCTAAAAACTATTGGCATCAAAATCAAAAAAATGTTTGCACTAGTGCATAGAGCACGAAAAAAAAGCCAAAATCAAAAAAAAATTCGTGGGTAAAGGAGTCCGTATGAGCAAGAATGGAGCATTTGAAAACTGCCTTCAAAACTGCAACTGCCAACAGAGAGGGGTCTTGCTGTAGCTTTATAAGCATGTTTTTGCAAAATATAAAGACTATGTGCAAAAATGGAAAGATACCCAAAAGGCATTTTTCTTTTTGATGTACAAAAGATGTTGATCCAGTGTAAACAGAACGTCTTTCGCTACAAAAAATGACCCCAGAAACCAAAAAATGACAGGCAAAGGCTAAATCAATGACCTAAAACAAGAAATGGCATGCTGGAACTTGTAATATTGTTTGAAAACACCAAATATGCAAGCTGGTTGTCAGATTTGAGCTCGAAACCCCGGTTTCGCAACTGTGTATGACGATCTCTAATTTTGGTAAAATGAAAGCCAAATCTGACTTTCTCAAGCCTCCTGGACATGTTGGAATAGCTAGAAATGTGGTCAGTATAACCAGAAATGCTGCAATCACCCAAATTTCATAAAACACATGTGCAACCCTAGAGATTAACAAAGTTTCCGTCAAACTTTTCTGATTCTCAAGATCATCCGAAGATGCAAGAGAAGAGCATACTAGGTTTTTTGAAAAAATTGGAATAAGCTTAATTAGCCGCTGCCCTCCCTAAATCTCTCAAATAAGGAAACTAAAATCTATTCTTGCACATAGAATTGCTCTGATAACATGTTAGAATCTGAAAAGATTATTAACCCAGAAAACTAGTGCAAATGAATAGATATATAAACTATGAATGCAAATGATGTGAAATCAAAATAGCAACCTAGAGTCAGTCTCCAAGAGAGTAATGCAAATGCTAGAAGCAAAATAGCATTAAGAGGATGCAAAAGCAAAAGATACAAAATACAAGCCAGGTAGCATGCTTATATAGACTAGGAAGAGGGAGGAGGTGGCAACACTGACCAATGAAGAGCAACCATCTATCAGACTAAAGATAGAAAAGTATCTTCCCAAGATAGCTACTGGATGCTCACATATAGGAAGGTGACACTTTGCAACCACTCACCTAATAAGACATGCTTATTAAACTAAGCGAGATTAATAGAAGTGTAAGAAAAACCTAGGAATATAGGAAAAAATAAATAACCTAACTAGGAAATAAAAACCTACACTAACAAATTACATATTACAAAGAGACATATAATATGTCAATTACATATAACAAAACTACATATGGAAAATTTTGAAAATAATCTAAGTGTTGGAAGACACGAGAATTTCTTCCTCTTTATCTTTCTCTAGGAAAACTTCATATCTTTTCAGGGCCACCTGGACTTCATTATTATCTAGTCCTAGTGTGTATATGGAGATGGTAAGGACTTATGTGATGGAGTCTAAGATAATGATAGGCATTCTTTTGTTCCTATCTAGTATCCTTTGCAACTTACCCAAAATCACTTGAAAATCCACCATCTTATCAATTGAGGCCAATGAGAAGGCTTCTACCTCTATTCAAGTGTGAACCAGTGAACTGAGTTCTTGGATAATTGTTTCTATAGGGAGGGTCTTCTGATTATCATCCAACACTTGACAAGGAAGTTCCCCAATCTTATCAGAAATATCTAGCCCCTTGTTTATGTTCTCATCTAGGGCCTCCTTGAGATCATTAATTGAATTGTTGAAGACTTATTTCTTATTCTTAATGGCCTCCCTATATTCTACATACATGTTTCTATTGGGGATCACCCATGCTCTACCAGAATCTCTAACTTGATTTACTGCAACTAGGTCCATGTATTAATATCTTTCTCCATCAGCTACAATTCTTGGGATAGCATATCAAGTGTCTAGTTCAATTCTTTTTTTAGTCCACCAAACTTATTGAAAATCTCAATAGAAGACTATATAAGTTGAGTACCTTGTGCCAACAGTATTTCTATCCAAGCACTTTCTACCCAACCTTGTGCTCCAATATTCTCACCCTTATGAATGGCTTCTTCATCAACATAGGTACCGATAAGTTCTACTTGCTCGGAAGTTTGGGCTCTCTTTAGTAGAATAGAAGTTAGTTGTTCTACCTAAATCTTGATTTGATCCTTGATCAACTTATCTTTGTCATACCTCTAAAGCAAAGCTATCAATGCTTATTGTAGGTCCTCCTTTGCACCTTCATGCATTTGCTTTCCAAGTTCTATTCGTGAAATGGCATAGTCAAAAGCTTGGACATCTTCAACATTTTTATCCTTTAGAGGTACAACAAACTTTGCATACTTGTTACCAAATGAATCAATGATCGCCCTTGATATTGTTTTATCCTTGTTTTTTGATTTAGGCTTTGATGGAACAAATTGACCAAAGTCAAAATCATCAAGTGATACTGCTTGTCTCTTTCTATTTGGCTTCTGAGAGATCAACCAAGGGGGAAGAGTGGATAAGTCTTCTTCAGTTTGTGTCACCAAAGATTGTGACAACAAGGTAATTGTAATATTGAGTAGAGAGGTGGATGGAATGGAAGGTGGAATGGAGTTTGGGATGGAAGTATCCAGTAATGGAGTGGATACCAATGGAGTGGTAGTGATAATGGGTGGTGTTTGATTTAGCACATCAGTGGGGTTGACCTTAGTTGGCATATTAGGTGCAAAAGTATACATGAACTTGTAAAAATCCAACTGGGTAGTAATGAATGGATTGGAAATTGATGATGACAAAACTGTGGGACTAAGCAAAGAGGAAAGTGAGCCAAACATTTTCTCCATGTTGCCATGATGACTTTGGAAAAATGAATCACTTGTGGATGATGAAGGAGATGAATAAATAGTTTGTACAGAAATAGTAGGAGTAACAGACACTAAAGGTGGAGATGGCACAACTGAAACAATAGGAGGTGAGGTAGAAGATAACACCTGGGATGACTCCAATTGGGAAGTAACCAGAGGAGCTTGTTCCTTGACAAAAGAAGGATCTTCTTTAGCATCCACCTAAGTAGATGTTCCTTCTTTATCTTTACCTTTGTCTTTATCACCTTTGTTCTTGAAAATAAGTTTCAGCTTTTGTCCAAAACCAGTAGTATCTTCTTTATTCTTAGTCCTTAACACCTCTCACTTTTTAGAAGGTCATTTAGCATGCTCCACTTCTGACCCTAAATTTAATAGCTTTATCTTTATCCATTTCCTTTCTAACTAGACATTAGTGTTAGAAAGGATGAGTTAGAAAACTTGTCCCTTATGGAAGTGGACTCCTTCAATGACCATTGAATTGGTGGAAGAGGGGTTCAATCAATTTTTCTACCCTCATACAGAGGATCCAATATATCACCCTCATCCTACATATCTTCAGGAATATCTATAAGATTGAAATATCTGATTTGTTCTAAGGTTAGTTGACTATATTCTAGCTTCATTACATCTTCATCTGTCCTACACTCAACTTATATGTCTCCAAATTTATGTAGATGAATGTAGTTACCTTTGAGCTTATCTTTCATCCCCTTGTAGTTAAAGTCATTTCATCTATTGAATCTTTTGAGGGTGATCCAAAGTAACTCATTTTCCATTATCTTGTCCTTTGGGGTAGTTGACACTATATATCAACCAATAGTAACTAGAAACTTGAAGCCGGACTTGTGAGACTATGCTTGCTTCTTGTACACATTCACCACTTTTCTGCACAACTCCATCAATATCAATTTGTCGCTAGGATACCTTGGTAACATGTAAGGTTTCTCACTAAAACATCCAACCCTAATTTAGGTAAAGGTTGAGAATTGTAAAAGTATGCAACCAACCTTCTTTACCTATTCCCATGTTGTATTTGAAACTCTCTTTTTTACAAGATCCTTGTCAAACATGCAAATCTATTTATAGAAGAAGTCATCATTAACCCTTCTAAAATGTTTGAGACTCTCCTTTAGAGTTAATTACATGGATAATATTCATACACTAGTACTTGCCTTCTATCACCAATAGAAGACAAGCCAGGAATACACCTCATGCAAGAAGAAACATATGCCAAATAGAATGTCATATAAAACTTTAGAGAAGTAGATACCTCAGAGAGTTGGTGGAAAATAGCATCATTGATCTGTTTACCCCAAAAGATCTTCCAATTTCTATTCTTGATGATGGCAATATATTGATACATCCAATCTTGAAATGTATTGGATGTTGGGAGCCCTTTTACTCTACTCAAGAGTGTGATCAAATCTCCTATCTCTTCATGGAACTCACTGTGATTGCTTTTAGGACACCTAGGTATAGAAGGTCTAGGAGTGTTGAGCCACCGAGAATTAATATTTTTCTTACATCTCTCAATGTTCTTGTCATAATAATCCTAAGCTGATTCCATGGTGACATCCGAGTATTCTTCAATATTTGGGAAACTAAAAATCTTATCAAAGAATTCTTCATCAAGTTAAATCACTACTTTACCATCAACATTTTTTACAGATTTTCTCTCTTGATCAAAGCGAGTAGCTACCTCCAAGACAAATTCTAGATTCTGAGTAGACATAGGGAAAGCAGATGCTAGGTGAATGCTCCTATCAAGAATAGATTGCATGTGAAGTTGAATTGGCTAATTGTTCAATCTTTCATGAAATTTATCTATATCCAAATGGCCAATCTTGGTGTCATTGATGTTGTCCACATTTGATTCCATTAAGGACATAGGAACCACCCCTTGATATTTGAACTTCATGTTCTTCTTTAAGAGGGAGAGGCTTCTAACATTTGCTGAGAAACTACAAGATGATTTTGAAACTCTCCAAAGTTAGCATATTTTCACTTGACAAGAAATATGCACTTCTGCATATGAACAATAATTGGTGTAATTCAGAGAAAATTCTTTGAACTACATGAGGTATATAAAGTTTTGTGTATTTTAGAGAAAATTCTCTGAATTACATGAGGTATATCAAGTTTTGTATAGTTTAGAGAAAAATCTATGAACTACATTGGGTAGAAATCAAACAAAGTGTAGGGGCAGAGAAATTCTCCACCCTTGCATAAGGGAAAAAATCTTGACAGGATGCAGGTCAAAAACAATTCTCTGAATTGCATTTGGGGAAGAACCTTTGGATGTAGGTCAAAGAATTTTCTCTGACCTAAATTTTCTCTTAATCCTGATAATATGTACTTTGGAGAAATTTCTCTAAAGTACATATTAGGAGATATGTGTTATGTACTTTAGATAATTTTCTCTAAACTACATTTTAATCATTAAGGCTTGTTTATGACCTTGAAAGAAAATTCTCTAAAAGTCATTTTTTAGTAATGCTTAGGTCATCACTTTCAGAGAATTTTCTCCAAGAATCATAACTTTGTCACTAGTGTTCAGCCAAGGTTCAAAGATATTAGGTTTGGTGTTGTTCAACGAATATTCTTCGAACAACACCAGTTTTGACTAGTGATGTTGTTCAGAGAATTTTCTTTGAACAACACACTATTGTGAACTATGGTTGAAATGGTAGTTTAAAATATTATTTACAATGGTTTAAAATGATAGACTATTCAAAATGACATTGTTTACAAGGTTTCAACAATGGTATAACAATGTTTCTCAGAGATTATTCTCTAACCAACAACACCTATGATCGCTATTCTCTAAGATCAGAGAAAATCTCCAAGACCCTCAACTATGTTCAAAATGGCTGATGAAAATAAAACCTAGAGTTTGAAATCAAAACCAAAACAAAACAAAATGAAAAGAAAAAAAAAGAAACAAATGGAAAGAACAAAATGACTTACCTATGATTATATAAGATTGAAGGAAACCCAAAATCAAATCCCGCACAAATAAAAAAATCTAATAGTGAATGGAAGGGTAGTAGGGAGGCTTGAAAATAATGCAAGGATAATAGTAAAAATCAATAGTTAAAATAAAAAATTAGCGTGGTAATAATATATAACCCCTACATTAAATGCCATTAATGGAGGATGTGTTGGCTTGATATGTAGTTGTGGAGAAATTCTCCACAACTACATGACTCTGAACGTTCAAAAATGCAACATCAAATAAATTCTCTGACTTTGCATATATAGTTTCAAAGAATTTCTCTCACTTTTCATATTAGGTAAAAATGCTAAGTCATGACCAAAAACCTAATTTTGATTTTTTGAAAGGGGTATATATAACACAACTCAATATGAATTTTGAGGTGTTTAACCACGCATTAGGCCAATTCAACTTTGCCTCATTTTTCTTACCTAAAGCTCATGGGCTATGAAATGGACAAGTTTCATAGGGGTTATCCCATGAATTGAGTTAGCTAAATTTAAGGATAAAAATTGGCTCTAATTGAGGAGCTTCCTTTAATCGTTCTTTGAAACAACTGAAGGGATAAGAATCCCAGAACTCCAAGTTCCTTTATCCATTAGGCCATAGAATTAGGTGACTAACTTGAAAATGATGACAAGAACAAAAATTCTATAAAAAGACATACAAAATGTACAAAATGTTGCAAGTATGTGCCTAATCGGTGTTGTCATTGGTGTCAACTATGCTCCTATCTTGTTGTTTGCTTGTAATGAGTAAGATACTTTGTATTTACTTATGTAAGTAATCTTGATGTTGAGAATATTGAGAAAATTAGCTTCTCTGGTAGAAATAGTGAGTTGTAGTGGAAATGGTGTATTGCATATAGAAGAATAGTCTAGAAGACTACTCTGCATTTTCTGTAGAATGAATATCTTTGTCTGTAGATTGGAAGTTATTTAGAAGTCCATCTAAAGATGCCTTGTTATGAGTTTGAGCCTCTGGTATGAAGAATTGAGTGAGTTATGCTCACCAGAATGAAAATAGCTTTTTCTATATGTTTGGCAAAGATAGGGAGAAAGTGTTATCCTCTACATTTAAGTATTTTGATCTGTGGTTCTAGAGATAAGTCTAAGATAATGTTAAGTGCCTTCAACTCCAATGGTTTGTAATTTGGTGGTCTACAAGCTATCCTTTCCTTATGACAGTAGCTAATAGTGTTGTTGTTGTGCTCTGATTTGAAGAATCTTCTTGATAGAGTGGTTAAAGATCGTGTGGTTGTTCCTGGTGATTATAATGTACTTGTGGATGTCTCCTTTGGATTGGTCCACAAAGAGAAATGTGGATTGTGAAAGAAGAATATTCTTAGAAAACCTAGTGTTAGCTTTAGTCTTGGCTAACTTGGTTGATTTCACTATTTGTAGAGATGCATTGAAGATTGTAGAAGCGTGTTGTGGCGTGGAGGATTGCATTTGAGTCTTGTCTATGGTATGATGTGTTCATCATGTTGATAACTGAGAGGGGGGGTGAATCAGTTATCTTAATTATTTCAGCTTTCTGAACTTTCTTAATAATTAGTGTAGCATCAATTCAAACAAGCAAACATAACCATGAAATGGAAATACACATGACACAATATTTTTGACGTGGAAACCATGTTAAGGGAGAAAACCACAAGGTGATTAACCCAAGATTGTATTCTTTGTTAGAAGAATAGAATTACAAAATGGCACTTTCCAATTAGGGCTCACTGCCCGAGCACACTGCTCACAAGAGGCCCACTGCCTACAAGAGACTCACTGTCTGCAATTTATAAAGAGTGTAATACAATACTTGAACTAATAAGGAGCATCTACATATGCTGGAGTTCAGTTCCGGTTAAACTCAGTACACTGATCTTCTGCACTTCATCATTTCTCTTCCTTAGTGTTGCTGTCCCTTCACATACCGGACCTACCTTACTGCTTTCACTCTGCTCTTCTACTTTTCTTCGCACTTCACCAAAAACCACGACACCTCTCACAACTAAATCCATCTTGTATATATATCTGCATAAGTGATTTCATCACCTTTCTAGTCAGCATCTGGAATAGTCAATATTTTCCATGAACTCTGATCTGTCAGCTGAATCCTTGCTTACCAAGTAATACAGATCAAGGATATACTTGTAGAAGTCATCAATCATGTCAGCCAATCATAACTTATGCCTTAAGAATCTTTACCATCATCAGTAACGCATCCAGAATAATTCTGATGTTCTGCCAGTCAGTTCTTCCTCTGTCCACACTACCAATCAAGAACCTGACACTCAAGTATTCATATCTTTTTCTTCATCTATCACCGGAGGCTAAATCCTTGGAATCTATCAGTCAAGGTAGTCCTCTTGACTTTCCCAAATCTGTACTTCACCAAGATACTTCCTCTGAGAGATCCGGAGCTGACTGTCAGACCTCACCACATGCTCTGTTCTTGCTTATCGGATCACAATACTTTGCAATCTGCCTTCCGGTAGAGACTCATCATGTCCTGCGGATGTGTGGGTTAACCTTTGTTTCCATCAATGACAACAATCATGAAGCTCCAACGTGTCTCTTGCCAACACATCATACTTCTCTACATCTTTCCTTAGCTAAATTTTGTAATAGGTCTAGACCTATTTCTGTGTATGTTTTGTAATGCTGACCTTGAAGAATGTTCTAATGGTTGATGAATGTAATGCCGACCTTGATGTACATTACAAGGTTGATGAACTATATAAAAATATGTAATAGAGTTGCAAAAAAGTGTGTGTGTGTGTGCAAATATGAAGAGATAAGTGCGAAGGTGTGAAAGAGTAGAGCAAAGAAGTTATATTGTGCTTTAATGGAGCTGAATCCTCGGATGGAGTAGATGCTGCTTAAAAGTTCACCCCTTTGGCAGTGATCCACCTCTTGGTAGTGAGCTACCCTTTGGTAGTGAGTTGTTCTTTGTAGTGAGCAATTTGGGCAATGAGCCCTATAGGCAGTGAGCCTCTATTTTTTGATATTGTTATAACTCATATATTTCGATGGACTAACACCCATTGTGGTTTTTCCCTTTTAGGGTTTTCCATGTAAAAATCTAGTGTCTACTATGTTAGATGTTTGTTTGTGATTAAGTTTATGGTTTCATGCTTTCATGGTTAAATCTGATTATAAGCAATTAAGTTGTTGATGGTTTGATGTTCATACGAAGCTAAATTTTTGTGACAACTGATTCACCTCCCCCCTCTTAGTTGTCTGGTGTATTTCAACAATTGGTATTAGAGCAAGGTTCCTCGGTGGTAACCTTAATAACTTGAGGTAGATCCAAGATGTCTTACAAGAAGGAAGCTCTGCAGTTTGATGGGATGAATTATACAACTTGGAAGATTAGCATGAAAATTTATCTTCTTTGTATTGGTTATAAAGTATGGCAAACAACATAAACTGAATATGCCATTCTGGAGAATGGTCTGACAACTAAAGATGAAGTCAAAGAATATGAGGTAAATATAAAAGCTAGAGATGCTCTGTTGAGTGCACTGGCTGACTCTGATTTAATAAAGGTCATGGATTATAAGTATGCTAAAGAAGTTTGGGATAAGTTGAGTAGTCTATATGAAGGAGACAATTCTATAAAGAGTGCCAAATTATAGGGACTGAAAACCAAATATGAAGGTCTTAAAATGGGAGAAGATGAAAACATAACATCCTTCATGCAAAAGGTTGATGAACTTGTTACTAGAATTAAATGTATGGGAGGAACTATTGATGAAACTAAAGTTGTGATGAAAATTCTTTGTTCATTACCTAAATCCTATGCACACAAAGTAGCTACAATTGAAGAAATAATGACTGTGAAAAAGATGAATAAGGATCAGTTGCTTGGTAAGATTACTGCTTTTGAAATGAGAGAGTTTAGTGATGCTCTACCAAAAGTAGAAGTTGTTTTCAAACCCAGTACTTCAGAAGAGATCTCCAGAGCAGAAAAGTACAAGGTAGAACTTGAGATGAGCTTGATGAAATTGAAGCCAACTTTGTTCACAAACTATAAAGAGGTTCCAGTAAGTTCAAAGGCAAATTACCTTTCAAATGTTTCTCTTGTGCTAAAGTAGGTCATTATGCTTCTAGATGTCCTAAAAGAATTGAAAGGAATAGAAAAAGATTTGAGAACAAGCCTAGAGCTCCAAAGAAATGTTACTATGTTAGAGATTTTGATGATGAAGGTGTGACGGATGATGAATCTGATGATGCTAGTACTAGTACAAATCAATGCTTATTTATTTCTATTAAAGAAGAACCCATGTCAACTAATCCTGCTAGCTATGTGAAGGAAGAAAAACTAGTGGAAGAAAGTGCTTTGGCTGTTCAGGTTGAGAAAGATAAGGACAAATGCATTATTGATAGTGGATGCTCACATCACATGACCGGTGACAAAACTAAGTTTCTAAGTTTGGGAAAGTATGATGGAGGACTGGTTAGGTTTGGAGACAATGCGGCTAGTAAGATTTGTGGAAAAGGATCTGTTTCATTTGACGGAAAGCATAACATTGACAATGTTCTCTATGTGAAGGGTTTAAAGCATAATATTTTGAGTGTTGGTTAGATGTGTGAAAAATGTTATGATCTGAGGTTCAAAAATAATAGATTCAAGATAATGGAGAGCTCTGGAACTGTGATTTCTACTAGTAAGAAGACCAGAGGTAACATTTATCAATTAAAAGGAACTAATGATTACTATTTATTAGCCCAAGTAGATGAAAGTTGGTTGTGGCATAGAAGGTTGTGTCATATAAATTTTGATAATTTGGTAAAGATAAGTTTAGGAGAGACTGTAAGAGATCTACCAAAACTTGTAAAACCTTCCAATACTATTTGCAAAGAATGTCAATTGGGGAAGCAGACAAGAACAAGTTTCAAGAGTAAAGAACAACTCTCTACTGGTTTATTGGATCTAGTTCATACAGATGTATGTGGTCATATAAAGATAAGAGGTTTGCAAGGTGACATGTACTTCATGTAGCTTATTGATGATTATTCTAGAATAACTTGGGTTACTTTTCTAAGAGACAAATCAAAAGCCCTAGAGAAGTTCAAGTCCTTCAAAGAAATGGTTGAAAATGAAATAGAACTAAAAATCAAATACTTGACGTTTGATAGAGGAGGTGAGTTCACATGAAATGAATTCAACATTTTATGTGAAGAGAAAGGAATAAAAAGATAGTTGTCTACACCTATAACTCCTTAGCAAAATGGAGTTGTGGAAAGGAACAACATGATAGTTCAAGAAGCTACCAAAACAATAATGAAGGAAGGAGACCTACCAGAAGTCTTATGGAAAGAAGCTATACATACTGTTGTCTACATTG
Source organism: Cunninghamia lanceolata (assembly GCA_027924645.1). Classification (NCBI taxonomy): domain Eukaryota; kingdom Viridiplantae; phylum Streptophyta; class Pinopsida; order Cupressales; family Cupressaceae; genus Cunninghamia; species Cunninghamia lanceolata. The sequence continues at coordinate 9,776,986 of BSBN01000306.1, read as the reverse complement.
AAAACAAAGTTCAAGTGAAAGGCAATGGCACTAAAACCCCCTATGAATTGTGGTATGGAAGAATTCCAATAGTAAGATACTTCAAAGTCTTTGGAAGAAAATGCTATATCAGAAGAGATGAAGGCCTAGGGAAATTTGATGCAAGATGTGATGAAGGAATCTTCCTTAGATACTCTACCAAGAGTAAGGCCTACCGGTGCTACAACAAAAGGTTGAAGAAGGTTATGGAGAGTGCAAATGTGAAAATGGATGAAGACAAAGACAAAACATTAGTTCAGATTGGCTATGAATCAGATGGACCTACTGATGTAACTCATGAAGAAAAAGTTGAACAAGAAGACAATATAAGTGAAGTAGAAAGAGCTTTGGAAATTACTAAAACTCCTAGGTATGTAAAAATCAATCACTCTGAAGATCAAATTATTGGAGACAAAGAGAAATGAGTACAAACAAGGAAAAGAGCTACAAAAGAACAAGTGAATTATTATCTTCTCTCTACAGTTGAACCAAAAACTATGAATGAAGCCTGCAATGATGAAAATTAGATTAAGACAATGGAAGAAGAACTAATGCAGATAGAGAACAATGAAACTTGGAAATTAGTTCCTAGACCTACTGAAAAAAATATAATTGGAACCAAATGAGTATTCAGGAATAAGCTAAATGAAAATGGAAAATTTGTAAGGAATAAAGAAAGTCTTGTATGGAAAGAATATTCTCAAATTGAAGGGATAAATTTTGAAGAAACTTTTGCTCCATTAGCTTGGATTGAAGCAATTAGAATGTTTCTTGCATTTGTAGCACACAAAGATTTCAAAGTGTATCAGATGGATGTGAAGTATGCATTCCTGAATGGGGATTAGAAGAGGAAGTCTACATTGAGCAACTAGAAGGATTCCAACTATCAAATTAAGGTGATATGGTATGCAGGTTGAAGAATGCATTATATGGACTCAAGTAAGCTCCCAGGACATGGTATGTAAGGTTGGATGAGTACTTATTATAGTTAGGATTCAATAAAGGCACTACTAATAGTAATATTTATTTCAAGATTAATGGTGATCAAATTTTGATTATTGAAGTCTTTGTTGATGATATCATTTTTGGTGGAAATGAAGGTATGTGTATCAAATTTGCTGGTGAAATGTAGAAAGAGTTTGAGACGTCTATGTTTGGTGAGATGAATTTCTTTTTGGGTCTACAAATCAATCAATCAGATAAAGGAATCTTCATATCTTAGACTATGTATGTAAAAGAGTTGTTAAAGAAGTTTGGGATGGAAGACTTTAAACCAGTATGTACTCCCATGGTGACTAACTACAAATTGAGAAAAACTGATGAATCACCTAGGACTGATAAGAAAAAGTACAGATCCATGATTGGAGGATTACTTTATCTAACTCAAACCAAACTTGATATTATGCATGTAGTGTGTCTTGTTGCAAGATTTCAAGTTTATCCAAGAGAATCACATGTGATGGCAATAAAGAGAATCCTAATGTATCTAAAAGGCACTCTAGATCATAGCTTATTGTATCCAATGGATAATGATTTTACTCTTAGTGCTTATATAGATGTTGATTGGGCAGGGGATGTTGATGACAGAAAAAGTATAAGTGGAGGTACTTTCTTCTGGGAAATAGATTGGTTTCATGGCTGAGTAAGAAACAAGATTCAATCTCATTGTCAACTACAAAAGTAGAGTATATTGTAGCAGCATGTTGTTGTACTCAAGTGCTATGGATGAAGTAGGATTTGAAGGATATAAGAGTTGTTTATGAAGATCCAATTGAAATCTTATGTGACAATACAAGTGCCATAAATATTTCCAAGAATCTAGTGATGAACTCAAGAATAAAGAATATATCTATAAGGTATCACTTTTTGAGTGAAAAGGTGATGAAAAATGAAGTTAAGTTGGAATATGTGTCCACAAAGGATCAGATTGTAGATATTTTCACTAAGCCTCTACCTACAGATACTTTTGAGTATCTCATGGAAAAATTAGGGGTCATTACCCCTCCAGTTCTGAACTAAGATGCAAAGGAATGTATCAGTCCAGTGGTGCCCAAAGATTCATTCTTTGATTTGGATTGATGTTTTTAGAGCTACCTATTAGGAAGACTAGCTGAATGATGACAAAAGAGTTGGTTGCAGAAGTTCAAATTTGTTCAGAGCAGGAGAATGCAAGTATGTGCCCTTTGCCATTGATGTCAAAGGGGGGTAGAAATCATGTGAAAAACTCAGAAGCAGAAAAGAAGTGTAGATGTGTAAAGAGAAAGGGAGAGAATCATATCCTAATGGCCTTTATAGTTTTTCACATCATATGTTGCCATCAATGACAAAGGAGGAGATTGTTACAAGTATGTGCCTAATCGGTGTTGTCATTGATGTCAACATAGAAGTGTTGTCATTGGTGTCAACTGTACTCCTATCTTGTTGTTTTCTTGTAATGAGTAATATTTTTTTGTATTTACTTATGTAAGTAATCTTGATGTTGAGAACATTGAGAAAATTAGCTTCTCCAGTAGAAACAGTGAGTTACAGTGGAAATAGTATATTGCATATAGAAGAAAAGTCCAAAAAAATGCTCCACATTTTCTGTAGAATGAATATCCTTGTCTGGATATTGGAATTTATTTAGAAGTCCATCTGAAGATGCCTTGTTCTAAGTTTGAGCCTTTGGAATGAAGAATTGAGTGAGTTATGTTCACTGGAGTGAAAACAACTTTTTATGTATGTTTCGCAAAGACAGGGAGAAAGTGTTATGCTCCACATTCCTCTGCATTGAAGTATTTTGATCTGTAGTTCTAGAGATAAGTTTGTGATAATGTTAATTGCCTTCAACTTCAATGGTTCATGATTTGGTAGTCTGCAATCCATCCTTTCCTTATGACAGTACCTGACGGTGTTGTTCTTGTGCTCTGGTTTGAAAAATCTTCTTGACAGAGTGGTTAGAGATCATGCAGTTGGTCCTAGTGATTACAATGTTCTTTTGGATGTCTCTTGATCATGTTCCTACCTTTGGATTGGTCTACAAAGAGAAGTGTCGATCATGAAAGAAGAATGTTCTTAGAAAACCTAGTGTTAACTCCAATCTTGGCTGACTTGGTTGATTTCACTATTTGTGGAGATGCATTGAAGATTGTAGAAGGGTGTTCTAGCATGGAGGATTGCATTTGAGTCCTAGCTATGGCATGGCATGTTCATCATACTTCTCTACATATTTCCTTAGGTGAATTTTGTAATAGGTCCACACCTATTTCTGTGTATGTTTTGTAATGTTGAACTTGGAGAATGTTCCAATCATTGATGAATGTAATGTCAGCCCTGATGTACATTACAAGGTTGATGAATTGTATAAAAGCATGTAATAGAGTTGCAAAAAAGTGTGTGTGTGTGTGTGTGTGTGTGTGTGTGTGTGCAAATATGAAGAGATAAGTGCAAAGGTGTGAAAGAGCAGAGTAGAGAATTTATATTGTGCTTCAATGGAACTAAATCCTAGCATGGAGTAGATGCTACTTAATTAGTTCACCCCTTTGGCAGTGAGCTATTCTTTGTAGTGAGCAATTTGGGCAATGAGTCATGTAGGTAGTGAGCCTCTATTTTTTGGTATGGTTATAACTCATAATAATTTCTACAGGCTAACACCCACCATGGCTTTTTCCTTTTAGGGTTTTCCATGTAAAAATCTAGTGTCTACAATGTTAGATCTTTGCTTGTGATCAAGTTTTATGGTTTCATGCTTTCATGGTTAAATCTGATTATAAACAATTAATCTGTTGATGCTTTGATGTTCATATGAAGCTAATTTTTTTTGATAAGTGATTCACTCCCCCCTCTCAATTGTCTAGTGTATTTCAACACAAAATTATCTAGAACTTTACTGAGTGAAAAGCTTTAGATGTTGTCTACTGTGGGGTAGTAGGAATAGTGTTCCATCCTGATATGCTAAATGGAAACTTTTCACCATAGAGTTGGTGAATCAAGAAAGGGCCTCTCCACAAAGAATCAAACTTTCCATGCATTCCTTTTGGTTCTCTTCTCTTGTCCCACAAAAGAACTAGATCTCCAACTTGGAAATTTGTGGCTTAGCCTTCTTGTTAAAAAGATTCTTAACTTGGATTTGATGATTGGTAATATGCTTCACCACCTTTGTGTGTTCTTCCTCTAGTTCAGTAACAAATATGACACACTTGTCTATGGAACGTTCAAATTTTGTATCTTCAATTTCCTTGGCCAATCTAAGAGCAGACAACTCTAAGGAGATGTGTATCTCAATAATCAATCCATACAAGATTTGAAAAGGAGACATATTGATTTCTCACTTGGGAGTGATGTGATCAGCTCGCAATGCATCATACAATGCCTTGTGCCAAGACCTCTGATTTTCTTCTACCAGCTTCCTGATAATGGTGACTAGGTTCTTATTGCTTGACTCAGCTTGACCATTCCCTTGAGGGTAATAGTCAGAGGAATGAGAAATAGTGATCCCATATTCAAAATAGAACTTAGTTATCTCATAAGAGGAGAAACAAGTAACATTGTCTACTACTATCTTGTTAGGTACTCCAAACCTTGAGATAATGTTTTCCTTGAGGAAGTTACAAACAACCTCTAAAGTGGCATGCTTGACTAGAATTGCCTCCACCCACTTAGTGAAATAGTCAATAGCCGTGAGAACATAGCTATGACATGCACTTTATGGTGGGTTCACTGCACTAATGAAGTCGATACCCATTACTGGAAGGGTACTTCAATTACTACTAGTTAGAGGGGAAGGGTTGTCAACTTGGGTTTCCCCATTAACTACTGGCACAACTCACATTTTCTCACCCAAGCATATGTGTCTTGAAAAAGTGTCAGCTAATATTACCTTGCTCACAAAATTTTATGAGTTGTGATTGGAGCCAAGAAATATCCTCCACATGCCAAGTTGTGAAAAGATTCCAACAACTTGTCTTGTTGTGCTTTGTCCACACATCGCAAAAAATTTTTGTCAATGCTTCATTTGTACAAACTGTTACCCCAAAGAACAATGTTTTCCACCTTAAGCTTGATTGTCCTTTTCTCTTTGTAAGACAAATGTTTTGGACATTCTCCATATGTGAGGAAAGTGTAATGTTGGTATACCACTCATCTTTTGTGCTTATGAACAAGAATGTGGGAAGTTCTTCGGTATCCGCTTCCTCATCACTAGATATTTCCTCTAGTTTGTTGTCTGCAGTAAGCTAACACAAACTTTTTCCATGCACTAGCTTTGTAGGCTTGATCTCCATATCATATTCTTGGATCTTGGTGATCCAATTACCTCTCTTACATTCCCAAATTCATGTTGAGTCAAGATGGACTTGACTATTGAATTAGGTACCGGTGCTATGGTATGATAATTGAGAATGTAATACTTGAAGTGCTTAAATGATTTCAACATAGCATAAGCATGTTTCTCCATAGGTGAATACTTGATATCATAAACCTTTAGAGGACAACTCATGAAGGCTATAGGAGATTCAATTCCTTCTCTATTATGTTGCACTAGAATGGTAGATAAAGTGTGTTTTGATGCATAATTGTACATGATGAAGTCCTTAGTATAGTCTAGGTAGACTAAGACTGGAGCATGAGCAATTGCTTCCTTTATGTCATGAAACTCAACTTTCCCTTTCGTATTCCAATAGAAAGTTGAGTTTCCTTTCATCATATCAAATATATGATGTGTCTTCTCAACAAAATCAAGTATGATTCCTTGCAAGAAATTAACCTTCCCAAAGAAAGAATGCACTCTTATTTTTCTAGATGGCAATGTAAGACTTTGAATAGACTTGACCCATTCAGGATCAATTTTTGTTCCTTCCTTAGACACAATGTGTTGAAGAATCTTTCCTTTAGTAGCCCCAAATATAGATTTCTTTGGATTGAGAGAGATCCTATGTTGACGATAACTTTCAAGCACTTGCTGTAAATGATAACAATGATCTTGATGCTTCTTTGAGAAGACAATTAAATCATCAAGTTAAACCACAATGAGCTTGCCCATCTCATCTTGGAACGCTAGGTCCATCACCCTCTAAAAGGTGCAACCAACATTGATCAACCCAAAAAGCATTTTATGATATCTAAAGGTACCCCATGGATTAGTGAAGGTCATTTTGTGTTGATGTTCTTTACGCACCTCCACTTGGTTATATCTTGAAAATCTATCTAACATAGACAACATCTTTGAACCTGTCACTGTTTGTAGTACTTGATCCATTACCAGAAATGGGTAATTATCCTTTAGTGAAGATTGGTTCAAATTATAGAAATCCACATAGATAAAGATTTCTCCATTCTTCTTCCTCACATGAATGATGTTAACTATCCATGTTGTGTGATGAATAGGAAAAATGGTCCTAGCATTTAACATCTTTTGGATCTTAGCAAGAATGGTACCTGATATCTTAGGATTGTAATATCATTATTTCTACTTATGAGCTAGAGACCCAAACTTTAGAGGAATATCATGCTGAACTTCCTTGGGATGAAATGATTTCATGTCAACATATGAATATGCTAACACATCAATGTATTTCCATAGAAGTGCTACAAACTTCTTTCTTTCCTCTACTAAGAAACATTTCCCAATGTTTACCATTTTGGGATCTTCTTCTATACCTAGATTAATTTGTTCAACTTCTACTAATGAATCCAGACCAAATTGTTGTTGCCATTTGATAAAGCAATCATTCTTATCAAAGAGTTTCTCTAGAGAAACCATACCTTTGGGGATCTTATTCCATTTCAATTGCAAAACATATTCACCATTTTCCTTTTTTACCTCAAAGATTGATTCTTGAGGAGTAGAGTCACTCCCTTCAAAGTACAATTCATTGAAATTATCTGCCTTCTCCAAAAAGGCAATGATTTGATCATCACTATTGAAAATTTGTGAATGATTGGTATTATCAAGAACACTAGGTTAGAACACCAACTCAATGGTATACTTGTTTCCCTGAAAATCCTTGTGAGGAACCAAGAGAGTGGCTGATATGGCCAAAGAGTCTACCTTATCATTGTACTCCCTTGGGACTATTGATACATCAAATACATCGAAATCTTCAATGTAATCCCAAACATGATTGTGGTAATGCCTTAGCCTTTCATTCTTTGTTTGATACAAATTCTTTAGTTAATAGACGACTAGCTCAGCATCACCTTGAGCATGAAGATTTTTAATTCCATTATTTTGTGTAACATCTATCCCTAACAACAAGTCTTCATACTCTACAGTGTTGTTAGTACTCTTAAATCACAATTTGAAAGAAAAGGGGAAGATTTTCCTTCTAGAGATATAAGGACTATCCCTACTCTAGATCTAATTGAAGAACAACCACCATCAAACTCTAATGTCCAGACATCTTTTGAACTTCCTACCTTGATATTTTAAACATATGAATTCTCTTCGACTAAAGAGGGTGATTCATCTATTCCCAAATATTCATGAATTTCAAGTATCATTTGATGACTCGGGATCTTCATCCATGGTCAAGAAATAAGTACCCAATCTAGAGGACTCAAAGAGAGTCTAATCTTTCAGATTGTACTTAGCTTTCCTCTCTAGATGAAGTTTTTGCATAAAACCTTTGGCAGGTATTCTAGCCTTGAACCAATCCATGTTGATTTCACCCCCAACATCCTTGCAATAATTTCATCCCAACAACACTCCATATGAAGCTGAAACATCAACTACAAGAACTGTCATCTTTATCCTCTTCTCTGGAAAAGAAGAAAATGCAAATTGTGCATATTTGATTTACCCAATGAGGGGCACTTGCTTGGTTTCCATTGAAAAGCAATGGCCAAAAGTCTTTGTCATAGTTAACCCCAAAGTAGTAGCTACTTTGGATGGCATCATATTATCGAAGCACCTGAATCAGTGATCTAATTATTGAGCTTGCGACCATTGACAAGAAAATAAATATAGAAAGGTTTTATTTTTCCAGGAATGGATGAGGGAGTTGCAACCGGTTTATTTTATGCAGGTCTTGATTTTGGGGCAACAAATGCACTTTTGAAGGAATCTTGACCAAAATTGGCTCCCTTATTTTTTACAAACATAGCCAAACTTTCAAACTGTTCAGGGTTGGATTGAAGATATTCAACCTTGGACATTTGGATTTTCATCTTCTTTGCATGATCTATGATGTCAAAATCTTGGTAGGGAACAACTGAGGAAGACAAGGAATTTGTATTTTTAGGTTTTGGATTTTGGGCATCAGGTCTAAAAATAGAAGTAGGAAGATAAGGTGCACTTACTTGTTCCGCTATATCCTTCAGTTGAACTGGTAAAGGGGTTCCTCTTTTAACAATTGTAATCCCTAGATGTGGTTCATCTTTGGACTTAGCTTTATCAACATCTTGTTGTTGATTCAGCTAATTCTGCGAGTGGGTGAAGACATCATAAGATTCATTGTATGTAGCCTCCTCTTATTCAAATTTTTCTTCATAGTTTAGAAACCCAATATTTGAGTTTCTAGCTACTTCTACTTTATCCCTCATGAAGAGATTAGCACCATCCTTTGGGATATAATCTAACTTTGGAAGATCATCTTGTTCTAGTTTGAACAAGCCTACTGCTACATTAATAGGTGGTGCCTCTAGTGCAAGCCTTTCTTGTGGTGGAGGAAGCCTATTCTGATTTGTTGAATACAAGGAATACTGAGAGGGGGGGTGAATCAGTATTCCACAAAACCACTTCTTAACAAGTTTATTAATCCAATTTCCAAAATCAATAACATGAAAGTAGAATAAGCGTAAGAATAGCAACCATAAAGACATAACACATGGACACCAGTATTTTTATTTGGAAAACCCAAAAATGGAAAAACCATGGTGAGTGTTAGCTCATAATATATTATGATAGCTCAATATTGAATTACAAGAAGGCTCATTGCCTTAGGGCTCACTGCCCTATGAAGAAGTGCTCACTGCCAAGAGAAAAGAAGATAGAAGAAAGATTGGCTCACTACCAGAAGATGAACTACTATAAATGCATCTACCATATGTTGGATCACAGTTCCATCGAAGGCTCAATATATAGATTCAAAGGTCTTCATCTATTCTGCCCTGCTTCTCAACTCAGCTACATGTACTCTATTTTTCTTTCTCTTCTCTACACTCTACTCATAATCCTTCACACTTCTAATTCACACATTACACCACCCACATATATCCTTAACATTGCAATCCATCAAGTATTTATATCCACAACAAGATTCATTTAATAATCAGGTCAACAAGCCAGACATGAAATGTGTATATAATGTATTTTACCTTGTCGGCTTGATCATGTGTACAAATAGTATTGCGGACCAAACCAAACATATAATGATCTTCATATAGGCTGGCACCAATCATACAACCACTTAGATTTATTATTCAAAAAATATATCTTCTCCGCATATGGATTATACATGCATGTCTGTGTATCTCTTAAGAACATGCTTAGCCAATTCATCTATCACATCAAAACTCTCACTGTAGACCACAAGAGACTCAAGGATTCATAACCAACATGCATTTTTGATTTCTTAGCATGCCTTCAGAACTACAAGACAAATTATACAACTGCGGAGGAATGTGGACCCTTTTTCTCTAGCACTGTGCACTGTTCCTGTCTTAGTTTTGTTCACCCGGACTTAGACATTTCATAGTATGAGTTCCAGAGGAAGTTAGGTCTTGAGCACTAGAACATATCATCATCAAATAGCTATGGACAACATACCTGAAGTGCATATAATGATCTTCTACTACAGAGGCATACTAACCCAATCTTTGTCACTTACTCTATATATTGTCCATACTTAGTCATTTTAGCCTTCTAGACCAGAATACTTTTTTGCCTTTTTGCCAAACCAAGTTGGTCTTCCAAACTAATGTCTCTTTGTCATGCTAGTGAAAATACTTTGCCTTGTTTCCATCAATGACAACATGCAATCCTTCATCAGAGCAGTGTGTCTTGCCAACAATCTCCCCCTTTAGCATTGATGGCAACACTTAGTGAAAAATGCTTGTGTCTGCTCCCCCTTACTCAGTATTCCTTCTTTCTCTCTTAGATGTTTTCCCATTTTTCAGTAGTCTTCTTCTCCCCCTTTAACATCAATGGCAAAGGTGTATGTACAAAAAGTCAAAATTATGCCAAAATTGCAAATCTATCATACTATGCCGCATATGTACACATACAATCTAGAACTCAATTAGTTGTAGGTGAAAGGATATCCTTATACACAATCTTTAATTGTGTAATATCTTCATCCCATCATTTCTTATCTCCTTCCAAAATTTGGATGTGACTATTTATCAAAAAGACTGATTCTTCTACCTTTTGCACATCAGATTGTGTGTCAATTTGTGAAGCTACATGTGCTTCTGCTACAACACTGATCATTGAATCTAATTTGGAACTAATTAGTCCTCTCAAATGACACATTTTATTTTTCATCTGATCCATCTTATTTACAAGATCACTTAACTCATTATGAATATTAATTACTTGTATTTCTTTGTTTCTCACTAACTTAGCTACTAGATCAAATTATTTAGAAATATTTATCAGCTGCAGTTTCATATCCTTAATCTTTTCTTCTAGCTCTTTCGTGGCTTTTGGCAAAGATAAGCAAAATTTGTATGGGTCACTTGCTTCTTTGATAGCATTCTGTATGCCTTTCATTTTATTGACTAGTAGAACTTTGTCATTTACTATCATAGTCTTTAACTCATTTAATGGTTTCTCATCAAATTCTTGTCTTACTTTTGTCTCAGTAGATTTCTCAAAAGATTCAAAATGCTCACTTATAGAATTTATGAGTCCTTTTAGTTGTCTTATTGAAGACAAAGAGGTGTCCTTCTAATATGACAGCATCAGCTTCTCCAAAATGTTGGATTCCTCACCAATTAGATCACTATCCTATATGTGAGACTTCAAAATTTCTTCATGTGCCTTTGCTTCCACTATTGATACTAGTTTAATTTTTTGTACAGGGGACATTGAGTCTAGATTTTTGGTCCTTGTGAAAATTCAAGCTCATCCAAGACTTGTTTCTCATTCTCCAAAAATTCTTTGATTGAATCCCTAGTGTCTCTTGCTATACCAAAGACATCTTCTTCTTGGTGTAGTTCTAGAGGATCTAAATCCATAGCTTCATTTGCACCATATTTTTGTTTCAATGCAGGGATTTCCTTATCTTGTTTCTCTTCTTGATCATTGGCCTTATCTATCCTCTCAGTCTTCTCCATTTCTATCTTGTCACTTGTTTGATGTTCCAGAGGAAGACTAGTCTCAATAACTGTAGTAGGTGCTTCCTTCTCTTTAGCCACTTGGTTCAAATTCTCTTCCAGAACAGATGTATCATATCCAATATTTGTTTCATCATTGTCATATATTGTTGGGAGATTAAATTCATTTAGCACTCTTAAAGTGATTTCCTCAATCTCCTTTACTACTTTCTCAATGTCATCTGACATGAGAGTATTCATCCTTTTCTTTGTTTTGAACTCCTTGTTGAGTGCTTTGGATATTTCAGTTGTCTTCAAGAGAGATCTTCAGACATAACTTTATCAATGTATGCTCATGGATTTCAATGTCTTTTGCCATAGCTCCTTCTTTTCTTGCAAACATAATACTACCCAAGGTGTCTAGAAGATCAATAATTATCTCAATAAGGGCCTTGTTGTAGATGTTCAGATATCTAACAATAGTAATCTCAATAATTCTTTTGTCCAAATCATTAAACTCATCATACAGTTGGGTTATGGGCTCTAAATTTCCATCAACTGTTATGGCCTTTAGGACATGTTCAAGACCTATAGTGTCTTCTCCTGTCTGAGACTCATCTTGCCCTGGCCTTTTCTCATCTTTTCTCTTGCTAGAAGGTTTCTTTTTTCTTCTCCTAGACTTTGATGTCCTCAGTTTTCATTTCATTCACTTATTCATCTAACTCAATCTCTTCCTCATTAGCTCCTATACTAACAAACATTCTATGACCTTTAGTTTTCTATCTCTTGTGGCTCATTGCATGGGTTTCCATACTTGCAAAGGGTGTAGGGCCACAGGTCATAGATGTAGTTCCTATAGAAGTAGAACCTCTAGTTCTCCTTTGCGTTGCTCCATGCTCCTTTGATTTCTTCTCAGGCTCTTCCGGAGCCTTCATAGGTTCACTTTCCTTTCGATTTTCAACTATTTTTTCCCTTTTTCCAGCAATTTCTTCTTTTGTCACCCCTATGCTCTGGGCATATTCTTCCACCAATTTCCTCATCTTTTCCTATGTTTTAGGCATCCTTATTTCAACATGCACTTTTACATACAATTCTTAATAAGTCCCAAATCTTTCTTCATTGGGATCTCTAGGTTTGCTTAGCATATGTTGGGCATAATTTTCCAATATTCCTCCATCTACTTCATAGGCCATTGGTATAACCCATACTATTCTAGGCTTAACGGCCTTCACTAAACATTAGTCTTTTGTCACAATAAAGTAGATAGTGTTTTTATACTTTTCGACAGCTCATCTAGGGATCCTTTCTCTAGACTGCATTACCTTTTGGAAGTTCTTGAAATAGCCTCTTAGGGCTATAGTTTGAGCATCATAACTTCCAATACTATTTAAGTGATTTCTAATTTGAGCTACAACAGGTTTATCATTTGTCCAAAATAGATTCTTCATACCTGGCAACTCTTGCATAAAGTAGCAGAACAAATAGATAATCAATGTACCATACTTGAATGAATATTTTTTCTCTTTGGTCTTCCTTAAATTTTCCATCAGCTACTGATGGAGTACTTCACAAAGATTATACTTTGCATCTTCTTTAACCATCTCAAATGATGTGTAGATTGCAGTACCAGAGACTAAATTTTCCTGGTTTGAGAAATAAACTTTGTACCTAATAACCATGGATGCAAATCTCACCACACAGTCTTCGATGTCATTGATTGTTAGTGCCCTTTTGCCAAACTTAGCTTCAGTGGCTTTCATTACAGTATCATTTTTTACTACCTTCAATATAGGAATTGTATTGGTGGAATTTAATCTAGTAACCACACTTATGGCATCCTTAGTAATCATGAATGGTTTCTCTAGCCATATGAGTTCATCATGCACTCTACTCAGAACATATTAGATCCATTCGTCCTTAATGAATGTTGGGAAATCAATGTACTGAATGAATTTCTTTATTTCCAATGCCTTATATTCATTCTTTAAATCATAATCCTCACCACGCAAGTGATATAGGAATAAATCTGTGAGTTTGTTGTTTCCATTTTCTTTTAGGGAAACAAGAATATAAGCCCTAACATCCTCCACATGCATAACTCCATATGGTATATCAGAAAATGCACCTATTGGATCTATTTCTATTGATTTGAAAGGATGCTTCTTGAATTTTGGCCTCAGCCTTTTAGTTATGTCAATCACATGTGGTGTTTCTATTTTTTGCAAAAGTTTAAATAAATTCACAGTAGGGTTTTGAATATGAAAAATACCTCTTTTTGCTGAATTAGGATTTTCTTTGGTTCTTGTCTTAATTTGCTTTGGAAATCACTGAGTCGCTTGGAATTTCACATCAATTTGCCATAGACATTGACAATTTGAATACAAAATGAATTTTTTGTTAAATGAGCCCCTTTTTAATTTTGACTTCGTCACCATAAATGCTCCTATTAAAAGGTTGTCAAACACATTTCTACAAAATGTAGTCTATTAGGATTGCACCACAATGTTTCACACTTGAACCTCTTCTTCAAGAATTTATTTCAAAAGATTTATCATATGCATCTTTTCAATATATCCTCATGTCAGATTCTAGCACTGACAATCTGGCTAGGGGATTAAGATTTTCATTACAGCTCCCCCTGAGCTAGAGCTCACAAATTCACTTCCCAAAGGAAGTATCTACACCAAATATTGGTATAGATCCATCCTTGACTTCAATCACATCTTTCTTGATCCAAATATTTTTCATTTCCTTCTTGGTTTCCACTAGATCAACTTTTTCCTTTTCCTTATCATTCCTCTGCTCTATTTTCCTTTCTTCAGCATAGTAGTTTCTTTTCACATTCTTGCTTCTACAAAATTTTGCCATATGACCAAGTTTATTGCAATTATAGCACACAATACTTTCTTGTCCTTGATTCCTTCTTCTGAATGAATTCATCCTTGATCTGCATTGATTAGCCATGTGTCCAAATCTATTGCAAGCAAAACACATTCCATTGAATGGTTGAGTATTCTTTGCATTTTAAAACCCATTTATTTCCATACTTTTGCATTCATTTGATCTATGACCAATTTTCTTGTAGTTGAAACATTGACCAGAGAATGATGGATCATTCTAATTTATTCTACTCCTACACTGAGTAGCCTTATGACCAAACTTATTGCAATTAAAACAATGGCCATTGAAAGATGGGTACCTTTGAGCATTTGGCTATCTAACCAAAGATCTTCTAGGTCTTCTTCTTTGATTCCTGAATTGGTTCCCTTTGTTTTTCTTCATCTGAAAGTTTTCTTAACCTAATTTTGAACTTTCTCCTTTCTCAAATCCTAATCCTTTCTTGTCATCTAAACTCTTTTGACTAGCAATCATTTCATCAAGTTTTGTAGAACATGTCTTGAACTTTTCTTCATAGTTCATGGCTTTTTCCAAGTTTGTTTTCAGGCTCACAACTTCCTTTTCCAGTTTGACACATTCTTCTATCTTGCTTTTTACCATCAGATTTAGATCTTCTTCTACTTTAGTTCTTTCTATAACTTCCACTTTCAAATCATCTAGGGTCTCATTTGCTGATATCAATTGTTCTCTAACATCTCTATATTTTTCTTTGAATTTCTTGACTTGTTCTTTTAGATTTAGAATGCATTCATCATCTTCTTGAATGTTATCCTTCAGATCCCTAATTTCTGCTTTAGATTTTTCAAGATCAATAAGAGCTATTTCTAGTTCAAAATTGTTTGAGAGATTTCCAAATCTTCTAACTCCCATGAGTAAACTTTCCCAAATTTTCCTCAAGTTGTTAGGCTTCTTCCAAAGAATCTTGCTTTGATACCAATTATTGAATATAAGGAATACTGAGAGGGGGGGTGAATTAGTACTCCACAAAACCACTTCTTAACAAGTTTATTAATCCAATTTCCAAAATCAATAACATGAAAGAAGAATAAGCATAAGAACAACAACCATAAAGACATAACACATGGACACTGAGATTTTTACATGGAAAACCTAAAAAGAAAAAATCACGGTGACTGTTAGCTCACAATATATTATGATACCATAATACCGTATTACAAGAAGGCTCACTACCTTAGGGCTCATTTCCCTATGAAGAAGTGCTCACTACACAAAATCTCACTACCAAGAGAAAAGAAGATAGAAGAAAGATTGGCTCACTACCAAAAGTTGAACTATTGTAAATGCATTTACCATATGTTTGATCACAGTTCCATTGAAGGGTAAATATATAGATTCAAAGGTCTTCATCTATTTTGCCCTGCTTCTCAACTTAGCTACATGTACTCTATTTTTCTTTCTCTACTCTGCACTCTGCTCATAATCCTTCACACTTCTAATTTGCACATTACACCATCCACATATATCCTTAACATCACAATCCATCAACTATTTATATCTTCAACAAGATTCATTTAATAATCAGGTCAGCAAGCCAGACATGAAGCATGTATACAATGTATTTTACCTTGTTGGCTTGATCATGTGTATGAATAGTAATACAGACCAAACGAAACATATAATGATCTTCATATAGGTCAGAACTAGTCATACAACCACTTAGATTTATTATTCAAACAATATATCTTTACTGCATATGGATTATACATGCATGTCTACCTATCTCTTATGAACATGCTTACCCAATTCATCTATCATATCAAAACTCTCACTGTGGACCACAAGAGACTCAAAGAATCATAAACAAAATTCATTTTTGACCTCTTAGAATACATTTAGAACCGTAAGACAAATTATGCAACTGTGGAGGAATGTTGACCCTTTTTCTCTAGCATTGTGCATTGTCCCTGTCTTAGTTTTGTTCACCGGGACTTAGACACTTTATAGTATGACTTCTGGAGGAAGTTAGGTCTTGAGCACTAGAACATATCATCATAAAATAGGTATGAAAAACATACTTGAACCACATATAATGATCTTCTACTACGAAGGCATACTGACCCAATCTTTGTCACTTACTCTATATACTATCCATACTTAGTCATTTTAGCCTTCTGGACCAGAATACTTTTGTGCCATGTTGCCAAAACAAATTGTTCTTCTAGAGTAATGTCTCTTTGTCATGCTAGTGAAAATACTTTGCCTTGTTGCCATCAATGACAACATGCAATCCTTCATCAGAGAAGTGTCTCTAGCCAACATGATTTTGGTTCCCTCTAGCATTGTTGGGGTAATTAGAAGTATTTGGATATGTCCTCCTTGGGATGTCCTTGTATGGAGGAATGGACAACCCTTGGGAAACTTTCTTTTTGAGTTCTAGCAATTCATTTGCAAGCTTCTACACCATAGGATATGTGGTGGTAGTGGAAGGTAAAGCTAAAGGGGGCTGCCCTCTAGGCTTGATAGAATCCTTTCTCAATTTTCCCAGCAAGATAATATCATCCTCTACTTCAGTTGCCAAACTTAGAAAAACTACAAGATCAGTTGGGGCTACTCATCGTACAAGAAAACTTACTTCTGGCAATTGAGAATTGATGAACACTTCAAGTTCTCAGCTATGGGTTGTGTAACAGTTGGAATCCTATTTTTCAACTTATTGAACTTCACAACCAACTCACGCATGGGCTCATGTGGTTATTTTTTTATTTGTGTGAGTTGGGCTAACAAGGCATGAGCATCTTCTATTGGCATCAATCTATTTGAACTTGATTCAAAGTGTTTCCCCACTTGTGATACTTCCTATTGTAAGATGGTAAAACCAGTCAAGTGCAACACCTTGGAGTGTTTCTACAAACAATCTTATAGAAACATCTTCATGTTATACTCCAAGAACTCTGTATGTAATATAGAATATGGTAATACGTTCATCTAGGTTTTGCTTTCCATCACCATAGAACTTGAGAAAGTTCTTTCGTGAACCATGAGGTAAATCATATGCTGGTTGTGTCAAATTCAATGGAACAAAAATAGTTCCCCACGGACCTTGGGCAACCATTCTACTGGGGTTGCATTGAGGAATAGACAAAGATTGCAATTGTGTAAAAGGCAAGATCCTATGAGTGTTCAAAGCTTCCTCTAGTATAGGATATCTTGTGTTGGTAGGAGGAAAACTCCTTGTATGCTGAAGAGGTGACCTTACATGTGAAGGAAAATGGTCAATATTATGCTTCTATAGCAACTCGAATGTAGTGTCTATAACATCAGAAAATGACCCCTTGGGGGCTTTTCCCTCATAAGGTTTAGCTCCCGGGTCTTTAGTATGCATTTAGGACATCTTAGTTCATATTTTGGCATCCTGATAGAATGAGACCTAGGTTCCATGGCAAATTATACATAGGTGGACCCCTTGAGCTATACCCTACCCAAAATAGGGGAGGACTTGCGCACCTACGCCCTAGTCCTGCCCTATTTTGGGGTAGCCCTAATTTTTAGGTGTCAGTTTATGACTGTTATTTGGTCCTTTTGCTAACATGGTAAGTTTTGATTTTTAAAATCTTGCTCTAGTGTCCTCCGCATCCAAGTTTTAGGAAACAGAAGTCACAGGGTTGATCAGTGTTGGAAGGAGGTCCAGATCCCATGAAGAAACTAGCACCTTGGACTTGGGTACCTAGTCTAGTGTCCCCAACTATTCTTCTTCAGAACCCCAAAAATAGGTATTGTATAATTTGGTAATTTTACTCATGTCTGCATGAGCTTTTTCTGTCATTCATCAATTTGTTGTCGTATTTGCATAATTAGGGTTTTAATTGTTAATTGGGCATGAGAGAAGGAAAAATTAATAATTAAATTCCCTAATCAAATTTTCCCTACATTTGCAAGTGACCTAGGGTATGATAGTGCTCGTCACTTGACCTTAGATCCTTGAATGTATAGTGGAGAGGCGGATTTAAACATCTAAAATCAAGAACGTTAACAAATCTAATTTTCCCCTAAACATTTTGGTGAACCCATTTTTTTGGAATTAAATTGAAACTTGATAAGTGTGTGTCTTCATATTTGGATTGATTTCATTCATTCATATAGTCATTCATTTTATTGCATTGAGAAAAATTTTAAAAAATTTAAAAAATTGGAAAAATTCAAAAAAATTGCATTGTTTGGCTTACTAAATTACATCAATTCTTCCTAAATTTTTCTAATTCATGATTATTGCATCAGATCTGATATAAAATATATAAAAATCCAAAAATTTAGAAATTTGCATTGCATTTTTATCATTTAATTGCTAAGGTTTTGTGGAAATTTTGACAATTTTGATATAACCTAGTAATTCCAAAATCTAGGGTTAGTAGGAAAAATATTTCTTCAGATTTTTCTACTGATTTTAGAGGCTCATTAAAATTAACATTTCTCTATATTCTTTCATTTTAGTGTGAATTTGCATTTAGATTTAAAATATTTGCATTTCTGCATAGAAAATTTCAACAAAAACTAGCAATTTTGATGAATTTTCATGAAATTTGATTGGGCATTTTGCATGTTCAAGCTTGAAAATAATTTTCATATCTAGGAGTATTTAATTTCCATAATAAACTATACTTCAAAACATTCTCATAGCATTTTGTCCCAAGATCTCAAACCTAGGGCTTCAAAAACAACGATTTTCACTAAATTTGGCCTTATTGACTCTATAAACTTGCACCATAGGCATGTTGTGAAAATTATTTTTGCATTAATTTTCTATTATCAGGGTAATAATTTATTTCCCCTCATAAAAAGATTCACAACACCCTTTTATCAGGCTCTTGTAGTAAAAATTTGGTGAAAAACTACACATTTTGGCTATTTTTACCCTAGGGTTTGACCTAGTTTGCACTCCAAGTGTGTTGTGATAAATTTTATGGATTTATTTGACTAATATAATTGATATTATTTTTTGTACCTCCTGATATTCATTACAACACCCCTTTTTCTAGGTCTTGGAATTGAAAAACCATGAAAAATAGCCTATTTTTGCTATATTTTCACTAGGATTTGACCTTAAGTGACACTAAAATCATGTTGTGTTAGGTATTTTTGCATCGAGTGGCTATTATTACTGATATTATTTTTTTTCCATCATAATTTTCCTCACAACACCCTTTGTTATGCCCTTTTACATTGAGTTTTGTTGAAAAAAGTGCCTATGTTGACATATTTTCACTACATTTCGACTTGGCATTAACTTAAAATTGCATCAAGAGTGTGTTGAGAAGAATACTTTTTCTCTTTTGTTCTGATATCAGACATATAACTTTCTTCCCTTGACTAAAATCCTTACAACACCCTTTGGGTCATTCATTTGCATTGAAAAAGTATAAAAAAATCAAGCATTCTGGGCTATTTTTTTGCTCTTGACTTTTTTATAAAGTTGAAAAGTGGTGCAGGAGCACCTACCTGACAGCTGGCCTTCATGAGGCAGTTAGTTGTTTTAAGTCTTGTTTATGTTTCCAAGAAGGTTTGGTAAGACCAAATGCATGTAATAAGGTCATGCTAATCATGATAAGATCATGCTGACCATGCTTTTCTATTTTTAGTTAGTTTGTTAGAACAGCTGTCGTGCTGTAGGACCGGTTGGATCTCCCAGCCGCCTGGAGAGATTTCCCAGCCGCTTGGAGTCGGGTCAGTAGTACTCGCAGGAAAACCTATTTAAGCATGAGGATCGGTTGACTGTAGATCATCGATCAATAGTATAGTATTGCATTGAGCAGAGGAGTTAGAGTGTGCTGTGTGAGAAACAATATATTGTATTGCATCTTTGAAATCAATAAAGATCCTGTTTTCATCTTCTGTTTGATCTCCTTTGTGTAATCGATTTGCTGGTTTGGGTGGTTTCATGGATTCACTGATCCATTCCACCGGTTGATTCGTCTGATCGGTGGAATGGTTATGTACAGTAGGGTAGGAGTTAGTTTGTTTGTTCGCATGCAGGTGTGCAGGATCGCGGTTGACAGGTGTTGAAGACCCTAGCATGGGCATGTGCTAGGTCAAGCTGATAAAGTGTGGTAGATCACCCTGGAAGTGGATCAAGTTATCCCAGGAGGTTTGGCGGATCAGAACAGTGAAAATCCGCTAAGGCTGAAAGTTTGTCAAAACAGCATCATCAGGATAATTTGGTGAATATCCTGCAGTCGCTTTGGACATTGTCATCTGGATAAGAGGAGATGAGCATGATGCTTTCGATTGCATGAAGTGCAAGTGCGTCGGGGTAAGAGGAGATGAGCATGATGCTTTCGATTACATGAAGTGCAAGGAGCGTCGGGGTGATCATCATCAGGAGGTGCCGAGGAGGAGCGTATCAGCATAAGGAAGAAGATCAGGTTGATCGCGGGCCGAAAAAGCTAAGTTTGGCCAACAGCAGGATATGACGTCATCATCATCAGGATATACGTCATCAGGATATTTCGGAGCAGCAAGATATTGAGGATCTGGGGGTGACGTCATCGTCATCAAGATATACATCATCAGGATATCGAGTGACGTAAGCATCGAGGGGACGGTGCGAGAAGTGAAGGTTGGTCATCATCAAGATAAATGGAAGGAACCGGATGTTCTTTATCCTGTTGATTATCATGATGTTGAATATCATGATGCTGAAGATAGCGAAGAAAGAAGTTGTCGCTGAAGTGAACAGTGGACGTCAGGAGGATGTTCGCGCTGGTCGAACATGATGATGCTGTCGATAATCGAGTAAGGTGATGCTGTTGACATGTGAACGGGCGAGGGCTCGTCATCAAGAGGATATCGGTCGGCAGGTGAAATATGATGATGATGCTGACAGTGTTAAGTCAAATATGATGATGATGATGATGATGATGGGCTGCAGACATCCATGCTGTATGTTAAGGTTATAGTGTAGGTGCCTCTGCATCATAGTGGTATCAGAGCTCAGCAAAAGGTCTGGGCTGTTGTGTGTTGATTCTGTCACTGAAAGGGCAGAGGTAGAGTTGATTGTGTGTTGTGTGTTGAGTGAGAGGTTGATAAAATGCCTCCGAAAGGTAGTGGTACTGCAAGGGAATTGCAGGAGATGAAGGAGAAACATGCCAGAGAAATGAGGAAGATGAAGGAGCTTGCTGAAGCACTTCAAGCCAGGCTTGTAGCCCTAGAAAAGAACAAAAAGAGGGAAGTGGCAGACAGTGAGTCTGAAGAAGATGAAGATACTGTTGAAGAGTATGAAGAGGTAGCTGAAGATCTGGATGCTGAAGACCAGAGATTGGCAAAACTATTAAAGGCAGTACAGAGTGATAAACCTAAGGTAAAGGTTGATGTTTCCAAGTATACTGGAAGTTTGAATGAGGATGAATTACTGGATTGGATTGCTGCACTTGATAATCACTTTGAATGTGAAGATGTTGCTGAGGATCAGAAGGTAAAGATTGCAAAGACCAAGTTAGGAGGTCATGCTTTGGTATGGTGGGATTATGTACAATCTGAGAGAAGGAAACAAGGGAAGTCAAAGATTACTTCATGGGATAAAATGGTAGCAAGGATCAAAGGTAAATTCTTGCCAAGGGATTATGAAATTCAGATGTTTAAGAAACTGCAATTTTTAAAGCAGAAGGAAAGGGATGTGAAGGCATATACTGAGGAGTTTTATAAGTTGAGTATGAGATCTGGTCATCATGAGAATGAGGTAGAAAAGGTGGCTAGGTACTTGGCTGGTTTGAGATTTAACATACAGGATGAGTTAGTTTTAGCTAACCCTAAGAATGTGGAGGATTGTTATCAAATGGCAATCAGGATTGAAGAAAAGATGAATAGAGGACATGATAAGTCCATGAGAGGAAGAGGAAACAATATGAGGGGAAGAGGAGCAGCCCCTACACAAAAGCAAACCAATGAGGGTCAAGAAGACACTGGTAAAGGACAGGGACAGTCTGAGTTCAGAGGTGGATGGAAAGGTAATAAAGGAAGGTTTGGAGGTGGTAGAGGTTCTACTACATTTTCAGGAAAATGTTACACCTGTAGAGAGTTTGGTCATCCATCTTTCAAATGTCCAGAAAACAAAGGTTCATCATCCAGAAATGAGAGAACTAATGACAAGAGAGTACAACTTGTACAAGAAGAGACAGTAGAGCAAAGTGCGCAGAGTTCAAACACTTATCAAAAGGATAAGGAGCCTGATAATTATGCATACCCAGAGAGTGCAGAATCTCTAATGATGAGAAGAACAGTGACTACCATGAAGGTACCTGACAAAGAATCCCCACAAAGAAGAGCTCTTTTCAAGACCATCTGCAAGAGCAAAGGTAAAGTATGTAAGGTTGTCATTGATACTGGCTCAACAGACAACATGGTATCTCAGGAAATGGTGGATAAACTGAATTTGGAAAGGATTCCACATCAACACCCTTACAAGGCATCTTGGGTGAGTGATAGTCAATCACTTTTTGTCTCTGAACAGGCATATGTGGATTGTCAGATTGGAGCATATCAGGATAGAATTTTGTGTGATATTTTGCCTATGGAATGTTGTCACCTACTATTGGGTAGACCATGGCAATTTGACAGAAGGGTACTGTATGATGGGTACGCTAATACCTACACCATCAAGAAAGATGGGAAGACTATGAAGTTGATGCCATTGCGGGCAGATGCTGCAGCACAGGGAGCAGCCAAAATCATTTTAATGGGAAAGAAGGAGTATGTGCAGATGCCTATAGGAGCAGGCATAAAGGCAGTTGGGAATACTGCAGAGACAGGAGTTGTTCAGGACAACAGGTTGAAGAAAGTTACAGTTTTGACTGACAGAGGTCAGCAGCAGGTGCAGAAACAGGTTTGCACACAGCAATCAGTTAAGAGGAATGACAAGGATGTTGTCATAGTTGGGACTATTGTTTGTCCTATACAAGTTGAAAGGAAGACAGGATTGAACATTGCAGAAGTTCAAGAGGTAGTTCAGACAGAGGTTCTGGTCAAACACAAGGTATGTGAGAGAAAGGCCTACATTGACAGGAATGAGGATTTACTTGCCAAAAAGCAAGTTACAGTTCAGAATATTGCAAAGGCAAAGAGTAAAGGTGGAGGACTTCCACATACCAAACTCATGGGACATGAGTTCTTTTCTGTTGGGGAGTATGGTGCAGGAGCACTTACTTGACAGCTGGCCTTCATGAGGCAGTTAGTTGTTTTAAGTCTTGTTTATGTTTCCAAGAAGGTCTGGTAAGACCAAATGCATGTAATAAGGTCATGCTGATCATGATAAGATCATGCTGACCATGCTTTTCTATTTTTAGTTA
The DNA here is from genome assembly GCA_027924645.1 of Cunninghamia lanceolata. Taxonomy (NCBI): domain Eukaryota; kingdom Viridiplantae; phylum Streptophyta; class Pinopsida; order Cupressales; family Cupressaceae; genus Cunninghamia; species Cunninghamia lanceolata. The sequence goes on along the minus strand of BSBN01000306.1, from coordinate 9,753,539 downwards.
GTTTGTTAGAATAGCTGTCGTGTTGTAGGACCGGTTGGATCTCCCAGCCGCCTGGAGAGATTTCCCAGCCGCTTGGAGTCGGGTCAGTAGTACTCGCAGGAAAACCTATTTAAGCATGAGGATCGGTTGACTGTAGATCATCGATCAATAGTATAGTATTGCATTGAGCAGAGGAGTTAGAGTGTGCTGTGTGAGAAACAGTATATTGTATTGCATCTTTGAAATCAATAAAGATCCTGTTTTCATCTTCTGTTTGATCTCCTTTGTGTAATCGATTTGCTGGTTTGGGTGGTTTCATGGATTCACTGATCCATTCCACCGGTTGATTCGTCTGATCGGTGGAATGGTTATGTACAGTAGGGTAGGAGTTAGTTTGTTTGTTCGCATGCAGGTGTGCAGGATCGCGGTTGACAGGTGTTGAAGACCCTAGCATGGGCATGTGCTAGGTCAAGCTGATAAAGTGTGGTAGATCACCCTGGAAGTGGATCAAGTTATCCCAGGAGGTTCGGCGGATCAGAACAGTGAAAATCCGCTAAGGCTGAAAGTTTGTCAAAACAGCATCATCAGGATAATTTGGTGAATATCCTGCAGTCCCTTTGGACATCGTCATCCGGATAAGAGGAGATGAGCATGATGCTTTCGATTGCATGAAGTGCAAGTGCGTTGGGGTAAGAGGAGATGAGCATGATGCTTTCGATTGCATGAAGTGCAAGGAGCGTCGGGGTGATCATCATCAGGAGGTGCCGAGGAGGAGCGTATCGGCATAAGGAAGAAGATCAGGTTGATCGCGGGCCGAAAAAGCTAAGTTTGGCCAACAGCAGGATATGACGTCATCATCATCAGGATATACGTCATCAGGATATTTCAGAGCAGCAGGATATTGAGGATCTGGGGGTGACGTCATCGTCATCAGGATATATGTCATCAGGATATCGAGTGACGTAAGCATCGAGGGGACGGTGCGAGAAGTGAAGGTTGGTCATCATCAGGATAAATGGAAGGAACTGGATGTTCTTTATCCTGTTGATTATCATGATGTTGAATATCATGATGCTGAAGATAGCGAAGAAAGAAGTTGTCGCTGAAGTGAACAGTGGACGTCAGGAGGATGTTCGCGCTGGTCGAACATGATGATGCTGTCGATAATCGAGTAAGGTGATGCTGTTGACATGCGAACGGGCGAGGGCTCGTCATCAGGAGGATATCGGTCGGCAGGTGAAATATGATGATGATGCTGATAGTGTTAAGTCAAATATGATGATGATGATGATGATGATGGGCTGCAGACATCCATGCTGTATGTTAAGGTTATAGTGTGGGTGCCTCTGCATCAAAAAGGATTTTGAAAATCTGATCTTACATTGAAATGGAACCTTCATGTCATTTTTCAATGGTATCTTTGCACACATTTATCAAAAACCTTGATTTTGACCAATTTTCAACCCTCATGAGTGAACATCCTACGATATTAGACAAGTTAACTAAGTTCTTCTCCATGAGTAGCAAGGAAAAGGCTGATGATGATCCCATAAGTTATCCTACTTCCTCTATAACTAAATACTCAAATGAGAAGACTAGGGATAGCTTTAGTAATTCCACTACTCTCCCTAGCCAAGATGAAACATTTGTGAATGAAGAGCTCCCTTTAACAAAGAACATTCCATGGGTAGAAAATAAGCTTTCATTTAACAATAGTCAAATTCCTACATCTGCAGATCATCCCACCAAACTTCTTCCTTTAGTGGATTTCTCACAAACCTTGGATTTCACTAAGGAAGAGAAGACCTTTAATGTCCCTCCTTTGTTTGAATATTCAAGTCATTTGGACATCACTAAGAGGGTAGAGAATAAGTATGATAGTATGCTTCAACAAGAAAACATTCCACCTAGACAAAGGACCTTTGATCTTGGTACTTCCTCCTCTACAACACAAAAATCCATAACAAAGCAAAGCCTTATGTTACAAAAACAAAGTCGTAAAGTACAACAACGTAAACTTACAAAAGGAAGAGAAGATGACCAGCTTACCTTGCTTCTTAATAAGAAAACATTGATCCCAATATTCAACCAAACAAACATGATCCTAACAATAAACAACATGATGAGCAAGACATGAATTGGGCTATGATACCATATATCCCACTGTCCTCCAACATTAGGGAGTGGGAAGACGATGATGATTTGCTTATAGACAATCTCTAGCCCGGTAGAAGCCTTACAGGTAAGTATCTCTAACCCTTTATCTCTCTCTCATGATGTGCTTCCCCTGTGATGTTTTATATGTTGTTTAGGCCTCATGGGATGACCTCGGATTCTCCCGTAAGGTTCGGGATACTAGGAGACCACCTCTATTGTGACCTTCTTCTATTTGTATCATCATTCTTCTATATTTCCTCTCTCTCATTTCATTGTTGTGTGTTGTGTCTTACGGAGATAGCATCATGATTGGTGACCAAGGGGCAACCTCCTATGTGACTGTCCCTAAAACACTTGTTTCTCATCTCTTATTTATTATTTCCCTTTCTCTAGTGTTTCCATCTGGTGGGCAGATGAAGACAAACATTTATACTAATGTGGACCTAGTGCCCCTTTCGAGAGCAATCAAAAAATAGACTTAGTTCCTAATGTGATGATGGGGTTGTATATCTTATCCAATGCTTGGCTAGTGGAAACACTCATGCTTTCCATGTAGTGAATTTCATGATGTTTCTATCGCATTTACAAACCTTAACAATATTGTTGCTCTGTGCACCTTTGTTTGCCTTCAAATCTAGCCTTGGTGGTACTAGATTCAAAGAGCTTCATGATATAGGACTATAGTTATCCTTGAACTCTGGACTCATTGTATAACCTTGGCTCTTTGTGTGGTTAATCATATGCATTGATGTTGTTTATCATGATGTTGTAGACACTAACATGTTTCTTACAGGGATGTGTTTGTGGGAACATTTGGTGATCGTAAAGTACATGTCACCTTCAGGGGGCATGGGCATTGTGAAAGTTAGTGTTCCCTTGTGTGTTTTATTTCTACCTTAATGTGCTTGATATCAATACCTGATATCAACCACATTAAGGTGGGGGCATATATAAGGTAAGCTATCTGTTGTAGATATTAGCAACGTGCTTGTCCTTAGGTGTAGGCTAGTACGATGAGTACTTCCTACATCTTGAGTTTGTTTGCAATCAATCAATCTATCTATTGTGTATACCTCCTTTTCACCATAAGGCATCTCCATGATGCAGGTGGGGTTGTATACTTTTGAGCTCATACCTCCTTTTCACTGTAAGGCATCTCCGTGATGTAGGTGGGGTGGTATGCCATGCTTCCTTTTCACTATAAGGAATCTCCGTGATGCAGGTGGGGTTGCATTTTCAATAGTCCTCTACAGAGGTAGGGAGTGGTTCTATGACTAACTCAACCCTTATGCATGTTTTCAGCAATTGTTGTGGTGAAGCACAATCGTCGGTGTGTGCCTATAATGTGCCTAAGATGGTGTTGGACCTAGAAATAGGTACACTCCATCGCTTGTTTGCCGTGTTTTCTCTATGTCTTCAAGTGTGTGTGTTTTGGCGTGCTTGTTTTGTGTGGCATGTTTGTTGCCCCATATGCAGTCTAAAGACTTGCTCGATGGGCGCATCCTACATTTTGGGAGGTTTTGCATGTGTTGTTTGTGTGTTGCCCCATATATATAGTCTAAAGACTTGCTCGATGAGTGCATCCTGTATTATGGGAAGTTTGTTTACTTTCCAATACTTGCATTTGCATTTTATATATATGAGAAGAAAGAAAAGAAAAGATATCATTTTTGTCTTGCATGCATTAATGTGTCTTCTATGCATTGACTATCTTCTCCATGTTCTACATGACTATAATTGTCTTCTCCATGTTTTGCATGCCTATTACTATCTTCTATGTGATTGGTGTGTCTTCTCCGTGCTTGATGTGTTTGTTGTGTTTGTGACTTTACTTTAATGCATGTATTGGCCTCACATTTATACATACATTAAAGTGGGGGCTAAATATAACATCAGAAAATGTCCCCTTGGGGGCTTTTCCCTAATAAGGTTTAGCTCACGGGTCTTTAGTATGCATTTAGGACATCTTAGTTCATTTTTTGGCATCCCAATGGAATGAGACCTAGGTTCCATGGCAAATTGGACCTAGGTGGACACCTTGAGCTGTACCCTACCCAAAATAGGGGGGACGACTTGGGTTCCCGCACCCTAGTCCTACCTTATTTTGGGGTAGCCCTAATTTCTGGGTGTCGGTTTATGACTGTTATTTGGTCCTTTTGCCGACATGGTAAGTTTTGATTTTTAAAATCTTGGCAGGAGTGCTTGTAGTTGCATATATAAGCATGCTTAGGCATTCATTTAGAAACTAGATGGTAATTGTGATGTTCAAGTGTTCTCAAGGTGATTCAAGGCTTTCATTGTGTTGCAAGAGCAGACTTGTGTGTTTTGTGTGTTGATATTTGTAGATTTAAGCATCAATTTCCTCATGGCATGAAGAGCATCTTCCTCCCATGAGAGTGTCACTACAAAGTGACATAATATTGTATTTTTGATTATATAAGTCATCAAAAACTAGGGGTTGAACCCTTACATTAAGACAAAAAGAGACTGCAGAGGCTCAAGCACAAAAAAAGCCACCAGACCAACTACAACATAAACAACATATATAGCCTATAAACAACAGATAGTTAGTAGTAGTAGATAGATAGCATACAAAGTAATAGAACTAAGGAGATACATTCTCTTAGCCTTTAGCTAGAAATTCAACAAATTCATTAAGTTTTTTGAATTTCTTCTCCTCCTCTTCATTATCACGAGTCCCAAGTTCCTGTAACAGATAGAGGTTAAGCATTGTCGTACGACTAAGCACGCTGCTTATGAGCTCTCCCATAGAAGAAACCTTCTACTACAGATCATCCATGCGACCCCTCAGGATAGCAAGATCATGCCTGTGCTCATCCCCTTCCTTAGTCTCCTCACCAACCTCCTCCATGATCATCCTCTCCCCTTCACCAGCATTATCCATAGGATCACTATCAGCAACTCCCAAATCATCAACCTGTTTCCTTTCATTCTTAGCCACATCATCTTCAGAGATCTCTTGAACATCAATGTCTTTGGAATTTATTTGATCATCCCCCTGAGTGGAGGCATTAGAAGCACTTTTAGAGTAGTCAATCAGTTTAGCTTGCAGGGCAGGCTTACCAACAATCCTACCTGACCTCCTTACCCAAAAGATAAGTGATCCTTCTTATCTTTAGTAGACAAGTTAGCTTTGTGTTTATTGCTAGGTCCCACATGGTCACTGCTCAGATTCTTATGGGTCCCCATAGAGTCCCCCACAATATCCTCATCCAACTCCCTGAGTTTTCTCTTCTTACTTTTCACACTCCCTTTAGAGGCTGGAGTATGAGTATCCTTCACCGTGGTGGTCTCCTCAGTGGTCATAGAGAAAGAAAGCCCTTTCATTTTGTGTGAAACAAGGGTCGGGAAAGGTTCCTCAAAAATGACCAAATCAAGGGGGTCAGGATTGGCAGGACCCTCACAACTAGGAGTTTGAATTGGCTTAGGCAGCTCCAAAGCAAGATGAAAATTATATAAACAAAGGATAAGATCTTGGTGCAAAGGGATAGGCTTTTTAGAAGGTTTTTTATCCATCTTAGCTTTAGCCCTAAAAATAGAGTGTTCAAGGGATGACATTAAGTAGAAAGGGAGACTAATAAGAGCATTATGCCTGAAATGATTAAGCATAGGGAGGTGATAATTATAAAACCTAGTAAACTGACCCTCCAAAGTGAAGTATTTCATGAGAAGAAAGCACATCTCATGCCACGACTTTGGAATCTTGGCCCATTCAAACCCTCCCTGGTAGGGACATAATATTATGTTTTCATCATTGATTCCTTTGGTTTTTACCTCTGCCTCACAAGGGCATGCACTCTTTAACTGACAATAGTGTTTAAAGACTTAAGTGTCCTCTGGGGCTTGACTAAGGGAAGCCTCTAAACATCGTAACCCCCAAATCAAGTCTTGTGATTGCAAGTTATAGGTGTCATATTTGAGAAAAGTGGAGTTGTATGAAGGATTGGCAGGCATCAAGGATTCAAGATCTGAAGAAAAGGACATAGGAGCACTTCCAGGACTTGGGCACTCGCTCTAGTGTCCTTCGCATCTAAGTTTTGGGAAACAGAAGTTACATGGCTAATCAGTGTCAGAAGGAGGTCCAGATCCTGTGAACAAACTGACATCTTGGACTTGGGCACCCACTCCAGTGTCCTCAACTATTCCATTTCAGAACCCCAAAAATAAGTATTCTATAATTTGGTATTTACTCCTGTCTGCAAGAGCTTTTTCCCTCGTTTGTCAATATGTTGTTGTATTTGCATAATTAGGGTTTTAATGGTTAATTGGGCATGAGAGAAGGAAAATTAATAATTAAATTCCCTAATCCAAGTTTCCCTACATCTGTAAGTGACCTAGGGTATGATAGTGTTCATCACTGAATCCTAGATCCTTGAATGTATAGTGGAGAGGTGGATTTAAGCATCTAAAATCAAGAACATTAACAAATCCAATATTCCCCTAAACAGTGTCAATGTGTGTTATTGCCCTTCTTCCATAGGTGTAATTATTCTTTGCCAGATTGTAGACTTAGCACAAGCAAGAGAAATCAGAAAAAACAAAATAATTACAAATAAAGAAGCACTGGTGTGTGTCAACCAATGAGTGTGGCTCTTGGTTGCATGTTCAGATCCCTAGTAGAGTCTCCAAAAACTATTTGGTGATTATTGTCACTGAAAACATGGTAATAGAATGGTACTTTCAACCATTGTATGATGATATTAAATCTCTCCTCAAGGAAATGGGAGGTGCTCTTCTTATTGCTAACTACGATCAGTAAGTAATTAATTACACTTATTTACACTAATCTATCATGTGGGTGTTTCCATATCATCCAATTCTCTCTTTAGAATTGATGTTCACATACAAACCTATAATTAGAATACTTTTGATGCTTACGATGTATTACAAACCATAAAACTACTTATTGGAGCAATAATAACCAATATTCAAATTAGTTAGACATATGAATAACCAAAATAATAGCCTACACAGGCAACATAGTCAGTCAAGGGCTTTGGGTTCATCCCATATAGGTCCCAAGGTTGACCTCACTCCTAGGTTAAAAAGGTGTATGTGCTTGTAGGCTACGTAGTACACCTATAGTGGACTAGTCTCTCCTCAACTCATGTTACATGTACCCAACTTATGATTTAGCTTAATCTTGCTTTTGTGTGGTAATTAGGATGATTAATCATAGTTTAATGATTATATGTTTGTGGAAAATATTAGATTTAATCATTTATTATGTGAATACTAACTAATGTTAGACATGACATTACATGTTGATATGATTATTTAATTGTTATGATTTGAGAATCAGATGATGATACACTAATCCTAGTTTTATGATGGTAAGTTTGATCAGGAAAAGAATCTTCCTTTGAAGTTGGAAAGAGAATATCATACAGGAGGAAGAGATAGATGTTGGGAAAAGGTCAGATTGTCATCTATGTATCGAATCTAGTCCTTAAGAATCCTTGGAAGTTGGAGTGAGTACCATCTTTCCTTGTTAGTCATTTTCTTTACTATGTCGACATGACAATTTGAACTATCTCGATTTCATCTACGTTGATTTGACTAAATGATGTTCTCTGAATGTCCATTTGAGTTGTTTGTCAATCTTATCTAGTGGTTGAGAACTCCCTTGATTCCTTATCCATTTTCTTATTAAGATTTATGATTTCTATATCTTTTTATATTTTACTTATGGTTATCATGGAAAATAAAGGGAAGTGGTAATCAACCCCGAAATCATATTTTAATAATGTGCCATGTTTTTAATGATCTTAACATTTGATAACATCTTGGTTTATTTGATAACCCTTAATATCATGTAAGGGAAATTATGTGTGTTATAATTGTTTAACCTCCTTAGAGGTTGATCACCTTAGTATTAATAATATATGTTAATATTATATATATATATAGTGGTTGCCAAATGCCAACATATATATATATATGTTGGCATTTGGCAACCACCACCCACAAGGAGTGGGGAGAGAGAGTGGAGGCTGAGTGGAAGCCAAGCTCGAGCCCATTTTCACAGACCCCTTCCCATGATGGGTTGAGTTGATCCTTTGGATCCTGCAAGGTGGTGGACTCATGTGGCATGCAAAAAGAATTGAGAATGCATAGGATTTGTTGGGGTATGTTTTTGTGTGGGTCGAGGGGAGAGGAAGTTCCATTTGAGAGTTTAAGGAGAAACACTGCTAGAGTATAAGGGTGGTGAGAAAGTGAGCTCGACCACTGTGTTACACTTAAAAGTTACTTAATAGCAGCCAACATATGACTGTGTTTACACATTCAGGTATGAATTCTAGTGGCATATCAAATTGAATTCTATATTGTGTTTAGATATATCTCTGCTATCAGAAGTTACGTCGACGGTGTTGACTTATGATTGTTTGTAAGTTATTGTTAATGCCTTCGAGGCTGTAGATGATTATAATGTTTATTACTGTGATAGTAGTTTTGGTTTTGAACTGTTAATAATGGCCTTTGAGGCCGCAAGTACCTTCTTTATGTTATAATATGTAACCATTGTTAAATGTGTTACTCGACAAAACTTTGAGGTTGTACCCCATGCATGTTGTGCATGCAAGAACTATCGAATGCCATTTTGGCAAGAATATAAACTATAATGTATGCCTTTGAAGCTTTCCTATTAATGATACAAGGCAACTGTGTTAGATCTCAAGAGTGTATCGACACATAATAATTTTATTATCATACCATGAAATTGATAGTGGAATGGCCGAGAGTCATATATGAATTATGACAACCCTATTGATAGTTGTAAACCCTTGTATGTGCTGAGTACACTTAATATCTCTATCAAACTTGAGCTCAACAAATGACAGTCCTCGACCAGTTATAATCAAAGTTATGATAATCTTGGTGCATGTTATGTATGTAAATTATATAATGACTCCTCATTGAGTAGGAGGGTTTAATATATAGTAAATTGTATTGATATGTTTCCAGCAAGAAATGCATGCCATGCTCTTTTTGGGAAGATATTCCTCCTTGGCACTTACTTTTTTTAACAATGAACACTATGCCAATATAAAATCTTGTGTTTAAATGCAAATGAATGCCATATCTTTGTGAATGGAAATACTTCATAAACAAAGTATAAAATATTAGGAAATCACATAGATTCCTTGAGCTAGAACCTTTTTAATAGGATTGACCTATTGGACCATTGTAAATACCCTTCTAGATGACATAAATTGAAAGTTTACCTTGGGATAAGGTAAACAATGGAATCATCAACTGTGTAAGGTCACGAGTTGAAAACATGAATGAACTAATGTCATTATGAAAGGATGGGAATAGAGTGACATGGAGTCATAGTTTCCTGGTTGTAAAAGCAATGAGACATTATTGAATGTGCTCTCTCGATAAGAGTCGAATGTCCAAGGAATGGACTAAGATTATATTGAACTTACTTCTCTAAGATTGAGGAAGGTCAAACTATGACTACTGTAGGATGAGACAACTTCTAAGTCAAGTCAAGGTGGTGGATATATGACAATGTTCAGTGAGAAATTCTTATGTATGTAAATCTTTGGCCAAAGTAATGCATCTGTCTCTACATGCATTATTGATCCACTATGCTCCAGATGGTATAATGTTTCTAGTAGTGTCATACATAGTTAGAGTGGATCTATAGTTGTGTCACTGTGAGACATTATGAAGGACAAACACTAGATACTCATATGGAAAACCTAATGGTTCCTTATATTTATACCTTCCATGAAGGGTAGCACTACTTCCAAGTAGCAAGTTGTGTGGGGGACTGCTGGTCTATGGTTGGAGGAAAAGAACTCAAATGATGCTCTCCTTCCCAAGCAGAAGGCAAGCCGAGGCTTATGAAGACAAATGTCTAAGTTTCAAATACAGTGCTTTTTGTTATATGACTTGATAGTCAGTTATTATGTATATTTCTATATTTTATGCCTTGAGCATAGACTTGTACATGTATAGTGAAGATCATTCACTAATGAGTTATCTTTGTATAATTTAAATCAAGTTTTGTTATGTTCTGGAAAAGAATAACATGCTTAATTATCATGATGATATTAATCCATTCTTGCTTAACTATGAATATGTTAATCATGTTGTATTCTTACTCTTAGTTAAGATGGTTAATTATGATTATTTTTGGGTAATGTGAGATGGAATGTTACATATGGTATCAGAACTACTAAGTTCAATACATGGACCTATGACCTCACTACTTAATGATTTTATTTATCTAACTTTAATGGTTGTTAATGTTTAGATGTTCTTATGCCAGAATGGTAAGAATAAGAACAACACCCAGAAAGAAGGTAATGGGAAATGGATGTTATGTACGTTACCTTGTGGCCTTGAGGGAGTGAGCCTCAAGAATGAAACACCTTGAACAAATTGGTTGCTTGGTAGGCACATGTTTGGTTAATGATGAAACCTTCACTGATGCTATTAAACACATCAAGCAGGAGTTGAGGAAAGAATTTAGGGCTATTGCTCCAAACTCTAAAAATGAATTAGTAAAACCCTTTGCACCTAAGGAACCAAACATGGAAAATGAACATAAGGATTCTAATGTTAATAAGGAGGTTGTGGATGAGTACCCGCAAGTACATCCACCTCCTAAAACTAATTTGATAAACTCAAGGTTGAGAAATGAACATGGGAAGGTATCCCATTCTGATAATGACTTGCAGTAGCAAGATGTAAAATAAATTTTGTAATTTTGGATGGATTATATGTAATCATGGAAAACTATAATGCATTTGAAAAATTCTAGAAAATCTTTCCTTTCTTGTTAAAGATTACATGAATTATAATAGATTTATATCATGAATTAATTCATTGGTATGACAAACTAATTGAATGATTAATCTGCAAACTTTAGGAGAAGTAGATTGCAACAAGGTTGAGATAAGAACTAGGATGAGAGAAGGGAGACCTTTAGGCCACTCTGAATCTAAACTCAACTAGATCCTCACTATGATTCAAGAGATGAGAGCAAGAGTTGGGACTCTCGAGTAGGAGGTTAAGGGTTGGCATGGACCTAGGCGGGAAGCCTATTATGGGGGTGATGATGAGGCACATCATGATGACACCATCCAAAGTGAACACAGAGAGAATAACTCTAAAGCTAGACAAGAAGAGGATAGAAGAAACCACATGGCTTTGGAATTATCCTAGGACATGAAAAAGGTTATGCCTCCCAAGTTTGATGGGTCTCTAAGCGGAGATGTCACGGAGGCATAGCATATAGAAATGGAAAACTATTTCAAAATAAGAAATTATACTAAGATCACTAAAGTGGTATGGGGAGCATATTAGTTGGCAAGTGAAGCATCCACAAGTGTAACCTGGGATAGGTTCATGGAACTCTTTAGGAAAAGATGGTTGCCTCAGTTATTTTATGACCAGAAGCTTATAGATATTTAGAATCTAAAATAGGGTGAAATATCTATGAATGAATACTTGGAAAAGTTTACTCGCCTACTTAAGTATGTGTCATAATACCAATAGGATGAAAGATTTTGGATTTGAAAGTTTATTATGGGGTTGAATACCCAAATTGGGGGTGAGGTTTATGTGCATGGTCCCACTTCAATGGACCAGGTCTATGAGAAGGCCATCAAATAGGAACAAAAATTGAAAGCTATGTTTCTTATTGGGAAAGGAATTGAAAGAGGTATAATTGGTCCCAATCCTCCCAATCTTCTAAGAAAAAGGGGAAAAAGCAAGATTTTACTAAGAAAGATGATAAAAGGGCCAAGAATAAGTAAACTAAATCCAAGGGGGAGAATAAGGGTAATAACCACTCCAAGAAAAATAGAGACAATTCTGGGAAACCTCATGAAAGGTGAGGGCCTATGGGAAGGTGTTATACATGTGGTGGAGATCATTATGCCAACCAGTATCCTAACAAAATGTAGGGAGCACATCCATGAGGAAACCCTCTACCCTCTCTGTAGGTGGTGTTCCAACAATACATTCATGCAACCTTAGACAATATGTAGGATGAATACCAAATTACTCCCATTGAAACTACATGTATTTTATCTGGCCTTCCAATTTTAGTTTTGATAGATACTGGTGCTACCGAGTGTTTTGTTTCCCCAAAAATATTAATCAAAATTTCTAGAAAGGATGGATACATGGAAAACACTTAATTAGTTGAATATGCAAATCAGACCAAGGCTCGGGTAGAGCAATGCTTGTTTGAGGCTAAGTTTGAACTTCTAAGTTTCTCCACTGAAGTGAACCTTTATGTAGCCCCACTAGGCTCATATGATGTTATCCTTGGGATAAATTAGTTATAGAGACATCGAGCAAAAGTGGACTTTTATGCTTGACTAATAGAATGTATAGATGACTTAGGAAACAAATTCTTTCTACAAGGGAACCCTAGGGAAGTCAAACTAAGACAATTTCTATCCCACAAATGAAAAGAGATCAAAGAAAAGGATGCCAACTTTTTGCTATCAAAATGGAGAAAATAAATGGTTTTGAAGAAACCAATTTCCAAGATGATTTAATGTTTTATGAATCTCAAAAACTCAATGGAGTTGGTAAGAGGGAGTCTATAGAATAGGAGAGACCAGATATGGATACACTAGTAGAATTTTGGCAAATAAATGACTACGTGACTAAAACTTTTAGTCACGACAACTAAAAATGATTAAATTCTAGTCATTTTTTGCAACACAGATATAAATGACTAAATAAATGACTAATTTTATGGTAGGTAAGAAACACAACTATAAATGACTAAATAATTAGTCACACAATTAAAAATTAGAAAGAGAGGGAAATTAAAAAATATTTCGAATTGGAAAGAGGGAAATTTATAGAGGGAAATTTTTTCCATGAAAAATAATTCAAACAAAAGAAACGTGACCATCTCTACACTCAAGACATTGTTCATGCATTAGATGCATTGTACAGGGGTTGAATTCACACTCAAAAATAGGTAAGGATCATTAATGTCCCTCTTTTTGCATTGATGAATTGGAACACAATTGCTTGAAGATGTTAATTTTATTGTATTTTGTTAAATTTTGTATTGGGTAGATCCATTTTAGGGTAATTTCTTGGAAGTGATATAAGAGTTTCTAGAGAAGGGCATGGCTAGATGCATTGCATTCAATCATTAAGGAACCTTACTAGCAGGTCTGGTATTCATGTGTTTTTAAACAATAATTTTTTGTTGTGTTTGGTACTTTGTTTTAGTTATGCCCACTTTCCAGATGCTATAAATATAGACACCAAAATCTAATTCAATCTATTGATTGTTAATACTCAAACAATACCCCACTCTTATTAGGGATGCATGAAGTTCAAATTTTAGTTGTGAAGGATCAGGGTTTCACCTAATTGTAGAAGAATTGTCTCAACCTTGCAAAAAAATTTTAAAAGAAAACAACAAATAATCTTATATTTCTTAATACCCATTTTGGTTTCTACCAACCCTATAGCAGTTTAGTCCCCTGAATAGTTATTATTTAGTTGAAGTATTGGTTATTAATACTAGTGTTGGTGTGTTTTGAAGAGTATTCAATATGCTTCATTGTTAAAATGGGGTTTGATTTTTCTTAATTGGGGTCATCTTAGGTGGTTCAGCTTGGCTTAAAATGCCCAAGTGACAAGCTTGCAAATCAATCTAGGGTTTCTACCTTTTTTTTTCTATGATATGGAAGTCACCATTTTGGATGTTTCTCTCCCTGATGATAATCTAACTAAAATGTCCTTTTAGCATGACAATTTTCCTCTCATGGGCAAATTCATAGGAAGAAGACTAGATGATGGAAAAATCTATGGATGGATATGGAATCTATGAGGCTAGATACAGAGTTAAATTCTTCCTCTTAAGGATTTCTTTCTTCTTCAAGTCTGCCAAGGATAGAGAGTTTTCTCAAACAAGGGTCGTGATATTTTTGGCAAATCTGGGTTGTTTTTATGTCCTCTAGCAACCATTTTTAGACCTAGATCACCTCTTTTTCAAAGGTTCCCTTTTGGATCTGACTTCTACAACCTCCCTCTAGTTTATAGAGTAGTGAAGACAGTTTAGTTGCTTGCAAAGATCTATACCTCTAGACCAATGCTATTCACAAGTTGCATAGTGCATCATAATGATTTCCTTACACCCTATGCAGTTGTTAGTAGCTAGATGGCACAACCAATTTTAATCATCAATATCAACACTATAAAATTATATGCTTTTGTGCACCATGCAAAAGATACTCATGCTTCTTAGCACTCAAAAGCACTCATTGCCACATGTTTACTTGCATTCAACACATCAAAAAACTAAACAGAAAATAATGGGCACTTAATAGCAAGGTTTCCCTTCAAATTTAACTCTAAAACCCAACATACAATTCATGGAAATTACCTCTAAGATTTCAGCTCTATTATCCAATTAATTTACCCTCAAAATTAGTAAGCCTAACAATTCAGCAATATGACCTCTCAAATTTCAACTCTAAAATCTATCAATTTACTGTGCAAGATAACAATTCTTTGGCTTCTCAAGTCTTTATCTTTCTAATTCATCACATACTTGCATGATCATGTCATAAGATCTCTAACACAATATCATGGAAGCCTCAATGCATCTCATATAAAGCCAAATAGTTAAAAAATACAATGAAGTAAGAAACATACTAAGCAAAAGTGATGACAAATTGGCACATTATCTTTTCATTTTTTTTGTACAGTTGAGAACATTCCAAATGTTTTCAAATGTCAAATTATTTGATACATCAAATGACTCCTCCAAATTATTACCTTTTTTTTTTAAATAGAAAGTTCATAGTTTATAATACTAAGAAATCATCAATCTTTTTGCCATTTCAATTATCTGAAAGAAAATAACAAGCACTCAAGAAAGAATAAAAAATAACAAAGTCAATTAATATGGCAGCGTAAAATAAGCCTCAAACAATACAAGGATTACAACCTAGTTTGAAGTCTTTCCCAAAATTTCAAATCAAGAGTAACCACTAATGATAAGAAACAATAATTGGAAACATGGTTTACAACTTGGTCCCCATTAATTGTTGACATAAATCAACCTAAAGAAAAAAGAAACTAAAAGATGACATTTTTAAATAATCAGAGCTCTATAATTGTTTAATTATGATTAAGTACATGTGCATACCAAGCCTTCTCTATATGATGCATAGTATTGGCATGCCGAATGTGTTGATGATTACCACCACCATGAGGATGCTCAACAGGATTCTTTACCACACCACGAATCTTGGGCCAATAGTTTCTTTTGACCCCATATTTGTGACATGCATTGCTATCCTTGAGCATTGGCTTTTCTATCCTTCCACCACTAGTAACCTAACCAATCATGGCTCTGCAACTACTTAGCACAATCTTCTTAGCTCTAGATGGAAACTTTACCCTGTAAATTGAAACCAATTTCCAAGATTCATCAAACAAGGCTATTAATAATCTGCAAAATCAAAAATTACACAAATTTGAACATTAAGAGAGAACTTAGATAATTGTTCCAAAATTATTTCCACCACCTTTGGAATAATTGCATTTATTAGCTCATCGTAACCTTGGAAAAAAATTAAACATAGAAATATGCCATAAGTCTCCACAAGGTGTACACTTAGAACTCAAAATAGTTTGAAAATAATTTGGAAAGAACCACCATCCATAAGACATCACAACAGATACATCACATGTTTGTTGCTATCCAAAAAGCAAGATGATAAACAAAAATGATAATGAGTCAAGGGGAACATCAAGAAGCAATACATTCAAATTATATTTCAACTAGTTGCTAAATGAGCACAACCCACTTTGACTTGTCATAAGTTCAAAATATTAGAATAGGTACATTTTTATATCGGTAAAGGTGACAACAATCCAACAATGGATCAAACGTTTTAGATTGAAATGAAATAGAAGTGCATTGCAAATGACAACAATCAAATTTGAAATTACTCAACTCATAAAAGAATAGTTGAGAAAAGGCAGAAAAAGTGTTCTTTGATTTGATCAAGCCAATGAGAAATATTGTCTCAAAAATTCAACTATATCACCATGACTTGTTCCCTGCCGCAGTACTGTAAACTATTTTTTAACCATTGCGGGACCATGGTATACTAAACATCACTTGAATCATTTCACCACACTACCGCACTCCATTGAAATTGTTGCAGGGCCATGGTATTCAACACTTACATAAATTAAACTCCTTATACCACCATACCATAAGCCTCACTTGAGTCTACCACGAAGGTCCGGTGTACTATTTTCCTCTACTCCTTACCGCCATACTATAAGCCTCACTTGGGGCGACCGTAGGGCCGTGGTGTGTTGTTTTCCTCTTCTTCTTCTTACCGCCATACCAAAAGCTTCACTTGAGGCCGCTGCGAGGGTGTGGTGTACTATTTTTCTCTGCTCTTTCTTACCGCCATACCGCAAGCCTCACTTGAGGCTACTGCGGGGGCATAGTGTATTTTTTTTTCCTCTGCTCCTTCTCACCACATTACCACCAGTTATTCTCTATATTGTTGCAGGACCATGGTGAAGTATCATATGCCACTTAAATTTATACCGCCAGCCCGCCACTTCATTTTGAGACTGTTGCGAGGCTGTGGTAATCAATCTCTGTATAGCACGATGCCGCAAGTGCAATCTCTTCATGTTGTGGGATAGCAATAACTGTTCCCTTGTTATCCTTGGTTCCCGTACATCTGCCAAGACCTTTTGAGTGACCCACAGGACTGCAGTGAGAGACAAAAATACATCAATGGTCAAAAATACAAATATCTTTCACATGGACTTGGCATGGGGTTCTTATGAATGACTCTTGGAATAAATTTAAAAGAAATATGGATCCCTAAGATGGATTTATGGAAGGAAATTTTCATGAAACTAAGTGGGACTATGAGAATTTTGAATGGTCCTAATGAATGACTACAAACCTTTCTATTCTTGTCTTGGTTGGGCCATGTACAAGCATGTTATGGGTTCCATATGGTTTCTAGAAGTCTATCTATATAGACCTTACAAATGTCTCATAAACCCTTAGAAAAATTCACAGACTCTTAGAAAACTTGTGCATACCTTTAATGACTTGACAGAGTTCCTAATGATTGTGTAGAATTTCTCATGGTTTATACAAAGTCCTCCACTAGTAGGACCTAGTCCTACTTTAGGACCTCTTAATGGCCAGTGGACATCACCTTCACAACCACTAGTTCCTTATCAAGTTGCTACTCCAAGTAAATAATCTCCTTGTTGATGGTGAACTTTTAGTTGTATTTGACCTATTATGAAACCATACATACTTAAGTTTGCCAAGCTATTCAAAGGTAAAATTTTAAATCCTAAAAGAAACATTATGGGCTGATCTATAACTTATATAATTATTGAAAGATTGGAGTTAAATATAAGGCCTTAGTTGCTTTTGGTCATTGTCTTTTGGTTGAATCAATATCCAACAAAAGCAGTGCATGCTTGTTGAAGCAATGAAGTGTTTTTTGAAAATTTAGGCCGTTTCTTTTGGGTTGAGTACTTTTGTAGAGTTTGTAGCCCAGGGCCCAAGATAAAAACTTGAGTTTGGGAAAATCAAATCAAAATCTTATGGATTTGATTATTGGGTTGTGTGTTATATATATGTAGTTGAATCTAAGTCTTAGTGATAGTTTTTTATGTTTGCAGCTAGAACTCTATGAGGTATCAGTCCCTGGATGTTCTTTTATCAAATGTATGTATAGATGTGTATCACCTATAGAGCATTGTAGGAGAATCATTGTAGAAGATGAATTGACTCCACACGCTTCTTAACTAACCATGTTTCATTTCATGAATACCCGAACCTTCTCAAATGGATAAGCCATCTTTCCATAAGAAATGCAGTTTTCATGTTTCCAAGAAACATAGTTGAGACTCTATTGGGTGACAACTTCAAATGGATGTGAGTTGATCTATCAAGTGCCCATATTCAAATCTGGTAGTCTTTTTATTTTAATTTAAATCTTTATTGTAGGTTATTTTCCCTACATTATTTATTCTTCGTTTTAACTCCTTGATTTTGTGGTTTTTTGTTAGGACCCAGAGATTTCATATGCAGGACCACCTACAAGGCACCAAAGGAGTCATCTAGATCATGACGTAGGAGTTGGTTAGTATTCATTGAGTGGTATAATGGTGGTTGAACTATCCTGGTCTATACAACTAAGAGATGTACTTGTGTGCTTTATAGTTTGTTTAATTTTTTGATACTTAGAAAAACATCATAAATTGATAGGATGATATTTTTGTAATTTATTCTTTCAATCACTTGTTATAGGTCTAGTTTGAGGTAGCAGAGCTAGTGGAATGGATGGTGTACCTTATCTACCTATTTATTCAAGAAGAAATGTTGCAAGTTCCACTTCAGATCACCAAAGCCTTCACAAAAATATTTGTACAAAATTCAATAATGAAGAATTTATGCATAAATTCTCTTTTGAATTATGCACAAAGCCTCCACCACAATACCGCATTGTTGGTGGGCCTTGCGATGATGTGGGTGATTCCCATATCACCGCAAGGCTCAGAAACAAACTGTACAGTGTTGCGGTGGAGGTTTTGTGCATCATTCAAAAGAGAATTTGTGCATAAATTCTTCATTATTGAAATTTGTGTAGAAATTTTTGTGAAGGATTTGGTGATCCGAAGTGGAACTTGCAACTACAATATCTGATAAAAAATCTACTTGCAAATATGCTTTTGATGGATGTTCATATCCTCATCTAAAGCTCCAATTCATACACAAGTAGGAAGGACACTTTCAAAGGTTGAGGAGTTGGGCTTTACACCCACTAGTTGCATTTTCTTAAAATTTTCTAAGGAATTTTTAGAAAAACACATTTCAAACATATCCTTTAATCATGACATCCCATGATATCACATTTATTTGAGGCATTTTTGAAACAGTTCGCTTTCCTTGTCTGTACCTCCACATTTTCATGTATGTCTAGCAGGGCACTTGTAACTATAACATATGACAAAAAAATCCCTATTTTTATTCTTTTATGAATGTCCCTTCATTATTAATGGATACCTAATGTAGTACACATTATTATAGGGCAAGCCTATTTTTTAGATTTTTTATTTAGCATCACCAATATTCTCCACAAGAAAATTGTCCTTGTTTAAAATGATGGAAATGGTTCACATCTCTTAGAACAATTTCTCTTGCAACAATCTTGGAGATGAATTTAGATGCAGTGTGAAAATCAAAACATGCTCAAAGGTTCCTTACAACTCTAATGGTTGTACCAGGGCCATGTTTAACAAACCAAATGCAATTTCTAACTTTTCACTATGGTGGCAGATAAATGCTTCTTTTTTCTTCGATTCCACAACATTAAGTAAAAGACTTAAATCTGGAAATACCCTACAACCTTCATTTGCCAAGCCAAATTCTCTAATTTTGCATAGCTCTCCCATGTTTGTGGATGTGATCTATCTCCTACACACAAAAAACATGTACCATTTTATGCCTTTCAATCCAACTGCATGCATGTATCTTTTTAATTCCTCTATCTTTCATCAATCTCCTTACTATTTGAACCTCACCACACCTGCCCTCTTCTACATAGATGTTTTAGAGAAGAACATAAGCTACAGCATTTTTAGGATCCAACTAAAAAAAGTAGTGTTGTTGGAATACTCAGCCTGCATTCAAATTCTGAATTCTAGGAAATTATATATAGTAAATAGATTGATGGTTGTTTGGATAGTGAAATTAGCTTTCTTAGAAATTAACTAAAATATCTTGTCTTGAAATATCTAGAAGGATTATTTTAATTAAAGAGGATTTTGTGGTTATTTTTGTAACAATGATTAACAATGATTTTATAGTGCAGCTAGCTTGCTATTTTCATTCAAGATACAAGTCATCAAAGTCAAGCACATACCAAAAAGATGGTACTTTACTTCAAACCCTCAACCTCATTTAGTTTAGTTTGCTTGCATGGGGATATTAAGGAAGTTGCTAAACAATTAATATAAATCATTTGTTGTTTGTGAAGGAGAATCCTGTGAGATCTAATATGGCAGTGGATCAATATCTAGTTTCTTAAGTAAAGATGATGTCACAGTTGGGAAACTTGTTGTAAAACATCAGGTTAGTAATTTTTGGTTGTTAAGGCTTCCTAGTTGGATATCAAAGATATTTTCTCATCAACTTAATTTGGAATTTATGTATAAATGGATTCTTTCATGGTGTAGGTCTTTACTAAGACAACACATGAACCAGGGTTAAATTTTTTGTTGTCTAAGTTTGATGGTATTCTTGGGCTTGGTTGCCAGGAAATTTTTGTTGATAATGTTGTTCCAGTTGGGTTAGTGCTAATAGCCTTCATTCTATAATGTCAACTTCATTCTATAATCTGAGCATATCACCTTTGTTAAACTTTGAACAAGGTTATGAAATCAAGGGTTCAATATCAATATTTTGGGCCTATGTTGAACACTCTGTTTAAGGCATTTGTTGACAAGGCTACAATTTTTTAATTGATTTATCTTTCTATTGTGTTTGGACTTACTTTTGTAAACTTGCATTATACAATGTACTTAAATATTCTTTCTGAATTGAGACTAACAATAATTTTTTTGGTTGTATTGAGGCACAACTTCATTCACGGTGGAAAAGGTAGCACCCTGTTGCTCATATTAGATGGCATGTTGCATATAAAGGACAAAAGATTCTAGGGTTATTGTTGGTTGCATTGAAGGAGAGAGCTTCATATATGGGACATGATCAACACTCTCCTTCTTGGATTCTACACGTTAGAGCTTGCTCTAGGAAGATTGCCCACGTTGGAGAAGTTTTAAGAGATGAGAGGGGCATGTGCTTGCATTGAAGGGCTCCAACCATGCATTTCCACACTAATAACAGTCTGGCAGATGACATAGAGTGCATACCTAGGTAATAGTAGTAGTGATAAACTATTTTCAAGGAATTTGGAAAAGCTATAGTGATGTGAAAGGTAGTTAAGGCATTCAATAGAGGGGTAGTGTTCTACATTGATAGGGGGCAGAGTACAAGTGAAAGCATGCCAAAATAATGAGCTAGGTAGTGGAAGTCATGAGGTATTGTTATTTTATAAAGGGAAAATGCATGACAGTAGGTTGATAAGTGATTAGACAATGTATTTCAAGAAGCTACAAGTTTGATTAGGACAATGCATAGCCTAGTCATAAGGCAATGTTGAATAATAGTCCATGACAATTGAGGCATCCTACCAAAGATGGCAGTCATTAGAGGCATAATCATCAGAGACAAGGATAGTTTATGCTATAGGTAATAATTCACAGTGGCAACTTATGAACTAGAGCAAGTTGGGTGCATGAGATAGGATCTCTACAGAGATGATAGTGTGATCTTGAACTAGGACAGTGAGCTTCATGGGATAGTCATGGATTTGTGAAGAAGACATCTATGAATGTGTTTGTGCTTCTATGCTCGGTGATACTTAGAAAATTAGTTTCTTGCTCATTCTTTGAGCTATGTATTGTAACCATGAAGGTTTTTTAGCAAAGAGAAAGCATTGTAACTTATTTTCATATTTGTATGTTGTTTGTAAGCATTTTTTATCAACAAAAGAAGCTATTTTTACCTTCTCAATGTTGTTTCATTGTGCAAGCTTCAAAATATACTATTAAATATACTAATGACTAAATATACTACTAATTGATGTCAATTAATAATTAAATTGACTAAATATACTACCAATTGATAGAAATTAGTGAATAGTGAATAAATATGACTAAATATATGACCAGTGTTAAATCAGTGAATAAAAATGTCTAAATATACTACCAAATTGATCAAAATGATAATTAAAATTAATGCCTAAATACACTACCAATGGATAGAAATTAGTGAATAAAAATGACTAAATAACTGACCAGTTAACAACAATCAATGACTAAATTAACGACTAAATATATCATTGAATAAAAAATGACTAAAAAAGTGGCCATATTACAACAATCAATGACTAAATATACTACCAAATTGATCAATCAAAACAACCAATAAATGACCAAAAATGGTTTAGTCATTAATTTGGTTGTGTTATAAATGACTAGCAATAAACTACTAATGGTCACGTGACCATGTTTGGTCATTTATAAGCAGTTTTTAGTAGTTTTTTTAGTAATATATTGTTGTTTCTATACTAGTGATAGGTACTCCTTTCTTAGAGATTTCAAGGATATATTTCCAGATGAGTTACTAGGATTACATCCTACAAGAGCTTTTGATTTCTCTATATATATAATTTTAGGATCAAAACCTATATCTAAAGCTCCATATAGAATGACTACTATGGAATTAATGGATCTAAAGGCTCAATTGCAGGAATTATTGGATAAAGGATTCGTTAGACCCAGTGTGTCACCCTTGGGAGCACTAGTAATATTTGTGAAAAAGAAAGATGGTACTTTGATGTTATGCATAGATTACCGCATGTTAAATAAGGCAACAATTAAGAATAAATACCCATTGCCTCACATTGATGATCTTTTGGATCAAATGAGAGGAGCAATTGTGTTTTCTAAGATCAATCTTTAGTTTGGGTACTATAAATTGAGATTAAAGGATGAGGACATCCACAAAACAACCTTTAGAACAAGGTATGGGCATTATGAGTTCATTGTCTTGCATTTTGGATTAACAAATGCACGTGATGCATTTATGAATTTAATGAATAGTGTGTTCAGGGACTCTTTGGACAAGTTTGTCCTAATTTTCTTTTATGATATCCTAATCTACTCTAAAAATGAGGAAGAACACCTTCGACATTTAAGGATTGTTCTCCAGAGGTTGAGAGAGCATAAATTGTATGGTAATCTCTTTAAGTGTACTTTCTTTCAAAAGGAAGTGCAATATTTGGGCAACATAATTTTATCTAATGGAATAGTTGTGGACCCAGCTAAAATTAAAGCCATTTTGTAATGGCCGATACCAAGAACTATGCATGAGGTCTAAAGTTTCATGGGCCTTGTAGGATACTATAGGAAATTTGTGAAGAACTTTTCAAAAATTACTTATCCTATAACTTCTTTGTAAAGGAAAGGCAAGAGGTTTGAGTGGTCAAACAAGTGCTAGGAGGCATTTGATCAACTGAAGGAAAATTTGACTTTAGCACCGATCTTGAATGTACCTAACTCAGAAGGTTAATTTGTAGTCATTATCGATGCCTCAGGGGAAGGCTTAGGCGGTGTACTAGTCCAAGATAGACAATTCATTACATGTGAATCCTAGAAATTCAAAACTTATGAACAAAGCTATGCCCCTCATGATTTGGAAATAGCAACAGTCATTCATCCTCTATAAATGTGGAGACATTACTTTCTTGGAAAACCCTCTGAGCTGAAAATAGACCGTCAAGGGCTCAAATATCTATTTACTCAACCACATCTAAATGCTCGCCAAAGAAGATGGTTGGAATTCATCTTAGATTATGATTTCAAGATTAAATATATTCAAGGAAAGGAAAACTAAGTGGTAGATGCCTTGAGTATGAGAAGACATGTCTCCTCAATGATCTCCATACATTCTAATTTTAAGAATCAAGTTTTATAAAAGTCTAAGGGAGATGAGTTTTATGAGCAGGCAAAATAGACCCTTTTGGAGAATTGCCAAAATCTGAAATATGATGGATTTAACCTTGAGCGAGATGGGTTATTAAGGTATAAAGGAAGGATGTATGTTTTGAACTCTAAGGAGATAACAAACACTATGTGGAAGCATGCTCATTTTGCACCTTATTTGGGACATCTTGGAGTAACAAAGTTACTTGCCGATGTGAAACCCTAATGTTTCTGGAAAGGAATGAAGAGGGATGCTTCAAGTTTTGTAGCTACATGTATAGAATACCAGAGGGTGAAGATGGAACTGTTAGATTCAGGACAAACAACTGAGAGGGGGGGCTAAATTAGTTGTCCAAAACTTTCTTCCAATTAATCACTTAAATCCACTTTGTAATTCAGTAGCTTAATAATAAATCAATCACAAAAACATAATGCATTAAATCAAGAGAAAAAACACATTAACACATAAGACACCAAGATTTTAACATGGAAAACCCGGTTAAGTGAAAAACCACGGGGTGACTAACCCAAGATTGTATTCTCTATTAAAAGAATAAGAAGAATAAAATGGCACATGTCAATTAGGGCTCACTACCCAAGCACACTGCTCACAAGAGGCCCACTACTGATAGGAGACACATTGTCTATAGAATAATAGATATTACATACTTGAATTGAAGAATAGCATCTTCACCATGTGTGAGTCAGTTCCATTTAAGCCCAATACTCCTACTCTGCCTTTCACTCTGCTCCTCTCTACCACACACTCATCTCCACAAGATGCCTTTGAAATGATTTCACAACCTCTTATTTATACAAGACATTTGACTTTGGAATAATCATCCAAGTCGGCATACATTACAGAGCAAATACATAAATACAACATGACTAATTACAAAAATACTTCATGTGGATCAACATGTTGTCGGCCACACAGATCCAAGACTTCGATCTTCCTTTAGGAACGCGCCAATCTTCACAAAACATCTTCAAGATCATCCACAGGATGTGTAACTCATCTGATCGGCCAAACTTAGGAAGAACACCATCATCCGGAAGTAATTCTTCAATTACAAGCTTAATCTTCAATGCGGACTACCAACACAAACTAGACACAATCCAAATTCCTCCACAAGCTTGCCTGAATCACCAAGAACATCCGCACTGCTTCTGCTTACTAAAATCTTTCTCTCCTTCATCTAGAACCTTAAGAACATAGACTGTCATCACTGTCATATTGGAGTAGATGCTTGTGAACCTTCAAATCATGAACGAATCAACTTGTCAATTCACATTGACTTCCTAAATACTCCACCAAATCT
The DNA here is from genome assembly GCA_027924645.1 of Cunninghamia lanceolata. Taxonomy (NCBI): domain Eukaryota; kingdom Viridiplantae; phylum Streptophyta; class Pinopsida; order Cupressales; family Cupressaceae; genus Cunninghamia; species Cunninghamia lanceolata. The sequence goes on along the minus strand of BSBN01000306.1, from coordinate 9,728,442 downwards.
ACAGAATAGGATTTTGCATTTCTAGATCTCACCGGACCCACTTGTGTCACTCTGTCACCTCTGAACATCTGCCAGAACTAGTTTTACTCAAGTAGCCATAAATTCTTTAGATCTTCATACAGACCTCTCAAATCTTTATTGGATCATCTTAAGACACATATCTACAAACCCTTTGAAGCACATCCTCTGATCTTCATCTTAGCTGGGATCTTTACCTTTCTGTCTTCATTGTTCTTCTCTGTTCCTGATAGGACTAATTTTCTCAACATCCTCAGCATACAACTCATCCAATCCTCATCATCAATGCAATAGGAGTATGTTGACATCAATGACAACACAGGTTAGGCCCATAGTTGCAACAATCTCCCCCTTTGTTATTGATGGCAACATATGATGTGAAAAATTATTTTAACCATCAAGACAATAACTTCTCTTTACTAACATAACTCCCCCTATCAACAACAACCATTTACATGTCTTCTCTTCCTTTATTGCTCCCCCTTTGATCAGTAACCACTTGTTTTTCACATGTATTTTCTCCCCCTTCGACATCAATGGCAAAGGGCACATACTTGCATCACTTCAGAATCATACCAGCTGCTCCCCCTGAGTAGCAGCTTCCCAACATCAATCTGGACCATAAGATATGACTGTGAGATCCACTAGACTAATGCACATCAATGCACCTTAATTTAGAACTGGAGGGGTAATAACCCCTAACTTATCCCTAAGATACTCACAAGAGTCCTTAGGTAGAGGTTTAGTAAAAATATCTGCAATCTGATCCTTGGAAGGCACAAACTCCAATTTGACTTCATTCTTGTTCACTTGCTCTCTCAAAAAGTGAAACTTGATGGATATATGTTTTGTCTTTGAATTCAACACCGAATTCTTTGATATATTTATTGCACTTGAATTATCATAGAAGATTGTGATAGGTTCCTCATACTCCATTCTAATGTCTCTTAGCATTTGCTTCATCCACAATACTTGAGTGCAACTACCTGCTACTGCAATATATTCTGCTTCTGCAGTTGACAAAGATATTTCCTCTTGTTTCTTGCTCAACCAAGAAACCAATCATTTCCCCCAAAAGAATGTGCCACCACTGGTACTCTTCTGGTCATCCACATCTCATGCCCAGTCCGCATTTGTATATGCACAAAGAGCAAAATCATGATCTCTAGAATACCATAAATCATACTCAACTGTCCCTTTTAGATATCTAAGAATCCTCTTAATTGCCATGACATGAGATTCTCTAGGATTAGCTTGAAATCTAGCAACAAGAACAACAACATTCATAATGTCAGGTCTAGTCTGAGTAAGATACAATAGTCCTCCAATCATTGACCTATACTTTTTCTGATTAGTCTTAGAAGAGTAATCATCTTTTCTCAATTAACATCTAGTTGCCATGGGAGTACTCATTGGTTTTGAGTCTTCCATCCCAAATTTCTTCAACAATTCTTTCACATATTTGGTCTGTGAAATGAAGATTCCTTTCTTTGTTTGAGTGATTTGCATACCCAAGAAGAAATTCATTTCCCCAAACATGGACATCTCAAATTCACTTTTAATTTGATTTGTAAAGGTTTTGCGCATACTATCTCTTCCTCCAAAAATGATATCATCAACAAACACTTCAACAATTAAGATATTTTCATGATCAATTTTGAAGTACAAATTACTTTCAGTAGTACCTTTGTTGAAACCAATCTTCAAAAGATGCTTATCCAACCTTTCATAGTAGGCTCTTGGGGCTTGTTTGAGTCCATACAATGCTTTCTTCAATTTGCAGACCATATCACCATGATCAGACAATTGAAATCCATCCAGTTACTCAATGTAAACTTCTTCTTCCAAGTCATCATTTAAGAAGGTAGACTTGACATCCATTTGATATACTTTGAAGTCCTTGAAGGTAGCAAAGGCAAGAAATAATCTAACTGCTTCAATTCTTTCCACCAGAGCAAAAGTTTCTTCAAAATCAACTCCTTCTACTTGAGAGTAGCCCTTGCAGACCAATCTGGCTTTGTTTCTAACTACTTCACCATCTTCATTTAGTTTATTTTGGAAGACCCATTTGGTTCTAATCACATTCTTTTTTTTAGGTTTGGGGACAAGATCCCAAGTGTGATTTTTCTCAATTTGCATCAGCTCTTCCTCCATTGCTTTATTCTAGCTTTCATCATTGCAAGCTTCATTTACTAACTTTGGTTCAATCTTTGAAATCAGACAATACTCTTCTGAGTCTTGAGCAATCTTTTTTCTTGTTCGAACACCTTTTCTTTTATCACCTATGATCTAATTTTTAGAATGATTCAGTCTTACATACCTAGGAATTTTAGGAATTTCTTGCACTTCTATTTCTTGAACATGTTCATTCAAACTTATCTCTTCTTCCTGATTCACCGGATCAGTCTGAATTTGAATTTTGGAAGGGGCTTGGACTTCTTGGACCAAAACATCATTCTGATCATCTTCATCATATTCATAAAACCTTGAGGGTTTTTTAATACCTTCATCAACCTTCACATTTGTACTTTCTACAATCTTCCTCAATCTCTTGTTATAACATTGGTAGGCTTTACTTTGAGTAGAATAACCCAAGAATATTCCTCCATCACTTCTAGCATCAAATTTTCCTAGATCTTCATCTATTTTAATGTAACATTTGCTACCAAAGACTCTAAAATACTTCACAGTGGGAGTGATTCCAAACTAGAGTTCATAAGGAGTCTTACCGGTATTGCTTTTGATTTGTACTTGATTAAGAGTATAGACTACAGTGCTTACAACTTCTCTCCAGTAGATCTGAGGAACATTTGCTTCCATCATCATGGTTCTAGATGCCTCTTGGATGGTCCAATTCTTTCTCTCCATTACTCCATTCTGTTGTGGTGTCCTTGGAGTAGACAACTATCATTTTATCCCATGTTTCTCACAGAATTCTATGAACTCACCAGATGTGAATTCTCCACCTCTATCAGACCTTAGATATTTTATGTTCAATTTGGTTTCATTTTCTACCATAGCCTTGAATATTTTGAATTTCTCAAGGGCCTCAAATTTTTCTTTTAGCAAAGTCACCCACATCATACGGGAGTGATCATCAATTAATAACATGAAGTATCTATCACCTTGCACACTCCTGATTCTTGCCGGACCACATAGATTAGTATGAACTAGGTCCAATAATCTAGTAGAAGACTGTTCCTTACTTTTGAATGAGACTCTACTTTTCTTGCCCAACTGACATTCTTTACACAAACTATTAGTAGGTTTCACCAATCTTGGAAGATCTCTTATAGCTTGAGTGTTGCTTATCTTGATGATATTATCAAAATTCACATGAAACATTCTCCTATGCCACAACCAACTCTGATCAATTTGAACAAATAAACAACTTTTTCCAGAACCAACCAAGTGGAAGATATTACCTTTTGTTTGAGTATTGGATGCAATCTCTGTTCTAGAACTTTCAAAGATCTTGCATTTTTCATTTTGTAATCAGAGATCATAGCCTTTGTCCACCAACTATCCAACACTGAGAATATTGTGCTTCAGACCTTCAACATATAGTACATTACTAGTTTAGTTCTTTCCATCAAAAGAAATAGTTCCTCTACCTCTGATTCTACCAGTAGAATTATCACCAAATTTTACCACTCCTCCTTCATATCTTTCCAAATCTATGAACTTATTTTTCTCACCTGTCATATGGTGGGAGCATCCACTATCAATGACCCAATCATCCTTTTCTTCAACTTGGGCAGCTAGAGCTCTCTCTACCATGTTATGATTGACAAATTTAGAGGGCATTGGATCTTCTTCCTTGATGGCAATAAACACCTAGTCACTTCTGGATTTGTTTCCTATCTCTAATTCATCATTTGTTACTCCTTCATCATCATCATCTTCATGAACATAGTAACATTTCTTTTGGAATCCTGATTTGTTAGGATTTAGTCTTGAAAATCTTTCTGGACACCTTGAGGCAAAATGACCAATCTTATTGCAATTAAAACATTTAAAAGGTAATTTCCCTTCATAGTTACTGGATCCTCTTGGCAGTCTTTTTGCAATAAGGGCTTCAAGTTGACCAGTTTCTACTTCATCTTCTTCCAGATCTTTTCTTGCTTTTTCATACCATGATAGTTTCTTTGAAGAGTTCTCTCCTGGATCAAACTTTTGTTTACCTTTTATAGAGGCACTAGCTTTGAATGCAAATTCAATTTTGGGGGTGCATCTCCAAACTCGGACAATTCAAATGTAACCAATTTACCAACCAATTGATCTCTTGTGATATTTGAAAAGGATCTGAATTCTTCAATAGAAGCAACCTTATATTTGTAAGAATCGTGAAGGAATCTAAGAATTTTGGCAACAATCTAATCTTCATCCAAGACTCCACCAGCACATCTAATGCCACAACAACTATTGATAACTGAGAGGGGGGTGAATTAGTTATCTTAATTTATTCAATTTTCTGTTCTTCTTTAATAATTAGTTTAGCATCAAAGAAAACAAACATGAAAGTGGAAACAAAGTCAATACACATAACACAATTATTTTGACGTGGAAAACCCTGTTAAGGGAAAAACCATGGGGTGACTAACCTAAGAAAGTATTCTCTATTAGAAGAATAGAAGTACAAAATGGCACTTGCCAATTAGGGCTCACTGCTTGAGCACACTACTCACAAGAGGCTCACTGCCTACAAGTTATAAAGAGAGTAACAAGATACTTGAACTAATGAGAAGCATCCACATATGCTAGAGTTCAATTCCGGTTAGGCTCAGTATACTGATCTACTGCACTTCATCCTTTCTCTTCTTTAGAACTATTGTCCTTTCACATACCGGACCTACCTTACTACTTCCATGCTGATCTTCTGCTTTTCTTCACACTTCCCAATTACACCACTACACTCTTCTCATCAAAATCCATTTGGTATATATATCCACACAAAGGATTCATCCTCTTTCTAGTCAGCATCCGGAATAGTCAGAATTTCCCAAACTTTAGTCTGTCGGGTGAATCCTTGCTTACCAAGTGATGCAGATCAAAGAGATACTTATAGAAGTCATCTAACAAGTCAGCCAATCATGAATGATGCCTTAAGAATCTTGATCACCATCAACATCTCATCTGGAATAATGTCTGAAGCTCTGCCGGTAAGTTCTTCCTCTGTCTACTCTACCAAACAGGACCCCAATACTTGAATGTTTATATCTCTTCACTCTTTCATCACCGAAGGCTCAAATCTTGGAATCTACCAGTCAAGGTATTCCTCTTGAGTTCCTCAAGTTCATACTTTCCAAAGATACTTCCTCTTAGAGATCCGGACCTGACTATCGGACCTTGCCACAACACTCTTCAATTTGACTTCCGGTATAGGCACACTATGTCCTGCGGATGTGTGGGATGAACTTTGTTGCCATCAATGACAACAATCATGAAGCTCCAATGTGTCTCTTGCCAACAATCTCCCCCTTTGGCATTGATGGCAACACTTAGTGAAAAATGACTAAGTGTTATACTATACTCCCCCTTGGTTGATGCTCTCTGCTGATGTACACTTTTCCAGAGCTCCCCCTTAGCTGGATTCCACATTTTTCACTATTCCTCACTCCCCCTTTGACATCAATGGCAAAGGATAGGGTCCGTGTACCAAAATTTCAAAAATTCAACTATACTTAGCTACATAAGTATATAAATAGGTTATACTTACATATATTGTAGTATGTCTGCAAAAGTTGTTTTCAACTGTACAACTTTTATCGCACAACTCTGCTTCATCCTGTCCAAAATTGAGATATGACCACTCAATAGGAATGCAAAAGCTTCTGCCCTCCTAAGATTTGTCAGATCACTAGTCTAGGCTATGCTCTGAGCATCAGTTAGAGCCTCATGCATGGCCTCTAACTTAGGGATAATGATCCCTCTGAGTTCACTTAACCTGATTGTTCTATATTTCTTCTCCTTCTCAAGCTTCTTTATTTCAGCTATGACTGCAATAGTCTAACATTCTTGATTTACTATAGGAGTGGAGAGAGGATCAAAACTTTGAGATAAACTTGTCAGTTTATCCTCTTTCTCTTTTACTTTCTTCTCAATATCTTTGGTCACTTTAGGTCAGGATAAACAAAATTTGTAGATATCTCCGCCATCTTTAAGAGTATTTTCCAAGCTCTTTATTCTAATATCCATAACTCTCCTATCATTTGTTATTAAGCCTTGTAACTCTGAGAATATCTTATCCAAAAATTCTTTCCAGACGTTCTCCTCAATTGATTTCTCTAGAGATTTAAAATGTGTACTAACACTATTTACTAGAGATTTGAGATTACCAGATGAAGAGGCTGAGGGATCTTTCTGAAAAGATGGCATGATCTTCTCCAATACACCGGATGCAGTTTCTATGAGTTCACAATCTTCCATGTGAGACTTCAACATTTTTTCTTTTGCCTTTGCTTGAGTGAAGGATGCTAGATTCATGGTTTGCACTAGAGAGAGGGAATCAAAATTGAATGGACCTTGAAGCAACTCTGGTTCATCAAATTCCATCATCTCTTTGGTCAAGAAATCCTTGACTGCTTCTGCTGTGTCTCTTGCCAGAGATAGAATTTTCTCCCCTTCTGCAGCCTTACCACTGTCATCTGTAGTTTTTTGTCTTTGGCTCTTCTTCTCTTCCCTTTCCTTGTTCTTCTTGACTAGATTTTTCTTTTATACTTTCTTCTCCTTTAGATCTGGAGACTGCTGGAGAGTCCAGATTTACTTCTCCTTGGACTTCCTCTTCTAGAGCAGAGGAATCTAAGTCCTTACCTTTTTCTTCACCTATCTCCTTTACCTCTTCTACCACTGTCTCAGTAGATTCATCTATAGCTGAGGGATCATCACCTAGGTCCTCGACAATGGGAATGTTGAATCTTTTGTAAACATTTTGAAGAATCTCTTCTGTCTCTTTTCCTATTTTGTCAATTTCATCGAGCATAAGTTGATTCATTCTGGATTTGCTCTGGAACTCCTCCTTGCAATCTTTGAAGATCATATTCATTTACTTCTGAGTGATTGAAGGAAAGAGCTGAATGACTATCTGTTCTTAGATCTCAAGATCCTTTTCCCTAGCATTATTTTTCCTTATCTCTAATTCCTTCTCTAGGCTTTTGGGAATGAGAGATATAATTTCAATAAAAGCCTTATTGTATATGTTCAAGTACTTAATTGTGGTTTCCTCCAAGATCTTTTTATCTGCATCATTGTATGCATCATAGAATTTTGTTACTGGTTGCAGGTTCCCATCCATAGTAACTGCCTTAACTACATCATCTAAGGACAGAGTGGGCCTTTCAACAAACTCTTCTGCCATCTCTTCCTTGTTTGCACTGGTAGAGGGTTCACCAGATACTTTCTTCTTTTTCCTCATTTTCCTTACCTCCTCATCTGACTCAGTCTCTTCATCATCCTTCTGACTAATGGAAGACCTTGTGTCCTTTGTCTTAGTTCTTTTCTCTGCTTTACCGGATGATTTTGCTTCCAGTTTTGATTTCTTTGAGCTCTTATTAGTGGTAGGTACAGACCTCTTAGAGGATCTGGTCCGGGAGGGTGCTTCTACCAAATCACTTTCCTTTTCTACTTCTTCCTTCTCTTTCTCTGCCCTTTCCATCTTCTCTATGTTAGCATTAAGTGCTTCTTTTGATATGCCAAATCTTTTGGCAACATTCCCTACTTCTTTTCTCACTTTTCTCTTTATCTCTGGTTGTCTAAGTTCTACATGAATCTTTACACTTAGCTCTTCAAAGGTTCCAAACCTTTCTACCTTTGGATCCTTGGGCTGACTTAGCATGTGCTGAACATGCAGCTCTACAATTTTCTCATCCACTTCATACCCCATAGGCATGATCCATACTATTCTAGGTTCCACTACCTCCATTAGGTACTGATCAGTTTCTACCATAAAGTAGATTGTATTCTTATATTTTTCAACTAAGGATTTTGGAATTCTCTCTCTGGCTTGTATCATGTTCTGGAAGTTCTTAAAATATCCCAAAGTGTAGTATTCTGTGCATTAGCATCACCAATTCCATGTAGATAGTCCCTGATTTGAATTGCTACTGGTCTGTCATTCTGCCATATCCACCCATTTGATTTGGGTAGCTCATTCATGTAGTAGAAGAATAGACAAAGTATCAGCCCACCATATTTGAAGGAGTTCTTCTTATCCTTCTTTATCTTCTGCACATTTTCCAAAAGTTGGTTTAGAAGTAGCTCACAGAGATCATAGTTAGCATTCTTCCTTAACATTTCATAAGCAGTATATACAGTAGTTCTAGATACTAAATTCTCCCTACTGGAGTGATATATCTTATATCCAATTATCATTGATGCAAACTTGATATCTAGATCTATGATATCCTCAATAGTCATTGCTCTTTTATCAAACTTTGATCCGGTAGCCTCACTTACAATTTGGTTTTTGACAAATTTGAGTGTAGGCATTCCACCGGTTGAGTGTAATCCAGTTACAACCCTTATGGGATCCTTAGTGATTTTAAATGGCCTGTTCAACCACATGACGTTGTCATGCATTCTACTCAAAACATACCAGACCCATTCATCTTCCAGAAAATAGGGGAAATGAATGCATTGTGCAAAGTGTTTCTCCCAGATAGCCTTATATTGTGGTTTGAGCTCAAATGATTCATCAATTAACTGATTGTGATAGATATGCATTAGCTTGGATTCTCTAAACTCTTCAATATTTGCATGAATGTAAACCCTAACATCTTCAACATGCAAAATACCATGCGGAATGCTAGAAAATGCACTTGAGGGATCCACTTCTAGAGATTTGTATGGATGCTTCTTAAATTTAGGGCGTGGCCTATCAAAAATATTCACCACATTCAGAATAGCCATCTTTCAAAAGATTTGAAAAGAGATATTTAAGAACAAAAAATACCTTTTGCACTTTTAGGTTTCACGAAGTGAGCTGGATCAATTGTTGGATGAATCGACTTCTACAAATGATCTTTGATGGGTTTGAGAAAATTTGTTGCAGAGATCGTTTTTGCTTCTTTTTGAATGCAGAATGAACAAATGTTTAATAAGAAAAACCCTTATATTACTCTGCAAACCCTAATACCAAGTTGCAATAAATGCTCAACTGAAGTCATTCTGGTTTGCCTTGTTTTCCTTATTCAGATGACTTGATGAACCAAATCAATCTTATTCTAAAACATCTTACGGATCTTCCATATCTTAACCATAGTTTATTTAGATGTTTCTCTGAGAACCCTTTAATCCGCAACCTTCCTTGTGCCAATTTTAGCACCAATTTACTGGCTGGGGGAAAAAGTTTTTCCTTGTGTCTCCCCCTGAGCTAGAGCTCACTTTTTAATTTTTGAAAGGAATATCAGCACCAGATTCTAGTGCAGATCCATCCCCTACATTTTCTATACTTCTCTTCACCCAAATCTTGTTTATCTCACTTTGAACTTCATCCACATTCACTTTTCCTTTTCCCTTGTCTTGACTCTGATTATGATGTGCCGGACCTCTTTTGTCCTGATTCTTGCTTCTACAGAATTTGGTAATATGACCGAATCTATTGCAATTGTGGCAAACAACATTTCTTTGCATATTTGATTGATGTCCTCTTGATTTGCATTGATTAGCCATATGACCCATTCTATTGCATGCAAAGCATCTACCATTGAATGAATTGTTCATTTGCATATTTTTGCATTCGTGAGATTTGTGACCATACCTTTTGCAGTTAAAACACTGTCCGAAGAAGGATGTATTAGTCTGATTCATTCTCTTTCTACACTAATTATCTTTGTGACAAAAGTTATTGCAACCTAGGCCTATTCCTTGGATTTTCTGATCCAAAATTCTTCTGACTGGATCCGAAGCTTTCACCTTTCTCATATCCCAAGCCACCCTTGTCATCTACCCTGTTTTGGCTTTCAAGAACTTCAAGTTGAGCATAACTTACCTTGAATTTCTCTTTGTATTCATTTGTTGTTTGAAGATCCCTTTTAAGAGAGACAATTTGATCCTCAAGTTTTTCTTCATTATCTTTAGCATCTTCAACATCAGATTCAAGATGTCTAATTATTCTATCCATCTTGTAGCAGTCTTTTAATTTCTCCTTGAGAGATTGTCTTAGACCATCTTCAATTTTTCTTTTCTCTTCAATTTCTTGGGTAGACTTCATAACTCCCGATTCCATTTCATATCTTACCATAATGATATATTTTGATAACTTTTCATGTAACTTGGTTTTCTCCTTCAGATCTCCATTTGTATCATTTCCTTCATTTTGACTTGTCAATTGCTAAAGTAGATCCTTTCTCTTTTTCATAGAGAGACTTAGTTTCCCTTTTAGTTCATTGATGAAATCATCAGCCTGTTTGAGTTTTTCCTTCAATTCATTGACTTCAGAATTAGATTGCTCAAGATCATCTAGGGTAGACTGAAGTTGTTCCCTCATACCATACACATCCATTTTAATTCCCATATCTTCCTCAAGCTGTTAGGCTCTATTTGGAGGAACTTGGCTCTGATACCAATTGTTGATAACTGAGAGGGGGGGTGAATCAGTTATCTTAATTTATTCAACTTTCTGTTCTTCTTTAATAATTAGTGCAACATCAAAGAAAACAAGCATGAAAGTAGAAACAAAGTCAATACACATAACACAATGATTTTGACGTGGAAAACCCTGTTAAGGGAAAAACTACGGGTGACTAACCCAAGAAAGTATTCTTTGTTAGAAGAATAGAAGTACAAAATGGCACTTGCCAATTAGGGCTCACTGCCCGAGCACACTACTCACAAGAGGTTCACTGCCTACAAGTTATAAAGAGAGTAACAAGATACTTGAACTGATGAGAAGCATCCACATATGCTAGAGTTCAGTTCCGGTTAGGCTCAGTATACTGATCTACTGTACTTCATCCTTTCTCTTCTTTAGAACTGTTGTCCTTTCACATACTGAACCTGCCTTACTGCTTCCACACTGATCTTTTGCTTTTCTTCACACTTCCCAATTACACCACTATACTATTCTCATCGAAATCCATTTGGTATATATATCTGTACAAAGGGTTTCATCCTCTTTCTAGTCGGCATCCGGAATAGTCAGAATTTCCCAAACTTTAGTCTGTCAGCTGAATCCTTGCTTACCAAGTGATGTGGATCAAAGAGATACTTATAGAAGTCATCTAACAAGTCAACCAATCATGAATGATACCTTAAGAATCTTGATCACCATCAACATCTCATCTAAAATAATGTCTGAAGCTCTGCCGGTAAGTTCTTTCTCTATCTGCTTTGCCAAATAGGACCCTAATACTTGAATATTTATATCTCTTCACTCTTTCATCATCAGAGGCTGAAATCCTGGAATCTACTAGTCAAGGTATTCCTCTTGACTTCCCCAAGTCTGTACTTTCCAAAGATACTTCCTCTTAGAGATCTGAACCTGACTATCAAACCTTGCCACAACACTCTGTTCTTGCTTACCAGACCACAACACTCTTCAATCTAACTTCCGGTATAGGCACACTATGTCCTGCGGATGTGTGGGATGAACTTTGTTGCCATCAATGACAACAATCATGAAGCTCTAATGTGTCTCTTGCCAACAACAAGCTCATTTACTCTTGGCATAAATGTAGTGATATTTTCATCTTCTGTCATCTTAAAGTTTTCAAATTTTCTTTTCAGACTCTGTAGCTTGGCACATTTGACATACTTATCTCCTTCATACAAAAGTTCCAATTTTTTCCAAATTTGAAATGTAGTTTTTAGATCAATAACATTTGCCAGTTCTGAATCAGATAAGGCACTTAGAAGAGTTTCTTTAGCCTGAAGATTATTTTCAGCATCTCTGATTTCATCTATAGTTCTCAGACCAGTTTGTGGAGGAACATACTTCTTTGAAGTTATGATCCAATATTGCATTCCCATACATTGCAAGTAACATTCCATGTAGCTTTTCCAAAGAGTGTAATCGGTTCCATCAAACCTCGGACTATCCTTCTTGTAGGATGACATCCTAGATCTCAAGCAGTTAAGCTTTTTTTTTAGAGGAACTTAGCTCTGATACCAATTGTTAGATTCAGGACAAACAACTAAGAGGGGGGTGAATCAGTTGTCCAAAACTTTCTTCCAATTAATCACTTAAATCCACTTTCTAATTTAGCAGCTTAATAGTAAATTAATCATGGAAACATAATGCATTAAATCAAGAGAAAAAACACATTAACACATAAGACACCAAGATTTTAACATAGAAAACCTGGTTAAGGGAAAAACCATTGGGTGACTAACCCAAGATTGTATTCTCTATTAAAAGAATAAGAAGAACAAAATAGCACATGCCAATTAGGGCTCACTGCCTGAGCACACTACTCACAAGAGGCCCACTGCCTACAGAATAATAGATATTACATACTTGAACTGAAGAATAGCATCTTCACCATGCTTGAATCAGTTCCATTTAAGCTCAATACTCTTGCTCTGCCTTTGACTCTACTCCTCTCTACCACACACTCATCTCCACAAGATACCTTTGAAATGACTTCACAACCTCTTATTTATACAAGACATTTAACTTTGGAATAATAATCCAAGTTAGCATACATTACAGAGCAAATACATAAATACAACATGACTAATTACAAAAAGACTTCACGTGGATCAACACACTATCGACCACGTAGATCTGAGACTTTAATCTTCCTTTAGGAATGCGTCAATCTTCACAACATATCTTCAAAATCATCTGTAGGATGTGTAACTCATCTGGTCAGCCAAACTTAGGAAGAACACCATCATCCAAAAGTAATTCTTCAATTGCGAGATCAATCTTCAATGCAGACTACCAATATGAACTGAACACAATCCAAAGTCCTCCATAAGCTTGCCTGAATCACCAAGAACATCAACACTTCTTCTGCTTACTAAAATCTTTCTCTCCTTCATCCAGAACCTTAAGAACACAGACTGTCATATTGGAGTAGATGCTTGTGGACCTTCAAATCATAAACCAATTGAGTTATCAATTCACATTGACTTCCTAAATACTCCACCAAATCCACATAATAGGATTTTGCATTTCTGAATCTCACCAGACCTATTTGTGTCACTATATCACCTTTGAACATCTGCCAAAACTGGTTTTACTCAAGTAGCCATAACTTATTCAAATCTTCATGGAGACCTCTCAAATATTTATTGGATCATCTTAAGACACATATCTACAAACCCTTTGAAGTGCATCCTATGATCTTCATCTTAGCTGGAATCTTTACCTTGTGATCTTCACTGTTCTTCTCTATTCTTGTTAGGACTAATTTTCTAAATATCCTCAACATACTACTCATCCAATCCTCATCATCAATGCAATAGGAGTATGTTTACATCAATGACAACACTGGTTAGGCCTATACTTGCAATAGGAACACCATCACCCAACAAGACTTTTATACCTTCATGAAATTCCAGAATGGAAATGGCAAATCATAAGCATCAACTTTGTGCAAGGACTTCCTATGTCCAGGAATAGGCACAATGCTATTTTGGTTGTGGTGGATAGACTCACAAAAGCCACACATTTTATACCTAGGAATCTAATAGATGGGGCACCTATTATATCCCGTAAAATTGTGCAGGAAATCTTTAGATTGGATGGTATTCATGAGAAGATTATCTTAGATAAGGATGCTTGAATGACATCAAGGTTTTGGCAAACCTTGTTTTCTTCAGTTGGAACCCAGTCAAATATAATCTCTTCTTATCATCCTGAGATGGATGGTCAAACTGAAAGGGTAAACCAAGTGTTGGAGGATTTATCTTGGATGTATTGCATGGACCAACAATACAAATGGGAAGATTATCTTCCTTTGGTGGAATTTACCTATAATAATTCCTATCATTCTACTTTTAAGATGGCTCCATTTGAAGCATTATATGGAAGAAGGTGTCAAACCCCTACAAGCTAGGATAAGCTAGAAGATAGGGTTGGCATTGGACCAAAAATGCTATCAAAAATGGAAGAGCAAGTCCATCTGATTAAGAAAAGGCTAGTGGAAGCCAATGATAGGCAGAAAAGTTATGTGGATGCTAAATGAATCGAAAGGCATTTCTTAGTAAGAGAAAAAGTCCTTTTAAGAGTAAAACCTCAAAAGAGCTGCATTAAGTTTGGGAAGACATCCAAACTAGCTCCTAGATACGTGGGTCCCATCGAAGTTCTTGAAGAGGTCAACCCAATCACATACAGAATTGTTCTACCACCAACTCTTGCCATTATGCATAATGTTTTCCATGTTTCTTATTTGAAAATGTTTAATGTAGGAGATAATCATATTCCTATTCTTGATTGGAATGCTATACAGGTGAAGGACCTAGGGGTGGTAGTGATTGAGCCCATCAAGGTTCTTGAAATGTGTAAGCTACGCTTACATAACAAAGAGATAAATCAATGCAAGGTCCAATAGAACTAGTATACAGAAGAAAATGCCACTTGCGAAAACAATGATGATATTTATGTGAGATTTCCCCATCTCTTTTGAAAAACTTTTTATTATGTTCACACAATACTTTTCTTATTATGTTGGTTGATTCTGAAGACAATTAATCATTGGGGACGATGATTCTTATGGGGGAGATATGTTACATCCCCAACTTATGATTTAGCTTAAACTTACTTTTGTGTGGTAATCAAGATGATTAATCATAGTTTAATGATTAGATGTTGTGAATAGTGACTAATGTTAGTTAGACATGAGATTACATGTTTATATGATTATTTAATTATTACGATTTGCAAATTAGATGATGATACACTAATCATGGTTTTATGATGGTGAGTGTGATCAGGAAAAGAATCTTCCTTCAAAGATGGAATGAGAGTATCATCCAAGAGGAAGAGATAGATTTTGGGAAAAGGTAGGATTGCCATCTGAGTATCGAATATAGTCCTTAATAATCCTTGTAATTTAGAGTGAGTAACATCTTTCCTTGTTAGTCATTTTCTTTTTTGTGTCAACATGACAATTTGAACTATCTTGAAGTCATCTACGTCGATTTGACTAAATGATGTTCTCTAAACATCCATTTGATTCATTTGTCAATCTCATCCAGTTGTCGAGAACTCCATTGATTCCTTATCCATTTATGTATTAAGATTTATGACTTTTATATCTTTTTATATTTTACTTACGGTTATCATGGCAAATAAGGGGGAGTGGTACTCGACCCCAAAATTGAATTTTAATGATGTGCCATATTTTCAATGATGTTAACATTTGATAATGTCTTGGTTTATTTGATAACCCTTAATATCATGTAAGGGAAATTATGTTTGTTATAATTGTTTAACCTCCTTAGAGATCGAGCACATTAGTATTAATAATATATGTTAATATTATATGTATATGTTGCAAGTATGTGCCTGATCAGTGTTGTCATTAATGTCAACATATCCTTATTTCCATTAATGTCAATTGTATCTTATTCTATTACTTGTTTAGAAGACTTTTATGTTGAGGACATTGAGAAAATTAGCCTCTCCGGAAGGAACAAGTGAGTTACAGAGAAGTGTAGTATAGATAATGAATAGTCTGATAAACTACTCCACATTTACTTATGTTTGAAGTTTGTGGTCTGTGGATTGGAAGTAAGTTAAAGGTATGACTAAGGATGCTACATTCTAGGTTTGAAGCCTCCACATGAAGATTTGAGTGAGTTGTCTTCACCAGAGTGAAACCTATTTTTTCTATAAGTTCAGTTGCGACAGGAAGAAATTATTCTGCTCCGCATTCCTCCGCAATAAAGTATTTTGCTCTACAGTTCTTGAGGGAAGTCTGGGATGATGATAAGTACCTACAGTTACAATGGTTCATGGTTTGGTGGTCCACAAGCTATCTTTCTTTTATGACAGTTGAAGACAGTGAAGTTCATGTCTTCCAGTGAGAAGATGCCTATGGATAAAGTTGTTAAGGTTTGTACAGTTGCTCCTAATGATTATAGTGTGCTTGTGAATGTCTCCTAATCATGTTCCTATTTGGACTTTGGTTCATGTTAATAAATTGAGATTGTGTTTGAAGATTGTTCTCAGATAATGTAGCGTGTAACCAGTCTTAGACGACCTGGTTAATCCTAGTGATTGTGGAGATCTCTGGAAGATTGTGGAAGCATGTTGTGGCATGGAAGATCATGTTTGAGTCCCACCTAAGGCATCATGTGATCCACATTACATTCACTTTTCATAATGTTTCAATAGGTTAGGACCTATTTTGTAAATGTTTGTAATACCGACCTTGGAGATTGTTCCAATGGTTGATGATTGTGATGCCAACCTTAATGATCATTCCAAGGTTGATGTAGTGTATAAATACTTGTAGTTGAGTCATGGAAATAGTGTCCTTGAGCGAAAATGGAAAGATATTAAGAAGGGTCCAAAAGGCAGAGGAGAGAAGAGGTAGAGGAAAGAAGAGGAAGACCAGAGAAAAGGAAGAGTAGAGCAGGAGAATTATTATACTTTAGGAACAAATATAGAAAGGTGTTGATTGTGGTAGTGAGTCTAGCAGTAAGCCACCAATAGGGTTTAATAGCCCTCAACATTTGATAGCCCTTATTGTAATCTTTATAGGTTTAGGGTTGAGGCAGTGAGCCTGCTAGACCTCATTGTTCTTCATGGAAGTAAGCCAGTATGTTTAGGCCTGTGGAGTGACCAAGCCTAAATATCATTATTTCAAAATTGCAATATATATTGAGAGTTAATCCTCTTCATGGTTTTCCCCCACCTTGGGGTTTTCCACATAAATCTGGTGTCTCTTGTGTTTGATGTTGTATCTATAGTTAAGTTCATGATTTTATGCACTCATTGTTAAATCATAATAATTGTGGATAAGTGATGAATGTTTAATTACAGAAAGTGTTTAAGTTTTTGTGACAAATGATTCACCCCCCCTTTCAGTTGTCTGATGCATATCAACAATTGGTATTAGAGCTAAGTTCCTCTAAAGAAAGTTTAACAGCTTGAGGAAGATCCAAAATGTCTTTCAAGGAGGAAATCCCACATTTTGATGGAATGAATTATGTTCTCAGGAAGGCTTGGATGAAAATCCATCTTCTTTCTCTTGGTTACAAAGCTTGGAAATCCCCAGAAACAGAATACACCATACCTCCAAATGGTCTGATGACCGAAGATGAAATCAAAGAATATGAGATAGATATCAAGGCAAAGGATGCTCTGCTAAGCTCATTAACTGACTCAATATTGATGAAAGTTGTGGATCTTGAAACCGCAAATAAGGTATGGGAAAAGTTGAAAAATCTATATGAAGGAGATGATTCTATGAAGGAAGCCAAGTTACAAAGTCTGAAAGAGAAATATGAAAGCTTAAAGATGAATGATGGTGAAAACATATCAGCCTTTATGCAAAGAGTTGATGAACTTGTTACAAGGATAAAATCCTTAGGAAGAACTCTAGAAGAAAAGGAAGTTGTTATGAAAATTCTCAGATCTCTGTCCAAGTCTTACTGTCACAAGGTAGCCACAATTGAAGAATTCATGCAAGTAAAAATGGTTAACATGGATCATTTGCTTGGTAAGTTTACTACTTTTGAAATGAGGGAGTTAGATGATGTTCTACCGAAATTTGAGATGGCCTTCAAAGCTAGTACTCCTAGAAGGACTTTTAGATTAGAAAAGTACAAGGTAGAATCTGATGATGGGTTAGATGAAGTTGAAGCCAAATTTGTGGATAGACTGCAAAGAGGATCTAGTAATTATAAAGGCAAATTACCTTTCAAATATTTTTCTCGTCGTAAAGTAGGTCATTTTGCTTCCAGATGTCCTAAAAGAATTAAAAGAAATAGAAGAAGATATGAGAATAGACCTAGGACCCAAAAGAAGTGTTATTATGTTGAAGATTTTTGATGATGATGGAGTATCAGATAATGGTGAACCAGATAATGCTAGTTCCTCTATAAATGAATACTTGTTCATTGCTATTAAGGAAGATCATGTGTCTATTAATTCTTCTAGTTGTGTGAAGGAAGAAAAACTAGTGGAAAATACTTTGGCTGCTTAGGTCATTAAGGACAAGGATGAATGGGTTATTGATAGTGGCTGCTCTCACCACATGACTAGTGACAAAAGTAAGTTTGTGAGTTTGGAAAGATATGATGGTGGACTGGTTAGGTTTGGAGATGATATAGTTGGTAGGAATTGTGGGAAAAGATCTATTTCTTTTGATGGAAAACATAATACTGAAGATGTCTTGTATGTGAAAGGATTAAAGAACAATCTTTTGAGTGTGGGTTAGATGTGTGACAAGGGCTATGATTTAAGCTTCAAGGACAATGGATGCAAGATCAGGGAAAGCTCTGAAATAGTCATTGCAACTGGTAAGAAGACCAAAGGTAATATCTACCACTTGAAAGGAACTAAGAACTACTGCTTGTTAACTCAGATTGATGAGGGTTGGTTATGGCATAGAAGGTTGTGTCACATAAATTTTGATAATATTATGAAGATAAGTATTGCACAGATTGTTAGAGATTTTGCCTAAGCTTGTAAAGCCTGCTAATCCTATTTGCAAGGAGTGTCAATTTGGGAAATAGACAAGAACAAGTTTCAAAAGCAAGGACCAATCAGTTGGAGGACTACTTGAGCTAGTGCATATAGATTTGTGTGGACCTACCAGAGTAAGAAGTTTACAAGGAGATAGGTATTTCATGCTACTCATTGATGATTATTCTAGAATGACTTGGGTCACCTTTTTGAAAGAGAAAGCTGAAGCTATAGATAAATTTAAATAAATTCAAGGCATTTAAGGCAATGGTTGAAAATGAGATGGATTTGAAAATAAAATGCTTGAGATCTGATAGAGGAGGAGAGTTCACATTAAATGAATTCAATTTTTTTTTGAAGAACTTGGAATAAAGAGACAACTATTTGCACCTAGAACTCCACAACAAAATGGAGTTGTTGAAAGGAAGAATATAATAGTTCAAGAAGATGCTAGAACCATGATGAAGGAAGCTCATCTTCCAGAAGCATAATGAAGAGAGATAATTCACACCATAGTATATATCCTAAATAGAGTTCAAGCAAAATGTAACAGTTCAAAGACTCCTTATGAATTGTGGCATGGTAGAGTTCCTACTATGAAATATTTCAAAGTTTTTGGTAGCAAATGTTACATCAAAAGAGAAGAAGATTTAGGCAAGTTCGATGCTAGATGTGATGAAGGAATCTTCCTTGGTTACTCCACCAAGAGTAAGGCCTATTGATGCTCTAATAAGAGGCCGAATAAGATCATTGAAAGTGTAAATGTTAAAGTTGATGAATTTAAGGAAAGGTCTTAAGAATCAAGTGGATATGAGTCAGATGATCCAGATGTTTCAAAAGTGGTGCAACATGAAGACAACAGAGATGAAGGAGAACAAGCCTTGGTAAGTGCTACCAAAACTCCAAGATATGTAAGAATTAGTCATTCTAAAAATCAAATCATAGGAGATAAGAGAAAGGGGATCTTAACCAAAAGAAAAGTTGTAGAGGAACAAGTAATTTTTTGTTTGATTTCTAAGATTGAACCTAAAATTGTGGATGATGCTTCCAAAGATGAGAATTGGGTAAAGGCCATGGAAGATAATTTGATGCAGATAGAGAAGAATTAGACTTGGGATCTTGTTTCTAGACTAGCAGACAAGAATGTAATTGGTACAAAGTGGGTCTTCAAAAACAAAATTAATGAGAATGGTGAAGTGGTAAGAAACAAAGAAAGGTTGGTATGCAAAGGATACGCTCAAGTTGAAGGAATAGACTTTGAAGAAACTTTTCTCTAGTGGCAAGGATTAAAGCAATAAGGATGTTTTTAGCTTTTGTAGCATACAAACATTTCAAGGTTTATCAAATGGATGTGAAGTCTACCTTCTTAAATTGAGAGTTGGAAAAGGAAGTCTATATAGAACAACCAGAAGGATTTTAGTCATCAGACCAGGGTGACATGGTATGCAGATTGAAGAAATCTTTGTATGGATTAAAACAAGCTCCCAAAGCATGGTAAGCATGGTTGGATAGGTACCTAATATAGATAGGGTTCAGTAAAGGTACTACAGATAGAAATCTCTACTTTAAGAAGAACTGAATGAATCACATGTGATGGAAGTCAAGAGAATTTTGAGATATTTAAAAGGCACAATAGATTATTGTTTGGGGTAGCCTAAGCACTGTGACTTTACTCTCAGTGCATATACTAATGCAGATTGGGCTGGATATGTGGATGATAGAAAAAGTACAAGTGGAAGTGCATTCTTCTTAGGAAAAAGATTAGTGTCTTGGTTGAACAAGAATCAGGATTCAATATCCATGTCTACTGTAGAAGAAGAATACATTGTAACAACATGCAGTTGCACTCAAGTGTTATGGATGAAAAAAACTTTGAAGGACATCAAAATTATGTATGAAGATCCCATTGCAATATTTTGTGACAACAAAAATGCCATAAACATATTAAAGAATCTAGTGATGCATTCAAGGACAAAGCACTTATCCATTAGGTATCATTTTATGAGAGAAAATGTGACAGAGAATGAAGTCAAGTTGGAGTATATTTCTACCAAGGATTAGATTGTAGATATTTTCAGCAAGCCTCTACCTAAGGATACTTTTGAGTATCTCAGAGAAAAGCTAGGGGTTATCACCCCTCATGCTCTAAACTAAGATGCACAGTAGTGCATCAGTCCGGAGGTGCTTAGAGGTCTAGAATGATACTTTTTAGGGCTACTTCTTAGGGAGAGTAGTCAAAGAGTTCAGAAGAGAGATTAGATCAGAGAATATGAGTGCAAGTATGTGCCCTTTGCCATTGATGTCAAACGGGAAGAGAAGTCATGTGAAAAAATTAGTGTAGATGTACAAGAGAAAGAAAGAGTGCAGGTGTGTAAAAAGAAAGGGGGAGAATCTTGTCTTGATGGCTGCTACATTTTTTCACATCACATGTTGCCATCAATGACAAAAGGAGAGATTGTTGCAAGTATGTGCCTAATCTATGTTGTCATTGATGTCAACATATTTTTGTTGCCATTAGTGTCAACTTTATATTATTTTATTACTTTTTTAGAAGACTTGTATGTTGAGGACATTGAGAAAATTAGCCTCTCTAGAAGGAACAAGTGAGTTACAGAGAAGTGTAGTATAGACAGTGAGTTGTATGCTGAAGAATAGTCTGGTAAACTGCTCCACATTTACTTATGTTTGAAGTTCATATTCTGTGGAATGGAAGTAAGTTAGAGGTATGACTAAGGATGTTGCATTCTAGGTTTGAAGCCTCCACATGAAGATCTGAGTGAGTTGTGTTCACCAGAGTGAAACCTACTTTTTCTATAAGTTTAGTTGGGATAGGAAGAAAGTATTCTACTTCACATTCCTCTACAATAAAGTATTTTTCTTTGTGGTTCTTGAGGGAAGTCTGGGATGATGATAAGTGTCTACAGTTGTAATGGTTCATGGTTTGGTGGTCTGCAAGCTATCTTTCTTTTATGATAGTTGAAGATAGTGAAGTTCATGTGTTCCGGTGAGAAGACTCCGATGGATAAAGTGGTTAAGGTTTGTGCGGTTGACTCCTAGTGATTATAGAATTCTTTTGGATGTCTCCTAATCATGTTCTTATCTAGACTGTGGTCCACATTAAGAAATTGAGATTATGTTTGAAGATTGTTCCCATATAATATAGCGTGTAACCAATCTTGGCCAACTTGGTTAATCCCAGTGATTGCGGAGATATCTAGAAGATTGTGGAAGCATGTTGTGGCATGGAAGATCATGTTTAAGTCCTAGCTAAGGTATGGTGTCATTTGTATTTCATTCCCTTTGCATAATGTTGTAATAGGTCAGGACCTATTTTGTAAATGTTTGTAATACCAATCTTGGAGATTGTTCCAATGGTTGATGATTGTGATCCTGACCTTGATGATCATTCCAAGTTTGATGTAGTGTATAAATACTTGTATTTGAGTCATACAAATAGTGTCCTTGAGTAGAAATGGAAAGATATTATGAAAGGTCCAAAAGGTAGAGTAGAGAAGAGGTAGAGGAAAGAAGAGGAAGAGCAGAGAAAATGAAGAGAAGAGTAGGAGAATTATTATACTTCATTCACAAATATAGAAAGGTGGTTATCATGGTAGTGAATCTAGAAGTAATCCACTAGTAGGGTTTAACAAACCTCATGGTTTAACAACCTTATTTTAATCTTGCTAGGTTTAGGGTTGAGGCAATGATCCTACTAGACCTAGTTGTTCTTCATGGCAGTAAGCCAGTATGTTTAGGCCTATGGAGTGACCAAGCCTGAACATCATTATTTCAAGATTGAAATATATATTAAGAGTTAATCCTTTCCATGGTTTTTCCCCACCCTGGGGTTTTCCACGTAAATCTGGTGTCTCTTGTGTTTGATGTTGTATCTATGGTTAAGTTTTTGATTTCATGCACTCATTGTTAAATCATAATAATTGTGGATAAGTGATGAATGTTTAATTGCAAAAAGTGTTTAAGTTTTTGTGACAACTGATTCACCCACCCCTCTTAGTTGTCTGGTGCATAACAATAGTATATCCATGATTATTTATTGGCATTCAGAAACCACCACCCATGAGGAGTGGGGAGAGAGAGTGAAGGTTGAGTGGAAGCCAAGCTCAAGCACATTTTTGTGGACCCCTTCTCATGATGGGTTGAGTGGATCCTTTGGATCCTATAATGTGGCAGACTCATGTGGCATGCAAAAAGAATTGAGAATGCATGCAAGGGTATTGAGTGATACCAATCTTGGCATAGGCTTTGCTGGGGTATGTTATTGTGTGGGTCAAGGGGAGAGGAAATTCCATTTGAGAGCTTAAGGAGAAACATTGCTACAATAAAGGGTGGTGAGTAAGTGAGCTCGGCCACTATGTTATACCTAAAAGTTACTTAAAAATAGCCAACATATGACTATGTTTACACATTCAAGTATGAATTCTTGTGGCATATTGAATTTAATTTGATATTGTTTTTAGATATATCTCTTATATCAAAAATTATGTTAACTGTGTCGACTTATGACTATTTGTAAGTTATTATTAAGGCCTTCGAGGCCATAGATGATTTTTTATTACTGTGATAGTAGTTGTGGTTTAAAACTATTAATAATGGCCTTCGAGGCTATAGGTGCCTTCTTTATGTTATAATATGTAACCATTATTAAATGTGTTACTAGGCCAAACTTTGAGGCCGTACCCAATGCGTGTTGTGCATACAAGAACTAACAAATGTCATTTTGGAAAAAATATAAACTATAATGTATGCCTTCGAAGCTTTCCTATTAATGATACAAGGTGATTGTTTTAGAGCCTGAGAGGGTATCAACACATAATAATTGTGTTATCATACCATGAAATTGATAATGGAATGGCTGAGAGCCATATATGAATCATGACAACCCTGTTGATAGTTGTAAACCCTTGTATGTATCAAGTACACTTAATATGTATATGAAATTCAAGGTCAACAAATGATAGTCCTCGATAGGTTATATTAAAATTTATGATAATCTTGGTGCATGTTATGCATGTAAATTGTATAATGACTCCTCATTGAGTAGGAAGTTTTAATATAAGGTAAATTGTATTGATATCTTGGTAGCAATAAATGCATACCATGTTCTTTTTGAGAAAATATTCCTCCTTGACACTTACTTTTTATAAGAATGAACACTATGGGCCAATATAAACTCTTGTGTTTAAATGCAAATGAATGCCATCTCTTTGTGAATGGCAATACATCCTAAAGAAAGTATAAGATATTAGGAACTTACATAGTTTTCTTGAGCTAGAACCCTTTTAATAGGATCGACCTATTGGACCATTGGAAATACCCTTCTAGATTGCATGAATTGAAAGTTTATCTTGGGATAAGTAAAATAATGGAATCATCAACTGAGTAAGGTCATGATTCGAAAACATGAATGAACTAATGTCATTATGAAAGGACAGAAATACAGTGACATGGAGTCACAGTTTCCCAGTTGCAAAAGCAATGAGACATTATTAAATGTGCTCTTTGGATAAGAGTCAAATGTCCAAGGAATGGACTAAGATTATATTGAACTTACTTCTCTAAGACCAAGGAAGGTCAAACTATGACTACTGTAGGATGAGATAGCTTCTAAGTCAAGTCGAGGTGGTGGACATATGACAACGTTCATTGCGAAATGTTTATGTATGTAAATATTTGGCCAAAGTAATGCATCCATCTCTTCATGCATTATCATTCCACTATGCTCCAGATGGCATAATGTTTCCAGTAGTGTCATACATAGTTAGAGTGGATCTATAGTTGAGTGACCATGAGATATTAGGAAGGAAACAACACCAGATACTTAGATGGTAAACCTAACAAGTCCTTATATCTATACCTTCTATGTTTAGGGTAGGGCTACTTCTAGGTAGGAAGTTGTGCAGGGGACTGCTAGTCTGTGGTTGGAGGAAAAGCACTCAGATGATGCTCTCCTTCCCAAGCAAAAGACTAGTCGAGGCTTATGAAGATAGATGTCAAAGTTCTAGATACAATACTTTTCTTTATATGACTTGATAGTTATTATGTATATTTCTTTATTTGATTCCTTGAGTATAGCTTTGTACATGTATAGTGAAGATCATTCACTAATGAGTTATCTTTGTATAATTTAAATCTAAGTTTTGTTATGTTTTGGAAAAGAATAGCATGCTTAATTATCATGATGGTATTAATTTATTCTTTCTTAATTGTGATTATGTTAATCATGATGTATTCTTACTCTTGTTTAAGATGGTTAATTATGGTTATTTTTGGGTAATGTGAGATGGCACGTTACATCTCACCTCCTCCTTCCCCCAAAACCTACCAAAAAAATAATCCTATGGAAAGGGTGGTGGAGATCACTAGGCTAGATCATGGGGATACCACTGTAGCATCTAAAAAAATAGAATAAATAAAATAATACCAATGTGTGTCAACTTCAAGAAACCCACAAAATCTCAAATAATTTTGTTGCTTCTCATGCCAATTCCAAAATGAACTTGGATGGAAAAAAGTGCAGCCCAAAGTCTCCACCTTATTGCCAAAGAAGATTAAATAATCATAGATGATAACTCTTATCCCAAAGTCTCCAAAGTCACCTCCAATCTTGAACACAAGACACAAATCTAGAAATGATATTGTAGCTCAAAGACTTCAAAATCAAATTTCTAGCACCTTCCATATTATGTAGATTCATAGCACAATTCAATCAAAAGAACAATAAGATGTAAGAACATTCCCAATACACAACAAGCTTATTCCAACACAAAGATCGAATGCTCACTTGACTTTCTTATATTGATTGAATAAAGATTTACAATTTGAACACAAAGCCTCAAGATGTTTCTCAATGTGGTAGTGTTTCACTTCATTAGCCAAAAGTGTTAGGGTTTTAGACAGATCAAAGAAATAAACACTAACAATTATATGCAGATTAAATAACCCAAATATAACAATGAGGAATAACACAAAAGAGATCAACACACAAATTTAACGTGGTTCACCCAATATGGGCTATATCCACAGAAACTTAGCCATCCAATGATTTTATTATCCAGTGCAAAATAGATTACAATCTCATGAATATATCATTGTACCATACATCCTAGCCACTTATAACAAGATTTTTGGAAGCTTCTAGAATTAGGGTTTTGCGATGTCATTTTTCTTTTGTTAATTAATAAAAAATTAACAACCAGCTCTAATTGTGCAGAAAGGAGGGAATTTTTTTGGGGGGGCTGTACCCCCAAACCTTTTCTTAACCCTGACGAGGACACATAACTAGTGTACAGTACTTACATGATCAGTCACCACATACCAACAATCTCCCACTTGGAGACTGATCAGGCTCCACACCAAACAATCTCCCACTTGGAGACTGATCCTAGATGACACTGCTAGGCTTATAGTTCCCACTAGATTATAGGCCTAGCTAGTTTCTTATGTCCACCAATATCAGTCATGAAGGCCAACAAAAACTGATGAGGAGATTAGTTTCTCCTATGTAACTACCTTTGTGAACATATCTGTAGAATTCTAACTTGTGTGAATTTTCTCTAGCTTAGACTGCCCATCCTCCAAAACTGATTGGATGAAGTGGTATCTGAGCTATATGTGCTTAGTTTTTTAATGCAAAGATGAATTCTTAGCAAGATGAATGGCACTCTGGCTATTAGTGTACAAAGGGCTATCTTGTAAAGATGAATTCTTAGCAAGATGAATGGCACTCTGGCTATTAGTGTACAAAGGGCTATCTTCTTGTTGTTGCCCCAATTCCTCCATAAAATGTTGTAACCAAGTCATCTCCTTGCTAGCTTCTGTGGAAGCAACATACTCAGATTCAGTGGTTGAAAGTGCAACAACCTTTCGCAGTCTTGAAATCCAATTAACTGTAGTACCTCCTAGAGTAAAACCATACACTGTAGTACTCCTCCTACTATCAATATCACCCACTAGATCAGAGTCAACATATCCTTTTAGAGAAAAAATTGTTCCTCCAAAACATAGTTTCCTTGAAGTAGTACCTCTCAAATATCAGAGAATCCATTTTACAACATTCTAATGTTCTATTTTTTGATTGCTCATATACATCCTCACAACTCCCACTGCATGTACAATATCTAGCCTTGTACATACCATTGTATACATCAAGTTGCCAACTGCTGATACATATGGTATCTTTGACATTTTATCTTCCTCCTCTTGTGTCTTTAGACACATCTCCTTAGTCAACTTAAAATGACTAGGCAAAGGTGTACTAACTTGTTTTGCATTTTGCATGTTAAACCTTTTCACCACCTTCTCTACATACTCACTTTGAGACAAAAATAATTTTATATTTGTTCTATCCCGTGTGATCCTCATACCAAGGATTTGTTTTTCTGCACCCAAATCCGTCATAGCAAATGAATTTACTAATTTCTACTTAAGTTCATTAATATGTTGCATGTTAGACCTGGCAACAAGCATGTCATCAACATAAAGCAACATGATAATATAGCTGCCATTACCCAATTTCTTGAAATAAATGCAGTAATCATAATGACATCTTTTGTAACCTTGTTCAACCATTAAACTATCAAACTTCAAATACCATTGTCGAGGTGCTTGCTTCAGGCCATACAAACTCTTCTTTACCCTGCACACAAAATCCTCCTTACCCTTGACGTCATATCCATATGGTTACTGCATGTATATTTCCTTTTCCAAATCCCCATGGAGAAAAGTTGTTTTCACATCTAGTTGTTCAAGATGCAAGTCTTCCGCAACCACACGACTTAGAATAGTTCTAATAGAAGTCATCTTTACAATCGAAGAAAATATTTCATCAAAATCTATACCTTTTTGCTATTCAAAACCTTTTACCATGAGTCTGGCGTTATAACTTTTCTTGCCTCCATTTTCTTCCTTCAACCTGTAAACCCATTTATTTGGCAATGCTCTTTTTCCTGCAAGCAATTTGACTAAGTCCCAAGTTTGATTTTGCAGCAAGGAACCCATTTCCTCTTTCTTGCCTAGCTCCCACTACTTTTTGGTATCTACCTGCATTGCTTCTTCATAACTTTCAAGTTCACCAGAATTAGTTAATAATATAGAATATAATGACGGATAAAATCTTTCTGGAGGTCTAGTTATCCTTGTAGATTGTCTAACACTTGCATGAGTCTGTGGGATAACTTGTTGTTACTGAGAATTAGGTACCACTGGCATTTTATTTTTTGGAATCTCATCCAGCACCACATATTCCTTTTTGGATTGTTCATGCTTCTTTTCCTATAGCTAATCTTTATACATGACCTTCTCATTAAATATAACATCTTTTCTCCTAATGATTTTATGATTTTCATAATCCCATAACTGATAACCAAATTCATCTACTCCATATCCAATGAAGGTACATTTTTTAGACTTAGCCTCAAGCTTGGTTCTATTTTCAATATCAACATGGACAAAAGCTTCACAACCAAAGGTTTTTAGAAATGAATAGTTTAGCTTTTTACCCACCCATGCCTCCTCTGGAATGCCACCATCCAAAGGATTTAAAGGTCCACAATTTATTAAATAAATAGTGGTATGTACAACATCTACCCAAAAGTGTAAGGGTAGTCTAGCATGCAATCTCATGCTCCTTACATGGTCCATAATGGTCCTATTCATCATCTCAGACACACTATTTTCTTGTGGGGTTCTGGGAACTATTATCTACCTATAGATTCTATTATATGAACAGTAATTCTTAAACTCTCTACTGCAATACTCACCTCCATTATTAGATTTGAGACACTTCAACTTTTTTCCTATCTCATTCTCAACCAAAGCTTTCCACTTTTTATAAGTTTCAAATTTTCTAATTTTTGTTTTAGGAAATATACCCAAGTTTTCCTAGTTGCATCATCAATAAAAGTAACATAATAGCAAGAGCCTCCAAGAGAAGATACCTGAGATGGTCCCCATACATCTGAATGCACAAGGTCTAATTTCTCACTCTTCTTCTCTTTCCCAACTTTGAGAAATCAGAGTCTTTTCTATTTTTCATAAACACAATTTTTCAAGAACTCCAAGTCAATCTTCTTCAGACCTGGTAGAAACTTTCTGGAGTGAAGGATCTTCATCCCTTTCTCACTCATGTGCCCAAGTCTATGGTGCCACAATTTTGTTTCTGTCCTTGCAACAAGTGTTATTGTATATGCCTAAAAATGACACAATTCAACTAAATAAATATTCTAAATATTTATTCTGTTCTTCTACCAATTAAATAAATATTCCAAATTTATTTAATCAATTCACTATTCCATAATTAAATAAATTCAATTCATTTAATTAAAATTCCTAAATTCTTCTAATGTCCTACACAATTAAATAGTCATAAATTATTTAATTTATCCAAATTCCTCTATCTTAAGTTCTAATTCCAAAAATCCACCTCACACTTACACCTCACTTTTCCACCTCACCTTGTCCACCTCATCGGGTTACACATGTAATTAAATATATTAAATATTTAATTACCTATTTTCCCCCTCACCCACATGTCCTATTTCTTCTCAAATCAGAAGTTAGTTAACTAATCAATCAAAAGTGTTAACTAACCAATCAATTGAGTTAATCCCTCAATCAATTCAGTCAATTCCATAATTCATTCTTCCAACTAACTAATCAAGTCTGTTAACTGATCAGTTAAAGGAGTTAACTCTCCAATCAATGTTCTCACATCCCCTCTTTCATGATGGAGCTGAGAAACTTGTCTTATTTCCACTGGTTGCACATTCCTCAGCCATTCTCTACCATTGATCTTCATATCTTCTCTCAACCATTGATCCTCATTCTTCTGTATCTATAAAAGAAGCTTCATCCTCCCATTCTATTCATCCAGGTTATTTGAATTGTTACTCTACAGAATTCTACTCGTGCACCTTTGGCACCCCCAATACAATCTACTTGAGATCACCATTTGCTTTGAAGCTCTACTTCATAGCATTATCTATCAACATAGCCATTTACTACCGACATCCTACAACATAGCTAAAAGAGTGCACTCATTGAGGGCCTACTTCATCAGCAAAGGACGGTTGTAATAGGCAAACAACAAAAGCTTTGAAATAGGGAAGGTTTGCACTGTATTGTTCATTGCCTCATTCCATTCCTTCTTTCTTGTTTTCATTATTCTATTGATGTTTGGGTTTGTTATTATTCATTTGATTAAACTGCATTTTACCCTAACATTTTTGGCACCCACTGTGGGGCGTTTGCCCCTATATCTCATCAAAATCTGAGCTTTTTTTGAAGGCAGGTTCCATACAGGTCACGCACAGTCATGCACAGGCTACTTCGGCGCATTTGAACATTTCTGCTGTGCATATACCCACTGTTACGCTGCTTCCATTATTCTTACACATCTGTGCTTTCTTGCTGCACTTTTGCACACTGTAACAGCGCTTTTGTTATTCTTGCACATACGTTCATTCTTGTTGCGCATGTGTCCACTGTTACAACGCATTCATAATTCTTGCGCATCTATTCATTTCCACGGTGCATTTGAATACTGTTACTGCGCATTTGTCCATTCTGCACATCTGTTCTTTTCTACTGTGCATACACGTACTGTTACAGCGCATTCATTATTGTTGTGCTTCTGTTGATTATTTCTATGTATTTAATCACTAAAGTGGCGCTTTTGTAATAAGCTATGATTTTAGTACTTTTCTAGGAAAATTTGCTAATGGTAATGTCTTCGCAGGTGTTTTCTGGAGCTATTTTGTAGGATAGGCTCAGGTTTAGTTCCATATAGTTGTATTTGAATAGTTTACACTTCACTTTCTAAGGGATAGTAAAACTGATGTTCATTCAAATCCTCACCTAGCTCTAATTAGGAAAGAAGTAACTGGATCATTTGTTTCTTACATTGCAACACTTTCCAAGTTATTACTATCTGAGATTAAAACTAAACTCACCATTGATTTTGGGGTTAAAATTGAACTACTACTATCTCGTTGGACCAAAACTTCAAAGTTAACTATTTTGTGCTATGAGGATTAAAATTGAACTCACCATTGATTTTGGGATTAAAATTGAACTACTGCTATCTCGTTGGACCAAAACTTCAAAGTTAACTATTTCGTGCTACGCGGATTAAAACTGAACTCACCATTGATTTTTGGGGTTAAAACTGAACCAATGCTATATTGCTAAAATCACTTCAAAGTTTTGTGCTTGCCCAAGTAGAGTAGCCCATTTAGTCTTTCTACTTTTAAATAGGTTGGATTAATCAGTGTTTTCTGTGCTTGATGAATGCCAATAGGCTTATGCTCTCCTTTTTACTAGGTTATCAGAGTGCCAGACTTGTCATTCCATTTGTTTAATCTTTAGGAGGGGCCTGCTCTTGGAAGCACACTTGTCCAAGTGGGAACGACCCTGAGTGGTAATAGGCTAAAGCCAAGCCCTACCAAGCCACTTAAAATAAATTGTGCTTGAGGTGAAAACTTCATACAACAAGTGATGTTATGTTAAACCAACAGCCAACCTCCCCAAAAATCCTCTAAGGCACAACCCTTTGAGGCTGGGAGACTCCACAACGGAGAGTAGTGCCACTGCACGTGTAACCACTTGAACGGTTGCCCGCATTAAATACCTCTTGTTCTAGTGGCCAAAATCCCTTGTAATCCATTTCTAGCCTAGGATCTTTGTGCTTGCTTTTGTTCAATTTTTTCCAAAATAGAGTTGAAAAGACCACAAAAACAATGAAAAACTATAAAATATTCTTTGTGCTTGCTGTGTTTTCTTGCTGTTAATTCATAAAATCAGATCAGGAAGACCTTTTCTAGCCAAAAATACCAAAAACACCAGAAAAATCCAAAATTTTTGCCAAAAAAAAGAGCTGCGTATACACCCATTTCTGTTGCGCATTTGTATCGACTTGCTGCAGATATAAAGACTGTTGCTACACATTTATTTTCCACCAGTGCTACGCATATACTGCGACTTCCTGCGCATATATTCATTCCTACGGCGCATTTGTTTCTGCGCATCCACAACAGTGAGCATTTGCACTATTTTTGAGGAGATATTTCTACCTATTTGGAGCACCCATTTCAGCCTAGCTTCACCTTCTAAGATCAGATTCAGCCTTACAGTCAGTCTTCATCCATTTCACCCAAAGTGTCTCTCTTCCGTCAATCACCCATTCACCTCTTGTCAAAGCAAAGTCAGTTTATTCCATATCAGTTCGACATAGGTCCTTTTTCGTATCCATAGTGAATTCACGTAAGCCTAGTAGGTCACAGTACCTTTGCTAGTAGTCTTGTTGAAATGACTAGTCCCTACATAGTAAGACAGGTACCGGCTACCCTTACTAGTGGCTATCGTCATGTGTCAACCGTCTTACTTGAAGTCATTGAGCAGGAAAATCCTGTCCAAATCCTGCCCTAGGTATCCCCTTCACAACAGTTTCAGTCGGCACCTTGTCATAATTTCTAATCCTAGTCCACTCCATCCCACATCACCTTGCATGGTCCTTACTTGATCCCAGTACAAAAAGAAAATAGAAATGGTCGTCTCGTCCAATCACATCTTTCCACCTCAGGATGGTGATGAAGAAATTTCTCATGAAGAATATGAAGTGCACATCCAAGATAGAAAATTCCAATGCCTAATAGAGAAGGTGCTCCAAGAAGACCCTCATAAGTAGTTCCATCATCTTGCTAGCCTTGGAATCAAACTCCCTGCAGACTTTGATATCAATACAATCATGGAAAATGTAGACAATGATCATGAGAGGGGTACAAATGACACAGTCTCGCATGTAAATGATGGAGGAAAGAAACCCATAGATCAAAATGCTCCTATGGAAGACATGAGAAAACAACTCAAGAGCCTCACAAAAGAAATATTAGACCTTAAGATGGGTACAAGTACCAAGAACTACTCCTTGGAAGATATAGAACCATACCCCTTTGACAAAAATTTGGTCATGAAGCCATTCCCATATCAGTTCGGAGTTCCAAAGTTTGACAAATACAAAGGAAAAGGGGACCCTAGAGATCATATCAGGGAATTCAATGCAGCATGTTTAGAAGTAGCTCACAACGAGACCTACTTGATGAGACTATTCCCAAGATCTTTAGGTGGTCAAGCTATGGAGTGGTTCTCGCGTCTCCCACCAGGAATCAGAACTTTTGATGAACTTGTCAATAAATTTATAACACACTTCTCTTACAACATCGAACACGAGGTATCTATGCTAGATCTATGCAACACCAAACAAAAGAGTGGTGAGTCATTCACCACCTTCTTACAATGATGGAGATAACTAGCTAGTAAGTGTTCTTACGATATGCCTGACAAGCAGCTATTGGAGATTTTTGTCCACAACCTAAACACTGATCTTAGCTACCAAATACAGATACAATGCCCTACATTATTCACAAAAGTCATTGAAATGGGCTTATTCATAAAAAAGGCTATGATCACTAAAGGAGCTATCAAGCTATACAAGGACACACCTACTTCCAATTACACAATGGATAAATCAAAGTTTTGGACCAAGAACAAGAATGTGGTCAACGATGGGGTAGTGGATGCCAAGGCGGCAGCTCCCAAGCAACAGCCCATATTCACTCTAAAGGGAGAAACAAACAATGGTACATTCAACAAACCACCCTCGCGGGAGCCCAAACCTTGGTTCAATTCAAATCCAAGGAGAAAATTCACACCATTGGGTGAGTCTCAAGAGTCTGCACTAAGGAAGTTGTTGGCTAACAACGAAATTTCTCTACCGCCAACAAGTGATTACGAGCCTATAGTCAAACCTCCCTGCTGGAAGGACACAGACTATTGTGAATATCATCAAGGAAGGGGGCATACAACTAACAACTGCATCCACCTCAAAAATGTCATACAAGATGTACTAGATCAGAATCAGGGAGGGACACAACAGTACACCTCCAATGAATCTCATGTGGCCTATAGGGATCCACTTCTGAATCACAACAGGCTATATAACAACAATAACAACAACGGCCACAACAACAACAACAACCACAACGGCAACAACTACAATGGTAATAACAATAATGACAACAATCACAATAGGCCAAATCAGAACAGTGGGACTAGTAATGCCAACTATGCAAGCGTGCCATTTGACTACACCATAAACTACATTTCTGAGCAAATCCCACAGGTCAATGTCATCTCACCCAACCAACTAGGACCTAACAAAACTGGTTGTAGTATAATTACCTGCAGTGGTAAAGTACACTCAATACTGCCCCTCCAAGGTCGTCACCATCTCCATCCAACTTCCATCAGTACAATGTCATTGACCAGTTACAGAAAACTCCAGCTCACATTTCTATATTGGAGCTATTGCGTCTATCTCCTTCTCATAAGGAGATTCTTGAGAAAGCCTTAGTGGAAACCACTGTCCCCACTAACCTAGCCCAAGAGAAGTTCCAGACCATGGTAGGCAATCTGACATCCTCCAAATCCATATCGTTTACTGAGCAAGATGACCTTTCTGTATCTCAACCCCACAACACCCCTTTGCACATTGTCGCATTCATACACAAGCACCGCATCAAGAAGGTTCTCATTGATGGGGGTGCCAGTTTAAATATTTGCACATTAAAGCCAGTCCTTGCACTGGGGTTCTCCGAACAGGTAGTTGATCCAAGGAGAAAAATTACCATCAAAGCATATGACGAGGAAGAAAGAACCACAAAGGGAACAGTTGTCCTACCCATTCAAGTGGGACCAGTAATAAAAGATGTGGTGTGTCAAGTCCTTGATCGGGAGCTCACTTATAATATCCTACTAGGGAGGCCATGGATTCACTCCATGAAGGTTGTCCCCTCAACCTATCATCAATGCATTAAGTTCCCGCACAATGATAAGCAAGTCACCATTCAAGGTGACCCTGACCCCTACCAACACTGCAATTCTTTATGTGCAAAACCTAAATGTGTCATACCCAACAATAGACCATACATTTCCCCTACCCCACAATAGGACCATACCGCTGAAGCTTCCTCCTCAAAACCAAAGAGCAAAAGATTACCATAAAAGAAACTAGGGTGGGAGAATACTCAATTGAGCACAATCTCAATCTTGCCAAGCTACCTTTGTCTCCTAGATCTTTTGGCCAACCCAGACATTTTCCAAAGCCATCTACTCCTCCTATAGCTCCCATAACTCCCTTTGTAAAATGGGGGACCTTATCTGATGAAACAGAGGAGCGAGATCTCCTGCAATGGCTTTATGCTGAAGAAGAAAACACACCCCAAGATCCGCCTAGACTCCCAACAGAACTCTATGGGCGAGGTGAGACTATTCTACGCAGGATGGGGTATGAAGGACAAGGCCCCATCGGCCTCAGGAAAGAAGGAATCATTGAACCTATACAACCTTCTTCATCCTCATTGGCTAGAAACACAAGTGGCCTAGGATACAAAGGCAAGGGTAAAACCAAGGAAAATGCTTGCCTTGTGGAAACAAACCAAATGCTCCAAATAGACAGTGACACAGATTCAGATGATTCAAATGAGTGGGATGAGCTAACAGAACACTCCTATGACAACAAAGAGGTCGACACCATCCAAACTCTTAGCCCCTACCGTAAGGGACAAACGCAATGGAACAAACCACTAGAGTCTGATTTGCCCATCCCTGAGATTATGGCTTTCAAGGAAAGTTTAAATTCCATTGCAATAAACAACTTGGAAGAAAGTACCATCCTGAACACTACCCCTGCCAATACTCCTAACATTTCCATTCACACCATCAATGAATCAGGTCTATCATCCGACTCCCTTCCCCTCTTGCACCCTGAGCTTATTGACTGGGATCTGCAAGGAACTCCCCAACTTGATATGTTCCAAAACAACGATGCTTACATTGATTATATGGAACTTCAGGACCACTTACCCAAGGGAGATCATAAAGCTGGTTCTGCTATTGAACTGAATACAGTGGCTTACTTCGGGGAGGGTACCAAGCCTTCCAGTGGCAAAAATATCAAGATCAAAAATAGATCTGATAGTGAAAACTACCTCGTGGCAGTGTCAGATCACAAAATAGTAAAAATAAAGGACGCATCCAAAGGTGAAAACCCAACTGTGGCACCTGATGATGGAATACTTGACACTCTCCCTAGTGATATGTACTAGGAAAGATCATAGATTGTGGTGGAACTGACAGAGCCCGTGAATATTGGAACAGAAGAACAGCCCAAGATTATCCACTTTGCCAAATCTCTTACACCACTAGAGAAAACTAAGTTTGTACCATTCTTTAAGAAGAAGAGAGGCAGCTTTGCTTGGTCATATGCACACATGCCGGGTTTAGACCCAAACTTAATTCTACATCATATACCATTGGATCCAGGAGTAAAACCAGTAAAATAGAAGCTGAGAAAAATGCATCCTCACATAGCACTTCTGGTCAAAGAAGAACTCAAGAAATTGCTGGATGTGGGGTTCATCAGAGCCATAGATTACCCAAAATGGATATCCAACATTGTGCCAGTGTCCAAACCAGATGGCCGAGTTTGACTATGCAATGATGTTTGAGACTTAAACAAAGCATGCTGCAAGGATGATTTTCCATTGCCAAACATCAATATCATAGTCGACCTAACTGCAGGACATACAATGCTATCACTCATGGACGGATTCTCAGGGTATAATCAAATCAAAATAGCACTAGAGGACCAACACAAGATAGCTTTTACTTGCCCATGGGGTACCTTTTGCTGTAATGTCATGCCATTTGGGTTGAAAAATGTAGGTGCTACATATCAAAGAGATATGACTACTCTATTTCATGACATGATGCATGTAACTATGGAGGACTATGTTGACGATATCTTAGCAAAATCTCTCACAAGGGACGCACATCTGGATGTCTTAGAAAAAGTTTTTCAAAGATTGGACCAATTCCAAGTCAAACTGAACCCTTAAAAATGTGTGTTTGGGGTAATTGCAGGCAAGCTGCTAGGCTTCATCGTGTCGGCAAACGGAATAGAGGTAGACCCTGCCAAGGTCAAAGTTATAATGGACATGCCACCGTCCAAG
The DNA here is from genome assembly GCA_027924645.1 of Cunninghamia lanceolata. Lineage (NCBI taxonomy): Eukaryota > Viridiplantae > Streptophyta > Pinopsida > Cupressales > Cupressaceae > Cunninghamia > Cunninghamia lanceolata. Next base: position 9,691,755 of record BSBN01000306.1, on the reverse strand, counting down.
ACTCTAACTCAGTTGAGATCCCTACAGGGCAAGCTGTAGGCCATCTGCAGGTTCATATCACAGCTGGCAGACAAATGCCAACCTTTCAGCCATCTCCTGCATAAGACCATTCCATTTAGGTGGGATGAGCGGTGTGAGGAGGCATTCAACAAGCTAAAGGAGTACCTTATGAATCCACCCATTCTCATGCCTCTGATCCAAGGAAAACCTCTCATTCTCTACATATCTCCTACACCTACTGCTCTTGGAGCTCTTCTAGCACAGCAAGATTATGAGAACAAGGAAAGAGCTATATACTACATCAGTCAAACCTTAGTGGGCTACGAGTTGCAATACTCACAAGTAGAAAGGTCATGTCTTGCAGTAGTTTTTGCTTCACAAAAACTCTGACATTACATGCTTGCGCATCTAGTTAAACTCATTACAAAAATAGACCCACTGAAGTATCTCCTCAGCAAAGCAGCTCTCACGGGTCACCTAGAAAAGTGGGTAATGCTTCTCAGTGAGTATGACATCAAATATGTGGACAAAAAAGCCATCAAGGGACAAATCATAGCTGACCAACTAGTAGATGCACCGTTACAAGATAGCAAGCCCATGCAGTTGAAATTTCTAGATGAATCCCTATTCAACATGTGTCGACATCTTCCTGGAAACTCTACTTCGATGGGTCTTACACACACCATGGATCAGGGGCAGGTATCCTATTTATAACTCCTCAAGGTGACACAATTCTGAAGTCCTACCATTTGTTATTTCCATGCACCAATAACATAGTAGAATATGAAGCTTTTTTTATTGGTCTCAAGATGGCAACTGAGGTGAAAATCCAAGAACTACATGTCTATGGTGATTCTCAGCTTATTATCAATCAGGTCAATGATGAGTATCAAACCAAAGATGAAAAGCTCATCCCATACAAATGAATGGTTGACAACTTCAAAGAACACTTCAGGACCATCTCCTTTGAGCAAATACCTAGGATTGGGAATAAGGTGGTAGATGCAATGGCTACCATAGACTCTCTTCTGGAAATACCTAAAAATGAGTCACAGTATGAGTTCTTAGTGGAAACTATCTAACAACCAGCTTATGATCTTCTTAAGACCCATTCCATCTGCCTTCTAGTCGGATCTGATTCACCTTGGTACAGTAAGACTTACACTTACCTCAAGGACAACATTCTTCCACCTGACCTCTCTTCCAACCAAAAGCAAACTTTCATACGACAAACCTCCCGCTACACTATCATAGCCGATACCCTATACCGACATGGTCTCGATGGTACTTTGTTCCATTATTTAGAACAAGAAGAATCCATAACTGCCTTGCGAGACATACACGAAGGGACCTGTGGAACACACTCCAGCGGTCCTTCCTTAGCCAAGAAACTCATGTGTTTGGGTTATTACTAGCCAAACATGGAAATAGATTCATATCAGTTCGTCAAAAAGTGCAAATAGTGCCAAATACACGGGAACCTAATCCATGCACCTGCTCAAGAGTTGTGACCTTTAACGACACCCTGGCCCTTTTGCTAGTGGGGACTTGACCTTGTCGAAAAGATTCACCCACCCTCTTCCAACAACCACAAATTCATCATAACCGCCACTGAGTACTTCACAAAGTGGATTGAAGCCGTTCCCCTCACCACCGTCACAGGCAAGCAAATTTCCTCTTTCATCTTGAATTACATTATCTACAGATATGGCATTCCTTCATCCATTATCATGGATAATGGAAGACCATTCAAAAATTAGGATGTCCAGGAACTCTATGAGTGTTTCAAAATCCAACATCACTTCTCCACTCCATACTACCCCCAAGGTAACGGTCAAGCTGAGGAATCAAATAAAACCATTCTGAAAATCCTAAAGAAGACTGTCAATGATGCTGGCTGTGATTGGCATGTCCAACTCAATCCCACTCTGTGGGCCTACAAAACTAGTATACGCACTCCCACAGGTGCCACACCCTATGCTCTTGTCTATGGTTCAGAAGCCATCCTCCCCATTGAGGTCAAATTACCATCTCTTAGGGTGTCGTTGAAAGGTCTCATATCAGACGAAGAATACAGAGTCTCTAGGTTACAAGAACTAGAGCTGCTAGAACAAAGGCGACAGAAAGGCTTCGATCATCTCAAAGCATATCAACAGATGATGTCAAGAAGCTATAACCACAAGGTTTGCCCAAGATGCTTTAAGGTTGGGGACCTTGTTCTCAAAGAGAATCCTCGCAATCAACAAGATAGAGAAAAGAAAGGCAAGTTTGAACCAAATTGGCTTGGGCCCTATGTGATTGTAGCTTCTTATAGATCGGGGGCATATCAATTGGCAACATCAGAGGGTGAGTTGTTCGATGATCCAATCAACAGCATGCACCTTCGCCGGTTCTATACCTAGGAGAACCCCAATGCAAGGGGGCACAAAAATACAAAAAAAATAAAAAATGGAAAAACAACAAAAAAAAATCAGAAAAAATTGAAAGCATACAAAAAAAAATTATCCTTTGGTGAAAAACCTGGCAAACAGGCGCCTTGGATAGGTAGCATGATGAAAACTTGGCAAACAGGCATCATGTTTACTTTCTAGCTTCTCGTGCAAATAAAAGCAAGTGATGAAAACCTAGTAAACAGGCATTACTTGTGATAAACCACCTTCTCCATCTTTGAGAATCCAATCACCTTGAGTCCATTCTTCCTTTGCTCATTTTCCATTCGACCCATATCTGTCCCATAATAAACACCTGGCAGTTACCTATCATGGCTTGATAACTCTCCCTCTTTGTGGCCTTGTCAACCAAGGTTTTGTCCCATATCGTCTCTTCAGTATGAGCCTAGCATAGTGTCTCTCATCAGTTTCCATGGTCCAAGTCTGTGAACTACATTGCGTCTGCGTCGTCACGTAGGCAAGGCTATTATTCTAATGCACCCCCAAGGCTTTCCATTTGTCCCATCTGTCCCATACCTAGTCCCTCTATCAATCTAAGTTTGTCTCCCCTTTCTCGTCATCTTTCTTGTCGTCTTTCTTCTAGTCCATCCATGGTCCATTAGGGTTTATCCTGAACTACGTTGCCTCTACGTCATCATGTAGGCAAGGCCATTTAGCAATGCACCCTCGAGGCACTAGGTCAGTCCCTTAGGGTCCGTTTCCCCAATAAGGATTGTGCAATCTTCTCACCAAACACACAAATGCAAGCAGAACCCACGCTTCAAGCATAAATCTTGACTATGAACATCTTAACCTATCTAAAGCAAAGCAACTACCCAAGGTCTTCTAACTGATTCTATCTAAATTACAGCAAGGAAATCACATATAAATGCAAGAATGTTTTGTGGATTGAAATCATGGTTATGTTACTGAGTCTTGATTTTTGTTATCATGTCTTTCTATGCTACTTAAGGATGCCAAAAGCTAGAGATGCTATGATGGGGGCATGATCATTTTTCTTTGTTTACTATCTGTGGATTCCACTTTGGTAATGTGACACCTTATCTAAGGGCATGATCGGCAAAAGATCATCAAGGATATCAAAGATCTAACATGAATAGGGGTAATCCTTGTTTATTGACACGCAAGAAGTACTCAGGTCATCTAGATTCAATTTTGACTAGATGCTTGTATTTACTTGTCAAAGCAAAACCCATGTAGGCAATACTCAGGTCATCTCAGTTCAATCATACCTAGATGCTTGTATTAACTTACAACATTTCAGAAAAGTACCAAAAATAAATCGCCCAATGATGAAATAAAGCACTCCAAAAGCAAAGCATCCATCATACATCCATTATACATCCATTTATACATCCATACATCCATATCCCATGCAATAAAAAAGCTCCACAAAATGCAGAGTATCAATGTTTACAAAATCTTGTGAGTCCTTCTATCGAGTCTTTCTTCTATCAATCATATTTCTATCTATCATCGTATCTTTCATCCTTGTCTAGTCAATCTAAGCAATGATCAAAATATAGGTCCATCCTTAATCCATACCAATCAAGCCAAGTTGATATTGCACAGAATGATCCAATCACAATCCGTGGTCTTGATCCTTGTCTGGTCGTAAACTAACTCGATTAGTTAATCAACCAATTGTCTTATACAAGATGTTGCATTGTCGAAATAAGACCCATACACACGTCTTACATGACATGCTTCATTTCCTGAAACTAGACACTATCCTTCATGTTGCTCTAGGGATCTATCATTCCCCACCATGACAACACGCCTGCCGTGTTGGTCTAGGGATATATCACTCCCCACCATGACAACACTATTGTATATCGTTATTAGTATATCAGTTGGTTTACCACTTGACAGGGGCAATACCTTGTTTGTTCTTGTATCATTTGTACATACTTGCTTACTTGCCTATGTGTGGTATCATTCCATCTTGCATCACGTATCATTTGACTCCTTCAACCAATTTCTTCATTCTAACCTAGCTTCCCTTCGTCTTCATGAGATTGTCCGTCTCAAGTCTTCCGCCCTTTTCCCATCCAATCTCCCGAGGGGGCATCCTATCGTCATTAAACTTGTACCAGGGGCAAACTGGGGCATGTATCATTGTCAAACTATCGATTTCTTTGAAACAACGCTGTAAACAACATTGCATCAAAGAGGGGCAAAATGTATACGCATAAAAATGACACAATTCAACTAAATAAATATTCTAAATATTTATTCTGTTCTTCTACCAATTAAATAAATATTCCAAATTTATTTAATCAATTCACTATTCCATAATTAAATAAATTCAATTTATTTAATTAAAATTCCTAAATTCTTCTAATGTCCTACACAATTAAATAATTATAAATTATTTAATTTATCCAAATTCCTCTATCTTAAGTTCTAATTCCAAAAATCCACCTCACACTTACACCTCACTTTTCCACCTCACCTTGTCCACCTCATCGGGTTGCACATGTAATTAAATATATTAAATATTTAATTACCTATTTTCCCCCTCACCCACATGTCCTATTTCTTCTCAAATCAGAAATTAGTTAACCAATCAATCAAAAGTGTTAACTAACCAATCAATTGAGTTAATCCCTCAATCAATTCAGTCAATTCCATAATTCATTCTTCTAACTGACTAATCAAGTCTGTTAACTGATCAGTTAAAGGAGTTAACTCTCTAATCAATGTTCTCACATCCCCTCTTTCATGATGGAGCTGAGAAACTTGTCTTATTTCCACTGGTTGTACATTCCTCAACCATTCTCTGCCATTGATCTTCATATCTTCTCTCAACCATTGATCCTCATTCTTCTGAATCTATAAAAGAAGCTTCATCCTCGCATTCTATTCATCCAAGTTATTTGTATTGTTACTCTGCAGAATTCTACCCACGTGCCTTTGGCACCCCCAATACAATCTACTTGAGATCACCATTTGCTTTGAAGCTCTACTTCACAGCATTATCTATCAACACAGCCATTTACTACTGACATCCTACAACATAGCTAAAAGAGTGCACTCACTGAGGGCCTACTTCATCAGCAAAGGATGGTTGTAATAGGCGAACAACAAAAGCTTTGAAACAGGGAAGGTTTGCACTGTATTGTTCATTGCCTCATTCCATTCCTTCTTTCTTGTTTTCATTATTCTGTTGATGTTTGGGTTTGTTATTATTCATTTGATTAAACCGCATTTTACCCTAATAGTTATAACTATCTCAGTAGAAACTATTTATGTAGCAGCTAAGGTAGAATAAGTATTACCAGTACACAAATACAATGTGCCTACCTTTTCACCATTAGCTACTACTAATGCACCTTTAGTGACCTTCTAGACTTTGTTTGAAAAGGTAGCTATGCAACCTTCACTACCTAGTTGTCCTTTAGAGATTAAATTCCTTCTCAAATTTGGAACATGCCTTACCTCCTACAGCAACCATTCTGCAACTTGATCTTTATCTTTCCTTTTCTAATAATCTGACAAGGTTCATCATCACCCAAATATACATGTCCAAAATCACCTTGAACATAATCTACAAAATATTTCTTATGGGGTGTGGCATGAAATCAATCCCCTGAATCTATTACCCAGGAATCATGAGCATTATCTAAACATAGAATTACAACATCCTATAATTTATTAATTGCAACATTAGCTTCCTTACTGTCATCATGTTGTCCATCTCCTTGTTTGCCCTTTTGAGACCAGCAATCCTTCTTCAAGTCTCCTGGTTTTCCATAGTGTCAGCAATCCATTCTTCCTCTGGATTTAGATCTACCTTTCTTCTACTTCCCTTGTGACTTCCCATGATTTGTAGGGCTTTTTCCTCTTTCCTTTGTTCTTCCCCTATTCTCTACAATCAAAGCATTACCAGATGTTGAAGTCTCACCTATGCTTTTCCATCTCATTTCCTCGCTAAGGATAACACCAACAACATCATTAAATTTCAAAGTATTTGAACCAGAGATAGAGTTACTTATATCCACTACTAAGCTATTCTAGCTTTCTGGCAAAGAACATAAGACCAAGAGAGCCCTTACCTCTTCATCAAATTTCACTTTTACAGAAGTTAACTAACCGATAATCATATTAAACTCATTTAAATGATTTGACATAGATCCACCTTCAATCATTTTCAAATTAAACAAATGCTTCATGAGAAATACCTTATTAGAGACATGTTTTTCATACAATTTGGCCAAAGATTTCATCAGTTCACTTGTTGTCTTCACTTTTGTTATATTGAATGCCACATATGGTGCCAGGAACAACCAAATGGTTCCCAATGCCTTTCTGTCTAGAAGTTTCCAATCCTCATCAGTCATTGCTACCAGTTTCTTGGCTACTCCTTCCAACGGCCTCCATAAATCTTTTTGATAGAGATAATCCTCCATCTGCATCTTCTATAATTAATAGTTTTGCCCATTGAATTTATCTAGCTTCAATTTACCTTCATCTGCCATTGCTCCCACTTAACCATGAGACTCCCACTCAACTGTGAGACCTTCCTGCAGATGATAAACAAACACAACCCACTCTGATACCATTTGTTAGGGTTTTAGACAGATCAAAGCAATAAACACTAACAATTATATGTAGATTAAATAACACAAATATAACAATGAGAAATAACACAAAAGAGATCAACACAAAAATTTAACGTGGTTCACCCAATATGGGCTACATGCATAGAAACTTAGCCATCCAATGATTTTATTATCTAGTGCAAAATAGATTATAATCTCACGAATATATCATCGTACCACACATCCCAGCTTCTTATAACAAGCGTTTTGGAAGCTTCTAGAATTAGGGTTTTGCAATGTCATTTTTCTTTTGTCGGTTAACAAAAAATTAACAACCGACTCTGATCATGTAAAAAAAGATAGATTTTTTTTTTCAGGGGTTGTACCCCTAAACCCATGCTTAACCCTGGTGAGGATACATAACTAGTGTATAGTACTTGCATGCTTAGTCACCACATACCAACAAAAAGATCCTATTTACAAAGAACACCATCTTATTTATAGAGAGGAACTATGAAAAAAATAGGAAAGTTCTAACTACCCTGACTTAGTCTAGATAGAGTCTAATATTTCTTAGGTCTCTGTACCCTTCCTACATGCAAATTATGTATTACAAAAAGACATATAAGATGTCAATTACATATAACAAAACTACATATGGAAAGCTTTGAAAATAATCTTAGTGTCCAAAGACACAAGAATTTCTTCCTCTTTATCTTTCTCTAGGAAAACTTCATATCTTTTCAAGGCCACCTCAACTTCATTATCTTCTAGTCTTGGTGTGTATTTGGAGATGGTAAGGACTCATGTGATGGAATCTAGGATGTTGATAGGCACGCCTTCATTCCTATCCAGTATCCTTTGAAACTTATCCAAAATCACTTTAAAATCCACCAACTTATCAATTAAGGCCAATGAGAAGGCTTCTGTCTCTATTTCAGTGTGAACCAGTGAAGTTAATTCTTCGATAACTGTTTCTATGTAGGGAGGGTCTTCTGATTGTCATCCAACATTTGACATGCAAGTTCCCCAATCTTATCAAAAATATCTAGCCCCTTGTTTATGTTCTTATCTAGGGCCTCCTGGAGATCATTATTCAATTTTTTGTTGAATTCTTTCTTATTCTTCATGGCCTCCCTATATTCTAGATACATGTTTCTATTGGGGGTCACCCCATGCTCTACCAAAATCTCTAACTTGATTTGCCACAATTGGGTCCACGTATGAATATCTTTCTCCATCAGCTGCAAGTCTTGGGATAGCATATCAACTGTTTGGTTCAATTCTACTTTCACTTCACCTAAGATAATGAAAAGCTTGATAGAAGACTATATAAGTTGAGTACCTTGTGTCAACAGTCTTTCTATCCAGGCACTAACTACCCAACATCATGCTCCAATCTTCTCACCCTTCTAAATGGCTTCATCAATGTAGGTACCAACATGTTCACTTTCTTGGAAGATTGGGCTATCTTTAGTAGAATAGAAGTCAATTGTTTTACCTAAATCTTGAGTTGATCCTTGATCAACTTATCTTTGTCATACCTTTGAAGGAAAGCTATTAGTGTTGCTTGTAGGTCCTCCTTTATACCTTCATGCATTTTCTTTTTAAGTTTTGTCCATGAAATTGCATAGTCAGAAGTTTGGACATCTTCAATATTTTTATCCTTCAAAGGTACAACAACCTTTGCATACTTGTTACTAGAGGAATCAATGATAACCCTTGATATTGTTTTGGCTTTCTTTGTGGATTTAGGCTTTTCTGGAACCAATTGACCAAATTCAAAATCATCAGGTGATTCTACTTATTTCTTCCTCTTTAGCTTCTAAGAGATCAACCAAGGGAGAAGAGTGGATAAATCTTCTTTAGTTTATGTTACCAAAGGTTTTGATGAAGGGGTGATTGTAACAGTGGGTTGAGAGGTGGATGGAATGGAAGTTGAATGGAATTTGGGATGGAAGTATCTAGTAATGGAGTATATACCAAGTGAGTGGTAGTTAAAATGGGTGGTGTTTGAGTTAGCACGGCAATGGGGTTGACCTCAGTTCACATATTGCGTATAGAAGTAGACATGATCTTATCAAAGTCCTGTTGCAAGTATGTGCTAATCAGTGTTGTCATTGATGTCAATATATATGTATTGTCATTGGTGTAAATTGTGCTCTTGTTTTGATAATTGTGTGTGATGATTCAGTTGCTTTGTATTGTATTATATAAGTGGTGAAGATGATGAGAAGATATTCTCGATGCTGAGTTTCTGAGTGCTTTTGAAAAAATTTGCTCTCCAAGTGGAAACAATGTGTTGCAGAGTATTTTGTCTTGCATAATAACTATTTGAGTTTTTCTCTATATTTCGTTAGTATTGAAGACTAGAGTATGAGATTTGGATATGTTTTAGAGAAGTATTTGAAGATGCTAAATCTAGAATTTGGTGGTCTGGATCACTATGCAAAAGAAGTTTTTTCACTAGTGTGAAGACTATGCTTGACAAAGTTTGCATTGTGGCAGAGAGAGTATTTTTCTCCACATTCCTCCGCAATATGTTGTTTGGTCTTCTAGTTCTGGACTTAAGCCTACAAGGTTGTTAGATTTATTCATTCCAAAGGTTTTGTGATTTGGTGCTCTAGAAAGAAAGTTCTTGATTAGCAGAGTTTGACAGTGTCTGATTGAGAGCAGTCTGTGATCCATCTTCAAAAAATACAAGTTGAGATATGTTATGGTTAGATTTTCTAGTTTTCAAATGACTCTATGGTGTTCGTAGATGTCTTGTGAATGCATTAAAGGTGTTTGTCTAATCTGCAAGCTATAATGAAGCTCTTAGAAGCATGTGACTTAATGATTCTTGATGTTGTATACTATTTTTGGTCAACCTGGTCAACACAATTGTTACAGAGATAATTCATGAATTGAAGAAGTGTGTTGAAGCATGTGAAGATGTATTTGGGTCTAAGCTAAGCCATGATGTATTCATCCTTCATTCTTTTCCTCCAAAAGTTTTTTTAGGTCCAATCCTATTTTGAAATTATGTATGTATGCCAACCTTGGAGAAAGTTTGAATGGTTGTACATTGTAATGCTGACCTTGATGTACATTCCAAGGTTGATGATGAGTATAAGTACATGTAATGAAGTCATGATTGTTGTGAAGATCTGAAAGGATGCAAACTTAAGGTGTGTGTATTGAAAAGGAAGAGCATGAGATATATATTGTGCTTTAATGGAACTGAACTCAAGCATGTTGTAGATAGTACTATATCAGTTCATCCCTTGGTAGTGAGCCACCCACCAGTAGTAAGCCACCCACTGATAGTGAGGTACCCATCGGTAGTGAGCCAACCTTTTGGGAAGTGAGCCCTCTTAGCAGTGAGCCTCTTTGATATTCGGTATTGTTACTACATTATATTTTGAGCTAACACTCACCATGGTTTATCCCTTTCTATGGGTTTTCCACGTAAAAAATCTAGTGTTCATATGTGAATGGTGTTGATGTGCTTAAGTTTTGTTTCTAATTTTCATGTTTATTCTTCATATCAGATTTAGTGGTTAAAGAAAGTTAATGTGATTGTGAAATTGATCAATTAAGGTTAAAGTTTTGGTACAACTGATTCACCCCCCCTCTCAATTGTGTTGTGCCTTCAATAATTGGTATCAGAGCAAGGTTCCTTGGAAGAAAGCCTAACAGCTTGAGGTAGTGTTTAGAGTGAAAATTGATGCAAGAGGATTGGTTTGTATTTAGGGTTGATTCATATGAATACTCCTTTCATCTCAAACATTCAAGGACTTCAATCGAGTAGGAGATCTACTATCAAGTTTTCAGTCACTCAGAATATTAGGGAAAATTAAAATTGTGTGATTTTGTTATTCAATTAAGTCCACTTTTTCTCAAAAACCTAATTATGAGAATTTGGAAGCAAACAGACAAATTATAGAAAATGCTTGCACATAGAGATATCAAATGACAATCAAATGCGTACCAAATTTTGAAGTTCAGAAAATGAAAAAGTTAGGGACTAATGAGTGGGTGCCCTAGTCGAGTGCCATGCTTTTTGTTGAGATATGGAAATCTTGTCTGCAACCTGTTCCTACTATCCCAGAGATTCTTCAGTTGTGCGATCCAGAGGACTAATGAGTAGGCACCCAAGTCTAGGTCCCTATTTTCTCTTCCAATAAACGATTCTAATAGTCTGCACTACTCTCATGTAACTCCACTTTTTCTTCTACCAATGATGGCATGGTTCGGTGGTTAAGTCGCTCAGGATGTAGTTGCGGCCACCAGAGTTCAAACCCCCGCTGGGCCAACGAGCTTGCAAGGCTTTACGCCTTCGCTGGGCCAATGAGCTCGCGGGTTTGAAGTGTTCTTCCTAGGGGATGAGGTCCCCCAGTTGTGGCCTCATCGGTTCATTGCTCCAGGCAAAAGCATTCGCGTGGAGCCAGAGGGCATGTCGCACCAGCGTCGCCGGTCACGTTAAAAAGTTTACCAGGTGCATTTAAAAAAAAAAAAAAACTCCACTTTTTCTTCTCCTACAATCTGTAACCTGCAATCATGAAAAAATGGGTTTGGAGTTGTGGTGTTTAGAGGCTTGCCTCAGTCAATCCCTAGAGAGGCATTGAAGTCTTCCAAACACCATTGTTAGATAAAGAGTGCATATCCTTATGGGATAGAGGTAAAATCCAAATGATAAATGATTGAAAATACAATTTATATCACCTTGTAGTGAAGATCTCATGGAAGGAAGATGCTCTTCATGCCATGAGGAGATGGATGCCAAATATGCAAATACAAACACAAGAATAATGCTCTGCTCTACCACACAATGAATATTTTGAATGCTCTAAAATCATAAGAATGTCAAAATCATCTAATGTCCATCTAGTTTATAAATGAATGCCTAAACATGCTTATATATGCAACTACAAATATTCCCACTAAGAATTTCATAATTGAATCTTACCATGTCAACATAGGACCTAAATAATGGCCACAAACTGACACTCCAAAATTGGGCCTAACCTAAAATAGGGCAGGACTAGGGTGTGGCCGCCCAAGTCCACCCGCCTATTTCAAGAAAGATTTATGTCAAGTGCACCCCTTAAGTCTAAATTTCCATGAAACTTCAGGGTTTTCTCATCGGGATGTCAAATTAATATGAAAAATGCTCTAAATGCATAAATAGGACCTAGGAGCTAAACCTTAAGAGGGAAAAGCCCCCAAGGGGAATTTTTTTGACATAACATTTAGCCCCCACTTTAGTGTATGTATAAATGCAAGGCCAATACATGCATTAAAGTATGGTCAACAAGCACAACAAACATGCCAAGCATGGAGAAGACACGCCAATCAAAGAGAAGAAAGTAATAGTCATGTAAAACACATAGAAGATAGTCACAATCATGCAAGACAAGGAGAATATAGCATTGAAGACATGCAAAAGATAGTGAAGATAGTGAATGCAAAGAAGACAGATGATTTTCTTTTTCTTTTTCATTTTCATATATATGAAATGCAGATGCAAGTATAGGAAAGTAAACACACCACCCATAATGCCGGAGGGACTCATCGCTACTAGTCTTTAAGACTGCATATGGGGCAACACACACAAAAAACATGTCATACATGAAAGCACACCATACAAATCCCAAAGCATAGGAGGGACTCATTGTCACTAGTCTTTAAGACTATGCTTGGGAACAAACATGCAATACACACACACACTTGGAAGACACAGAGAAAAGATGGTAGACAAGTGATGGAGTGTTCCTATTTATAGGTTCAATACCATCTTAGGCACATTATAAGAACACACTGATGATTGGGCTTCACCACAACAATTGCTGAAGACACGCTTAAGGGTTATGTTAGTCACAAAACCACTCCCTGCCTTGCAATGAGGACTTTTTAAAAATGACAAGATGTGAACTCTCCACGAGAAATACACCATCCCCACCTCACAATGAGGGATTAAGATAGAAAAGGGATGCAATATCCCCGCCTCTGCAAAGGGCTTAAATGATTGCAAATTGATCTCAAACAAATCTCAGAGTGTAGGAGGGACTCATCACCACCAGTATTTAAGACTATACCTGAGAACAAGCACACTACTAACATCTACAATAGATAGTTTACCTTATATATGCCCCCACCTTAAGGTGGTTTCAATATTAGGTATCAATATCAAGCACATTAAGGTAGGAAGAAAACACACAAGGGAACACAAGATCTCGCAAAGCCCATGCTGCCCAGAGGTGACATGTACTTTATGATCGCCAAATGTACACATCCCTACAAGAAAAATGTTAGTGTCTATATAATCATGATAAACAACAACATTAATACATATGATCATTCACACAAAGAGCTGAGGTTATACTGCAAACTCAGAGACCAAGTATAACCATGGGGCTATACCACAAAAATATCAAAATTGAGTGTCACCAAGGTGGGATTCAAAGACAAACAAAGTGCATGGAGCAACAGTATTGTTATAGTTTGTCAGAGAGATAAGACATCATCAGGATCACACGGAGTGATTCTACTATCCAAGTGTCAGATAATATATATCAACCCCATCGTCATGTTAGGAACTATGTCTAATTTTTTATTTCTCACTAAAGGGACGCTAGGTCCGCATCAGTATAAAATGTTTTTTGGCATCTTCCCACTAGATAGAAATACTAGAGGAAGGGAAACAATAAATCAAGAGAGGAGAAACAAGTGTCTTAGGGATAGTCATGTAGGAGGGTGCCCGCAAGTCACCAACCATGATGCTATGTTTGTAAGACACAACACAAAACAATGAAAATAGAGGAGAAGCAATATAGAAGAATGATGATACAAATAGAAGAAGGGTCACAATGGAGGCAGTCTCTTGGTATCTTGGACCTTACAAGAGAATCAAGGGTCATCCCAGGAGGCCTAAACAATGCATAACACATCACAGGGGGAACACATCATGAGAGATAAAGGGTTAGAAATACTTACTTGTAAGAACATCGAAGTAAGTGTTGTCATCAAGTAAATCATCATCATCTTCCCACTCCCAAATGTTAGAGGAAAGTGGGACATAAGGTACCATAGACCAACTCTTGTTCTTGTTTTCAAGTTGTTCAGTGTTAAGATTTTCTTGGTTAAGTTGAATTTTTTCTTGTTGAATCGTATGCATTATGCTCTTGAGAGATGGAAGAAGGAATTTTGTTTGAGTGATCTCAGTATCTATCCAAGAAAGTTTTAATGTATGAGACCTTTTCTCATCCACTAGTGCTACATCTTTTGAAGAAAGAGCATAGGAATGAGAGAAAGGTAAGGTGTTGTGAGGAGAGATAGTCAATGTTTGTAAATCCTTAGTGATGTCTAAATGAATTGATATTCAATCAAAGGAGGGAGATTAAGGGTTTTCACTTCCTTAGTGATAGCCAAGGTGTGTGAACAATCAACTAAAGGAAGGTCAGTGGGATGATCTATAGAGGTTTCATACACTAGGGTAGGATTTTGATTGTTGTTAGATGAATTTTCATTATCTATACATGGAATGTTCTTTGTTAACGAGAACTTGTCATTCACTACGGCTTCATCTTAGCCAAAGAGAGTAGTGGACTGGGAAAATGGTGGTGGCTCTTCATTCACTAATGCTTCATCTTGGCCAGAGTGAGCATTAGAATGAAGATTTGGTGGTATGATGTTAAGAGATGTGTCAATGAAATCATCCTCTTGCATCAAATTGTCCTCATGAGGAGGAACAAATTTGGGAGAGGGATCATAAGGTAAACCTAAGTTATCATCACATGTTTTAGCAATAGGTTCCATAGTGTAATCTTCCATAAAGTCATCTAAGGCTTCATCTAATATCTTGAGGTCATCACTAGTACATATATTATTGATCATGAACTTAGTGAGATCATATATTATCAAAGGATATATTCCCATGAGATTTTTGAAGCTATAAAAATCAGCTATATAGCAAAGGAGTTCATATGTGGAGCACATAGAAAGATCAACATCGTGTGTGTATGCTATTTGTTCCAAGACTTGAGGATATGCATGAGTAAATTTAGAGAAATGAACAATGTCTATGATGTATGAAAATAGAGCTTCCAAGTAAGTATCCATGATATATGTTTTCAAATCAATGTAAGATCATCTTTTAAAAGTTTTTCAAAACTTATGCAAGAGACAAGTGCAAAACTACATGCGAAAATGACCTAAAATGCTTGTTTTTTCAACTCTTTTCAATCAAAATAAGTGAAAGAAAAGGTGTTGTAATTAAATTGATCAAGGGAAGCAAATAATATGTTTGATATCAGTCCACTAAAGAAACAATATCCTTCACAACACACTTTTGATGCAAATCTAAGATGATGAAAAGCCAAAACCTAGTCAAAATATACTAAAACATGTAATTTTTCACAAATGTTTGATGCAAAGACCCAACAAAAGGGGTGTTGTAAAGAATTTTAGGAGGTTCAGCAGATTATAGCAGTAATATAAGTCACCTAGAGCCATAAAATCCATCACAACACGCTTGGAGTGCAAATCTAGGTCAAACCCTAGGGCAAATATAGCCAAAATATGTAATTTTTCACCAAATTTCAATGCAAAAGAGTATGACAAAGGGTGTTGTGAGGAAAATGATGAAGGACAGAAAATTATAACAATTATATCAGCCACTTAATGCCAAAAAATATGTCACAACATGCTTATAGTGCAACTCAAGGTCAAACCCTAGGGGAAATATAGCTAAAATATGCAATTTTTCACCAAATTTCCAATGTAAGAGCCCAATAAAAAGGTGTTGTAAATAATTTTTAGAGAGGAAGAAGATAATAACCCTAATAATAGCCAATTAGTGCAAAAAAATCCTTTACAAAATGCTTAGGATGTAAATCTAGAGGGACAATAAGGCCAAAATCTAGTGAAAAATCAAGGTTTTCAAACCCTAGGCATGAAATTTTGCAAGCAAACCACTATGATGTAACACTATAGTTAGAAATAAATCCTAATGAGTGTTTTAAAAGGGGATTAAAATTTGAAACAATATTTTACCTACATGCTCTAGCTAATGCAAAACTAGGTTATATGGAAAAATGCACAATTTCAAGAAATTTTTATCAATTTGAGCATGAAAATGCAATCTAAATGAATGATGAATGAAAAATTTATGTATTTTAAATTAGATCTGATTATAATGACTGAAATGTATTGAAATTAAATGCAACTAATTCAAATTATTTGAAAATGCAAGTAAAAATGCCAATTTTTTCAAAATTTTTAATTTTTTTTTATAATTTTTCAAATGCAATAAGATGAACAATGATATGAATGAATGAAATAAATGTAAATCTGAAGAACAAAACTTAACAAGGTGCCAAAAAGTTCAAAAACATGGGTTCACTAAAATGTTTAGGGTGAAAATTGATGCAAGAGGATTGGTTTGTATTTAGGATTGATTCGTATGAATCCTTCTTTCACCTTGAACATTCAAGGGCTTCAACCGAGTAGGAAATCTACTATTAGGTTTTTAGTCACTTGGAATATCAAGAAAAATTGGAATTGTGTGATTTTGTTATTCAATTAAGTCCGCTTATGCTCAAAACCCTAATTATGCAAATTTAGAAGCAAATAGACAAATTATAGAAAATGCTTGCACACAAAGATATCAAATGACAATCAAATGTATACTAGATTTCAAAGTTTGGAAAATGAAAAAATTAGGGATTAATGAGTAGGCGCCCTAGTCCAGTTCCATGCTTTTTTTCAAGATTTGGAAATCTTGTCTGCAACCTGTTCCTACTGTCCCAGAGATTTTTCAGTTGCGAGATCTGAAGGACTAATGATCGGGTGCCTAAATCTATGTCCCTATTTTCTCTTCTAATCTACAATTCTGATAGTCTGCACTACTCTCCTACAACTCCACTTTTTCTACTCCTGCAACCTATAACCTACAACCATAGAATAATGGGTTGGGGGTTGTGGTGTTTAGAGGCTTGCCTTAGTTAAGCCCCGGAGAGACATTCAAGTCTTCCAAACACCGTGTTCAGATAAAGAGTGCGTATCCCTATGGGATAAAGGCAAAGTCTAAATGATAAATGATTGAAAACACAATTGATATCACCTTGTAGTGAAGATCTCATGGAAGGAAGATGCTCTTCATGCCATGAGGAGATGGATGCCAAATCCGCAAATACAAACACAAGAATAATGCTCTACTCTACCACACAATAAATATTTTGAATGCTCCAAAATCATAAGAATGCCAAATTTGTCTAATGTCTATCTAGTTTAGAAATGAATGCCTAAACATGCTTATATATGCAACTACAAACATTCCTACTAAGAATTTCATAATTGAAACTTACCGTGTCAGCATAGAACCTAAATAACAGTCACAAACTAACACTCCAAAATTGGTCCTGACCTAAGATAGGGAAGGACTAGGGCATGGGCGCCCAAGTCCACCCCCTATTTTTAGGAAGCATTTATGTCAAGTGCACCCCTAAGTCCAAATTGCCATGAAACTTCATAGTTTTCTCATATGGATGTCAAATTAACATGAAAAATTATCTAAATGCATAAATACGACCTGTGAGCTAAACCTTAAGAGGGAAAAGCCCCCAAGGTGACATTTTCTAACATAATAGGTAGATCCAGGATGGCACACAAAAAGGACACACCATAGTTTGATAGATCTGACTACACATACTAGAAGGAAGACATGGAAAGTTATCTTGTTTCTATACGTTACAATGTTTGGATGATAGTCAAAAACAAATATGAAATACCTAAAGATGGTTTGGAGACTGAAGAAGAAATTAGGGAGTTTGAGTTGAATCAGAAAATCTAAAAATGCTTTATTGAATGCTTTATCAAATGTTGAAATGGAAAAAGTTACAGATCTTGCAACTACTCATGAAATTTGGGAAAAACTAAAGAATGTTTATGAAGGTGATGCATTTGTTAGGAAAGATAAGTTATAGAATTTAAATACCACATATGAAACCATGTGAATGTCTAAATATAATAACATAACAAAGTACATACAAAAGATTGATGAAGTTGTCAATAGCATCAAGGCCCCTTGTGTAAAATTAGAAGATGAAGATGTTATTGATAAAATACTCAAAACTCTTCCAAAGTCCTATAGTTACAAAGTATCTAACATTGAAGAATTGCTTGAGTTAGGTAAACTTACAAAAGATCGATTTCTTGGTAAACTAACTGCCTTTGAAATAAGTGAATTTACTACTACTGATGGTCCTGTGAAAACTAAGACTACCTTCAAGGCCAAGGAAGAAAAGACTTCTAGATTAGAGAAGTATGCTCTAGAATTAGATGAAGAAGATTTTATAGAACTTGAGGCAAAATTTGCAAGCAAAATAAAAAGAGGCAGTAGAGGAAAGTTCAAAGGTAAGTTACCCTTCAAATGTTTCAATTGTGGAAAAATCAGTCACTATGCTTCAAGATGTCTTAACAGAGCTTTGAAATTCAATGAAAGTAAAGGAAAGATGGTAAGAAAGAGTTATTATGTTAGAGATGATGATGGTGTAATTGATGATGAATCTAATTATGATGATGGCAATGGTAGTGAATGCTTGTTTATTGCACTTAGAGAACAACCTGTTTTTGCTAACCTTGCTAGCTATGTGAAGGATGGAAGTTTAGGAGAGTTTTCTGCATTTCATGTTGAAAAGGAGGATGAATGGATCATTAACAGTGGATGTTCAAATCACATGATTGGAGACAAAATTAAGTTTGTTAAGTTTGAAAAATATGATGGAGAACTGGTTAGGTTTGGTGATGATGCAACTAGTAAGATTTGTGGAAAAGGATCAATTAGTTTTGATGGAAAGCATAATATAGATGATGTTCTTTATGTCAAGGGCTTGAAACATAACCTTCTAAGTGTTGGACAAATGTGTAACAAAGGATATAATGTTGTGTTTAAGGAAAAAGGATGTGAGATAAGAAAAAGATTCAGAACCATAATTGTTACTAGTAAGAAGACTCGTGGTAATGTTTATCACTTGAAAGGCTCTAACAAGTGTTATTTGTTGGATAAGATAGATGAAAGTTGGCTATGGCATAGGAGAATGGGTCACATCAACTTTGATAATCTGGTGAAAATAAGAACTACTCAAATTGTAAGAGATCTACCTAAGATTTTGAAGCCTACTAATGTTACATGTAAAGATTGTCAATTAGGGAAGATGACAAATAGTCAAAGATCACCTTCAAAAGAAAAGAATAATTCTCTACCAGTTTGCTAGAGTTGGTGCATACAGACCTTTATGGTTCTAGAAGAGTAAGAAGTCTGCAAGGTGATAGGTATTTCTTTCTTATTATTGATGATTATTCAAGAAAGACTTGGGCTACTTTCCTTAGAGAAGAATTAGAAGCTATAGACAAGTTCAAAAAATTTCAAATCTATGGCTGAAAATGAATTGGATCTAAAAATCATGTTCTTTAGGTATGATAGAGGAGGTGAATTTACTTAGAATGAGATCAATGCTTTCTGTGAAGAACATGGAATAACAAGAAATTTGTCTGCTCCCTGGACTCCTCAGCAAAATGGAGTGGTTGAAAGGAAGAATATAACTATTCAAGAAGCTGCTAGAATAATGATAAAGGAAGTAGACCTACCGAAAGTGTACTGGAAAGAAGAAATATAGACTATTGTTTGTATTCAGAATAGAGTGTAGGTCAAAACAAAAAGAGACCAAGATAATTTATGAATTGTGGTATCATAAGACTCCTAAAGTCAACTATTTCAAAGTTTTTGGAAGCAAATGCTATATCAGAAGAGATGAAGAATTAGGGAAGTTTGATGCTAGATATGATGAAGGCATATTCCTAGGTTATTCAACCAAGATCAAGGCTTACCAGTGCTGTAATAAAAGACTAAAAAAGATCATTGAAAGTGTAAATGTAAAGGTAGATGAAGATCATCAATTGGATGGATATGAATTAGATGAATCTGTTGTCACAGAGAAGGTAGAAAAAGGCAAAGAAAAGTAATTTCAGACTGAAGTACAAGTTTCTCTTGAAGAAAAATAAATTCAAGAAGATGATCCTGAAAGAATTCCAAAGACTCCCAAGTATGTACAAAGAGATCATTCAAAAGATCAGATTATAGGTTATAAAAAGAAAGGTGTATTGACAAGAAGGAGAGCTGCAGAAGAACAAGTAAATCTCTACTTACTTTCAAAGGTGGAACTTAAGATAGTAAATGAAGCTTGCAATGATGAACATTGGGTCAAGGCAATGGAAGAAGAATTAATGCAGATTGAGAAGAATAAGACTTGGGAACTTGTCCCTAGACCTGCAAACAAGAATGTGATTGGAACGAAGTGGGTTTTTCATAACAAACTGAATGAGGTTGGAGAAGTTGTGAGAAACAAAGTAAAACTTGTGTGAAAAGGATACTCACAAGTGGAAGGAATAGAATATGAGGAGACTTTTTCTTTGGTAGCTAGATTGGAGGTAATCAAACTATTTTTGGCTTTTGTTACACATAAACATTTCAAGGTGTATCAAATGGATGTGAAATCTGCATTCCTAAATGTTGAGTTAGAAGAAGAGGTATACATAGAGCAACCTAATGGATTCTAGTTATCAAACCAACTAGATATGGTGTGCAAGTTGAAGATGGTTATGTATGGATTGAAGCAAGCTCCTAGAGCTTGGTATGCAAGATTGGATAAGTATCTACTATAGCCAGGTTTCAATAAAGGGTCTGCAGATAGCAATCTGTATATCAAGGTAAGCAATAATCAAATCCTGATTATTGAAGTCTATGTGGATGATATTATATTTGGTGGAAATGAAGGAATGTGTAAGAATTATATAGATGAGATGCAAAAGGAGTTTGAGATCTCCATGTGTGGTGAGATGAATTTCTTCCTTGGATTGCAAATCAATCAAACAGACAAAGGTATCTTCATTTCTTAATCAAACTATCTTAGTGAGTTATTAAAGAAGTTTGGAATAGAAGACTCTAAATGGGTGACCACTCCTACATTTATTGGATGTAAGTTGAGCAAAAATGATGAATCTCCTAAGGCTGATTAGAGAACATATAGGTCAATGATTGGAGGACTGCTTTATCTGACTGCCACCATACTAGATATCATGCATGCAGTTTGTCTTGTGGCTAGATTTCAATCAGATCCTAGAGAATCACACATTGTGGTAGTGAAAAGGATTTTTCGGTACTTGAAAGGTACTCCAGATCATGGTCTATGGTATCCAAAGACTAATGAATTCTCCCTAAATGCCTATATAGATGCAGATTGAGCTGGTTGTGTTGATGAAAGGAAAAGCAAAAGTGGAGGTGTATTCTTCCTTGGAGATAGGGCAGTGTCCTAGCATAGCAGGAAACAAGAATCAGTCTCCTTATCTATTGTAGAGGCAAAATATATTGCTGCAGTAACATGTTGTACTCAGGTGTTATGGATGAAAAAAACCTTGAAAGATATCAAAGTTGAGTATGAGGAGCCAACGATCCTTATTGTTTGTGATAACATAAGTGCTATAAACATTTCAAAGAATCCAGTGATGCATTCAAAGACAACACATTTCAATCAAATATTACTTTTTGAGAGAGAATGTTGTAGAGAATGTTGTGAAGCTTGAGTATGTGCCTACAAAGGATCAAGTTGCTAATATATTCACTAAGGCCCTTCCAAAGGACACATTTGAGTATCTCTGAGAAAGGTTAGGGGTTATTTCCCCTACTTCATTGAACTAGATGCATAAGAAGATGCATTAGTCTAGTGTGTCTCAAAGAATATTTTCTTCTAGACTGATTTAGAGGGCTACCCTTCAAGGGGAGTAGGTAGTGATCTGAGATGATTGTGTTGGTGTAATTAAATATTTAAATACACTTTATTAAGTTTACTTTGTGCTAATTTTAGTCTTAGTTTATTCTTAAGTCATATTAGGGTTTTTCTCTAACTTCCAAATATAAAAGTAAGTTCTCACATGTAATTCATTGAATCCATTTCATTACTTCATCCAGTATTGTGCAAATTATTTCTCTTTGATTTTTTCTCTTGTGGAAGGTAAATCTTAGGTTTTATAGGTGAGCCTGGTGTTTTGAGTTAATTATCAACTCCAACATAGTATCAGAGCGAATCCACAAGTCCCTTCTTAGATTGGAGAAAATTTCAAGCAAGACTCATTTGCTAGGTGTGTTTCTATTTAAAATAGAGTATTCCATTGGATTCAGAGTGGTCGAGATAGTCAAATTAGCCTTTTATTTGGCTTGATTTGAGCTTCGTAGGCTAGATCTGCAAGGGTTTCAGTGGGTGCTTTTTTTCTTGATCTAGAGGGTACCTACAATTTTGGAGCATTTTCAGCTCAAACAGACCTCACCATTGCATTAAGAGTGCCCAAAAACCTTAAGATTGACTATCAAATCATTGAAATCAGCCTCGAGCTCATCTGGGGCAAAAAACATTGTCAGGCAAGTTGTATGGCCTACCCAACACACATTATGAGCAGGAGGGGGCCTTGTTGCCCTATTTTTACCCTACAGAGGTATTGGTTTTCTTTTTACCATAACCTGGGCAAATAGAGTCAAAATTTTGCAAACAAATAGGTGTCAGAAAGCTAGTTCTAAGTACAATCTTGTGGTGCTAGTATTTTTTTCCATATTTTGTTGTTGGTACAATTTATTTCTATTTGAAATGTAGATGCTCTTTTTGGCCTCTAAGCTCATATATTTTTTTCATGATCTCCAATTTTCACTATTCTTGCAGCATTGGAAAGGTATTAAGGATCTTTACACAGCCATCCATGCACTTTTTCTAGATTCAGTCCCAAGTATTATTTATTCAATTTGTCAGTTTTATGGATTTTGTTTGATATTCTAGACATTTTGGCACTTGGAGAAGTTTTGTTTATTTTTTTGGGCTTCATTTACTAGTATTAATACATATTTAGATTGTTGATCTCCAATCTGACATATTTGAGGAGATATCATGGGTTTTTTTATTCACCCTTTTGTGGTAAAATTGGGTAAGGATAATTATGAGTCTTGGCAAAAGGGCATCTTGACACATCTCAGGTGGCTTAATCTTTTTCTTTATCCTTATGGACTCATACCTAAACTAGATACACCTAGGAGGAAATTTACATGGGGAAATTATATTGATCATATTGTAGGATTGATTGGTTCTAGCATTTATTTTGACACTATGTGTTCTATCTCACATATTGAGTGCCCATGAGTTCTTTGGACTAGCATTTGGGAGATCTATGGAGACCCACATATCTCTCCATTCCTAAATGATCTTATGATGGATTTTCACATACCCCTTGATGATGTAGATTGCATACCTTTTGATGATGATACAGTTGAGGAGCTTGCATATTTGATAGGTCTTGCTAGTACAGATGACATAGAGACTTCTCTTCCTTCTCCTTCTCCTATTATCTATTAGCAAGGGACACTGATAGGCATATCACGTGTTATCATTGATGGAAACTAAATCTATCTTACACATCCACATTTCATCAATGGATCATACCGGAAGTTAGATTGCAGATTTGTCTAAGTCCAGATAGACAAGAATAGGGCATATAATAGGGTTCAACATTTTGGTCTTCATTTCTCCACATGAAATCATATTATGTTGCAAATCTAAGGGAATGTTAAGGGTTGTCAAGGCTAACTAAATCCAATATTTCAGCCTTCGGTGATGAAGGGAGTGTAAGTTACAAGCATCTGAGTATCAGGTTTTCGTTAGATAGTTCAGTCCAGTGAAGAACATGCTGACTAGGTGTTTGATCCTTGTATGGATGAAGAGAAGTGATTGGTCAAGTAATTTATGAGATCCAATGGTATTGGTTGACATGTGAGGTGACTTGGATACATAATTTCTAGTCTACATTGGTATTTGTGCATGGATGTAGCTGACAGAATAGTGCTCTTAAAAAGTCTCTAAGTTTTTCTTAAGGCTGACTCCAATTGATGCAATATCATGTAGCAGATATATATAACCAATGAGTTTGAGCATTTTGAGGTGTGTAGTTTTGAATATGAAGGAATAAGTGCAAAGTATAGTAGAATCAAGTGTGAAGTGAAGAGATCTAAGCTTTGGATCATGGCAGAGCAGTGAAGTAGGGCAAAGAGAGATTAAGTGTGCAAAGTTAGTGTATTGAGCTCAACCAAAACTGTAATCTTGCATTGTTAGATGCTATTCCTTGGTTCAAACATTCTAGTGAACTTTTGTAATTGATTTGTAGGTAGTGAACCTCTTTGAGCAGTGAGCTCTAGGCAGTGTGTCTAAAGTCATGTACCTTCCCCATTAGTAAATCCTTTTAATAGAGTATAAATTCTTGTGGGTTAACCCTCACCATGGTTTTTCCCTTAACTAGGTTTCCACATAAAATCTTTGATGCAGAGGCATCCACACTAAACCCTTGACATACAGCATGTATGTCTGCAACCCTTCATCATCATCATCATATTTCCCTTAACACAGTCAACATCACCATATTTTCTCTGCCGACCGATATCCTCCTGCAGACAAACCTTCGACCTTTCGCCTGTTAGCAGCATCATCATATCTGGCCATCGGCAGCATCATCACATTCGGCAAGTGCAAACATCCTCCTGATGTTCACTGTTCATCTTACCACCAAACTCTATCTTCATCATCATGATGTTCAACATCATGTTCATCAGCAGGATATAGAACATCCGGTTCCTCCCATATATCCTAATGACGACAACTTCATGCACCTTTCCTTCGATGCTTACGTCACCCCGATATCCTGATGACGATTATCCTGATGACAATCACGTCACATGCAGCTCCTCCAATATCCTGCTGTCGGCCAAACTTAACATTATCGGCCCGCAACGATTTTATCAACCCGATCTTCTACCTTATGCCGATACGCTCATCCTCAACAACACCTGATGATGATCACCCCAATGCATATTCACTTTATGCAATTGACTGCATCATGCTCATCTCCACTTACTCGGATGACGCCCGAAGTAACTGCAGGATATACACAAAAATATCTTGATGATGCCGTTGTGACGAATTTTCCAACCTTAGCGAATTTTTAGTCCGCCGAACCTCCTGAGGTGACCCGATCTACTTTCAGGGCAATCTTCTAGACTCAAACTATCAGCACGACCTAGCACATACCCATGCTAGGGTTCTCAACACATCTCGACGATGATCCTGCACACCTGCATGCAAACAAACACAAAATGTAGACTAAATCCTAAACTACTGTACATTTCCATTCCACCGATTCGACGAATCAACTGGTGGAATGGATCAGCGAATCCATAAAACCACCAGAACAGCAAATCGATCACACAATGGAATCCAAACAGAGAATTGACACAACAGGATCTCTTTATTGATTTCAAAAGATGCAAATACAATACTCAGTCTCTCCCTCTGCCTCACTCTCTACAATCTAGCTTCTCAACATCTATATCTCAATCTATCCTAAGACCAACCGATCCTAATACATAAATAGGATCTCCTGTGAGTACTACCGACCTGACTCCAAGCGGCTGGGAGCTTCCAAGCGGCTGGGAGCTTCCAAGCGGCTGGGAGGATCCAACCGGACATACAGCATAACAGCTATCCTAACAAACTAGCTAAAAATAGTAAAGTATGGTCAACATGACCTTATTACATGCATTGGTCTTATCAGACCTTCTTGGAAACATTAACCAGACCTAAATCAAACTAACTGCCTCATGGAGGCCAGCTGTCAGGTAGGTGCTCCTGCACCATACTCCCCAACAGAAAAGAACTCATGTCCCATGAGTTTGGTTGTGGAAGTCCTCCACCTTTACACTTTGCCTTTGTAGTGTCTTGACCTGTTCCAGCTTTGTCCTCTGCTGGCTCTTGGCTGCTCCAAGACTTCTGAACTGTAACTTGCTTTCTTGCAAGTAAATCCTCATGCCTATCAATGTAGGCCCTTCTCTCACATACCTTGTGTTTGTCAGGTTGTCTGACCAGAACCTCTGTCTGAACTGCCTCTTGAACTTCTGCAATGTTCAACTCTGTCTTTCTTTCAACCTTTATAAGACAAACAATAGTCCCAACTATGACAATATCCTTGTCATTCCTCTCAACTGGTTGATGTTTGCAAACCTGTTTCTGAACCTGCTACTGACCTCTGTCAGTCACAACTGAAACTTTCTTCAACCTGTTGTCCTTAACAACTCCTTTCCCTGCAGTGTCCGCAACTACCTTTATGCCTGCTCCTATAGGCATCTGCACAAATTCCTTCTTTCCCACTAAAATGATTTTTGCTGCCCCCTGTGCTGCAGCATCTTCCTGCAATGGCATCAACATAATAGTCTTCCCATCTTTCTTGATGGTGTAGGTATTAGCATACCCATCATACAGTACCCTTCTATCAAATTGCCATGGTCTACCTAACAGTAGGTGACAACATTCCATGGGCAAAATGTCACACAAAACTCTATCATGATATGCTCCAATCTAAAAATCAACATATGCCTGTTCATAGACAAAAAGTGATTGACTATCACTCACCCAAGATGCCTTGTAAGGGTGTTGGTGTGGAATCCTTTCCAAATGCAGTTTATCCACCATTTCCTGAGATACCATGTTGTCTGTTGAACCAGTATCAATGACAACCTTACATACCTTACCTTTGCTCTTGCATGTGGTCTTGAAAAGAGCTCTTCTTTGCATCAGATCCTTTGATGCCTGCAAACTAATTCTCCTTAGCATCAATGCTTCTCCCTCCTCA
The DNA here is from genome assembly GCA_027924645.1 of Cunninghamia lanceolata. Lineage (NCBI taxonomy): Eukaryota > Viridiplantae > Streptophyta > Pinopsida > Cupressales > Cupressaceae > Cunninghamia > Cunninghamia lanceolata. Next base: position 9,665,009 of record BSBN01000306.1, on the reverse strand, counting down.
GGATATCCATAATTGTCAGGAACTCTATCTTCTTGATAAGTGTTTGAACTCTACACACTTTGCTCTACTTTCTCTTCTTGCACAAGTTGTGCTCTCTTGTCATTCATTCTATCATTTCTGGATGATGAACCTTTGCTTTCTGGACATTTGAAAAATGGATGTCCAAACTCACCACAGGTGTAACACTTTCCTGAAAATGTAGTAGAACCTCTACCACTTCCAAATCTGCCTTTATTACCTTTCCATCCACCTCTGAAATCAGACTGTCCATGTCCTTTACCAGTGTCTTCTTGACCCTCATTGGTTTGCCTTGTTGTAGGGGCTAATCCTCTTCCCCTCATATTGCTGCCTCTTCCTTTCATGGACTTATCTTGTCCCCTATTCATCTTTTCTTCAATCCTGATTGCCATTTGGTAACAATCCTCAACACTCTTAGGGTTAGCTAAAACTAACTCATCCTGTATGTTCAATCTTAAGCCAGCCAAGTACCTAGCCACCTTTTCTACCTCATTCTCATGATGACCAGATCTCATACTCAACTTATAAAACTCCTCAGTATATGCCTTCACATCCATTTCCTTCTGCCTTAAAAATTGCAGCTTCTTAAACATCTGAATTTCATAATCCTTAGGCAAGAATTTACCTTTTATCCTTGCTACCATTTTATCCCATGAAGTGATCTTTGACTTCCCTTGTTTTCTTCTCTCGGATTGTACATAATCCCACCATACGAAAGCATGACCTCCTAACTTGGTCTTTGCAATCTTTACCTTCTGATCCTCAGCAACATCTTCACATTCAAAGTGATTATCAAGTGCAGCAATCCAATCCAGTAACTCATCTTCATTCAAACTTCCATTATACTTGGAAACATCAACCTTTACCTTAGGTTTATCACTCTGCACTGCCTTTAACAGTTTTGCAAATCTCTGGTCTTCAGCATCCAGACCTTCAGCTACCTCTTCATACTCTTCAACAGTATCTTCATCTTCTTCAGACTCACTGTCTTCCACTTCCCTCTTTTTGTTCTTCTCCAAGGCTACAAGCCTAGTTTGAAGTGCTTCAGCAAGCTCCTTCATCTTCCTCATCTCTCTGGCATGTTTTTCCTTCATGTCCTGCAATTCCCTTGCAGTACCACTACCTTTCGGAGGCATTTTGTCAACCTCTTACTCCTCTACCTCTGTCTTTTCAGTGACAGAATCAACTCTACCTCTGCCCTTTCGGTGACAGAATCTCTGCCCTTTCGGTGACAGAATGAACACACAACAGCCCAGACCTTTTGTTGAGCTTTGATACCACTATGATGCAGAGGCATCCACACTAAACCCTTGACATACAGCATGTATGTCCGCAACCCTTCATCATCATCATCATATTTCCCTTAACACAGTCAGCATCACCATATTTTCTCTGCCGACTGATATCCTCCTACAGACAAACCTTCGACCTTTCACCTGTCAGCAGCATCATCATATCTAGCCATCGGCAGCATCATCACATTCGACAAGCGTAAACATCCTCCTGATATTCACTGTTCATCTTACCGCCAAACTCTATCTTCATCATCATGATGTTCAACATCATGTTCATCAGCAGGATATAGAACATCTAGTTCCTCCCATATATCCTGATGACGACAACTTCATGCACCTTTCCTTCGATGCTTACGTCACCCCGATATCCTGATGACGATTATCCTGATGACGATGACGTCACATGCAGCTCCTCCAATATCCTGTTGTCGGCCAAACTTAACATTATCGGCCCGCGACGGTTTTATCAACCCGATCTTCTACCTTATGCCGATACGCTCCTCCTCGGCAAGACCTGATGATGATCACCCCAATGCACATTCACTTTATGCAATCGATTGCATCATGCTCATCTCCACTTACTCGGATGACGCCCGAAGTAACTGCAGGATATACACAGAAATATCCTGATGATGCCGTTGTGACGAATTTTCCAACCTTAGCAAATTTTCAGTCTGCCGAACCTCCTGAGGTGACCCGATCTACTTTCAGGGTGATCTTCCAGACTCGAACTATCAGTACGACCTAGCACATACCCATGCTAGGGTTCTCAACACATCTCGACGACGATCCTGTACACCTGCATGCAAACCAACACAAAATGCAGACTAAATCCTAAACTACTGTACATTGCCATTCCACCGATTCGACGAATCAACCGGTGGAATGGATCAGCGAATCCATGAAACCACCAGAACAGCAAATCGATCACACAATGGAATCCAAACAGAGAATTGACACAACAGGATCTCTTTATTGATTTCAAAAGATGCAAATACAATACTCAGTCTCTCCCTCTGCCTCACTCTCTGCAATCTAGCTTCTCAACATCTATATCTCAATCTGTCCTAAGACCAACCGATCCTAATACATAAATAGGATCTCCTGCGAGTACTACCAACCTGACTCCAAGTGGCTGGGAGCTTCCAAGCGGCTGGGAGGATCCAACCGGACATACAGCATAACAGTTGTCCTAACAAACTAGCTAAAAATAGTAAAGTATGGTCAACATGACCTTATTACATGCATTGGTCTTATCAGACCTTCTTGGAAACATTAACCAGACCTAAAACAAACTAACTACCTCATGGAGGCCAGCTGTCAGGTAGGTGCTCCTGCACCAATCTTGGTGTTATGTGTTTTGATTATGTTTTTGCTCATGTGTTGTCGATTTATACTTTCATGGTAACATCATTAGTTTATTGATAAATTTTTAAGAAGATCAAATATAGAAAAAGATAAAGTTTTGAGACAACTGATTCACCCCGCCACTCAGTTGTCTACCCTAATTTCAACAATTGGTATTAGAGCTTGGTTCCTTAGAAGAAGTTTAATAGCTTGAGGAAGATCTGGGAAGGTGTTTTCAATGGGTTTGTTCAAGAATTATGATGGCATCAATCAACAACTCCAAGTAGCCTTAGATGATCTTGATCTATCTAGAGTAGAAATCAGAGATCTATAAGAGAACCTTAAAAATGCTAAAGATTTCATTAATACCTTAAAAGGACAACTAAGAAAATCTAATGAAAACATAAGGGAGCTACTTCATCAGCTAGCAAATCAGAATGAAGACAATGACATGGATGAGGCCTTGAAGGACAAGACAAAAGAATGTGTGAAGCTAGAAAAAGAAGTTATCCTAAAACATGAGATGGAATCTGGGGTGATGAGACTAACTAAGGAAATTGAGGAAAGGAAGAAGACCGAGGAAAAACTAAATCAATCTTTGAAAGAAAGAACATAATAATGTTGTAGATTGGATAGGATAATTGGCCATCTAGAGTCTGATCTACAAGAAACCAGAGACAATGAGGAAGAACTTGAAAGACAAATTGTCATTCTCAAACATGACCTAGAAGTTACAAATGAATATAAAAAGAAATTCATGATAAGCTCAGCTAAACTTGAGGTGTTGCTTGATAGTCAGAAGAAGGCAAATGATAAGCATGGTCTAGGATTTGAGAAAGGTGAAAGCTTTGGATCCAGTCAAAGAAATCCTAAAACATGAAATCAAAGAAGGAATCCTAGAAGACCTCTGGTAAGACAACCTAATGCTCAAAGGTATCCATCTTTCTGTCATGCCCACATTTTCCATGTGGTCACAACACACATCGCACGTGTCATAGCCACATCTGTCATGTGGTTATGACACGAGATATGAAAAACTTTTCTCACACTGTCCTAAAACACCCCTTCGCATGCGTAAGCATGCTCAGCGGTGTTCTCTCATGGCGAAACACTACAATTTTTGGCGGGATATAAGTACAATTGCGTGCAACCAGACGCATACAGATCAACAAGAGGGTCTGTACGATGCTGCTAACGTCATTGCAAGAGTGAGATTACCAAAGTTCCTAAATCTAAACCTCGGCAATCTCCGGTAGCATAATGCCTTACGGCGTTAGTGGGAATTACGCTGCACTCATTTACGCACGTGGTTCGCTGATAGATTAACAACTTCCCACGACGCCTTGTTCCGACTAAACTGACTAGTGATCTCCCTATTTAGTCATTTTTCAGCCAGGCACGGTTGTCTGTCTCCTCTCTTGTTTCCTGAAACATACTCCTCCTACGACTTAGCATTTTCAACAAGGCGGTTTGATTGCTCTCTCTTCCCTTTTCACTGGTTCTTAATTTTGATTGTATTTTTATCGCCCTTACCTTAACTATTTCTCTGTTAATTTAGTGTGTTTATATTTCGGTCTCTCTCTCTCTTTCATTTTCTATGCTTTCTTTATGTGCATCTGGTCCTTTCTTCATGATTTACGTCAATCAGGGTTATCACTGTAGCTATTGTTGATATTAAACCTAACTTCAAGATGATCTAGGTCACATAGACTGGTTTACTACTTTGCTGGACTCGGTCTCCTAATCTTCCCTGATCTAGGTTCCTCCTCTTCGTATGTACTTATTAAACTTGTTCCTAAGCAGATTTAGCAGAAGGGTCCGTCAACTTAGTTCTCTTATCCCATGTGGGAAATGTCGCGCATTTTCTCCTCTGTGTTTTCCAATGTTAGTTTTTCTTCTTCGGACTCTCTTACAGGTTTACTTATGAGGTCGTTTACTACAGTTGGGATTAAAATGGCCACATGGAATGTCTGTGGTGGCTTCTTAAGTTTATTTCCAGTGTTCTTTTAAGCAAGGTGATGTGTAATTTTCCTCTTCATTTTCTGGGTGATTGAAATTATGTTGAAAGTTGAAACTTCCGAGAAACTCTTTCCAGAGTATCACTGAATATTCCTTTACACTCTTTTTACATTATAATTTTATTTTCGCTTGTTTATAATTACTGTTGTTACTATTACTAATAATGACTATTAATACTCTGATTGTGACTCGTATAACATTGTAAATAGATGTAGGAGGCTCTCCACTTTATAAAACCCTGATCATGGGAATATAACTTCTTTGGTTGTTGTGTTCAACACTTAATAAAAACTAACTGTGAAAACATAATTTGCTATTTTACTTTTGTATATCCACGTGTCACATTTTGTTAAGATTTTAAACAAAGGCCCAATAAAATGGCTCATAAAACTATTTCCATAAAAATATATATATATATACCTATATATATAGTTATATATATATATATTTTAATGTCTATGCAGTTGACGAAATTGTTTCTTTTTAATTATTTAACAAACTCCACGTAATCCCGTTTATATTAAAATATATATATATATATATATATATATATATATATATATATATATATATATATATATATATATATATATATATATATATATATATATATATATATATATATATATATATATATATATATATATATATATTAATTATTTCATATTATATTGCTATATGCATAGGCATATATAGTATTTATATATGCCTCTACATATGGCAACTTAATATTTTTTCATTGCAATAAAATCCAACTTATGTGTTAGGGCCCAAGCCCTAACTTTTTTTTTTTTGTTTTATTTCCCACAGCCACGGAGGCGATGGGCGGCGGTGGCCGCGCAGAGCGGAGGAGCAGAGTCGGCGGTGGCCGCGTAGAGCGGAGGAGCAGAGTCGGCGGAGGGGGTAGGGCCTGTGTAGGCCACGGGAGTCATAAGGGGAAGGGGGATGTGGAGTGGGGCAGAACCCCACCCACATCCCACGATGTGGGGTGTGGGTGGGGCTCCGCCCCACCCCACACCTCCATGTATAAGTTAAAGCCTGCGGTGGGGGTTTCTCCCCACCGCCCAAACTGCAACCGTGACTGTGTTTTTTTTCGAACCCGTGGTTTACTTCGACAGTCAACAATACTATATTTATATTTATTTATATATATATATATATTCATATATATATATATATATTCATATATATATATATATATTTATATACTTAGATTTATAATTCAGTCTCATAATAACACAATTTATTCAGTTTCTATATTCTTCTGTAAAAATGATAATTAATAAAACTGTGATATATATATATATGTCTATATATATATATATAAATATATAGATATATATATTTATATATATATATATTCTCTTTTATGTATATCTATAAATCATAATTTTCTCAAATTCACTACCCTATTCATTTTCTCAAATGCAACCTGATAGAATGATAATTAAATAACCATTTTATATCTAGATATATATATATATATATAGATATATATAAATATATTTCGGTAACAATGGTAAAGATATAACAACTTAAGATTCTTAAATTTACAAACAGAAATATATATACATGCTAGATTTCCTCTAATCCTTCCAACTTAACAGAATCTATTAATTATGAAGAATAAACTTAAACAATTAATTCCTTTAGAACAATGAACCATAACTAACATTTCAACTAGTTAAGCAATTCCAAACTTTCAAATGTCAACAACTCAGATTAGATTGCAATAATGAACTTTTCCTTTCAGTAATACTTGAAACACAAATAAATTGCTATTGAACAAGGTTTACAAACATCAACTTGAAAATTTAAGCACATTCATATTACAGATTCTCAATCATGGATACAACAACTAACTTCCCAGATATGAACTTTCTTCTCCCAAACAGTATACAACTGATAGCTTATGACAACCAAATAAAAGTCCAATAATAACAAGATCAGGGAGGTGATTTTCTTCACTCCCAGAATAACAATAAATTACAACAATAACAAGAGAGGTGTTCTCTCTTCAACTCTATGAAATGTACCAGGCCTAATTCTCATGACAAGGAAGGTTAACTGCTTCTTCATAAATATCCAACCAGAAGCTCCAAGAGAAAACCTGCGTATCAAAGACAAACAAAGAAGAAAACACCACTCATCTAGCTCTCCTCCCTTCCGTAGACCCGCAAGTGGGTCACCCCTGAGCTAGGGAGACCATACTCACACCTGGGTACTCAAACACTCCACTTCACAACAGTAACAACAACAATCCCAAAGCACACAAACACCCGTGGGTAATTTACACAACATGGAAACTCAACTACAGTGAGTTTCATAAGGGGCAGGAGAGTGGACACACTCGACTCTAGAGTGTCACCCTGACAGATAAGTTAACCAATATAAATTTCTCTTGGTCTCAAACCAAGTGTGATCACAAATGTTAAGAAATCTGTATATGACTCTCAAGTCAAAAATACAGTCACAGATACATGCCCTCAAGGCTTTCAACATCCCAAAAGATGGAAACAGGTGTGCACCCGAGGAGGATCTCTCCTCCCCTACCCCAAACTTGATGAGCATTTCTCCCAAGTGGGAGAAGCTCTGTCAAAACAACATGACAATAACCCCACAGAAAATAACTCTAACACAAATTCACACACTTTACATACACATTTCAGTTATACGAAAACAAAGGTAAAATTTAGACCAACCTTGCAAAGCCCTCCTGGAATGAAGCTATTGCAGAGTCCACAGAGTTCACTTCCAACCTTAGCCACCAACTCCCTCTCCCTTCTCTATTTTGCAAACTAACTTCTCTATTTTTGGTAAGGCAAAAATGAAAGTTTTTCCAAAATTCAACTAACTCCCTCTCATCCCAAAATTTGAAAATAAATAACCCAAATTCTCTTTTTTTTAGTTTTGAGAAAATGGGGAAGTGACACTTGTCACCTCCTCACCCTTCCCCAAAACCACTATTCTGCCTGATGGCTTATGTCACTCTCCATTCCCAAGGGTACTCCTAGTCCTCTCCTCATGTGATTCCACTTTCTCATGGGAGAAATAAAAAAAAGAGTTAAATGGGAAAAAGACAGGTGACCCATGCCTCTTTTTCCTTTCTTCACATGGGTGTCCTCACAGCACATGGGGGAATGTCACTAAAGGAGAGGGTGACCTTCAATAATGGATGGCATCTCTTATCTTGGAGAAAGTAGAGGGGATGGGTTGGGTGTTGGTACAACCCATCATGTCCCCTCCTACCTCCAATTTTCGCCACTTAACTTCAGGGGAAGGTTAAGTTGACTAGATGGAGATTACTCAAGGGTTACTCATGCCAAATGGGCCCCTGGACCCATGGGGTATAACCCAGGGTCAACTTTAACCCATCCAAGACACCCCTGGTCAAGGTAAAGCACAAGAAAAGGGCCTCATAATTTAAATAAAATAAGAAATTCAAATTCAATCTCTTTACAACACAAATTATAAAATAATGTTACATGAGGGTAACCTAACCCACTCAACCATACGAAAGACCACATTACATCATTACATCAAACACAAAGAGATCTTGGTTCCTCGTGGAACCCGATCGGCTTAACAGGGAATAACAATTAACAAGGTGCGGAATAATCTCCGAGTTCTGTGGTTCGATTAGTACTTCCTGCACACTAAATTACAAGATCAGTAACCACATAAAATCATCATAGCCGAAGCAACTTTAAAAAAACATGCATTATCATGACATAGTATTAATTAACATAAATGAAATCATATTACAATTTTCCATCATCACCTAATTCATTTTTCTGAAATGTAAACTTATCCAAACATCACCCAATTAGTTTTTCCGAAAACATAATAAAGTTTAATAGTTTGACAATTCTGGGAACTGCTATCCCACAATTATAAAAAGTAACAATAACAGTCATGTAAATAGTCATAACAATAGTAGTAAAAAGGGCGGCCCTCACATCCTCTCCCCCTAAGATGGTACTTCCTCCTGGAAGTCGTCAAAAAGGTGAGGATAAAGGGTCTTCAGTCTCTCTGCATCTTCCCATGTTGCAGTGACTTCGTCGTATAGGTCCCACTGGACTCTAACCTGGTCCAGCTCTCGACCTCGAAGGGCCAGCGTCTGACGAGCCAATATGCGAATTGGCTCCAACGCCAGTTGTCCGTCTGCCTCTACCTGAAGAGCACTCCAATCCAACACGTGAGATAAGTCAGAAATATATAGACGTAAAACTGATATATGAAATACATCGTGGATACGTGACAGGCTAGGTGGCAAGGCTAGACGATAGGCTACTGGTCCTATCCGCTCCAAGATTTCGAAAGGTCCTACAAATCGAGGTGCGAGATTAGAGCCTTTTCCGTAACGGATTGGACTCTTGTGCGGCCGCACTCTCAAAAATACTCTTTCCCCCATAGAGAAGCTTCGGTCTGTCCTCTTAGCATCGGCATACTTTTTCTGCCTGTCCTGTGCTTCCTGAAGCCTCTGTCTTATCTGTTTGACTTGCAGTTCCATATTCTGAACTATCTCTGGGCCGATGACTGTTCTGTCCTCTATCCGATCCCAACTCAAAGGTGTTCTGCATGGTCTGCCATATAACGCCTGGAAAGGAGGCATACCCAACGAGCTATGATGCCCATTATTGTAGGCGAACTCAACTAGATACAGGTACTCCTCCCATCTAGACTGGTGGTCCATCACATACATGCGAAGCATGTCTTCTAACACCTGGTTAACTCTCTCTGTTTGTCCGTCGGTTTCCGGATGATATGCTGAACTGAAGTTGAGCTGTGTGCCCAATGCCTGATGTAAGGCTCTCCAGAACGATGAAGTGAATACGGAGTCTCTGTCAGATATAATGCGGTGAGGTACCCCATGAAGTCTAACAATCTGATCAAGAAACACCTTTGCCACTGATGGTGCATTGTATGTTGTGCATATTGGTGAAAAATGCGCCACTTTGGTCAGCTTGTCAACTGTCACCATAATAGCATCATGGCGACGTGATGACATAGGTAGACCAACAATAAAATCCATAGAAATGGTGTCCCATTTCCATTCAGCTATCTCGTGAGGGTACAACAGTCCCGCTGGATGCTGATGTTCGGCCTTGACCCTCTGACATTCCAGGCAACGAGCAACAAATTTGGCAATATCACGCCTCATCCCAGCCCAATGATAAAGTTGTCGTAAGTCAGCATGCATCTTCTTCACTCCTGGGTGTGCTGCATAGGGTGCTCTATGAGCCTCTGATAGGATTACTGTGTGAAGATTACCCGCATGGGGTACATAGATGCGCTGCCGATGTCGAAGCATACCATCAGACTCAAGGGTATATCCTGTAAATTTGCCCTTAAGGGCCTTCTGATTTAGTAATGCCTGCTGCACTTCAAGAAACCATTCGTCCTCCGGCAGATGCTGTAAGATGCGATCCTTCAAGTCCATCTTCAAGGTCAGGGTCTGGATCTCGTGGCGTCTTCGACTCAAAGCATCAGCGACCACGTTCTCCTTCCCTTTGATATAGTGGACATCGAAGTCATATTCGCATAGGAATTCCATCCAACGCCGTTGGCGGGCATTCAAATTAGGCTGTGTAAAAATATACTGCAAACTATGATGATCCGAATGGAGTTCAAAGCGTCGACCTAAGAGAAAGTGTCTCCAGCGAACCAAGGCATGAACAACAGCTGCGAGCTCTAAGTCATGCGTAGGATAGTTTAACTCATGTGTCTTTAGTTTCCGCGATTCGTATGCGATCGCTCGACCATCCTGCATAAGCACGGCTCCCAAACCTTCTAATGATGCATCTGTGCAAACTACAAACTCCTCTGTAGGATCTGGGACTGCTAAAATAGGAGCACTAGTAAGACGCTCCTTGAGGACTCCAAAAGCCTTTTCACACTGCTCGGTCCAAGTGAAACCCTTCACTTTTCGCTAAAGGGAAGTAATGGGATGTGCTATCCTGGAGAAACCTTCGACAAACTGACGATAATACCCAGCTAACCCCATAAAGCTTCTGACCTCTGTCACGTTAGTGGGTGCCGGCCACTCCTGAATTGCTCTAATTTTAGATGGATCTACGGAGATGCCATCGCCTGATAAAATGTGTCCCAAATACTGCACCTCTGTCCTGAAGAAGGCACACTTCGCCAAGTTGCCATAAAGCTGCTGCCCTCGTAATTGCTGCAAAACTTGACGCAAGTGCTCTACATGCTCCTCCTCAGTCCGTGAATAAATCAGAATGTCATCTAGAAATATGATCACGAACCGATCTAGGTATGTACGGAACACCCCGTTCATGAGACTCATGAATACTGCAGGAGCGTTTGTCAACCTGAAAGGTACCACTGTGAATTCATAATGGCCATATCTGGTTCGAAAAGTAGTTTTATGAATATCTGACTCCGTGATGCGCAATTGGTGATACCCAGATTTTAGATCAATTTTCGAGAACACTCTGGCTCCCTGCATCTGATCAAAAAGGTCGTCAATCCTAGGCAGAGGATAACGGTTCTTCACCGTCACCTTGTTCAACTACCTGTAGTCCATACATAGACGAAGAGACCCATCCTTCTTCTTCATGAAGATAACTGGTGCGCCCCATGGTGAGACGCTAGGTCGGATGTGTCCCTTCTCAAGTAATTCCTCTAACTGCAGTTTAAGTTCAGTGAGTTCATGGGTCGTCATCCTATAGGGTGCGCGGGATATCAGCTCTGCACCTGGCACTAAGTCAATGTGGAAGTCCACTTCTCTGCGTAGAGGCATACCTGGTAATTCTGGCAGAAATACATCGGCAAACTCTCTAAGGATAGGGTGATCATCTAAAGTAGCCTCAGGTTCATCCTCTGCTCTATCATTGACTGTGATGGCAAACATCTGACATCCCTTCCGCATACAGCACTTAAGCTGCTGAGCGGATATCATACGAACAGCCATGGGCTTTTGAATGCCCACTATCTCAACCGACGAACCATGATCGTCTAAACAGCTAATCGTCCTCTAGCGACAATCAAGCTTGGCTCTATGTGCCGCAAGCCAATCCATACCCAGAACTACTCCCTAAGACCCTAATGGCATAATCCTAAGGTCACATGTTGTGGTGAATGATCCCAATGTGATCTCACAGTCTTTAACCAAGGTATCTACTGACATCCTGGCCCCTGAGGCCAACTCAACTTCCCACCTAATGTCTTGCCTAGAAGCCACCAGCCTGCAACGCTCCACTAACGATGTAAACAAAAAGGAGTCAGTAGCTCCTGAGTCAAAAAGGATCGAGATGGGAAAGTCTCTAATCGTACCTGCTGCCTCGATGACAGAAGCCTAGAAATCAGCCTGACGGTTATCAACCGCTGCAAACATGTGGTGGTTTCTGCCCACATCACCTACGGTCTGCTCAGATCCTCCTGATCGGGGCTATCCCCCTGCAGTAAATCCCTGCGGGCACTCTCTAGCCAGATGCCCTGCCCCACCACATACATAACATGGTCCTCTAACCTGTAACTGCCCTGACTGTGTTCTGCCTGATTGTTGTTGCCCAGTCCGTCCGGTGGATCCCTGTGAGCCTCTGTAAGACTGCTGGGACCTTGCGGGTCCTGCCGATGAACCCTGCTGTCTCTGATCTCTGCGTGGACCCTGCTGCTACCATCCACGGTTCTGTCCTCCCTGTCCCCTCTGTTGAAATTTGGATTTTTGCTGATGTTGCTGCTGCTGTGGAGGCCTAGGAGGTAATGATGAAGGATTATATCCTCCTCTCTGTGTTGTGTTTTGAGGCCTTTGAAAATTTTGCTGTTGTTGGGGATTACGTTCCTGGTACTGCGGGCGTGGATTCTATCCTCGTCCCTGAATTTCCTCTGATATAAGGGCCTTTTCAACAGCCTCGCTCATGGTATGGGGATTTGCCATACGAACTGGTCCTGCTATCCCGTGATTTAGCCCTCTGATGAATTTGTGTATTAAGATTTTCTCGTCATGGAGGTATTCCGCGTAACGAGAAAGCTCTATAAATCAGCTCTCATACTGAGTAACGGTGAGTCCCCTCTGCTGTAAATCATGGAACTCATCGATCCTGCGCTGTCTATAATGTTCGGACAAATATCACGCATTGAAGCGCTCAATGAAGATGTCCCATGTGAGTGTATCCACGGAGAGTTGGCGCTTGCACTCCTCTGTGCGCCACCAGGTGGCTGCTGCATCCCTAAGAAGATGAACTGCCACTCGTGCTTTCATGTTGCTCCCATATGGTCGCAATGCAAAACACCTGTCTAAGCTAATCAGCCAAGCCTCGGCCACAGCTCCCTCTATAGCACCTGCGAAAGTGGGTGAGTTGAGCCTCAGTAGATCTCTGATGGGGTCCCCTCTGTCTCTAAGTCTCACAAGTGGCTCTTCCACACCATCCTCATATACTCCATGCTGAACCTGTTCTTGTCTCAAAAGTCTCGAAGGACTCCTGCTCCGTGCTCGGGAGGCTGACCCTACCTCCTCTACTGTTGTGTCAGGAATCTCAACGAAGGGCTCCACACGTGGCACCTCTAGTGGATCAACGCGGGGCTCCATACGTGGCTCAATACGTGACTCGGCACGTGGCTCCTCTCGCGGATCAACACGAGGCTCTATACGTGGCTCAGGAATCACTGGTGGTAACCTGTCTAGCATAGTCTGTAGTGCCTGTAAGATCTGTGGACCTATATCCAATACTGGTGTCGCCTGTGGTACTAGTGGTGCTTGTGGTAGAGGTGGTGCAGGTGGTGCTGCTGTAACTACGAGTGTCAGTCCCTCGGCTGAGGAATCGCTGTGCACCTTGACTGACGCTGTGTGACGTGATCGCGCTCGTCGAACACGTTGGGGAGGCATCCTACAAAACAAGGTAGAAACTAATTAGCCAAAGTTGCGGAATAATAATGTGCCCAAATACGCCCAGTGTTTAAAACTGTGCTCTGATACCAAATGTCATGCCCACATTTTCCATGTGGTCACAACACACATCGCACGTGTCATAGCCACATCTATCATGTGGTTATGACACGAGATATGAAAAACTTTTCTCACACTGTCCTAAAACACCCCTTCGCATGCGTAAGCATGCTCAGCGGTGTTCTCTCATGGCGAAACACTACAATTTTCGGCGGGATATAAGTACAATTGCGTGCAACCAGACGCATACAGATCAACAAGAGGGTCTGTACGACGCCGCTAACATCATTGCAAGAGTGAGATTACCAAAGTTCCTAAATCTAAACCTCGGCAATCTCCGGTAGCATAATGCCTTACGGCGTTAGTGGGAATTACGCTACACTCATTTATGCACGTGGTTCGCTGATAGATTAACAACTTCCCACGACGCCTTGTTCCGACTAGACCGACTAGTGATCTCCCTATTTAGTCATTTTTCAGCCAGGCACGGTTGTCTGTCTCCTCTCTTGTTTCCTGAAACATACTCCTCCTACGACTTAGCATTTTCAACAAGGCGGTTTGATTGCTCTCTCTTCCCTTTTCACTGGTTCTTAATTTTGATTGTATTTTTATCGCCCTTACCTTAACTATTTCTCTGTTAATTTAGTGTGTTTATATTTCAGTCTCTCTCTCTCTTTCGTTTTCTATGCTTTCTTTATGTGCATCCGGTCCTTTCTTCATGATTTACGTCAATCAGGGTTATCACTGCAGCTATTGTTGATATTAAACCTAACTTCAAGATGATCTAGGTCACATAGACTGGTTTACTACTTCGCTAGACTCGGTCTCCTAATCTTCCCCGATCTAGGTTCCTCCTCTTCGTATGTACTTATTAAACTTGTTCCTAAGCAGATTTAGCAGAAGGGTCCGTCAACTTAGTTCTCTTATCCCATGTGGGAAATGTCGTGCATTTTCTCCTCTGTGTTTTCCAATGTTAGTTTTTCTTCTTCGGACTCTCTTACAGGTTTACTTATGAGGTCGTTTACTACAGTTGGGATTAAAATGGCCACATGGAATGTTTGTGGTGGCTTCTTAAGTTTATTTCCAGTGTTCTTTTAAGCAAGGTGATGTGTAATTTTCCTCTTCATTTTCCGGGTGATTGAAATTACGTTGAAAGTTGAAACTTCTGAGAAACTCTTTCCAGAGTATCACTGAATATTCCTTTACACTCTTTTTACATTATAATTTTATTTTCTCTTGTTTATAATTACTGTTGTTACTATTACTAATAATGACTATTAATACTCTGATTGTGACTCGTATAACATTGTAAATAGATGTAGGAGGCTCTCCACTTTATAAAACCCTGATCATGGGAATATAACTTCTTTGGTTGTTGTGTTCAACACTTAATAAAAACTAACTGTGAAAACATAATTTGCTATTTTACTTTTGTATATCCACGTGTCACATTTTGTTAAGATTTTAAACAAAGGCCCAATAAAATGGCTCATAAAACTATTTCCATAAAAATATATATATATATACCTATATATATAGTTTTATATATATATTTTAATGTCTATGCAGTTGACGAAATTGTTTCTTTTTAATTATTTAACAAACTCCACGTAATCCCATTTATATTAATATATATATATATATATATATATATATTAATTATTTCATATTATATTGCTATATGCATAGGCATATATAGTATTTATATATGCCTCTACATATGGCAACTTAATATTTTTTCATTGCAATAAAATCCAACTTATGTGTTAGGGCCCAAGCCCTAACTTTTTTTTTTTGTTTTATTTCCCACAGCCACGGAGGCGATGGGTGGCGGTGGCTGCGTAGAGCGGAGGAGTAGAGTCGGTGGTGGCCACGTAGAGCGGAGGAGCAGAGTCGGCGATGGCCGCACAGAGTGGAGGAGCAGAGTCGGCGGAGGGGGTAGGGCCTGTGTAGGCCGCGGGAGTCATAAGGGGAAGGGGGATGTGGAGTGGGGCGGAACCCCACCCACATCCCACGATGTGGGGTGTGGGTGGGGCTCCGCCCCACCCCACACCTCCATGTATAAGTTAAAGCCTGTGGTGGGGGTTTCTCCCCACCGCCCAAACTGCAACCGCGACTGTGTTTTTTTTCGAACCTGCGGTTTACTTCGACAGTCAACAATACTATATTTATATTTATTTTTATATATATATATATATATTCATATATATATATATATATTTATATACTTAGATTTATAATTCAGTCTCATAATAACACAATTTATTCAGTTTCTATATTCTTCTGTAAAAATGATAATTAATAAAACTGTGATATATATATATGTCTATATATATATATAAATATATAGATATATATATTTATATATATATATATATATTCTCTTTTATGTATATCTATAAATCATAATTTTCTCAAATTCACTACCCTATTCATTTTCTCAAATGCAACCTGATAGAATGATAATTAAATAACCATTATATATATATATATATAGATATATATATATATATATATAGATATATATAAATATATTTCGGTAACAATGGTAAAGATATAACAACTTAAGATTCTTAAATTTACAAACAGAAATATATATACATGCTAGATTTCCTCTAATCCTTCCAACTTAACAGAATCTATTAATTATGAAGAATAAACTTAAACAATTAATTCCTTTAGAACAATGAACCATAACTAACATTTCAACTAGTTAAGCAATTCCAAACTTTCAAATGTCAACAACTCAGATTAGATTGCAATAATGAACTTTTCCTTTCAGTAATACTTGAAACACAAATAAATTGCTATTGAACAAGGTTTACAAACATCAACTTGAAAATTTAAGCACATTCATATTACAGATTCTCAATCATGGATACAACAACTAACTTCCCAGATATGAACTTTCTTCTCCCAAACAGTATACAACTGATAGCTTATGACAACCAAATAAAAGTCCAATAATAACAAGATCAGGGAGGTGATTTTCTTCACTCCCAGAATAACAATAAATTACAACAATAACAAGAGAGGTGTTCTCTCTTCAACTCTATGAAATGTACCAGGCCTAATTCTCATGACAAGGAAGGTTAACTGCTTCTTCATAAATATCCAACCAGAAGCTCCAAGAGAAAACCTGCGTATCAAAGACAAACAAAGAAGAAAACACCACTCATCTAGCTCTCCTCCCTTCCGTAGACCCACAAGTGGGTCACCCCCGAGCTAGGGAGACCATACTCACACCTGGGTACTCAAACACTCCACTTCACAACAGTAACAACAACAATCCCAAAGCACACAAACACCCGTGGGTAATTTACACAACATGGAAACTCAACTACAGTGAGTTTCATAAGGGGTAGGAGAGTGGACACACTCGACTCCAGAGTGTCACCCTGACAGATAAGTTAACCAATATAAATTTCTCTTGGTCTCAAACCAAGTGTGATCACAAATGTTAAGAAATCTGTATATGACTCTCAAGTCAAAAATACAGTCACAGATACATGCCCTCAAGGCTTTCAACATCCCAAAAGATGGAAACAGGTGTGCACCTGAGGAGGATCTCTCCTCCCCTACCCCAAACTTGATGAGCATTTCTCCCAAGTGGGAGAAGCTCTGTCAAAACAACCCGACAATAACCCCACAGAAAACAACTCTAACACAAATTCACACACTTTACATACACATTTCAGTTATACGAAAACAAAGGTAAAATTTAGACCAACCTTGCAAAGCCCTCCTGGAATGAAGCTATTGCAGAGTCCACAGAGTTCACTTCCAACCTTAGCCACCAACTCCCTCTCCCTTCTCTATTTTGCAAACTAACTTCTCTATTTTTGGTAAGGAAAAAATGAAAGTTTTTCAAAAATTCAACTAACTCCCTCTTATCCCAAAATTTGAAAATAAATAACCCAAATTCTCTTTTTTTTAGTTTTGAGAAAATGGGGAAGTGACACTTGTCACCTCCTCACCCTTCCCCAAAACCACTATTCTGCCTGATGGCTTATGTCACTTTCCATTCCCAAGGGTACTCCTAGTCCTCTCCTCATGTGATTCCACTTTCTCATGGGAGAAATAAAAAAAAGAGTTAAATGGGAAAAAGATAGGTGACCCATGCCTCTTTTTCCTTTCTTCACATGGGTGTCCTCACAGCACATGGGGGAATCTCACTAAAGGAGAGGGTGGCCTTCAATAATGGATGGCATCTCTTATCTTGGAGAAAGTAGAGGGGATGGGTTGGGTGTTGGTACAACCCATCATGTCCCCTCCTACCTCCAATTTTCGCCACTTAACTTCAGGGGAAGGTTAAGTTGACTAGATGGAGATTACTCAAGGGTTACTCATGCCAAATGGGCCCCTGGACCCATAGGGTATAACCCAGGGTCAACTTTAACCCATCTAAGACACCCCTGGTCAAGGTAAAGCACAAGAAAAGGGCCTCATAATTTAAATAAAATAAGAAATTCAAATTCAATCTCTTTACAACACAAATTATAAAATAATGTTACATGAGGGTAACCTAACCCACTCGACCATACGAAAGACCACATTACATCATTACATCAAACACAAAGAGATCTTGGTTCCTCGTGGAACCCGATCGGCTTAACAGGGAATAACAATTAACAAGGTGCGGAATGATCTCCGAGTTCTGTGGTTCGATTAGTACTTCCTGCACACTAAATTACAAGATCAGTAACCACATAAAATCATCATAGCCGAAGCAACTTAAAAAAACATGCATTATCATGACATAGTATTAATTAACATAAATGAAATCATATTACAATTTTCCATCATCACCTAATTCATTTTTCTGAAATGTAAACTTATCCAAACATCACCCAATTAGTTTTTCCAAAAACATAATAAAGTTTAATAGTTTGACAATTCCGGGAACTACTATCCCACAATTATAAAAAGTAACAATAACAGTCATGTAAATAGTCATAACAACAGTAGTAAAAAGGGCGGTCCTCACACTTTCAATGGCAATTTCTTCAAATGTAATAAGTATGGTCATAGAGCTAATCAATACAGAAGTCAAGTGAATCAAAATTCCTCATCCTTCTTTGGTCAATTCTTTAATTGCAAAAGGATAGGTCATAAGGCTAAGGAATGCAAATGTGCATCAAGGAATCCTCCTAAGAACAAACAAGTTTTCAATGGAAGATGTTTTACTTGCAACAAGTTTGGGCATATGGTAATGCAGTGCAGATCTAAACCTACTTCAATATATAATTGTCAGAGAAATAAGATTATATGTTTCAATAGCAAAAAATTTGGACATATTGCTAAATTTTGCAGAAGCAAAAAGGTGAACTCACAGGTAGGAAGAACAGAGTAGAAGATGGACAAAGGAAAAGGGAAAATAGATGTGAATGAGATTTAGAAAGAATTGAATAAAACATGGGTGGAGAAAGATGCAAATAATGAAGGTGATGGCTCCACACTAGAATTCGGTTCTAATAATTCCTCCAAGAATTGAAATGGGACCTCTAGGTTAGGGGGAGCTACATTGAAAATCTAATTCTCCCTACTAGTAAGTGGGTGCCTAAATTTGACACAATGAAGGAAGATAAAGAAGCCTATTACAAATTTGTTCAAGCAAATTTTGGAAGAAAAGAAGCTAATGTGACTGATTGTGAAGCAATTGAAGATTGACTGTATGCAAAAATAGTGTAACTGGATGTATTAGGGCAGAACATTTATTACAATGAAGAATTAGGTTTTGTGAAGGATAAATGGTCACTCATTTAAACACTTGAATCACTTTGCATTCAAAGAGAATAAGGACAAGAGTGCTTGAGTTGAAATTTTAGGTAATTGAAGTGCAAAGAATGAATTCGGCAACTAACCCTAATTCTGTGAAGAAAAAGGTATTTCTCTGTGAAGCTTTGAACTTGTAATCTTTTGAAATGGCTACTCCTCTAGTTGTGAACATCACTGAGCAACCTAGGCCAAAGTTTAATCAAAGAATCCTTTCAAATCCGCTGAAATTGATCCAATGGGAGCATTTTCTAGGGTTCAGATGGAGTTTTGCACACAGAGGATATTAGGGGTTATATTCATGTGTCTCTAGAAGAGCATGGTGACTCAAGGTTTGCTGATCTATTCATGAATCACTTAAAAGATGATGATTTTAAGCTCAAACTAGAATATAAAGTCCTGAAAGACAAGAAGTTCATACAATTTGTTGAGTTTCCATGTTTTGCAGAGGATGAGTGGGTCTAGTATGTCTTGAGTTGTATCCATGATGAGTTTCTATGGTTGAAACATCCATTCAAAATCATAAAGGATGCAATAAGGGTAGTTACAGGACTAAATTCAATTAGTACCTTGCCTCAGTTGAAGGCTGTGAAGAATCAAGAAGTCACCAAGGCAACCAGATCAAAATTGGACAAGAGAGCCATGACTATAAATGACATAGAGGATCATGGGGTCAAATTCGCATCAATGGTGATAGGATACAAGATATATTACTCTAGCAGATAAAATTTAGTCTCTGGAATAGCCGTCTATGCTGCATATAAGATGGTAAAAGAAGGTGTAGACTATGATCTTTGTGAACTGTTGTTGGACTAGCTTGTGGAGAACCTATGAAAGATAAAGAAGGACAAGAAGTACTCATTCAAATATGGTACACTGATCATGTGTCTTTTCTTTTATTTCTTGAGTGAGTTCCCTGGGTATAAGAATATATATTGGTCCAACAACCAACTGGTAGTAGTCCAAATTAGAAATCATTTGAGTTATTTGGGTAGTTATGATGCACAAAGGACTGCACTTTGGGGATTCTTAAAAAATTTCTAGGGTATAATGCAGGCTAGGGAGAGAATACCTAGCGCTGTGGTTGAGAAATACAAGGACACCATCTATTTTATGGTTACTATTGATCAATGCAAAATGGAAGTAGTAGAGCCTAGAGTTGTGTGGATCATGCCCATGGGGTATGAAGTGGATGGGCATGTGTTGGAACTATATACACAACATTTGTTAAGTCAGCCTAGGGATCTGACTAAAGAGAGATTTGGAACTTATGAAGAAATTTCACAAAAACTGCATCTTGAATTCAAGTCTCCTAAAACTAAAAGGAAATTAAGGAAAGAAGTTAAGGAGTTGGCCAAGAATCTAGCCCTTACTAAGGAAGCTATGAGGCAATTAAGGGAAAGAACAGAAAAGGCTGAGAAGGAGAAGTAGGATAGGGAATAGGAAAGTGTTTCGACAAAACCTCCTTCCAAGTCAAGGTCTACTAGGAGTACTAGTTCAACCTCCAGTGCATCACCTTCTCCTGTTGTATAGAAATCTAAAGAAAAACATACCGGTAAGGAAGGAAAAAGAACAATAGCAATGGCCAAGAGGTCATATAATAGTATGGATAAGGAGGATGAAGAAAAGATTGATTCAAATGACAAGGTTAAAGAGTTGAAGGCCTTAGGCACTAAAGTTATTAAGGTGTCTAAGGAGAAGCCCTTCGGAAGCAAAAAGCCAAGTAGGAGACATAAGTTAGAGGCTGATGTTGAGAATCCAACTCCTTCTATGGAGGACATCATTAAGACAATCACTATAGATGGAAACCTAAAACTAATGACTAAATTCTATGATCATTACAGTGATATGACAAAAGAATTTTGGACGATGCTACTGTAAAATATTTGTATGTATTCAATAGAGATCTAGTGGAAATTTTGGTAGAAATCGCTAAGAGTTTAAGAGACATTCTGGAAATAAAAAAGAAGTTGCTAAAGCAAAAGATTTGGAGCTAAGGGAACATGTAATGTCCAGTCTGTGTCTAGTGATCTCCAAAAAAGAAGTAGATAAGATTCTCAAAGAAGTCAAGAATGAATTCAAAAGGAAGAAAAGGATGAATAAGTTGATGATTGGAGATATTGATGAAGCTGTTAAAGAAACGTAACAAATTCTAAAGAAAGCATTGGACAAGAATAATTTTTATGTGGTTAGAGAAGAACCAGTTGATATTGAGGATGCATTAATTCTGAATGATGAAGAGCTACAAAAAAATGAGCAACAAACTGGAGTAGATGATGTCTCCATTCTGGAAGAAGAAATATTGAATAAAGAAGATGAAGAAATGATGAGGGAATATCAAGAAAAAGAAACTAATCATGGAATTGATTCCTCTAGTACGGATGTTGAGGAATTTGACAATACTGCCACTGAGGATACACCAAATCCTTCGAAAGAGAATGTAGAAGACATTTCTAAGATAGATAAAAGAAAGGATGCTTCTAATGATGATGTAGAGAAGGCAGAAGTAGAGAAAAATTATGAAAATGATGAGAAAGACAATGAGGTTGACTCCAAAAAGGGAGAAGATGGAGGCCTTGAAGAGCTTAAATTTGTAACGTCATATTGGGCAAGAGACATTGTAGAAGCAGTGAAAGAAATTTTGGAAAGACATAAACAAATTGAAGAAGAACAAGATATAATACAAGGACCAATCAATTTTGATACTTTATCGCTGGTGTAGAAGATAAAGTTGGCCTATATTGAACAAGCTAAGGCTAGAGAAGAAATCCTAAAGTCTCATATAGAAGATAGCAAGTTGTTTGGCCTTGTATCTGAGATTTTGGAGAAAATCATTCCCACATTTTAGAAGGACTCATTAGTATCTCCCTCTAGCTAGTTGAAAAGTCTAATAAACTTTGTAAGTTTTCATTTTGAAACCTTAGAGAAGTCAGCAGAAGTTAAATTCAGAAATAAGTATAATGAGAAGAGGTTTGCTGAAATAAAGAAAATAATTAGTTATGATAGATCAGGGCTTGATATTAGTGTAAAGAGTATTCAAAATGCCCTATCTGAAGGAGCAGAGATTTATACATTTTACTTAAACTGATCTAAAGTGGTTAAAGATATTGAGAAGAAGATTAAGGACTTAGAGCTCAAATTGTCTTACATTTCTCAGTCATATAGTCCTTTAACTAAGTCTGTATCTACCAAAGAATGCCAAGTAGTGAGTTTGCCGAATGAATTGAGTGACCTAGACAAAGAAAATGTTAAAGTTTTGGGTAGATTGGATGAGCTCCAGGGACTGATTTCCCCCAAATTAGAAACTATGTATGATCTATTAGAAGAATCCCAAGTTGTTGCTGCTACTAGTGATCCTATTGATCTTCAAAAGCAAAGATCACAGGTATTTTTGTTCAATGGGCATATATCCATTTTGGGCAGCATAAATATGAACTAAGATAATGAATTATCATGGTTGAAAAACATTTTTGGTGATATCTTTTTGTTGATGAACAAGGTTTAAGGACTATGTGTTCATATACAGAAGTATATAGTTAAAGTTTTAACCCATGTACATAATATTTTTGCATGAATTTTGATATGTGGATCCTAGCCTTTGCCATTGATGTCAAAGGGGGAGAGGAAAAGTAGTGAAAAATGAAGAATTAATCTATGGGGGAGCATTGGAAATCACAAGTGTATAGAGTAAGGGGGAGCTATTCTAACACTTAGTCATTTTTCACTAAGTGTTGCAATCAATCCAAAGGGGGAGATTGTTGGAAAAAGACACTATTAGGCATATAAGGTGTTGTCATTGGTGGCAACTAAATCTATCTTACACATCCACATTTCATCAGTGGATCATACCAAAAGTTAGATTGTAGATTTGTCTAAGTCTGGATAGACATAAACATGGCATATGATAGGGTTCAACATTTTGGTCCGCATTTCTCCATAGGAAATCATATTGTGCTGTGGATCTAAGGGAATGTAAAGGGATTTCAGGGCTACCTAAATCAAATATTTTAGCCTTCTATGATGAAGGGAGTGTAAGTTACAAGCATCTAAGTATCAGGTTTTAGTTAGACAGTTCAGTCTGGTGAAGACCAAGCCGACTAGGTGTTTGATCCTTGTGTGAATGAAGAGAATTGATTGGTCAAGTAATTTATGACATCTAGTGGTGTTGGCTGACATGTGAGGTGACTTGGATACATAAGTTCTAGTCCACATTGGTATTTGTGCATGGATTCAACCAACAAAATAGTGCTCTTAAAAAGTCTAAGTTTTTCTTAAGGCCGGCTGTAGTTGATGCAATTTCATGTAGCGGATATATATAATCGATGAGTTTGAGCATTTCAAGGTGTGTATTTGTGAATATGAAGGAATAAGTGTGAAGTATAGTAGAATCAAGTGTGAAGTGAAGAGATCTAAGTTCCAGATCATGGCAGAGTAGTGAAGTAGGGCAGAGAGAGATGAAGTGTGCAAATTCAATGTATTGAGCTCAACCAAAACTATAATCTTGCATTGTTAGATGCTATTCCTCAATTCAAACATTCTAGTGAACTTTTGTAATTGATTTGCAGGTAGTGAGCCTCTTTGAGTAGTGAACTCTGGGTAGTGTGCTCGAAGGCATGTGCCTTCCCCATTTGTAATATTTTTAATAGAGTATAAATTATTTTGGGTTAACCCCCACCGTGGTTTTTCCCTTAACCAGGTTTCCACGTAAAAATCCTAGTGTTATGTGTGTTGATTATATTTCTGCTCATGTGTTGTTAATTTATGCTTTCATGATTACATCATTAGTTTGTTGATAAATTGTTAAGAAGATCAAATACAGAAAAAGATAAAGTTTTGAGACAACTGATCCACCCCCCCACTCAGTTGTCTTCCCCAATTTCAACATTATCAAGATCACATTTGTATTACCTATTGCTACATTAGATTCTTTGCAATATGATATTATTAGTCTTCCAAAGATAGCTCATTGTGACATATCTACTAGATATATCATTGTTGTTTGTAGAGTCTCATCTTGTATATTTGGAGGACCACATTGAGGACATTTATCTTCTCTTTGATGGTAGCTTCAACGGAGTTGCATCACCATCATCTTCTTCAGAGATTATTCTTCATCCTCCTACTCAATCGCAATTTTGTAGTGGATTGGAGACATTTGAGCAGTTTTCAAGAGCATCATTGTTGTCTTTGGATCATGTGTAGAGTTTAGAGACATTTATCCTTCTTCTTGTATATTCCTATCCAAAATGGGAAGACATTATGCACACATATGTAGTTATATTTCTTCCCAAGGGGAGGAATGTTTTTCGACGTTCATGGCTCTTCATCTTTATTCTATGTTGAGCATCTTCCAGCACTGCAGGAGTCATCTTGAGGAGCAGCTGCATGGTCTCTTTTCTCATCTCTATTTTGGGAGAGAGTATTTCCTCACATGGGTTTTCATCCTTCTCACTTCTAGGGGGTCATTAGACCTTCTCTCTTCTTCCTCTCTTATGGGGGGCATTCATGATTGTAATTTTATGATGGATTCAATTCTTGGGGGGTCTTAGTGTTAGTCCTTCTTCCATCACATGTTCATGTACTTGTTTTTTCTCTTTTTTGGAGAGGGGTTTTGTCCCACGGGGTTTTTATCCTTTTCTCCACCTTATGAGAGATTCTTATTGTTTATGGGTACCTAGCATGGCCTTGTAGCCGAGACCCATCATTCTTGCATTAGTTGAATGTTTTTCATTTCTCCCTAAGTTGCACTTATGGGGGGTGTTGTTGTAACTAAATATTTAATTACACTTTATTAAGTTTGTCTTAGGTTATTCTTAAGTCATATTAGGTTTTTTCTCTAACTTGCAAATATAAAAGCAAGTTCTCACATGTAATTCATTGAATCCATTTCATTACTTCATCCAATATTGTGCAAATTAGTTCTCTTTTCTTTTTTCTCTTGTGGAAGGTAAATCTTAGGTTTTGCAGGTGATCCTAATGTTTCAAGTTAATTATAAATTCCAATAGATTGTTGTAGCCAGGGGGAGTAAAGAATGATTCCAATATAATTAGAGTAGAAGTGTGCAAGTATGTGCAGTGGAGGAGATATGATGCCCTTTTCCATTGATATCAAAGAGGGAGAGAAATCATGTGAAAAACTTAAGGGGAGAAAGAGCTAAAATATGCAAAGAGAAAGGGGGAGATGGTGATTAATGCAAATTCTTGTCTTGACATTTTTTCATATCATATGTTTCCATCAATGACAAAGTGGGAGAGTGTTGCAAGTATGTGCTAACCAGTGTTGTCATTGATGCCAACATATCTATGTTGTCATTGGTGTCAACTGTGCTCTTGTTTTCATGATTGTTTGTGATAAGTTAGTTTCTTTGTATTGTATTATATAAGTTCTAAATTTGATGAGAAGATATTCCTAATATTGAGTTTCCAAGTGCTTTTGAGAAAATTTGCTCTCCAAGTGAAAATAATGTGTTGTAGAGTATTTTGGCTTGTAGAATAATTGTCTGAGTTTTGCACCATATTTCCTCAATATTGAAGACTAGAGTATGAGATTTGGATATGTTTTAAAGAAGTGTTTGAAGATGCTAAATCGAGAATATTTTGGTCTGAATTGTTGTGCAGAAGAAGTTGAATTCACTAGTGTGAAGGTTGTGTTTGACAGAGTTTGCAGTGTGGGAGAGAGAAAGTATTTTTCTCTGCATTCCTCTACAATATGTTCTTTGATCTTACGGTTCTAGACTTAAGCCTACAAGGTCCTTAGCTTTATTCATTCCAAAGGTTTTGTGATTTGATGCTCTGGAAAGCAAGTTTTTGATTAGTAGAGTTTGACAGTATCTAATGTAGAGTAGTATGTGATCCATCTTCAAGAAATGCAAGTTGAGATTTATTGTGGCTAGATTTTCTGGTTTCCAAATGACTCTATGGTCTTTGTAGATGTCCCCTAAATGCATTGAAGGCATGTGTCTAATTTGCAAGCTATAATGAATCTCTTAGAAGCATGTGACTTAGTGATTCTTGATGTTGTGTACTTGTTCTGGCTGACCTAGTCAATCACAATTGTTGCAGAGATGATTCATGGATTGAAGAAGTGTGTCCAAGCATGTGAAGATGTATTTGGGTCCAAGCTAAGACATGATGTATTCATCCTTCATTCTTTTCCTTTGCAAGTCTGTTTAGGCCCATTCCTATTTTAAAATTATGTATGTATGCTGGGCTTGGAGAAAGTTCCAATGGTTGTAGATTGTAATGACAACCTTGATGTACATTCTAAGGTTGATAAAAGGAATAAATACATGTAATGAAGCATGATTGTTGCAAAGACATGGAAGGATGTGAAGTTAAGGTGTGTGTATTGAAAAGGTAGAGAAAATGATATATATTGTGCTTCAATGGAACTGAACTCAAGCATACTATAGATGCTACTATATCAGTTCACCCCTTGACAGTGAGCCACCCACCGGTAGTGAGCCAACATTTTGGGCAATGAGCCCTCTTGATAGGGAGCCACTTTGATATTTAGTATTGTTACCACATTATATTATGAGCCAACACTCACCATGGTTTTTCCCTTTCTAAGGGTTTTCCACATAAAAATTTTGGTGTTCATTAGTGAATGGGGTATATGTGCTTAAGTTTTCTTTCTACTATTCATGTTTATTCTTCATATTAGATTAAGTGGTTAAAGCAAGTTAATGTTATTGTGAAATTGATCAATTAAGGTTAAAGTTTTTGTACAACTAATTCACCCCCCTCTCAGTTGTGTTGTGCCTTCAACAAGTCTAACTAGGTAGTAATGAATGGATCAAAAATTGATGATGACAAACCTGTGGGACTAGGCAAAGAGGAAAGTGAGCAAAAAATTTGCTCCATGTTGCCATGAGGAATTTGGAAAAATGAATTTCTTGTGTGTGACAAAGGAGATGAATAAATTGTTTGTATAGAAACAATAAGAGTAACAAACACAAAAGGTGGAGATTGCACAACTGAAACAACATGAGGTGAGGTACAAGATAATACTTGGGATGACTCCAATTGAGAAGTTACTAGAGGAGCATGTGCCTTGACAATAGAAGGATTTTCTTTAGCATCCACCTAAGTATATGTTCCTTCTTTCTCTTTACCTTTTCCTTTCTCACCTTTGTTCTTGAAAACAAATTTGATATTTTGTCTAGAACTAGGAATATCTTCTTTATTCTTAGTCCTCAACTCTTTTCTCTTTCTAGAAGCTCCTTCAGCATGCTCATTTTTTGACCCTGTCTTGAATAGATTTATTTTTATCCCTTTCCTTTCTAACCATATATTGGTGTTAGCAAGGATGAGTTAAAACCTATCTGTTATGGAAGTGGACTCTGTTAATGGCCATTGAATTGGTGGAAGAGGGGTTGAATCAAATTTTCTACCCTCATACAAAGGATGCAATATATCACCATCATCCTACATATCTTTAGGAATATCTACAAGATTGAAATCTCTAATTTTTTCTAAGGTTAGCCGACTGTAGTCTAGCTTCCTTACATATTCATTTGTCTTGAACTCAACCCATATGTATTCTATTTTATGTACATGAATGTAGTTACCTTTGAGCTTATCTTACATCTCCCTATAGTCAAATTCATTTCATCTCTCAAATATTTTGAGGGTGATCTATTGTAACTCATTTTCCATTAACTTGGCCTTTGGGGTAGTTAACATTGTATATCGGCCAATAGTAACCAAAAACTTGAAGCTAGACCTGTGAGACTCTACTTGCTTCTTGTGGATATTCATCATTTGTCTTTACAACTCCATGAATATCAATTTGTCACCAAAATACCTTGGTAACATGTAAGGTTCCTCACTAAAAAATTCAACCCTGATATAGGTAAAGGTTGGGAATTGTAGAAATATGCAACCAACCTTCTTCATCTATTCCCATGTTGTATCTGAAACTCTATTTTTTACAAGATCCTTCTCAAACATCCAAACATATTTATAAAAGAAGGCATCATTGACCCTTTTCAAATGTTTGAGACTCTCCTTCAAAGTCAACTGTGGATAATATTAATACATTGGTACTTGTTTCTATCACCAACAAAAGACAAGCAATGAAAAGACCTCATGCAAGAAAAAACATATACCAAATAGGATGTCATATAGAACTTTAGTGAAGTAGATACCTCAGAGAGTTGGTGGAAAAAAGCATCACCAATTTGTTTACCCTAGAAGATCTTCTGAGTGCCCTTCTTGATGATGGCAATATACTGATACATCCAATCCTGAAATGTGTTGGATGTTAGAAGCCCTTTTACTCTACTCAAGAGTGTGATCAAATCTCCTATCTCTTCATGGAACTCACTGCGATATATTCTTGTAGGCCACCTGTCTATAGTAGTTCTGGGAGTATTAAGCCAAAGAGAATTAATATTTCTCTTACATCTCTCCATGTTCTTGTCATAATAATCTTGAGCTGATTCTGTGGTGACATCTGAGTATTCTTCAATATTTGGGCAACTAAAAATCTTGTCAAAGAATTCTTCATCAAGTTGAGTCACTACTTTACTATTAGCATCTTTTATAGATTTTCTCTCTCGATCAAAGTGAGTAGCTACCACCAAGACAATTTTAGAGTTTGAGTAGACACGAGGAAAGCAAATGACAGTTGGATACTTGTATCAAGAACATCCTGCATGTGAGGTGCAACTTGCTACTTGTTCAATCTTTCTAGAAATTCTACCATATCCACATGGCCAATCTCAGTGTCACTGATATTATCCACATTTGATTCCATGGAGGACACTAGAACCACCCCTTGATATTTGAACTTCATATTCTTCTTTGCAGAAGAGACTTTTGAAATTTACTGAGAAATTGGAAGATGATGTTGAAACTCTCCAAACTTAGCATATTTTCACTTAACAAGAAATATACAATTTCAAAGAAAAACTATACTTCTGCAGATGAACAACAATTGGTGTAAGTTAGAGAAATTTTTCTGAAATACATGAGGTAAATCATGTTTTGTGTAGTTTGGAGAAAATTCTCTAAACTACAAAAGGTATATCAAGTTTTATGTAGTTCAAAGAAATATCTCTAAACTACATTAGGTAGAAATAAAACACAGTGTAGGGGTGGCAAAATTCTCCACCCTTGCATAAGGAAAAAAAATCTTGACACAATGCAAGTTAGAAAATTTCTCTTAACTGCATTTGGGGAAGAACCTTTGGATGCAGGTCAGAGAATTTTCTCTGACTTGCATTTTGTCTAAATGCAGAGATTATGTACTTCAAAGAAAATTCTCTGAAGTACATACTAGGTAGATATGTGTTATGTACTTTGTAGAATGTTCTCTAAAGTACATTTTAATTGTTAAGGCTTGATTATGAATTTTAGAGAAATTTCTCCGAAAGTTATTTTTTTGGGTAATTCTTAGGTCATGACTTTTGGAGAATTTTCTCTGAAATTCATAACTTTGTTCCTAGTGTTCAACTAAGGTTCAAAGTTTTTAGGTTTGGTGTTGTTTGGAGAAAATTCTTTGAACACCACCAGTTTTGACCAGTGATGTTGTTTAGAGAATTTTCTCCAAACAATACACTTTTGTGAACTATGGTTGAAATGGTAGTTTAAAACTTTATTTACAAGGGTTTAATATGACTAACCATTTAAAATGACATTATTTACAAGGTTTCAATAATGGTATAACAATGTTGCTTAGAGATTATTCTTTGAGCAATAACACCTATGATCATTATTCATGGGGGTCGGATATAATCTATGAGACCCTTGACTATGTTCAAAATGGTTGATGAAAATAAAACCTAGGGTTTGAAATCGACACAAAAATAAAATTAAATGAAAAGGAAACAAAAATAAATAAATGGAAAGAACAAAAAGACTTACCTATGATTGCAAAAGACTTAAGGTAATCCACAATCAAATCCTGCACAAGCAAGAAATCTCATGGTGAATGGGAGGGTAGCAGGGAGGCTTGAAAATGACACAAGGATAATTGTAAAAATCAAT
Organism: Cunninghamia lanceolata; assembly: GCA_027924645.1. Lineage (NCBI taxonomy): Eukaryota > Viridiplantae > Streptophyta > Pinopsida > Cupressales > Cupressaceae > Cunninghamia > Cunninghamia lanceolata. The sequence continues at coordinate 9,634,652 of BSBN01000306.1, read as the reverse complement.
AGTTAAAATGAAAAATTAATGTGGTAATAATAGATAAGCCCTGCATTAAATGCCATTAATGGAGAACGTGTCAGCTTGATATGCAATTGTAGAGAAATTCTCTATAACTACATGACTACAAACATTCAAAAATGCAATATTAGAGAAATTCTCTAATTTTGCATATGCAATGTCAAAGAATTTCTATGACTTTGCATATTAGGTAAAAATGCTAAGTCATGACCAAAAACCTAATTTTGATTTTTTGAAAGGGGTAGATTCAACGTGACTCAAAATGACTTTTTGAGGCATTTAACCATGCATGAGGCCAATTCAATTTTGACTTGTTTTGCGTGCCTATAGCTTGTGGGCTATGAAATGGACAAGTTTTGAAGGGATATCCCATGCATTGAGTGAGCTAAATTCAAGGATAACAAAACTTCAAATTTATTCTTTAGAAAATATACCCATGTCTTTCTTCTATAATCATCAATAAATGAAACATAATATGTGGATTTCACAATGGAAAAAACATCTATAGGACCAAACACATCATAATGAATAAGATCCAACACACCATAAGATTTATGAGAACTAGAGTGAAATTGAACACAATTTTGTTTACCATAAATGCAATGCAAAAAAGAAATAAAAATCAAGATTACAATCAATCAACCCTTTAACAAAGTTTTTATTTTTCAAGGTCCTTAGACCCTTTTCTCCTATGTGTCCTAATCTCTACTACCATAACATAGTATTCTTTGTAGGTAATTTTGATTTAGAAGAAAGAGCACACTTAGATATCCAGAAGCCATGACCATCCATTGAAAATGAAACCCTCTCCTTTTCCAATGAAGTAGTCATAGATTTTCTTTTCACAGAAGTACTATTGCACTCAATAGTGCATGCATCAAAATTATACATGTGCCAAATTTGACACCTCTAGTAATCACCATAGCACCTCTTTCTATTTTGTATTCTGAATCAGAAAAGACTACCTGCACACCTGCATCTATTAGTTTTCTCACAATAATAAATTCCATGCTAATCTAGGGATACACAACACACCATTAATCTTTTATATTCTACCATCAGAAAAATTGATTTTAACTTTACCACAGCCAACAATATCTAAATGACAATCATCACCCAAGTACATATTACCTCCAACAAATTCTTCATATTCATAAAACTAATCACTATTAGGGGTCATATGGAAAGATACACCTAAGTCAATTAACCATGCATCATTACCTTCATGAGTGGCTAAAGTTGTAATGAACGCATCACCATCTTCTTTCTCAAACTCAGAATCAAAATCAAATTTCTTCTTTTTCTTCTTCTTTTCTTCTTTACACTCCTTATGGAAGTGTCTAGTCTTACCACAACTCCAACAAATAATCTTGGGCCTTGTAGAAGATTTGGATCTCCCTTTGGACTTGGATTTGTCACGCTTCTTACTCTTCTTGCCTTTTTCTTTGGGTCTTCCATGAACACTTAGGGATTTTTTGGCACTAATGGATACCTTCCTCCTCACTTCTTCAGAAAGGAAAGAACCCACATCTTAAACTTTCAAGACAACAAAAATACTACAAAGAACAAAGTAGGATTTGACATCTCTCCTCATCCATTTTTCATGAAATGATGCTAATTGAGCCACCAACATATTGAATGTTTCCTGATGGTCTATAATTCATCCACCCTCTTGCATTCTCAATGAATATAATTTATTCCTCAAGAAAATCTTGTTCATCAAACATTTGGCTTGATATATCTCATTGAGTTTCTTCCATGTTTCTTTGCAGAGGACTCTTCATGGACATTTATTAAAATAGATAGTATTAGGAACAATCTCATTAGACTCTTGGCTTTATGGTCCATAACAACATATTCAATAGCTAAAGTAGCATCTATGGGCCTTGAAACATTCTCATCAATAGCATTCCATAGATCTCAATCAATTAACAAATCCTCCATCGTCAGCTTCCACATCTAAAAATTATTACTAGAAAAAATTTCTACCTTTATTCTCCTTTATGTGCTTGCCATCTAAAAAACCCTACAAGAAGATCACAAAGTATCTTTTGCACAAGTTTCCACTCAAAATTAGATTAATTCAAAAAACCCAACAACCCACAATTGAAACCAAAGGTGATCAAGCTCTGATAGCAATTGTAAGGAAGCTAAGGTAGCGGAACAACTTCCTACACTAATCGTGAGAGGAGGGATATGCAAAAACTTTCAGATCTTTACAATAGTTACATAAATAAACACAAATAGCAATCATACCACAACACAATAATTATGTGGGGAAACCCTTTCAAGAGAAAAACCCCACACTCTAAAGCTACCCAATATATTATTCATGAATCAAGAAGAGTACAATATACTTATAGAGAAAGCTTTCACAGAAGTATAACCAGCCAAAGATCTAGATGCAACTCAACATCTACGTAAGTGCATGGAGTTGTGGGACCAAAAATTTGCCACATGAATTTTTGGTCCCATGCAAGCTATAACGTGAGCGTGTTATAACACGCTCACAGTATAACTATCATAAAACAAAAACAACATATCATTTCATTCATTCCTGCAGTCAAAACTATAGTTTGTCAAGGAAAAAACCAGTCAAATAGTGCAAGCATGTTAAAGGGCAAATCAAGCAAGTGCTAAGTGTGGTCGATGTTTTCACGATGCTGCATCGCCAAACCCACTCTTGAAGATGTCATGAAGCAAATATAGAGGTTGTAGTAACCAAAGAAGGTAGGGTTTAATTAATTTTTATGAGTTTGAAAATAAATTTTCACTTTTGCAAAGTTTGACTAGTTTTTTATATTGAGTTTATAGTCAATGAAGTAGCACAAAACACAAATCTAGTAGAGGAGGGTCAAAACAACCCCAAAAATCCTGAAAACCCTCAGAAACCCCCACCTTCACATCCTTACCATGAAAGAGATACATAGGAAAACTATTTAGGGAAAATAGAAGAAAATTAAAAAAACTTCAAACCATAATTGAAATGTTAAATAATCCAAGTACAAGCACCAATTGTAGGAGAGCGCATGTGAAGTCATTAGAGATTATTGTTTCTCACATTGAATCAGTGACAAATCAAATCACTAAATTTCATGACTATAGGGAGAGGTGTTAGTAATACTATGCCGATAAATTGTCTTAAGAACAAGTGAAGGACAAAAAAATTACAAAATCTGCATTATGTTCACATTTTATCAATCTTAAAATTGGCCAAAGATTAAAAGAGACTTACAAATGCTTCCCTATTCATTGGTGTAGGAATGAAGATATATCCCAAAACTTTTGGGATAGATGGTACATGGTGTTTGATGAGTGGCCATGCAACAAAAATGAGGTGCAACAATATTTCTTAAGGAAACTCCATTACGAGTTCATCCACAAGAAGATTCCTAATTATTTTTAGATTCAAGGGTTCCATAGCAAAGGTGGTGGCTCTCCCTAAGATAGAGAAGGGGCACAGTAAGACCAAAACCATGTACCTAGACCCCTGATGAGGCGAACACATGTTTCACTCCCTTCAACTTTGAAGGAGAGTGTTGAGTTGGAGACACTACATTCATTAACTTCTCTCACATAGTCTCTAACACAACATGATGATGATCTTACCCAGGCTAATGAGGATGTGAGCAATAGGTATCATTCGTCCCCACATCTATGCAAATCATGTGGGAACATGTGTGATTATGGGATGCAGGACTCATGGAAGGACTCTCGACTGGACTCTTGGTAGGATGCTGTGATGCAGAGGTAGCATCTAGTGATGGACACATCCATTTTGGATGATCTTGTTCTCATAGATGATGTATTACAACATACATTTGGTATTGACTCCTAGGTAATTTTTGCAAGTTTCATCTTGATTTAATATATTTTTATTTGAATTTTTTAATTAATTCTATATGACTATCTATATTATAAGTCAAAATTAATGTATGTACAATTGTCTATGCAATGAAACTCCAAGGTCAGAGTCTTCATCCTACCTTTGTTAGTCATCCATTAGTGGGTTATGAGAGGAGGTTGATTCAATAGGTATGCAATTTATCACAAGAGCATAAATATAATACATATATCAATGTTAATATTATTTAGTGATAATTTGATGATTTTAATAGGGAGCTTTACCAGCACCTCCACGGTTTCATTGGTCCCTTGCACATACAACCACTTATACGGAGGTTAATTTAACCAGTTGTAATCATTATGAATTTAAATATTGTTATGTATCTATTTTGGTTGAATACTATTGAACTCTATTTTCATATGCTAAATATGGAGACTCCTCCTCATCTTAGTGACTTAGCATAGGCTGGCATTGCTACAACCATGTCTTCAAATCCATTGACCAAGGTATGAGCTAGTAACAAGTAAATGTCATTTTGTATTTCTTATTTTATCTCATGTCATTTGATGTACATAAATGATATTATGTTTAGTCAATTTTACTTCTTGATGCTTCTCACAAGAGGTCATAACTCCAACCCGTCCAACTATGGATGAAGAGAGAGAAAAGATAATTGAGAGGGAACATTAGGTAGTGGTAAGTGATTGATTACCTATGTGATGTTATATATTTCATGTTTTCTATATTAATGTGCATATTGTTTGATTGTATTAATAGGTGGCACTGCAAAAATCTCTATCGAGGAGGTCTACTCAATGGGAGAGAGAGGATGAGTCACTGATTGGCTCTCCATCTTCATGGCCAAGCAAGGGCTGCCGGTTATTTGATAGAATTTCATAGGAAACTAGATTTTGGGACATTTTTTGTATGCCTAGATGGCTTTGTATACATACTTTTGTATGTTACTGATGTATATTTTTGTATATGCTTGTATGGCTTTGTTTGGACATGCCTATATGGCTTTATATATAGACTACATGTTATCTTCATGACATTATGTATATGATAGTTTATATTAAATATTTATTATGATGATTAATTATTGTTACAGGAATTTGGTTTTACACATGCCAATTGCATTTTCTCAAAATTTTATAAATCATTTTCAAATAATCCATTTTGTGCATATCTTGCAATCATTGTATTCCATGTGACTATGCATTTCTTTGAGGCATCATGTCAAATAGTTCACATGCCTTGTCTATGCTTCCATGCTTTCTATACATGTCTACAAGGGTAGCTGCAAATACAAGATGTGAAAAAATTCCTATATCCTTTATGCTTTGATGGTTGTCCACACCATGTTCCCTAGATCCCTTTCTGACATAGGCAAGGAGGATGTTGGATAAGGTTATGCAATTTGGTTTTAGATGTGCCAATTGCATTTTGTTGAAAGTTTATTTTATACATTTGCTTGAAAGTTTCTAAATCCTTATGAAAAATTCATTTCATACATATCTTGTAATCATTACATTCTAGAGACAACATTTCTTTGAGGCATCATTTCAAATAGTTCACATTCCTTATATATGCTTCCAAAATTTGCATACATGTCTCATAGGGTAGTTGCAACTACAACATTTGACAAACTTCCTATATCCTTTATTCTTTGATGAATGTCTATATCATGTTCCAAAGATACCATTTCTAAGGTTTTTGGAATTTGGATTTACACCTGCCAATTACATTTGCTTAAATGTTTCTAAATCCTTATCAAAAAATCTATATTGTTCATATCTTGCAATCATTGCATTCCATGAGGTGACATTTCTTTGAGGCATCATGCCAAACAGTTCACATGCCTTGTCTATGCTTCCACACTTTGCATACATGTCTTCGAAGGCAGTTGCAACTACAACATCTAACAAAATTCCAATATCTTTTATGCTTATATGGATGTCCATACCATGTTCCAAAGATCCCATTTTGGCATAGCCAAAGAGGATACTGGCTAAGGTTGTGGAATTTAGCTTTACACTGACCAATTGTATTTGCTTGAAATTTTATAAAGCATTATCAAAAAAATCCATTTTTTGCATATCTTATAATCATTCCATTCCATGAAATGCCATTTCATTGACGCATCATGTCAAATAGTTCATGTACCTTGTCTATGCTTACACACTTTGCATATATGTCTACTAGGGTAGATGCAACTACAAGATTTGACAAAATTCCCATATCATTTATGCTTTGATGGATGTCCATACCATGTTCCAAAGATCCCATTTTGGCATAGGAAGGGAGGCTATTCGCTAAGGTTGTGGAATTTGGCTTTACACCCACCAATTGCATTTTCTTGAAAGTTTCTAAAGCCTTATCAAAAAATCCATTTTGTTCATATCTTGCAACCATTGCATTCCATGAGATGCATTTCTTTGAGGCATCATGGAAAATAGTTCATGTGCCTTGTCTATGCTTCCACACTTGGCATACATGTCTCTGAGGGTGGTTACAACTAGAACATCTAACAAAATTGCCATATCTTTTATCTTTTAATGGATGTCCATATCGTGTTCCAAAGATCCCATTTTGGCATAGGCAAGGAGGATACTAGCTAAGGTTTTGGAATTTGGCTTTACACCTGCTAATTGTATTTTCTTGAAAGTTTATAAAGCCTTATAAAAAAAAAATCATTTTTTGCATATCTTGCAATTATTGCATTCCATGAAATGGCATTTCATTGAGGCATCATGTCAAACAGTTCATGTACCTTGTCTATGCTTCCATAGTTTGCATACATGTCTACTAGGGTAGTTGTAACTACAAGATTTGACAAAATTCCCATCTCCTTTATGCTTTGATGGATGTCCATACCATGTTCCAAAGATCCCATTTTGGCATATGAAGAGAGGATGTTGGATAAGGTTGCAGAATTTGTCTTTACATCTTCCAATTGCATTTTCTTGAAATTTTCTAAAGCCTCATCAAAAAATCCATTTTGTTTATGTCTTGCAATCATTACATTCCATGAAATGACATTTCTTTGAGGCATCATGGAAAACAGTTTGCATGCCTTGTCTATTCTTCCACACTTTGCTTACATGTCTCCAAGGGCAGTTGCAACTACAACATCTAACAAAATTTCAATATCTTTTATCCTTTGATGGATGTCCATACCGTGTTCCAAAGATCCCATTTTGGAATAGGCAAGGAGGATATTGGCTAAGGTTGTGGAATTTGGCTTTACACCTGCCAATTGTATTTGCTTGAAAGTTTATAATGTCTTATCAAAAAAATCCATTTTTTTCATATCTTGCAATCATTGCATTCCATCAGATAGAATTTCATTGAGGCATCATGTGAAATAGTTCATGCATCTTGTCTATGCTTCCACACTTTGCATACATGTCCACTAGGATAGTTGCTACTACAAGATCTGACAAAATTCTCATATTATGCTTTGATGGATGTCCATACCATGTTCCAAAGATCACATTTTGGATTTACACCTCTCAATTGCATTTTCTTGAAAGTTTCTAAATCCTTATTAACAAATCCATTTTGTGCATATCTTGCAATTATTACATTCCATGAGATGGCACTCTTTGAGGTGTTTTGTCAAGTAGTTGATGTGCCTTGTCTATGCTTCCACACTTTGCATACATGTCTACTAGGGTAGTTGCAACTACAATAGATTTGAAAACATTCCCATATCCTTTATGCTTTGATGGATGTCCATACCCTATTCCAAAGATACCATTTTGGCATAGGTACAAAGGATGTTGGTTAAGGTTGTGGAATTTGGATTTACACTTGCTAATTACATTTGCTTGAAATTTTCTAAATCCTTATCAACAATTCCAATTTGTGCATATCTTGTAATTATTGCAACATATATACTTTGAGCTTAATTATTGCAAAAAAATACACAATAACAATTCCATAAATAAGTGTTTCCTTAAAAATCATTTTAAATTTACAATAAAGCCATAGCCATGGTCCCACAAGTCTATCCAATAGCCCTTGTAAATGTTTCAAATTCTTTTAAGGTAACATTTTTCTCATATGCACATACATAATTGCTATCCACATATTGAATCAAAGTAAAGCATTTCACTTTGTTCTTAAGGACTAATAACAATACATCTTATCAATGAGATTATACACATGGAACTAACAACCACAACAATATTCAAGAGAAAACTAGTCATTTTAGAAGGAATTCTACTTTTTTATTTACCATCATCTACAAATTCACTCCGAGCACATTAATAAAGGGTGTAGGGATAAGTTGTTCCCACCATGAGGTTTTTAACCCAAGATTTGCATTTTATATTTCTATTCCAATGTTATACTCCACATGAGAGAGAGAAGTTGAGTATAGGTATATTACACTACACAAGCCTCTAGGGTTTGTCACTATGACTAACACAATACCATTGACCTTCTTCATAATGCTCATAAGATAAAGTCAAAATGTATAATACTTCTCGAGACACCAAACCCTTGTCCACCATTCAAAATAAAACCTACATAATAATCATCGCAATCAACTTCACAAAAACCTACATAATATCATTTATGCTTTGATGACTATCCATACCTTGTTCCAAAGATCCTAATTTGGTAGAGATGGGGAGGATGCTGACGAAGGTTGTGGAATTTGGATTTACACTTGCCAATTGCATTTTCTTGAAAGTTTCTAAAGTCTTTTCAACAAAAATATTTTATGCATATCTTGAAATCATTGCATTCAATGAGAGGACCTCTCTTTGTGGTGTTCTATCATATAGTCCATATGCCTTTTCTATCCTTCCACACTTTGCATACATGTCTACAAGGGAAACTACAATTACAACATCTAACAAAATTCCTATATCTTTTATTATCACTGATATTAAGCAATTATCATGTGAATTAGTCACAAAACATGATAGCCAAAGACACAGTCCCCAAGTCATGATTATGAGACAAGGAGTGTATGTTAAAAAGAGGTAGTCTTGGACCAATAAAATGATCTGGGATAGTCATGAAAAGATAAGAGTGATGATTAGTTTGAGATAGAAAGGGGGAGTTTTCTGGTCTAATATAGAATGTTGATTGGTTTGAGATAGAAAGGGGCAATTTTGTGGTCTAAGACAGAATGTTGATTGGTCTGAGATAAACTATCAAATTACATCTAACAAAATTCCTATATCCTTTATGCTTTGATGGCTATTCATACCCCTGTCCATGACTAATGATGAAGTCCTTTTGAAAACTTGAGTTCATGCTAGGAGTTTTGATCAATAGTTTAAGCCTTATGATGTATGACATCAAAACTATCTCTGGCAGCATGGTAACATTTCAGGCACTACAACATGTCCTTGATTTAGGTATGCATAACTAAATATATCCTATATCTACATATAATACCATCTTGATGAGGGTTTCAAACAAGAAATGACTCCATAACTCCTCCTAAAACTATGACAGTCCTTGACTATCCTCCTATGACTATCATAATAAGCATAATAAGCATGTCCATGACAAATCCTAAAAAAAAAAAAAGACAACATAAAACTTGCATAATAAGCCTCTCCATGATTGTACCAAACCCTCATACACTACCAAAATCTCACTTTTGAAATAAATCCTTCATAAAACCTTAAATTTTATTAATGCTAGGTCTAAAGTGATGCCAAAATTAGTAAAACTTGATATTATCACTCCCTATTATGGACTCTAGGTGAAGGGAAAGCTATGGTATGCTTTCTATAAGCTGAAAATGCTTAAGAAAATCTAGAAAACCATAGATTTTACCAACAAATGGATGCAATACATATCCTCAACACTTTGTCCATACATGTGTATTGATGTTTTCTTACAAACAAAATCATGGTGTTTGTAATCTTAACAAGAAGTTTGTGATGTTGGTGAGGAGTTAATGTAAATAAGAGTGACTATCAGATTTTTTTGATAAGTGAGAATCTATGTTGTCTTAAATATCTACCTTATAAATATGTTTTTATCAAATTCATGTAGTTGAGCATGTTCCAATAGTTGTGATAGCATTTGTGGATTTAAGGTTTAATATTTTTAAAAGTTTAACACTACTAGTTCACTTTAAGGTTGTTAGTATTGACTATAAGTACTTAGAATTGAATGAAATGTGCTCTTTAGATCTAAAAAGTAACCAATCATGTAATTCCACCTCATTGCACTAACAAAACATGACTTAATGCACAACTATTAGAGGTGTGAAGTTAGGATGCTATAAAATTAGGTCCACTCTCCTATGTTTTTGATAACTTTCAACAACAATATTGTGTCACAACATTGATCTATTATCAAAGGGTAGCATAAGGGAAAGAGTGGTGAGGTTAGTCTATGGTAGTATTTGTGGATAGTGTGTTTATCCCTATTTATGGATTTCTTCTCGTTTGGCACTAAAGTCCAATGATTTGGAAGTCTTAGAAGAGAGATGTTCTCTCACTATGCTCATAAGAATGGGATTTTATTTCTTGTATTGTATAGGGGGTCTGCTAGTATACTTGTGGATAAGTACCATCATGATTCATAAATATTGTGAAACTATAGTAGATCAACAACAACAAAGCCAAAAGGTCAAAACACAAGAGACAAAAGGGAAACCATATTTTAGTTTAGTTTCATATACTAGAAAGGTGCCAAGAGTGAAATTTTGCATTCCATACATCGAATGCAAACAATCTCTCAAATACTTTAGTTTCATGCAGTGAAAAGGTGCTATGAGTGACATTTTGCATTCCATAGCTTGTGGGGATGATCCAGCTATGCCAATGCATTAGGGCGGGTGGGTAAATGCCAGGAGATGTCTTGTTTCATGTGCTAAGCATCCCAGTTGTTCAAGGTAGCAAGCTACCTAATGATAATAGGGATACTCTCCCTTTCAAATCTGAAAAAAAATACTTCACAAGCCTCTAAAAGAAGGCTAAAAATAAAATGGAACATCAAATAGAAGAAGAGAAATTTTCACCAACACTTTTATTGAAAATAAACATTATTACAAAATCATGAAGCTATGAGCTTCTTAGAAGATTACAATCCACATTTACAACAATTTTTATGTCTTGATCAATCTGGACTCACAATGGCAGCATTTGGCTATTCAAATATCTTTATCCAAAGCACTCTCACTCCCAAATGAGAAAGTCCCAATATGTAGCAATTGCGTGAGAAGAAAACCATTATTGGTTTCTCAAAACAACCTCCACAAATCCACAAGAAAATCTGTCACTTCCAACCTATAATTACTCCATCAATTTTGGGGATTTTCTAAAATTGGTTTTGGGTTTTGTGCTTCTCCTTCCTATCTCTCCAAAACATTTTAAATTTTTTAATTTTGATCTAAAACAAGAAAGTTATGCCAATTTTACTTTTATGAACCCCCATCTCAGAGTTACAAAATTTGGAATTAATAAAATAAAATTATGGGAGTTAGGTCCACCAACCTGGCCATAAAGACCACTTACAAGATTCCTTACATGACATCGGTTAAAAAATAAGTGCTTGCTAAAATTAGGAGTTGGTGACCCACTTTATGATGACATCTCACCCACCAAATCAGCCCACCAAACAACAATTAATGCATTCTCCAAGGTGGACACCTAGGAAAGATTCCCCCACCAATGGTGGAAATTACAAATTATTGGAGTAATTTTCTCCAAAATTACAATTACAAAGTGGTCCATGAAAATATATTTGTTGCAAATAAAAATATGATTTTCTCAAAGCTCCAACATTATTGAAAAACCAAACAACTAAAAATTAAAATATTTTTTTGGTGACACAGGATAGCCCATACACCTTGGATGCTCCTGCATTAGATGCCCATGGTAAGAGGTTTGTGAGCATATACTCACAAATATGTGCACAACAATGCTCTCTCTTTCCTCTTTTTCTAGCATCTACCTGGAACACATTCCATACTCCTCCACCAACTCTGGTCTGCATTCCTCTTTCTCAACATGGAATCACTGTAATCTAACCTCCACCACTATGCATATATATTATCCTCTACAACATCATACAAATATTTTCTTGCATACAAATCAACACTAACAACATCCATTTGTACCATCTTTTTTACATTCACAGTCACATACAAATCATCCTTCACAAATTCAAAAGAATTTAATTTCACCTCTTTCACCTATTCCTCTATTGCTACTACAACATTTGTCTTTGTTGTAACATCTTTCTTCCTACTACCTGCTGCAATCTTTTCATCTTCATACACTCCACTCTCATCTTCTAATGCAGTCAAGGTAGGAGGGTCTAGTGAGGGACTGTCATACTTTGCAGCCTTATCCAAGCAACACCATGATCATGATAGATATGCAATGGAAGCTAACAACTAATCAATAGAAAGATAAATGATATTCATGAACACATAACACAAGATGTATCCTGGGAAAACCCTAACAAGGAAAAACCTAGCCTTCAAAGCTCATTCTTCATATATTATACTTCAAATTGAATTACACATGCCTCAAGGGATTTATAGATGCTAAGCCACAACCCATGCATTAGAAAAGATTCATACAACAACATTATTTCATGATTTCTTTCTTCTACAACTCAATTCTCTGCTCTGTAACTCATTTTTCTTCCTGCTCTGCCTTCTACTATGTTTTGTTACTCCTCCAGATCCAAACACCTTTAGATCTCACTTCATGTCTTTGTGCTATCAATCACTACTTAAAAACAATTGTTTATCTCTTATTTATATCATTAACAAGCTTACAAATCATCACCAAGTCAGCCTAATTACAACCGCTAGTTTATGTAACGTGTACACAAACTAGGTTAGGCCTAAACATAAGACACTATTCCACAAATGCATAGAAATTTGTGTAGATCCCATTAAAGGTTGGACAAGTCTTAAACTTCATTGAACAATATTCCTTTTTTCTCTGCAAGTCACGAATTTGCTCTGCAAGCTTATTGGACTCCAATAAACATTGTCGACTCTGTTCTGCAAAAATAGTCAATCTTCCAGTAATGAAAACTCTCTGGAATCAAAGCCAAATGATCTAAATTCTTGATATGTTATAACTGACTATGTCTAGATGTTAATTCTATATCCACAACCTCTAATATTCAAATGCCTAAATTCTCCAAGGTCGCTCTTTCTGCAATCTACAACTTTCACTGTCAACTATCTCAATTGCTTTGAATGCTTCCAGATGCTCTTGCATCAGACTCTCAAGTTTATTTGAAAAGTGAGCCTCTTCACTTTGGTCTGTATTATGTTAGGTTCAATGTTGTTGCTTTGAATAGGTCCAGTGATCTATTCATAGGTACTTGCAATTGCCTCAATGTCGGTGGTCTGTTCAAGTCCACCCTGCACAACTGCCTGAAATTTTTCTAAGGTTAGCTATCTACTTGTAAGCCTCGTACTGCCTCTATGATTGGCAATCTAAGCAAGTCTTCTCCATAATTTGCCTCAAGATCAGTGTCTATTTCAATTAAGAGTCAATACATACATACTTGCATCCCCCAGAACAATCAGGTTATTTTCTAATTTGGTCAATACACTTTCTTAATTTCTCTGTAACACTGTCTACTCTTTGATTCTTAACATAATTTCCTCTACACTCATCAAAATCTTATAGCTTCCACTCTGCTTACACTGCTTGTGTACTTCACTTTGTTACCTTTACAATAATCACTTCAATCCAATACACAATCCTTCTCCTCCGGTACAATAAGTTACTTTCTTTTGATACAGTCAGCACAATCCCAAATTTCTCTGCACACATTTTGATCTCTAATTTTAGATACAATTTCCTCTGCACTCATTAGGATCTCATATTTTCTTCTCTACATATACTTCTCCTATACTATTCTCTGTTTTCTTATCCATTTTTACTTTACTCCGGTACACAAAATTTCTCCTCCGGTAGAATACCTTGTCATTCCCTCTTTTTTTGCAACATGAATTTCCTTTCTCTACTATGTTTCACGCTTGTTCATCTAAACTTTCTCTATACTGCTCTCTCATATGTTCAGTCTACAACACAATTCTCCTTAAGATCAATGCTTCGCCTTCTTCTATTTTCTCTATTATACTCAATGATTCAAAAGGTTCTTCTTCTTCCTCTGCACAAACTATCTCTGCACCATCCTCTTATAGTTCTTCTATCAAATTTAGTGATTCCAAGGGATCTTCTTCTTCTATACAAATCATTTCTATATCAATAGGATTTTTATCCTTTGCACAAACTATCCCTAAATTAGTTACTGCTTCTCCATCATTAGCTTCTTTGATAACAAGTTCTTGATGGCATTCACTACTTGATTATTTTCTTCTCCAAACTCTTCTAACAAGACTTCTTTCATTCTTATGGTATCTTTCACTGTGATAAGGATCATGACTCCTGTCACTTCTCCCTCTGTAGTTTGAATTACTGTCCTTGTTTTGCTCCACATAAGGTCTTCCAACACATGAATACTTCAATCTATACCTCCCTCTAAACATACAAGTAACATGTTTCCATTCCTGCCCATCAATCCATCCATAATTCTTCTATATACAACCTGTCATAGGCTTTCTTTTCATCATCTTGTTCCAACACAACTTTTCAGAATGGTTCCTCAATCCACAAAACTTACAAGGGTATAGATCCCAACACAACTCCTCATGTCCATGTCTATTACAATGTAAACAATACATACCTTTTATGCTTTGACTTGATTTGTTAAAGTTTTCCATAACATCCTTAGCTCTGTCATAACTAATCCCTTCACTTTTTGATCTGATTACTGGTTCAACAGGTTCTATAATTCCTTGTTGCTACTTTCCCAATCCTTTTCCTTTATACCCCATTCTTTGCATGATTTTGAAACCAATACCATCACCAACAACTGCAAGCTTAGTCACACTATCACCTTCTATCTTACTTCCTAAAGAGACTTCTGTATCATGACACAAATCATTAGTATCACAAGGAACATCACACAACTCAAGCTTAGATCTCAAACTTTCATTATCTTTTCTACACGATACAAGTGGTTGTTCCAACTTATCCATCTCCTCTTTTAATTCTAATATTTTACTTTTCTACAGACTATTCTCCTTCTTCAATTCTTCCAAATTTTCTTCTAGATCTTTATTCGCTTGTTCAACCTTATAAAACAACTTAAATCTTTCTAGTTTTGCAAATTTGTTTTCAACATCCTCAAACAATTTCAGCTCTACTTCTAGGTCTTCATTTCTACTCTTTACATCTTCCAGTTCTTCTTCAAGGGCATCAAACTTGTCTACTCCTAGATCTTTCATCTTCTCCAACAACTCTGAATTACACTTCTTGACTTCACACAATTCTTCTTCCCAAATATCCCTTTCGCACATTAGGGTTTCATTTTCTTTTTTCATCCTCTTTCCAGTCTTACCCATCTGAAACAAATTAGATAAACAATTGAATTTGAAAAGATTACCAAATATTCCTTTCCTTGATCTTTCTTCAGTGATGACACTTGCTACTTCTAGGCTTTCATACTTCCTTCAACACATTTATCAGATTCGCCACCTTCTAACAGATTCAAAACCAACCCAGCAGATTCAAAACCAGCTCTGATACCACTTAATGTAGTCAAGCTAGGAGGGTCTGGTGATGGACTATCCAACCTTGCAACATTATCTAAACAATATCATGATGATGATAGATATGTAACGGAAGCTAATAGCTAATCAATAGAAAGATAAATGATATTCATGAACACATAACACAAGATGTATCCTGGGAAAACCCTAACAAGGAAAAACCCAGCCTGCAAAGCTCATTCTTCATTTATTATACTTCAAATCAAATTACACATGCCTCAAGAGCTTTACAGATGCTAGGCTGCAGCCCAGGGATTACAAAAGATTCATTCAACAATATTATTTCATGATTTCTTTCTTCTACAACTCAATTCTCTACTCTGTGACTCATTCTACTTCCTACTCTGCCTTCTACTCTATTTTGTTACTCCTCCAGATCAAAACACCTTTAGATCTCACTTCATGTCTTCATGCTATCGATTACTGCTTAGAAACAATTCTTCATCTCTTATTTATATCATCCGTAATCTTACAAATCATCACTAGGTCAGCCTAATTGCAACGACTAGTTTATGTAACATGTACACAAAAAAGGTTGGGCCTAAACACAAGACACTGCTCCAAAAATGCATATAACTTCATGCAGATCACCATTAAAGGTTGGCTAGGTCCTAAACTTTATTGAACAATATTCCTTTTTGCTCTGCAAGTCACGAATTTGCTCTGCAAGCTGATTAGACTCCACTAAACACTGTCGGCTCTATTCTGCAAAAAACATTCAATCTTCTGGTAACGATAACTCTCCAGAATCAAAGCCAAATAATACAAATTCTTGATATGTTATAACTGACTATGTCTAGATGTTAATTCCATATTTGTAGCCTCTAATATTCAAATGCTGGAATTCTCCAAGCACACTCTTTCTGCAATCTACAACTTTCACTGTCAACTATCTCAATTGCTTTGAATGCTTCTGGATGCTCCTGCATCATCATCATCATAAAAATAAAACATATTATGTATTACCTCTTTTTCTGTAACCTTCTCCTCACCATTTCCTACTTCCACATCTTCATTCTCATGCTTTGTTGCTACAACCTCATTAATCTTTGTTGCACTTTTCTCTTCCTTCTCACTCTCTTTCTCTATGCCTTCCTCAAAGCATACTTATACAATATTTTCTCCTTCATGTTCACCTACATACATGACTATAGCAAATGTTTTGCCTTTCTTATTTGGCATTCTATTAAACACTTGCCACACACTCTTAATTTTCAACCTCTCAAGTATAGATTGCCTCATGTTCGGTGATATGTCTACACACAAATCACACACACACACCACCATAGGTCCTACTACAAGCTACCTCACATTTGGTAATCTATCTGTAGACTCAGGAACAACCTGCTTTGATACCACTGATGAAAGAGCGATACTCTCCCTTTCAAATTTACAACAAAATACTTCACAAGCCTCCAAAAGAAGGCTGAAAATAAAATGGAACAACAACTAGAAGAAGAGAAATTTTGACCAACACTTTTATTGAATCTAAAAATTATTACAAAATCATTAAGCTATGAGCTTCTTATAAGATTACAATCCACACTCGCAACAATCTTTTATGTCTTCATCAATATGGACTCACACCAGTAGCATCTGGCTATGTAAATATCTTCATCCAAAGCACTCCCTCTCCCAAATGAGAAAGCCCCAATATGTAGCAATTGTGTGAGAAGAAAACCATTATTGGTTTCTCAAAACAACCTCCACAAATCCACAAGAAAATGTTTCACTTCCAACCTATCATTGCTCCCTCAATTTTTGGGATTTTCTAGAATTAGTTATGAGTTTCGTGCCTCTCCTTCCCATCTTTCCAGAACATTTTAAATTTTTCAATTTCAATCTAAATGAGAAAGTTATGCCCATTTTACTGAGACTGGGTCTCATAATTATGACCCCCCATCTTGGAGTTACAAATTTTGGAATTAATAAAATAAAATTCTAGGAGTTAGGTCCACCAACCTAGCCATAAAGACCACTTACAAGATTCCTTACATGACATCGGTTACAAAATAAGTGCTTGCTAAAATTAGGAGTTGGTGACCCACATTATGAAGACATCTCACCCACCAAATCAACCCACCAAACAACAATTAATGCATTCTCCAAGGTGGACACCTAGGAAAGATTCCCCCACAAATGGCAGAAATTACAAATTATTAGAGTAATTTTCTCCAAAACTACAATTATAAAGTGGTCCATGAAAATATATTTGTTGCAAATAAAAATATGACTTTCTCAAAGCTCCAACATTATTGAAAAACCAAACAACTAAAAATTAAAATATTTTTTTGGTGACACAAGATTACCCATACACCATGGATGCTCTCTCACCACTACCAACAAAGTCCCTTAAGATCCCTAAGAGAAAAAAAATATCAAACTATGATAGAGCAGTTCTCAGAATTTGTGGAAGTTGGGAATGTTCTGTTTGGACCTACAAGTGCACGTGGCGTCCATCCACAATTACCTCTCTTAGTTTTGGTCAACTCCGGTCCATTTGACCATGTCGAAATCAAATGCATTCTTACAAAATGCTTCAGTTTCATGTAGTGGAAAGATGCTAGGAGTGAGATTTTGCATTCTATAGCTTGTGGGGTTGAACTAACTATGGAAACACATCAAGGTGGGCAGATAAATACTAGGGGAGGTTATTGGCAACATAGTCAAGAGACACTATTGATATGTTGGAGATTTAATGTTGTCATGGATGGCAACAACTAGATATGATTGGAGATAGTTATTGATATAGGTTATGCATAGTATTTTTGGTCTGGAAAGAATGACATAGTTAGTTTGACTAAGTGTTGGAAGTTTACTAAGGCAGTGACAGTGATTTAGCTAGTACTCCTCTTCAGATGAAGACTTTGGTTTGTGGTTCTAGTATGTTGCATATAGTTGTTTGATGGTATTATATTCCAAGTTTCATGTCTTTAAAATCTCCAAAAGCCATATTGTGAATTGCCTAAGTTCAAGTAAACAAAGTTCAGTCAGGAATAGTGTACAACACCTAAGTATTTTGGTCCACATTCCTCTAGTATTGATTGTTTCAATGTATGGTTTGGAGGTGTTGTAAACACATATGAGAAGTATCTAATTCTAGATTTGTAGATTTTGAAGTTCACTAGAAGATCGTTTACAAGCTTTGAAGTATTGACATTCATCTTGATAGTGTTTCACAAAGACAGAGACATCAGTTCAGAGATCCCCATCTTGCCATATAAGAATATTATGATCTGTGGTTATGAAGGTATGATTGGTGATGCCTATTGAATGTTTGATATGAATTTTGGAGTCCCATGTGATCTGTACTAGAAGTTATGATATGATAGACAATATGGTTAAGAGTATACTCAAGTATAAGGCCAACACATAATTGGATTGATGTGCGGTAAAGATATATTGTTTAGATCATCATCCTAAGTGGTTCTATAATGGATGTAGACCTATGTTAGGGTTCTTGAATGATTGTATGGGTTTGCATTATTGATTATCCAAAGGATCAAGCCAATAAGGTATAATTTTTGTGTACACATTTCATATCTGGCATGCCAACCTAGTTTTGAGTTAAATCTTGTTGCAGATATATATTTAATAAATTTCTATGTTGGAGTGATGTGTTGACCCAAATGTGTTGTGAAGTTGTTGCGTATGTGATTCCTGTGACTTGAAAAGTGTAGTAAGGGTTTAGAAGATTGAAGAATAGAGCATATGTAAAGAGGACAAAGAAACAGAGGAGACATAATGAAGACCTTTGAACCAGTATATTGAGCTATCAATGGAACTATATTCCAGCATATTGTAGATGCATTTGTAATAGTTCTTTGTTGGCAGTGAGTCACCCTTTCTCTATCTTCTTTTTTTAATGGTAGTGAGCCTATTGCAGTGAGTACTTCTTTGGATAGTGAGTCCTTGGGTAGTGAGCCTTTTTGTAATCTAATTTTGATACTATAATATATTGTGAGTTAACACTCACCGTGGTTTTTCCCTTTTTGGGTTTTCCACATAAAAATCTTGGTGTTTATGTGTTATGACTTTATTGTTCCTCTCTTATGTTTATTTTTCTTTCATGTTATTGAATCCAGTAAATGGATTAAAGAACATGTGAAGGAATGGTTTTATAGAATACTGATTCACCCCCTCTTAGTACTCCTTGTGTTCAACAATTGGTATCATATCAGGATTCCTTGGAAGAAGTCTAATAGCTTGAGAAAGATCTGCGAAAGTGAACATATGGCAGCCAAAAGATATCCTACTCATCTAGAAGCAATTCATCTAGGTGGTGTTACAATTGATGATTGCACATATGTCAGCAATAAAGAACTGAAAATTTCTCTTAAAGATCTTGATAAGTATAAAGCAGATATCTAGGATTTGAAGGAGAATGTGAAAGAAGCTGATGAATGCATCCTGAAGCTAAGAGAGCAAGTGAAGAGATCAAAGGAAAGAAACAAAGAGCTAAGTGAACTATTGAAAGTAGAAAATGAAACCCTAAGCAATTTATCAATGCTCGTTGAAGAGAAAGAAGAGATTAAGAAGCATTTAAATCAAGTTTTGAAAGGCAAGTCTGAAGAATATGAAAAGTTGGCAAAAGATGTTCTTCTTTTGAAGCATAATCTAGAAGTAGCTAGTAGCTATAAAGAAAAGTTCAAACTAAGTTTTACAAAGCTTGATGAGTTAATTAACAACCAAAAAAGTCCAATTGACAAGCAAGGTTTGGGTTTGATAGAGGAGAAAGCTCTAAATCAGGACAAGTTAACATTGAGATGAAAAAAGTCAAAGGCAATCAGGTCTGGAATCAAAGAAATAGACCTAGAAGACCTCCAATCAGGCAACCAAATGTTCAAAGGTACCCATCTTTCAATGGCTATTGTTTTAATTGCAATAAGTTTGGTCATAAGGCTACTCAGTGTAGGATCAGAATAAATCAAAATGTTACATCATTCTCTGGTCAATGTTTCAATTGCAAAAAAATTGGTCAGAGAGAAAATGATTGTAGAAGTTAGATTAGGAAAGGTTTCAACAATGGAAGGAATACTCAGTCTTTCAATGGAAAATGATTTACATGCAATAGATTTGGGCATATGGATAACCAATGCAGATCAAGAATTAATCCAATGAATTGGAGGAACTAAGGATAGAAGAAAGTTGTTTCCTACAATTGCAATAAGCCTGGACACTGTTGGCACCTTTAAATTTTGTAAATTTGAAGTGCCTATATTCTTTCGATGTGTCAACTACCATGAAGCCTGCCTTCACTGATTAAAATCTTGCAACTCAGAGATCATCTTGAAAATCTGTATGGTAGGAAGTTTTTTTGCACATATGGTAACATGTCTACTTAGTTTCGCACTTCCAGGATGAGTTTTGATGGGCCATTTAATTCTTTTCTGACTACGATCAGGCTAGATTTAGTGTTCTGGAAAGTTTTAAATCTCACAATAATAAGGGTGACTCATTTCTCTCTTTGGTCCAAAACATCTCTAGTTCTAGTTTCATCAAAATCAGAGATCATATGATGCATTATTTTAATGCATTTCAGTTACGACGAAGGCATCCGACAGGCTAGTTTACAAAGGAGGTCCCAAAACTCTTTCAATGATGTGAATTTTGAGGAAATGGGTTTGCTCTAAATAATTGATAATGGCCATGTGAAATTTTTTGTGGCCTCCAGACATCTCATGTGCCCACAATGAATAGGCGTCATTTGCTTAGAAGGAGAATTTGACCAGTTCTCATTTTCCTAATTTTCCAAAATGCATTTAAAAAAATGAAAAGTATTCACAATTTTTAATTGGAAAAATAGGGTGATAAAAGTTTTAATATAAACATTAATATAATGTTTATACATTATGAAATGAAAGGCATAATGAAATAACATTGAACCATAGGCATTTTGCACCATTGCATGGGTTTTCTGGTTGCTCCCCTGCTGCTATGCGATGGTACGAAATCACCATCACTGAGTCGTTTAGGGTTAGTAGTCTATTTTTCTAAGAAGATTGAAGTGTTTCCTTCTCTGTGGTAGTTCCTCTGAGGCATTTTGGGTAGATTCAAGAAAAATTTGTTGCAGAGAGGAATGTTGCTTACATTTTTTAGCTTCTAGACATTTTTGGGGGGTCCATTCGAGCTCAAATTTTCTATTCTATGTTTTAATTCATCCCCTAACCTATCCTATTGCTTGGGTAGAGATTTTAAGTGTATTTGGTATGAATTTAGGGTGCGTGCAGCCATCAAAACACCCTTGCACTATCAAAAATAACCCAGTTATGAATGAATTGGGTAGATATGGTTTGAGGGGTTGCTGAAATTTGCTCTCCATGTTCTTAAAGGGTTGAGTTCGATCAAAAAAGCTTGAAGAGAAGCTACGTGGGCACATTTCGCAATAGTACAAATGAATGAAGAGCCTTCAGTTGTGCCCGTGTGATGGTGCGAAATTGGAGGTACCCAGTGGCTGCAATATAAAATGTGGACAAAGTCAAAAGGGGAAACTAAATTAATGTCATTTTGCTCCATATTTTATATTGTTTTTTGTCTTCTCTTTTTGGTATATTTTGTATTTCATCTGATTTTGGCCTACAGAGCCACATTTTGGCTATGTAAATGAATATTTTCTAAATGGTAACTCTCTTTCCAAGTTGAACTATATGAGTAACACATTATGTGTTGATTATTTGTGACTGTCTCCTTTGGTATTTGAATTTTTCTTTTGAACAAAGTCACTAAGGGTTTCTGAGTTCTTCAATATACATTTGCTATGTTGCATGTTTGATTTTCTACATCTATTCAAGGAATATATTAAATTTGCTTTAAATCAAATATGGAGGAAAATGTGTAGTATCAAGGGATTAATGAAGCATATAATCATGGGTGATTCTCTTTCTTGGACAAATTACTGTAAGGCAGTAATTTTATTATTTTTTGTCCTCTAATTATGAGTTTTTTCTATCATAAGGAAGCATTTATATTATTGGGTTTGACTCTGCTGCCTGGATAAGGCACTGATGTGGAATTTGATTTGCCCAAAAGTCCAAAAGAATAATGAATTTAAAGACAAATCATTCAAACCATTTTATGTTTTATTTTGTTTTAGGTTAGGGGCTTGCATGCTCTTTGATGTGAATAAGTTATATAATCCAAGAACATTGCCAATCTGGGGTTAATCTCATAAATCTTGGTGCATACCTGAGAACATTCTGCCTGGTATTGAAAAGCTACATCTATTGATTGTGAACAAGGGATATCCCCTAGGAGTGGTAGAACCTGAAGTGAAGGGATGATAAAATACAATCTCCCACTCTATTTTCCAAGTCTACAATTTAACTTGAGCATAAGAAGTGGCAAATCTTTAGAGTTGAATGTGTTTAGATTTGGGAACCAATGGACACTTTACAAAATTTTGTAGAAGCAAGAATGTAAAAAGAAATAATCTTATAGAAAAGAGGAATACATAGCAGAGGAAAGACAAAGGAAAGAACAAGATTGATCTAGAAGAAGCCAAGAAGGAGATGAGAAAAATCTGGATAAAGAAGGATATAAATGAGATCAAGGATGGATCCGCAACAGCCTCTGGTGTAGATACTTCCCCCGAGAAGTAAATTGGGAGCTTTGGCTTAGGGGGAGCTTTTATTGAATATCTTAATCCCCTAGCCAGATAATGGGTGCTAAGATCTAGCACTAAGGTATAAGTTAAATAAGTATTGGATGAATTATTTGAAGAAAAAACTGGTTGAAAAAGATCTAATGTGGCACCTTGCAAAGCAATCTTGATCAATTGCACTTAAAAATGAAGTGTTTGATAGCTTTTGGAAAACAACATTTATGGCAATTAGGTTTTGGTAAACAAGGTGAACCTGAAAAGTCTTTGGAAGAGCCTAAGAAGAAAACAAAAGAGCCTGCAACACCAAAAAGAAGAACAAGAGGTTCAACCTCTACTAAAGTAGCATCCAAGTCCTCTTGTCCCACACTTTCTATGAGTATTGAAGCACATACAAAGGAAACCACTACAAACAAGCACAAGAGAATGAAAATAAAAGGTAAAAGGATGTATGTTAGTATAAGAGATGTTGATGAGGAGACTGAGACAAATGAAAAGGTACAGAAAATGAAGACCAAGGCTAGTAAAGTCTCCAAGAGCAAATAGGACAAGCCCTTTGGTAAGGGAAGAAACAAGAAAAAGCCAAGGCAATTAGAGTTTGTGAAAACATAGGCTACAATAAATTTGGAAGATGTCCTAAATGCTATGGGAGCCCATGGAAATCTAAAGTCTATAGCACAATTGTATGATGAGTACAGTGATGTAGACAAAGCCATCATACAGACTGTTGTGGTCAAATTTTTGGAAATGTACAATAAAGCCCTCATTGAGGTAACCACTGATCTCCCTGATAGCCTGGCTAGTATTATGTCTATTAGAAAGGAGGTAGCAATGGCAAAAGATGTAGAATTAAGAGAGCATGCATTGATACAATTATGTCCAGATATAACAGATGAAGAGAAAATAAGAGTCGACAAGATACTTCAGAGAAATCTTGACATAAAAACAAGGACCAACATTTTGATGTCCTGAGACATAGAGAAGTGGGTAAAGGACACAAAACAAATAAATCTTGATGTCCTAAAAGAACTCAACATCCCAACTATTCATGACAAGGAAGGACAAAATGTTGGTGACGACAATACACTTCCAGAAGTCAACTCTGAGCAACACTTGAATGAAACAAAGACTCCTCTGGTAAGCCCTGAAAAAGATGAAGAAATAAAAGAGCAAGAAGGAGATAAAACTCCTAAGAATATTGAAGTTCCCCTGGAGAAAACTGAAAATGTAGATCAAGGAAATCAAGAGGATGAGCATGCTAAGAAGAGTCCTCTAGAACATAAAATTGATGAGCAAGAAGCTATGGAGAAAGATCCACTAGAGAAAAATAAAGAAGAAAAAGTGGTAAGAGACATTGCTGCAACTCATGATCTGATTGACACTGTCACAGAATTTTTGGAGAAGCAGCAAGAAGCTCAAATTTTTGATTCATCTGAGATATTGTAAGGACCAATAAACTTAGCCTCTATGTCACCTCTATAGAAATTTAAATTAGTGTCAATTGTTCAAGACAAATCTCAAGAAGAAATCTTGAGGTCTCATATTCAGGACAGTGAGCTCATTGATAAGGCATCTAATGTTTTAGAAAAGTTGATGCTTGGACTACATAAGGATACATTGCTAGCACCATCTGAGCAACTTAAAAGGCTCATAAACTCTGTAAGTTCACATTTTGAATCTTTTGAAAAACTTACAAATAATAAGGTTAGGGTAGAAATAAATGATAAGAGGCTAATTGAGCTGAGGGATAAGTTAGCTAAGGATACACTTTTGTTAGATAATAGCATCAAGAACATAGGTACTTATATCAAGGATGCTAGTGATAAATACAAATTTTATCTAAAATGGCCTAAGACAACAAAGGAAATGAAGGAGAAAATAGATGACTTGGACCTTCAATTGATAAAAAACTTAGAAACATTTGATCCTACATCTGACTCCATCAGTAACAAAAAGGTAGAAATTGAAGGTATTCATGCACAGAAAAGTAATCTGCAGAATAAGAAAGAGGATACTAAGAGCAGAATGTGCCAAGTTAGAGAAATAATAGAATCCATGATTGATTCTACAATTGATCTTCTAGCAGAGGCAACAAAAATAAAGGCAATAACTGATGTACCTACCACTATGGAGAAACCAGAGGAATTGGTGTTTCAAGTGAATGGAAACATTTGAATTTTGAATAGTGCTAAGGTGAAGTGGGATGGAGAAATTGCTCAACTGGAAGCCATATACACATACATCCTCTCCACTTTTAAGTAGGTAAGTTTTATGATTGCACCAATACATATGCGGCAAAGTATAACGATTTTATAATTTCGATACAATTTTGTCACTTGTACATACATCTTTGCCATTCATGTCAAAAGGGAAGAAGAAGAACTAGTGAAAAATGGCCAAACATCTTAAGGGAAGAAGAAAAATAGAGTGTACATAGTAAGGGGGAGCAGTGTGAGCATTTTTCACTAAGAGTTGCCGTCAATGCCAAAGGGGGAGATTGTTGGCAATATGGTCAAGAGACATTGTTGATATGTTTGAGATTTAATGTTTTCATTGATGGAAACAACTAGATATGATTGGAGACAATTCTTGAGATAGGTTATGCATAGTATTTTTGGTCTAAAAAGAATTACTAAGTCAATTTGTGTGAGGCCTACCTTTTTCACTATTGTTCATGAGACTATTTACAGTACTATTGCTATTACTTTTATGATTGGGGGACTGTTGATCCTGGATTCTTGTTAATTAAACCTAATTGATTTTTAAGAAAACAATTGTGCAATGATAGTTAGATGTTGCTTTTAAGTGAATGATGAATGGCTAATATTAGAAATGGAATTTTAATGTGATTTCAGTATGTTTATATGGTAGAATGGTTAGGTTTGCATGTATTTAAATTACTTTAGCTATGATATCTTTATGTGTTATTGACTTCAAGTTTGAGTGTGTAGGTATTGCTAACAAAACCACAAATACAGGAGATCATTCCACACCCTATGTTGTATCCCTTGTGAGCTGATCTAGTTCCACGAGGAACTAAGATCAACCTCGTGCTTGGTGAATTGTGGTAATGTTGTAATGTTGTAATAATGCATGAGGTCAAGGGAATTAGGTCTATCTTCTGATTTAATTATATTGTGTTATGTGTTGTAAGAGATGTTGTTTTGAATCTTGTTTTAACTTTATTTCTTTTAGACCCTCTTCTTGTTTTTTTACTTGACTCTGGGAGTCCTAACTAGGTTTAAATCAACCCTAGGTTATACCCCATGGGTCTAGGGACCTTTTTGACTAGGATAACCTTGGGATAACCTCCATATGGTCACTTCAACTTCATGGTGAAGTTAAGTGACGAATTTGGGAGCATAGGGACAATGGGATGAGTGGAATCCACACTTAGACCCACTTCCAAGTCATGGAAGGACTCCATGATCCACCAATAATGGAGTGCTTGTCTCTTTGTGCCTCTCTTTTGGTGGGAGACCCCATAAAAAGGGTGGTGTGTCATCCACTTTCCTTTTATTTCTATTTTTCTTATTATATTTTAATTCACCCATGCGTTGTAAAAAGGCTATAGTGGGGAACCTCTTGAGTGGGGTTAATTGTTTTAAGTCCACTAGGATAATGGAGAAGGAGTGGGTTTAGTTTTTTTAATGCCACTTGGAATAAGGGATAAGGGAGAGGGTAAGGGGGTTAGATTATTGTGGAAAGAAGGAGAACTTGGAGAAGAAGACTAAAGGTGGAGCTCTTCTTCAAAATACATTCCATAATTGGGCTAGAAAAGGTTAGTAGCCAGTTACTCACGTATGTATGCTTTGTTCTTGTTTGATGAATGAGGAATTACAATGGTTGTCTATATGTTATTTTTGCTATTTTAGGGTTTGTGTTGGGTGTTGAAAGAGCTCCTTCCAGTTGGAAGGCAATGCTCATCTTGTATAGGGAAGGGAAGGTGTGAACCTCCTCGGGTGTCTTCTTATTTTGGTATATGAAAGCCTTGAGGGCAAGTTGGTAATTTGAGCCTAGAGGGCTATAAGGATTTGAAAGCCTATTCGGGATATCCCTATGATTTTATTATTTGGATGGCTTGAGGCCATGAGATAAGATATGATAATTGTTGAGAAGAATGTCACCTTGGAGTAGAGAGAGTCTACTTCCCTACCCCCTTTGAACTCACCTCAACTGAGTCTTTGTATTGTGTGTAAACCATGGGAGTTTGATTGTTGTTTGCTATGATTGTTGTTATTCAATGTTGTGAAGTGTATTGGTCTATTCTACTCTGGGTATGTGGATGATCTTCCTAGCTCGGGGGTGACCCTCTTGCAGGTTTATAGTAGGGAGGAGAGCTAGTTGGTTGTTGTTTTCTCCCTTGTTGTTATGCAGGTTACTGTTGAAGCATGTTAAGAGGATTGAAGGAATTTTTGCCTTGTTAAAGAAAATATTCTATCTTCCTATTTGTAATGAGAGTTTGGTCTCTTTAAGTTTCTTCCTGGATAAGTTTCTTTTAAAGAGGAGAGATTGCTCCCTCTGAAAGTTGTAAAAAAATTGTATTGGGAGAAGAAAGTAATCCTTCCCTTAGAGTGATTGTGTGTTGTGAAATCTTACAGTTGGTTATTCTTGTTTATCAAATTGTAAGTGTGAAGTTAAGTGTTTGATCTAGACAAGTTGTTAAGTTATTTCTGATTTTATTTAGTGAAAAAGTTACATTCACTGGATTATAGAAGTTGTATATTTTCCTTTAGAAAACAAATTAAAAACTTGATTTAGGTATACAATGGAGAATTAAACTAAACCGATTATATGTATGTTTAATTATTGAAGTGGAAGATTTATTAGTTCTCTGTATTTACTTTTAATCTTTAATTTTAATTTGAGTTAAAATGTAACTTGATAGATTAAAATTCTAGTTGATAAATATAGATTTAACTGGTTAGTGCTTTCTATTTCACTTAAGTAATTGTTATATTGAAATTAAAAATGTTAGAGATAGTGTGAAGTGGAATTACTAAGAAACTTTGTTATGAATTTATATATGTTTATTTTTAAATGTTGTGAAAATTTGATACAATTGTATATATATATATATATATATGCATATATATATATGAATATATATATATATATATATAAGAGTATATATTTTTATTATTAAATGAAGTCATGTAAATTTTGGTATATTTGTTATATACAAATATATATATATATATATATATATATATATATATATATATATATATATATATATATATATATATATATATATATATATATAAATAGTTTTAAGTTGAATGAAATTGTGATAACGATATATATATATATATATTTAATTAATATTAATTTGTAATTTTGAAATAGCAAATAATTGTGAGTTCGCTGTGATCAATTAATACAGTCACAAAATTACAAAGAAAGTAATGGTGGGGGTTTAACCCCCACCGAAACAATATTAAGAAGAGGGTGTGGGGAGGGGCTCCACCCCTCCCCACATCCCCGACACCATAGCCCTACGGGCTACCCTCCCCCTTCACTCTGCGGGTACCGTAACCACCTCTGCCTCCGCCGAGGATGTTACTCCTTGCGTGGCCTAAACCCTCCACCGCGGTTGAAACCCCAACCCCACCGCCTACGCCACTCCTCCTCCCGCCCTCTACGATTTCCACCACGGCCACCATCTCTACCCTCTGCGTCGACCTCCCTTTCTCTGCCTCTGCTCATTGGCACCGCCGCCGTTGCCTTCCCTCTTGCAACAAAACAATCACAAGTAACATCTAGGGTTAGGCTATTTCTAATACATTACTATGAGCTGTAATTCTATAAAATACTTTAATAATATGGTATTTTAAAAAGAGTGGAGTTTCCACTAGTATATTTTAAAATGATGTTTAAATAAGAATAAATGTGTGTGTGTGTGTGTGTGCGCATATATATATATATGATATTTATTTATAAGTGGGGTTTCAATCCAAGAAAAAAAAATTATTTCATTAGTGGTATTTATGTAATTGTTTTATATGTGTGTGTGTGTGAATACAAATAAATAATTGTAGTGTAATTAAATATGTAAATATTTAATTATCGTTTATTCATTGTGGAAAAGGGATTTTAAAAAAAAAATTATATATTAAAAGAAAGATAAAATATTTAAATATGTATATATATTTAAATATTTATTTAGTGAAATAATGAGACAATTAATTTTGACATTTATTATTTAAAATTCAAACATATCGATCTATAATAGAAACTGCTATCTCAAAGTTAAATTAATAATCCAATTGGTAGACTATGAAATGAGGAAATTTATTGAGATAAATAGATAATTAATTAAATAAACGACAAAATGTAATAAAAGTAGAAATGCGAACTAGTATTGAAATAAACTGAGGAAACCTATTAAAGGTCAACCACCTACCAAGGACAGTCCTAAACGTTGCAAATTAAGCTAGCATAAACATAGTGATCAATTTCAATATGCACACGTGAGTAGAATATGCCGTTAGCAATAGTAACCTTGACAACTTAAACATATGCAACCGAGCACGCTTGTGGGTGCGAGGGGGGCTTTCAGAGTAGTAAGGGAAATTTTTTTGATAGTTCGTATCATGACCACATGACGGATGTGGACATGACATGTGGGTTAGCGCATGTGAAATGTGGGCATGACATTTGGTATCAAAGCACAGTGTTTCAAACACTGGGCTTGTTTAGGCACATTATCACTTTCACGATCAAACTGACTAGCGATTAGCTCATTTTGTAAGATGCCTCCCAGACGAATTCAGCAAATACCGACCCGCCTTACTCCACCCACCGAGGTGCGCATTGATTCTTTAGCTGTGGGACTGGATCAACTAGTCCCACCAGAATAGCCAATTCCACAAGTTTAGCCAGTTCTACCGCCACAACCAGTTCCTTAGGTACTGCAGGTACCACCAGCCTCACCTGATATGGGACCATAGATATTATAGGCCTTACAAGCTATCTTAGATAAGCTTCCATTGACTACAGTTGAGCCGCACATAGAGCCACATGTCGAGCCCCGCGATGTTCTGCAAGAGGAACCACGCATAGAGCCACGAGCTGAGACTCATGTCGAGCCACGTGTCGAGCCCCACGTAGAGCTATAGGGGGTACCACGTGTGGAGCCTTATGTCAAGTTGCTTGATACAAAGGAGGTTGATTCAGCCGACAGGGCCCACAGTAGGAGCCCCACACATCATGCCAGGCATGACGAGACAATGCGAATAGAGCAATTAGGTCCCAGGCCTTATGATTATCATATAGATGAGCCTATCAAGGGGCACAGAGATAAAGGAGATTCCATCAGGGACATATTGAGATTAAACCCTCCTACTTTCATCAGAACCATAGAGGGAGCTGAGGCAGAGGCCTGGCTTATCAGTTTAGACAGGTGCTTCGCATTGCTTCCATACACAGGTAATACGAAGGCCCGTATGGTAGTACACTTATTACAAGATGCAGCAGCTACCTGGTGGCGCACTGAAGAGTGCAAGTGTTGCCTCTCCTTAGACATCCTCTCTTGGGAGACCTTTATTGAGCTCTTCAACATGCGATACCTATCAGACTATTATAGACAGCGTCGAATAGATGAGTTCCATGACCTACAATAGCGGGGACTCTCAGTGGCACAATATGATAGTAGGTTTACAAAGTTATCCAGATATGTAGAGTATCTCCATGATGAAAAACTCCTGGTGCATAAATTTATCACAGGACTAAACCATAGTATAGCAGGACCTATTCAGATGGCAGATCCTCAGACTTTGAGTGATGCTGCCGAGAAGGCTTATATTGCTGAGGAGATTCAGGGATGGGGGCAGAGTTCTCGCCCTCAGTTCTAGGATCAGGGACAACATTAGTATCAATAGAATTTCCATAGGCCACCACAGGCACCCCCTAGAGGAGGATTCAATACAGTATCATTACCTCCTAGGCCCCCACAACAATAGTAGTCACAGCAGCAACATAAAGCTAGAACATAGCCGAGGTCACATGGGGGTAATAATAGAGGTTGGCAATAGTAGGGCCCGTGTAGGGATCAGAGCTAGTAGGGACCACTTGCGAGACCCGCGAGGCCGCAGCAGTCATATAGGGGCTCACAGGTGCCCACTGGTAGATCAGGACAATAACAGTCGAGCAGGACTTAGACTGTATAGGTACAGTTTAATATGTTTGTGGTGAAGCTGGACACCTAGCTAGAGAGTACCCACAGGGTTTTACAGTAGGGGGATAGCACCGTGTAGGAGGATCTAAGCAGACTGTGGGTGATATGGGAAAATCCCACCGTATGTTTGCAGTGGTTGAAAACTGCCAGGCTAAATTCCAAGCTTCAGTCATAGAGACAATAGGTATGATTAGAGATTTTCCCATCTCTATCTTATTTGATTCCGGAGCTACTGACTCCTTTATGTCTACATCGTTAGTGGAACATTGCAGGCTGGTGGTTTCTAGGCAAGACTTTAGGTGGGAGGTCGAGTTGGCCTCTGGGGCTAGGATGTTAGTTGATATCGTGGTTAGATATTGTGAGATTTCCTTAGGTTCTTTCATTACAACATGTGATTTTAGGGTTATGCCATTAGGGTCCTACAGCGTAGTTCTTGGTATGGACTGGCTTGCGGCTCATAGAGCCAAGCTAGATTGCCATCAGAGGATGATTAGTTGCTTAGATGATCATGGCACACCGGCTGAGATAGTGGGCATACAGAAGCTCACGACTGCTCATATGATATCCGCTCAGCAACTTAAACACTGCATGCGGAAGGGTTGTCAGATGTTTTCTATCACAGTCAGTGATAGATCAGAGGATGAACCTGAGACTACCTTAGATAAACACCCTATCCTGAGAGAATTTTTTGATGTTTTTCTGCCAGAGTTACCAGGTATGCCTCCATGCAGAGAAGTTGACTTCCACATTGACTTGGTACTAGGGACAGAACTAGTGTCTCAGGCACCTTATAGAATGACTACACATGAGCTTATAGAGCTTAAACTGCAGTTAGAAGAATTATTAGAGAAGGGACACATCCGACCTAGCGTTTCACCATGGGGCGCACCAGTTATCTTCATAAAGAAGAAGGATGGATCTCTTCAGCTATGCATGGACTATAGGCAGTTGAACAAAGTGACAGTGAGGAACTGATATCCTCTGCCTAGGATTGATGATCTCTTTGACCAAATGTAGGGAGCCAGAGTGTTTTCAAAGATTGATCTAAAATCCAGGTATCACCAATTACAAATCACAGAGGTAGATATTCACAAGACTGCCTTTCGAACCAGATATGGCCATTATGAGTTCACAGTAGTACCTTTCGGTTTAACGAATGCCCCTGCAGTGTTCATGAGTCTCATGAATGGGGTGTTCCGTACTTACCTAGATCAGTTCGTGATCATATTCCTAGATGATATTTTGATCTATTCACAGACTGAGGAGGAACATGTGGACCATTTGCGTCAGGTATTGCAGTGTTTACGTGAGCATCAGCTTTATGGCAACCTGGTGAAATGTAATCTCTTCAGGACAGAGGTGCAGTATTTGGGGCACATTTTATCAGGTGATGGTATCTCCGTAGATCCATTGAAGATCAAAGCAATTCAGGATTGGCCAGCACCCACCAATGTAACAGAAGTAAGGAGCTTTATGGGACTAGGCAGTTACTACCATAGGTTTGTCGAAGGTTTCTCTAGGATAGCACATCCTATCACTTCCCTTCAGTGAAAAGGGAAACGATTCACTTGGACTAAGCAGTGTGAGAAGGCCTTTGGGATCCTTAAGGAATGTCTTACCAGCGCTCCCATATTAGCTATTCTAGATCTAGCAGAAGATTTTGTTGTTTACACGGATGCATCATTAGAGGGATTGGGAGTTGTGCTTATGCAGGGTGGTAGAGCGATTGCTTATGAATCGCGAAAACTTAAAACACATGAGCTAAACTACCCTACTCATGATTTAGAGCTCGTAGCTGTTATTCATGCTCTTGTTCGTTGGAGACACTTTCTTTTAGGTTGACGTTTTGAGCTCCATTCAGATCATCATAGCTTATAGTACATTTTCACTCAGCCTAATTTGAACACTCACCAGTGGCATTGGATGGAGTTCATGTGTGAGTATGATTTTGATGTCCACTACATCAAAGGAAAGGAGAACGTGGTCGCCGACGCTTTGAGTCGAAGGCGCCATGAGATCCTGACTCTAACTTTGAAGGTGGATTTGAGAGAGCATATTCTATAGCATCTGCCTGGGGACGAGTGGTTTCTTGAGGTGCAACAAGAAAATCTAGAATCAGGGGGTCCTCAAGGGCAAATTTGTAGGATATTCCCTTGAGTCAGATGGATTGCTTAGACATAGGCAGTGCATCTATGTACCCCGTGCAGGTGACCTATGTACAGTGATACTCTCTGAGGCTCATAGAGCACCCTATGCAGCTCATCCAGGAGTGAAGAAAATGCATGTAGATTTGTGACAGTTATATCATTGGGCTGGGATGAGACGTGACATTGCAGAGTATGTTTCTCGATGCCTTGAGTGTCAGAGGGTCAAGGCCGAACACCAGCATCTAGTAGGACTTTTGTACCCTCACGAGATACCTGAATGGAAGTCGGACACCATTTCCATGGACTTTATTGTTGGTCTACCTATGTCATCATGATGTCATGATGCCATCATGGTGATAGTTGACAAGTTGACTAAGGTGGTGCATTTCTCTCTGGTACGCACAACATACAATGCACCATTGGTGGCAAGAGTGTTTCTAGATTAGATTGTCAGACTACATGGAGTACCTTGTCACATCATATCTAATAGAGACTCCGTATTCACATCATCATTTTGGAGAGCTTTGCAACAGGCGTTGGACACATAGCTCAACTTTAGTTCCACTTACCATCCTGAGACCGACGGCCAGACAGAAAGAGTTAATCAGGTGTTAGAGGACATGCTTCGCATGTATGTTATGGATCATCAGTCTAGATGGGAGGAGTACCTATATCTGGTTGAGTTCACCTACAATAATGGGCATCACAGCTAGTTGGGTATGCCTCCTTACCAGGCTTTATATGGCAGACCTTGCAGGATGCCTTTGAGTTGGGATTGGTTAGAGGACCGAGTTGGCATTGGTCCCAAAATAATTTAGGATATGGAATAGCAGGTCACATTGATTAGACAGAGACTTTAGGAAGCTCAAGATAGATAGAAGAAGTATGCCGATGCAAAGAGAACAGATCGAAGCTTTTCAGTGGGTGACAGGGTATTCTTGAGAGTGCGACCGCATAAGAGTCCAATCCGTTATGGAAAAGGCTCTAAGCTCACACCTCGGTTTGTAGAACCTTTTGAGATTTTGGAGAGGATAGGACCTATAGCCTATCATTTAACCTTGCCACCTAGCCTGTCTTGTATCCATGATGTCTTTCATGTTTCAGTTCCACGTCGTTATATTTCTGATTTATCTCACGTATTAGATAGGAGTGCTCTTCAGGTAGAGGCAGACAGACAGCTGGCTTTGGAGCCAATACACATATTGGCTCATTAGACACTGGGCCTTCAAGGTCAAGAGCTAGACCAAGTTAGGGTCCAGTGGGATATGTATGATGAGGTCACTTCAACATGGGAAGATGCAATGAGACTGAAGACACTTTACCCTCACCTCTTTGATGACTTCCAGGAGGAAGTACAATTTTAGGGGGGAGGATGTGAGGCCTACCTTTTTCACTACTGTTCATGAGACTATTTACAGTACTATTGCTATTACTTTTATGATTGGGGGACTGTTGATCCTGGATTCTTGTTTATTAAACCTAATTGATTTTTAAGAAAACAATTGTGCAATGATAGTTAGATGTTGCTTTTAAGTGAATGATGAATGGATAATATTAGAAATGGAATTTTAATGTGATTTCAGTATGTTTATATGGTAGAATGGTTAGGTTTGCATGTATTTAAATTGCTTCGGCTATGATATCTTTGTGTTATTAAATTCAAGTTTGAGTGTGCAGGTATTGCTAACAAAACCACAAATATAGGAGATCATTCCACACACTATGTTGTATCCCTTCTGAGCCAATCTAGTTCCACAAGGAACTAAGATCAACCTCATGTTTGGTGAATTGTGGTAATGTTGTAATGTTGTAATAATGCATGAGGTCAAGGGAATTAGGTCTATCTTCTAATTTAATTATATTGTGTTATGTGTTGTAAGAGATGTTGTTTTGAATCTTGTTTTAACTTTATTTCTTTTAGACCCTCTTCTTGTGTTTTTACTTGACTCTGGGAGTCCTAACTAGGTTTAAATCAACCTTAGGTTATACCCCATGGGTCTAGGGACATTTTTGACAAGGATAACCTTGGGATAACCTCCATATGGTCACTTCAACTTCATGGTGAAGTTAAGTGACGAATTTGGGAGCATAGGGACAATGGGATGAGTGGAATCCACACTTAGACCCACTTCCAAGTCATGGAAGGACTCCATGATCCACCAATAATGGAGTGCTTGTCTCTTTGTGCCTCTCTTTTGGTGGGAGACCCCATAAAAGGGTGGTGTGTCATCCACTTTCCTTTTATTTCTATTTTTCTTATTATATTTTAATTCACCCATGTGTTGTAAAAAAGCTATAGTGGGGACCTCTTGACTGGGGTTAATTATTTTAAGTCCACTAGGATAATGGAGAAGGAGTGGGTTTAGTTTTTTTAATGCCACTTGGAATAAGGGATAAGGGAGAGGATTTGTTTTAAAGAGGAGAAGAGGGAGAGGGTAAGGGGGTTGGATTATTGTGGAAAGAAGGAGACTAAATGTGGAGCTCTTCTTCAAAATACATTCCATAATTGGGCTAGAAAAGGTTAGTGAGCTAGTTACTCACCTATGTATGCTTTGTTCTTGTTTGATGTATGAGGAATTACAATGGTTTTCTATATGTTATTTTTTCTATTTTGGGGTTTGTGTTGGGTGTTGAAAGAGCTCCTTCCAGTTGGAAGGCAATGCTCATCTTGTATAGGGAAGGGAAGGTGTGAACCTCCTTGGGTGTCTTCTTATTTTGGTATATGAAAGCCTTGAGGGCAAGTTGGTAATTTGAGCCTAGAGGGCTATAAGGTTTTGAAAGCCTATTCGGGATATCCCTATGATTTTATTATTTGGATGGCTTGAGGCCATGAGATAAGATATGATAATTGTTTAGAAGAATGTCACCTTGGAGTAGAGAGAGTCTACTTCCCTAACCCCTTTGAACTCACCTCAGCTGAGTCTTTGTATTGTGTGTAAACCATGGGAGTTTGAATGTTGTTTGCTATGATTGTTGTTATTCAATGTTGTGAAGTGTACTGGTCTATTCTACCCTAGGTATGTGGATGATCTCCCTAGCTCGGGGGTGACCCTCTTGAGGGTCTATGGTAGGGAGGAGAGCTAGTTAGTTGTTGTTTTCTCCCTTGTTGTTATGCAGGTTACTGTTGAAGCATGTTAAGAGGATTGAAGGAATTTTTGCCTTGTTAAAGAAAATGTTCTATCTTCCTATTTGTAATGAGAGCTTGGTCTCTTTAAGTTTCTTCCTGGATAAGTTTCTTTCAAAGAGGAGAGATTGCTCCCTCTGAAAGTTGTAGAAAAATTGTATTGAGAGAAGAAAGTAATTCCTCCCTTAGAGTGATTGTGTGTTGTGAAATCTTATAGTTGGTTATTCTTGTTTATCAAATTGTAAGTGTGAAGTTAAGTGTTTGATCTAGTCAAGTTGTTAAGTTATTTCTAATTTTATTTAGTGAAAAAGTTACATTCACTGGATTATAGAAGTTGTATATTTTCCTTTAGAAAACAAATTAAAAACTTGATTTAGGTATATAATGGAGAAATAAACTAAACCGATTATATGTATGTTTAATTATTGAAGTGGAAGATTTATTAGTTCTCTGTATTTACTTTTAATCTTTAATTTTAATTTGAGTTAAAATGTAACTTGATAGATTAAAATTCTAGTTGATAAATACAGATTTAACTAGTTAGTGCTTTCTATTTCACTTAAGTATTTGTTATATTGAAATTAAAAATGTTAGAGATAGTGTGAAGTGGAATTACTAAGAAACTTCGTTATGAATTTATATATGTTTATTTTTAAATGTTGTGAAAATTTGATACAATTGTATATATATATATATATATATATTTGGATATATATATAAGAATATATATTTTTATTATTAAATGAAGTGTAAATTTTGGTATATTTGTTATATATATATATATATATTTAAATAGTTATACATTTAAATAGTTTTAAGTTGAATGAAATTGTGATATATATATTTATATATATACATAATTAATATTAATTTGTAATTTCAAAATAGCAAATAATTGTGAGTTCGCTGTGATCAATTAATACACAGTCACAAAATTACAAAGAAAGCAATGGTGGGGGTTTAAGCCCCACCGAAACAATATTAAAAAGAGGGTGTGGGGAGGGGCAGAGCCCCACCCACACCCATGAAGTGGGATGTGGGTGGGGCTTCGCCTCTCCCCACATCCCCGACACCATAGCCCTGCGGGCTACCCTCCCCCTTCGCTCTGTAGGTACTGTAACCCCCTTTGCCTCCACTGAGGGTGTTACTCCCTACACAGTCTAAACCCTCCGCCGCGGCCGAAACCCCAACCCCGCCGCCTACGCCACTCCTCCCTCCGCCCTCTGCGATTTCCACCGCGGCCACCATCTCCGCCTTCTACGTCAACCTCCCTTCCTCCGCCTTTGCCCATTGGCACCGTCATCGTCGCCTTCCCTCCTGCAACAAAACAATCACAAGTAACATCTAGGGTTAGGCTATTTCTAATACATTGCTATGAGTTGTAATTCTATAAAATACTTTAATAATATGGTATTTTAAAAAGAGTGGAGTTTCCACTAGTATATTTTAAAATGATGTTTAAATAAGAATAAATATATATATATATGTGTGTGTGTGTGTGTGTGTGTGTGTGTGTGTGTGTGTGTGTGTGTGTGTGTGCATTTATATATGATATTTATTTATAAGTGTGGGGTTTCAATAAAAAAAAAAAATTATTTCATTAGTAGTATTTATATAATTGTTTTATATATGTGCGTGTGTGTGTGTGAATACAAATAAATAATTGTAGTGTAATTAAATATGTAAATATTTAATTATCATTTATTCATTGTGGAAAGGGGATTTTTTAAATTAAAAAAAAATTATATATTAAAAGAAAGATAAAATATTTAAATATGTATATATAATTAAATATTTATTTATTGAAATAATGAGACAATTAATTTTGACATTTATTATTTAAAATTCAAACAGATTGATCTGTAATAGAAACTACTATCTCAAAGTTAAATTAATAATCCAATTGGTAGACTATGAAATGAGGAAATTTATTGAGATAAATAGATAATTAATTAAATAAACGATGAAATGTAATAAAAGTAGAAATGCGAACTAGTATTGAAATAAACTGAGGAAACCTATTAAAGGTCAACCACCTACCAAGGACAGTCCTAAACATTGTAAATTAAGCCGGCATAAACATAGTGATCAATTTCAATATGCACACGTGAGTAGAATATGATGTTAGCAACAATAACCTTGACAACTTAGACATACGCAACGGAGCACGCTTGTGGGTGTGAGGGGGGCTTTCAGAGTAGTAAGGAAATTTTTTTTGATAGTTCATATCATGACCACCTGACGCATGTGGACATGACATGCGGGTTAGCGTGTTGTGACCGCATGTGAAATGTGGGCATGACAATTTGACTAAGTGTTGATAGTTTTCTAAGACAGTGATGATGATTCAGCTAGTACTCCTCTGCAGATGAAGAATTTGGTTTATAGTTCTAGTATGTTGTATATAGTTGTTTGATGGTATTATATTCCAAGTTTCATGTCTTAGAAATCTTTGGAGGCCATATTGTGAATTGCCTAAGTTCGGGTAAATAAAGTTCAGTCAAGATCAGTGTAGAACACCTGAGTATTTTGGTCCGCATTCCTCTAGTATTGATTGTTTCGATGTGTGGTTTGGAGGTGTTGTAAACACATATGAGAAGTATCAAATTCCAAATTTGTAGATTCTAAAGCTCACCAGAAGATCATCTACAATCTTCTAAGTATCAGCATTTATCTTGACAGTGTTTCACAAAGATGGAGTCATTAGTTCAGAGATCCGCATCTTGCCATATAAAAATATTATGATCTACGGTTATGAAAGTATGATTGGTGATGCCTACTGAATGTTTGAGTCCCATGTGATCTGCACTAGAAGTTATGATATGATAGACAATATGGTTAAGAGTATACTCAAGTATAAGGCCGACACACAGCTGGATTGATGTGCAGTAAAGATATATTGTTTAGATTGTCATCCTAAGTGGTGCTATAATAGGTCTAGACCTATACAAAGGTTCTTGAATGATTGTATGGGTTTGTATTATTGATTGTACAAAGGATCAAACCAACACGGTATTAATTTTGTGTACACATTTCATATCTGGCATCCCGATCTAGTTTTGAGTTAAATCTTGTTGGGAATATATATACTTGATAAATGTTGATTTTGGAGCAATGTGTGGATGCGAATATGTTCTGAAGTTGTTGTGTATGTGATTCTTGTGATTTGAAAAGTGTAGTAAGCATTTAGAAGACTGAAGAATAGAGCATATACAGTAAACAAGGTAGAGAAATAGAGCAAACATAATGAAGACTTTTGAATCTATATATTGAGCTATCGATGGAACTATATTCAAGCATAATGTAGATGCATTTGTAATAGTTCTTTCTTGGTAGTGAGCCACCCTTTCTCTATCTTCTTTTCATTATGGCAATGAGCCTATTACAATGAGCAC
Source organism: Cunninghamia lanceolata (assembly GCA_027924645.1). Lineage (NCBI taxonomy): Eukaryota > Viridiplantae > Streptophyta > Pinopsida > Cupressales > Cupressaceae > Cunninghamia > Cunninghamia lanceolata. Next base: position 9,594,719 of record BSBN01000306.1, on the reverse strand, counting down.
TTCTTTGGACAGTGAGTCCTTGGGCAGTGAGCCCTAAGGTAGTGAGCCTTTCTATAATTTAGTTTTGATACTATAATATATTGTGAGATAACACTCATCGTGGTTTTTCCCTTTTTGGGTTTTTCACATAAAAATCCTGCTGTTTGTGTCAAGAATTTATTACTACTCTTCTTATGTTTATTTTTCTTTCATGTTATTGAATTCAGTAAATGGATTAAAGAACATGTGAAGGATTGGTTTTATGGAATACTGATTCACCCCCCCTCTCAATATTCCTTGTGTTCAAAAGAGGTCTTATTTCATGCACCAAGTGTCCTAGTCACTTGAGGCAGTAGGCTATCGACAAAGTCACTTAAGATCTTAAGAGTAAAAACTACCAAATTTTGATAGAGCAATTCTCAGAATTCATGGTAGTTGGGAATGTTCTGTTTAGACCTATAGGAGAACATGGGGTCCATCCACATTAACCTCTCTCAGTTTTGGTTAACTAAAATCCATTTGACCATGCCAAAATCATACGAATTCTTCTAAAATTCTTTAGTTTCATACAACACAACCTTGCCAAGAGCCATATTTTCCATTATGCTGGTCATGGGGGTTGAACAAACTGTGCCACACACATCGAGGTGGGCAGGTAAATGCTAAGGGAAGTCTCATTTCATGTGCCAAGTGTCCCAGTCATTCTAGGCTATAAGCTACTAACAATGTCGAAAGGTGCTAGGATTGAAATTTTGCATTCAATAGGTCATGGAGTTAAACTCATTGTGCTAACAGGTCCAGGTGAGCAAGTAAATGCTAGGGGTGGTCTCATTTCATGTACCAAGTGTCTCAGTCATTCTGGGCTACAAGCTACTAGCAAAGTGGAAAGGTACTAGGAGTGAGACTTTGTATTCCACAGCTCATGGGGCCGAACCAACTATGCCAACGCATCAGGGTGGGTGGGTAAATTCAAGGGAAGGTCTTGTTTCATTTTCCAAACATCCAAGTTGTTCAGGGTTGTAAGCTACCAATAAACTAACTTTACTAATAGTTTACATCCCAGAATGATTGGGATGCTTGGTTTATGAAATTAGACCTCCCCTATCATTTACCCACCCACCTTGACATGTTGGCATAGTCAGTCTAGCCCCACGATGAGAATAACAAAAAATATAGCACCTCACAAGGTTGTGTTGCATGAAACTGAAGTATTTTACAAGAATGCATTTGATTTAGGCACGGTCAAATAGATTTGAGTTGACCAAAACTAAGAGAGGTTATTGTGGATGGTCCCATGTGCACCTATAGGTCTAAATAGAACATTCCTAGCTTCCACAAATTCTAAGAACTGCTCCGTCAAAGTTTGGTAGTTTTTCTTCTTAGGATCTTAAGTGACTTTGTTGATAACCTACTGCCTCGAATGACTGGGACCCTTGCACACAAAACAAGATCTCCCCTAGCATTTACACACCCACTCCAATGCATTGGTGTAGTTAGTTTGGCCCCACAAGTAGTGGAATGCAAAATCTCACTCCTAGCACCTTTCCACTGCATGAAACTAAATGATTTTGCAAGAATGCATTTGATTTCAGTACGATCAAATGGACTAGATTTGACTAAAACTAAGAGAGTTTATTGTGGAAGGACCCCACATGCACCTGTAGGTCCAAATGAAACATTCCCAGTTGCCATGAATTCTGAGAATTGCTTTGTCATAGTTTGGCAGTTTTTTACTCTTACCGATCTTAAGGGACATTACTGGTAGCCCATTGGCTTGAACAATTGGGATGCTTGGCACATGAAATGAGACCTCCCCTAGCACTTACTCATCCACCACAATGTGTTTGCATAGTTGGTTGGGTCCCACGAGTTGTGGAATGCAAAATCTCACTTCTAGCACCTTTCGACTTTGCTAATAGCTTGCAACCTAGAATGATTGAGACACTTAGTACATGAACAAGACCTCCCCTAGCATTTACCTACCTTCTCAGACATGTTGGCATAGTCAATTCGATCCCATGACTAGTGGAATGTAAAATATTAGTTATAGCACCTTTCAACTTTAGTGGTAGCTTACAGCCTGAAATGACTAGGATGCTTGGCAAATGAAATGAGACCTCCCCTAGCATTTGCCCACCCACCTTGACACATTGGCATAGTTGGTTCAACCCCATGATGAGAAGAACAAAAAATATGGCACCTGGCAAGGTTGTGTTGCACGAAACTAAAGCATTTTGTAAGAGTGCATTTGATTTCAACATGGTTAAATGGATTTTAGTTGACTGAAACTGAGAGAGGTTATTGTGGATGGAACCAATGTGCACCTATAGGTCCAAATGAAACATTCCTAACTGCCACAAATTCCAAGAACTGCTTCATTAAAATTTGGTACGTTTTGCTCTTAAGATCTAAAGTGACTTTGCTGGTAGCCTACTTCCTCAAATGATTGGGACACACTTGGTGCACAAAATGAGACTTCCCCTAGAATTTACTTGTTCATCCTGATGCATTGGCATAGTCAGTTTAGCCCCATAAGGTACGGAATACAAAATCTCACTCCTAGCACCTTTCCACTACATGAAACTAAAGCATTTTACAATAATGCATTTGATTTTGGCATGGTCAAGTGGATTAGAGTTGACCAAATCTAAGAGAGATTATTATGGATGGACCCCATATGCACTGTAGGTCCAAACCAAACATTCCCAGTTGCCACAAATTTTGAGAACTGCTCCGTCACAGTTTGGCAATTTTTTGCTCTTAGGGATCTTAAGGGACTTTACTGGTAGCCTACTATCCTGAATGACTAGGATGCTTGGTACACGAAATGAGACCTCTCTTAGCATTTATCCTCCCACCTTGATATGCTGGTGTAGTCAGTTCGGCCTCACGAGCTATGGAATTCAAAATCTCACTCCTAGCACCTTTCCACTACATGAAACTGGAGCATTTTGCAAGAATGCATTTGATTTTAGCGTGGTCAAATGGACTGGAGTTGCCCAAAATTGAGAGAGGTTATTTTGGATAGACCACACATGCACCTATAGGTCCAAATGGAACATTAATAGCTACCACAAATTCTAATAACTGTTATGTCATAGTTTGGCAATTTCTTGGTCTTAGGGATATTAAGCGACTTTATTGGTAGCCTGCTGCCTCGAATGACTGGGATGCTTGGCACATGAAACAAGACCTCCCTCGCATTTACCCACCCAACCTAACATCTTGGAATAGTCCATTCGGCCCCATGAGCTATGGAATGCAAAATGTCACTCCTAGCACCTTTCTTCTACATGAAACTAAAGAATTTTTTAACAATGTGTTCCTTGCCACAATAGGCCAAAATAATTGATTTTAAAAAAAATTGAGTTAGGCATTTTAAGTAGACTTGACATTCACCTATACATGCAAAGAAGATATTCTTAGGTGTCATAGTTTGATGGAACTATCAGTCCAAAGTTTGACACCTTTTTTGTCTTAGAGCTCTTGAGAGATTGTCTACGTTCAATATAGCCAATATCAACCATGAGGCTTTGCCACTTAAAACACATCTCCCCTAGCATTTACCCATCCACTTAGATGCATTGGCACCATCCATTTGGCCCCAAGAGATGTCAAATATAAAAAATTAGTCATTAGACCTTTCTAGTAGATGAAAATTTAGTACTATAAAGGTGTTCTCAATTGATCCAATGTCTTGAAGGGTATCAATTGAGGCTTCCACTACCATTGCTATCAATTGTTATCACTAAATGTGAAGAAACAAATGAGGGTTTTTCTTTAAAACTTAAAACTCATTATGAAATAGGAACATCATTAAAATAAATTAAAACTCATAGTAACATCATTAAAACTCATTATGAAATAGTAATGGACAATCATCGTGAAATAATCAAGAAAGCCTACCTTACTCTCCTTCCAAAGGCAACTTCATAAGGATTATGCCTACCTCCATCATACTAAAATCCTGCATGCAAATGCAATTTTACTATTTAGTTAAAATGAGTAGCTAAAATATAGAAGGTGAAATGAGGATAGCAAAGAAAAATAACATAGCTTTTTGTCATTTCACTGATTCAATCCAATAAATCATTTGGGTCTGCTTACTCTTTATTGTGTCAAGTATTGCCTTGTGGTCAGACTCATGAACCTTTCACAAGGTCTTGTTCAATCGTCTACCCCCATTTTTGATCAAATGAATGTTTGATGCCATAACAAGGTTAGAATAATGAAGAATCTTCCTATGTGTTTCAAAGTCCTCAAACAACTACACATCAGACTTCTTTATTGGATACCTTCTAAGCCATGTTCCAGTAACAACCACTAATTGTGTAGGGTACTCGATGTTTTCTCCATCTATAATAGTATAATCTAATTTATTTTTTTCCTCAACATAATGACACAAATAATAATATGTTCCTTCATTGTCTTCAGCTGCAATAATTGCATAAACATGCCCTACATTGATATGTACATTCAGTTCGATGAATATAGTCAACAATACAAGAAAAACTACCCAATAAGATGGAATATTAATTTTTTTTAATTTGAATGGTGATAATACCTAGTTGAACAAGATCTAAAACATGGTCAATGCCAATTGATGATTTAATCTCTATGAATTGTAGTGTTGTTGGTAGTTGATACATCTCAATCAGGCTTAGGCTTCTTATACACCAATCATCGACCCACTCCTTTGACTCACAATCATACCAAGATTCATCTATACATGAAGAAGAAAAGCATGCCATCTATCGCATATGAATAATCCATGAACCTACATTAGAGTTTCTAAAAGACTGTAGCTCACTCGATCCCAATGTACAATAGTCCTCATATTTTTCAATTTTAGTATCATCAACTAACCAAAAATATCTATGAACTATAGACTTATGTTCATTAACTAGACCCATTGTAGCGTTACAACATTTGACACTAGATCTTGCATTTGTCAACTTTGCATTGTCTTTGTACTTCAATTCTTCTCATGTCAATGCTCTTTTATAACATGCTTCTGCACCATCATGCACCCCCTTTTAATGTCTGGCCTCACAAAAATTCCACATAACTTGAACACCATTCATCTTATGCATCATTCTCAACTAATAGAATATCTATGAGTTCCTAAATTGTGATACACAATTATCTAACCATATTATATGCTGACGAAATGATATGCTCCTACTAGCCAAATCATGGTAGAACATTTAAAAGCAACCTTGCATGAACTATGTAGAATGTGTCTGATCATCACTGATATAAATGACATTCCCTCAAGATCTTTCTATCATCCTCTATAATATCTTCTCCATGAATGGATGCTATTTGCACAAATAAAGAAACCTATGTAGATTTGTAATAATGTGATTGCACCTCATTCTGTGGTTGTAGTGTGTAGTTCACTGCAAAGTCAACAACTGAAACAATGGTACCAAGTGGAAATGTGTCCTTGTATAACTTGAATTGGAAGTCCAACCATTGAGATCTATGGGAATGCCTTGCATACTTGTAAACTATATTATCTCAAAAAATAGAGATAAACTGGTACACTGGAATCTTTTGAATGACCAATTCACACCTTTTTTCTTCTTTGCCATATTTTAGACTATATCCCACTATCTTGTATTTGTCAAAACTTACTAGCTCATTTCGAATTGCATGTGCGTTCTCCATATGTTGACAAATTGGAAAATGTTGTAACCCACCACAATGATCACATGTGCCATCCAAGGTTAAGCTATTGTAGAATAATTGACCATCCACTCTCTACCATAAGATGCTCGATATGAAATCTCTTGAAGATCTAGATGGACACTTTATATGACACTCCTGCAAAACATCGTTAGTATGCAAATCTATACATATATATCTATGAACATCATAATGATTAGAAAACTCAATATGTACTCTACAATAATAAGTTGTGAATGTGATTTATTTTGACATAAAAAAGCTTTACCATTTCAAAATACCTTTGACTAATTTTGACTTGAGGATACATCTCTTGAAATTTCTTGAAAAATTGTGTTTGAGTCACATCCAAAAAATGCTTTGGATGTGTCTTATAATTTCAACAACCAATTCTCCCTCTTACAACATCTCTTGCATTAGGAGATACCCTTGTATTATTTTCTAAAATTATTTAATGAGGGATCCCAAGGCTTCAACAACAACTTTGTCTTTCTATGTAAGTCTCCTAGAGAATGCCCACAATTCATTAGTGTTTAGGTCCTCAACTCTTTCACGTCTTCCAATGGCTCTCATTAGTGTTTTTCTACTTATTTTCAATGCTTAACTTGTCTTTCTAATGAGGTGAGTTTTCTTTGTTTGTTGGCTTACTATTGTTGATGCAATGACACACCGTGTTGTATTACTATCCTTAGTGCATGAGGTGGAAACCACACTCTTATATGCACTCATTAGATTCTTTACAATTGATTTTTCACTTGAGGCATCTAATGTTCTTAGGCCAAGAATCTTCATAATGGGCCTAAATTTTAGATTTCTCATAATTTCAACAAATAGTTGACATCTTCCAGTTTCATTTAAGTTCTCAAAGAATGATTTCCATATCTTATTGGCATATATTTGGAATGTACACTTGGCAATCTTATCCTACGTGGGCTTCAAAACATTTTCATCGATATCAATTGGAAACTTAGGATTTCTATACAAAATTCTAGGAGGCATTTTCATTGGTAAAGTTGACTCAACATTAGGAATTTATTCAATATTTACTTGAGATGGGATGGATGGTGTATCTTCAATTGGAGATGGAAAAGATGAAAAGGCTTGAAGTTGAGATGGAGAATATTGTGTACCTTCAACTTAACATGTGAATGATGGTGTGCCTCCAACTTGAAAAGAGAATGAAGATGTACCTTCAACTTCACCTTTGAAAGATGGAGTGCCTTCAATTTGAGAAGATAACATGATGGTGTTCCTTCAACATGACCTGTGGATGATGGAGTGCCTCCAACTTAGAGATTCAATTTCCTTATTGAACAAGGGTTTTGAATTCATTCCCTTTGTTCCACCAATTCCATCTCTCTCAGCTTGATTAGATCTGTCATGTTCCTCTTCAATTGACAATGGTGGAATGTTTTCTTGTATAGATGACAATTTCCTACTTTCACAAATTCACCTCATTCTTTCTCTTTTCTTTTATTGTTAGCTTGATACTCTTCTTGTGTTAGAGTCTTTTCTCATTCCCTCGTCATGATGATGATTTTTATTTGCATCATGAATAAGACAATGATGATGTTAGAAGCATAATGAATAATCAGCATATAGAAATCAGCATATGATGACTAATGAATAGTCAACATATAGAAATCAACATATTAATAATCAACGTATATGATGACTCCAAACTTGTTGATTTTAACATGATTAGATTCTAGAAGTAAAATGTGTAATGACAGTCTAGTCCTAGATGTTCTTGATGACATAGATGAGTACATGTTGATTGTTGATGTTAATTTACAAATGATGGTAGGTATAATCTCTAGGTTAGTTTCACATTTTCTTAACATATCTTCTCAAACATGCTTTCTTGACCTCCCATGGATACACCTACTCAAGACAAGAAAGAAGAAGTCACTAGAACTAAGGAGGGTTATGACAAGCACATAGTGATGGACCAACCATTCCAAATGGAGACTCACAAGGTATAACTAGATCTACCAACATGTTAAAGGACAAACCAAATTCTTATATTGTAGGTGGTGAATTAGCAAGAATACAAGTATGAAGTCATCTCAAATCAGCAATCTGTTGTCAATCAAGGTCATGGGAGTAATGATCACCAAGGTAATTTAGAAAAAACCAATGGATTTCATGACAAGAAACACAATGATGATGTTAGAATCATAACAAATAATCAACGTGATGATTGTTATGACAAACAAGCTAAGTATGATGTACCCTTGTAAGGACTAAAAGTGTTGAATTATCACAATCAATGAATACAAATCAGTCAATTGGCAGTAAAGAAGAAATTAAGTATGATGGCACACCTAGTCCTAATGATGAGCATGAGTTGAATGGTTTATATGTCACTATTGAGATTAGAAATGAAGAGGGATTTTATGATTATGTTTGTCTAATAAATGACTCTAAACTTGTTGATTTTGACATGATTAGATTAGAAGTGAAATGTGTAATGACAGTCTAGGCCTAAATGTTCTTGATGACATAGATGAGCAAATGTTGATTGTTGATCTCATATTCTACCATGATCAAACTCTTAAAGTTTCAGCTCTTTTGTGTAATCCTAACTATGGTGCAATGTTTAAAAGTCAGGAGAATGTCCTTGGTTTGACTAGCAATGATGTGACAATTGGTCTAAGTGGTAAGGCACTAATCAAGACTCATTGCCTTCAATAGATATGTTTGAATTATTAGAGACAAAATACTAACTAACATAATAAACTAGCTTTATGATGCGAGACTTGAAGAAAATCATGGTGAACATGTAAAGAGCATCAATTATAGTTTGAATTAGCTATTCAAGATAGAAAAGGGGTGAAATCATCAAGAAAGGAGTAATTTTAAGGCTAATTATGATGAAAAAGTTGTCGGTGATCTTTTGACTAAGTTTTATGATGACAAAAAGACTAAAATATAGAGTTTATTGCAGCCTAACCAGTCTAATTTCTTGGAGAAACCTAGAGATGGCAGTCCAAAAAATTTAGAGGATAATTGAAAATAACAAAGAACTTATCTAGTATAGGTCCAATAAATGAAACTCAAACTAATTTTTAGAGGTAAATGGCTAAGAGGATGATGGTGACAACTCATTACTATATGAGAACAAAATACATCATATTTGTAGTATCAATAGCACTATATTTTAAATGTTGATACAACTAGTTAGATTAGAGAGAATGATTATAATACTTTGTTATAGGGAGATATCAATGACACAGTTCAAATCGAGACAGTAAAAAATTTTTTATTAATGATTCAAGATACAACAAATTCATGTATATCATATTTTAATGATTCTAATTCTATTAATGCTTATAATGATGACTTTTTTAACTTAGATGGTTCCACTTTTAGTGATTGTGAGTGTTCTAAAGAACATAAAGTGAAGTAAATGAATACATAAATAACATACCTTAGAATTCAAGATTCAAGTTGACCAATCCTCCAAAATTTGGCTTCAAAATCCTCAAAAAATTGATTTTTTAGTAAGTTCCTTCATATTCAATATTGAATTATATATAACTCTAATAAGATTAGTGAAATTTATGAAAAAAACAAACACATAACATCAAATTCATTATAAATACATGAAAATTAGCTTTGAAACAATATGAAACATGAAACTTTTAGTTTAAATAATCAAATTTTGTCCAAAAAAATGTAAAAGTAGTTCTTCTACATTGAAAAAACAAAAAAAGGTGGTGGATTGATCCAACAATGATTCTTAAAATGTCAAACACCATGAAAAAATGTTTTCTTGTCTGATGGCACACATAAAAAGAAAGGAATAATAGACATGTGGGGTCTAAATCATGGGTCCCACATGCTTTTTTCCCATTTTTTCTTCCCAAAATACACTAGCATTATAACACGCTCATGTTATAATGTGAGTACATTTTGACAAGCATGGAAACTTTACTTTCTTTCATGCATGGAAAATTATAAGTGTTTTATGTTTTTTTAACATTTTAAGTGTTTAAAAAGGAGAGGGAGAGAGATCACGATAGAGAGACTGCTTTTCACATACGACCCTAAACCCTAAACATGAGCAACCCTAGACCCCTAAACCCTAAACTCAAGGAACCCTAAACCTCTATCTCCCTATCTCTCCCTCTCTAAACCCTAAACCCTAAACCTCTAGACCTTAACTCCTAACCCATAAACCATAAACCCTAAACCTTTAATAATGCCCCTAAACCCTAAACCCCTATCTCCTTGTCTCTATCATCCCTCTACCTCTCAATATCATTGCCTATGTCTCTAGCCATGTCCCTTACTCTCTATCTCCCTATCTCTCCTCTTGGTCTCCTCTATATCTCCCTATCGGTCCTCTCTCTAAACCCTAACCTAAACCTCTAAACCTTAACCCCTTGTAAGGAAAATAAAGTCTAGAAATGCCTTCCTAATGCCAATTTTTTAGAAGAGAAATGAAGATAGTATTTTCAATTTCCAATTACAGTTCATTAAAGATGCACATTAATCAGAATAATAGAGTAGACAATTAAGAAAAAACCACACACAATTGAACACCAGATTTACATGGGAAAACCCTTACGAGATAAAAACCCACACACCAAGAAAAGTCACTTTGTATTACAGTAAATGATGTTTATATACAAAGTTATAGACTTGTGTTGTCACAAGTGTCAATTCACAACATCAACTTCAATAGCATTTCGATTCCCCTATTCAACCTTTTTAATCAATTACTAATTTTCCATCATCGTCTGTTACAATGTATACCTCTTCTTATAGTATTTGCATTACAAACTATTCCAACCATTTTACATTCCATACTATACGAGAAACCAATCGATACAGTTCTTGTAGAAAATTGTTACAATTCATTTTAACTGTTGGAGACATGTCAAAGCCATCGAAGAGATTTTGTTCACACTCTTCCTAAATTCTCAAAGTCTCATCGATATCCACATTATTCGCCAATACTTTGCATCCAAGCTTTGACCGTGGTCTTTACCACATACTCTACATTGGGCTATCAAGGAGGCTCTAGACAAAGTCTCACCGATAACACTAGGTCACAACGATGGAGAGTCAATGCTTTGTATCGGCTATCGAAGGGACAACTTAGAGACTCCCACCAAAGTAAACAACTCCAACTGATATGAACATTCTCCACCATTCTCTCGCTTAGCACTGATTGAATCCCACCAAGGCATCTTTGCTGGCAAGTATCAGCCATATCAAAGGGACAATATATCAACTCCCACCAATACCAGGATGTCACTTTGATGCAGGTCATAACCTTCATGTGGTCCCCACTACCATGTCATTGCCAACTCCCACAATGGTTTTGGCTCATTGAAGGGATTGCTTCCAATGTCTCAATGATAACACAATGTCTCTTTGATGAAGATTTAACACTAATGCAGAGAGCTTACCATACCATCTAGAGGACTATAGATAAAGTCCCACCAAAAAAGAACAATCAGGCTGATAAAGGAATAAACCCATAACACTGCCAATGGAATATCAAGCCAGTAATTTGAGGGACATTTTCCAACATGCTCCTACTTGATGAAGAATTTAATGGCTTCTTCCAATGCTCGAAGTTACTGAATGTCATAGGCCCCAAGGCCCATCGAACTAGCATGCCATCTGTACTTATATGTTCTCACAGGCTTAGTCAATGCATCAATAACATTCTCCAGAGTATCCACTTTTTCCAGATTAACCTTTCCATCCTCCACCATATCATGAATGAAATGACACTGAACATCAATATGCTTTGTCCTAGCATGGAAAGTAGGATTTTTCACCAAACAAATAACACTTTAGCTATCACAACAAATAGTAATCTACCCTACATTAAACCCAATATCATAACATAAATGTCTAATCCAAATGGATTCCTTGTAGTCATGAGTTGTTACCATGTACTCAACTTCAGTAGTGGACAAAGTTACTACAACCTATTGCTCGCTCATCCAACTAACTACACCACCAAACAACGTGAATACATATCCATTGGTGGATCTTTTACTATCAATGTTCCCTGCCCAATTAGAATCCACATATCCATGAATTCTAACTAAACTCTTAGATCCAACAGAGTTACCATGATAGCACAAGGCATACTCAGCAGTACTCTTTAAATATCTAAAAACTCTTTTCACAGCATCCCAATGTGGTCTTCCTAGACTAGACATAACCTGACTAACTACTCCCACTACTTGGGAAATGTATATCTTGGTATAGACCATTACATATATTAAACTACCAACTACACTCATATAAGGCACCCTGGTCACATCCTCCATCTCAGGAGGTGATTTTGGATAATCTTCAACAGATAGCTTAGATCCTTGCAACATTGGAAAAACTAGTTGCTTGCAATCTATCATATTAAACCTCTCAAGGATGGTATTAATATACTTTCTTTGGCTGATCCAAATTTTTCTATCTTCCCTATCCCTTCTAATTTCCATCCCTAAAATATACCTACTTGCACCTAAATCTTTCATTTCAAACTGTGCTAACAACTAAGATTTAAATTCAGAAATCATACGCTTACCATTCCCATTGAATGATATAGGAGCATCCCTGGTTCAAGAGTAATCTTGCATCAACCAAAAACATTTGTATTTCAGTTTATTTCTTTTCTTTTTCTAAATTAGTTCAAGCAGTTCAGTCAGAAGCAGATTCTGTATTTTTTTCTAGTGGCATTTTTAGATCTTCTGGAGCTAAACTTAGCATCTACATTCATTCTTCTACATCTTACCCAGAATTCAGAGATCCATACTCCAATACTAGAAAGATATCACTATCAAAAGTTGGACTGTTTCTTAGAGTAGAGCATCCAGATAATCATAGACAATCACCTGAAGGAGAAACTTGTAGAAGCATTTCCTGATCTTTGAGCCTAATGACACATCATTCAATGATCTTTGGTTCATGGCTGACCTTCGTCAAAAATGAGCACCTCATTCCATTCATTTACAAAAAGTGTTCTATGCATTTAGGTCTGACCTATCTATGTACACACGTTACATCTCTTCTTTGGAATTTGTGATCTTCCTTGGCCGACGCAGAGGAATCTATTGGTCTGGAGATGATATATATTTATGTAATAGATCCTTAGTAAAGTAGTTAGCAATTGATTCATAACTCCTAGTTTAGATTTTGTTTGAAGGAGCTTCAAAGCTTTATCTTACACATGTATATAATCAAGCCTATGAGTGCTAATTATAAGCCCGCATGTTGCCAGTTGATTTCTATTTGAATTCTATGATATACTGAATGACTAAGTCTGCATTTGTTATATTTCTTTGAGTTGTTTCCGTTGTGTTTACTCTTGCTGCATGGTCCAGATAGTTCATTCTGTGAACCCTCCTATTGTGACTGCACCAAGTGGTATCAAGGAAAATTGAGTGAAGTTGGCGAGTGAATTCTATAAGATCTTAATATGAACAAATTGTTGAATTGAGGTAGGTTATCTATGTTGCGACTAATCGTCGATTGTGAGGTAGTTGTCACTTGTAGCCTGATCACCGAACCTGAGGTAGTTTACACTTGATCCTAGGAATCATGCAGCCAAGGAGAGTTGTTGCTATTGGAATAATGCCTAGTAGAATATATGAGATGATAGAGATAATGAAAACAATATGTATTCATTTGGATGTTATTGAAGAAGATAGGCGAAAAGGGTTAACACTAAGACCTAATGTTGAAAGCGATGAGGAAGAAGAATTTCAATCTATTGAACAAACTGACAAAACCCTAGAAGGTGATGAAGAAGAAGAATCAGATCAAGTAAAGATGTTGTGAGCTATTTCAAAGATTGGAAAGAGACCTAGAGTTGATGTGTCAAAACTATACTGGAAATTTGAACTGTGAAGAATTGATTGACTAGATAAATGACATGGAAGAATACTTTGAATATGAATAGGTTGAAAATCTAGAGAAGGTAAAGTTTGCAAAGATGAAGTTGAAAGGACATGTTGCTACATGGTGGAAAGAAGTTCAATTGGAAAGAAATAGAAGAGGAAAAGAAAAGATTACAAAATGGGACTGGATGGTGAAAAAGTTGAAGAATCAGTTTATACCTGTTGACTATGAGTTGGAACTATTGAAAAGATTATAGAACCTGAGACAAAAGGAGAAATTTGTTAAGGAGTACACCAAAGAATTTCATAAGATGATCATAAGGATAGGACATAGTGAAGAAAGTAAGAAGAAAGTGGCTAGATACATCAATGGATTGAGATTGAACATTCAAGAGGAACTAAGCTTGGTAAGGATGACATCTCTGGAAGAAGCATATCAGTTTGCCTTGAAAGTTGAAGAGAAGCTAAATAAAAGATATGATTAGAGACAGATAGACAGAGGAGGTAAACTTCAGAGAGGTAGGATTTATTCCGGAGGAGATAGATCATTTTAGGAGCAAAGCAAACCTGACAGCCCATTCAAGAAGGATGACATAAATTTTTACCAGAGAGGAAACCCTAGTGCATACTAAAATGAAGGATACTGAAACAAGGAAAAGGATTTGATAAGAGAACATTCAGAGGTACTTGTTTCAAGTGTGGAGGTGAAGGACATAGAGGATTTGAGTGTAATCATTGTAGTGCAAGTAAGAGGATAGAAAATAGTGGAAGAGTAGCATTTGTTGAAGAAGAACCTGTTGAACTGAGTGATCCCCATTCTATTGGTAAACCAAAGAAAGGAGAATCATTTGTGATGAGAAGAGCACTATTTCAAGCAGAGACAAATGGGGAAGCACCATAGAGGAAGAGTCTATTTAGAACAAGATGCAAATTAGGAGGTAAGTGTTGTAAAGTGGTAATTGATAGTGGTAGTTCAGATAACCTAGTTTCAGAGGAAATGGTGCTAAGCTGAAGTTGGAAATATTGAAACACCCTAAGCCATATTAGATAGGATGGATTCAGGATGATCATAAGGTACTGGTGAGTGAACAATGTTTGGTAAAATTTCATATTGGATCTTATCATGATGAAGTCTTGTGTGATATTATGCCTATGGATGTTTGTCATATCTTGTCGAGTAGACCTTGCTAGTATGATAGAAAAGCAATACATATACTATAACAGCAAATAGAAAGAGAATTACTATGATCCCTTAGGAGGATGATCCTAAAGATATGGTATGTGGGAATGCTAGAATCTATTTAGTAGATCAAAGAAAATTTTTGGATGGTTTGAGACATGAGAATATGTGTTATTCTTTGATTCCTAAGAAGCCTAAAACATTGAAGAAAGATGAATCACAACCAGAGGAGATAAGAGAGTTGCTAACAGAATATGAATACATCATATCAGATAATGTACTTGATGGATTGCCACCTATAAGGATTATTAGTTATCACATGGATCTTATAGCGAGAGCAAGTTTTCCTAATAAAGCAACACACTAGATGACACTGATAGAGAATGAAGAATTGAATAGATAGATACAAGAGTTGTTGAGGAAAGCTTGAGTCCTTGTGTAGTACCTGTAGTGCTTTCACCAAAGAAGGATGGAGAATGGAGAATGTGTACTGACTCTAGAGCAATAAACAAGATCATAGTTAAGTATAGATTTCCTTTACCTAGAATGGATGATATCATGGATTGTTTAACTCGAGAAAAATATTTCAAAAAGATAGACTTGAAAAGTGGATACCATCATATTAGAATTAGAGAAGGTGATGAATGGAAGATTTCTTTTAAGACAAATGAAGGATTGTATGAATGGTTAGTGATGCCTTTTGGATGGACAAATGCACCAAGTACTTTCACACAATTGATGAATGAAGTTTTGAAGAAATTCTTGGGTAAGTTTATGATTGTATACTTGGATGATATTCTAATTTTTAGTAAGACAAAAGAGGAATATTTGTGGCATATTAGACGAGTTTTGTGGAGACTAAGAGAAGAGGAATTGTTGATAAACATTATGAAGTGTAGTTTCATGAGAGAAGAGTTGGTATATTTGGGATTTGTAATTTTTGTGGAAGGATTGAAGATGGACCCTAAGAATGTGAAAGCAATTGTTGAATGACCTACATTAGAGAGCATTGAAGAAGTTAAATCATTTCATGGATTAGCTAGTTTCTACCAAAAGTTCATCAGAAATTTTAGTTCAGTTTGCAACCCTATGACAGAGACAATGAGAGGTCATAGAAAGGATTTCAAGTAGACATCTAGAACAGATAAAAGTTTTGAGTTGTTGAAGCAAAAAGTGACTGAGTAACATGTTTTGGAATTACCAGCTTTTAATAATGTATTTTAAGTTGATTGTGATGCAAGTGGAAATGCAATTAGAGCAGTATGAAGTCAAGAATGTAGACTCGTAGCATATTTCAGTAAGATGTTGAATGATACGAGGAGAAGATATTTAGCCTATGCTCAAGAGTTCTATCCCAGAATTCAATTCCTGAAGAAGTGGAGACATTACTTGTTGCCTAAGGAGTTTCTATTGTATACAAATCATCAAGCATTGCAATATTTGAATAGTCAAGGTAAGTTGAATCAAAGACATATGAAATGAGTAGATTTCATGTAGAGTTATACTTTTGTGTTGAAGCATAGGAGTGGTAAATCAAACAAAGTTTCTAATGCATTGAGTAGAAGAAGAAACTTGTTGATAGAGATGAGATTTGAAGTATTGGGTTTTGATGAATTGAAGAACATGTATGAAGGAGACACTCATTTTACAGAACCTTGGAAAGCATGTAGATAACCTATTGTTATATATAGGAGTAAGTGGTTGGATTATTTCATTCAAAAAGATATGTTGTTCAAAGGAAATCAGTTGTGCATACCTAAAAGTTCAATGAGAGATAACTTGATCAAAGAGAAGCATAGTGGTGGATTGGCAGGACATTTTGGCATTGATAAGATAGTGGTTTTGGTGAGTGAAAATTACTTTTGGCCTCATATATAAGGATGTTCAAAAATTTGTATAGAGTAGTAGAGTTTATCAAGTTACAAAAGGGAGTAGTCAGAACACTTTGACAATACCAAAGAGACCTTGGGAAGACATAAGCATGGATTTTGTAATGGGATTACTGAAGACACAAAGAGGACATGATTCAACATTTGTAGTGGTTCATAGATTTTCAAAGATGGCTCATTTAATACCTTGTAAGAAGACAACCGATGCAGTGCATGTAGCAGACTTATTTTACAAGGAGATTGTGAGATTGCATGGATTACCTAAGAGTATAGTTTCAGACAGAGACATAAAGTTTGTTGGATACTTTTGGAGGACACTTTGGAAGAAGATGAAGATAGATTTGAAGTTTAGTTCAGCTTTTAATCCACAGACTAATGGACAGACAGAGGTAGTAAATAGGAGTTTGGGAAACTTGTTGAGATGTTTGGTTGGAGAGAAATCTGGAAGTTAGGATTTGATTCTTTTACAAGCAGAGTTTGCATACAATAATTCAATAAACAAGAGTACCAAAGAACACCTTTTGAGATTGCTATCGAAGTGAATCCTAGAGGAGTTACAGAATTGAGATATATTAGTATAGAGGAAAAGAGGAGTGTAGAAGGAGAAGAATTTGTAGATCATATGAAGACAGTGCATAATCAGGTGAAGAATCATTTGGAAGATATGAACATCAATTACAAAGAAAAGGCCGATGAGAGGAGAAGACATAAGGAATTTGGAGTTGGAGATAAAGTAATGGTGTACTTGAGAAAAGAAAGATTTCTAGTTGGAACATATAACAAGTTGAAGATGAAGAAGTTTGGACCTTGTAGGATACACAAGAAATTTGATTTAGGGAATGCATAAGAAGTAGAATTATCAGAGACATTGGGTATTTCACCTATTTTCAACATTGCAGACCTATATCAGTATCATGAAGTAGAGTTCAGTGATAGCATAGAAGAAGAATTGAAGAAGCAGTTACTACAACAAGCACCAGAGTAGATTCAAGACATTTTGGACAACAGAGTTAGACACAACACTAGAGGAAGACAATACAAAGAATATCTTGTGAAGTGGAAAGACAGACTAGAAGAAGATTCGTCATGGATTTCTCAAGTTGTATAGACCATCTTGGGTCTCCCCTAGCCCAGCAACGTGAGGGACTCACTTTTTCAATAACCTTGGATATCATATGCAGGAGCATCCCTAGTTCAAGAGCAATCTTTCATCAATAGAAAACATTTGCATTTTAGTTTGTTTGTAGTGCAGTTTGTTTCTTTTCATTTTCTAGTTCAGTCAGAAGCAAATTCTGTATTTTGGTGCAACATCATTTTCAGATCTTGTAGAGTTGGACTTATTATCTATATTCATTCATCTACATCATATCTAGAATTTAAAGATCTATACTTTAATACCGGAAAGATATCTCTATCAGAAGTTTGACTTTTTCTCAGAGCAGGGCATTCAGATAATCACAGACAATCAGCTAAAGGAGAAACTTGTGGAAGCATTTCATGATCTTTGGAACATAATGACACATAATTCAATGATCTTTGGTTCATGGTCGACCTTCCTCAAAGATCTACACATCATTCAATTCATTTACTAGAAGTGGTCTATGCATTTAGGTCTAACCTATCTATGTACACACATTACATCTCTTCTTTGGAATTTATGATTTTCCTTGGCTAACACGAAGGAATCTATTGGCCCGGAGATGATATATATTGATGTAATAGATCCTTAGGAAAGAAGTTAGCAATTCATTCATAACTCCTAGTTTAGATTTTGTGCAAAGGAGCTTCAAGGTTTTATCTTACGCATGTATGTACTTAGGCCTGTGAGCCCTAATTGTAAGCCCACATGTTGTCATTCTATCTCTATTTAAATTCTATGATATACTAAATGACTAAATATGCATTTGTTCTATTTCTTTGAGTTGTTTCCATTGTGTTTACTCTTGCTGCATACTCTAGATAGTTAATTTTGTGAACCCTCCTACCATGACTACACCAAGTGGTATTAGAGAGAATTGAGCAAAGTTGGCGAGGGAATTCTATAAGATCTTACTATGGACAGATCATCAAATTGAGGCAGGTTACATGTGTTGCAATTGATCGCTGATTGTGAGGCAGTTATCACTTGTAGCCCAATCACCAAACCTAAGGTAGTTGACACTTGATCCTAGGAAGAATGCCGCCAAGTAGAGTTGCTATTGTTGGAACAATGGCTAGTAGAATAGATGAGATGATGGAGATAATGAAATAATGTAAATTTGATTGGATGTTATTGAATAAGATAGGCAAAGAGGGTTAACACTGAGACCTAATGTTGAAAGCAATGAGGAAGAAGAATCTCAATCTGTTGAACAAACTGACGAAACCCTAGAAGGTGATGAAGAAGAATCAAATCAAGTAAAGATGTTGTGAGCTATTTCAAAGATTGGAAAGAGACCTAGAATTGATGTGCTGAGCTATACTAGTAATTTGAACCCTGAAGAATTGATTGACTGGATAAATAACATGGAAGAATACTTTGAATATGAAGAAGTTGAAGATCTGCAGAAGGTTAAGTTTGCAAAGATGAAGTTGAAAGGACATGCTTCTATATGGTGGAAAGAAGTTCATTGGAAAGAAATAGAAGAGGAAAAGAAAAGATTACAAAATGGGACTGGATGGTGACAAAGTTGAAGAATCAGTTTATACCTGCTGACTATGAGTTGGAACTATTGAAAAGATTACAGAACCTGAGACAAAAGGAGAAATCTATGAAGGAGTACATTGAAGAATTTCATAAGATGATCATAAGGATAGGACATAGTGAAGCAAGCAAGGAGAAAGTGGCTAGATAATTCAATAGACTAAGATTGAACATTCAAGAGGAACTAAGCTTGGTAAGGATGACATCTTTGGAAGAAGCATATCAGTTTGCCTTTAAAGTTGAAGAGAAGCTAAATAAAAGGCATGATCAGAGATAGAGATGCAATGGAGGTAAATTTTAAAGAGGTAGGACTTATTCCAGAGGAGACAGATCATTTCTAGAGCAGAGCAAGCTTGATAGGCCATTCAAAAAGAATGACAGAGATAACAATGCTTACCAGAGAGGTGATAGAAATTTTTACCAGAGAGGAAACACTAGTGCATACTGAAATGAAGGTAACCGAAGAGAAGGAAAAGGATTTGATAAGAGAACATTCAGAGGTACTTGTTTCAAGTGTGGAGGTGAAGGCCATACAACATTTGAATGTAATCAGGGTAGTACAAGTAAGAGGACAAAAAATAGTGGAAGAGCATCATATGTTGAAGAAGAACCTATTGAACTAAGTGATCCCTATTTTGTTGGTAAACCAGTGAAAGGAGAATCATTGGTGATGAGAAGAGCACTATTTCAAGAAAAGACAAATGAGGAACCACTGTAGAGGAAGAGTTTGTTCAGAACAAGATGCAAATCAGGAGGTAAGTGTTGTAAAGTGGTAATTGATAGTGGTAGTTTAGATAACCTAGTTTCAAAGGAAATGGTGGCTAAGTTAAAGTTGGAAAGACTGAAACACCCCATATCAGATAGCATGGATTTAGGATGATCATAAGGTACTAGTGAGTGAACAATGTTTGGTAAAATTTCATATTGGATCTTATCATGATGAAGTCTTGAGTGATATTATGCCTATGGATGTTTGTCATATCTTGTTGGGTAGACCTTGGTAGTATGATAGAAAACCAATACATGATGGGAGAAAGAATACATATACTATAACAACAAATGGAAAGAGAATTACTTTGATTCCTTTAGAGGATGATCCTAAAGATGTGGTATGTGGGAATTCTAGAATCTATTTGGTAGATGGATGAAAATTTCCAAATGGTTTGAGACATGAGAATATTTGTTATGCTTTGATTCCTAAGAAGCTTGAAACATTGAAGAAAGAAGAATCACAATCTGAGGAGATAAGACAGTTGTTGACAGAATATGAAGACGTCATATTAGATAATGTAAATGATGGATTGCCACCTATAAGGAGTATCAGTCATCACATGGATCTTATATTGGGAGCAAGTTCACCTACTAAAGTAGGACATCAGATGACACTGACAAAGAATGAAGATTTATATAGACAGATACAAGAGTTGTTGAGGAAAAATTTGATCAAAGAAAGCTTGAGTCCTTGTGCGGTACTTGGGGTGCTTGTACTGAAGAAGGATGGAGAATGGAGAATGTGTACTGACTCTTGAGCAATAAACAAGATCATAGTTATGTATAGATTTCCTTTACCTAGAATGGATGATATCATGGATTGTTTAAGTGGAGCAAGATATTTCACAAAGATAGACTTGAAAAGTGGATACCATCATATCAGAATTAGAGAAGATGATGAATGGAAGATTGCTTTTAAGACAAATGAAGGATTGTATGAGTGGTTAGTGATGCCTTTTGGATTGACAAATACACTAAGTACTTTCATGAGATTGATGAATGAAGTCTTGAACAAATCCTTGGGTAAGTTTGTGATTGTATACTTGGATGATATTCTAATTTTTGGTAAGACAAAAGAGGAATGTTTGTGGCATATTAGACAAGTTTTGCAGAGACTGAGAGAAGAGAAATTGTTGATAAACATCAAGAAGTGTAGTTTCATGAGAGAAGAGTTGGTATATTTGGGATTTGTGATTTTTGTAGAAGGATTGAAGATGCACCCTGAGAAAGTGAAAGCAATTGTTGAATGGCCTACACCGGAGAGCATTAGAGAAGTTAGATCATTTCATGGATTAGCTAGTTTCTGCCAGAAGTTCATTAGAAATTTTAGTTCAATTTGCAATCCTATGATAAAGATAATGAGAGGTGATAGAAAGGATTTCAAGTGGATATCTGGAGCAAATAAAAGTTTTGAGTTGTTGAAGTAGAACGTGATTGAGCAACCTATTTTGTCATTACTAGATTTCAATAAAGTATTCCAAGTTGATTGTGATGCAAGTGGAGCGGTATTAAGTCAAGAAGGTAGACCTGTAGCTTATTTTAGTGAGAAGTCGAATGATGCAAGGAGAAGATATTCAGTCTATGATTAGGAGTTTTATGGCATAATTCAGGCCCTGAAGAAGTGGAGACATTACTTGTTGCCTAAGGAGTTTGTGTTGTATACAGATCATCAAGCGTTGCAATATTTGAATAGTCAAGGTAAGTTGAATTAGAGACATATGAGATGGGTAGAATTCATGCAGAGTTATACTTTTATGTTGAAGAATAGGAGTGGTAAATCAAACAAAGTTGCTGATGCATTGAGTAGAAGAAGAAATTTGTTGAAAGAGATGAGAGTTGAAGTATTGGGTTTTGATGAATTGAAGAACATGTATGAAGGAGACACTAATTTTGCATAACCTTGGAAAGCATGTAGAGAACCTATTGTGACAGATAGGAATAAGTGGTTGGACTATTTCATTCAAGAAGATATGTTGTTTAAAGGAAATCAGTTGTGCATACCTAAAAGTTCAATGAGAGATAACTTGATCAAGCAGAAGCATAGTGGTGGATTGGCAGGACATTTTGGAATTGATAAGACAGTAGCTTTGGTGAGTGAAAATTACTTTTGGCCTCAAATACATAAGGATGTTCAGAAATTTGTACAAAGTTGTAGAGTTTGTCAAGTTACAAAAGGGAATAGTTAGAACATTGGATTGTATAAACCTTTAACAGTACCAGAGAGACCTTGGGAAGACATAAGAATGGATTTTGTAATGGGATTGCCGAAGACACAGAGAGGACATGATTCAATATTTGTAGGGGTTCACAGATTTTCAAAGATGGCTCATTTCATACCTTGTAAGAAGACAACTGATGCAGTGCATGTAGCAGACCTATTTTTCAAGGAGATTATGAGATTACATGGAATACCTAAGAGTATAGTTTCAGACAAAGACACAAAGTTTATTGGATACTTTTGGACACTTCAAAAGAAGATGAAGATAGATTTGCAGTTCATTTTAGCTTTTCATCCACAAACTGATGGATAGACAGGGGTAGTAAATAGGAGTTTGGGAAACTTGTTGAGATGTTTGGTTGGAGTGAAAACTAAAAGTTGGGATTTGATTCTTTCACAAGTGGAGTTTGCATACAATAATTCAGTAAATAGGAGTACCAAAAGAAAACCTTTTGGTATTGTTACTAGAGTGACTCTTAGAGGAGTTCTAGAATTGAGATATATTAGTATAGGGGAAAGGAAGAGTGTAGAAGCAAAAGAATTTGTAGATCATATGAAGACAGTGCATAATCAGGTGAAGAAGCATTTGGAAGATATGAATAATAAGTACAAAGAGAAGGCTGATGAGAGGAGAAGACATAAGGAATTTGGAGTTGGAGATGAAGTAATGGTGTACTTAAGAAAAGAAAGATTTCTAATTGGGACATATAACAAGTTGAAGATGGAGAAGTTTGGACCTTGTAGGATCTACAGGAAATTTTATTCAAGGAATGCATATGAAGTAGAATTATTGAAGACATTGGGTATTTCACCTATTTTCAACATTACAGACCTATATCAGTATCGTGAAGTAGAGTTTAGTGACAGCATAGAAGAAGACTTGAATAAGTAGTTACCACAACAAGCACTGGAGAAGATTGAAGACATTTTGGATAGTAGAGTTGGACGTAGCACTAGAGGAAGAAAATATAAAGAATATCTTGTGAAGTGGAAAGGCAGACTGGAAGAAGATTCATCATGGATTTCTTAGGTTAAGGTGGATCATCTTGGTTCTACCCTAGCCCTAGCAAAGAGGGACTCACTTTTTCAATAACCTCGGATGTCTGATGCAGGAGCATCCCTGCTTCAAGAGTAATTTTGCATCAACCAAAAACATTTGCATTTCAGTTTGTTTGCAGTGCAATTTATTTCTTTTCATTTTCCAATTCAGTTTAGGGAGTTCAGTCAGAAGCAAATTCTATATTTTGGTCTAGTAGCATTTTCAGATCTTTTGGAATTGGACATACAATCTACATTCATTCATCTACATCATCTCCAAAATTTAGAGATCCACACATCAATACTGGAAAGATATCGCATTCAGAAGTTTGACTATTTCTCAGAGTAGAGCAACCGGATAATCACATACAATCAGCTGAAGGAGTAACTTGTGAATCATTTCCCCATCTTTGGATCCTAATGACACATCATTCAATGATCTTTGGTTCGTGGTCAACTTTCCTCAAAGAATCGCACCTCATTCCATTCATTTACTAGAAGTTTTCTATGCATTTAGGTCTAACCTATCTGTGTACACATGTTACATCACTTCTTTGGAGTTTGTGATCTTCCTTGGCTGACGTGGAGGAATCTATTGGTCTAGAAATGATATATATTGATGTAATAGATCCTTAGGAAAGCAGTTAGCAATTGATTCATAACTCTAGTTTAGATATTGTCCAAAGGAGCTTCAAAGATTTATCATGTGCATGTATGTAATCAAGCTTGTGACCCCTAATTGTAAGCCCACATGTTGCCAGTCGATCTCTATTTGAATTCTATGATATATTAAATGACTAAATATATATTTGTTCTATTTCTTTTAGTTGTTTCCATTGTGTTTACTCTTTCTACATGGTCTGGATAGTTCATTCATTAAACCCTCCTATCGTGACTGCACCAAGTGGTATCAAAGCGAATTGAGCAAATTTGGCAAGGGAATTCCCTAAGATCTTGCTATGGATAGATCACCGAATTGAGACAACTTACCTATGTTGCATCTGATCACTAATTGTGAGGCAATTGTCACTTGCAGCCTGATCGCTGAACCTGAGGTAGTTTACACTTGATCCTAGGAAGAATGCCATCGAGGATAGTTTCTTCTATTGGAAGAATGGCTAGTAGAATAGATGAGATGATGGAGATAATGAAAACAATGTGAATTCAATTGGATGTTTTTGAAGAAGATAGGCAAAAAGGGTTAACACTAAGACCTAATGTTGAAAGCGATGAGGAAGAAGAATTTCAATCTATTAAACAAACTGACAAAACCCTAGAAGGTGATGAAGAAGAAGAATCAGATCAAGTAAAGATGTTGCGAGCTATTTCAGATATTGGAAAGAGACCTAGAATTGATGTGCTAAACTATACTGGTAATTTGAAGCTTGAAGAATTGATTGACTGGATAAATGACATGGAAGAATACTTCAAATATGAAGATGTTGAAGATCTAGAGAAGGTAAAGTTTGCAAAGACAAAGTTGAAAGGACATGCTACTATATGCTGAAAAGAAGTTCAGTTGGAAAGAAATAGAAGAGGAATAGAAAAGATTACAAAATGGGACTGGATGGTGACAAAGTTGAAGAATGACTTTATACCAGATGACTATGAGTTGGAATTGTTGAAATGATTATAGAACATGAGACAAAAGGAGAAATCTGAGGAGTACACTGAAGAGTTTCATAAGATGATCACAAGGATAGGACATAGTGAAGCAAGCAAGGAGAAAGTGGTTAGATACATCAATGGACTGAGATTGAATAGTCAAGAGGAACTAAGCTTGGTAAGGATGACATCTTTGGAAGAAGAATATCAGTTTGACTTGAAAGTTGAAGAGAAGCTGAATAAAAGACATGATCAGAGACAGAGAGGTAGAGGAGATAAATTTTAGAGAGCTAGGACTTATTCTGGATGAGACAGATCATTTCTAGAGTAGAACAAGCCTAACAGCCCATTCAAAAAGGATGATAGAGATAACAATGCTTACTAGAGAGATGACATAAATTTTTACCTTAGAGGAAACCCTAGTGCATACCAGAATGAAGGATACTGAAGAGAAGGAAAATGATTTGATAAGAGAACATTCAAAGGTACTTGTTTCAAGTGTGGAGATGAAGGGAATAGAGTATTTGAATGTAATAAGGGTAGTGCAAGTAAGAGGACAAAAAATAGTGGAAGAGTAGCATATGTTGAAGAAGAACTTGTTGAACTGAGTGATCCCTATTTTGTTGGTAAACCAGAGAAAGGAGGATCATTGGTGATGAGAAGAGCACTATTTAAAGCAGAGATAAATCAAGACCCACTGCAGAGGAAGGGTCTATTCAGAACAAGATGTAAATCAAGAGGTAAGTGTTGTAAAGTGGTAATTGATAGTGGTAGTTTAGATAACCTAATTTCAGAGGAAATGGTGACTAAGCTGAAGTTGGAAAAAAGATAGCATGGATTCAAGATGATCATAAGGTACTCGCGAGTGAAAAATGTTTGGTAAAATTTCATATTGGATCTTATCATGATGAAGTCTTGTGTGATATTATGCCTATGGATGTTTGTCATATCTTGTTGGGTAGACCTTGGTAGTATGATAGAAAAGTAGTACATGATGGGAGAGAGAATACATATACTATAATAGCAAATGGAAAGAGAATTACTTTGATTCCTTTGGAGGATGATCCTAAAGATGTGGTATGTTGGAATGCTAGAATCTGTTTGGTAGATGGATGAAAATTTCTGGATGGTTTGAGACATGAGAATATGTGTTATGCTTTGATTCCTAAGAAACCTAAAACATTGAAGAAAGAAAAATCACAACCAGAGAAGATAAGAGATTTACTGACAGAATATGAAGACACCATATCAGATAATGTACCTGATGGATTTCCACCTATAAGGAGTATTAGTTATCACATGGATCTTATATCGGGAGCAAGTTTACCTAATAAAATAGCACATCATATCACTTAGTTCAACAGGTCTAGCACACTATTTCAAGTATTGGGTTTTGATGAATTGAAGAACATGTATGAAGGAGACACTGATTTTGTAGAACCTTGTAAAGCATGTAGAGAACCTATTGTGATAGATAGGAGTAAGTGGTTGGAATATTTCATTCAAGAATATATGTTCTTCAAAGGAAATTGGTTGTGCATACCTAAAAGTTCAATGAGAGATAACTTGATCAAGAAGAAGCATAGTGGTGGATTGGTAGGACATTTTGGCATTGAGAAGATAGTGGCCTTGGTGAGTGAAAATTACTTTTTGCCTCAAATACATAAGGATGTTCAGAAATTTGTGTAGAGTTGTAGAGTTTGTCAAGTTGCAAAAGGAAGTAGTTAGAACACTAGATTTTATAAACCTTTGACAGTACTGGAGAAATCTTGGGAAGACATAAGTATGGATTTTGTAATGGGATTGCTGAAGATAGAGAGGACATGATTCAATATTTGTAGTGCTTGACAGATTTTCAAAGATGGCTCATTTCATACCTTGTAAGAAGACAACTAATGTAGTGCATGTAGCAGACCTATTTTTCAAGGAGAATGTGAGATTGCATGGATTACCTAAGAGTATAGTTTTAAACAGAGACAAAGTTTGTTGGATACTTTCGAAGGACACTTTGGAAGAAGATGAAGATAGATTTGAAGTTTAGTTTAGCTTTTCATCCATAGACTAATGGACAGACAGAGGTAGTAAATAGGAGTTTGGGAAACTTGTTGAGATGTTTGTTTGGAGCAAAAGCTAGAAGTTGGGATTTGAACCTTTCACAAGCAAAGTTTGCATATAATAATTTAGTAAACAAGAGTACCAAAAGAACACCTTTTGAGATTATTACCAGAGTGAATCCTAGAGGAGTTACAGAATTGAGATATATCAGTATAGAGGAAAAGAGGAGTGCAGAAATGGAAGAATTTGCACATCATATGAAGATAGTACATAATTAGGTGAAGAAGCATTTGGAAGATATGAACAATAAGTACAAAGAGAAGGTTGATGAGAGGAGAAGACATAAGGAATTTGGAGTTGGAGATGAAGTAATGGTGTACTTGAGAAAAGAAAGATTTCTAGTTGGGACATATAACAAGTTGAAGATGAAGAAGTTTGGACCTTGTAGGATACACATGAAATTTGATTCAGGGAATGCATATGAAGTAGAATTACTGGAGACATTGGGTATTTCACCTATTTTCAACATTGCAGACCTATATCAGTTTCATGAAGTAGAGTTTACTGCCAACATAGAAGAAGACTTGAAGAAATAGTTACCACAACAAGCACTAGAGAAGATTGAAAACATTTTGGACAACATAGTTGGACACAGCACTAGAGGAAGACAATACAAAGAATATCTTGTGAAGTGGAAAGACAAATTGAAAGAAGATTCATCATGGATTTCATAGGCTGAGGTGGACCATCTTGGTTCTCCCCTAGCCCTAGCAAAGTGAGGGATTCACTTTTTCAATAACCTCAGATGTCTGATCTAGGAGCATCCTTATTTCAAGAGAAATCTTGTATCAACCAAAAACATTTACATTTTAGTTTGTTTGTAGTGCAATTTGTTTCTTTTCATTTTCTGGTTTAGTTTAGGCAATTTTGTTAGAAGCAGATTTTGTATTTTGGTCTAGTAGCATTTTTAGATCTTGTGGAGCTAGACTTAGCATCTACATTCATTCATATACATCATATCCAAAATTTAGAGATCCACACTTTAATACCAAAAAGATATCGCTATCAGAAGTTTGAATGTTTCTCAGAGTAAAGCATCTGAATAATCATAAACAATCAGCTGAAGCAAAAACTTGCAGAAGCATTTCCTAATCTTTGGAGCCTAATGACACATCATTTAATGATCTTTGGTTCTTGGCTGACCTTCCTTGAAGATCTACACCTCACTCCATTCATTTACCGGAAGTGTTCTATGCATTTAGTTCTGACTTATCTGTGTACACATGTTACATCTCTTCTTTGGAATTTGTGATCTTCCTTGGCCGACGCGAAGGAATCTATTGGTCCGGAGATGATATATATTGATGTAATAGATCCTTAGGAAAGTAGTTAGCAATTTATTCATAACTCCTAGTTTAGATTTTGTGCGAAGGAGCTTCAAAGCTTTATCTTGCGCTTGTATGTAATCAAGCTTGTGAGACCTAATTGTAAGCCTACATGTTGCCAACCGATCTCTATTTAAATTCTATGATATACTAAATGACTGAATCTACATTTGTTCTATTTCTTTGAGTTGTTTCCATTGTGTTTACTCTTGTTGCACGGTCTAGATAGTTCATTCTGTGAACCCTCCTACCATGACTACACTAATGAACAACATATCATCCACATACAGGGCAATAATAAGTAAATGGCCATTTTTAGTTTTATAATACACACAATGATCTAATTTTGACCTCACAAATCCCAATGGAAACACAAACATGTCAAACTTTTGGTACCACATTCTAGGTGATTGTTTTAAACTATAGAAAGATTTCTTTAACTTGAAAAATAGATTTTCCTTACCTTTTTCAATGAAGTGCTCAGGCTGGGACATATAAAATTCTTCTTCCAAATCTCCATGAAGAAATGTTGTCTTCACATCCATTTTCTCAATCTCCAAGTCATACGCTACTGCAAGTGACAACAAAAATCTGATAGATGTATGCTTAGCTATAGGACAAAATATTTCTCCATAATCAATTCCTTCTACCTGGGAATAACCTTTCGTGACCAACCTAGTTTTATACTTTTCAACACTGCCATCTAGACCAATTTTTTTAAATACCCATTTACAGCCAATAGGCTTTTGACCTTCAGGCAAAGATACCAAATCCTAGGTTTCATTCTTTTTCAATGATGCCATTTCTTCATTCATGGCTTCCAACCAGGAATCTAAATCAGACATATTAATTGCCTTTGTCACAATCCTAGGCTCATCAATGTTAGGAATCAAAGCATAAGCACAACTAGAATCCAACATAGAATATCCAAACCTTTTAAGATACTGCTTCTTAGTGTAGGCCTCCTCATAGGCTAAGGCTAAGGTTGTGGTTCTTCTTCTTGTTCAGAACTTTCAAAACTACTAGAGCTCTCCTCACTTTTAGGAACACAAGGAATTTGTTTTTCTTCCTTCTCTAGAGTAAGAGGAATTTCAACTACATCCTTCTTTTTTGTTTCTTTTACCTCTAGCTATAGATCCACTGTACAAGGTTTCAGCTTAAGAAAGATTACACTTCTACTGTACAAAACCTTCTTAGTAATAGGATTCCAAAGCTTGTATCCTTTCATACCAATGCCATAGCCAATAAAGATACATTTTATAGCCTTGTTTTCCAATTTAGATCTTTTCTCACTTGGCACATATGCATATGCTTAACAGCCAAAGACTCTAATGTGTCTTAAAGAGGGCTTCTTACCACACCATGCTTCCAATGGTGTTTTGTCAACAAGTGCCGAAGTAAGTGAATAATTAACCAAGTAACATGGTGTAGCCATGACCTCAGCCCAAAACTTTTGTTCTAGACCAGCGCTGCTCAACATACTTCTTTCTCTTTCCATCAACATCTTGTTCAACCTTTCAAAAACTCCATTCTACTGTGGAGTGTAAGGTGTAGTTTTATGCCTTTTAATCTCATGGTCTTTGGAACACCTTTCAAAATCTACAGAACAAAATTCACCGCCATTATCCATCATCAAGCATTTAATTTTTCTACCAGTCTAATTTTCTACCAAGGTTTTAAACTCCTTAAGCCAATTGAACACTTTTGATCTACTTTATGGAAAATACACAAATGCCCTTCTTGAATAATCATCTATAAATGAAACATAATATTTAGACTTTGATAATGAAGGAACATTTACTAGACCAAATACATTAGAGTGAACATAATCTAGTATGCCAAAAGATTTATGAGGACTAGAGTAAAAACAAACATGGTGTTTCTTTCCATAAATGCAATGTTCACAAAATTTGAACTCAAGGTTACAATCATCAAGCCCTTTAACCAGGTTTTTGTTTTTCAAGGCTTTTAAGCCATTTTCTCCTATGTGGCCAAGTCTATGATGCCACATCATAGTTTTCTTTGTTGGGAGTATCACCTCCAAGGAATTTGCACTTAGAGGAATGTCGTTCTCCTTCCCTAAATGAGCATCTTTGTTTGAAATTGTAGAGACACTGTTATAGTGAACAAGTGCATCCAACTTGTACAAAATGCCTATGTGTGCACCATTGGCTAGCACCATTAAGCCTCTAGTCATTTTATAGCTACCATTCAAGAAAGAAACTTGCATGCCAACATCGTTTAGCTTACTTACATAAAGGAAATTTCAATCCAGACCTAGTATATGTATTACATCATTGATTCCTTTTATTCTTCCATCAAGAAACTTAATTCTGACCCTTCCATGGCCAACAATTTCAAGGTGAGAATCATCACCCAGATATACACTTCCACCTCTATATTCTTCATACACCAAAAATCAATCTTTATGAGATGTCATGTGAAAGGATGCACCTAAGTCAATCAACCAAACATCAATTGATGCCTAAGTTGCCAAGGCTATAATGAAGGGATCTGCTTCACTCTAAGAAGATTCATTATCTGAAGAATTACTTTTCTTCTTCTTTTTCTCCTCTTTGCAATCTTTCTAGATATGTCCAGTCTACCCACAATTCTAGCATTTCACCTAGGACATTTTCCAAGAGACTTTGATCTCCCCTCTGACTTAGATCTTGACTTCTTGAGAATCATCACCCAGATATACACTTCCACCTCTATATTCTTCATACATAAAAAATCAATCTTTATGAGATGTCATGTGAAAGGACGCACCTAAGTCAATCAACCAAACATCAACTGATGCCTAAGTTGCCAAGGCTATAATGAAGGGATCTGCTTCACTCTAAGAAGATTCATTATCTAAAGAATTGCTTTTCTTCTTCTTTTTCTCCTCTTTGCAATCTTTCTAGATATTTCCAGTCTACCCACAATTCTAGCATTTCACCTAGGACTTTTTCTAAGAGACTTTGATCTCCCCTCTGACTTGGATCTTGACTTCTTGTCTTTTTTCTTTCCTTTCTCCTTCAATCTACCTCGAATAGCAAGGCCCTCCTTGGCCATCTCAGAAGACTTCCTTCACATCTCCTCTGATAGCAGTAAAGTAACCAAATCTTCCATCTTGAAAGTGGTTATTGTACTCCCAATAACCATTACCAGGTGATCCCATGTGTTAGGCAACAAACACAACAGGAGTATGCAATGATCATCGTCTTCAATTTTCACACCAACGGACATCAACTACACAATGATCATGTTAAATGAATTGAAATGATCTGTAACAGACACTTCTTCCTCCATCTTCAAAGAGTACAACTTCTTCCTCAAGAATAACTTATTTACTAGAGATTTCCCCTGATAAATGTCACCAAGCTTCTTCGAGAAAGTTTTCATAGTCTTCTCTTCATGGACATTCAAGAGAACTAAATCAGCCAAGTACAGTCTAATCAGACCCTTGGCCTTTTGGTCCATTGCATCTGAATCATCTTGTGAGGTTGCTAATAGTTTGGTAGAGGTCACTACAATCCATTGCTCTAGATCCATGAGAAAATGTTCCATTTTGAGTTTCCACTATAACTCAAAATTACAACCATTAAACTTCTCAATCTCTATTCTTCTAGATGTGCTTGCCATCTCAAATCTGCAATCAAGACACCTAGTTTACTCTGCAAAACTCCCACCCAACAAAATTAGTACAAAAAAACCAGACTCACCCACAAGGGTAACACAACTATCTAGGCTATGATACCACTTGTAATGAAATAAAAGAGAGGAAACACCTTCCTAATGCAAATTTTTTAGAAGAGAAATGCAAATAGTACTTTCAATTTCCAATTACAGTTCATTAAAGATGCACATTAATCAGAATAATAGAGTAAACAAATAAGAAACAACACACATAATTGAACACCAGATGTATGTGGGAAACCCTTACAGGAGAAAAACCCACACACCAAGTAATGTCACTTTATATTATAGTAAATGATGTTTACATATAGAGTTACAGACTTGTGCTATCATAGGTGTCAATTCACAACATCAACTTCAATAGTATTATGATTCCCCCGTTCAATCTCTTTTATCAATTATTGATTTCCAGCATCCTTCATTACAATGCATACCTTTTTTACAGTATTTGGATTATGGACTATTCCAGCCATTTTACATTTCATACTATACCAGAAGCCAATCGATACAGTTCCTGTAGGAAATGGTTACAATTTGTTTTAATTGTCACAGACACGTCGAAGCCATCGAAGAGACTTCATAAAAACTCTCCCTAAATTCTCAAAGTCTCATTGATATCCACACTATTCACCAACACTTCACATCCAAGCTTTGACCACGGTCTTTACCACATACACTGTATCAGGCTATCAAGGAGACTCAATATAGAGTTAGGAGACTCAAGATAGAGTCTCACCAATAACACTAGGTCACAATAATGGAGAGTCAATGCTTTGTATCAGTTGTTGAAGGGACAACTTAGAGAATCCCATCGAAGTAAAGAACTCCTGCCAATATGAACATTCTCCACCATTCTCCTGCTTAGCACTAATCGGGTCCCACCAAAGCATCTGCACTGGCAAGTATCAGCCATATAGAAGGGATAATATATTGACTCCCACCGATATCAGGATGTCACTTCAATGGTCCCCACTACCACATCATTGCCAACTCCCATAATGGTAACGACTCATCAAAGGGATTGCTTCTAATGTCTCAACAATAACACAATGTCTCTTCACTAAAGATTTAACACTAATGCAGAGAGCTTATTGAACTATCGAGAGGACTATAGATAAGGTCCCACCAAAAAAGAACAATCAGGCCAATAAAGGAATAAACCCATAACACTGTCAATGGAATATCAAGCCAGCAATTTGAGGTAACACCCCTAACCCCTAAACCATAAACACTAAACCCAAAATAATACCCCTAAACCCCAAACCCATAAACCATATACCCAAGCAACCCTAAAGCTCTATCTCCTTATCTCTCCCAATCTCTATCAGTCCGCTCTCTCTATCTCTCTTTGAACCCTAAACACTAAACCCCTAAACCTTAACCCATAAGCCCTAAACCTAAGAAACCCTAAACCCCTAACCCCTAACCCCTAATCCCTAAACCCTATACTTGAGAAACCCTAAATAATTCCCCTAAACCCTAAACTTGAGAAACCCTAAACTCATAAGCCTCAAATAATGCCCCTGACCCCTAAACCCTAAAATTGAACAACCACGCTAGACCCCCAAACCATAAATAATTCACCTTTAACCCTAACCCCTAAACCTTAATCTTGAGAAAACCTAAACTCATAAACCCTTAATAATGCCACTAAACCTGAGCAACCATAACTCTCTCTCTCTCTCTCTCTCTCTCTCTCTCTCTCTCTCTCTCTCTTCCAAAACCCCTAAACCTAAGCAACCCTAAACCTCTATCTCCATATCTCTCACTTATCTCCCTATATCTATATCATCCCTCTACCTCTTTATCTCTCTCCCTATCTCTTTGGACACCTCGCTCACTCTCTATCTCCCTATCTCTCGCCTTTGTCTCCTCTATCTCTCCCTATATGTCTCCTCTAGATCTCTCTACCTATCTCTCTCTCCCTATCTCCTATCTCTTGCCACTCTCTCAGACCCTATCATTGTTAGATTCAAGATAGACAACTGAGAGGGGGGGTGAATTAGTTGTCCCAAAACTTCTTTCTATTTATCACTTAAATCGTCTTTATAATTCAACAACATAATAATAAATCAATCATGCAATAATTCAAGAATAGAAACACATGAACACATATGACACTAAGATTTTAACATGGAAAACCCAGTTAAGGGAAAAAACCATGGGGTGACTAACCCAAAATTGTATTCTCTGTTAAGAGAATAAGAAGAACAAATGGCACATGCCAATTAGGGCTCACTGCCCAAGCACACTGCTCACAAGAGGCCCCCTGCCTACAGGAGACACATTGTCTACATAATAATAAATATTACATTCTTGAACTTAAGAATAGCATCTTCACCATGCTTGAGTCAGTTCCATTTAATCCCAATACTTTTTCTCTACCTTTCACTCTTCTCCTCTCTACCACACACTCATCTCCACCAAATAACTTTGAAATGACTTCACAACTTCTTATTTATACAGGGCATTTGACTTTGGGATAATCATCCAAGTCGGCATACATTTCAGAGAAAATACATAAATACAACATGACTAATTACAAAAAGATCTCATGTAGATCAACACAGTGTCGGTCACACATATATGAGACTTCAATCTTCCTTTAGGAACACGCCATTCTTCGCTGAACATCTTCAAGATCATTCACAGGATGTGTAACTCATCCAGTCAACCAAACTTAGGAAGAACATCATCATTCGGAAGAAATTCTTCAACTACGAGCTCAATCTTCAATGCAGATCACCAACACGAACTGCACACAATCCAAAGAGCTCCAAAAGCTTGCCTGAATCACCAAGAACATCCACACTACTTCTCCTTACTGAAATATTTCTCTCCTTCATCTGGAACCTCAAGAACATAGTCTGTCATCACTGTCATATTGGAATAGATGCTTGCAGACCTCCAGACCACAAACCAATTGAGTTGTCAATTCACATTGACTTCCTAAACACTCCACCAAATCTGTAGAACAAGATATTTCATTTCCGGATCTGACCAGACCTATCTATGTCACTCTATCACCTTTGAACATTTGCTAGAACTAGTTTTACTCAAGTGGCCATAACTTCTTCAAATCTTCATGCAGACCTCTCAAATCTTTACTGGATTATCTTAAGACACATATCAACAAACCCTTTGATGTGCAACCTCTAGTCTTCATCTAAGCTAGGATCTTTACTCATTGTCTTCACTATTCTTCTCTGTTCTTGATAAGACTATTTTTCTCAATATCCTCAGCATACAACTCATCCAATCCTTATCATCAATGCAACAGAAGTATGTTGACATCAATGATAAATCTTGTTAGGCCCATACTTGCAACAGTCTCCCCCTTTGTCATTGATGGCAACATATGATGTGAAAAAATATTTTAACCATCAAGACAAGAACTTTTCCTTACTGACTGACATAACTCCCCCTATCAACAACAACCATTCACATGTCTTCTCTTCCTTTACTACTCCCCCTATGATCAACTTCTTTTTGTTTTTCACATGTCTTCTCTCCCCCTTTCACATCAATGGCAAAGGGCACATACTTGCATCACTTTAGAACCACAAGATATGAATGTGAGATCCACCAGACTGATGCACATTAGTGCACCTTAATTCATAACTGGAGGAGTAATAACCCATAGCTTCTTCCTGACATACTCAAAAGAGTCCTTAGGTAGAGGTTTAGTAAAAATATATGCAATCTAATCCTTGGAAGGCACAAACTCCAATCTGACTTCATTCTTATTCACTTGCTCTCTCAAAAAGTAAACTTGATGGATATATGTTTTGTCTTTGAATGCAACACCATATTTTTTGGTATATTTATTACACTTGAATTATCATAGAAGATTGTGATAGGTTCCTCATACTCCACTCTGATGTTTCTTAACATTTGCTTCATCCACAATACTTGAGTGCAACTACCTACTGCTACAATATATTCTTCTTCTACAGTGGACAGAGATATTGCCTCTTGTTTCTTGCTTAGCTAATAAACCAATCTTTTCCCCAAAAAGAATACTCCACCATTGGTACTCTTCTAGTCATCCACATCTCCTACCCAATCCACATTTGTATATGTATGAAGAGAGAAATCATGATCTCTAGGATACCATAAACCATACTCAACTGTCCCGTTTAGATATCTAAGAATCCTCTTGATTGCCATGACATGAGATTCTCTATGATCAGCTTTGAATCTAGCAACAAGACCAACAACATTCATAATGTCAGGTCTAGTTTAAGTGAGATACAATAATCCTCCAGTCATTGACCTATACTTTTTCTTATCAACCTTAGGAGAGTCAACATCTTTACTCAATTTACATCTAGTTAACATGGGAATACTCATTGGTTTTGAGTCTTCCATCCCAAATTTCTTCAACAATTCTTTCACATATTTGGTCTGTGAAATGAAGATTCCTTTCTTTGTTTGAATGATTTGCAGACCCAAGAAGAAATTCATTTCCCCAAACATGGACATCTCAAATTCACTTTTCATTTGATTTGCAAAAGTTTTGTACATACTATCTCTTCCTCCAAAAATGATATCATCAACAAACACTTCAACAATCAAGATATTTTCATAATCAATTTTGAAGTACAAATTACTGTCAACAGTAACTTTGTTGAAACCAAACTTCCAAAGATGCTTATCTAGTCTTTCATACTAGGCTCTTGGGGCTTGTTTAAGTCCATACAGTGCTTTCTTCAACTTGTAGACCATATCACCATGATTAGACAATTGAAATCTATCCAGTTGCTCAATGTAAACGTCTTCTTCTAAGTCACCATTGAAGAAGGTAGACTTGACATCCATCTGATATACTTTGAAGTCCTTGAAGGTAGAAAAGACAAGAAATAATCTGACTACTTCAATTCTTGCCACCAAAGCAAAAGTTTCTTCAAAATCAACTCCTTCTACTTGAAATAAACCCTTGCAGACCAATCTGGCTTTGTTTCTGACTACTTCACCATCTTCATTTAGTTTATTCTGGAAGACCTATTCCGTTCCAATCACATTCTTATTTCTAGGTCTGGGAACAAGATCCCAAGTGTGATTTTTCTCAATTTGCATCAGCTCTTCCTCCATTGCTTTAGTCTATCTTTGATCATTGCATGCTTCATTCTCTGACTTTGGTTCAATCTTTGAAATCAGACAGTATTCTTCTGAGTCTTGAGCAATCTTTCTTCTTGTTTGAACACCTTTTCTTTTATCACCTATGATCTGATCTTCAAAGTGATTCAGTCTTACATACCTGGATATTTTGGGAATTTCTTACACTTATGTTTCTTGAACATGTTCATTCAAACTTGTCTCTTCTTCCTGATTCACCAGATCAGTCTGGATCTAAGTTTTAGAAGAGTCTTGGACTTCTTGGACCAAAATAGCATTCTAATCATCTTCATCATATTCATAAAACCTTGAGGGTTTTTCAATACCTTCATCAACCTTCACATTTGTACTTTCTATAATCTTTCTCATTCTCTTGTTGTAACACCGTTATGCTTTTCTTCGAGTAGAATAACCCAAGAATATTCCTTCATCACTTCTAACATCAAATTTGCCTATATCTTCATCTTTTTTAATGTAACATTTTCTACCAAAGACCCTAAAATACTTCATAGTGGGAGTGATGCCAAACCAGAGTTCATAAGGGGTCTTACTAGTATTGCTTCTTATTTGTACTCGATTAAGAGTATAGACATCAGTGCTTACAGCTTCTCTCCAGTAGATCTGAGGAACATTTTCTTCCATCATCATGGTTTGAGATGCTTCCTAGATGGTCCAGTTCTTTCTCTCCACTACTCCATTCTGCTATGGAGTCCTTGGAGTAGACAACTTGTTAGACTTAGGGAACACAACTAAAAGGGGGGATGAATCAGTTGTGCAAAACTTTCTCCAATTAAACACTTAAATCTTCTTTAGTGATTAGCAGAATATTAATCATGAATCATAATGCATTCAAATCAAAAGCAGAAACACATCAACACACAAGACACCAAGATTTTAACGTGGAAAACCCGGTTAGGGAAAAAACCACAAGGTGATTAACCCAAGATTGTATTCTTTGATAGAAGAATAGAAATAACAAAATGACAAATGCCAATTAGGGCTCACTACCTGAGCACATTGTTCATAAGAGGCTCACTGCCTACAAGAGACACACTGTCTACAAAGGAATGAATATCACATACATGAACTGGGGAATAGCATCTTCACCATGCTTGAATTAGTTCCATTTAAGCCAAATACATCTACTCTACCTTTTGCTCTCCTCCTCGCTACCACACACTCATCACCTAAAACCACACTTTGGAAAGACTTCATAATCCCTTATTTATACAAGGCATTGACTTAGGAATAATTATCTAAGTTGGAAAACATCTACAAGAACATCTGCAAGATGTGTAATACATCCGGTCAACCAGTCTCAGGAAGAACACCATCATCCAGTGGTTATTCTTCAAATGCACACTCTAACTTCAATGCAGACCACCAACATGAACTGGACACAATCCAAAGATCACCACAACCTTTCCTGAATCACTTAAGAACATCCACACTTCATCTACTTGTTGGAATTCTTCTCTCCTTCATCCAGAGCTTTAAGAACACAGTCTGTCATTACTGTCACAAAGGAATAGGTTCTTCCAGACCTTCAAACCATGAACCAATCAAGTTGACACTTCACACAGACGTCCTCAACATTCCCTCAAATCTACAGAATAGGATAATGCATTACCAGAACTCACTAGACCTATCTATGTCACTCTGTCACCTCTAAACATCTGCCAGAGCTAGTTCTACTTGAGTGGCCATAACTTCTTTAGATCTTCATGCAGACCTCTAAAAACTTGACTGGATCATCTCAAGACTCATATCTAAAAACTGTTTGAACTGTAACCTCTGATCTGCATCTTAGCTGGGATCTCCACTTCACTATCTCCATTTCTTTTCTCTGCTGATTCAATCCTTCTCATCAATGCAACATGAGTATGTTGACATCAATGACAACACCAGTTAGACCCATACTTGCAACAATCTCCTCCTTTATCATTGATGGCAACATATGATGTGAAAAACCACCAAGACAAGAACTTCTTCTTACTATCACAACTCCCCCTATCAGTAACAACCATTGACATGTCTTCTCTTCCTTTACTGCTCCCCCTTTGATCATCAACCACTTGTTTTTCACATGTTTTCTCTCCCCCTTTGACATCAATGGCAAAGGGCTCATACTTGCAACTCCAATACTTCAAAATCATACCTGTTGCTCCCCCTGAGTAGCAGCTCCCATCAATTCGGATCACAAGATATGACTGTGATATCCACTAGACTGATGCACCTCAGTGCACCTTAGTTCATCACCAGAGGGGCAATAACCCCTAACTTCTCCCTGAGATATTCAAAAGAGTCCTTAGGTAGAGGTTTAGTAAAGATATCTACAATCTGACCCTTGGAGGGCACAAACTCTAATTTGACTTCATTCTTGTTCACTTGCTCTCTCAAGAAGTGAAACTTGATAGATATATGCTTAGTCTTAGAATGCAACACTGGATTCTTAGATATATTTATTGCACTTGAATTATCATAGAAGATTGTGATAGGCTCCTCATACTCTACTTTAATATCTCTTAGCATCTGCTTCATCCACAAAACTTGAGTGTAACTACCTAGTGCTGCTATGTATTCTACTTCAGTTGTAGACAGGGATATTGCCTTTTGTTTCTTGCTTAGCCAAGAAACCAATCTCTTTCCCAAAAAGAATGCTCCACCACTGGTACTCTTCCGGTCATCCACATCTCCTGCCCAATCTGCATCTGTATATGCCTGAAGAGAGAAATCATGATCTCTAGGATACCACAAACCATACTCAACTGTTCCTTTTAGATATCTAAAAATCCTCTTGATTTCCATGATATGAGATTCTTTGGGATCAGCCTAGAATCTCGCAACAAGACCAATAGCCCGCATTATATCTGGTCTAGTTTGAGTGAGATACAACAATCCTCCAATCATTGATCTGTACTTTGTTTGATCTACCTTAGGAGAGTCATCATCTTTGCTCAACTTACATCCAGTTGCCATGGGAGTATTCATTGGCTTTGAATCTTCCATTCCAAATTTCCTTAACAATTCTTTCACATATTTGGTCTGAGAAATAAAGATTCCTTTCTTTGTTTGAGTAATTTGCAGACCCAAGAAGAAATTCATTTCACCAAGTATAGACATCTCAAACTCACTTTTCATTTGATTTGCAAAATTTTACACATACTATCTCTTCCTCCAAAGATGATATCATCAACAAATACTTCAACAATCAAGATGTTTTCATGATCAATTTTGAAAAATAAGTTACTATTAGCAGTAACTTTGTTGAAACCAATATTAAAAATATGCTTATCCAATCTTTCATACCGAGCTCTTGGGGCTTGCTTTAATCCATACAGTGCCTTCTTCAACTTGCAGACCATATCACCATGATTAGACAATTGAAATCCATCCGGTTGCTCTATATATACTTCTTCTTCCAAGTCACCATTTAGAAAGGGAAACTTGACATCCATCTAATATACCTTGA
This sequence comes from Cunninghamia lanceolata, assembly GCA_027924645.1. Lineage (NCBI taxonomy): Eukaryota > Viridiplantae > Streptophyta > Pinopsida > Cupressales > Cupressaceae > Cunninghamia > Cunninghamia lanceolata. The sequence goes on along the minus strand of BSBN01000306.1, from coordinate 9,554,083 downwards.
AATCCTTGAAGGAAGCAAAGGCAAGAAATAATCCAATTGCTTCAATTCTTGCCACCGGAGCAAAATTTTCTTCAAAATCAATTCCTTCTATTTGAGAGTAGCCCTTGCAGACCAATCTGGCTTTATTTCTAATTACTTCACCAACTTTATTTAGTTTGTTCCAGAAGACCCATTTGGTTCCAATCACATTCTTGTTTCTAGGTCTAGGAACAAGACCCAAAGTGTGATTTTTCTCTATTTGCACCAGCTCTTCCTCCATTGCTTTAGTCCAGTTTTCATCATTGCAAGCTTCATTCACTGTCTTAGGTTCAATCTTTGAAATCAAACAATACTCTTCTGAATCTTGAGTAATTCTCCTTCTTGTTAGTACCCCTTTGCTTTTATCACCTATGATCTGATCTTCAGAGTGGTTCAGTCTTACATACTTGGGAACTTTAGGAATTTTCTACACTTCTGATTCTTGATCAGGTTCATTGAAACTTATTTCTTCTTCCTGGTTTATTGGATTAGCTTGAATCTGACTAACAGATGAGGCTTGGGCTCCTTGAGTCAGAACACCATTCTGATCATCTTCATCATATTCATAAAACCTTGAGGGTTTCTCAATTCCCTCATTAACATTCACATTTGTACTTTCTATCATCTTTCTCAGTCTTTTGTTATAACACCAATATGCTTTGCTTTGAGTAGAGTAACTCAAGAATATTCCTTCATCACTTCTAGTATCAAACTTTCCTAGATCTTCATCTCTTTTAATGTAACATTTGCTACCAAAAACTCTAAAATATCTCATAGTAGGAGTGATGCCAAACCAAAGTTCATAAGGAGTCTTATCAGTATTGCTTCTGATTTGAACTTGATTGAGAGTATAGACTGCAGTGCTGACAGCTTCTCTCCAATAGATGTGAGGAACATTTGCTTCCATCATTATGGTCCTAGATGCTTCCTGTATGGTCCAGTTCTTTCTTTCCATTACTCCATTCTGCTGTGGAGTCCTAGGAGCAGACAACTATCTCTTTATTCCATGTTTCTCACAAAACTCTATGAACTCACTGGATGTGAATTCTCCACCTCTATCAGACCTCAGACATTTCAATTTCAATCTGGTTTCATTTTCTACCATAGCCTTAAATATTTTGAATTTCTCAAAGGCTTCTGATTTCTCTTTCAGAAAAGTTACCCACATCATCTGGGAATAGTGATCAATTAGTAACATGAAGTATCTATCACCTTGCATACTCCTGATTCTTAACGGGCCACAAAGGTCAGTATGAACTAAGTCCAATAATTCGGTAGAAGATAGTTCCTTACTCTTGAATGTGATTCTGCTTAGCTTACCCAACTGACATTCTTTGCACAAGCTATTGGTAGGTTTCACCAATTTTGGAAGATCTCTTATAGCCTGAGTATTGTTTATCTTGATGATATTATCAAAATTCACATGACACATTCTCCTATGCCATAACCAACTCTGATCAACTTGAACAAATAAGCAACTTTTAGCAATGCCAACCAAGTGGAAGATATTACCTTTAGTTTGGGTACTGGATGTAATCTCTATTTCGGAGCTTTCAAAGATCTTGCATTTTCCATTCTTGAACTGGAGATCATAGCTTTTGTCCACCAACTGTCCAACACTGAGAAGATTGTGCTTCAAGCCTTCAACATATAGAACATTACCGGTTTTGTTCCTTCCATCAAAAGAAATAGTTCCTCTTCCTTTGATTCTACCAACAAAATTATCACCAAACTTCACCACTCCTCCTTCATACCTTTCCAAATCTATGAACTTATTTTTGTCACCTGTCATATGGTGAGAGAAACCACTATCAATGACCCAATCATCATTTTCTTCAACTTGGGCAGCTAGGGCTCTTTCTACAACTTTATGATTGACAGATACAGAGGATATTGGTTCTTCTTCCTTGATGGCAATAAACACCCATTCACTTCCAGATTTGTTTCCAGTCTCTGATTCATCATCTGTTACTCCTTCATTATCATCTTCTTCATGAACATAGTAACAATTCTTTTGGAACCTTGATCTGTTAGGATTTGGCGTTGAAAATCTTTCCAGACATTTTGAGGCAAAATGACCAAACTTATTGTAGTTAAAACACTTAAAAGGCAATTTTCCTTCATACTTACCGGATCCTCTTAGCAGTCTCTTTGCAATAAGGGCTTCAAGTTGAGCAGTTTCTACTTCTTCTAGGTCTTTTCTTGCTTTTTCATACCATGACAATTTCCTTGATGAGTTCTCTCCCAGATCAAACCTTTGTTTACCTTTTACAAAGGCACTAGCTTTAAATGTAGATTCAGTCGTGGGGGGATCATCTCCAAACTCGGTCATTTCAAATGTAGCCAATTTGCCAACCAATTGGTCTCTTGTGACAGTTGTTGTTAGAGTTGGCTATGATTGGAGCAACCCAGGACCTAGGACTTCATGAAAGCACAAGAGAGATCAAATGAAAGAATAATGCTATTCTATCATTGAATGCAAAAGAAAGATTGTTGTTTGGATTACATAATACATGAAGAGAGCCTTGCTTATAAAGGCAAGGTGAGAGCTAGAAGGATGGAGTGGAAGGTGGAGATATTCCTACAACATGTGCCAATTAAAGGATGATAACTAATTGTACATGTGGAGGATAAGAAAACTCACTCCAACTATCAACAACTCAACACACAACTAGACACAACTAGACATCTAGAAGACTCACTAAGTCAACTTAATATGTGTGATTAATGTGTGATGTGTGAATATTATTTAACTAGTAAATAGTTAAATAAGATAAATTATCCACACTAGGGTAAACCAGTTAGGTGAAAACCTTGTTCACACCAACAGTTGTATGGGCTCTGAATTCATCAATGACAACAACCTTAATTTTGTAAGAGGTAGGAAGGGATTTGAGAATTCTTCCAACAATCTCATTTTCATCCAAGACTCCACTAGCATTTCTAATTCCACAAACAAGCTCATTTACTCTTGGCATAAAAGAAGTAATATTTTCATCATCTCTCATCTTCAGTTTTTCAAATTTCCCTTTCAGACTCTGTAACCTTGTACATTTAACGTACTGGTCTCCTTCATGCAAAAGTTCCATTTTTTTCCAAATATCAAAAGTAGTTGGAAGGTCAATAACATTTGAGAGCTCTGAATCAGATAATGTGCTTAGAAGAGCTTCTTTAGTCTGTAGATTGTTTTCAGCATCTGTGATTTCATTTGCAACTTTTGGACCACCCTGTGGAGGTACATACTGTGTTGTAACCATGGTCCAGTATGCTATTCCCATGCATTGCAAGTGACACTTCATGCGACCTTTCCATAGATTGAAATTGATTCCATCAAACTTTGGACTATCCTTCTTGTAGGACGACATCCTGGATCTCCTCAAGTGGTTAAGCTCTTTTCGAGGAACTTAGCTCTAATACCAATTGTTAGACTTAGGGCACACAATTGAGAGGGGTGGTGAATCAGTTGTGAAAAACTTTCTCCAATTAAACACTTAAATCTTCTTTAGTGATTAGCAGAATATTAATCATGAATCATAATGCATTCAAATCAAAAGCAGATACACATCAACACATAATACACTAAGATTTTGATGTGGAAAACCTGGTTAAGGGAAAAACCACGGGGTGATTAACCCAAGATTATATTCTTTGTTAGAAGAATAGAAATAACAAAATGGCACATGCCAATTAGGGATCACTACCCGAGCACACTGTTCACAAGAGGCTCACTGCCTACAAGAGACACATTGTCTACAAAGGAATGAATATCACATACATGAACTAGAGAATAGCATCTTCACCATGCTTGAATCAGTTCCATTTAAGCCCAATACATCTGCTTTGCCTTTCACTCTCCTCCTCACTGCCACACACTCATCACCTAAAACCACACTTTGGAAAGACTTCACAATCCCTTATTTATACAAGGCATCAACTTAGGAATAATCATCTAAGTCAAAAAACATCTACAAGAACATCCACAAGACGTGTAATACATCCAGTTGACCAGTCTCAAGAAGAACACCATCATCTAGTCGTTATTCTTCAAATACACACTCTAACTTCAATGCGGACCACCAACATGAACTAGACATGATCCAAAGATCACCACAACCTTTCCTAAATCACTTAAGAACATCCACACTTCATCTGCTTGCTGGAATTCTTCTCTCTTTCATCCAGAGCTTTAAGAACATAGTCTATCATTACTGTCACAAAGGAATAGGTTCTTCTAGACCTTCAAACCATGAACCAATTGAGTTGACACTTCACACGGACATCCTCAACACTCCCTCAAATCTACAGAATGGGATAATGCATTACCGGATCTCACCAGACCTATCTGTGTCACTCTGTCACCTCTGAACATCTGCCGGAGCCGGTTCTACTTGAGCAGCCATAACTTCTTTAGATCTTCATGCAGACCTCTGAAAACTTGACTAGATCATCTCAAGACTCATATCTAAAAACCCTTTGAACTGCAACCTCTAATCTACATCTTAGCTGGGATCTCCACTTCACTATCTCCATTTCTCTTCTCTACTCATTCAATCCTTCTCATCAATGCAATATGAGTATGTTGACATCAATGACAACACTGGTTAGACCCATACTTGCAACACAACTATCTTTTTATCCCATGTTTCTCACAGAATTCTATGAACTCTTCGGATGTGAATTCTCCACCTCTGTCAGACCTAAGACATTTTATGTTTAATCCGGTTTCATTCTCTACCATAGCCTTGAATATTTTGAATTTCTCAAGAGCCTCATATTTCTCTTTTAGAAAAGTCATCCACATCATCTGGGACTGGTCATCAGTTAATAACATGAAGTATCTATCACCTTGCACAGTCCTGATTCTTCTTGGACCACATAGATCAGTATGAACTAAGTCCAATAATCCAAATGAAGACTATTCCTTGCTTTTGAATGTGACCCTGCTTTGCTTACCCAACTGACATTCTTTGCACAAACTATTAGTAGGTTTCACCAGTCTTGGAAGATCTCTTACAACCTAAGTGTTGCTTATCTTGATGATATTATCAAAATTCACATGATACATTCTCCTATGCCACAACTAACTCTGATCAATTTAAAGAAATAAACAACTTTTACCAGTACCAACCAAGTGGAAGATCTTACCTTTTGTTTGAGTACTGGATGCAATCTCTGTTCCGGAACTTTCAAAGATCTTACATTTTCCATTTTTGAATCATAGATCATAGCCTTTGTCCACCAACTATCCAACATTGAGAAGATTGTGCTTCAGACCTTCAACATACAGTACATTACTGGTTTTGTTCTTTCCATCAAAAGAAATGGTTCTTCTACCTTTGATTCTACTAGTAGAATTATCACCAAATTTTACCACTCCTCCTTCATATCTTTCCAAATCTATGAACTTATTTTTGTCACCTGTCATATGGTGGGAGCATCCACTATCAATGACCCAATCATCCTTTTATTCAACTTGGGCAACGAGAGCTCTTTCTACCATTTTATGATTGACAGATTTAGAGGGCAATGGATCTTCTTCCTTGATGGCAATAAACACCTAGTCACTTCCAGATTTGTTTCTTGTCTTTGATTCATCATCTGTTACTCCTTCATCATCATCATCTTCATGAACATAGTAACATTTCTTTTGGAATCTTGATCTATTAGGATTTGGCCTTGAAAATCTTTCTCGACACCTTGAGGCAAAATGACCAATCTTATTGTAGTTAAAACATTTGAAGGGAAATTTTCCTTCATACTTACCAGATCCTCTTGGTAGTCCTTTTGCAATAAGGGCTTCAAGTTGAGCAGCTTCTACTTTATCTTCTTCTAGATTTTTTCTTTCTTTTTCATAGCATGATAGTTTCTTTGAAGAGTTCTCTCTCGGATCAAACTTTTGTTTTCCTTTTACAAAGGCACTAGCTTTGAAAGTAGATTTAGTCTTGGGGGTGCATCTTCAAACTCAGCCAATTCAAATGCAGCTAATGTACCAACCAGTTGATCTCTAGTGATATTTGAAAAAGATTTGAATTTTTCAATAGCAGCAACCTTGTACTTGTAAGATTCAAGAAGGGATCTGAGAACTTTGACAACAATCTCATCTTCATCCAAGATTCCTCCAACACATCTAATGCCACAAACAAGCTCATTTACTCTTGGCATAAATGGAGTGATATTTTCATCTTCTCTCATCTTTAGGTTTTCAAATTTTCTTTTTAGACTCTATAACTTGGCACATTTAACATACTTGTCTCCTTCATGTAGAAATTCCATTTTCTACCAAATCTCATATGTAGTTTTTAGATCATTAACATTTGGCAGTTCTGAATCAGATAAGGCACTTAGTAGAGCTTCTTTAGTCTGAAGATTATTTTCAGCATCTTTGATTTCATCTATGGTACTCAGACCATTCTATGGAGGAACATACTTCTTTGAAGCCATGATCCAATATTGCATTTGCATACATTAAAGTGACATTCCATGTGACTTTTCCAAAAAGTAAAATTGGTTCCATTAAACCTTGGACTATCCTTCTTGTAGGATGACATCCTGGATATCCTCAAGTGGGTAAGCTCTTTTAGAGGAACTTAGCTCTAATACCAATCATTAGATTTAAGATAGACAACTAAGAGGGGTGGTGAATCAGTTGTGCCAAAACTTCTTTCTATTAATCACTTAAATCCTCTTTGAAATTCAATAGCATAATAATAAATCAATCATGCAATAATTCAAGAACAGAAACACATTAACACATATAACACCAAGATTTTAATGTGGAAAACCTATTTAAGGGAAAAACTGTGGGGTGACTAACCCAAGATTGTATTCTCTATTAAAAGAATAAGGAGAACAAATGGCACATGCCAATTAGGGCTCACTACCCAAGCACACTACTCACAAGACGCCCACTACCTACAAGAGACACACTATCTACAAAATAATAAATATTACATATTTGAACTGAAGAATAGCATCTTTACCATGCTTGAGTCAGTTCCATTTAAGCCCAATACTTCTACTCTGCCTTTTTCTCTACTCATCTCCACCTGATAGCTTTGAAATGACTTCACAACTTCTTATTTATACAAGACATTTGAATTTGGGATAATCATCCAAGTCTGCATACATTACGCAACAAATACATAAATACAACATGACTAATTACAAAAATATTTCATGTGAATCAACACGCTGTCAGCCACACAGATCTCAAACTTCAATCTTCCTTTAGGAACATGCCATTCTTCATAGAACATCTTCAATATCATCCGCAAGATGTGTAACTCATCCAGTCAACCAAACTTAGGATGGACATCATCATCTGGAAGTAATTCTTCAATTACGAGCTCAATATTCAATGCAGATCACCAACACAAACTAGACATAATCCAAAGACCTCCGCAAGCTTTCCTGAATCACTAAGAACATCCACACTACTTCTGATTACTAAAATCTTTCTCTCCTTCATCCAAAACCTCAAGAACATAGTTTGTCATCACTTCCATATTGGAATAGATGCTTACGAACCTCCAGACCACGAACCAATTGATTTGTCAATTCACATTGACTTCCTAAACACTCCACCAAATCCACATAACAAGATATTTCATTTCTAGATCTCACCAGACCTATCTATGTCACTTTGTCACCTCTGAACATCTACCTGAACTAGTTTTACTCAAGTGGCCATAACTTCTTCAAATATTCATGCAGACCTCTCAAATCTTTACTAGATCATCTTAAGATAGATATCAACAAACCCTTTGATGCACAACCTCTGGTCTTCATCTTAGCTGGGATCTTTACCTCACTACCTTCATCATTCTTCTCTATTACTGATAGGACTAATTTTCTCAATATCCTCAGCATACAACTCATCCAATCCTTATCATCAATTCAACAGGTGTTGACATCAATGACAACACTGGTTAGATCCATACTTGCAACAATTCCTCTATCTTTCTATCTCTTCCCTCTATTTCTTCCTCACCCTTATCGATGAAGGAAATAAAAAATAACAAAACTAGGACTCTCTCTCTCTCTCTCTCTCTCTCTCTCTCTCTCTCTCTCTCTCTCTCTCTCTCTCTCTCTCTCTCTCTCTCTCTCTCTCTCTCTCTCTCTCTCCTCCCTCTCCATCTCTCTTATCAACAAAGAATATGGAAACAAGAAAACTAGGACATGCAAAGAGGGATGAGGATATAAATTTGGAGGATGAAATGGAAATAAGATAAAAAAAAAAAATTATTGGATGGGAAGAATGATGAGAGGTTGAAAATAGTAAAATAGGGAAAAAATGGTGGGATCTAAAGGGAAATTGGAAAGGAAAAGGAAAACTAGGAAAGCTAGGAAAAGAAAAACTAGGAGGTAGATAGGTCAGAGAGAGAGAGAGGGTAGAAGGCAGAGAGTGGAGGGAAGAAGAGAGTGAGAGAGAGGGTAGGAGGTAGAGAGTGGAGGGAAGTAGAGAGTGAGAGAGAGGGTAGGAGGTAGAGATGGGAGGGAAGAAGAGAGTGAGAGAGAGGGTAGGAGGTAGAGATGGGAGGGAAGAAGAGAGTGAGAGAGAAAGAGAGGGTAGGAAGTAGAGAGGGGAGGGAAGTAGATAGTGAGAGAGAGGGTAGGAGGTAGAGAGGGGAGGGAAGTAGATAGTGAGAGACAGAGTAGGAGGTAGAGAGGGGAGGAAAGTAGATAGTGAGAGAGAGGGTAGGAGGTAGAGAGGGGAGGGAAGAAGAGAGTGAGAGAGGGTAGGAGGTAGAGAGGGGAGGGAAGTAGAGAATAAGAGAGGGTAGGAGGTAGAGAGGGGAGAGAAGTAGAGCATGACAGAGAGGGTAGGAGGTACACAAGGAAGAGAAGTAGAGAGTGAGAGAGGGTAGGAGGTAGTGGTGTAGGAGCACCTAAAAGAACACCTTGGAGTAAGAAGACACAAATGATCATAGGAGGAGCCCATTGAACCCATCAAGTCAAATGGAATAGCCTAAAACCAATGATGACATGTTATAATGGACAAAATGGTGTAAGGATCAGATGTCCTAAGGGTCCTGGTAAGGACCCTAGGACCAAAAATGATGTAAGTTGGGCCAATAGTGCCTCTAGACTCAAACATAGGTATCTAAGGTTAGTAACAAGGTGTGATGATCCTAAAGGGATCAAGCCTGATGGTTTGCTAGGATAGAAATCTATTTAAAACAAAGTTTATAATTCAAAATTTTGAATTAAGCATTTAGGTGGGAAAAGCTATTTTGAACTATTTTAGTGGTTTAACCAACTTCAACCAATCAGAATCAGTTGTGGAAGTTGGGGCAAAGAGTATGTAAGCCTATCTAAGGCATAGGATGCACATGTGGAGTCATTTGAGACTTGGGTTGTACGGTCTAACAACAATAAATAGAAGTTTTTCATTTCTTTCCTATTTTTCCTTGCATTTGTTGATGACCTTTTGAATTGTGGTGACATGATAGAAGTCTTAAATCTTTAGTGAACAGTGTTAGACCTTAGTGACTGCTCTGAGAAGGTTTCTAGGCTAGTTTTACTTCTATTTATTTGACTGATACAAAGAAACAGTAAACTACCCTATGTGTCTTGAGAGGTGACAATGCAAATTTGGACCTTTCCATGAATGTAAGATCCTGATTCTCATGGAATATGTCCTTAATAACATGTATAATATGATTTCTCACAAGGACAAGGTAAGAGGAGTAAAAGTGGGGAGGTGATCACTGTTGGAAGTCTAGTTTGCATGTGAAAAGAGCATGGAATGATGGTACAATTATAACAGCAGGAGATTTGCCTTAATAAGGTGGTTTTTTTATGATTGATATTGTTTAATATGGTCCAAGAGATGGTGTTAGATCTTTGAATGAGGTCTGGAAGTGATTGGAAGTGGGAGATCTATTAAACCCTAGGTTTTGGGTCCTAAAAATGGGGGTTTGGTGTTTAAACACTTGAATGAACAAACCACTACCTAAAACCTTAAAAATCCTATGTTTTAGATCCTTCCCTAAGACTATTTCAAGGTTTGGAGTGAGTATGACAAGTATCTGATAGGGGTCCTTTGTATAAGCCTTGTAGGAAGGCAGTAGGGTGTCTGGACAGTCAAGTTTGGTCCAAAACAATAGTACATGAATCTTGGGTATGTTTTAGAACTTGATAAAGGGTATTTAGATCAATCATTAGTTTGGGAAGTGCTTTCAGAAAGTTTGGAGAAAAATGCAGATTAGTCACTGAACATGGCTACTAGGATTAGGCCTAGTTAAGAGAGTTTGTCAATGAACCAGCCAAAATGGAGTATGAAACCTTTTGAATCTTGTTGATTAGGGTATATTTAGAACCTAGAAGTTGTAAGAGTGCATCTTAGAAGTTGCAAACAAGTTTGAGCCCTTTGATGGAGTTTAGGGCAAGGAGAAGACTAGTGAGTCTTACTGGTTGAAGCCCACTATTGTTTCAAACCTTTGATCTTGTTAAATTACCACTAGAGACCTGACACCTCTACATCATAGTGGCATCAGAGCAGCAAGTAGATGCTTGAGGGAGTAGGAGGATCTTGTGGAAGAGTTAAGGGTTGGTGAGTGTTGTAAGGATGCCCCCTAAGAATCAGATGGCTAGGGAGAATAATGAATTGAGAGAAGCCTTAGAGGCAAGAGAAAAAGAGTTGAGGGATAGAAGAGAACAAGATACTATAAGAGAAAGAGAGTTAAGACAAGTGAGACGGGAGAATGCATCAATCTTGGCAAGGTTAGAAGCATTGGAGAAGAATCCTAGAGGGGATGAGCAAAATAAGCAAGAAGGAGATGATGGAGGACATGAGAAGGTAGATGAGAACCCACCTGAGGATGAGTTGGATGCCGAAGAAAGGAGATTTGTGAGATTGCTTAAGGAAGTTCAAGGAAGTGGAACAAAGGCAAACATAGAGTTACCTATCTATCATAGGAAGATGGATAGTGAAGAGGTATTAGGGTGGATAGATGCCCTTGAAAATTTCTTTGAGTATGAGGAGATGAGTGATGATAAGAAGGTTAAATTGGCAAAAACAAAGTTGAGAGGGACAACACTTACATGGTGGAGTAGTGTACAAATAGAGAGAGTGGCCAGAGGTGGAACAAGAATGACTTCTTGGGGTAGGATGAAGGATATGATGAAGGATCAGTTTCTTCCATCTAATTATTCTATTCAAACAAAGAGGATGAGGCAGAACTTAAAGCAGAAGGACATGGATGTTATGTCCTATACTGAGCAATTTCATAAGATTAGTATTAGAGGAGGATTGCAAGATGAAGAAGAGAAAGTGGCAAGATACCTTAATGGGCTTAGGTACAACTTGCAAGATGAAATTGGTCTAACCATACCAAAATCACTTGGAGAATGTTTTGAATTAGCCATAAGGGCTGAAGAGAAGGTGAAGAGGAAGCAAGAAAGACAAGGAGGTAGTGGTAGAGGATATAGAGGTAGGGGCAGACCTACTAATGAAGGACAAAGCAACAATGAGAAAGGCAAAGAGTTTTCTGCAGATCAAAGAGGTGGATATAGAGTTGGAGGTAGGTTTGGATCAGGTAGAGGAGTATTCACAGGTAGATGTTATCATTGTAATGAAGTGGGGCACACATCTTTCAAATGTCCTAAGAGGGATGATGTTGATAAGAGCAAGGAGAGATGAGTTCATTTGGCACAAGAAGAGGAAAAGAAAGGAGACCAAGAACTAGCAGCAGCCTACCCAGAAACAGATGGAGAACTTCTCATGGTGGAGAAAGGCAAAGTGCAGCAAGCACCATAGGCATCCATTTTTAAAACTAATTGTTTAAGCCATGGAAAAATGTGCAAGTTGATTATAGATTCAGGTTCACATGATAATGTAGTTTCCTAGGATATGGTACCCAAATTGGGATTGAAGACATTTGATCATCCTAGTCCTTACAATGTCACTTGGGTAAGTCAAGAGCAGCAAGTAAGGGTTAGTCAGAGGGCATATGTTGATTTTTCAATTGGTCCATATCAGGATTATGTTTTGTGTGATGTCATTTCAATGACATGTGGGCATATAATCTTGGGTAGACCATGACAACATTTAAGAAGGATAATTCATGATGGTTATACTAATAACTATTTGGTGCACAAAGATGGTAAACAGTTTAAACTAATACCTTTACCTTGTGGAGGTCAGAAGGAACACGCTACTATATGTTTTGGAGAGAAATTGCAGTTGAATGTGCAGGTTAAGGATGGTTGGAAGCAACATGAACAGTTGCAACAAAGAAAGGTTTATGACAATCCTAAAGGATAACACGTTTGGGGCTTAAATTGCATCAAGATTGGGGACCTTGATTTCCCTATAGGGAGACATGAAAAGGAAGGCCAACAAGAGGGAAAAATAGATCAAAAAATCAAGATGGGAAGAGCAGAAGCATCACAACAGCAAGGTCTTAGGGAAGGACACCAAAACATGTTTTGTGATACTAAAACTATTTGTAAGAACCATGCAGGTTGGAGAAGGAGGAGGATAACCCTTAGAGAGTTCATGTTCCTTGTCACAAATCAGAGGAACATTTTAAAAAGACTACAAGATGCTTGGAGTAGTTCACAAGACTCTTGGGACAAGAGTTTTCATCATGCTGGGGAGTATGGTACAGAAGCACCTAAAAGAACACCTTGGAGTAAGAAGACACAAATGATCATAGGAGGAGCCCATGGAACCCATCAAGTCAAATAGAACTGTCTAAAACCAATGATGACATGTTATAATGGACAAAATGGTGTAAGGATCAAATGTCCTAAGGGTCCTGGTAAGGACCCTAGGACCAAAAATGAAGTAAGTTGGGCCAATAGTTCCTCTAGACTCGAACATAGGTATCTAAGGTTAGTAACAAAGTGTGATGATCCTAGAGGGATCGAACCTGATGGTTTGCTAGGGTAGAAATCTATTTAAAACAGAGTTTATAATTCAAATTTTTGAATTAAGCATTTAGGCGGGAAAAGCTATTTTGAATTGTTTTGCTGGTTTAACCAACTCCAACCAATGGGAATTAGTTATGGAAGTTGGGACAGAGGGTATGTAAGCCTATCCAAGGCATAGGATGCAATTGTGGAGTCATTTGAGACCTAGGTTATATGGTCTAAGAGCAATAAACAGAGGTTTTTCATTTATTTCCTATTTTTCCTTGCATTTGTTGATGATCTTTTGAATTGTGGTGACATGATAGAAGTCTTAAATCTTCAGTGAACAGTGTTAGACCTTATTGAATTCTTTGAGAAGGTTTCTAGGCTAGTTTTACTTCTATTTATTTGACTGATACAAAGCAACAGTAAACTACCCTATGTGTCTTAAGAGGTGACAATGCAAATTTGGACCTTTCCATGAATGTAAGATCCTGATTCTCATGGAATAGATCCTTAATAACATGTATAATATGATTTCTAACAAGGACAAGGCAAGAGGCGTACAAGTGCGGAGGTGATCACTATTGGAAGTCTAGTTTGCATGTGAAAAGAGCATGGAATGATGGCACAGTTATAGCAGTAGGAGATCTACCTTAACAAAGTGATGTTTTTATGATTGATATTGTTTAATATGGTCTAGGAGATTGTGTTAGATCTTTGAATGAGGTCTAGAAATGATTGGAAGTGGGAGATCTAGTAAACCCTAGGTTTTGGGTCCTAGAAATGGGGGTTTGGTGTTTAAACACTTGAATGAACAAACCACTACCTAAAACCTTGAAAATCCTCTATTTTAGATCCTTCCCTAAGACTGTTTCAAGGTTTGGAGTGAGTATGACAAGTATCTAATAGGGGTCCTTTGTAAAGTGGGCAAATTAGGCCTTGTAGGAAGGCAGCAGGGTGTCTAGACAGTCAAGTTTGGTCCACAACAATAGTACATGAATCTTGGGTATGTTTTATAACTTGATAAAGGGTATTAAAATGAGTCATTAGTTTGGGAAGTGCTTTGGGAAAGTTTGGAGAAAAATGCAGATTAGTCGCTAAACAAGGCTACTAGGATTAGGCCTAGTTAAGAGAGTTTGTCAATCAACCAACCAAAATGGAGTATGAAACCTTTTGAATCTTGTTGATTAGGGTATTTTTAGACCCTAGAAGGTGTAAGAGTGCATCTTAGAAGTTGCAAACAAGTTTGAGCCCTTTGATGGAGTTTAGGGCAAGGAGAAGACTAGTGAGTCTTACTGGTTGAAGCCCACTATTGTTTCAAGCCTTTGATCTTGTTAAATTACCACTAGAGACTTGACACCTTTGCATCAGGTAGAAAGGGGAGGGAAGTAGAGAGTGAGAGAGAGGGTAGGAGGTAGAGAGGGGAGGTAAGTAGAGAGTGAGAGAGAAGGTAGGAGGTAAAGAGGGGAGAGAAGAATAGAGTGAGTGAGAGGGTAGGAGGTAGAGATGGGAGGGAAGTAGAGAGTGAGAGGAGTAGGAGGTAGAGAGGGGAGGGAAGTATAGACTAAGAGAGAGGGTAGGGGGTAGAGAGGGGAGGGAGGTAGAGAGTGAGAGAGAGGGTAAGAGTTAGAGGGGAGGGAAGTAGTGAGAGAGAGAGAGGGTAGGATGTAGAGAGGGGAGGGAAGTAGAGTGTCAGACAGAGAGAGGATGGAAGTAGAGGTCAGAAAGAGAGAGGAGGGGAGGGGTAGAGAGGGGAAGGAGAGATGTTTTATTTTAGCATAACCTGAGTGTGTTATAATGTGCTCACATTATGTGAATGCACATAAAGCGAGCACATTATAACACACTCACGTTATGCTTTTCCTTGGTAATTTCTAGGCCTGAGGCTTGTATTTTCCTTGGGCTTAAAACCCAAAGGATTGGACTATGTTTAGGACATCCAAAGACATGTTTTTCTAGATTGTAGCAAAAATCACATTATCTGGAGGGTGCTCCCCATCAGGTTTGCACTTTTTCATTGACAAGTCAAAAAAATATCACCATAATCGTAAGCTTTCTGTTAGCTTTCTAACCATATAATTTTTATCATGTTTTGAGTATGTTAAGGATTTCATCTTAAATTTCTTTTGTTAGTGTATCCAGTTTTGTCAAAAACCAGTGTCTGGTATTTTTTACCTTTTTATTTAACCGTTCATCAAAATTTAAAATAAATTACATTTTTAGAAACTAGACTCCATTATACATGTATTCAAAAAAATTGATTAATTCAATTTGTTTTCAAAAATTTTAGGGAGTAGGCATGCTCAATTTTCTATTTTTTAGGATGTGTCCACTTTGAAAATTAGTAAAAAATCAATTATTCATAAAAAAATTATCAGAAAAATCAAGGATAAACTACATGGTGTTAGCTAATTTCTCACTGAAGTGATTTTTGAAATACTAAAAAAGAGTTCACATTTTAGGGGGAGCACACCAAGTGCTATATGTTTTTTTGAAAAAAAACAAGACTAGTTTGTGTGCTCTTCTTTTTTGAACCCCTTAATCTCCACCATTTTTAAAAAAAAATAGTAGTTTAGAAACTAAATTCAGAGCACTATGACTCTTGTTTTTGTTCTATCTTCAAATTTTGAGTGTAACTATCTTCAATTTCTCATCCAACATTAGTCTTTCCTAATTTCAAAAAAAAAAGTGGCATCTTAAGACCCCCTTTTGGTCCCTCATCTTTGTCCACTTACCCATCTATAATATTAATAGATACAACCTCCATCTCAAACTCCTGATATATAGGAGATACAATACAGTAAACCATTAATGGTAATTACAAAACCATGAGGCAAAACCACCCAAAAGTGGTGCCCAAATCATCTCCAATAAAATATGCCTTGTGATGTGCCAAATCACACACCAACATGTGTAACTCTCCCCTTTACAACTCTTTTAAGTGTCCAACATGTTTTCACATTTCTCAAAATGGGAGGCCCAACTTCCAAAGGCCATAACTTTTGATTTAGGTGTTCGATTGACGAACGATTTGATGCTTCAGAAAGATCATGAAGATATCTATCACGCTATAAATTGATTCACTGGTTATGAAAACTTTCAGGGCATTTAGGTATTTCTTTGTGCCTCAAATCTGAGTTCAAAACATTTTTTGGAGTTTGAAAAATGAAAACTTTAATGTCTTACAATCTAGGTATGATATTGAATCAAAACTCACCCAAGATGTTCACTTGGTAGTTCCATACCTTTTGGAAAAAAATTAGGTGCATTTTTGCTCAAATGTAGAGTTACTAAAAATAGTAATCCCTCCTATTTTTAGCCTCTTTTGGAAACTTTGAAAGTTCTAAACCTTTTTCCAAGATAAATGGTATTTCAAAAGACCAAAATTGGGAAGAATAAAAACCTTTTGTAGTTGCAAGGTTGAGACACCTTTCCTAACAATAGGTACACCTAATTTTTTAGTGTATTGTATGTGCCAATTGTCATTTGGCTAAAAAACCTGTGGAGATCAAAGTTCCACAGTTCGTGCTTCCTGATACCGTATTTAAAGCAGTTGTTAAAATACCCTATGATAAGCAAATAAAACAAGTTCTTGCTAATGGTAAGAAAGGAACTTTAAATGTAGGAGCTATTCTTATTTTACCTGAAGGTTTTGAATTAGCTCCTCCGGATCATATTTATCCTAAGATTAAGGAAAAGATAGGTGATCTTTATTTTTAGAACTACCATCAGAATCAAAAAAATATTATAATAATAGGTCCTATTCCTAGTTAAAAATATAGTGAAATTATCTTTTGCATCCTTTCACCAAATCCCGCTACTAATAAAGCAGCTCACTTCCTGAAATATCCCATATATGTGGGTGGTAATAGAAGAAGAGGACAAATTTATCCCGATGGGAGCAATTATCGTAACTGGAAAGCAAAATGTATGTTTCAATTCCTTTTTTTCTTGGTCATGTGAATACCCATTTTTATTGAAAAGAAAGGAACGTAAAAAAGTCTTGTTCACACTTAGAATAATCTTTTGATTTATTTGGGATGTAATGACCAAAAAAGATATTGATGATAGGGATCCACATAAAAGAGTTGCATAACTAAGCCATATCATACTTACATGTGTAGGGACTTTATAAGTGTTAAACCAATGATTGGATGTGGAGAATGTTGGCATAGATTCTAATTAGCCATCTCACTCTACTTACTCCTTGTGTTGTAAATCCCCATGAAAACTTGGATCTAAATAAGTGGAAATTCTAAAGTCTATATGTTGTGGAAACTTGTAAAGCATGGTTGATTTTTTAATGTACTCAAAATGAATTAACATATAATTTTCATATTACAAATATTTAAATAGATCTTGCTAAATTTCCAAATTACAACACAATTTTTTGATAAACTATGCAACACAAACTTTGACAATTTTTCTCATAAAGTCATGATATATTCTCCATTGCTAATAATCTAATTTTTACAATGATATTTGTTTTTATAATAGAAAATAAGATATAAAACATAGCATAAAAGAAAATTGAAAATAATTCTAAACTATTCCACATTAAATATTGCAAAATACACAATAACAATGATAATATCATGCTCGAGAAAATAATATGAGTTCCACAAAATTTGTATCTTATATAGAAGAGAATTAGGAATATAAAATTACTAATACATAGAAACCAAAACCACGAAAATAGACTAATAAAAATATTAAATCCAAAACTTCACACAACTACTACCAACATGATGCTTCTAATGCCCTAGATTTCACAAATTTGGCACCAAATTACATCAAACTTACTACAATATGAGAATGACATCTTTAAAATATCCTAAATATAAAATATTGATATATAGCACATAAAATAGAAAACAAAATAAATAAAAATATATAAATCAATCCACACCAAAATCACATGAAAACTTGCAAACAAACACACAAAAATATGCAAACTACTCCAATCAGCTCCAATACAACACTTGAAATAATTTTTTTTTCATCCACTAATCCCAATCTCCTATGGGTTTTTTCCATAAAAAAAATTGTAAGTACACAAGTGCTCATATATAAAAGTTGAGAGTAAATGATCAAAAAGCTCCTTTTGTAAGAAAAAACTTGCACATTGATAGAGGCTTACACCTCAAATGGGGAATGCAAATCATAATTCTATATTTTAGAAAATAAAATTATATTTCCCCTCTTCCAAAATTGTATGCTAAAAGGGCAGGTACAAAAAGATGGGAGGCCAAAAAGTGGCCAAAATTCTTAAATTTTTTTAAATGTCATAATGCATTCACATTATGCTTGGACCAAGGCCATAACGTGCTTGCGCCATAACATGAGTGCATTTAGTTTTTTATAACAAAAAAACAACATTTGTCATTTATCATTTCTATGTTTTCTTACAAACCTACAGCCTGCAAACCCTTGAGAGTGTGATCGCATTATTGGAGGCCAAATTCTTCACCAAATTGGCACCGATTCTTCATCAAAATGCCACCACGACATCAGGGAGCACAAAGGAGTAAGTTTTCTTTTCTTGTTTGTGTCAATTTTTTACTAAAGAGGTAGATTTAAGTAGATTTTTGATGTAAATTTCTTTCATTTATGGGAATTGATAATGCACCTCCTCCTGAAAATCTAAAAAATCCTCAATTACCTCAACATGAAATACCTGATGAAGAACAACCCCAATAACAAACACCTCCAATAATTCCTCAATATGCCCTTGGAACATAAGAAAATTTAATGGGACAAATTGAAAATAATAAAAAAATTGAGGACATAATTACAAGATTGAAAAATCTTGCATTGTCAACCTCGCATAGAGTCATGCTTGCTCAATCTCTTGAGTCTATGTTATCAAATGTAGATTTAATTAGCAAGAAAATCTCTAGTTGTTTAGATAAGAGGAGATAGTTTAGACAATTCTGTGCAGATAATTTATCTTACAAACAAGTCAAAAATGAAAAATATAGAAAATTTGACTTGTGTTCCCTTTTCACAAACCCACGAAGAAATCAACCTCTAGACCCTACAAGAAAGAGGTTCCCTATCCATTAGTGCAACCATCAAGGGATAAATGACCATTTTTTGTAGAGGTGATGGATGGTTTTTGACCATCATCCTTGCAACAATAATGAGGTCCTACAATATTTTTTGAGGAAACTCTACTGTGAGTTTGTCCTCAATAAAGTGCCAAACTATTTTGATATGTGGGACTTATAGGGTAGAGGTGGGGGATCAGCACATGATAGACTAGGGGCACATCTTGACCCACAATGGCTAGTGAGATGAGCACTCACAAGACCAACCTATGAGCACATGTCTATCCCTTCTATTGTGAAGGATAGTGTTAAGGTTGAGACAATATAGTCCATTAGTTCCTTGACTTAGAACATCATAGAGCATGCCATTCCTACAAGATAGTGTGACCTGGGGGAGACTTTGAGAAGTAGGGTTCCACCCCATACTTGTCATGCTTGTGGGTTAGCCTATGGTTATGACCCCATAGATAGTTAGGATGCAGGTGCATAGGTTACATCTGTAGGTGAGCAGCTGGTGATGACAAATGCCCTCTTAAATGAGACCTTCAACCTTGATACTCAAGTAAATACTTACAAGTTCATTGAATTTAATTTATTAAATTTCATTTTTGAAATGTAATATTAACTAATTTAGTTTAATGATTGTAATGAAATTTGAGGGTCATATTATTCATTCAGTTTTCAGTAGTTCTCCACCTGCGTATTATACTACGACATGTACTACTGAGGTATGTAACTAGTAAACAATTATAAACATTACATGTGAATAGCATAGTTATATGAATGGTATTCTAATATTTAATTTTTGATATTGAATAGGTTAATCTTGGAGATTTCATGGCAACACCTCCTAGTGGAGTTTAGAGCTTCACTCAGGTAATAAAATAGAGTTTAACTAATGAATTGTACATACTAGTTTTTGTAGTTTATATTCATATCTTTGATTACATTTGATTGCACATCTTTCAAACTCAAAGCATTACTACACATTGCATAACTAATAATTAGATGTTGATAGATGTCAAAATTTCAATTACACTATAGTTTTTAGAAAGTCAACATAAGTAGTTATGCAATTACTTCACATTGCATAACTAATAACTAGGAGGAGCTACCAATTACATTTGCTTGTCATGGCATGCCATGAGACCACATTTTATTGAAGCATTTTTTCAAACAGTTCACTACCTTTTCTATGCTATGGATGCTTGGAAAAAATATATCAAAGCATAATAGTAAGCTATAGCATAGACAAGGCAATGAGCTGTTTGAAAAAATGCCTCAAAGAAATGTGGTCTCATGGTGATGTCCACATTTCTTTGAGGTATTTTTTTAACTAGCTCACTACCTTGTATATGCTACCACATTTTCCATACATGTCTACCAAAACATTTTATCAAATAGTTCATTGTCTTGTCTATGCTACCACATTTTTCATACACATCTACTAAAGTACTCAAGATTTTGTTGACTATCTCATACATTATAAGCCATGACCTGCATCATTCTATTCTAGTTTTTGTAATTAAATAAAGTTTTTTATTTTTAGATGATGTAGGCAGAGAGACCTCCTGATGTTCATATGCAGATGGATCAAGGTGTGTATTCCACAATTGATAGCTCCATGCCTTTGATGGAGGTATGAGGCAGACTAGTAAATTTCAAATTACATTTGTTGTTATAGTTGTTTATTATTGAAAATTTAAATGATTATTGATTTGAAGTTTGATTTCTATTTGGATAGTTTCTATAAGACATTATAATGCCATAGCCTAATCTTGCTACTATGGTAAATGAGGAGAGAGATTATCTAGTAGTGGTAAGTGATTATTTTGTTAAATATTTTATTTTTTTATAATGTAATTTCTATATATTACTATTTATACTTTTTATTGTAATAGCTAAAGCTCCATGATGAACTAAATAGGAGGGGAAGCCCTCGGGTTTGAAGTAGACCACTCTCATATGCATCTTCATCCCCTTGAAGATAAAAGGCTGCCCGTGATCTATTTTATTCACCCAGAGGTAAATAACTTTTTATTGGATTCCTTTGTTGTATGCCTATATGACATTTGTTGACATATATTTTGTATTGCATATAGTTGACATTGTATGCCTATATGGCATTCTTGTAAGCCTATATGGCTATTTTGTATATATGTTATACTTATATTGATAGATATTGATGTAAGAGTATATGGCTATTTGTTTAATACATTTTTTTTTGTTGATGGTGTCCATATTTGCATTATAAATCCACACTTCAATAGATATTTGTAGATGGTTTACTTCAAATATTTAAAGTCCAATTGTAATACATGCACTCTTCCTTTATATAATTGTAAATATATAAAGTTTGAACATTATTCTTCTCTAAGATTATTAAACATTAAATCAATCATATGAATATAATAATACATGATGCAATCCAACACATAGGTCTCTCTAGCACTACACATGTAAGCCCATACTCTGTATGATCATTGTAGCATGGTAAGCAAATTCATATAATTATATAATGCACTTTGAAGTTTGCAACTAAAAATGTGCAAGACATTATTACATTTGACCTCATACCTCTAGAAGTTTATCATTGAATTCTTGGAAGACATCTATGATTCCACGTACATATTCTTCATGCTACCATTCCATATGTGTGCTTCATGCTACCATTCATGTGTATGCTTCATGCTTCTTGTGTATACTTCACGTGTTCATGTGTATGATTCATGCTTCTTGTGTATACTTCATGTTTTCACATGTATGCTTCATGCTTCCTGTGTAGACTTCATGTATTATGTGTATTCACATGTATGCTTCATGCTTCCTATGTATACTTCATGTATTACATGTATTCACATGTACACCTCATACCTCATGTATTATGTATATCTATTTGTTTGCTTCATGACCAGATGTATCTTCAACAAGATTACTCCATGTGTATTAAAAATGTTGTTTGTCAAAATACTTTCTAGGTTGATAATCACTAACATAAATGGGAGAGAAATTTATTGTTGAGAAAGACATCCATAACATTCTTGAAGAATACAATTATGAATACAATCTTAGGCAATATTGCAAATAAATGAATTTAGGTTCTCACAAATAGTGATGATATGATTTACATTGTGACATTTGAAAGGCAAAAAATTGTGACCCTTCTAATAGGAAAGACTATGACCCTTTTATAATGAAGGGAAGTGACCATGCCTAGCATAGATGTGCCCAACCAGATGTGTTGGCAAAATGGTTTGGCCCCACGAAAAATAAAACAAGAAGTATCCTACCTTACAACTTTACACTACATGCATCTAACAATTTTTGGAGCATCAGAAAAACTTTCACCATTTGTAAATGCCTTAAAGATATCAAAAACTGAGAGAGGTTATTGTAGAGGGGACCTACATGATCCTGTAGCATTATATGTATTGTTTCTAAGTGACATGGTTTCCAAGTAATAGCTTGTCAAAGATTTCTTCCTTTTTGCACTTTGGACTCTTAAGGGATATCGTTGGTACAATGTAGCTTGAACTATTTCAGCATGTTTGGGTGTGAAAAAGAACCGTACCTAGCCTAAATGTACCCATCTAGACATGTTGGAACTATCACTTTGGTTGTATAAGGAGCACAATGAATGTTACACCCCTTTGCAGCATTACACTACTTGCATTTGACACCTTTTCCATCAACTAAAAAATTGACACCATGAGAAAATGCCTCAGAGATATAAAAAACTGAGAGAGATTATTGTAGAGGGGCCCCCTATGTGATCTCATAGCCTTAGACATATTATTTCTAATTGACACGGTTTCTAAGTAATATCTCGCCAAAGATTGCTACCTTTTTGCACTTTGGACTCTTAAGGGAAATCGCCAGTACAATGTAGTCTGAACTATTTCAACATGTTTGGGTGTGAAACAAGACCATGCCTAGCATAAAAACACAAATTTGGATGTGTTGGAACTATCATTTTGGTCACATGAGGAGAAGAACAAAATTTACACCCCTTTGCAACTTTACACTACATGCATCTGACGCTTTTTCTATCAATTTAAAACTTGACACCATGAGAAAATGCATTAGAGATATCAAAAATTAAGAGAGGTTATTATAGAGGGGACCTAAATGATCCTGTAGAATAAGATAGAATGTTTCTAAGTGACACAGTTTCTGCATAATATCTCATCAAAGATTTCTACCTTTTTGCAATTTAGACTTTTAAGGGATATCATCAGTACAATGTAGCTTGGACTATTTCAAACTATTTAGGTGTGAAACAGGACCATACTATTACCTGTTAACACCCCACATTATTCCTCTTCATGATCTTGTAACTTCTTTTTCATATCTTTTACTTTGAGCTTTAGATAATCTACCCTGTCATCAATGCTTAGGACAACAACATCCCTTTGTTTGATAGATTTTTCAATGTCTTCAATACTTCATGTGTCCACCACACCGTGTATACACCTCAAAATGACATGACTCTGGCTAAATAAATATTTTAAATATTTATTTCATCCTTATTCCTCTATCAATAAATAAATAAATCAATTTATTTATTTGATTCGTATTCTTCCAAAAATTAAATAAAACCATTTATTTAGTTAAATCACCCAAATTCTTCTAAAATCATTCTAAATTAAATAATACCAAATTATTTAATTAATTCTTCTCATTCTCTATATTTAAATAAAACTAAATATTTATTTAAATTATCCATTTCCTCCAAAGTTGAATTAATACCAAAAATAATTTAATTAATCCACGTGCACATGTAATTAAATATTTTCAATATTTAATTAGCTAATATTCCCTCACACACGTCATATTTCTCCTCTAGTCAAAATTAGTTAGCTCATCATCAAAACAATTAATTGATTAGTCATCTGAGTTCACTGATCAATCAAATCAGTCAACTCCCCAATCAGCCCACTTATCTCTTCAATCTATTATGTTAACTAATCAATCATCTCAATTAACTCCTCACTCTATTCTGTTAACTCCCCTAATGCATGATAGAGTAGGACACTTGTCCTCTCCCTATTCACGCACATCCTCTCAAATTTCCTTTACCGTTGATCTTCTTATTTATTTTACACCATTGATCTTCTTTCTCACAAATCTATAAAGACAACCCCTATTCCTCCATTTGAATCATCCAATCTTTTATAAACTTACTCTCCAGGAATCACAGCACGTCTTTGGCACAAAATCACCATAGCTTGTGATCAACTTGTTGATAACTGAGGGGGGGGCAGTGAATCAGTTATCTTAATTAATTTAACTTTCTATTCTTCTTTAACAACTAGTGCAACATCAAAGTAAATAAGCAACCATAATCATGAAAGAAGAAATAAAGTCAACACACATAACACAATGATTTTGACGTGGAAAACCCTGTTAAGGGAAAAACCACGGGGTGACTAACCCAAGAATGTATTCTCTGTTAGAGGAATAGAATAGTACAAAATGGCACTTGCCAATTAGGGCTCACTGCCCAAGCACATTGCTCACAAGAGGCTCACTGCCTATAAGAGACTCACTATCTACAAGTTATAAAGAGAGTAACAAGATACTTGAACTGATGAGAAGCATCCACATATGCTGGAGTTCAGTTCCGATTAGGCTCAGTATACTGATCTACTGCACTTCATTCTTCCTCTTCTTTGGTGCTGCTATCCTGTCACATTCTGGACCTGTCTTACTGCCCTCACACTGGTCTTCAGCTTTTCTTTGGACCTTTCAACACACAACACACCTTCACATCTAAATCTATTTGGTATATATATCTACACCAATGATTTCAACACCTTTCTAGTCGGCATCTAGAATAGTCAATATTTTCCTAAACTCTGATTTGTCAGTTGAATCCTTGCTTACCAAGTGATGTGTATCAAGGAGATGCTTATAGAAGTCATCAATCATGTCGGTCAATCATAAGTGATACCTTAGGAAGCTTGATCACCATCAATATCTCATCTAGATTAAGGCCTGATGCTCTGCTGGTCAGTTCTTCCTCTGTCAACTCTACCAAATAGGAACCCAATGCTTAGGTACTCATATCTCTTCACTCTTTCATCACCGGAGGCTCAATCTCTAGTATGTATCAGTCAAGGTACATCTCTTGACTTCTCCAAGTCTGCACTTTACTAGGATACTTCCTCTGAGAGATCTGGACCTGACTGTCAGACCTTGCCACATGCTCTGTTCTTACTTACCAGACCACAACATTCTTCAATCTGACTTCTAGTATAGACACACCATGTCCTACGGATGAGTGGGATGAACTTTGTTGCCATCAATGACAACACTCATGAAGCTATACTGTGTCTCTTGCCAACAATCTCCCCCTTTGGCATTGATGGCAACACTTAGTGAAAAATAACTGTCATACTGCACTCCCCCTTGGCTAATGCTTTATTCTAATATATACTTTACCAGAGCTCCCCCTTAGCTAGATCCCACATTTTTCACTACTCCTCACTCCCCCTTTGACATCAATGGCAAAGGGTGGGGTATGTACACCAAAACTTCCAAAAACAATATATATTTAGCCGCATAAAACATAAATACATGTTTTACTTACATATACTGAATTATATCTGTAAAAGTAGTCTTTAGCTGTACCACTTCTGTTGCCCAACTCTTCTTCATCCTATCCAAAATTGAGATGTGACCACTCAATAGGAATGCAAAAGATTCTGCCCTTTTTAGATCTATTGGATCACTGGTTCGGGCTGTAGTCTGAGCATCACTTATGGCCTCATGTATGGCCTCTAACTTAGGGATAATGATCCCTCTAAGTTCACCCATCCAACTTATTATGTTCTTCCTTTGCTTCTCAAGTTTATTTATTGTATTTGTGACTGCAATAGTCTGACACTCTTGATTTACTATGGAAGATGAGAGAGGATCAAAACTTTGAGACAAACTTAGCAGTTTATCTTCTTTCTCTTTTACTTTCTTCTCAATATCTTTGGTCACTGTGGGCCAGGATTAAAAAAATTTATACATATCTCTACCATCTTTAAGAGCATTTTCCAAGCTCTTTATCCCAATATCCATAACTCTCCTATCATTTGTTATCAGACCTTGCACTTCAGAGAATCTCTTTTCCAAAAACTCCTTCTGGACCCTTTCTTCTGCTAATTTCTCTAAGGAATCAAAATGTGTATGAACAAAATTTACAAGAGACTTTAGATTACTAGATGTGGAGGCCAAAGGATCCTTTTGGAAGGATGGCATGATCTTCTCCAATACACCAGATGCAGTTTCTATGAGCTCACAATCTTCCATGTGAGATTTCAAAAGTTTTTCTTTTGCCTTTGCTTGAGCAAATGAAGCTAGCTTCATGGTTTGAACTGGGGAGAGGGAATCAAAATTGAATGGACCTTGAAGTAGTTCTGGTTCATCAAATTCCATCATTTCTTTGGTCAAGAAATCTTTGACTGCTTCTATTGTGTCTCTTGCCAGAGACAGAGTTTTCTCCCCTTCTGCAGTCTTACCATTATCATCTGTGGCCTTCTCTGTTGGAGTTTTCTCTCCTTCTGCAGTCTTACTACTGTCATCTTCTTTTTCCTTCTCCTCTACTTCTTGACTGATCTTCTCTTCTACTCTTTCTTCTCCTTTAGATCTAGAGTCTGTAGGGGAAACTAGAGGAGAGATGTTTGCTTCTTTATGGACTTCCTCTTCTGGAGTAGAGGAATCTAAGTCCTTATCTTTCTCTTCACCTATCCCCTTTACCTCTTCTGCTATAGTCTCAGAAGATTCTTCTTTGTCATCCATGGCTAAGGAATCATCATCTAAGTCCTCTATAATAGGGATATTGAATCTTTTGTATGCATTCCGAAGGACAACTTCAATTTCTTTTACCACTTTGTCAGTTTCTCTGAGCATAAGCTGATTCATTCTGGCTTTGTTCCAGAACTCATCCTTGCAATCTTTGAAGATCATATGCATTTGTTTTGAAGTGATTGAAGGATAGAGCTGAATAGTAATTTGTTCCTAGATTTCTAAGTCCTTTGCTTAGGCATTACTTTTTCTTATCTCAAGTTCCTTTTCTAAGCTCTTGGGAATCATAGATATAATTTCAATGAATGCTTTGTTGTAGATGTTTAGATACCTGACTGTGGCATCTTGCAATACCTTCTGATCAACTTCATTGTATTCATCATAAAATTTAATCATTGGTTGCTAGTTCCTATCCATAGTAATTGATTTGATGATATCATCAATGCGGAGAGTGGGTTTTTCAACAAATTCCTCTGCCTTCTCTTCTTTGTCTTAACCGGTAGAGGTTTCACTGGTTGTTTTCTTCTTCTTCTTCATTTTCTTTATTTCCTCATTTGTCTCTATTTCTTCATCATCCTTGAGGCTTGTGTATGATCTTGTGGCCTTTGTCTTTGTTCTCTTTTCTCCTTTGCTGGATGATTTTGCTTCTGGTTTTGCTGCCTTTGAGCTCTTTGTAGTGGCAAATGCAGAGCTCTTAGAGGATCTGGTTTGGGAGGGGGCTTCTACCAGAGCACTTTCTTTTTTCTGCCTCTTCCTTTTCTTTTTCTGCCCTTTCCATCTTTTCTCTATTTGCATCAAGTGCCTCTTTTCAAATGCCATACCTTTTGGCAACATTCTCTACTTCTTTCCTCACTTTTCTCTTCATCTTCGGTTGCCTTAGCTCCACATGGATATTCACACTCAACTCTTCAAAGGTTCCAAACATTTCTGCCTTGGGATCCTTGGGTTGACTAAGCATCTATTGAACATGTAGCTCAACAATTTTCTCATCCACTTCATACCCTATTGGCATGATCCAAACTATCCTTGGCTGTACTGCCTCCATTAGACATTGATCAGTTTCTACCATAAAGCATATTGTATCCTTATACTTTTCAACTAAAGATTTGGGGATTCTCTCTCTGGCTTGCATCATATTCTGAAAGTTCTTGAAGTAGCCCGAGTGCTGTGTTTTGTGCCTTGGCATCACCAAGTAAATGCAAATAATCTCTGATTTGAATTGCAACCGGTCTGTTATTTTGCCATACCCATCCATTGGATCTAGGTAGCTCATTCATGTAGTAAAAGAATAGGTAGAGTATCAAACCACCATATTTGAAAGAATTCTTCTTATCCTTCTTTATTTTCTACAGATTCTCCAAAAGTTGGTTTAGAAGGAGCTCACAAAGATCATAATCTGCATTCTCTTTTAACATCTCATAAGCAATGTAAATCGCAGTTCTACGTACTAAATTTTCCCTGCTGGAGTGATATATCTTGTAACCAATTATCATGGAGCAAACTTGACATTCGGATCAGTGATGTCTTCTATTGTCATTGCTCTCTTGTCAAATTTTGATCTGGTAGCCTCACTCACAGTTTGATTTTTGACTGATTTGAGAACAGGCAACCCTCCGGATGAATGCAAACTGGTTACTATCCTAATAGCATCTTTTGTGATTTTAAACTTCTTATTCAACCACATGAAGTTGTCATGCACTCTGCTCAAAACATACCAAACCCATTCATCTTTTGTAAAATAGGGGAAATGGATGTAATGTCCAAAGTGTTTGTCCTGGGTAGCCTTGTATTGCGGTTTGAGTTCAAAAGCATCATCTATTAACTGATTGTGATAGATATCCCTTAACTTGGATTCCCCAAATTCTTCAATATTCGCATGAATGTAAACCCTAATAGCTTCTACATGCAAAATACCATGCAGAATGCTAGAAAATGCACCTGAGGGATCCACTTCTAGAGATTTGTAGGGATGCTTCTTAAATTTAGGGTGCGGTCCATCAGTAATCTTCACAAAATTTAGAGTAGCCATTTTCAAGAAGACTTACAGAGAGATATTCAAGAACAGAAAATACCTTTTATGCTTCTAGGTTTCACAGAATGAGCTGGATCGGATTGCTAGAAGAATTGTCTTCTATGGTTGATCTTTGAGAGGCTTGAGACAATTTGTTTGCAGAGCTCCTTTTCTTTTCTCCTTGAATGAAAATGTACAAGTGACGGGTGAATGAACCCTTTTATTTATGATAAAACCCTAATTCCACATTGCAATAAATGTGCAACTTAAGTTATTCTGATTGCCTTGTTCTCCTTATTCTGAGAAAAATCTTTTCCAGATTACTGAGAAGCATTTAGAGTTGTTCTTAATGATGATTGACAATCTATCTTCCTTTCTCCAAACATTTCATCTATCTGCAGATCAAGATTCCTTAGTTTGATTCATATCGAATCTAACTATGAAAGACCTACTTCTTACCAGATGACTGTTGAACCAAATTAGTCTTGGAAGATTAACTTGTTCAAAACTTCTTGTGGATCTTCCATCTCTTTACCAAAGCTTATTTAGATGTTCCTTTGTGAACCCTTTTAATCCATAACTTTCCTTGTGCCAATTTTAGGCACCAATTAGTTGGCTGGGGGAATATGTTTTTCCTTGTGTCTCCCCCTGAGCCAGAGCTCGCCATTTAATTTTTGGAAGGAATATCAGCACTAGATTCTGGTGTGGATCCATCCCCAACATTTTTTGTACTTCTCTTCACCCATATCTTGTTCATCTCCCTTTGAATTTCATTTGCATTCGCTTTTCCTTTTCCTTTGTCTTGGTTTTGATTATGATGTACCAAACCCTTATTGTTCTGATTCTTACTTCTGTAGAATTTGGCAATATGATCGAATCTATTACAATTGTAGCAAACAACATTTCTTTGTATATTTGACTGATATCCTCTTGATCTACACTTATTAGCCATATGTCCCATTCTATTGCATGCAAAACATTTACCATTGAATGAATTGTTTATTTGCATATTTCTACACTCATGAGATTTGTGACCATACCTTTTGCAATTGAAACATTGTCCAGAGAAGGATGAATTAGTCTAATTCATTCTTCTTTTGCACTGATTTACTTTATGACCAAAGTTATTGCAATTGTGGCAATATCCATTGAAGGATGGATATCTTTGAGCATTTGGTTGCCTTACTGGAGGTCTTCTAGGTCTGTTCCTTGGATTTCCTGATCCAGAGTTCTTCTAATCGAATCTAGAGCTTTCACCTTTCTCATAACTCAAGCCTTGTTTGTCATCTACCCTCTTTTGGATTTGAAGAAGAACTTCAAGTTGAGCAGAGCTTATCTTGAATTTCTCTTTGTATTCATTTGTTGTTTGAAGATCCCTTTTAAGAGTGTCAATATGATTCTCAAGTTGATCTTCATTATCTCTTGCTTCTTCAAGGTCAGATTCCAGATGTCTGATTATTCTATCCATTTTATGGCAGTCTTCTGATTTCTCCTTGAGAGATTGTCTTAGATCATCTTCAATTTTTATTTTCTCTTCAATTTCTTGGGTGAATTTCATAACTCCTGATTCCATTTCATGTCTTACCATAATGACCTCTTTTGACAACTTTTCACATAGCTTGGTCTTCTCCTTTAGGTCTTCATTTGTATCATTGGCTTCACCTTGACTTGCCAATTGCTGAAGTAGATCCTTTCTCTTTTTTATAGAGATACACAATTTCCCTTTTAGTTCATTTATGAAATCATCAGCCTGTTTTGAGTCTTTACTTCAATTCAATGACTTCAGAGTTAGATTTCTCAAGATCATCTAGGGTAGACTGAAGTTGTTCCCTCATATCATACACATCCATTTGAATTCCCAGATCTTCCTCAAGCTGTTAGGCTCTATTTGGAGGAAATTGGCTCTGATACCAATTATTGATAACTGAGAGGGGGGGTGAATCAGTTATCCTAATTAATTTAACTTTATGTTCTTCTTTAACAACTAGTACATCATCAAAGTAAATAAGCAACCATAATCGTGAAAGAAGAAATAAAGTCAACACACATAACACAATGATTTTGACGAGGAAAACCCTATTAAGGGAAAAACCACGGGGTGACTAACCCAAGAATGTATTCTCTATTAGAAGAATAGAATAGCAGAAAATGGCACTTGCCAATTAGGGCTCACTGCCCAAGCACACTGCTCACAAGAGGCTCACTACCTACAAGAGACTCACTATCTACAAGTAATAAAGAGAGTAGCAAGATACTTGAACTGATGAGAAGCATCCACATATGCTGGAGTTCAGTTCCAGTTAGGCTCAGTATACTGATCTACTGCACTTCATTCTTCCTCTTCTTTGGTACTACTGTCCTGTCACATTCTAGACATGTCTTATTGCCCTCACACTGCTCTTCAGCTTTTCTTTGCACTTTTCAACACACAACACACCTTCACATCTAAATCCATTTGGTATATATATCTGCACCAATGATTTCAACACCTTTCTAGTTGGCATCCAGAATAGTCAATATTTTCCTAAACTCTGATCTGTCAGCTGAATCCTTGCTTACCAAGTGATGTGTATCAAGGAGATGCTTATATAAGTCATTAATCATGTCGGCCAATCATGAGTGATACCTCAAGAAGCTTGATCACCATCAATATCTCATCTGGATTAAGGTCTGATGCTCTGTCGGTCAGTTCTTCCTCTGTCATCTTTGCCAAACAGGAACCCAATGCTTAGGTACTCATATCTCTTCACTCTTTCATCACCAGAGGCTCAATCTTTGGTATGTATCAGTCAAGGTACACCTCTTGACTTCCCCAAGTCCACACTTTACTAGGATACTACCTCTAAGAGATCTGGACCTGACTGTCGGACCTTGCCACATGCTCTGTTCTTACTTACCGGACCACAACATTCTTCAATTTGACTTCCAGTATAGGCACACCATGTCTTGCAGATGGGTGGGATGAACTTTGTTGCCATCAATGACAACACTCATGAAGCTATACTATGTCTCTTGCCAACACAACTATTACCATTATCACCATTTGCATTGTATTGAAGATCCTCTTCATTGCAAACCTATCAACAACCATTCTCCTTTGTCATCTTGGAAAGAAGCAAGGAAGTGCACCTTCTGAGGGCTCTATTAGAAAATGAGATCAATTGAGATAGGCGACCAATGGGAGCAATAGAATAAAAGAGGTTTGCAAGGTATTGTTTCTTTGTGTTTAATCTTATTTATTTCTAATTTCATTGAGATTATTGGATTATTGATAGTTTAATACTATTAACCATATTTTTTGATAACATTTATGATGCCCACCATGGGGCCCTTACCCCAATTTAACTTTAAAATTGAGTTTTTGTGTTAGAATCCATACATAGGACATTTTTGTGCATCCACTCACTATTTTGGCGCATTTATTCACTGTTCTGGTGCTTCTGTTAAAGCTGCGGATCCACTCATTGTTGTAGTGCATTTACTCTCTGTTTTGGTGCATATATCAAATCTATACATCTATTCTCTATTGCAGTGCATTTACTCTCTGGAACTGCACATATGTTAAATCTACACATTTGTTCTCTGAATCTGTGCATATACTCTTTGTAACTCTGCATCTATTTCTACACATTCATTCTACTAGGGTTTTTGGGCTATTTCTCAAGATTTTTCTAAGGCTAGCATCATTTGTAGGAATATTCTCAGATCCACCTTGCAGGTTAAGAGCTAGTTAGACATATAGTTGCATGGATAACTCTCATCTAGATCTAAATAGCAAACGAAGTAATTGAACTTGTTCATGCAAATTTCACTTAGATTCTAAATAGGAGGGAAGTAATTTTTACTTGTTGCATCACAACTTGAACATAGTCCCAACTGGGAGGATTAAAATTGAACAATTGCTTTTAAAAGCTTTCTCAAAGTTAACAAATCTTGTGTGCCCAAGTAGAGTAACTCATCTAGTTTTTCTCTTTTTAACTAGGAGGAAAGAACCAGTATTTTCTGTGATTTTGGAATGATGATAGGACTATGCTCTCCCCTTAACTAGGTGAACAAAATACTAGAATCATAACTTTTGCATGTGTTTCCTTTAGAGAGGCCCACCCTTGGAATTCCTTCCTTCTAAGCGGGATGACCTTAAGTGGTAATGGGCTAACGCCAAGCTCTTCCAATCCACTATAAATAAACTATGTTTGAGGTGAAATCTCCAAGCAATGAGTGTGGATTAGTTATATCGGCAGCCAACCTCCCCATAAACCCCACAAGGTGCAACCCTTGTAGGAATGGGAGGCTCCATAACAAAGAGTAGTGTTGCCACAAGTATAACCACTCAAACGGTTGCCCTCACTACATATCCATTGTTTGTAGAAACCAAAATCTCCTATTCGATGACACAGGAGGAAAACATTCTCCAGAGTCATCCAACGTCATACACTCATTTAGTGTAGAGACAAAAAAGTTTAACCCTTTAGGTGAACTATAGCTTGGTATGCATGAGAAGTGAGTGCCATGGAGGGGAACCCGTGCTACCAAGCTATTAGTTGTCTGCCTTTATGCAAGTGGCTGGTGTAAAAACTAAGTTGGAATTCATTGAATACTATCTTGGCCAACCTTAGGATTGTGCATGCTTTGTAATAAAAAAGTCAAAAATATAAAAAATCAAACAATCATGAAAATATTCTTTGTGTGTGATGTGTCTTTCTTGCCATAATCAAAGAAGCAAATCAAAAAGAGAAACATTCAGAAGAAGAACCAAAAAACATTCAAAACATTGAAAAATGTGCCTTTACCAAGTCAAAAGTAGTCAAAATTAAGCAAAATAGATGGACTTGTGCATTTACTCATTTCTACTACACATTTACTCCATCCTATGACATATCTTCTTTTTTCTGCGCATCTATTTTTACCTATCCTACGCTTTCGTGACCTAAATCTACACATTTGTTCTCTATTCCTACACAACTGTTTTTCACCAGAGCTGCGCTCTTACTTGTTGTTGCTGTGCATACATGCTATGTTCCTGTGCATCTATCATAGTGAGCACTTCTATATAGTTTGTCAGAAAAACACTTACCTTTTTGAACACCCATTTCAGCCTTGTTTCAGTTTTTGAGATCAAATTAACCATGCAGTCACTTTTCCCATCCATTTCCATAGTGTACCCTCTTTTCCACTAGCCACCTCATCAAATTTTTTCACAAAAAATTCCCAAAAACAAGTCAAAATATCCAAATCGGGTTACTAAAAGCCAATGTTTTTATCATATCTGATTCAAGCATCCTTAGTAAGTCTCCACTATCAGGATCTATCATCCTTCTCTCTTGGAACTTCACTAGTGCATTTTGGTGCAAAACTAGTCTCTACCAAGTAATCAGATTCCAATCATCCTTACTATTGGCTAGCATTTTGTATCAACTATCTTGTTTGACACCATTGATCAAAGAAAACTATTGTTCAAACCTTATCACCACAAGTAACCCCTTCACTACAACCTCCAAACACATATTTCCAAAGCATCCAATTTCACCCAAGTCCATTCCAAATCACCTTGCATGGTACTAACTAGATCCCAGAAGCAAAAACAAATTAAAATGGTTGGAACATCCGACAGAATTGTATCCCCTCATGATAGTGACAAGGAAATTTCTCATGAGGACATACAAGAAGCTCTCCAAGATAGAAAATTTCAACGTATGATGGACAAAGTACTCAACCAAGACCCTAGCAAATTCTTCCTTCACCTAGCAAACCAAGGAGTTAAGCTCCCCAAAGACTTTGACATCATAGGATTGAAATAAATTGAAGAGGAAAAAACTCATGAAGAGAGCACACATGAGAAAAGAACCCTTGACACAAGCAAAGGCAAGAAAACCATAGACTCAACCACACCTTTAGACATGTTGACAAAACAAGTTCAAACCCTACAACAACAATTAGTGGACCTCCAAATAGGGACCCCCACTAAACACTATTCATTTGAGGATATCTCACCATATCGCTTTGACAAAAGCTTGAAAATGATCCCCTTTCTCCTTAGATTTAAAGTTCCAAAATTTGACAAGTATAGAGGAAAGGGTGACCATAGAGACCACATCAGAGAATTCAGCACCGCATGTCTAGAGGTGGCCCACAATGAAACTTTTCTCATGAGACTCTTCCCTAGATCTCTAGGAGGGCAAGCCATGGAGTGGTTCTCTCAAATTCCCCCTAGTATCCGTACCTTTGACTAGATAGTGAACAAATTTGTAACGTATTTCTCATATAATATAGAACATGAGGTATCCATGCTTGACCTTTGCAACACAAAGCAAAAGAGTGGTGAATCCTTCATTGCTTTCTTACAAAGGTGGCAACAACTCACTAGAAAATGTCCTCATCATATACAAGAAAAACAAATGCTTGAAATGTTTGTCCATAACCTCAATTCTAATCTAAGCTACCAAATTCAAATCCAATACCCTACCTCATTCACGAAAGTCATTGAGATGGGGTTATTCATTGAAAAAGCTATGATCGCGAAAGGACAAATAAAATTATTCAAAGACACTCCTAACTCAAATTATACCAGGGATAAGTCAAAATTTTGGACCAAAAACAAGAATATCATCAATGATGGAGTGGTTGATGCCAAAGTAGTTGCTCCTAAACAACCCATTTTCAATCTCAAAGGAGCATCAAACAATGCAACTGTTACTTAATTTCACTAACTAGCTCAATCAAGTAGAGCTTTTGAAGTTTTAAAGAAGATAAAGGTACATTTTATTGTTGTTGTATTATATCCATGTGGACAAATAAAACAAATTTAGATTACAGTGCCAATTTGCATTCTAGATGCATAACTTATTCAAAATATTGTACAAATCTTTTCGAGGAAAAGTAATAGTTATTTGAAAAGTAAATGTATAAGGTCTCACACAAGCCTTGAGACTAACTGATTCATTGTAAATGAAAATAAAGACTATACATTTATAGAAAATTAAAGAAATAAATGTGTAAATGTTATAGGGTGACTCATCATTGCCTGAATGACAAGTCTTGGTCCTGCTTGTGTCGCCTTACATCAACTTGTGTTGTCTGCATGTCTCGCATCTAGCTATTCTGTCCTTGCTGCCTATAGTTATCTACATTAGAGGTTGAAAACTAATGTTAGAGAAATGATGAGGCATCATATAACATGTGACATATAGATCTACAAACATACAGTCTGATTTTTAGATGTAATAAACCCATCAATATCACTTGGACCTTCAAGAAAGAAACATGATAATTAAGAACAACAATCACATGAATTTTTATTGTTAACATGTTTGTTTCATGTGTAGATACAGGTGCCATTTAACACTCATTTCATTTTAGCATGTGGAGAAAATGTGGCTTCCACAAGGGTTGAGCCCAGCATGTCTAATAGAGAGCCATTAATGCTTTCAAACAGTATAAAGGAAAAGAGATACAAGTGCATAAAATGAAGTGCAAAAGTTATCATGTAGCTGCTCATGACGAACATAATCTACATATTCAAGATCTGATAAGAACAACATGATATTATTACCAAACATAGTCACAAGAATAGTTTGAAGATAACCAGGCATTTGTAAATTGTCATTAGGAGTAGTCACATCTAAATTGTTGATGACTGTAGCAGTTAAGAGATAAACAATGCCTATAGAAGTATGAGGACAACATTGGAATGATAGTGATGCACTTGACTAAGAAAGAGTCATCAACCATGGATGCTTTGAAGAGTATCAAGCTCAGTGAAATGCATAATTCGAGTAGTCTATGACTATTTTGAGTTACATAACATGCCTATATGATATTAATTGCAACATCATTTAAAGATCACTATCACTGAGTCATATTGACTAATAGTCAAGAAGACCTTGACAATCCATCAAACAGTCAAAAGTTGTAGATCAGTCAAGAAGATCTTGTAATTGAAGAAAGAAAGATGATCTTTTTAGATAGTCTATATGTTAGGAGACATAAGTGGCAAATGCAGTAGATAGAGATGCAATAAGAAGGGATAACCATGTCAAAACTCTTGATCTCTCTCAGAAGCACAGTGAGAATAGTTTGAATGACATCTGCATGTAATACAATGTTCAAGTAGTTCAAGAAAGGTATATTTTCATTCATAGTTTTACATGAAACCTTCCAAAAATGGTTAATAACTTGATGAAGAGCAAGGACTGTCAAAATAGATGATAGAAGAAATATGCCTAAGAATATTTTAATAGTCAATTGAACCTGCATAGTTATCATAGCTTGTTAAAGGCAGAGGTATGCAAAAAAGAAAGTAAGAATAGTACAATAATTGAAGATTGTAGATATGAGAGTCCACAAAGGGTAATAGTGAGCAATCACCAAAAAAGGAAAGACCATAGTGACATCTGAGATATAAACACATGCAACAACAACAACAAGAGCCATCATGATAGTGACAGTAAGAGGTCTGATTATATTGAAGGTTTGTGAATAGTGCTAAGATAGTGTAAGTGCAGTCTTTCACAACAATGTAGGAACAATAAATAAGACAAATGAATAGCAGTCATATCAAATAAACAATTACAAGGGTTTTGGAAGGATTGTTACAAAGTCACAAAGCTTGTAGAAGTATATTGGTTTTCATAGGTCTCATCAATAGATGTGTGTACAAGAAGGAAAAGTATAGTGAGGCAAAAGGATAGTGATGAAGATATATTTTGTGACTGTTCCAAGAGCAAAATGAGACAAAGGGAACATTGTTTCAATGGCTAGGTTTAAAATACAATGCATGAAGTAGTAACAAGATTGTATAGAACATGAAAAACAACCACAACAAACTATTATAAAGATAGTCCTAGAAACAATTATCAATAGTGGTCTTAGATGAGATGCCCAGAAAAAAATGAATTTGTAGTCTATGTGAGCACCAACAATAGACAGAGATGAAAACCTTTCACAATTAGAAAACATAGTCATTGTATCCTCAAGAGCAATGGAATGACTATTATGTAGTCTTAAGGCAGTCCTAAATGACTGTGATAGTAAAAACACAGTGACCAGCATCCTTATAACCCATAGAGTTGTCACGGGATAGTTCATGGGAGAAAAATGCATGAACAAGAGAGCACTCCCAACTGTAGCAAAGATAACAAAATGGTAAAGAGGCAGTCACCTTAAGGATTGCTATAGTTAATGATGGTATGGTAGAAAAATAGTCCTCTAATGGTTGTTATGAAAGATGGAAATAGTCATCTAAATGACTAGGACAGTGCAAGAATGATTGCAAAAGCATAATAACTATCATGAGATGAAATGAGCATCTAAAATTAGTGAGGAGTTTGATAGCATGGATAGATTTAAGAGGGACATTCTTGAGCCATGAGTGTTTTAGATATCTATGAGATTGTGAGAAAGATAAAAGCATCCAAAGGTTATAGTCATTTCTCATGAGAGCAGTCAGTCAAGATATTGTCTCATTAATAGGAAAAGTTGACAATATGAGAAAATCTTGATAATATCATAGTATAGAGAAGCAGAGTAAGAAAAAACATGTTTTCTTTTTTATTTTCTATAGCATTCCAAGAGAAATGAAGTTGGTATGGCCATGGCCATCATAGAGAAAACAAAGCATTTTTGTCATTTTTCCTCAGAACCATGCAATAATACAGAAATGACATAAAAGAATAGTGTTAAGCTTCAAAAAGTGGAATCATTCTACTCACCTGAGCAATTTGTCACCATTCATTAAGCTCTATGGGAAGAAATGCAACTAAAAACCCTTTAAAAACCAATAAAAGTCTCTACAAAAGTCAAGATAGAGCTCAACCATGGCGGCGCACAGTGAAGATCAAGAAAGTTACAAAGTGAAAATGCAAAACTTACTCAACTTTTTTTCTTTTGGGTTTGAGACCTAGAAACCTGATGGGTTTTTGTGTCATCTTTTACTTTTTGCATCTCTTTCATAGAAAGCCCATGGTCAAGACTTATGTCTTGTAATTTTACAAACATGTTATGCCTTGTAACATGCCATGATGTGGCATATGAGTCTTGAAAGACTTTTGTATTACCTTGTGTTCCCTCTTGCTAGGGTCAACACTTCGGTGCTTTCATTCTTTTTCTTTCATTTTCTTTGCTTGAGATACAAAATGTAAACACTTAAACTTGAATGATATCATTATAAATCATTTAAAGTTTATTGTTATTAGTGTATACAAAGGAGAATGGTAAAACATATTCATGACATTAATTGACCTTGAGAGCCCAATCACATAGGAGAGTGGGGGAGTTGGCAAACACATGCCAAGTATATAGCTACTGAGTTACCTTAGAGATGAGTGGTTTGAATAAGTCATAGAGGGCAATTAGTGGTTGAGTTGAGTGTTTGAGAGCATCTAGGAGGTTTTTTATGATTTTTGGAGTCCTTTAGGAATGGTTTTCATGTGGCATCATGTTAGACCAAGTCATGATGGACTTTTTCCCTCATTGTGAGCTCTTATGGAGAAGATTTAGGTCCTATATTCTAGGCTTTTTCTGGGCATTTGACCCAAGGTGGTTTCTAACTCCTTGTTTGGTGGAACCACTTAGATAGTGATGGATATAGTCACTTTTGTGACTCATTTTGTATAGTTTTGATTATGCAATTTTTGGACACTTGTGATTTTGAAAATCTTGGCTCAAAAATTTTGACAGTTTCTAACTCATTTTTTAGTTTACTTGATATGGAATATAGTAGAGACCTTGAATGCTACTGATTGAAGATTGTACCTATTTATCCTTTGTATCATTGTGCTTAGCAGCTAATTTGATAGAGTTATTTGTGAAGTAAGTTTTATTTCCTCTTAGCTTTTGTCTCAGAATTTAGAGCCTTTTATGTAGAAAATATTAATGCAGGTTGCAAGTTGTGTAAAAAGTGTGCATTTCCCGTAAGTGTGAAATCATTTTTTCCTCTTAAGAACTCTGCATACATAAACCTACTTGTGAAATATTTATGTAAAAGTATAAGTGATAGGTTGTGCAAAAAAAAATTAGTCATTATAACAAGTGTTTGAATCTAGTATTTTTCATGTTCCTGATTCAGTTAGGTGTATCACCCATTAGAGTTTAGTTTTAGTTTTAATGAATATGTTTCTTACCCTTTTCCATGTCAAAGCCATAGAATAGTCAATCTTAGGTGATATAAAGTTAGGAAGTTGGCCTTGTTTGGAGATTCACTCCAATTTCTAGGTGACCCACAACCATAGGAGTGTTTCCATGTTCCTCTAGAGTACCATTTTTTTGTAAATTGGTAGGGTGTAACTTTCAGATATTATAATTTTTGGCACACCTGGTGGGACCAATTGGACTATCATAGTCCACAAGTCCTCTATTCATTGTAGATATTTGGTATGTCAACAACATCAGCCTTTGGAGGCAATATTCACATACCTGGCAACTCTACAAGTGAAGAATCACCTAGTTTTAGTAGTCCAAGTACATGCAACTAACAAGGTTTGTTCTACTTTACTCTAATGTTTAGAATGTGAAGAATCTCAAACCACCTAACAAGATGTGCATGATGGAATTTATGGAACACACTCTAGCAATCCTTCTTTAGCTAAGAAACTCATGTGTTTGGGATACTATTGGCCAAACATGGAAACTAATTCATATCAGTTTGTGCAGAAGTGCAAGCAGTGCCAGATACATGGAAACTTGATACATGCACCAGCTCAAGAGCTCTGACCTTTAACGACATCTTGGCCCTTTTGTCAATGGGGACTCGACCTTGTGGGAAAAATTCACCCTCCATAATCTAATGGCCACAAGTTCATAATAACTGCCACTGAATATTTTACCAAGTGGATTGAAGCCGTTCCACTCACAAATGTCATAGGCAAATAGATTACCTCATTCATCCTCAATTACCTCATTCACAGATATAGAATTCCCTCATCCATAGTCATGGATAATAGAAGACCTTTCAAGAACTAGTATGTCCAAGAGCTTTGTGACAAATTCAAAATCCAACACCATTTCTCCACCACCTACTATCCACAAGGCAATGATCAAGTAGAGGCATCCAACAAAACAATCTTGAAAATCCTCAAGAAGATAGTCAACGATGCTGGCCATGATTGGCACATACAACTGAATCCTGCTCTGTGGGCCTATCGAACTAGTATATGCACTCCCATAGGTGCTGCCCCTTACACCATTGTCTATGGATCAAAATCCATTTTTCCCATCGAGGTTGAGTTACCATCCCTAAGGGTGTCGTTAAAAGGTCTTATCACTAATGAAGACTACAAAGTTTCTAGATTGCAAGAGTTAGAACTATTAGAAGAGAGAAGGCAACATGCCTTCAACCATCTCAAGGCATATCAATAGAGAATATCATGGAGCTACAATCATAGGGTCCATCCAAGGGTCTTCAATGTTGGTGATCTAGTACTTAAGGAAAATCCCTGCAAATAGCAGGATTGGGATAAGAAAGGTAAGTTGGAACCCAATTGGCTTGGTCCTTATGTAATCATTGCCGCTTATGGATCAGGAGTGTATCAGTTAACAACATTAGAGGGTGAGTTGTTTGATGACCCAATCAATAGTATGCATCTTCGCCAATTCTATACCTAGAAAACCCCAATGTAGGGGGGGCAAAAATTCAAAAAATCAGAAAAACAACAAAAAAATCATCGTTTGATGAAAACTTGGCATACAGGCACCTTGGGTAGGTACCATGATGAAAACCTACCAAACAGGCATCATGTGTACTTTTAGCTTTCATGCAAATAAAATCAAGTGGTGAAAACTTGGTAAACAAGTACTACTTGTGATAAACTGCTTCCTCCATCTTTGAGAAACCAATCACCTTGTGTCCATTCCTCCTACCATTGTCCCTCATCCAATCCATATCT
The DNA here is from genome assembly GCA_027924645.1 of Cunninghamia lanceolata. NCBI lineage: Eukaryota > Viridiplantae > Streptophyta > Pinopsida > Cupressales > Cupressaceae > Cunninghamia > Cunninghamia lanceolata. The sequence continues at coordinate 9,512,468 of BSBN01000306.1, read as the reverse complement.
ATTTCATAATAAAAACCTAGTGATAACCTATCATGTATTGATACGCTATCTCTTTTTTCTCCTTATCAACTAAGGTCTTATCCAGTATCCTATCCACAGTGTCATCCTAGCATAGTGTCTATTGTTGGTATCATAGGGTCAACCCCCAAACTACATTGCCTTTGCATCATCATATAGGCAAGGCCATTATCAATGTGTCCCTGAGGCTCCACCTTCCCATCTATCCCATACCTTATCGTCTATCCTCTAGTCCATCCACATCAACCTATTCAAAGAAAAGAAAACAAGTACCTAAAGCACTCTAAATGATTCTATCTAAATTATGGCAAGAAAAACATGTCTAAATGCAAGAATGTTTTGTGGTTGTGATCAGGTTAGGTTACAACGTCTTGACTTTTGTTATCATGTCTTTCTACGCTACTCAAGGATGCCAAAAGCTAGAGATGCTATGATGGGGGTATGATTATTTTCTTTGTTTGTTGTTAGTGGATCAATCTTTAGTAATGTGAAGCCTTGTCTAATGACATGATCAGTAAAAGATCATCGAGGACATTAGAGGTCTTACATGAAAGGGGGAAATCCTTGTCCAATGATATGCAAGAAATACTCAGGTCATCTCAGTTGAATTATACCTAGATGCTTGTATTAAGTTGCTAAATAAAAATCCATGTAAGTGATACTCAAGTTATCTCAGTTCAATTATACCTAAGATGCTTGTATTTTCTTACAACATTCAGAAAAAGTACCAAAAAAATCACCCAATGATGAAATAAGCACTTCAAAATACTTGCAATATCAAGATGGCACAACTATTCACATCCATATCATATTCAAGACATCTATATCCCATGCAATAAAGATCCAAAATTTAGAGTATCAATGTCACAAATAAGAGCTTGTGATCCTTCCATCAGTCAGTCTTCTATCTATCATTCTATCATTTCTATGTCGATTGAGTATATTTGGACATAACAAAACCATGGCATAAATTGCATATCATATTGCATGAGATAGTCATTAACATGATTAAATCATTTGCATACATAATAAGTGCATTAGATCATCCATATCCATTTGCATCAGCATAACATAGTGTCAAAATAGAAAAATTAAAAATAGACAAGTACATGTAGATCATCGCATACATAGCATAATCATATAGAACACATTTGCATATTAGGTGCATACATAAAATCATCCAAGTTTGCATCAGATCATATAGATATAAAAAATAATGTGCATCCATCAAAGACATCACATAGCATCATATAGACATAATACGTGTGCATCGCATATGAAAAATCATAAGATAGAATGCATCCATGACATATAGCATAAACAACTACATATAGAAATCATATAGCTACATCATCATATAAATATAACATAAAGCATGTCCAAATGTACAACATATCAAAGTCCATTCATAAGTCAGAGTCATATAAAGTGTATACATCATAGAAATAATGACACAAGTATATACATATCAAGCCATCCATGAGGCATCAAAAATGTGTGTATACATTGCAAAAAATTAGTACAAGTGTATAGGCTAGCCCTTCTACCGCGGGACACTACTGCCAGCACTACCCTCTCCACCTCCACCTCTATTAGCCCCAGACTGCTATGGACCCATGGCAGACATTGCTGATCATGAACCCCCTACTCTCTAAGAGGTTCTTGCCATAGACTGGCTCTTGTAGCTAGGTGCCCTCTAGTCTGCCAGCACCACCCCATGATACAATCCTTTGTAATACTATGTCTGAGCCTATGCTCTAGCAAGCTCACCTTGTATCTGTGCAATCTATGTCTGTAGCTGATGTACCTAGGCCTATCCCTTCTGCACCTATTTAAGCAAGAAAGTAGTAGCCACATTGATACCCAAGGTAGCTAATGCCAAGTCTCTCTCTAGTCTAAGGGCATGCAGCCTCATCAATGTTGTATCCCACTCTGTAGTGAGCCCAAATAAAACTCGTACATCTGACTCTCTTTGGGACTCTACCACTCTAAGATGTGCCCTGAGCTGTCCCACCTGACCTTGCAGCATAGTAATGGCCTGGTGATATAAATTAGGCTAAGGAACCTAAACTTGTGGCACCTGCTGTTGAGCCATCTATTGCTGAGCTACCTACTGGGGCACCTGTTGTGGTGGCAACACCTATATTTTTTGTGTAGCCTACTATGCTACCTACTGCTGGGAGGATCCCTCCCTATCTCTCCTCCTCTATCTCTATCTACCTCTACCACCACCCCCTCCATCTCCTTCATTGCCTCCACCATCTCCATCTCCCTATCCTCCTCTCCCCATCCTCATCATTTGAATCCTCCTCATCCAAGTGAGGAACCAACTCTCCTGATCCTAAATACCTTGGGAATGGGTGGGCCGCAAACCACTCCTCATAGTCAGGAGTCATCCCTGCGTTTATCACCTCCCTCCTCATCAGCCAGGACACGTAGGGAATCTGCTAAAACTCTACTAGTACCTCCTCATAAGATGCAACCGGGCACCATCTCAACCACTCTGCATGTGTCCTCACAAACTAGGCCTGCCCCTGTGGCATACCCTGTACCCTACCAAACTATCATTGAACCTGGCTGAAATCCTAGAAAATCAACATGAAGAAAAAGACAACAAATGCAAATCAAACAAATACAAACCTCGTATCGACTCACGATCCATTGATTGGGTTGAGAATGTTGTACCCAAGAACATTCTAGCTTTACCCAAAGAGATGAATGTTGATTTCTTGATTCAACAACATAATGATAGGATAGGGATTGGTTAATGGAAGATTGAATGAACGCAAGATATATGGATGAGAGATTGAGAGGAAAATTCAGCAAAGTAAGGATGCTAGAAGAAGATTCATTTTCAAATGGCTCAAGAGAGGCTGCCTTTATAGAAAAAGGCAAATTCGAATGGAAGGACAGGATTGCAAGTTATGTTGGATGATATAGACGGTCAAAGATTGATTAGGGTTGGATTAGGGTTTCCCACCCAAAGAGGGATTGTAGTCACATGACAAGTGTGCGATGGAGAATAAAGGGGAATCTAATTCAAAACATTTGAATTAGATTGACATGTGAAGACATATTAAGTGGAATATGGAGACATGCGACATGTGTCATAATGTGATGAGAGGTGAGGGAATAATTCAAATTTTTAATTTAAATTATGTGAGACATGTGACTAGGTGCAATTAATTAAATAAATGGGATTTATTTAATTAATTAGGAATGTGATCAAGTGGGATTAATTAATAAAGTGGGTTTATTTAATTAATCAAGAAGGTGATTAAGTTGGACCAATGTGAGTGGGATGAACTAGGACCTAGGGGAACATAGACAAGTTCATGTCAACAATGTGTTGTGTAACTAGGACCTAGGGCAAAGACATACAAGATAATGTGTAAACAAGACCTAGACAATTTTTAGTGTCTACATTGGCTAACAGTCTACCTCCCTAGTATGAACCATGTCCTCCCAATGAGCCACCAAGTCTGAAAGCAGTATGACAGCTCATCATCCTCATCATGCCATGGTTCAAAATCTAGCTATGGGGGCTAGATAACTCTATCCACATTATCTAACATGTGTCTCCAATACTCAAGCTTTCCTAGCTTATGCTAGGAAATAATACCTACGTTTCCATAAATATAAGGCTCTCCCCTCTTCCTAGAAAAGACGTATGTTAGCCGAGTAATAGCAATATGCTCCCATAGCTAAAACTATAACAGTGAGACACCTATAGACAAACTGGCACCTTCATGGTATACCACCTGATGCATGTCATGGTATAAGTGAGCCAAAAGGTAGACACCTGATGCAAAATGGGTGCCCTCTATGACCATCCTCTCCTTAGTCCTACCCCAACCAATGGAGAACCCATGTGACCTCCTATCAGGGCAGACAACACCCCGATCAATCCAACCACTATCCCTGGGAAGTAGTCATAGTAGTCATGAATGTCCTGCCATGAAACCACCTGACCCTCTAGCTACAGATCATCAAAAACTTGCCTACACTTTGCTAATCCTGCATCCCACTGGGGATCATTCTCTATGAGCTCACCCTATATTGGCAAGTGCATAATCCTATATATGTCCTCTAGAGTAATCACCATCTCACCAGTAGGCAAGTGAAAGGTCCCATCCTCGCTATAGAATCGCTCCACCACTACAGTCAACAAGCTAAGGTTCACACAAACCTTAGGCATGAAGCAAACATAGTCTAGACCCATAGCACCAAGTGCCTCACGATCTATCTCTATGAGCATGTGTCGATGCAACAACAGCAAGGGAAAATGATCCCATGACATAAGTACATCCTGGATGTCCTCCTACAATCAAGCAAGTCAATGTGTTAACCAAAACTGCATAACTACTCAAAGTATCTAAAGTATCCTATCACTTGCTTAACATACCAAATCGATCAAAACAACATAAAACATCTCTTGACTAGATTCCTGCAATCTCAGAGATAGCTTATCAATTAACGCATCAAGCAAGATGCCAATTGAGTCAATTTTGTTAAGTAAACTGACTATCTAAAATGCATGCACCAAACTAGAAGGTACATGCACCATTTCACAGTAAATGTGCCACTTTTGGTAGATGCACCACTTCTGGTAGATGCACCACAGCATTTTGTAAATGTGTAGTTTCATATCAAAAGTGCAGCTTGACATAGCATATGCACAGCCTGTGAGTAGGAAGAAAACATATGTGTGCCATTCTATAACGTATGCACAAGTGCTTAATGAGTGCACTGACTCATATCGTGTATGCGTAGGACTAATGCATGCACTGTTTCATATAGTAAATGTGTCACACCAAAACAGAAGCATAGTTTCATGTGGCATATCCACTGAATACGAAACAACACATTCATTTCCCTAATTTTTCCCTAGCATTTATTGCACTAATAAATGACCCTGGGTGAGTTTTTTTGAACTACATACTGGTGGTCCTGCATTAGCTGTCCAATCAAATCGTCGAACTCACTCAAAGTGGTGCTCGTCGCATGGAATATCCATCTTTATACTGACTGCTCTATGCTCATCTTCTCTCCTAAGCTCTGAGTGACCTATCAACAAAAGCCAAGTGTGCAAATGACTAGGATTGTGGACCTAGCTCCTATTTATAGCAAGTGAACCCTAATTGGCTATGTGGTGACCATGACTACTTCCCAAGCCTGTTTCCTCTCATTTCTCTGATCATGACCCTTTTTTCTTCATTCTAACCTATTTTTCACCTTCTTCATCGTGAGATTGTCTGTCTCGCATCCTTCTACCTTCTTCCTTGTCCAATCTCCCAAGGGGGCATCCTACTGTCATTAAATTTGTACTAGGGGCAAACTGGGGCATGTATCATTATCAAAAAAAATCTATTCTTTGAAGCAATGTGATAAAACACATTGCATCAAAGATGGGCAAAATATATACACCTAAAAATGACACGACTTGGTCTAAATAAATATTCTTAATATTTATTTAATCCTGATTCCTCTATCAATAAATAAATCAATTTATTTATTTATTCAATTCATATTCCTCTAAATTAATTAAATATCAAAATATTTAATTACCTCTTCTAAAGTCAAAATTAAATAAAATCCTTCATTTAATTAAATTCTTCCAAACAATTAAATAATTCTTAATTATTTAATTAAGTCAATCATTCCTCCAAATTTAAATAAATCAATAAAATTTATTTAAATTCTCTCAATCTCTAAGAATAAAATATAATCAAATATTTTATTTATTCTTCCAAAGCATGTACAAGCAATTAAATATATTTATTTATTTAATTTGCTTTCTTATCTTCAAATTGCTTAAAAAACTTCCAAATCTTCCAAAAATAATTATTCTTCCTCATGCACACAAAACTGAATAATTTATTATTTAATTTCTCTCAAATCATGCAAAAAGCAAATCACAAGTTGAGTTCTTGTTTTTATCAATAACTCTTAAATTAAAAAAAAAACATTCTAATTTATGAAAGCGTATCTTATATTTATAAAATAAAGCAGTTAACTCAAACAAAATAGCTTTTGTGTGACACTTGTCTTCTTTCTATTTGCACACATTCTCTCAAGGTTTCTCAACCGCTAATCTTCTCATTCTTTCTATACTATTGATCTTCTCTCTCACAAGTCTATAAATTGAACCCTATTCCTCCATTTCATTCATCCAAGCTTTTAGTACCCTTACTCTGTAGGAATTATAGCATGCCTTTGGTACCCAAGTCATTCCATTTTCTTGTGATCAACTTGTTACCATACCATTACCTTTGTTGTGAAGCTCATCTTCATTGCCATAAACTATCATAGCCATTCCCACTTCGCATCTTGGAAAATAGCAAATAAGTTCACCTTCTGAAGGCCATATTCATATACAAGGTCATTTGAGATAGGTAATCAATGGAAGCCATGAAGTGAAGAGGTTTGTAAAGGTTTAAAGTTCTTTGTTTGATTGATTTCTTTGTTTCTTATTTCATTGAGTTATTGGGTATTGTTGATATATTATCATTGATTATTCATTTACACCAATTTTCCCATAACACTACTTGTTAGTTTTTTACCATTTGAAAGTATTATTCTAGCACCTAGTGACTCTATTTGGTGTTCTAACTTGTATCCTAGTGTTTCAAGATTGTTTTAACTATACTCATTCCAAATCAGTTATCTAGACTTGCCTATGTTTCATGTTTTACTCTTGCAATGTCTAGTTATCAACACTGTGATGTTTTTTCACCTCCATTCCATGAAAATCATGCATATGTGCCCTCTTACCAATGATATCGCATAGAACAACTTGTTGGTTTTATTCCAAATGATCCTATAACAGTGGATTATCAGCAGTCCTATCATGTTTTCCACCCTCCCATCCTTGCTCAATCTTAATATCAGTTGATATATGATCAAATTTGACCCCAAGAAGAGGGTTTTGATGCCAACCAGCATGATCAATCACATAATCAACCTCAAGAACACCCTTTCCAAAATGTGTTGGATCTGATTCAAAAGTTTGACTATGCTTTGTGGGTTTTGAGCCAAAATCTTGAACATATGAAGATTAGTGATGTTAGTAAGGAGTTCTCACACATGTATTGGATGTTGGTTGACATAAAAAAGTAGAAAAGATTATCTTGCAGCAGCAAGAGTTGGCTGAGAAATCCTTTGTTTATGATCAAGAATGGGTGACAAAAAGAATGTAGTTTGAAATAAGTCTTAAATGAGAGATAGCTACTAAAAAGGAGCAAATGAAGTTTTTGTCTACTCAAGTGCAAAGTAGTCAAGCTTACTCAAATTATCAATGCTGAAAAAGGTGTGAAACCCAAGTAGCCCTTTACATTACTTGTTTCAACTCAACTCTTCTTGTAAAGTTGAATCATCTTGTGAATGAAGAGTCTTCCAAGTACAAGTTCCCCAGTTTTAAACAAGAGAAACCTTTGGAGCCCTTTAGTGAGTCTACCAATGAGCCTTCCACCCTTAAGATTCCAAGTTGGGAAGGGTCATCTTTTTCACCCTATGAGGTTCCTCCACCTATCATGCAAATGGAACCATGCTTTAACATCCAAAAAGAAAAAGAAGAGCAGACTCTTAACCAGCATAGCTCACTCAACATGGAGGAAAATAGAAATATAAACTTGCTACATTTAACTATGGAGGAATATAGATTAGAATAGAAGAATATTGGACAGGAAAAGACCTTTCAAGAAGTGTCTTTGAATGCACTAACTTATCAGCTTCCTTGTTTCCTAAAAGATGGTGAAAATGTTCTAATAGGATAGCAAGGTGAAATGGTGAAAGAGGCTGATCAGGAACAACAGTTTATAGTTTGGAATGAAGAAGGTGTGAGTTTTTCCACTCTAACAACAGTTTTAGAATAGAAAGAGGACATCAAATGATCTAAGGAGTTGCTGATTGATAATAATCAGTATGAAAATGGAACCTTGGATCATGAAGAAGAGCATAAATATGAACCTGACACCATTTTCCAAGTTATGAACTTTGATATATTCGAGCATGTTATGCATGAGAAAGCTAATGTTGAGCTTTTTGGAGAGATGTGCATAGGCATAATTGAATAATTTTGTTCAATGTTGGATGAGAAGGAATCAAACCTTTTAGGAAAAGTTGACAATCATGATGAACTAGAACAACAAGTTCACAAGCTTGAACAAGTACTAAAGCAACATGAGGAATATGGTCCTGATAGAGAGGAGTTCATTCTCTCAAGTCAAGAAACTTCTCATGAATCTAATTTACAAGGTCTTAGCTGGTTGGAGGAGCTTCGTTTCTAAGCTTGAGGCTGATATATCAATTAAAAGTTTGTTTAAGAGGCTACTTTAATGTTTGAGTTTTTGCCTTCCTTCATTGAAGAAGAAAGTCCTAATTTGAAGTGTACTTGTTTGAGTGATAATGAGGATTTTGATCTTGAACCAATTGTCCCTAAGACCCTTCCAAGAACTAATAGCTTTGATGAGTTGTTAGACACCCTAGTGGAAGAGGATTGTCCATTGACCATGGAGGATGAATCAACATGGCAACTTATTATGCAAGGTGAAGGTAATGCTATTTTTTCTAAGCATCCAGATTATTTTCTCTATAGTCCAAACTTAGCCTTGAAGTAAGACAACCATGAAAAGTAGGAAGAATGTGAAGAAACCAACAATGGGAGTCCAAGTTTTATTCATTCTAGAGGCTGTCTAATCAGATATTTAGCTAGTATGGAGGCCAGTGAAGTACCAGAGGTCATGCTTGCACCCAAGTATGAGGATGCAATTGAAGAAGAAACTAATTTTGGAGTTGCAGCTGAAAGTGATAAAATTCAACTCACTTGTCTAGTCTAGGACAAAAATAGGTGTGATCAAAATCAAGGTGTATGTGAGTTTATTTGCACCTTTCATGAAACATTGCAACAATTTATTGAATATTTGCATGTGTTTCATGTACTTTCAGCAATATATAATCATGCAATGCATCAATTGTTGATTAGAAAGGGTGTTATTTTGCAAAGCCAGTCGATGGTTTTGTTTGACTAGCTTCTTTGCTAGTTAAGGTAGGTTAGAATAGGTTTCCAAATATAGTTTTCAATTCCCTAAGTGTTGTTTGTCACAATTAGGTAGTTTTCCTTCTAAAGTTTTGGTAATGTTTGAATAAGTTTCCAAGGTATCATGTAGCATTCCAGTGAGTTACAATAGTTAAAAATCTATTTATCCAAGTTTTATCAAGAAGTAGAGTGACTCTATGCCCAATGGATAAGGTCTAGGAAACTAGTCTGATGTTTAGCAGGCAAACATTTAGCAGATATCACCAAAAATGTTACCTAATTTCCCTAACTAGCTCAATCATGTAGAGCTTTCAAAGTTTTAAAGAAGATAAAGGTACATTTTATTACTACTACATTATATCCATGTGCACAAATAAAACAAATTCATATTACAGTGCCAATTTGCATTCTAGATGCATAACTTATTTGAAAGATTGTACAAAGTTTTTAGAGGAAAAGTAATCTTTATTTGAAAAGTAAATGTATAAGGTCTCACACAAGCTGTGAGACTAACTAATTCATTGCAAATGAAAATAAAGACTATAAATTTATAGAAAATTAAAGAAATAAATGTGCAAATGTTATAGGGTGACTCATCATTGCCTGAATGATGAGTCTTGGTCCTGCTTGTGTCATCTTGCCTCATCCCGTGTTGTCTGCATGTCTCATATCCAGCTGTTATCACCTTGCTGCCTCTAGTTATCTGCATTAGAGGTTGAAAACTGATGTTAGAGCAATGATGAGGCATCATGTAACATGTGACATATATCTACAAACATACAGTCTAATTTTTAGATGCAATAAACCCATCAATATCACTTGGACATTCAAGAAAGCAATAGGATAATTAAGAACAACAATCAAACAAATTTTTATTGCTAACATGTGTGTTCCATGTGTAGATATAGGTGTTATTTAACACTCATTTCATTTTAGCATGTGGAGAAAATGTGGCTTCCACGAGGGTATAGTCCAGTATGTCTAATAGAGAGCCATTAATTCTTTCAAACAATATAAAGGGAAAGAGATACAAGTGCAGAAAATGAAGTGTAAAAGTTATCCTGTAGCTGCTCATTACGAACATAATCTACATATTCAAGATCTAATAAGAACAATATGATATTATTGCCAGAGATAGTCACAAGAATAGTCTAAAGATAACCAAGCATTTGTAAACTGTCATTAAGAGTAGCCACATCTAAATTGTTGATGACTATGGCAGTTAAGAGATAAACAATGCTTGCAGAAGTATAAGGACAACATTAGAATGATAGGGATTCATTTGACTAAGAACGAGTCATCAACTATGCATGCTTTGAAGAGTATCAAGCTCAGTGAAATGCATGATTAGAGAAATCTATGACTGTTATGCATTATAGAACATGCCTATATGATATTAATTACAACATCATTTAAAGATCACTATTATAGAGTCATATTAACCAATAGTCAAGAAGACCTTGACAATCTATCAAATAGTCAAAAGTTGTAGATCAATCAAGAAGATCTTGTAATTGAAGACAGAAAGATGGTCTTTTTAGATAGTCTATATGTTAGGAGACGTAAGTCGCAAATGTAGTAGATAGAGATGCAATAAGAAGGGATAACAATGTAAAAAACTCTTGATCTCTCTCAAAAGCACAGTGAGAATAGTTTGAATGACATCTGCATGCAATACAATGTTCAAGGAGTTCAAGAAAGGTATGTTTTCCTTCATCGTTTTGCATGAAACCTTTCAAATATGGTGAATAACTTGATGAAGAGAAAGGACTGTCAAAATAGATGATAGAAGAAACATGCCTATGAATAGTTTAACAGTCAACTGGACCTACATAGTTATCACAGCTTGTTAAAGGTAGAGGTATGCAAAAAAGATACTAAGAAGAGTACAATACTTGAAGATTGTAGATATGAGAGTCCACAAAGGGTAACAGTGAGCAATCACCAAAAAAGGAAATACCATAGTGATATCTGAGATATAAACACATGCAAGAACAACAAGAGGAGCCATCATGATAGTGATAGTGAGAGGTCTGATTATATTGAAGGTCTATGAATAGTGCTAGGACAGTGTAGGTGCAGTCTTTCACAATAGTGTAGGAACAACAAATAAGATAAAGGAATAGAAGTCATATCAAATAAACAATTGCAAGGGTTTTGAAAGGATTGTTACAAGGTCACAAAACTTGCAAAAGTATATTGGTTTTCATAGGTCTCATCAATAGCTTGTGTGTAGAAGAAGGAAAAGTATAGTGAGACAAAAGGATAGTAATGAGGACATGTCTTGTGACTATTCTAAGAGAAGAATGAGACAAAGGGAACACTGTTTCAATGGGCAGGTTTAAAAGACAATGCATGAAGTAGTAACAAGATTGTATAGAACATGAAAAACAACCACAATAGACTATTATAAAGACAGTCCTAGAAACAGTTATCAACAGTGGTCTTAGATGAGATGCCAAAAAAAAGAAATTTGGAGTCTTTGTGAGCACCAACAATAGACAAAGATCAAAACCCCGCACAATCAGAAAACACAGTCACTGTATCCTCAAGGGAAATGGAATGACTATTATGTAGTCTTAAGGCAGTCCTAAATGATTGTGATAGTAAAAACATAGTGAAAAGGATCCTTATAATCCACAGAGTTGTCAAGGGACAGTTCATATGAGAAAAATGCATGAACACAAGAGTAGTCCCAATTATACCAAAGATAACAAAATGGTGAAGAGACAGTCACCTTAAGGACTACTACAGTCAATGATGGTATGGAAGAAAAATAGTCCTCTAATGGTTGTTATGAAAGATGGAAATAGTCATCTAAATGACTAGGATAGTGCAAGAATGATTACAAAACCTTAATAACTATCATGAGATGAAAGAAGCATCTGAAAGCAGTGAGGAGTTTGATAGCATGGATAGATTTAAGAGGGACATTCTTGAGTCATGAGTGTTTTAGAGATCTATGAGATTGTGAGAAAGATAAAAGCATCCAAAGGTAATAGTCATTTCTCACAAGAGCAGTCAGTCAAGATACTATCTCATTAATAGGAAAATCTGAGAATATGAGAAGAGCTTGATAATATCGTAGAATACAGAAGTAGAGTAAGAAGAAAGAAGTTTTCTTTTTTATTTTCTGTAGCATTCCAAGATAAATGAAGTTTGAATGGCCGTAGCCATAATAGAGAAAACAAAGCATTTTTGTCATTTTTCCTCAGAACCATGCAATAATATAGAAATGCCATAAATGAATAGTGTTAAGCTTCAAAATGTGGAATCATTCTACTCACCTGAGTAATTTGTCACCATTCATTAAGCTCTATGGGAAAAAATGCAACTGAAAACCCTTCGAAAACCAATAAAAGCCTCTACAAAAGTCAAGATAGAGCTCTACCATGGTGGTGCATAGTGAAGATAAAGAAAGTTGCAAAGTGAAAATGCAAAACTTGCTCAACTTTTTGTCTTTAGGGTTTGAGCCCTAGAAACTCAATGGGTTTTTGTGTCATTTTTTACTTTTTGCATCTCTTTCATAGAAAGCCCATGGTCAAGACTTATGCCTTGTAATTTTACAAACATGATATGCCTTGTAACATGCCACGAGATGGCATATGAGTCTTGTAAGACTTTTGTATTACCTTGTGTTCCCTCTTTCTAGGGTTAGCACTTCGGTGTTTTCATTTTTTTGTTTTTATTTTCTTTGCTTGAGATATAAACTGTAAACACTTAAACTTAAATGATATCATTATAAATCATTTAAATTTTATTGTTATTAGTGTATGTAAAGGAGAATGGTAAAACATATTCATGACATTAATTGACCTTGAGAGCCCAAGCACATAGGAGAGTGGGGGAATTGGCAAACACATGCCAAGTATATAGCTACTGAATTGCCTTAGAGTTGAGTGGTTTGAGTGGTTTTCATGTGTCATCATGTTAGACCAAGTCATGATGGACTTTTTCCCTCTTTGTGAGCTCTTGTGGAGAGGATTTAGGTCCTATATTCTAGGCTTTTTGTGGGCATCCAACCCAAGGTGGTTTCTAGCTCCTTGTTTGGTGAAACCACTTGGATAGTGATGGATATAGTCACTTTTGTGACTCATTTTGTACAATTTTGATTATGCAATTTTTGGAGACTTGTGATTTTGACAATCTTGGCTAAAAAAATCTGACAGTTTGTAACTCATTTTTTAGTTTACTTTATATGGAATATAGTGGAGACCTTGAATGCTACTAATTGAAGATTGTGCCTATTTATCCTTTGTATCATTGTGCTTAGCAGATAATTTGATAGAGTTATTTGTGAAGTAAGTTTTATTTCCTCTTAGCTTTTGTCTCAGAATTTGGAGCCTTTTATGCAAAAAATACTAATGTAGGTTGCAAGTTGTGTTAAAAGTGTGTATTGCCCTTAAGTGTGAAATCATTTTTTCCTCTTAAGAACTCTGCATACATAAACCTACTTGTGAAATATTTATGCAAAAGTATAAGTGATAGGTTGTGCAAAAAAAAATTAGTCATTATAACAAGTGTTTGAATCTAGTATTTTCATGTTCCTGATTCAGTTAGGTGTATCACCCATTAGAGTTTAGTTTTAGTTTTAATGAATATGTTTCTTACCCTTTTCCTTGTCAGAGCCATAGAATAGTCAGTCTTAGGTGATATAAAGTTAGGAAGCCGACCTTCTCTAGAGATTCACTCCAATTTCTAGGTGACCCACAACCATAGGAGTGTTTCCATGTTCCTCTAGAGTACCAATTTTTTGTAAATTGGTAGGGTGCAACTTTCAGAGATAACAACAACACCAAGTAAACTCCATCAAATGAACTGAGACAATGGTATAACTTTCCTCCTAGATGAAAATTTACATGACTGGAGGAGTCATATGAGTCTTCTTTAAGAAAGTTGTTGGCAAACAATGAGATCACCCTTCCCACCACAAGCAACTATGAACCTCAAGTCAAACCTCCTTGGTGGAAGGATACTGATTTCTATGAGTACCATAGGAGAAAAGTCCATACAACTAATGACTGTATCCACTTGAAAAACATCATACAAGATCTACTAGACCAAAACTATCTGGGCACAAAAGATCATCCCTCTAACGAATCACATGTGGCATTCAAGGATCTGCTCCTTAACCATTACAGGCAGAACCCTCATAACAACAATAATAACAACCAGCAAAATCACAATAATAGGAACAACAATGCTAACTACATGAACGTGCCATTTGACTACACCATCAATTGCATATTTGAGCATATCTCGATCACGTTTAACAAACAATTAGATTCCAACATCAAAACGGATTGCAATATCACCACCTATAGTGGAAAAGTCACCTTGCACACACTCCCTCCAAGGTCATCATCCTCACCATCTACCCCCCACAAGTACAGCGTCATAGACCAACTACAAAAGACTCTAGCCAATATATCCATATTAGAGTTGTTGCATCTATCGCCAGCCCACAAAGAGATTCTTGATAAAGCCTTAGTGGAAACCACTATACTCACCAACTTGGCCCAAGAGAAATTTCAAGCCATAGTAGGTCATCTTACCTCACCTAACATCCTAACATTGACTAAACAAGATGATCTATCCATATCTCAACCCCATAACGCATCGTTACATATTGAGGCCTTCATAAATAAACATTACATCAAAAGGGTTCTCATTGATGGAGGAGTAGGTTTGAATATTTATATGCTTAAATTAATCCTTACATTGGGGTTCTCAGAAAATGCAATGGATCCAAGTGTAGACACCTAAAAATGTCTTCATCATTAAATTGACTCCTGAGCTCCCTAAACATACCTATTTCCCTTCTAAACAATTAACTAAATTTTTATTTAATTAATTATCCTTTTATCACATAATTTTTCATCATTCTATCTCCAACAATTGGATTAATTTTATTAATTCAATAGTTCAACCTTAGCTAATTAATTAAATAAATATTCAATATTTATTTGGTTAATTTCTCCCTTCTCACTAAACCCAATTAATTAGTTAAATCATGTTTAACTAATTAATTCAGCCTATTAATTAACCTATCACTACCCTAGGTAATTAAATAGTCATTATTTAATTGCCTACCCTAGCCTATATCATCCTAGCCTTAGGATTGATTAAATAAATCTGTATTTAATCAATCTTAACTTCTCACTAATCCATCTACTAATTTATTCCAGCCATATTAATTAGGTTAATCACCTCGATTAATTTGGTCAAACCCTCATTAACACTTCTTCCCACATCTTATGAATAAAAAATTGATTTCCATGCCACATAAATCAATTTTTAATATACATTTGTCATAATCCTCATTAAATACCTCTTACACCCCTTGCACATGTCATAACTCATTAATATCCACTCTTCCCCAAATGAATTTTGAATTCATGGTACCCTAACCCATGTGAATTTTTAATTCACAAATAATCCATTACACTCCACCTCATTTATGAACCCCTCTTCCCAAGATGAATTTAAAATTCATCTTTATTCCTAGCCCTCCATTTTCTAAGATGAAATCTAGGTCCTCGACATCATCTTCGTCCTCCACCATTAATCTCTCAAATTAATCTCAACCATTGAATCAAAATCTCTCCAAAATGCTTATAAACACAACATCCTCCAAGCCATTTGATTATCCAATTTCTAAGTAATGTTATCATGCCAAAAATTCTCTTGAGCTAGCTTGTGAGTTTGCATATTAGATTGAGCATTTCACATTGAATCTATTATCTAGGGTATATCTAGGAGCTCTTGAGTGCATACTTCTACTACCCTACTTAGATTGGTGAATCTTAGTGAGGTATAAGGCTTGTTTTATGCTTTTATTTTGTGTTTTTCATCTCATCTAGTTTTCACTAATCACATTTGGCACACCTGGTGGGACCCCCAAGGTCTCAATCTAACATCTTGTGTGAGTTTTTGTTGTGTTTAGATGTGCTTTTGCAGGTTTAGCGCTATCTCCCTGTGCAATGGTGCCATTTAACCTATATTTTGGTGCTATTTGCTGACTGTAGTGGCACCTTCTGGACATGACATTTCCTATTCATTTCGACTCACCTCTTGCTTATTGTTTGGTTTTCTTGACATTTCCTATGTCGATTCCTCTCTATTTTTGTAGGGTTTATGTAGGTAGAAGGGGAGACCATGCCAAAATCTCCTTAAGAATCAAACATACACTCTTGTTTTCATCTTGTTTTGGTTTTCACTCACTAGGTTGTTTTATTGATATATGTTGTCTTTTGGATACCTAACGACAAACAAGACCCCTCTTATGCAACATAACCCCCTGTTTGGTGGAAAGAACTTGTGTGTTGTAGACCTGAACATTTCAACCCCATATCAGTTCCATCGGCACCCAGGGCGGTGCCATATTGCACAGTCAACCAGATCGTTCAAACTCATGCACAGTGGTGCTTTATTTCATGCACATTAGTGTAATTTATATTTTTAGCACATTCTATTGTATCTTTTAGCATTATTTCTATTTTGAGCACATTCTGTGTCTTTTTTAGCGCTATGTTGTATTTCAGCGCTATTTGTATGTAGTTATAATGCTATTTTCTAGGGCAGTCAGTTTCGGTCTCAAATTCTATCAGCAACGCCATTATAGTTGATAGTGGTGCCATTTGGTGTCTATTTTAGTTCTATTTTCATAGGCTAACCTCAGGTTCTATGTAGGGACTAATAGTTGTTTGCAGGTCATCATCATTTGTCCAAGATCATTATTCAGAAACCACTAACAAATTTTTGCAGGGTTTTTCTTTAGATTAACCAACACTTCAATTGGTGCACTAAAATTAGTCAAACAAATAAAAAACAAACATTTCCATTGATGCTCATAAAAAGAACTCTTGTGTTCCTTAGTGTGGAAAAACATTTGATTTGGTGCTCTAAAATTAACAAGTGCTTGCAAACAAATCTAGGAACATTTTGATTTTGGGCTTAAAAAGAACAACAAAAGTGCATCATAACTCATTGGTCTAAAAGGAACCACAAATTTGCATTTTCATTCATTTAAGAAAGAAAACAATCAATTGTGTGTGAAGTGTTTTGTGATAGTGTTTGTGTGGTGAAAGTGTATGCTCTTCCCTCATACCATTGGTGATCTTGGGAATCAAAAGCTTCTCACAACACTTGCATAAATCACCCCCAACATAATCTAAGAGCTAAAAATGAACCTTGTTTAGTGTGACCCAATCCTAAAAATACATATGCTCTCCCCTCGCGTCTTCATATGAACTTGGGGATAAAAAGTTTTTTTACGCTTGTGTTGCTTTTGTTAAACCTTTAGAGGGCCTGCCACCCCACTTCAAAAGGTGGGAATGACCCAAGCAGCAACAAGCTAAAGCCAAGCTCTTTCGAGCTGCTATATAAAATAATATGTTTGTGACAAAAGTCACAAGAAACATGTGTTGTTGTGTCATATCAATAGCCAACCTCCCCCAAAACCCTTTAAGGCATAACCCTTGAAGGCTGGGAGACTCCATAATAGAGAGTAGCGCTTCCATATGTATGGCCACCTAAACGAATGCACTTACTATGAATCATTATTTTAGTAGCCCAAATCCTTCTATTTGTTGACACAAAAGGGTAACTTTTGAAGCGGCCTTGATTCATGTGGTTCTTAGCTGAGGTAGTAGGGACAATCCTAAGGTTTGGTGGGGGGATGAGCCTTGGGAAACCTAGATCTTGGTATGCGTGAGAAGTGAGTACATTGTAAGGGGGAGCCAGTGCTACCAAGATCCTAGAGATACCCAATTTAAATAAGCGTTGCTAGGGGATTCAACAAATATTGTCCTATCCTTGCTTTAGGTTGTACAAAGTACTTGTTTGAACACCTTACATCTTTTCACAAACAAATATTGGTTATTGTGTGCTATTGTGCTTGAAGTGCTTTAAAAAAAACTTGCCAAGAAACATCAAAAATTAATTTGATCAAACTTCATACCCATAAGAATCCAAATTTGTCATCAAAATCCATCTTTTTCAGAGCCTCAACCAACACTGACCTGTTTCAGTGCTATCTCTATTTGTTTTGGCACCATTTCACTTATGGTTTGGCGTTATTTGTAAACTGACCTGCCTGAAACTGGGAAGAATTGCCTTGTGATATTTAGCACCTGCCTAGCCATAATCCATAATCACTTTCTCTAAAATATGTTAATACCCCATCCATTTTACTCTAAAGTTTCCCAATCATACCTTTATTTTGACCTTAGAGAATTAATCATTATCATTATTGGACCACTTGCTATACCATAATCCACTCATTCCCATATCTTCTCATCCTCATTGATCTTTGCATACTTTTTGAACCAAACAAACATCCTTTTTACAAAATCATTCTCAAAATCCTTTTGCTTCTTCAAAAACATATCCAAAATCTTCTAAATCTAAACATCCATCAAAAACCATCAGCCAACATCCAAACTTCATCAATCCTTGAGCTAAAGCTAGATCTAGATTTCATCCTTTACATCATATTTTGCTTGAAAAGTCATTAGTCTACCTTTCAAGTAGAATAATCATCCCTCTTTATGTAAGGTCATAAGTCTACCCCCAAAAAAGAGAAAACATCCATTTGTGCAACACAAAACTAGATCTTACTTGAGCTCATTTGTTGACCTTCAAATCCTTTTCAAAAACATCATCCCAATCTCTCATACCAAACATCTAATTCATCTAAGGTTTCACCCTCCAAATTAACATCCAAATCCTTACTATCAAAACATACTCAAGGAAACCCCATCTACCCTCCATTATTTTGGACCAAATTTTTGTAAGAATCAAATATCACCCACTCTTACCATCCTTAGGTTGACACTTTTTTTTTAGACTCATCCTTTAAAAGTGAAAATCTATCCCATCACACTGCAATCTCCTTTCGTCTTTAGATTTAGAGAAGTACACTCTCTTACATCTAAACCTTTACTCTAGTCCATCACCACATCCTCTTTGGGTCCAACAAATCAATCCAAATTATCTAAGGTCTCCACCTTTCATCCACCTCAAAATCAAATCCATACACTTGCATGCCCATAACTAGATCACAACACAAGAAGAATCAAGCAATGGCAAACTTTGGACAACATATGGGCATAGGGATGCCTAACACCAATGACAACAACCTACCAATCAACCAACAAACATACAACATACCCTCGGTCCTTCAAATCCTGACGTGTAATCCAAATGAAAATCCCTTCCATTTCTTGCAACCACAACCACCCATCTGAAACGTCACCACCATTAGCCAAGATGATCAAGACATCTTAAACTTTACACAAGACCCCGACAACATGGACATGCTTGACAAAGTCCTAACATCAGCTCCAAATAGATATCTTAACTACCTCCTCAAAATTGGTGCCCAACCAGCCCACAACACGACATCATCCCAACCATCCACCTCTAACAACAATCCTGCCACATCCTCTCAACCATCTACATCAAATACCCAACCTACCATCTCTTAAACTTTTACCCCCACCATATCCACCACTCCCACAAACTCTAATGTTACGACATCTACAATTCCCACTAACATATCTATCACCTCAAATGTCTCCAATCCTACCATCTCCCAACCCATCATCACATCTCCTACTATAACCAACACAAACTCTTCCATTCCCCAAATCATCTTAGGCATCCAAAGCAACCCCACGCATGCAAGTGCTTCCACAAGCATGCCTCAACTCAACCCTCAAACCATAGCCTACATGAGACAATTCTTTTCACAACCACCTTACAACACAACCAACCCATCCAATGTCAATGTATCTCATGCCAATCCATCCAACGTCAACTCATCTAATCTCACATATCTACAAAATCCCATAGCGTCATCAACACAACATAATCCCAATCCTCAAATACCTCCTCATATTCTCCAACAAATCCATGCTTACCAACAATATATCGCACAACTCAACCAAAACACCACCCCACAATATCAAAACATGATCCCTCAAAATCACCAACACCAAATCCCACCCAACCTCCAACATCTCATCAATCAACAAACCTACACCCCACAACCACCACCAACCCCAAATCTAACAAGCGTAGTACAAACTTTGATCCAAAAGGTAGATGATTTGCAAACTAGGGGCAAGCGCAAACATTATTCTTTTGAGGATATCTATCCCTATCTGTTTGATCAAACACTATACATGCCCCCTTTTCCCAAAAAATTTGAAACACCCAAATTTGACAAGTACAAGGGAAAGGGAAACCCTAGGGATCATCTTAGGGAGTTCTACCTTGCTTTCCTAGAAGTCTCTAACAATGATACATATGTAATGAGACTCTTTCCAAGGTGCCTCGACAGTCAAGTCGCTGAGTGGTTTGCACATCTTCCCTTGGTCATTATGTATTTCCCTGAGCTCACAGAAAAATTTGTCAACCACTTCTCCTACAATTTGAAAAATGAAATATCCATGATAGACCTTTGCAATACAAAAAAAAAAGAAGATTCCTTCACTTCCTTCTTGTAGAGGTGGAGAGTCTTAGCATGAAAACTCCCTTGGCCAATTCCTGAAAAGTAATTAGTCAACATGTTTGTGACTAATCTAAACCAAGAAATGGGTTTCATCTACAAATCCTTTGCGCATCTACCTTCGAAGAAGTCATTAACAAAGGTACTACCATCTAAAGAGTCCTTATCACCAAAGGCTTGATTAAATTATATGACAACAATACCTACAACAACAACAACAACAACATGCAATCAAACAAAAAATCACGCTTTTGGGGAAAGAACAAAAACACCCTCAACGATGGCATCACCGATGTGAAGGCTGTCCAACATGTACAAAATCAAACACCATCAAGTACATACACCACCAATGTAAATATCCCAAAGGGGCAACCTAAACAAAACAAACCATGAAGAGAATTCACACCATTAGGGGAACCAATCGAAGACATCCTCGATAGATGTCTAAAGAATGGTTTGATAACTCTGCCACCCGTTAAGCCCCACCAAGAAAATGAACTCAAAGCCGTGTGGTACAATGAAAATTACTATTGTGACTACCACCACATTGTGGGCCATCAAACATCTTATTGCATGAAACTAAAACATTGTGTTCAAGACCTTATAGAGCAAAAGAAAGTCAATCTGGAGCAAGCCACCCAACCATCACCCAATGCCAATTTGGGAGCTTACAAGGATTTGCTACCTAATAATAACAAAGCCTCATAGTTTAATCAAGCCTACAACATCACCCCACCTCCCACATCCTATGACTCTGTTGTAGGACAAATAGAACCATAATCCAACCATGTCAACACAATCACCATTTGGGCTTAAGCACTTGATTGCACCATCACAACCTGTCATGGCCATGTATCCATCCACATAGCCCCTACCACTGATCAAATGCCTCCATCCACATCAAACTCCTTACCCAATTGTCCAGCTCCTTGCCCATCACCTACCCATAATTACAACCTCCTAGAACATCTAGGAAAGACCCCTATACAAATCTCCATATTTGAGTTGCTTTGCACATCACCTCTCCATAAAGAAGTCCTTGACAAGGCTCTTTGGGAAACCCAAGTTCCTACCAACCTAAATGTAAATTAATTCCAAGCCATTGTGGGCCATATCACCTCACCACATCATCTCACCTTCTCCGAAAAGGATCTTACTGCTTCTGAGAACTTACATAACAACATCTTGCACATCGAAGTACACATCCATACGTATATCATCAAGAGAGTCTTAAGATATGGTGGCTCTGGCCTAAACCTGTGCACTCTTAAATTACTAAAACACTTGGGATAATCAGATGTGGTTGTAGACACCAGTGAATGCATAACAATCAAAGGATATGATGACACTAAATGACTATTTGAGGGTACTATCAAGCTCCCTATCCAAGTAGGACAAAAGATAATGGAAACAAAATGTTAGGTTCTTGATCTTGACCTCCCTTACAACATTCTTCTCAGTTGACCATGGATCCATGCCATGCAAGTCGTCCCCTCTACATTCCACCAATGTCTAAAGTTCCCTCACAATGGCATGGAAATAACTATCTATGCCAACCCCCGCCCCTTCCAATATTGCAGTTTCTTGGAAGGCCATGACCACACTTTTTGCCCATTCAACAAGGCTATCACAAAAACCACTCCCACAACATCCACCTCTTACATCAACCCCGCTAACATTGCCACCACTTCATCCCAAGCACCTTCACCACCCGAGGTCAAGATCAAGGTTAGTGACATGGGATGTGGGGACTATGACCTACATGGTACCTTTTGTGTGGGAACATTACCCAACCCTAAAATGTTTGGCATCCCAAAAGAAGAAGACGTTAATACAGTTGTCATCAAATGTAAACCATCACCTACCTTTGAGAAGAAACACATCCTTGATCAAGATGTGATTGAAGACATATCATCATGGTTGTATAAAGATGAAGAAACAGAGCAAGAAGCCCCTACCATACTAACAAAAATCTATGGCAAAGGGTCAGAGATCGTCAAAAATATGGGCTACAAAGGATAAGGCGGCATTGGCCTTCATGAACAAGGGATCATAGAGCTAGTTCAAGCAACAAGAAATCCTTATACTCAAGGGTTAGGGTATGGACAAAGACAATGTATCCTCACTAGTGGTGAATGTATCTTAGCCAAGGTCGCTACAGTTTCCCCTGAAGATGATAAGATCAATGAAGTAGGCCATTAAGACTCCTTTAGTGACTTCACCGAATTCTTTGAATCATCCATATGCACCATATACACATCCACCACCTTAGCATCCTCATCCAATGACCTGCCCCTCATATACTCGAACCTCATAGACTGGGACCAATAGGGACCTCCCGTCTTAGACATAGCACAAAATGATGATGTAATTACTGAAATGATGGGGATTAGAGATCACTTCCCCCTGGGAGATCATAGAACTAGATACATTATGGAACTTGATATGGCTACCTATTTCGGGGAGACAACCCATGCTTCTAGTCGTAAAAATATAAAAATCAAGCATGGGTTTGATGGTGAAAACTGCTCTATGGCAGTGTCAGATCCCAAAAAAGTAAAAATAAAGGATGTATCTCCTAGTGAAAACCTCCACAAGGCACTAGGAGATGGAAGCATGGGCCTTCCTGGGATAGAGAAGGTATATCCTAATAGATCACCCATCCTCATGGAGCCAACTCAAGAAATGAATCTTGGGATGGAAGAAGAGCCAAAAATCACCTTCAGGGTAGAATCTCTCAATGCAATAGAGTAGGAAAACTTTTTATCTTTCTTCAAACACAGAAACCGCAACTTTGCATGGACCTATGTAGACATACTAGGGTTAGACCCTACCTTGGTGGTCCACCACCTCACAGCACGGCTTGATGCAAAACTAGTGAAATAGAAGCTAAAAAAGATGAACCCTCAGGTTGCCCTCCCAGTCAAAGTAGAATTGAAGAAAGTACTAGATGTGGG
The DNA here is from genome assembly GCA_027924645.1 of Cunninghamia lanceolata. NCBI lineage: Eukaryota > Viridiplantae > Streptophyta > Pinopsida > Cupressales > Cupressaceae > Cunninghamia > Cunninghamia lanceolata. Next base: position 9,488,941 of record BSBN01000306.1, on the reverse strand, counting down.
GTTCATCTGACCAATTGACTATCTTAAGTGGGTTTCCAACCTAGTACCAGTAGCAAAACCTGATGGTTGAATTTGTTGCTGCACTGATTTCTGATACCTTAACAAAGCTTGCCTGAAGGATGACTTCCCCATACCAAACATTGAAATAATAGTGGATCTTATGGTAGGACATGAGATGTTATCCCTGATGGATGGCTTTTCAGGGTATAATCAAATCAAGATCATAGAAGAGGATCAACATAAGATGGCCTTTATATGCCCATGGTGGACATATTGTTGGGTGGTGATGCCTTTCATCTTGAAGAATACCAGAGCCACTTATCAACGAGCCATGACTGTCATCTTTCACGATCTTTTCCACCACATCATGGAAGATTATGTGGATGACTTGCTAGGAAAATCAAAGACAAGAGAAGAACACCTAGAGGTGTTAGCAAAGATCTTTTACCAACTAGAGCAATATAATGTTTGCCTAAATCCAAAGAAATGTGTCTTTGGGGTTACCTCCAGAAAGCTTTTGGGATACATAATCTCTAGAAGGGGAATTGAGGTAGATCCTGCAAAAGTCAAAGCCATCACTGAGATGCCTCCTCCAAAGACACTAAAATAGCTATGAAGTCTACAAGAGAAACTCTAGTCCATTCGTTGGTTTATTGCTCAGCTTGCCAATAAGTGTCAACTTTTCCAGCATCTACTTAGAATACAACTTTTGTCTGGGACAATCATTATCAAACCGCCTTCGACCAGTTGAAAGAATATCCCCCTATTTTGACTCCGCCAAGGCAAGGAGAGCCCCTCCTATTATACATCTCAACAACAGAAATAGCTATAGGGGGCTTATTAGCATAACATGATGAGCAAGGGAAGGAAAGAGCCATATATTACATCAACCACACCTTGATATCCTATGAGCTAAACTATACACCAATTGAATGAGCATGTCTAGCCCTAGTCTTTACTTCACAAAAGTTAAGACATGACATGCTCAATCACAAAATTAAGCTCATCACCAAGATCGATCCACTAAAATATCTACTAAATAGAGCTGGTCTTACTGGGAGAATGGCAAAATGGGTCATGATCCTCAGTGAATTTGACATTGAATATACCGAGAGAAAGGCTATCAAAGGACATGTTATTGCTAATCAGCTAGCTGAAGCACCCATTCCTGCAAAATATCCTACACCAGTAGAGTTCCCTGATGAAGCCATCTTGACAATAGGACCAGCAACAAAAACATGGAAAATGTACTTTGATGGGTCATATACACACAGAGGCTCAGGGGCAAGCATCTTGTTTGTTACCCCTCAAGGTGACACCATCCCTAAGTCATTCAAAATTACATTTCCATGTACCAACAATGTGGCAGAGTATGAGGCCCTCATCAGAGGTCTCTTAGTGGCAATGAAATGGAGAATCAAGAAGCTGACAGTGTATGGCAACTCCCAACTAGTCATTTGGCAAGTAAACAATGAGTACAAGACTAAGGATGATAAACTCTTGCCTTATAAAAAGATGGTCAATGACTTTAGAGAATATTTTGATGACATCCACTTTGAACAAATCCCAAGGCTCAACAACAAAGTTGCAGATGCCATGGCAAGAATTGGATCCCTAGTCGACATGAAGAAAGATAGCAAGAAGTGCTAGTTCTTGATAGAAGACCTCCCTATTCTAGCATATGATGTTCCCCAGTCAGAGCTAGTGTGCAAAATTATTGGTCCCCTATCCCCATGGTATCAAGAAACTTATCGATACCTCCACAATAACATCATCCCTCCTAACATATCCGCCTCACAACAAAAAACTTTCATTCGTCGAGCCTCCTGCTTCACCATTGTAGGAGATACCCTATACAAAAGGAGTCTTGATGGCACACTTTTATAATGTTTAGACTCTAGGAAAGTTGAAGTGGCCTTGCAAGAGGTACATGAAGGCATCTGTAGGGTACATTTAAGTGGACCTACTCTAGCCAAGAAAATCTTGAGGACTGGGTACTATTGGCCAACCATGGAGTGAGATGCCTACCAGTTTGTAAAGAGGTGCCTACCATGTCAACAGCATGGAGATCTCATTCATAAACTAGCACAAGAATTGCAGCCAATCATGATGTCGTGGCCTTTCTCACAGTGGGGGTTCGACCTCGTAGGGAAAATCCATCCACAAACATCCAATGGCCATAAATTCAACATCACAGCTATCAAATACTTCACTAAGTGGGTAGAAGCAATACCACTCACCTTCACCACTGGAACACAGATATCCAAGTTCATCCTCCATTATATCATATGTTGTTATGGTATCCCTGATTCCATCATCACCGACAATGGAAAACCATTCAAGAATTAGGAAGTCTACACTTTGTGTGAGAAATTCCAAATCCAACAACACTTCTCCACTCCATATTACCCTTAAGGAAATAGTCATGTAGAAGCTTCAAATAAAACTATCCTCTGCATTCTAAAGAAGACAGTTAATGAAGCCAGCTGTGACTGGCACCTCCAGCTCAATCCCACCCTATGGGCCTATTGTACAAGCATCTATACCCCCACATGAGCCACACCATATTCCCTTGTATTCGGATCCGAAGCCATTTTACCTATTGAGGTTGAGATCCCATCCCTAAGAGTATCTCTGCAAAATATAATCAATGATGAGGAATACCGAGTCATAAGGCTGCATGAACTAGAATTACTAGATGAGAAATGAATGGATGCATTGAACCATCTATAGGCCTATCAAAATTGCCTCAGAAGAAGCTATCACAAAAAAATCAAGAATAAAAAATTTGAAGTAGGTGACCTTGTCCTTATGGAAAACTAGAAAAATTTGCAGGAATGCCCTAAGAAAGGAAAATTTGAACCTAATTGGCTAGGGCCTTATGTCATCACAACTAGCTATGGATTAAGAGTGTACCAGCTTGCAACACCTGAGGGACAGCCTCTAGATGCACCTATGAACATTCTGCATCTAAAGAAGTTTTATGCATAACCCATCGAGTATCCCAAGCAAAAATACAAAAAATAAAAAAAATAAAAAATAAAAAAAAATCAAGAAAAACCTGAGTGCAATAAAGACTTCCAATGGTGAAAATCACTTTGGTGATGCCTTGGATTGATACCATGGTGAAAACCTATTCTAGGCGCCATGTGTAGTGGTCGGTTCTACCATCTCATAAGTCCTCTTTCCATCACAAACACTCCAAGCCAAAATCACCTTCCATGGCTTGGAATTTGGAAACATCAGTCACCCACCCCACATCTCCCCACCCAAGGCTATCATCGCGGTATAAAGACCCTTGTAAGCTTCCTTTGTACAGTTAAAATCAAAAAATCCAAAAACAATAGAAAATCCAAAAATCCAAAAATAATATAAAATCAAAGAATCCAAAAGCATTAGAAAATAAAAAAAAAATCAAAAAAATACCCCAAAATAGATCGATTGTATAAACACCTGAGAAAGATACAATACCTAAATAAGCACCTTCTAGAACCAAATTGATAAGAATCCTAACCTATGCCACCAACTTGCTGCAAAACAACCATCCCCATGCAATTTCCACCTCATCACCCAAGTTCATCACACATTTCTTTTAGATTTTTCTAACGATTAGCTGCAAATCACCCCACCCCATACATCGATCCATAACAGTACTCTCTACAACTCACAAGCATCAACATCTATCAATCCTCAGCATCACACCCATCCTAAACCATTCCCACATCATCAAGTCTTGCCAGAACTACATATCCATCTCACCCGCATCTTGAAAGTACCTTGATCTCGTGGACACAAGGTATGTAGGCAATCTGGAATACGAAGGAAGTATCCAATACTCAGGAACATAAGATGTACCCATCCAACCTATTTGGATGGTCACTATTTACTGAGCTTACTAGACCCAACAAATAATATACCTGCTAGGTATATGCTTGAAACATGGTGCCTAACACAAAAATCATCAATCAACATACCAACTATAAGTCAACACATGGCCTGACTATACTTTTGCCCATCTTTCAAAAATTATTCAACATCCAACCGATACATGTCCTAGGATATATCGTTCCTACAATGGACAAAAATCTATCATCTTATGAACACTTATCTTGGCAAGAGAACACAATGGCTATCTGTATCTTTTTGTTGGTCTTTCTAATTATTAATTTCTATTTTTTGTCTTACTCCTAGTCACTTCCAAAGCTACCTTGATCTCATTAAATCATAGTACGTGGTGGATAGTAATTGGAGTAGACATAGTCATTATTTCTGTATGGTGTGCTTGTGGGTTGGTTTCATTGACTCCAAGGATAGTATTCATATCTTGAAGCCTGGGTCAATTCTAGCATGGTGTGCCTCATTTACATATATAGGTAGCAATACCTTATATGTACTATGAACATCAATGGCTATGAGTCCCCTTCCTTGGCTAGGCAAGGTTATACTACGTTGGGCATCCATGACATCAACCTATTGTTTGTGGGTCTAGTCCATGCAATCGTGGGATATATACATCAACACTTAGGTCATCTCATACCTTTGTGGAATGTATCCTATATTGCTATAATAAACTAAGAAATACTCTTAATTAACTTTATGCAACTACTATTACTAGCTCAAAATCATCCTTCTAATCATCTATTCAACCATACTATATGGCCCTAGATTTCGTAATCCCCCCTAGTCCCCCCCCCAATCTTCTCACTAATCCCACTCATCCCACTTATTCTCACCTAACACATCCTGACCCAAAATAAATCCCCCCTCAATGACATGGTTTCTTATGACCTAACAATTTCCTCATTCACCATCCCACTCCCCCCCCAATCTAGCCAAAACCAATCCTATTCTTGCCCAATCCATAAACCCTTATCCTCTCCCCACCTATTCCCCTATCACTAAGCCCCACCACCCAAGGTTGAACAAATAACATCACGTGTATTAGGACTTAATCATCGCATATATCATTACATTGCATTTCATAATTGTTTAGTTTCATCTTATAATCATTTAGTTTGCATATCATAATCATTACATTGCATTTCATAATCATTTAGTTTCATCTTATAATCATTTAGTTTGCATTTCATAATCATTTAGTTTCATCTTATAATCATTTAGTTTGCATATCATAATCATTACATTGCATTTCATAATCATTTAGTTTCATCTTGTAATCATTTAGTTTGCATATCATAATCATTTAGTTTCATCTTATAATCATTTAATTTGCATATCATAATCATTACATTGCATATCATAATCATTTAGTTTCATCTTATAACCATTTAGTTTGCATATCATAATCATTTAATTTGCATATCATAATCATTTAGTTGCATTTTATAATCATTTAGTTTCATCTTATAATCATTTAATTTGCATTTCATAATCATTTAGTTTCATCTTATAATCATTTAGTTTCATCTTACAATTATTTAGTTTGCATATCATAATCATTACATTGCATTTCATAATCATTTAGTTTCATTTTATAATCATTTAGTTTGCATATCATAATCATTACATTGAATTTCATAATCATTTAGTTTCATCTTATAACCATTTAGTTTGCATATCATAATCATTTAATTTTCATATCATAATTATTTAGTTGCATTTCATAATCATTTAGTTTCATCTTATAATCATTTAATTTGCATTTCATAATCATTCAGTTTCATCTTATAATCATTTAGTTTCATCTCATAATCATTTAATTTGCATATCATTATCATTACATTGCATATCATAATCATTTAGTGGCACATGTATATTCCCATTGACATACTTAACATGTGTTTATTAAGACACGCATATATGTTCATTTCATTACATTTTGCATCTATAATAAATGTTTATTAATCTAAACATTTATTTGCATCCACATCATAATCCATAATCACAAACATGCATAAACCAACACAAATAAACCATAATTACATCTATCATATTGCATCAATAGGTACATCCATAGCATCTCATAAAATCATCACATCATCATAATATGCATAATCTATAAAAACATACTGCATCCATCAACATAAGCATCATCATAATCATATAAAAGCATCACAAACAAACATGTAGGCCATTAAAAATCATCATCTCATATATCATGATCACAAAAATGTACATCGCTCATATATACCTAAAAAAATATGTCATGATATAATGCCTCCAAGGGCCAAAATGATACAAATGTCAACCCTGAATAGTGGAGCCTTTCCCTGACTCAGTAGGGGATCCTGGTCATGGCTATGGCTATGGTTGTGGTCCTGCCTATGGATGTGGTTGTGGTTGTACCTATGTAGCTTGCTGTGGCACTTATGATGGGGGACCCATGGGCTACTAAACTGACTAAACCGATCTAGATCTATGTGACCTAGACATCCAGGACCTACTGAGCTAACTGTAGCTCAGTATGCACTACTCTATAGGCACTACCACCTAATAGGCTGCCTAATAATAATCTACCCATCCTCTAGTGTCTACCAGCTATTCCTGTACCTAAGACAACTATGTCTGCATCAATGTCAAAATTGGGCCCATACTGGCACCTGAAGTCTATAAACTGGCCACCATATCCTCTGCCTGTCAAGCTCTCAAAAGTATAGCATCTCACTCACCCATTAGAATGGCTATCTCACCTTGTGCCTAGGCTAAATGCACCTACAACGTACCCACCCATCCATCTGCATCAACCAGTAGTGCAACTATGCCCCGCAACTGCACTAACTCCACATCACAGCTTTGTAAAGCCTTCTATAGGCTGGAAACCTATCCCTGTAGGGTCTTAATCTCCTCCTCGTCTACACTTTGAGACCAGTGATGAGATGAAATCTCTCAAAGCCCTGAACCTCCACCTGCCACTGAGGTACCCACCTCTAAACTAGGAACTTGATGTCCTGCTATAACGGCCTATTGTTGCTGCTACTACTGTGATACCTATGGTGGGGGCAGAACCTCCCTATCTATCCTCTATCATCCCACATGCTGCCAAGGTGCCCTCTACCTTGGCACCTCTCCTATATGAACCTACTCAATAGGTACCCATTGTCACACCTACTACTGGGGCAATTGCGAGCTACCACCTGTCTGCCCCTCTCCTCTAAGCCTGACCTGTCTAGCTATTGCTACTACCAACACATCCATAGGCTCCCCATCTCCTCCAATCTCCCTCTCCTCCCCATCTCCTCCAACCTCCACAATGTAGTCTGCAATAATCTCCTCTCCCTCTTCTAGGAAATCATCTCCATCAGAATCCTCATCCCCATCCTCCTTTGACTCCTCATCCCCTAATGTTGTCGCCTCCTCTGGGGGTCTACCTCCTCTGCAGGATCTATGAACTGTATAGGCTGCCACATATGCCACCGCGTATCATAGGTAGGAGTAGTGCCGGCATCCCTAACCTCACTCTGCCATTCTCACATCAATGGCTCCAAAGCCATAAAATCCTCTAAGGCAACCCAAGGTTGTATGGCCAAAGGCCAATAATGTGCATCTTGACGGGTCCATGCAAAAATTGCCATTGGCCGTGAAACATCCTATCGTAGCCCAAACTGCCACATAACTTATGACAGTAGATACATATCAATAGTATGGTCCCCCTGACCTATCAGGTAGTGTTGCGGGAATGTATAGGGATATGAACATCATCATTTGGCCAGGGCTCCACTCTGATGTATGGTCACCAGGTCACCTGAATGATGTCATCCAAAAATTGTCTCCAATATAAAACCTACCCAGTATATGTATACTCTGTATCTCAATACAAAAAAATAAAGACCTCAAAATGACAACTATAGTACCCACATCTCAGCAAAGTAATCAGAATATGCTCCCAAATCCATACATGAAGCAGAGTAACTCTAGCTGATAGAGCTAAATCATGATGATAAACAACTATGTGCATCTCATGATAAAGCTATGCCAACATCGCCGGTCCCCAAGCATACACTATCTCATGTCGGATCATCCCCTCAATGACCTCTCCCCATCCAACCGGAAATCCCCTACCTCTCCTATCTGGCATCACTACGCCCCTGATCAATGCACATAGGAATAAAGTAAAGTGATCTACACCAGCCGCCAGTGTCCCCTCATAGCTCATCTCCCTCCTGTCTGCTAATAAAATAGTGTGATCGTGGCTAAATACTCTAAGTAAGGCCCTCCATCCCCTCCTCATGTCATATGTCACCCGCTAACCATGAATCGATATCTTGAGGATGCGATAAGCATCCTCAAGAGTGATAGTGATTTCACTAGTAGGAAGCAAAAATGAACAAGTCTCTGGGCGATATCACTTTACAACAGTTGTAATCAGAGCTCTATGATCTCGTAGCACTGGCATTGATGTAGCTGTCAAAAGCCCTAACCTCGCTAGTCGAGCCTAGGTGGCATCATCAAAATGATTAAATAACTCCATCTCAGCCAGTACGAGTCACTCCTGCGAGGACACTATAAATGACCTCATATCCTGTATCCAAAGTTTTGTTGTCATAACCTACCTATTCTTCCAAAATCGACCCTTTCCTCTACTGTTGAAAGCCAAAACATTTTTGGTGCCACAATAGGCAACCTCTTGTACAATCCTAGACTTGGCACCACTATTCCCTCACATGGTACTACTACAGAAGATAGCACCACTACGCAGCCTCTTTGCGACATTCCATAACATAGCGCCACAATACAGTTTGGTACCAATTTGAGAAATGGCGCCACCACTCCAAAACGTGCCGATATAGAACATAGCACTAGTAGCCAACAAAGTGCCAATCCTAAGGATGGCGTTGCTTTTCAACATAGCTCTAATCACTAAGATAGCACTATTCCCAAACCAATTTGGTGCCAATACGCCAAATTCCTACCCAGCACAACATTGCGCTAAAGTAGAGGATGGCACCAAAATGATAAGCATTTGGCACCAATCCGTCCCTTTTCTACCCTAATGGATAGCGCCAATCCAGAGGATTGCGCTAATCCACTCCCCTTTTTGTGTTGTACGATCTTACGATAGTGCCAAAACCCCAAAATCCCAATTCCTGAAATAAAAAATGTGATAAAATAAAAAAAATGACAAAGCTAGGGTTAAGGCCTACCTAGGGTCTAGCCTGGCGCCCTGCTGTATGCTCAAAAATTCTTAGAAATGTGTGTGTATCGCGGGAACATGGGATTGTGGTCTGCCATCTCCTCTTCACCCCTTCTCAATGACTCAATGTGTGCAAATGTGGCACTCGTAGGGCCCACTATTCTAAATATAGTAGATCATGTCATCCCTCCACGCAGTTTTTCTCCCTTATGGTGTAGATCACAACTATTTTTTCCATTCTTCCAATCAACCCAATTTCCTATCCACTATCCAAATTTGTCTCGAGGGGGCATCCCTCACTCGTCCCATTCCTTCCTGACAGCTAGGGCATTTTTTTTCTTTGACCTGAGGCCACTTCCCTGCTAGGTCCTAACGCCACTTCCCTGCTAGGTCCTGACGCCATTTCCCTGCTAGGTCCTGATGCCATGTCAAAGAGGGGAAAATGTAGACACCTAGAAATGTCTTCATCATCAAATAAACTCTTGACCTCCCTAAACATACCTATTTCCCTTCTAAACAATTAATTAAATTTTTATTTAATTAATTATCCTTTTATCACATAATTTTTTATCATTCTACTCCAACAATTGGATTAATTTTATTAATTCAATAGTTCAACCTTAGCCAATTAATTAAATAAATATGCAATATTTATTTCTTTAATTTCCCCCTTCTCACTAAACCCAATTAATTAGTTAAATCATGTTTAACTAATTAATTCAGTCTATTAATTAACCTATCCCTACCCTAGGTACTTAAATAGTCATTATTTAATTGCCTACCCTAGCCTATATCATCCTAGCCTTAGGATTGATTAAATAAATCCTTATTTAATCAATCTTAACTTCTCACTAATCCATCTACTAATTTATTCTAGCCATATTAATTAGGTTAATCACCCTGATTAATTTGGTCAAACCCTCATTAATACTTCTCCTCGCATCCCATGAATAAAAAATTGATTTCCATGCCACATAAATCAATTTTTAATACACATTTCTCATAATCCTCATTAAATACCTCTTACACCCCTTACACATATCATAAATCATTAATATCCACTCTTCCACAAATGAATTTTAAATTCATTTTACCCTTTCCCATGTAAATTTTTAATTCACAAATAATCCATTACACTCCACCTCATTTATGAACCCCTCTTCCGAAGATGAATTAAAAATTCATCTTTATTCCTAGTCCTCCATTTTCCAAGATGAAATCTAGGCCCTCCACATCATCTTCATCCTCCACCATTGATCTATCAAATTAATCTCAACCATTGGATCAAAATATCTCCAAAATGCTTATAAATACAACATCCTCCAAGCCATTTGATCATCCAATTTCTAAGTAATGTTATCATGCCAAAAATTCTCTTGAGCTAGCTTGTGAGTTTACATATTAGATTGAGCATTTTAGATTGAATCTATTATCTAGGGTATATCAAGGAGCTCTTAGGTGCATGCTTCTACCACCCTACTTGGATTGGTGAATCTTAGTGAGGTATAAGGCTTGTTTTATGCTTTTGTTTTGTGTTTTTTATCTCATCTAGTTTTCACTAATCACACCAAGAAATAAGATCACTATAAAAGCCTATGATGAAGAAGAATGGACAACCAAGGGAACTGTGGTGTTACCGTTAAGAATCAGACTAGTAGTGATAGAAGTTGTTTTCCAAGTCCTTGACAGGGAGCTCGCCTATAACATTCTCCTAGGAAGACCTTGGATACATACCATGAAAGTTGTGCCTTCCACATATCATCAGTGTATAAAGTTCCCTCACAACAACTAAGAGATCACCATCCAAGGTGACCCTGATCCTTTTCAACACTGTAACACTATCCAATCAAAGCCATATTTTAGCATCCCTAATAATAGAGCTTCCACATCTTCCACCTCCTAGCATGATCCTAGCTCCCAAGCTTCCACATACAAGGCCAAAGAGAAGAAGGTCAAGATCAAAGAAATATAGGTAGGAGACTATTCCATCAAGCATTCCTTTAGTCTAGCTAAAATGCCTTTATCTCCGAAGTCCTTTGGGCAACCTACACCCTTCCCAAAACCATCTACTCCTCCTAAACCTCCCAAAGCTCCCCTTGTCAAATGGGCCACCCTATCAGATGAAAGTGAAGAAAGGGATGTTCTACAATGGCTTTACATAGATGAAGATGAGACACCACAAGACAAACACCCAAAGCTCCCAATAGAAATCTATGGGCATAGTCAATCTATCTTACACAGAATGGGCTATGAAGGACAAGGTCCCATCGGCTTGAGAAAAGAAGGAATAACTGAACCCATTCAACCCTCTTCATCCTCATCAGCCCAAGACACAAAAGGGCTAGGATACAAAGATAATGGCAAAGACAAAGCTAAGGTTACTACTTGTTTTGTGGAACAGATCCATAACCTCCAAGAGAATAGTGATACAGATTCTAATGAATATGAATGGGATGACCTTTCAGAATATTCCTATGAGGAAAACGGAATCGATACTATTCACACCTTTAGCCCCTACCATGAGGGACAAACTCTAAGGCCTAGACCAGTAGAGTGTGATTCACCTATTCTTGAGAGAACAACTTACGAGCAAGGTCAAAGTTCTCATGCGATAAACAATATTGAAGAGAGTACCATCAGAAATCTTATTCCTATCACTCTAAATCCTAATCACATATCCATCCTTACCATCACACCCACTGAATTAGATCAACCTATCGATCCCCTCCCCCTAGTACATCCTGAGCTTATCGATTGGGATCTACAAGGAACCCCCAACTAGACATGTTCTAGAATGACGATGCCTACATTGATTAAATGGAACTAAGAGACCACCTACTTGTGGGAGATCATAAAGCTGGATTCACCATAGAACTCAATATCATGGCCTATTTTGGAGAGGGTGCCAAGCCTTCTAGTCACAAAAATATAAAAATCAAACATGGATCTGATGGTGAAAACCGTTCTATGATAGTGTCAAATCCCAAAAAAGTAAAAATAAAGGACACATCTAATGGTGAAAACCTCTCCGAGGCACCAGACAATAGAAAGGTTGACAATCTCCCCAATGACATGTATCAGGAGAGGTCACAAATTGTTGTAGAACCTATAGAACCTGTTGACATTGGCATAGAAGGTAGCCCCAAGATCATACACTTTGCCAAGTCTCTATCTCCACGAGAAAAGATGAAATTTGTACCCTTCTTCAAAAGAAAATAGGTCAACTTTGCTTTCGCATATGCAGATATGGCTGGGTTAGATCTAGACTTGATCTTGCATCATCTACCACTCAATCCTAGAGTTAAACATGTTAAGCAAAAACTCAGGAAAATGCATCCACATGTCATATTGCTAGTCAAAGAGGAACTCAAGAAGCTATTGGATGTAGGATTCATAAGAGCAATGGATTACCCGGAGTGGGCATCAAACATTGTACCAATATCAAAACCAAATGGTAGAGTTAGATTGTGTAATGATTTTTGAGATCTCAACAAGGCCTATCAAAAAGATGATTTCCCATTGCCCAACATTGACATCATCATAGACTTGACAGCTAGAAACACTATGCTTTCTCTTATGGATGGTTTTTCTAGGTACAACCAAATTAGAATAGGGCCAGAGGATCAGCATAAGATAGAATTCACTAGTCCACATGGTACCTTTTGCTAGAACGTCATGCCATTTGGGTTGAAGAACGCATACACCACATACCAAAGGGCAATGACTACTATCTTCTACGACATGATGCATGTAACTATGGAAGACTATGTGGATGACATCCTTTCCAAGTCACTTACAAGGGAATCTCACTTAGATGTCCTAGACAAGGTCTTTCAGTGGCTAGAATAGTTCAAGGTCTAATTGAATCCAAAAAAGTGCATGTTTGGAGTCACCTCCGGCAAACTCCTAGGTTTCATAGTATCAGCCAATGGGATTGAGGTAGATCATGCAAAGGTAAAATCCATTATGGAGATGCCACCACCTAGGAACATAACCCAACTACGGTCTTTATAGGGAAAATTATAGGCAATCCATTAGTTTATCTCACAACTAGTAGACAAGTGTCAACCTTTCACTCATCTCTTGGATAAGAACATTCCATTTCAATGGGATGAGAAATGTGAAGAAGGATTTTACAAATTGAAGGAATATCTCATGAATCCACCTATCTTGATGCCACCCATCCAAGGCAAGCCACTATATCTTTACATATCTGCAACACCAATAGCTCTTGGATCCCTTTTAGCACAACAAGACTATGAAGAAAAGGAAAGGGCAATCTACTACATCAGTTACACATTGGTGGGGTATGAATTGCAATATTCTCAAATCAAAAGATCTTGTCTTGCTATGGTTTTTGCTTCCCAAAAACTATGCCATTACATGCTTGCACATTCCATCAAGCTAATTGCAAAGATCGATCCACTCAAATACCTGTTAAGCAAACTAGCCCTAACAGGTTGCCTAGCAAAATGGGTAATGCTACTAAGTGAATATGACATAGGATATGTGGAAAGGAAATCTATCAAAGGTCAAATCATCACAGATTAGTTGGTGAAAGCACCATTACAAGATACCACTCCAATGACATTTGAGTTTCCTAATGAATCAATTTTCAATATCACAACACATTCATGGAAGCTCTACTATGATGGATCTTACACAAACCATGGATCAAGGGCATGAAAATTATTGGTCACTCCTGTGAGGCCTACCTTTTTCATTCCCGTTCATTTGACTATTTACTTTACTATTGCTGATACATTTAGACTTGTGGGATTGTTGATCCTAATTTTTCTGAACTATTAGACTTTAAGATGTTAAGAGAAAACAAATTGGGTGATCTTAGA